>OX382272.1:11515855-14015855 GCA_947507595.1 Pyralis farinalis
TTGACTTGAGTTGGAGTCTATTTCCTGTTGTAGTGGATTAGAATATCAAAATGAATGGAAATAAATCAGCTTCTGAATGAATCCACTGTATCCAATTGATCCATTGCTTAGTGGATTAGAACGGAATAGGAGTATGTTCTTCATAATGTTGCGTATGATCACTCTCTTTCTCTTATACGAAGTCAACGCATTCTCATCACGCTATTAAGAGACGGGTCTCCGCTCAACAGAATGTACTCCACTACACCGATCAAGTGTAGAAGCGACGACGGCAGTGTTTTTATGCCCCGATGACCATTGATTTAGATTAACGGCAGTTTTCTGTCGTCAACGTACCCTCCGAGCACAGAGAAGCGCGAGATAGATAAACCCATACATAAATAGGCTTAGATCGACCTTGCTTAACCTGTGTATTTAGACTGACAACCGAAACGACGCCATCGAAATTCTCTAACACGCTATAATATTGTTGTGTACGTGTTTGTTTCATAAATCGTACTATTTAACTTATTTTATACCTATTTATATCTATTTTTTTAGAAACTGAATAATGAAGAAAGTGTTGGAGAAAGTGGCAGTATATTTGTAAGAAATCTCCCTTACGTCGTCTCTGAAGAGGAAGTCACAAAACTATTTGAAAAATATGGTAAGTATACTTTCTAAAATAACGTGTAAAGAATTTAGAGCGGCCAATGCAGTTCTGAGCTTTATGCGAATAAGATTGTACCGTTAAGAGCAGATCACACTTAACATTCGAAGTACGATTACATACGGTATAAGAATAGCACAAAGTGTAAAACTTGACATGTACTTTGCAGTACTTTTAATGCTCACAGATTATTTAATCTACCCATAAAGCCGTGTCGCTTCAGATTTTTTTTTTTTGTTTAAAAGGTGACATGATCGGGAGTGTTCTTAGCTACGATTTAAGCAAATCTGTTTAGCCGTTTTTTTTACGTCGGGGTTTTTTTTTTAATTTGTACGTGCATATATAATGCACACGGTAAAACGCATTTTATTTAAATATTATAGTTATATTAGTTTTAGTTTGTATAAATCGCATTTACTATTAAAATTTAAAAAAGCCACAAATAAAACATAAATTTAAAATTTAAAAAACACACGACGAAAAAAACTTTAAATAAAACATTTCAAAAACCCACGACATTAAAGCGTAATAGGATTCATAAAACAATTAGATATAATTCTCATTACTAAAGTCAATAAATGAAAAAATATTAACAATTACAATATCACATAACTATTATGTTAACAGCCGTCGTGCATAACCGATGTTGTAAACTGTTATGCACGACGGCTGTTAATAATATTCTATATAATAGTTATTGTGATATTGTAATTATTAATATTTTTTCGTTTATTGACTTTATTAATGAGAATTATATCTAATTGTTTTATGAATCCTGTATGTATGTATGTATATCTTTACGCCAAGTCCTTTGCGGGGTAGGCAGAGAGAACCGAGCGCCATAAGACGCGGTCCTTGCATACCTACTTCACTCGCTTCTGTGACATTCATAGCTCTTTTCATGCACGCTCGTCGGTTCCTCGGGCTTCTGACATCACCTTCTGATAAAACACGACCAATTTGGTCATGGTAGGTTAGTCTCGGTTATGAATCCTATTACGCTTTAATGTCGTGGGTTGTTGAAATGTTTTATTTGAAGTTTTTTTCGTCGTGGGTTTTTAAAATTTTTAATTTATGTTTTATTGGACTGTTACATTCTAATAGCTTTCCGAAAACACAAAGTCTCTTGTGGGTAGCAGTTTGGGTCAGAAAACCTGAATTTCTTTAATATTCTCGTAGTGCAACTATCTATTTCGGTTTTTTTTTTATTATACTTGAGGTCTTCACATAGAACCTAAAATTACTTTTAAGATCTCAAAAAGACTCATTATTGTAGTCTTAGTGATAAAGTGTTTGTCACCATCAGGTGGGCTGTAAACTTCTTTTGCACCTTATATCAAGATGCTGTGAATCTATCTTCTGTTATTGAATAGTATAATCATATATATCTAAATCTTTGTAGTCTGTACAATTTAAGGTCTTATTGTATGTATTAAAAAATGTTTTGTTTTTATTTGCATGACTAGGCCCTCTTACTGATGTGAATATGCCGTTAGACTCTGTATTGCGTCAGCCTAAAGGTTTTGCAACAGTGACATTCATGATGCCAGAACACGCAGTGAAGGCATACACAGAGCTGGATGGAACCTCCTTCTGCGGGAGAATGCTTCACCTATTGCCGGCGAAATCGGAAAAACTTGACAAAGAAAGTGATGACGGTAAGACTGCCCATTCTACATTTTTTATACAACTAGATTGGCAAGCAAGGATGCGGCTTGCATTAGATGGTAAGCAAGCGGTCACCGTAGCCTATTGACGCTCGCTATACCTCGGGTTACTCGCGCGCTGCCAATCTTGTGACCTAAGGCTGTTTCGTCACAGTACCTAGTAATTTCTTTGCCATATATCACCGTTCAAACCGGAATACAGTTATATAAATATAGCTGCTTGGCGGTAGAAATAGGTGAGACAGAGGTACCCACGCATACGACTTTTATACAAAGTCTGGTAAAATCCGACTATTTCTATGCTTGCAATCTCGCAATCTAATCATTGTAAACATGATTTATGGGAATTTTAAAGTGCAGCCAACTACGTCTAATTGTAGTGTTATAAAATATTGGCAATTGAATGAATGGATCAATATTTAAAACCATAGTGTACGCCAATGATCGGGTTCTCCTTGCATCTTCGGCGGAAGAACTGCTTGTTATACTCGGCGTTGACAAGCGAAGACATATCGATAAAGCTCACTTTGTCTTTCAAGGAGTATTAACGCCAACATTGATGTATGGTAGTGAAACATTGAGTATGGCAGACAGAATTATAAAAATAGGATGAATGCTGTAGAAATAAGATCGCTAACAACGCATCACATAGATGATGTGCTGAAAAAAAATCTATCTATCTATGACTTCACGCCAAATCCCTTGCGGGGTAGGCAGAGCGAATCGAGTGCCACGTGACTCGATCCTTACATACCTCACTCGCTTCTTTAACATTAATTGCTCTTATCATGCACGCTCACCGGTTTGTAGGGCTCCTGACATCACCTTCTGATAGAATACGACCAATGTGGTCATGGTAGCTCAGCTCCTACATCCTTCCACTTTTGCATTGTATATCTGCTTCGTCATTCAAGATGAAACTGCATTCTTTGTACAAGTCTGAACCAAAAAAAAAAAAGCACCCAAAACCAGCGAGCGAGGTTGATAAATGCTGTACTTATCTAAAACTAATTTAAATCCGTATGTATGAATTTTCAATGATCTGTTCTATATAGATATCGCAAGCTATTAAACACATCCTAACTATTATAACATTTATATTATACATACGAATTTAGAACATAGTGCGAGACATACGTACAGTTAGGTAAAGTTTCGTAATTTTAAATTCGTTTTAAATATTGGTAAGAGGCCACTGTAAATTAATAAAAAATATTTAAACAATTTCAGAGGGCCTTTCATTCCAAGAGAAGAAGGCGAAGAAGTTAAAGGCACAAGCGAAATCGTCACACAACTGGAACACACTATTCTTGGGCGCGAATGCCATCGCCGACGTGATCGCAGCCAATTATAATACAACCAAACGACAGCTACTGAACGATGATAACAAAAGTAAGTTATTTCATTAATTTACTAGCAAATTTCTATTTTAGTTTCTATGATACAACACTTCATGTGACGTCAATAAAGAATGTCATTTATCAGACATTTTTGCGTATCTACTTTTCTATTTCTAATTGCTCTTACTGGACTGATTGAACGATGGACTCGATCCCTGTGACTGTATTTCAATGATAGTAGACGAGTCGGTGTAGTGAGCAATTAGGTAAAAAGGTATATAAAATATCTTAAGACACGACAAATTTCTTAAGAAGATGAACGACAACTTCTAGTAGCATTGTACATTGATGAAGTATGACGATTATTTCTTCACACGTGATGTTAATATTTACGAATATTAATAAGCTGACAAATCTCATAAATAGCGTTAATTCGATCGTGTCGATCGATGCCGATTGATTTGCAGTGTAATTTATAAGGTACGAAATAATGCTAGCCGTTTGTCCCTTTCTGAGTTAATGGAGATTCTAAAAAATGGACAAACCAGACCTGTCGAAACTGATTTCTTATATTTGATGTACTGTTATTATAATATTGCGATTTTTGCCATATACTTTATCAAAGACTCGTTATCGACGTCGTCGGCATATTACGATTATTCATTTATGAAAATTAGCGCGAAATAGTGACGAGATGCTAAAATAATCCAACATCTAATATCGATACTTTTAGTTGTAATTAAAAGCACATCCAATGTGTATAAGTTTATCCACTGTTTATATCCAATAAAAGCAGTTATTAATAACAATAGTGGAATATAAAATTCATACATGAACGAATGACGACGTTCTAGACATTGTGGATTTGCATATGGATATGGAAATAAATGGCAAACATAGGGGATGTGTACATACAAAGAGCTATGTGAGAAGTTAATTGGTTGAGGCATTTTTTAAGAAAACAAGTTCAACATTATAAGTTTAAAATATGCAACTTGATCTAACCTGCTTTGCGTGCTTCCGCCACCAAGCGTGCTTTGGTGGCGGAAGCACGCAAAGCAGGTTAGATCAAGTTGCATATGGATTTGACTTTCGCAAAGTAACGCCTGAATCTATTAACAAGTTTAAAATACCTACATTAAGTATATTCGTGTATAATAATCTGTCATTTATGATGGTTTATAGATTTTTTTTTCAGAATTTGGCAAACAAGCATACAACGGTACGGCGAGCTGTATGATTACTGCAACCTGTAGTACTATAAAAAATCCTTAAATATTCGCCAGTTACGCATATATCCACGATGAATTATGAAACAATGTACAAGACATGAGCAATAAAGTAGTTAATATATTCAGACGTTATTTTGCGAAAGTCAAATGGCATGTACAATAAAGTATCAAGGCACTGTATGATGAAACGTCTAACTATCAATAAAGGCACGCAAAATCCCTTGCGGGGTAGGTAGAGAGGGCCGAGCGCCAAATGACTCGGCCCTTATACACCTTACTCGCTTCTTAAACATTCAGAGCTCTACTCATGCACGCATGCCGGTTTCTAGGGCTCCTGTTAGTGAAATTATGAAACCTCTCCCGAACCTGGTTTACAAGACGTGTGTGTAGTAGTTTTTACATTTACGCAAAGATCAAAAGCTTTGAACCACAGTATAAAATTATTGAAATTAGTTCGAGTACTGATAGTCACACAATGTATCGCTTTTTATTGAGTCCGATGGATGCCACATGTCCAGTTTTTTTTTATTATTAAGGAAAACAAACAGTGACAAATTACACAATAGGTTAAATGTAGGAACTAAATTAATATATATAACTTTGACACCAACATCGTCTTCCACATGTTACTATGACACATTTCAACTATGTAAAAAATGATTCTAAGCTATGCGTGAAAAGGCAGAATGTATTACAATAGAAAGACATTTACTGACAATAACTCAAAAATATTCATCCAGTATCCAAATGTTAAGTGGGTCTTAAAGTTTCATCTAAAGAATATTGTTTACATTTCTGTCGGACAGCAATGTCTAATGGTAGCATATCGAGTAGTGATTACCTAGCGAGCAGTGGATAACAAATTAGCCTTATTGACCGGCCGGTCCATGGTTCGAATCCTGGTGTGTGTATGTAACATTAAGATGGTATTACTGGATTTATGTACATATCTGTAATTATCACTTGCTCGGAGATAAAAGAAAATATCGTCAAGTAACCTGTATGTTCAAGAAATAATATTACGATAGACTGGTGACCTAACCTAAGAAACTTTATCCCTCTTGGTTGTGGAATTTGAGTAACTTCATGTCAAAATCAAATTACACTGCGCGATTAAGTCTTAAAGTTACAAAGTACTATACTTATCAGGGAATTGATAATGATTTCTTAACATCTTAATATTGTTGTTAAACGATTGGCAATGTACGAGTTATTCCACCTGGTGTTGTTGTTCCTTCACGCTGTAACGGTTGCACGGGATTGATATGAAGCTTGCCACACACGTTTATTTTAAAGTCAGGACGCACAATGCGTACGACCTGAATAATCTATAATGTACCGTAGCCTGTAAGTGAATGTATTACATAAAGTATTGAATATCGCCTTTCCACCGCTGCTGCTAACACAGCAACTCCTTAGGGGCTTACCGCCAACCTCACTCACTCTCAGTCATGGAAAAAGTATACATGTTAATCCAAGTCATAATTTACGTGCGCAATAGAGGTAGGGTGTGTCTAAGCTACCCATTGGGGGAATTACCTCCACCTCACAGATAACCGCAGTCAAATAACAACTCCCTAGAGGGTTGTGTTCCTGCGAGTGAGTGAGTTCACCAATACTGATAACCGTTCAAAGGCACTTTACATCAGATGGACCGTATGCCTTTACCTCTCCCGAGACGTATAAAAAACACCTCACACTTCAGAACAAATGCTTGTTGAACATATCAGATTATCCCCTTACCACGGAATTCCTGTATAACCTATAAGAATAAAGACTTGGTATTTAAAATAAATAATTTAAATAAAGGAGATGTTAATTAAATGCGCATTCATACTCTTTGAAAGTTTTTAATCTTGGCTGATCGGTGACCAAGGTGTTGTTAGGTCACGTTTTGTTTTAAAATATTTAAAAGTAAGTCACGTCAGGTTCAACAAAATAAATAAAACACGCGTTACTTCTGTTAAAAATTGTATAATTCAATGTGTAACATAGTAGAAATGGATGCGTTCGCAAGGTACTTTTGTAGGCAATGGCTGAAAAATATCGTACTTATTTCTTGTGCAAACGAGAGGCAGAGGACAAATAATAGTTTAGAGGCTTGGCACCGTCGTCGGATTGTGCGCATGCAGCACATACCTACGTCACTATTATTTTTATTAACAAAAGAGGCGCAATTTCAAGCCATAAAAAGTCATAATGCACTGTTCGATGTTTGTAACAGAAAATGGTATGACATATTATTTAATCGAAAATATAAAAAATGATTAAATAAACTTTAGATGCAAGAAATTACGCCCTTTGTCTTTAAAAAAATTGTGATTTAAACATAGATATAAATAAATAAACACTATATTCTAATTACATGCTTTTATTTTATTTTAACCTTTAAAATAAAATACATGCTTTTATTTTATTTTAACCTTTAAAACAAAGGAAAATTTGTCAGGAATGTTCTATTTATGTAGATAACTGTACTTTAGAAAAACTACAACATTGTAGTCGTTACGATATGTGGTCTTACGACGATGTAGTACAATCGCGATCTAGTCTAAACGCGATGTAGTCATATCGCAATCTAGTCATATCGAGAAGTAGGCAGTAGTAGGTAGTAAAGCTTCTAATCCAAATGATTTTCTCACTCGCTATGATTTTTGCTATATTATTGTTAATGAATTCAGTTTCTCTTTGTAGAACCCACAACTTTATATGACATGTAGGTGTACACAAGTATACGGTCCAGCTAATGTAAAATGACTACCGTAGCCTATGGACACTTGCAATACCGAAAGCATCACCATAGAACGTAAATAGATGAATCCCGTCCCTTGTTCTTATTTTACGAGACGTACGGACGCCTTATGGATAAAAAGCGAGTAATTGCTTGCGGGTGCTTTAATAATATAACATGTATGCACTGTTAATGCGTTTTTATTCTACTCTTTTTGTAGATACTAGCGCTGCTGTAAGATTGGCACTTGGTGAGACTCAGTTAGTGGCAGAAACAAAGAACTTTTTAGAAAGTAGTGGCGTGTATTTAGACGCCTTCAATAAAGTAAGTAATTTTCAACAGACATCCAAATATAATCGGTGTGTTCAAAAAATAACGGGAATTTTCGTTTTTTGAAAAAATATTTATTTATTTGTCTTTATTAATATTGTCGCCTTCAAAGTAGTCCTCATTAAATATTATGCACTTGTGCCAGCGCTTCTTCCAATCCTCAAAACACTTCTCAAACTCTATCTTTGGGATAGCCTTTAGTTCTTTCAGCGATGCGCTTTTAATGTCATCTGTCTGTAAAACGACGACCCTGGTTCTCTTAATTTTTGGAAATAGGAAAAAGTCGCACGGTGCCATGTCTGGCGAATATGGAGGCTGGGGCATCGTCACAATATTGTTTGTGGCCAAATATTAATGAATAAGCAATGAAGTGTGAGCAGGTGCATTATCATGATGCAAAAGCCATGAATTGTTTTTCCACAAATCAGGGCGTTTTTTCGGATTGCTTCACACAAACGGCGTTGAACTTGTAAATAGTACTCCTTATGTGAGCATAACCTTCATGTTTGACCACACTTGTCGAACGTTTTTCGGTCTTGGCGAGCCAGATTGTCTCCACTGGGACGATTGAGCCTTAGTTTCGACGTCATATCCGTAAACCCATGTTTCATCACCTATTATAATACGTTTCAGCAATTCTGCATCGTCATTGACTTCACTGAGTGACTCCTGAGCAATTTCCATTCGACGCTGTTTTTGTTCAAAATTCAACAATTTTGGAACAAATTGCGCTGCCACGCGTTTCATACCTAAAACATTCGAAAAAATTTCATGGTATGAGCCAATCGATATGCCAACATTATCAGCGACTTCTCTGATTGTTAACTTATTCCACGTTTTCATCAGTTGTTGATGTGCTGGCGATGGCGTTCGTCATCTTCAACGTTTTCACGGCCATCTTGGAAACGCTTATAAAACTCCCACCACTCCCACACTGCTATGAGTAAGACAAGAGTTTACCACTCGTAAACTCTTATCTTACTCATAGCAGACTCACCGTAGGCCTTTGTTAACATTTCCCACACTTTGTTCCACTTTATTTCATTTTTTACGCAAAATTTGATACAAATTATTTGATCCATTTCTTTCAACAAACGAAAATCGCCGAGCTCATAGAAACAAGTCTAAAGTTAGCGGCTGCCACAGATAAAGTAAACATTGGATGCAGGTGAAATGAAGATTTTATCATACTTTAGGGGCATGTACACCACAATAATAAAAAACTTTTGACCATCGAATTCTCCAAACTCGCGAAATTTATAAATTCTCGTTATTTTCTGAACACGCCTCCTATATACCGTAATCAGTACAAACGTCTACACCAACCCAATTATTGACATCCTTACATTTATAGACAAGTAATAAGAATCAAATTCTTTGGATAGAATGTGCCAATAGTTGGGTTTAAACATGCTGTAATATGGATATACCTTAAATCTTTTTTTTCTGCATATTAACTAAGTATTAATAATGAAATAATGTAATGATAAAAAGTTTAAGAGACTTATCCACATTCACTATAAGTAATTTTAATCATATTAGATTCTATTTGATATTAAATATTTCCAAAATTGCTTCTTAAAGTGTCGCTAATTCGATGGATTACCCTATATAGATATTGTCTCATTTAATATGACCTTCTATTATGTTATTTCACAGCCAGCAAAAAGGAGATCAAAAACTTGTATAATAGTGAAAAATTTACCAGCCAATACAGAGCCAGATGAGGTAAAGGCAATATTTGAGCGACATGGACAAATTGCGAGGTTTTTAATGCCAAAACATGGCATAACAGCGCTTGTGGACTACATTGAAACATTTGAAGCTAAAAAAGCTTTTAGTAAACTCGCATATTCTCAATTTAAAATTGCACCTTTATATTTAGAATGGGCTCCAGAAAATGTATTTGTAAAACAAACAGAAAAATCTGATTCAAGTTTCAAAAATTCCAACATCGATGTAAAGCTAGACGTAGAACCTGAAGAACACATAGCAAATGAAATTAAATCGGAAACGCGGAAAGTGGATAATATAACGGAAGGTAATAATAGTTCTAAAGAAGAAGAAAGTGTTGATAGCGCACTAGAGTCTGAGGAACTAGAGAATGATACTACATTATTTGTAAAGAACGTAAATTTCACTACCACTGAAGACAGCTTAAAAGCGGTTAGTATAATAGATAAGTATATATATCATGTTTTTAGGTAAATGGGTGGTGAGTCTAATATTATTTAACCCTGGCATTCACCTGCGACTTTATTCGCGTGGCATACTTATAAGATCAATTAACACGAGTAAAATATTTACTCTAATGCGTCATTTTATGGATATTTGTGTCAAAATAAACTTAATCCTGACAAACTTAACCACAGCAGGATTTAATTCTGATACAGGGTATCTAGATATCTATGGATATGAATGTATGTATGTATTTATTAACGGACATTGAGTTTTTATTATATGTTATAATAAAAGCCGCCACTGAGTTACAAATTTATACTCCAGTAGCTTTTAATTTTTTACTTAGGAACCCTAAATATTTACGCACTAAAAAGTAGCCTAGATTCATCTTTAAATAGTTCTGGACCTACCATTTAAAGTCCTTTAAAATTCGGTTCACCAGTTCGAATTAGCGTCGACGAAACAGACAAAACAAAAGAATTAGATATACATCCTAGGTTTTTAATTTTTTACTTATATTTTTTACCCTAAATATTTACGCATTAACCCTTTGACCGCCAATATTTTGTTACATCATCATACACCCTAACGCCAGCGGCCTATAGGCGTAATTTCAAATAGGGTTGAGAAATAGTGTTATCGATTAGTTTAAATGAATAAAAGTTCAAAATTTAATTAATATTACGAGTAAATCAGTCTTTATTAATCCAGTATCAAGGGACGTACGGGGGTTATTCAAGAAAGGCGTGAAGAGGTTCTTACAGGGTCGGCAACGCAAATGTGACACCCCTGGTGTTGCAAATGTCCATAGGCTACGGTAACTGCTTACCATCAGGCAGGCCGTAAGCTTGTTTGCTACCTTAGTGGTATAAAAAAAATAACATTATTTACCACGTTTCAATCAATATTCTAGCAATGAATCTAGTATAACATCTTCGTTTTCTGATGCATCTCTTCGAGCTTGATTTATCAAATTAATAATTTTCATATATAATTCTGATCGTACCTCAGGTCGAACAGTCATTCTTTCCTTCTAAAATATTTAATAATTCGCAGTCTTCTAACATGGCAAGGGAACAACACTAATTTGTACAAGGAACGTGTTATTACGGTGACGGCGCCTGAGGAACAGCCATCAAGATACAAATATGGCGTCGTTTGACCTTGAGCCGCACGTAAAATCACGGTGACGGCGATCGGAGATAATCTGAATTAGTGAAGTTCTCAGTTGTCGCTACTTTATCGAAACAATAAATTATATCTAATATTTACACATAAAATAAACATTTTTATTGTTTGAACATGCTTTTAATTAGTACGACTATTCGTGCTTCGAATTTTACGAAATAATTTGGATTTCAATACAATATTTTTGCTTTCGCACCATGATTATCCAATAAAATTTCATTTAGAGTACATTGATTTGCCCATCCCTAGTACACGTAATATCACGTTATTGGCGATTCGTGTTGGTAATAAGTAACACCTTACAACGATTTTCTCTATAAATATCATAATGAAACGCAGCAAAAATTGTTAATTATTAAGAATACATCCTGGATTGTAATGTACAACGTTTATTGCAACTTAAATCTTTAATATAAATGCACTAATAAACAATTTATAAAACTTGACGTGAAATTACGTCTGTGGCGCGTGGAGCACATTTTTCATATCCCGTAATATTACGGGCACGGCGGTTAAATGGTTAAAAAGTAACCTAGATTCATCTTTGAATAGTCCTTGACCTACCATTGAAGGCCCTTTAGAATTCGATTCACCAGTTCGAATCAGTCCGTATAGTGTTCATGGCAAGAAGATAGAACGTGTAGGGCATTCTTAAATAAATACGGCGTGTATGTACTTATTTGATGTTATTTCAGCATTTTGCGAGTTGCGGCAAAATACACAATGTAACAATAGCGAAAAAGAAAGATCCTAAAAACCGTGGAAAATTTTTATCTATGGGATATGGATTTGTGCAGTTTTATAAGAAACGCGAAGCGAATGATGCTCTTAAATTGCTACAAAGTTCAACATTAGATGGCAAAACATTGGAGCTGAAACGATCCGAAAGAGGAAACACGTAAGTATACGTAAATATTTTAGGCAAACTACTGGAAAACTATTACAGAAAATGATTTCACATGCTGAACACCGGAATTCAATAATCCGAAGTTAGATAATAAGAATTTTCGACATTGTTTGCACTACCATTATTCGATTTTTTTTTAACAAATTTGACACGTGCTAGTTGTCAAATGGTTCTTGGATTCTAAAACACTTTATGACACGATACGTTTCTTACACAGTCATTTCTATACGACTCATTAGACGCAGGTGTAAGTTTAAAGCATACAGTACCATAACTTTTTATTTAAGCTATAAGCTTAAATGAAAAATTAAATAAATACCTTCTTACATAAATAGGGCTTATTACATGAAAGATTCCCATTTATATGAGCTAAGCGTAGTTTGATCTGCCCGCTGTATGAATTTTTGGGTATTAATTATTAATGAAGGTTATGTCAGGAAGCCTACAAATCGACGAGCGATCATGAAAAGAATGAATGTTAAACAAGCGACTGAGGTGTGTAAGAACCGCATTTTGTGGCGCTCGGTTCCCTATGTCTACCCCGCAAGGGACCTGACGTGAAAATATAATAAATAGGTAATTATTGATCAGAAGTAACGATAATTTATTTATATATTGATAACATTATTTATTAAATCATGATATTATATTTTAGAAGTGAGATGAAAACATCAAAGAAGAGCAACAACGTAACAGCACAAAATGGCACAAAAATTCTTGTAAGGAACGTACCCTTCCAAGCAAATAGAAACGAACTTCACGAAATATTCAGGTAATACAATTAAGTCTGTTGTTGTTTTAGAACGTATAATATAAGTCCCTGGCCATAAATACTGTTACATAGAAACATTTATTTTTTCAACTCTTTAATTATTTTGAATTTGGAACGCGTGAACGCGTTTATTATGTTAAAAACTTCTTTCGATTTCGCGCCGTTTACATATTTTTTTCGTATTTATTATCAAATTACAATATGGAATGGGGTGTTAAACCAAATAGGATTGCAGTGATGGCCTTGCACAAAGTGGGTACGTGGGTCATATCAAATTAAGTGGTCGGAAAGGTACAACGTGGTCATCATCCTCCGTCTGTAATGGTTTGGTGGGGGGTATCTTATCAAGGAATCACAAAGCTTCATTTTTGTGAAAAAGGAGTGAAGACTTCAGCCAAAGTGTATGCAGAGACTACCTTGGATCGTATTGTGAAACCTCTCAGCAATACACTTTTTAAAAATGCCTTTCCATCACCTAGTCTCAAGGCACGAACTACCAACGTTACGAATTTTATAAGAGCTGAAGACTAGTCCTCGTTTCGCCCAGATCTGAACCCCTTAGACTACAAATTATGGTCAGTTTTAGAGGAATCCGTAATTTCAAGTAGCAAACGTCAATGAAATCAATTGGGTTTCCTTCCATTAAATGCACAATTTGGCACATAATTTTTTTCTGTTCATGTCAGGCATTTTTTGTATGGCCGATGGGCATCATTCCCCTTTCGTATATAGATAGATTTGTGGCCAGACAGATTAAAGGCCTATATCAGAGCCAAAGGTGGTCATTTCGAATAGAATATATATTTTTTTGCTGTGACTTCCATAAATATGTATAAGTTTATTAAGATTACATTACGTCATAAAAAAATAAATGCATATTCATTTGTAACACAACTTATGGCCGGACTAGTTAGATTTTTTGTTTGTCTAAAGGGACAAACAGGCATACAGTTCGTCCGATGATAAGCACAGTAACCACACAAAGACGTTGTAATATTTAGAGTATCATTTTCACGTTGCCTATAGAATTGTTATATTCTAATACTATTACTTTAATTCTAATTATTTTTATCTAGTATGATATGTAATATGTATGATTAATTCCTGGTAAATGAGTAACAAAAGTATCAGTACGATAATTTTTCAATTTAGCCAACAATTAAATCTGCACTCAAATCACTTTGATAAAGCCTCGCTGTATGTGTGACGCGATAACCTCGCCGATGTACCTGTTCTTATCTGCCCATTAACATGTTATAACCAATAATGATAATCTTTATTATATTTCCTATATTTTCGATTGCACACATGTGTTTGAGCTGACTGGGCAAAATAATTGTTTTAGGCTCACACATTCTCGATACTAGACTTTCTTTACTTAGACATATAATTGGTCCCATTTTTAAATGTTTCTCTCTTGGTTTGCAGAGCCTTTGGTGAAATAAAAACACTCAGATTACCGAAGAAATTATCCCTAGGATCAGACCAGCACCGTGGTTTCGCATTTGTTGATTATCACTCCAAAACCGATGCGAAGGTATTGTGTTATAAAGACATATATTTTTAAAATAATTATTGAGCATATGCATGATGCATATGCTCAATATTGGGGGTCATGTGCCAGAAGCGTGCTCGTTCGCGACCCCTGCCAATCGAGTAGATTGCAATTCTGGACCGAAAACGCACCGATGTGCGGATTAGGGCGTCCCCCGGAGGCGACGCGCACCGATCCGCCCCCGTCGGTGCGAACATAGGTGCATGCGGCGGTGGGGGCCGCCACCCACCACGCAGCGCCAATTCCGGCGGGTCGAAGAGAGCAGAGTGCTGCATAGGCACGTGGAATGTGAGAGGTGGACTGAGTGATAAGATGAATGAGCTGATGGACGTAATGAATGAGAGACGCTTAGATGCTTTGTGTGTGACAGAGACTAAGCGCAAGGGGAGCGACACCGATGATCTGCCCGATGGGATGATGGCCCTATGGTCTGGTGTAGACCGGGACGATCATGCCAGTGCTGGTGTAGGTGTCATACTCTCCTCTCGCTTAGCCCCTGGTGTGAAAGATTACTGTTTGGTAGGGCCTAGACTTCTCTGGGTTCGTATAAAACTGGGCATCACGCGAGTATTTCTGGTTGCAGCATACGCTCCCGTAAGCTCAGCGTGTGCCCAAGAACTAGAGAAGTTTTGGGAGTCTGTGAGGGATGTTCTGGATTTAGCTGAAGGGAATGAAAGAGTGATTATGTGTGGAGATTTGAATGGATGGGTTGGGACCAAACGAGACGGCTATGAAGCTGCTCTTGGTCCCTATGGAGATAAGAGAGTGAACGAAGCAGGTAAGTCGATTCTAGATTTATGTATGGAACGAAACCTCCTCGTGTCGAATACTTTATTTCGTCACAAGGATATTCACACGTATACATGGAGACGGAATGACCAAAAAAGTGTGATTGATTTGATTATAATTGATGGACGTCTCCGAAATACTATAATGGATACAAGAGCCTTTAGAGGTCCCACTCTTGAAACGGACCACTACCTGGTGGTAAGCCGGTTTGTGGGACTTTTCAAGAAGTGGAGGCATTGGCGAGTGCGTATCCCTTTCGGAGATCATGAAAGGATAAGGAGTGAAAAATTGCAAGATGAAAGTGTAAGGAGAATGTATGTACATCTGGTAAGCGAAAGACTTGCAAATGCAAGTCTTTCCGGCACAGATGTGGATGATTGCTGGAAAGTTCTGAAAGAAAGTATGGTGGATAGTGCAAAAGAAGCATGTGGATGCGCAAAGAGGCATAAAACATTGAAAGGGGATGCCTGGTGGGATGCGGAGGTTGAATCCTCCGTAGCAAGAAAGAGGAAAGCGTGGCTAGATTATGTATCATCTTTGCCCTTAAATGAAAGTATGAGAGAGAAGAAGAAAGAAATGTACCGTCAATGCAAGAATGAAACCAAGGCTTTAGTGAAAGAGAAGCGTGAAAGACAAATTATGAATGAGGAAGAGAGGCTGACGAGAAACTTCGAGGCAAATACCAAACTCTTTTGGAGAGAGGTAAAGAAGTCTCGGGGTGGTTCGTCGGCATCCAGTATGAACAAGATTAAGTCTAAAGCTGGTATCATTCTTGCAAACACTCAGGAAGTGTTAGAACGGTGGAGTGAATATTTTGAAGAAATGTACGAATATGCCTCGGACGCTGACAATGAGAGTGAGTCTGATGCTCACTCCGCGTTGACGGCGTCCGATGAAGGTATAACTATGGATGAGATAGAATGGTCGATACGAAGTTTGAAAAATGGAAAGTCTGCGGGAATTGATATGATTACAGCTGAGATGATCAAACTAGGTGGCACTTACGTCCGGGACGCCTTCTGGTACTTATGCAACCTTTGCTGGAGAACTGGAAGGGTCCCAATGGACTGGGGACGCGCAGTCATCGTACCCTTGTATAAAGGCAAGGGATCACGCATGGACTGCGCCAACTATAGGGCCATCAGTTTGATCAGCTTAGCAGCAAAAGTATATGGAAAGATAATTGAAAGGAGAATGAGGGTGAAATCTGACGAAATGCTGTGGGAGGCACAAGGAGGATTCCGAAATGGAAGGGGATGTACGGATCAAGTTTTCTCGCTCCGCAATATCGTAGAGAAGCATCTGGCCACAGACCAGAAGGTTTTCTGCGGTTTTGTGGATCTTGAGAAGGCATTTGATAGGGTTGTGCGAAAGGAACTGTGGTGCATATTGCCGAGATATGGGATTGACGGCTCACTGCTGCGTGCTGTGCAGTCCACCTACAAGGATTGCTCAGCATGTGTGCGAATAGATGGCAACATGTCACCCTGGTTTGATGTCAAAATTGGTGTCAAACAGGGTTGCATGTTGTCTGCTAGGCTGTTTATTCTGTATCTCGATAGTTGTCTACAGAGAATAAGATCGACGAATGTAGGATTACGCATGGGTGACCTAGTGGTGAACTGTCTGCTGTATGCAGATGATGCTGTCCTGTTAGCAGAAACACCATCTGAGCTGCAAACACTAGTCACAATGATGAAAGACGAATGTATGAAGGAAGGCTTACTATTGAATGCGAAGAAAACAAAGATTATGGTATTTGAAAGAGAAGAAACCAGAACCAATGTAAGAATTACGGTAGATGATGAAGTGTTGGAACAAGTGAATGAGTTTGTATATCTTGGATGCGCTTTCAGCAGGGATGGAAGGTACACCGCAGATGTGGAAAGGCGAGTGAGTGCTGGGAATAGTGTGAATGGAGCGTTGGGAAAACTTCTTGGCAGTAAAAACCTGAGCCAGAAGGCGCAGCTGGCTATACACAATGCAGTGCTGGTCCCAACGCTTACTTATGGTAGCGAGAGCTGGGTATGGCAGAGAGAGCATGAAAGTAGGATAAACGCGGTTGAAATGCGAGCGTTGCGCAAAATCTGTGGTGTAACGCTTGCAGACCGTATCCGCAATGATGAGGTTAGAAGCAGAGTTGGTCTGAAAGAGAGCGTCGGTGTTAAAATAAGAAGAGGCATGCTCCGTTGGTTCGGACATGTAGAAAGAATGCAGGATGAAAGAATGACGAAGCAGATATACAATGCAAAAGTGGAAGGATGTAGGAGCCGAGGAAGGCCAAGACTTACCTATCATGGTCAGATTGGTCGTGTTCTATCAGAAGGTGATGTCAGGAGCCCTAGAAACCGGCGAGCGTGCATGAAAAGAGCAATGAATGTGAAAGAAGCGAGTGAGGTATGTAAGGATCGAGTTGCGTGGCGCTCGGTTCTCTCTGCCTACCCCGTAAGGGATTTGGCGTGAAGTTATAGTAGTAGTAGTAGTAGTAGTAGTATAGTAGCATGATGCATAACATAGCATTCCGTAAAGCCGTATGTAAGTAGTAACTGACCGAATAACTGAAAATATTTTAGTGGTTACAAAGTTGGGTAAGCTTGGCTCCAAGTCGAGTTGAAGTCATCTTTATACAGTGTGAATCTTTATAATGTGCACATATTGAAATGAGATAAACTAGGCCCAATTTTATCGACGAAAAATATATTAAAAAAATTTTAAATCCTTTATTTATTTTTTTATTGACTTTTTAAAATATTTGTGTGCATCGTTAACATTGGTAAAAAGGTGTAACTTTTATATTAAATGATCCATCGCATCGAAATAAGCTCAATAATGATTGGGAATAACAGGCCGTGCTTTTAAAACTAGAATTTTTTTATCATTTTTTTTTTTGTGATTGTGATAATCTCAATAAAACGTCCACTTTACCTACATTTTATTATTACTTTAAGTTATTCTACATCATATAGGCTTTCTAATGGTAAAAATACGACGTTTATAACTCAATCAATGTGCACATTATGAAGATTCACACTGTATATATATTAGAGGAGAGCCAAGCGAACATGTGGGTCACCTGATGGTAAGTGATCACCACCGTTTGTACACATCAGCAACACCAAAGGGTCACTGATCCGTTGCCAGCCTTTTTAGGAAAACAGGCTCTTTTCTTGAAGGCACCCATATCGTATTTGTTCGGGAACACCGACTGAGGGTAATTTATTCCACAATTTCACCGTACGTGGTAAAAATGCCTCAAAAAGCGTCCTGTAGTGGATTGCCTCTCATCAAGATGTTGAGAGTGAAATTCATGTTTGTGGCGAGTGGTACGATAGTGGAACTCAGCGGCTGGTATTAAATTGAACAGCTCCGAACACTCCCCATGATACAATTTGTACAGTATACAAAGAGAACAACGTCTCTTTATGTACAAAGCGAGTCCAGCCGAGCGGAGATCACTGCGTCGCCGAGGATTCGAACTGCTCTACGTTGTATGCGATCAAATGGAGTATAATGTCTTCTTACAGTTACTTCCTTCACATGAATATATACGTTGTGCGGCAACTGGTATATAATATTATTATGATAGTGTTTGCGATTGCGGACTCCACGTGCTGTTTGTGGAGTATGGAGTGAATAATATACTTCAATAACGTAACAAACGCGGAGGGCGTCCATACAGTGCACATTCGGTGATCGTCGCGTGACACCGCGATTAGCGTTGTAATCCCCACGTGTTTAATTTCAGTGCGTGCGCCAGGGATACGTAACACGCGCAACGCACCGTGACTCTTTGATGAGACTACTGTAGAAGATAAACATTTTATTATCAGGAATATTGCATAATATAATTAGGTACTTTTTGATAAGCGTTGAATATGCTAGCTAAAATAGACTCTAAATAAATATTTAATGAAATCTATTCTTTCCCTCAATAAATTTGTAGTTTTGGTAGTTGCTTTAAGTACTCGGCGTTTTTAGTGCTTATTTTAGCATTGTAAAACATATGATCCTATGGTAATTTATTGTTCTTTCTCTAAACAATCTCACTTAAGCTATGTTTTATGGCAGTGTTTCGCAAACATATGTTTTCAGGGTACACTTACTAAATCAAGAAATTTTAAACTTGCCATTTTTCCGTGGCACACTCTTTGCGGAACATTATTCTATGGTTGGTATTGTAGGTCGTAATGTAAATTATCCGTCATAATTATGATTCTTAATTCAATATTATTTTTTATTGCAATTCAGACTGCATTTGAGGCGTTATGTCAATCAACCCATCTCTACGGGAGACGCTTAGTGCTGGAGTGGGCAGATCAAACTGATGTAAATGAAGACGTCAACGCGTTGAGAAAACGAACAGCAGAGACCTTCAACGCGAAAGCCCCAGGCGGCAAAAAATCAAAGAAAGCTGAAATTGACGTGGAAACGTTTGTAGACGATAAATAAATTTAAAATGAATTCCTTACTTTCATTTTCAGTCCCTCAAATTACAACCTATTACTACTTATATACTATTAAAACCAGCGCCGGCAGCAAATAAGCAGTTAATTAATATGAAGTCGTGGCATAACTAGTGCTATTATTGAAAAAGTAAATGTAGTCAAAAAAAATTCTGTATGTATAGTGTCTCTAAGAGAAAATGTATTTACACCGTTGATATACCATTTTTTAACGGTGACGCATCTGAAACTGTTAAGTAATATAAATGGGCAGCCTGCAGTGACTATGCACTTGAAGTAAAAAAATGTTCGTTAAATATACATGAATTAAGTGACATTACTTTTTTTTACAACGGTGGGATGCATACGGCCCACGATGTATAGTGTTTACTGTAGCCTCTAAACGCTTGCAATACATAAAGCATAATCTCGCGATGCCACCTCTGCTACTAACATTGCAACTCCTTAAGAGCTTCCTGGTGACGTCACTCACTCGTAGGAACACAACTCTCTAGGGTTAACTTGTTTCATTGGCTGCTGTTTTCTGAGAAGTGCAGGTATTTCTTCAGACGGGCTGCTTTGATGCTCCCTACATCTAGCAAGGTAGCAAGCGGGCTTTAAGGTGTAGGTAGATCTACCATTCAGGTTACTTCATAAATATCCCTATGCCTTTCTCTTACCTAAGCCTAACAGCTAATTAACAAATTGTATAATAGGCAGCTACCTTGAGCTTTGAGTCACCTACTTACACCTGAAAATATAGTAAAAAACCAATATTATGTACAGTGACTGTATAATGACATTATACTAATTAATTACAATAAGACGGAGTTGCACATATAAAGATTAAATTAATTAATCAGAACCTTGAACTATTTAACAATATTTAATTTCATGGTGACAAAAATTTACACAGTAATATATACTCTGAATGGCATACAAAATTATAATGCAGCTCAATCCCACTATTCACATTACCTTTTCTGATAAAAAATATTAGAACTTAAGTTTAGTCAATATATTCCCACTACTTATAGTTCCCCCTTTTTTTTTTGCACATTTTCTTGCATTGTCAAATGCTATTGCCTTTTTTAATACCTATGTAGTTTATTTCTAAGTATTATTCATGGCCTAAATATAATAATTCTTGAATATAGTTCCAATTCTTTTCATAATTATGTGCACAGAATTAATAACTCTCTTTAATTAACCTGTTGTTTACCGGGCGGTCGTTTCCGACCACAAAATGTATGGGAAAACATATATAGCGGGTTCTGACCGGTTAAATGACATAGATACATTATTGTGATATTAATTTTATAGTATATTTATTGATACTATATCTACTTTACATATGTCTCAATAGTTTTTTATCAAAAATTTAGCAGCTTTATAGGAAGTGATGAACATTGTGCCGAGGTTCTCATCAACAGAAATAATAAATGTAAATAGTGGGAATGTCCATATCCATAATACTACATAATGTAACAAATACAAATATCAATGCTCTTTGTGTTATATGTCATAAGTAGATAATATACTCATTCATTTATATTCTACTTAGTTCTATTTTATATGTACAAAAACTAAAATTTATTAATCATCTACATGATGAACTACTTTCCTGTGTAGTTCCTCACAATTTAAAATTCAGAATACAGAAGCTAGATTTTGACTGGTAATGCTCCGATAATTGCACAATGCAATCTATAATTTATTAATTACAAGTAAATAATTTTAACAAATGCTAGAAGAGCTGGGGAAATATTTACAAATGTGTTATCACAACAGAACTTTGACTGATGTTGTCAAAATCATTTCTATTCATCAAAACGTAAACATAAAGTTAAAACTCTGACAAAACTTTGCTTCTCATACCAGGTCATTTCAACTCACACCAATAATTCAAACATGCAAAACTAGCTACTTTAATCAAATATAAAAGTCAGTCATGCCCAGTAATTAATTTACTAATGTTTTAAATGCTTATTGATTAGCAGACATTCATTTAGGAATGTAATCTTACAATGTGTGTCCTAAAGTAGGTCAAAATATAAGTGATCTAAGGAACTAATGTTTATTCCCTCAACATTTACAACATTGAAATAAGCATTTTCATTAAACTGATTAACATATCAAACAACAAATTAAAACACATATTTCATATTATCTAACAAAACTGGAACTGGGTATTGAATTATAGACATAAATTACATTCATTTCAAAAAATGAAATAATTTCAATCAATCTTTACAGTTGAATATATCTTCCTGACAAATATGCTAGTTCCCAGGTAACCGACAGTGCCACAGATGATGCCGAGTGCTAAACTGAACAAAGCCATATATCCAAAGTAAAAGGTTGTTTGGAAAAGTCCATACATCTTGGTTTTGAATATAAAGTAATAGAAAGAATACAGATAGACATAGATTGCTGTACTACCAGCCGCAAGGAAACTTGTCCATTGCCAGCGGTAGTCTTCTGCATTCAACAGGAAGTAAGTACAGACAATAGTAACACAGACGGTGACTATCATGAGAATTAAGAACACAAGTAACATGAACCCATACACATAGTAGATCTTGTATGCCCAGAAAGAAGTAAATATAAAGTACATTTCAATAAATATAGACCCAAATGGGAGAATGCCTCCCATTATAATTATAACAAAAGGTTCCATAAACCATTTCTTTTCTGGGATAGGCCTTGGAACTGCATTGATGCGACACGGATAATCTGGTTGGCCAGCTAAGTTACGACCCAGCACTGTACCAACTAATGTCAGAGGCAAAATTACAAATGTGCAAATAGACATAACAGCAATCATGCTGCCAAATGGTATGGCTCTGGATGCATGATAGTACATGGCTATAAAGTTGATGAAGAATGCTGTTCCACAAACCAGCACAGGCAGCAAGAATGCAGAAAGAAGCATTTGTTTGATCCAAAGCTTTCCACCCATCCTAGCATATAAAGAACCCCCAAAATAACCATTCACAGGTGATGTAGCTGCATAAATAAATATAGCTGTAGAGAGCAATGATCCTCTCTCCGTATACAGTTCGCCAAAAATTGTGAAAATAATAACAGCCAGAGTGACCACTGTCATCTGGTAGCCAGCTCCAATCAGAGCAGAGAACAGCGCCAAGTGAGGCACAGGCCTGAACACATCTCCATGAACTTGCTTCCAACCATACTCATCACCCAAATCTTTTTCCAAATCATCAAGATCATCATCTTTTGAATACCTAGCATAGTCCTTACGAAGGGTTCTCATAAGGATCATTGATACCAAACCTACTAAAAATATAACCATCATAAAACTGTTAAAAATACTAAACCAGTGAATTCGATGTTGGAAAAAATTGGGGTCCAAATATTTGTCAAATCGGTCTTCAAAATTAATGTTACTTTTCTTCCAATTAACTTCATAAGTGAATGGAATCTTTGCATCAGGTGTTACTCGTTCTTTATTTTCTGCAGTGAGGTTTACTTCTACAATTCTCTTTCCATTGTATCCAATGTCGAACTTCTTGTGGGTCCAAATATAATGGTGGTCACCATCAACCTCGCCCACTATACCCCATATTGGTAGATCATCTATGTACATCTGGTACCAGTAATGATTCTTCACGGCATAGACGAGTGCTTTATACGACTGCTCATTTAATTCTATCGCACAGAATTGCTGGGCTGGTACATTTTCCTTGAACGTAATATCCAAACCGCTGAATTCTAATTCCACGCCCTGTAGAGCCTCTGACAATGTCTCATGGTAGTGGCCTATCGTAATTTTGGTACCACCACAAAACGGTAGCGAGAAATATGCATATGTTTCTTGACGATTATGGTATGGGCCCACGGTGTTCATCCATAGCACCACTTGCTCTCCATCTTTATAAATGTGGTTATGTTCGTCACAATTTACTATTCTCCACAGAATAAACAAAAAGTAAAAGAACTTCATTATAAACTAGATTTGGATAAAATAACTGCTGTTTTAACTAGAGATAAACATAACACGTATGAGAAACGCCGAAGTCGGACATTTATAAATTTATGAAATGTTGCCACGTTATGAAAATGAAAGTGTAAACGTCAAAAATATACTTTAAAGCTGGGTACGTACGCTGGCTTATTAGAGTCGAGTTGTTAGCTAGTTACCTCAGATTCAGTAAAATAAGAGCACATTTTGTATCACTTAATTCCATTGAATGATAAAATGTCGTCTCCTAACCTATCTTCCTAACAAACCACATGAATAGGATTATTTCCTTCATAGTGCCGAACGATGAATGCTGCCAGAGCCAAAGTACCACTAGCGGCTTGAGCCTCGAGATCAAGATACATTCCCTGAAACAAAAATTCTACTGAAAACCACACTCGGTACATAAGAATACAAAACAAATAGCTTACATAGGAGAATGAAATTGAAACAATGTTCATAATTATTAAAATTGTTGATTTTATAATTTTCTACAAAAAACAGTAAATATTCGCATTATTTAAACCGCGTGCGACTCGTATCTGCAACTCGTTGATACACCGCGTTAGTTTATTCACTCCGGCTGCGACCACTGCAATGGGCCTCACCGTAGTTTCAAACCTCCTCAAAGTCACAGGCCTCAAGATAAAAACTATAAGTACGTTTGATTTCTGAGTGTAAAATCTTAGCTAGTAAACGTAAAAACTCCAAAGTGGATCAAGTATCCAGCGAAATGGTCCTCAGCAAAATAAAAAAGCTATATTTTATATTTTGGTTTACAGTTTAGTTTAGTAGTTATCGGGTGTAAGTGGTTCACCAAGATCTCTGGGGCCAAGCCTCACCTGCACGTGGTGCACCCTGCCAATAAGCAAACGATGCTCTGGTAAAGAGAGGTACACAGTAATAGCCCGACTGGGGAAGTACCTCACAGAAAACCGCAAGAACAACTCCCTAGAGAGTTATTCTGTTCCTGCGAGTGAGTGAGGTCACCAACAAAAAGGAGTTGCTGCGTTGGCAGCGGGGGTGGCAATGCGCGAGCGACACTTGTGTAGCTGGCGTACATAGGCTACGATAAACGCCTATGTTTTTCACCCGACGCAGTATAAAAAAAAATACTTAAACGTATCTTCTTTATGTAAATTATGTCATTATGGATGCATCCACGCGGGCGCGTATTCGCATATATATACCCTCTGGTGCCCCTTACGACGTTCTCTGTGTATTATTATGTATCGTTGCTGGTGTGGATAGGGGATGTGGCTGGTGTGGTAGGGGAACTATGCGAACTTGTAACACATTTTATTCGATGAAAGTAATGTGCGTAATTTTCACCCAGGACAACATTTTGATAACATGATCAACAACAGAATATGAAATCAAAACGTAACTGTAAAATTTAACAAAAAAAAAACAACTATAACCAAAATAATTAAGAAATATCAAAAATAATCGGCGAAAGAAAACACTCGCGGTACCATCTTGTCAAAAGTAAGAATGTCGGATGTAACCCGGATAAATGCAAAAGTTATAAAGCCATCATACAACGTATGTGTTAACGGTTCATGTTTATTGGGAACTATAATAAAGCGTCCCTACTTGGAGATTCACAACATTATAAGATCTTTTAATGTAGAAACTTTCATAAAAAATAAATTACGTTCTAAATAAATTACGAAGGTCCCCTGTCGAAAAGAGTGTACTTAGCTTTGTGTCTGTCTATCTCAAATTACTGTATTCTGGCATGGGGCGGAATAGCAAAGTCGACCCTAATAGTACCGGAGAGAGCTCAGCGCGCTGTTTTGAAGGTGTCACTCAGGAAGCCACGTAGACTTTGTACAGTTGACTAGTACAGGGAAGCCGATACTCTAAGTGTTCGCAAGTTATATCTGATGCGCGCCACGCTATACATGCATAAATGTGTCACAAGTTCATCTACATATAGTGCAATTCTACAAAAAAGGGTTTTTAAGCTTCCTGTTACTAAAACAAATACCACCTTTGCTCAACGCTTTAAGGCATTTCTCTTTCCGCTAGAATAAATGTGAAATAAAATGTTGTTGTAATTTCGAAGAATTTTTTTTAATACCATTGGACTATGAGGAATGAGAAAATATAATTAGGATCACATCTTAAACTAATAATACATCGAATTTATAATACCAAATCTTCAGTAGCTTGCAATTGGTATATGTTAGTTTTACATTACGCAACATCACTCTATGTTATATATCGCTCTCTCTCACACACACACGCACGAATGTATTTCATAAATGCACGTACGTTTCAAATACTATTGGATGAAAGTTTGTTTTATTTGAATTAATGGTACATGAATGCACTCTTGTGGACTGTAGCTAAATAAATAACTAATATAAATATATATATTTATATTTATATATATATATATATATATATATATATATATATATATATAATAACTATATTTCGAAAAATAGGTTAAAAACAGATCCGAGTTGCCCTGACCCCACACTAGGCTAGGCCTGTATCATGGGCGTTAAATGAATATTACAGAAAATACAACAAAAAATATTACAGTTCTTAAAAAGTACCTTATAAAAATGTTCCGTCTGGCGAATGAAATGTTATATTATATATATTCGATATATGATAAAATACATATAGTAGAGGGGAATTTAATACATTAAATTTACACAATAAAAAAGAAAAAAATTAATATTTATATATATATATTCATTTTTTATATATATATATATATATATATATATATATATTCAATTTATTGTGGTACGTAAAAATGACGGAAATAGCTAAATAATATTATTTTACATGTTTACGTTAAACTCGGATGGCTCAATCCAGCTTCATGAAGATGCATATGCCAAACGCATATTAGAGAAATGTATGAGTATGGATGGCTGTAAACCGGTTCCATCACCAATTCCGAAATCTGATGCTGTAAAGAAAGAGAAGGAAATATTTACAGCACAATTCCCATATCGGCAGATAGTAGGAGCGCTATTTTATCTAATGACAGGTACCAGACCCGATATAGCATATGCTGTAAATGTTGTACGTAATTTAGATAATCCTACAATAGAAGATATTCAAACCGTCAAGCGGATATTACGCTATCTGAAAGGAACATTGAATAAAGAAATTATCTACAAAAGTGATGAAGCACTTGGACTGGAATGTTACAGCGATACTGATCACGGTGGAGATATTAGTACAGGACGGTCAACTACCGGCACATAATGCTTATTTAAAAAAATATTTAAATATTTTATTTTTAATTTTTTTTAAATATATGGAACCCTGTACGACATCTAGCGACGAGTGCTGTTACTTTTTCTGTTGATGGGAGTGCAGTGCAGACTCTGCACTGCAGAGTGGCCGGCCATACGTTTTCCCATATGTTTTTTTTCTAATTGGAACGATTTTGGACCGTTCTTCCTCACCAACGAACATTTAAATTTCAAATTAAAGGATACAAAACTACAATAGCTATTAGTGTGTCGATTTTGGAGTTTCTCACTATTACCGTCTAAACGCTAGCTGGATGACATCAGTCTACCCCAAACGACAATTTTGAGGGTAATGTGGCTCCGCTGGCTATCGCAGCTCTGCCAATTACCAACACGTTTAACCCTTCGAAACCCGGGTGGTCATATACGACCGCGAAATGTATGGGAAAACGTATATAACGGGTTCTGACTGCTCAAACAATAATTTACCTATTGAAGCAAAAAAATTCAATGGTCTATTTCTTCGTCTGGGGCGTCTTCAACTTCACTAGAAGACTGAGTATGACCTGAGTTAACATAAATCACCATAGATTTTTTGATAGTTTTTGCTCATATTCTCTGAGGATATCAATGTCAGGATTCCTATCCAAAACATTTTCAATTTTTATTTTTATCCTATCAGAATTATATTCATTTAAAGCAGCTCTGACTTGATCAAAGGCCAAAAATGAGTCGCTTAATGCTAATTTTTGTTTCTGCAACTCGTTTAATGAAAATAAAATAATCGTAAAATGATTTTCTATATATATTAATTCATTCCGTAGATTTTCTTTTTCTAGAATATTCAGATCTGTTTAATCAAGAAACAACATTTATTATTTCTTCATAATATTTTGCATAATACGAAGCAGCTTCAAGCCAAGCGCCCCATCTAGTTATCACTGGTTGCGGAGGAAGATGTAAGTTTGGATATATATCTTTCAATATTTTTATTCTGCGGGGGGCTTTTAAAAATATTTTTTTCACATTTGATATTAACATATCGACATCATGGTACTCTAACCGTATTTGTTCTGATACGCGATGAAGTGCATGTGCCAAACAGTTAACATGTAACTTAAAATAAATTCAAAACTACCCGCATGCAACTTGCATGCATGTTTACGTTTCTATTGCTTAAGCTGCATGCAACTTGCACCTTGCATACAGGCTACTTGCATAGTGGAAACGCGCCTTTACGTTTAGTTGTATGGTGGTTGTGAGTTGTAAAGCAACGGTTAACAACGGATATTTATCCAAAGTAGACGTTAATAACGTATAAAAAACGGTTGAAAACCGGTTGTTTATCCGACTGCGAGCTAAAAAAGAGATTACGTTATTACAGTTTTGTTCCGTAATTTATATCATAATTCAATTCCGTTGTACTGTATTTTGATATATCTCGTAAGTTTAGCCAGCGTTTGCAATGTAAGCGCACAAAAAAATATTTTTTACAACATCACATTAAAATCTTTGAAATTCTCGTCTTATCTCTACTATAATATGAATGTACCTGTTATACATATAAATCTCCCTATTGAATTACTCTGCCTATTGATAAAAACCCCTTTATAATCCGTTGCGTAGTTTAAAAAATCTAAAAGCGTACAGGCGGCGGTGAGCAACTTTGTTTTATACTATATAGAGATAATTGTAATTACTAAATACATTCGTTAAAATACGAAACTTGGTAATAATTATTATTGCGCACGGGTCGTCGTGTGTGCAATACGTTGCCACTTCGTGCATCATGTCATGCATGCTCATGCATGCCGTGCGCGTGTGAGATGGGTATAAGTATACCTAGTTTTTACTTCAATAAAAAATTGAAGTGATTATTTCAAAATAAAGGGACTTTTACCTACACTGAAGTTGCGCACGGGTCGTTGTGTGTGCAATACGTTGCCACTTCGTGCATCATGTCATGCATGCTCATGCATGCCGTGCGCGTGTGAGATGGGTATACGTATACCTAGTTTTTACTTCAATAATAAATTGAAGTGATTATTTCAAAATAAAGGGACTTTTACCTACACTGAAGTATCTCATGAAAGTTACTTTACATATAAATTATCTTTAATTAATTTATTTAAAAATAAAACGATTAAGTACCTACATAATATTGGCCTATTCTATCAATTAGCTAGGAGGAAAAACTGATAAAAAAACATGTTCTTACCCGTTTCAAGCCATTTACAACCGTTGACAACGGTTAAAAACAAAAACAACCGTTTACAACCGTTCGGTTGAAATCGTTAACAACCAGCTTTGTGTCAATAGTGAGACTGACAGTCAATGTCATTGTGTTGTCACACTTGCCACTTTGTGTATTGTCTGTCAAGTAAATAATTTATTGTATGTGGTTTGCTTTTGCAGGTTATAAATCGTTTTCATTATTACATGTAGGTGTAATTAAGAAAAATTATGGACGTCGATCTACCCATTTGTATACAAGCAAAATTGAAATCAGAAACCGGGGAAGAAACAGGAGGTACATTAGACCTACCGCTAAATGTGTCCAAAGAGCAATTGCAACTTATATGCAATGCACTGTTACAAGAGGTAAATAAAGCTTAAATTTTTTATACAACGTTGAGAGCAAACAAGCATACGGCGAATCTGATGTAAAGAGGTAACTGGAGTCTATGAACGCTTGCAACAACTTCTCAGCTTATTGAGCTTGATAACCTCATTCACCTATAGGAATAAAATTCTCGCTCGCTCGCTCGGCTTCTCGTGATCGATGTTCAAACCTGTTAGGTTAGATTTGAACTGCGATCACGAGAAGCCAGCAAGAGTACAGTAGAATCCAAATCAAATAAAACCAGGGGTATGCCATATAATCGAAAATCCTGATTATCAGTTTCAAAATGAAATCAAACAATAATTAAATTTTAATATTTTCTTATTATGTAAAAGGTTTTACATGCGTCATTTAGACAATACAATAAAATTACGAGCTGTGAAGAAAATTAATTACTTAATGTAGTAATTTAAATTTTGGTTGGAAATATTTAGTTGTTATTCTTTGACGTAATGAATCACATCTTTTCATTGCGGCTAAAATCAATTCGCAAATTCCATTTTTAGACTTAAATCTTTGTAACCATCCATAGCTCGCCTCAAAAGAATGATCACCACCAAGTTTTTGATTAAAATCCAATTCGTTTTCACATAAAAGCAATTGCAAAGATATGGGGTCTCTTGTGAGAACCAAGTGAAAACTGCATTCTCTAGAATTTCATTATGACATTTTTCATTGCTTTCCGTTGCAAGCTTCCATCTTTGTTCTCAAGTGTACAGGTGAATTTCAATATGGAATCAGATTTATTTTTGACATCTGATATCATACCTCCATAGAACCTCCTACACCATACATTAGCGCCAATTTACTGCCTGATTCACCATTTTTTAAACTCTGAATTTTGTTCACTGTCTTTAAGAGCTAACACTCTTTTTCGCTTAGATATTATAGATTTCTAATACAAAACATAAACAAAAATAAAAGAGAATCTATCAGTTGAATGCTATCGAATAAAATGAAACAGTAAATAATATCGCGCAAATAAATGAAGCGGGAGTACCTACATGTTGTAGGCAGGAATAAACTCGTCGTAACATGTCTCATTGCGCCATCAAATAATTTCTAATATGGTAATTAGAGTCCTGAAGAATAAGTCCGGATAATCAAATATTCGGATAATCAAGATTCTACTGCATTTTTACACAATTTCAATAAACAATAATTATTTATTATAGTAATTTTTACAAAGCTAGCTAACTAGGCTCAATTTTCCTTTATTTGTCATGGAGTTTCTGCTTTATTGTTTGTTTTTTGTCGTACGAGTTCGACTCGTACTTAAGAACACATTTATGAATTTCTTTTACTCGGAGTCAAACAAAACGAGAGAAAGAAAATCAAGAAGTTTCATTATTTTCATATATTTTTATGTGAGTTCCTTTATTGAGGACTATTTGACTTCATAATGGCATTTCATTTTGAATGGTTTAGCAAATGAAAAAGTGCAAGCTCGCATTGTAATTATATTCATATTTATTGGTATTGCATAAAAACACTCTTGTTGGGTTAGGTTAGTGTTGTAATGTGGTCACGAAAAGCAGAGTGTGTGAAGCAAGCGAGGCTCCTCTAGACCTTGGGTTACTTTCCTTGTCCTCCTCCATTCCCCCTCAAAATGTTGTGTAATTTAAAGGATTTTTAATATCAATACAAGATTTCTTTGAATATTTTTTATACAAATAGACATTGAAATTTAGTTGTGATTATTAAAATTAATATTTTCCTAACATGTAAACATAATGTATGTTTATATAAATATAAAGTTGTTTTCAAGCAGAAATAAGTTGTGCATCCCAGTACATCAGCATGCTAAGACTGGTAGGTAAATCTTTTGCTGCAAATTGTATTTGATTCCATAATGAATTGCCTGAATCAGTTCTGTCCTATCCTGAAAATGTCTTCAAAGGCACATTAAAATCTCTTTGCAAAAGACCTTATTTTAGAATAGATGAATATATGACTGACATAGATTTTGTAATATCAATTGAAAAATGACCAATATTGATGAGTTTCTTTTGGCATTCTTTCTTTGCCAATGGTCATTTTCAAAATGCTAATAATTCTAAAAAGAAAAACGAAACATGAGAATTTAATAAAATACAATAGGATTTGGTTTTGTAAATGTAAGTCCTTTTTAAGTACCCACGAGGATCCAATGGCAAGTAAAGAATTTTTATCTTTTTAATTAATTTAAAGATTGTTCAAAGATACCTCGTATTGCTTCGTCTGCTGTATGCAGATGATGCCGTCCTATTGGCAGAAACACCGTCAGAACTGCAAACACTGGTCACCGTGATGAAAAACGAATGTATGGAGAAAGACTTACTATTGAATGCGATGAAAACAAAGATAATGGTATTTGAAAGAGAAGAAACCAGAACAAATGTAAGGATTACGGTTGATAATGAAGTGTTGGAGCAAGTGGATGAGATTGTATATCTTGGATGCCCTTTCAGCAGGAATGGAAGGTACACCGGAGATGTAGAAAGGCGAGTGAGTGCTGGGAATAGTCTGAACGGAGCATTAGGAAAACTTCTTGGCAGTAAAAACCTGACCCATAAGGCACAGCTCGCTATACACAATGTGTACACAGTGCTGGTCTCAACACTTACTTATGGAAGCGAGAGCTGGGTATGGCAGAGAGAGAGCATGAAAGTAGGATAAACACGCTTAAAATGCGAGGGTTGCGCAAAATTTGTGGCGTGATGCTTGTAGACCATATTAGCAATAATAATGTTAGAAACAGACTTAGTCTTAAAGAGAGTGTCAGTGTTAAAATAAGAAGAGGCATGCTCCATTGATTTGGACATGTAGAAAGAATGCAGGATTAAAGAATGACGAAGCAGATATACATTGCAAAAGGGGGAAGGATGTAGGAGCTGAGGAAGGCCAAGACTTAGCTACCATATCAAATTGGTTGTGTTCTAGCAGAAGGTCGGCAAGAGCCCTAGAAACCGGCAAGCGTGCATGAAAAGAGCATTGAATGTTAAAGAAGCGAGTGAGGTATGTTAGGCTCGAGTCCTGCGGCGCTTGGTTCTCTCTGCCTACCCCGCAAGGGATTTGGTGTGAAGTTACAGATATAATTTATTATGTACTAACTCTGTGAGCTACTACAAGGTAAGGCCTTGTTTGAAAGATACATTATGCATACTTAGGCCGGAACTGCAATTGCTATATTGTCTACACATCTAACCTTTTATTAAATGTTTACTTCTTGATCCCTGCAGTAATGTATTTTTACAGGAGGATAAACCATTCTTATTTTTTGTACAAGATGTAGAAATTACATCTAATCTAAAGGATTCAATAGATATTAAAAGTTTAAATTCAGAGGAAGTAATAGAAATCATATATCAGCAACAGGCTGTATTTAGAGTGAGGCCAGTCACAAGATGCACAAGGTATGTCAATATTTTTCATAACTACACCTTACACTACCTTAAACTAACTTGTATATAAAATTATAACTGAGTATAACTCTAAATTACAGCTCTATACCAGGCCATGCAGAAGCTGTAATATCAACGAGTTTTAGTCCATCAGGAAAACATTTAGCCAGCGGTTCTGGTGACACAACTGTTAGATTTTGGGATTTACACACACAGACACCACTACATGTTTGTAAAGGTATGTTTTAATAGATTGATAGATAAATATTGCACATAGAAGATATTTAATGAAAATTTTGTAATTTGCAACAACAAGTGTGCAAGTTCATTATGTTTGAAATAAAAAACGTGTATTAGTTCATTCTTGTAAATGAATATATAAGCAATCGCTTGACCATTTTTTCATCAGGTATTCTGTAAACATATAGTACATCTGTAAATTCTTTGTGTAAAAATATACATTTGGCCTGTCTAATGTAAAATGGTTACTGTAGTCACTAATACCTGCAATACAAGAAGTTTATGCGTCAACATCTTCGTTACCAATGAACTGACAGCTCACCGGCCTCCTGGTGACTTAACACAACCTGTGTATACCTGTAACATCTGACCTGGCACCCTGTAAAGATCGTCATGCTGTAATCTCTCTGAATTGCGTTCCTCTACCTAATAATTCTATCAAGTAATACTCACTGGAATCGCATAGATAGTACCATTATGCAATGTGCTCAGCCATAAAGTTCATAAACGAAATGACACCAAACTAGTATGAAATGTATCGTATTTTCTTTTATATTTTTGTCAATAAATGGCAATAGATTATTTCCTATCAGGCTTATTGGGTTGAATAAACACAAATAATCGTAATAAATTAGTAACGAAAATGAAATTAAAAATTGAATTGAAAGAAAGAAATAATTTTTATTTTGGAAAAAAAAAGAATAAAATGATTATATTCGAAACCTAAGCTAGAACAGCTTACCAGTACAGCTTGCTGTTCAAAACACAGTATTAATCCCAAAGCTATATAAGCAGTGATAGCATGATAGTAGATTAAAGACAGTTAAGATGCGAGTATTTCCCAAAATCTATGACGTAACCCTGGATGACCGCGTTCGCAACAATGATGAAAGTTCAACAGAGAGGCCTGTAAGAGATTGTGTGTTAAGATAAGAAAAGGCACGCTCCGTTGGTTTGGGCATGTAGAAAGGATATGGGATAAAAGTATTACAAAACAGATATGCAAAGGAACAAAATTCACCATTGGTGGCTTTTATCAGAAGGAGCCCTAGGTGCCAGTGAATGTGCAGGAAAAGAGCTATGAATGTTAAAGAACCGAGTGAGGTGTATAAGAACCGGTCTTTCGGGCGCTCTGTTCTCTCTACCTACACGTAAGAGACCTGGAGTGAACATTTAGATAGATAGATATACCGAATTGTTGAAGTATATTTTCTATCTATATCTATCTATAACTTCACGCCAAATCCCTTGCGGGGTAGGCAGAGAGAACCGAGCGCCACGTGACTCGATCCTTACATATCTCACTCGCTTCTTTAACATTCATTGCTCTTCTCATGCACGCACGCCGGTTTCTAGGGCTCCTGACATCACCTTCTGATAGAGCATGACCAATTTGGTCATGGTAGGTAAGTCTTGGCCTTCCCCGGCTCCTACATCCTTCCACTTTTGCATTGTATATCTGCTTCGTCATTCTTTCATCTTGCATTCTTTCTACATGCCCGAACCATCGGAGCATGCCTCTTCTTATTTTAACACCGACGCTTTCTTTCAGACCTACTCTATTTCTAACATCATCATTAACGAATACGGTCTACAAGCCTTACGCCACAAATTTTGCACAGCGCTCGCATTTCAACCGCGTTTATTCTACTTTCATGATCTTTCTGCCATACCCAACTCTCGCTTCCATAAGTTAGCGTTGGGACCAACACTGCATTGTGTATAGCGAGTTGTGCCTTCTGGCTCAGGATTTTACTGCCAAGAAGTTTTCCTAATGCTCCATTCACACTATTCCCAGCACTCACTCGTCTTTCCACATCTGCGGTGTACCTTCCATCCCTGCTGAAAGCGCATCCAAGATATACAAAGTCATCCACTTGTTCCAACACTTCATCATCAATCGTAATCCTTACATTAGTTCTGGATTCTTCTCTTTCAAATACCATTATCTTTGTTTTCTTCGCATTCAGTAGTAAGCCTTTCTCCATACATTCGTCTTTCATCGTTGTGACCAGTGTTTGCAGTTTAGATGATGTATCTGCTAATAGCACGGCATCGTCTGCATACAGCAGACAGTTCACCACTTGGTCACCCATGCGCAATCCCACATTCGTTGACCTTATTCTCTGCAGACAACTATCGAGATACAAGATAAACAGCAGTTAGCAGTTAGTGCTAGCAGATAGCATGCAACCCTGTTTGACACCAATTTTGACATCAAACCAGGGTGACATGCCACCGTCTATCCGCACACATGCTGAGCAATCCTTGTAAGTGGACTGCACAGCACGGAGCAGTGAACCGTCAATCCCATATCTCGGCAATATGTCCCACAGTTCCTTTCGCACAACCCTATCAAAGGCTTTCTCAAGATCCACAAAACCTATGTGCCTACGGTCTATGGCCAGATGCTTCTCTACGATATTGCGGAGCGAGAAATCTTGATCCCCTTCCATTTCGGAAACCTCCTTGTGCGTCCCACAGCATTTCATCGGATTTCACCCTCATTCTCCTTTCAATCGCTAAGCTGATCAAACTGATGGCCCTATAGTTGGCGCAGTCCATGCGTGACCCCTTGCCTTTATACAAGGGCACGATGACTGCGCTTCTCCAGTCCATTGGGACCCTTCCAGTTCTCCAGCATAGGTTGCATAGGTACCAGAAGACGTCCCGGACGTAAGTGCCACCTAATTTGATCATCTCAGCTGTGATCAGATCAATTCCCGCTGATTTTCCATTTTTCAGACTTTATCTTATCCATTCTGGATGCCGACGAACCACTCCGAGACTTCTTTACCTCTCTCCAAAAGAGTTTGGTATTTGCCTCGAAGTTTTTCGTCAGCCTCTCTTCCTCATTCATAATTTGTCTTTCACGCTTCTCTTTCACTAAAGCCTTGGTTTCATTCTTGCATAGACGGTACATTTCTTTCTTCTTTTCTCTCATATTTTCATTTAAAGGCAAAGATGATACGTAATCCAGCCACGCTTTCCTCTTTCTTGCTACGGAGGATTCAACCTCCGCATCCCACCAGGCATCTCATTTCGCTGTTTTACGTCTCTTTGCGCATCCACAAGCTTGTTTTGCACTATCCACCATACTTTCTTTCAAAACTTTAGAAGATGACAATATTGAATGTAGGTACTTTACTGAATTAAATTTAGATTTTTATTTTATTTGTCTATTATTTGTTAATATTAATAAAAAGAATCCATTGAGAGCGCTCAATACAAGCATAGTTTTATTCTATTTCGAATAGTAATGAACTAAATTATTGGAGACTTATGTGAATGGTCCCACTGTTTAACACTCTTTCAGTAACACATTAACTCGTCAGAATTAAAAGTAAATATTTTCACAAAGTTTAAGTAGGCTAAATTTAATATGCGATTTTTATTAGAACCTCGTCGGGAGACATACAAGCATACGGTGTGTATAGCGGTTACCGTACCCTATGAATGCTTGCAACACATTAAGTATCACTCACGCGATGCCTCCTCTGCTGCTAACGCAGCTACTCTTTAGGGGTCCACTGGTGACCGCGGTTTTCCGTGAGCTGGAGGTACTTTCCCAAATGGGCTGTTTTGTTGAGCGCTACCTCACCTAAAAACCCCCGGTACAAAACAAACAGACAAGTTCATGCAGACAATTGTTTGTCTTGTGTGGGGATCGAACCCTTCGAATGAATCAATGAAAAAAATCAACCTTCGAATCGAATCTGGTGACAAAGCACTGTTACTAACCACTGCGCCACCGAGCTTGTCAATTTAATAGAATGTTAGGTGGCTGGTCTATGTAATAATAGAATATATACCCTATCTGATCAATATTTTGTGTAGAAATGATGTTTGGTTTGCGAGTTTGATGACGTAAGGTCATCTATATATGACACATATAACAATATGTAGTTGTGCAGGTCACACTAACTGGGTGCTGTGCATCAGTTGGTCACCAGATGGCTCAAGATTGGCTTCTGCATGCAAACAAGGAAGGATAATATTATGGGATCCGAACAGTGGACAACAGATCGGTAAAACAATGATGGGACATAAACAATGGATCACTGCTCTAGCCTGGGAACCATATCACATGTATGTAAAAAATCAATGTGCTAAGCTTGGAACCCACCTGATGTGAAAGGGTTATTTTACACTATGAAGGCTTGCATAAGAAGTACCGTTCGCAAAAACCCATGTTTCGTTGCCACTACTTCTACTACCACACAACTAAGCTTACTGGTAAACTCAGGCCACTTGCATAAATACAACATCTGGGGACTTATTATTGGACTTTAGTCTTTTGTACCATAAAGATGCTAGTTGGGTTGCTTAGAAATAAGTTAATAATTTAGTGCCGTTAGTATCAGCTATCGTCGCCGTGAAATAACCTGAAACTGACTTACAAAGTTATAACTTCACCAAAATAAATCTGCTTATAACTTAGAAAAACATACAAAAAATTGCAATTAATTCTCCTTTTTCAAAGGTGATTAAAGATAAACTTTAATCAAAACATGAACGGTTTAGTATACTCCAAACCTTTTTGATTGATTGGTAACTCATACTCTAAAGTAGCGGCATGCTATGATGGCCGTTTTGACGTTTGTCCACTCATGAAGTTTCGTATTAATTAATAATTACATTTGAAGGACCAAATTGCTGTTCTTTATTGTCAATAGTGACGTGCAGTTAGTCGTAAAATTAATCGAAAGTATAATTTTAGGACACAAAATTTATTTATTACATTGATTTCTAAACTATATATAGTAGGGTCCCGCGAACATTTATTTTTTATTTTTATAATTATTGGTGTACTTATTTACCACACAAATCGGCATTTGTTTTTCGAAATTCAAAATTTTTAAAAATGAAATATACGATCGTCACATAGGAGCGCTGGCCAGCACAACTACTGCCTCCGGCAAACTCGCGTCAATACTCAATGCAAAACAAAGCAGTTTCGACTTCACGCTGCTTCGAAAAGTATAAACTGTGAGTGCACTGCGATTGTGATATAGTTTCGACCTGGCTTTGGATTTTGGATATTGATACTGCATTACTGTTGACCCTTGTTCGTTAATTTAGACTCTGTTTACGCCTTTTGTTGTGGATTTCGTCGATGTGGCCGAACGTACGCAGAGAACTGTTCTAAACAGTCAGACACCTGAGTTCGTTATACGCCTTAGTAACTATTTCGATCGTGAATCTCAAAATGGAGGGCCAATTTTACCTATAACGTCAGTGGTTGAACGCGTAGCTGATGCGCTTAATATTGGGCAACGAACTGTTAGACGAATAACTAAAGAAGAATATGCCGAGACTGGCACAGAAGAAAATAAACTTCACACACCAAAAACGAGAAAACGAGCAAAACCAGTCGTAGGCATCGATAGCTTTGATGCCGATGCCATCCGAAGACATGTGTACGGCTACTATTTACGGAAGGAGTATCCAACAAGAAAAAAGTTAGTGCAATTACTGAAGGAAGCTGGATTATTCTTCGGTGGGGAAAGTTCTTTAACGAAGATTTTGAAGACCGTTGAATTTCGATACAAACAATGTAACAAACGCAAAATATTGATGGAAAGATTTGATATCGTGATGGCAGATATACTTTTTTACGGCAAGTGAAGGAAATTGAAAATTGGCAAAATGTTGTGTTTTGGATGAAACATGGCTTAATGCTAACCATACTGTAAGCCGTTCTTGGACCGATGACACTGCAGCATCTACGTCCAAAGTTCCTGTTGGAAAAGGATCGCGACTTATAATTTGTCACGCCGGAACCCTCAACGGGTTTGTCGAAGGTTCTCATGGCTTTTGCGTCAAAAACCACTGGAGACTATCATGAAGAAATGAATGGAAATAAGTTTCCTGAATGGTTTACCTCAATGTTGTGTAGCCTCCCTGAATCATCTATTATAATTATGGACAACGCCCCATACCACTCGATGCAAATTGACAAGCCACCTGCCCAATCCCAAAAGAAAGCTGACATCGTCGCATGGCTTCAAAAAATGGCTTAGATGCAAACATAAATATGTTAAAAGCGGAATTAGTACGTCTTTTAAAAGACAACAAACTAACCAAGATCCGATACGTCATTGACGAAATAGCGTTAGAACATGGGCACAGAGTTATACGGTTACCGCCTTACCATTGTGAATATAATGCAATTGAGTTGGTGTGGGCTCAAATTAAGGGATATGCTACAAGACAATACAGAACCCCCATTTACCACAACAAAAATTCTAAAAATATTAGAAGAAGCTTGTGAACATATGACTAAAGGACTGGGAAAAGGTTGTGAATAGAACTGTTAAATTAATAAGGGAAGGTTATGAAAGAGATGTGAAAATACATAATATTTTAGAAAACGAACTTATAATTAATGTAGGTGGTGGTAGGTAGGTGATAGCAGTGACGACAGTGAAAATAGCAGTATGGACGATTCTGATTAAATATGACCTTTAGTGGCACCTTTTTTGGTCTCTTTTTGTATTAATTAGTTCCTTGTGTGCATATAAAGTATATATATTCATTTTCATTCCAATATTCAGTTCGTTCAAATATATTAAGTAAACATTTATATTTTTATTTTATTAAACCTTTTTAATCAGGTACTACTTGCAGCAAAATCTTTTTTATTATATTTAAATTTTGTTATATTTTCGAGAATAAATTGACATTTCACATCACTATTGTAATATATCAAAACGGCTATCATAGCGTGCCGCTACAGTGGTACGAGTAGCATTTATGTTAGATATTAACACTGCCAATAAAAAACGTCCTTTTTCTTTATTTTGGTAGGAGAGTTTTTTTCTTTATTTCACAAGCCAGGTGTTTCTGCTCCTTTTCATATACTACAGCACCCATCAAATGAGACACCACGGGCTGGTCTCCTAATAGTCAGAGACCCGGCTCTCAATTAACAAGGCTTGATATCATTTACAAGTGGCGTACTTCATCGCAATAAAAAGCAAGATTTACGAAAACGAAATTTTTCATTTAGCGTAAATGTGATCCTTAAACGGCCTTAAAACCGTCTTATCTTTCTTAACAGTAACCCGGAATGTCGAAAGTTAGCTAGTTCATCAAAGGATGGTGATGTCAGGATATGGGACACAGTGACTGGACTTACACTTCTGAGCTTAAGCGGACATTCCAAGGCAGTGACCAATGTCAAGTGGGGCGGTACAGGGCTCATTTACACATCTTCTCAAGATAGAACAATTAAGGTAAAGTTACTGTTTAATATTTATATATTTTTTAGGGTGCCTGCATGCATTGCCAATGCATGAGTAACGCCCCTGGTGTTGCAAATGCCCATAGGCTACGCTCACTGTTTACCAAAAGGCAGGCCATATGCTTGTTTTCCACCTTAGTTGTAAAAAAAAAAATGCCTCTCGGACATAGTTCACTTTCTCGTTCCGTCTATTTCCTTAGACCTTTAGATTCCTATGGCACCTAATTACAATTTAAAATACCCGATTGTGGATCAATTCACAGAGTCGCAGCACATCAAGTTAATTGTTATTATTATTTTATTCTGCTTGTTATCCATTCCAAATTCACAAACCTATACCAATTATTAAAATTAAATAACCCCTGCAGAACCTAAAACTAACGCTTGTGTAGGTACAACCGCGTCTGCCAGTACCCTGACTGTACGCAGTTTCAAAATTAGCACTGTCCAGGAAATTATCTAATTGATAACATGAACGACGTACGAAGCTCGGAATGTGACTGTCTGTACCCTCTTGAGTATAAAAAATGCACTCCATGCCATGCGTATTAGTACTAATTGCATAAGCCCTTATCTTTGACTCTACTAGATAAGACAACTACACTGCAAATATATTCCAATCCCAAAAAGTGATAAGAGTTATATCTTATATTAGATTATAGATTTAGTCATAACTCACCTAACTGTAACCAACTACTCCGGTAGTTGCTCCGATAGCATGGATATCAATGTTGGCGTCGCACAGGGATCTGTATTGTCCCCAACGCTGTTTCTGCTGCATATCAATGACATGTCAATAGACAGCATTCGTTGTTATGCGGATGATAGCACGTGGGACACTTATTACACGGGCCGTGCTAACACCCCTTTTCGCTTGTGGAGGAAAGCCGCGTTAGACTTGTGTCTAAAATAGAGTGTGCTTTAAGAATTGAACCAAGTTCAACCGCCCTTAGTTGGATACTTTATCCGACTAGGGGCGGTTGAACTTGGTTCAATTCAACCCTACCAAAACACAAGTCTACGCGTTCACCGCTAAAACCCCCCATTTGCTGTGGTCCCCCAATTCCAGAACACGCCACTAACCATTGCCAAGAGTATTGTATTTCTCGGTATCGAGATCTCCAGCGAAGTTCAGTACCGAAGCCAATTGGAAGAAAAGGTCAAGCTGGCGTCAAAGAAACTTGGTGTGTCAAACAGTACTTCAACGCGGGGCAATGATTTATATAACTCCCAAGTCAGACCGCATATGGAGTACTGTAATCATCTCTGGGCGGGGGTACCTGGTTACCAGCTATGACCTTGTGATTCGGTCCAAAGACGAGCTGTGAGAATCGTCGATGATTCTAAACTCACACACAGTATTGTGCCCTTGAGTTTAAGGAGAGATTTCGCCTCCGTTTGCGTGTTCTACCGATTATATAATGGGTTGTGTTCTGAGGAGTTCTTCGATATGATGTCAACAGCCTCGTTTTACAATCGCACAGACGACGGCTGGGAGTTCATCCGCATACACTGAAACCGCAATGGTCGCGTACTGTGCGGTTCCTGAGAAGTTTTCTACCCAGAACTATTAAGTTGTGGAATGAGCTCCCTGTCGAGGTTTTCCCAAGGGACTACAGTATGGAGTTCTTCAAGAAAGGCGTGAAGAGGTTCTTACGGGGTCGACAACGCAAGAGTGACACCCCTGGTGTTATAAATATCCATAGGCTACGGTAACTGCTTACCATCAGGCAGGCCGTGCGCTTGTTTGCAACCTCATTACGAGAACTCCCTAGTGTCAACTTCTTTGTATTGTAAATACTTGTTTCAGAAGTTAGAAATCAAAAGATCAACTCTGCAACAATATCTCTGTTTATTATTCTTTATTTTTGAAATACACTTTCGCCTGACATTTTTATACAGTGACGGGTGAGAAACAAGATCTCGGCTGATTAGAATCTGTAACTGCAACCTATAAATACTTTCAATACAATGAGTACCGCTCGCATGTCGCTACCCCGGCTTCTAACACAACACCTCACGAGCCTACTGGTAAGCTCTCACAGGAATAGAGTAATCCTTCGTGTCGTTATACGAGTATGACTGCGGTTTTCCGTAAGGCGGAGTACGGTGTATAAAAAGCTGCCATTCTTGTGAAAAAAGAACTGTCTTAAAGTGAAGGTACTAGCTATGGTGCGGAGGGGCACACGAAATACATTGCTATTTTGACAGCATTTCTCTGATATGTTTTTATTTGAGAACACAACTGCGATATTGCAATTTGGATGCAATTGTCGTGCAGTTTACATAACTGCCTATAAAATTGCGAACATTGTGCACTATCTGCACGTTTGTTATGCAGTTCTAATGTGCATAGACCGGTTGCATTAGAAAACAAATGGATATTAACATTATACATTGTTTCTTTTGATTTGAAGGTTTGGAGAGCTGATGATGGTGTCCTTTGTAGAACCCTGGAGGGTCATGCACATTGGGTTAATACACTAGCACTAAGCACAGATTACGTATTGCGCACAGGGCCATTCCATCCCATCACGGACCGAAATCACTTAGGCAATGACAGTAAGCAATATCAAATTTATATTAAATCTATCTATAACTTAGTACAGGATAACGCTAGGAAGAAGAAGACTAAAATCTGTATATGATCAAATTAAAAGGTGAATCGTGATCATATAATCATTTTTCAAATTTTGTTTGATACAAAATTTGGCATAAATTGTGTACAAGTATGCTGTAAGGACCGCGACTTATGGCGCTCGGTTCTCTCTGCCTACCCTGCAAGGCATGAAGATATACATACATACAGTATGCTGAACTGCACATATTTCACTTTCATTTGCACATTATATATAATCTATATTTTACAGGTAAACTATAGGAGTCGAACGTGTCTCTCGAAAAATACGAGTACCTTTTTGTTCTTAAACACGCCGAAAAGTATTTTTTTTCTGCAACGTCAGGAGGCATACGAACATACGGTCCGCCAGATGTGAAGTGATTACCGTAGCCTATGAACGCTGGTAGTACATTATGTATCACTCGAGTGATGCCAACTCTGCTGCCGACACAGCAAATCCTTGGAGCTTACTAGTGACCTCACTCACACGCAGGAACACAACTACTCCCAGAGAGTTGTTATTTCGCTGCGGTTTTCTGTGAGGTGGAGGTAATTCCCCAATCGGGCTGCTTTGATCCGCCCTACCTCTTAAAAATACCCAGACCAAGACAAACAGACTGTTCATGCCCACAAATGTTTGTCTTGTGTGATGCGGAACGAACGTTGGTGTCAACGTCGCGTCATTAACTGCGGCGCCACCGACCTCGTCAGAGTATTTTTCGACAGTGACAAAAATGTATTAATTACAGAATGTACGGAACCATCAGAACGTGAATTATCATCATCGTTCATCGAAGTGGGATTTCTGAGTTACTTTTTTTATGCAACGTTGAGAGGCAAACGAGCATACGGCCCGCCTGACGTAAAGCGGTTACCGCAGCCTACGGACACTTGCAATACAAGGAATCTATTGCACGTTGCCGCCGTCGCCTTCACAACAACTCAATCAAGAGCTTACTGATAAAGTCACTCACTGAGAACACATCAATTCTCCACGGGACTTGATATTTCACTGCGATAATCTGTGATGTGGAGGTATTTTTTCATTCGGGCGACCTTATTCGCCCTACCTCTATTTGAACTCTTCTCTCTTATTGGATTTTAGTTATTATTACCAGTCATTTTTATTCGCAATGATGATGTTAGAAGCAAAGTTGGTCTGAAAGAGAGCGTCGGTGTTAAAATAAGAAGAGGCATGCTCCGTTGGTTCGGACATGTAGAAATAATGCAGGATCAAAGAATGACGAACCAGATATACAATGCAAAAGTTGAAAGATGTGGGAGCCGAGGAAGGCCAAGACTTACCTACCATGATCAAGTTGGTCGTGTTCTATCAGAAGGTCATGTCAGCCCTAGAAACCGGCGAGCGTACATGAAAAGAGCAATGAATGTTAAACAAGCGAGTGAGGTATGTAAGGATCGAGTCAGAGTCACGTGGCGCTCGGATCTCTCTGCCTACCTCGCAAGGGATTTGGCGTGAAGATATAGATAGATAGATTACCAGTCATAAAATACGAGGCATATAAGTATTCGACAAGTTTTACTATTATTATACCAAACAGGTGACGAATAAATATACAGCTCGCAAAAGCTGCTACCTGCTTTTTTTACTTATACAAGTCTACGATCACAAAAAAATAATGGATATCGCATATCATACTTTGACGGTTTAATAAACGGACAAATGCGACGTCGCCCGTTATGCGCGTATCATGCGATTATACGGCCGTTCGTTGTCAACAGCTTGCTAGAGATAGAGCCCTCCTTTTTCAACGTGCAGTAACTCACTATTGGTTGTCTCTGTCCAACGAACCCTCGGTGCGCGAGTCAGACTTGTAATTGTCCGGTATTTTTTTTCTGTAGTCGTAGCAGCAAGTTTTCCCAGTTTAATTCTTGGTTATAACTTTAGCATAATAATAGATTTTTGATTTACTACAGAAAAAGTCCTACAACAACAAGCTTTGGAGAGATATGAAGCCGTATGTTCGCAAGGTTGTGAGCGCCTAGTTTCGGGATCCGATGATTTCACACTGTTCCTGTGGTTGCCAGAGAAAGAGAAGCGGCCGATGGCGCGTATGACGGGCCACCAACAGCTTATAAATGACGTAAAATTTTCTCCTGACACAAGGTATTAATTATTAATGTTGTTTAGCTTGTTTAAACTCTGTTATAATACTGTCCCAACGTAAAACGTCTGAAACCTTACGTAACGAACATAGTTAATAAGTATTGTACAGAATTTGTTTGACATACAATGTAATTTAGTTGCACTTAGTAATCCTACTAATATTATAAATGCGAAAGTTTGTATGTATGGATGGATGTTTGTTGCTCTTTCACGCTTAAACGGCTGAACGGATTTGAATGAAATTTGGCACGTAGATAGATTATGATCTGGATTAATACATAGGCTACGTTATTTGACTCCACGGGGACGGAGCCGCGGGCAGCAGCTAGTAAAAAATAATAACGTAAAGTGCGTTCAGGCAGCCGAGGTAAAGAATGTAAACAAACATTCAGGGAGCACAATATATTTTTCTTGAGTATAGTGGTTTTGTTCCCCTTAATGTTACCACCACTTGGCTAACTCTACATTTATTTAGTATAACTTATTATGTACTTATTTTAACAAAATTAAAACTGGAAACCCGTCTAATACAAAATTTTGCCTACCCGCTGGCAAGGTATAAACAAAATTTCAAAGTAGGCATATTTTTAAATTATAAATTAGAAAAACAATAATAGTTATAATATTATATTATAAACTACTTATATGAGCTAATTGTAATTAAAATACAGGCCTGCTTTATCTAGCCATAGTTAAACGTCATTATTAAATATGTAATAATGTCATGTATCTTATTTTTAATAGGCACAGTTCATTGGACTTGTTACTTTTTTATTAGTTTCTATTAAAATTCATTAATTGACGACTTAATCATGTAATTATTGCTGGACCTGCCAAATGTGACGAGTTCATTTACACACATGATTACCGTTCCAAAATTTAAAGACAGTAACACTTAGCGACGGTTATGGCTTGATTTGTAATGAAAAATCAGTAAAGGCTGGAGTGTTCATCATTTTTGTGTGGTCACGATGGACGCCCTTTATATTTTTACGTAATATAAAGAGCGTTCGTGGTTCATATTTTTTTAACGGCTTTGAACATCACTTGTATTCTTTCTAAGAACAATTTTAGCATAATTAAATGCTAAAATTGAAATCTGTAGCTTATACTATTTTGTTCTGGGAAATTATGGTAGAAACTGTAATGCCACAAGTGGGAACGCTAGAGAAATACATTGAACATAGCAATTGTGTGTATGAATATGTCTGTTTGTCTTAGTTGATGATGGGTAGGATTGTGCGCCACGGATCAGAATTGGGTTCTGTGTATCACACAGGACTTGTGTCCTCGGCGGCGAACTTCGCGGCTTTCCGCAGTTTCGCCTATGCTTGGCACGGGAGAAGTGCCGAAGAACGGGCTGAAAAGGCTGGCGTGGGTCGCTAAATTAAGTCATAGTACGCTTATAGACGGCAACGAAGGCGTAAGCGTGCATGTCGTTGTCCCAGGGAGGGAGAAATGGGGAGAAAGCGGACCTAGATACAACGGAGCAGAATAAACTTGTAGCGAACGAAGAATTTCCCGCGGCACGAAGAGAGCCTTAGAGCAGCATGTGCCGTGCGCATCTTTCGCGATTCGGTTCAAATGCCGCGACACGCGATTGGGGAAGTAAGAAAATACCAACAAAATTATTTTTCCTCAAAGAGAACAACAAGTCCCTTGAGGATTTATGTGTTCCTGCGAGTGGGCAAGGTTACCTATAAGCTCTTAAGGAGTTCCTAAATAGCATTCATATGGTACGGTAACCACTTTACATCAGGTGGGCCGTATCCTTGTTATATCTCCCAACGATGTATAAAAAGAGTTGTTGAGAGAGAAAAAAATATAGCATAATTTGGCGGTTCGGCAGGTTAATAGCATCAGCGTCATTCGACAAGTCTGTAAAACTGTGGGAAGCTGCCACGGGCAAGTTCATCACCACACTCAGGGGCCATGTGCAAGCAGTGTACATGGTAGCATGGTCTGCTGACTCCAGGCTTCTGTTGAGCTCTAGTGCCGATTCCACACTAAAAGGTATAACTAATAAGTTGAAATATTTAACTGAATATGTCAATACCCGTTATTTTCATTGGTCTTTTAATATATGTAACACATTTTTAATATTTATGAAACTTACCGTAAAAACCGTTTTAAGTTTAACTTGTTTTTATACCACTAACGTAGCAATCAAGCGTACGGTCTGCCTAATAGTAAGCAGTTACCTACACACTAGCCTACGGTCATTTGCAACACCAGGGGTGTCACTCGTGCGTTACGGACCCCGTAAAAACCTCTTCACACCTTTCTTGAAGAACCCCAATAACTAGGCAAGTATTCCCCTTTTGAATGGATACCTCATTTATATACATAAATATAGTGATACAATCATCTTTGTAATGTGTGCGTGTACTGAGGGACCACACTGGTATTTCGCAAAATAAATATCGTAGGATTTAGTAGTAAACGTAAAACTATTGTAGAACAAAGGAGAAGCCCGATTGTAGGCCTGACGTTACATGAATGAAATATGTACTAAAAAAAAGGTCAATTTTTCTGAATTACACCAGAACACTTAGCCGCAATAGCTAATGAAAGAAATAAGCCGATTTCATTATTTCCATACAGAGCTGGCTCTGAAAACGTATTTTTCACTCAATGTTCTCAAAAGTTCTGTCATCATGTTAAAATAAATGAATGATCGATTTTGTTGTAGTTGATAATCATAAATATGATTTACTTTCGCTGTTTTTTTTCAATTCGTAATGACATCTTTTAATAAATTCAATTAATCATATTTTGTACAGGTGTAAACATCTATTTAACTAATTATTTTAATTTTTTAAGCGTTCGATAGAAAAAGTATATCCGAGATCTATCTGTCAATGTTAGTTACCTCGATGATATTCACCTAGATGTCGTTAATGTCATTCGCTTTTCGTATTTTATGCGTTAGTGAATGTGTTCCTTCGTATTTCTCGTGAATCTTGATTTATGTGACACTTTTAGTATACCGGACTCCAAAATTAATTCCTTCTGTCAAGACCTTTCAGCCAAAAGTCAGTCATGACCATTGCCTGAAATTTGGATGCCGAACTCTGCAACCCTGATTGATCTTTGCACAAACACCGGATAACTTGTTCCTTGCCTTTTTTGAAGACTTTGTTTTTTTACCTATACATTACATACCAATAAATTGCGTAGAAATCCTTCACATTACTTCCACTCAATTAGCAAATATGTTTCTAATCACTACATATCATAAATTAAAGTCCCTCGCCTCTCTGCCTCTGTCTGGACGCAGTAAACTCAAAAACTACTGAAATTTTACGGTTTTCACCAATAGACGGAGTGCTTCCTAAAGAAGATTCAGGTTTTAATATTGCACCCATGCGAAGCCGACGCTATTCGCTAGTCTAATCGTAAAAGGTTTATTCAATGGCTATAAGACTTAATTCGCGGACACGCTACTCTGCGATGATAAAGGTGCCTCCGTGTGCTTTTTCTGTGTTATTTGAACTGCAACGGATACCCTGTGCAGCTCCATTAATGCACAATCTTATAAAATCTTGAAAATGAACACTTTTCATATTAAAAAGGAACATAACCTCAAATGTTACCATGCCATTACTTTTCTAATTCGGCTATTGTTGATAAAGCCGGAAATTAGTCTCAGATAGATGCTCGAATTGACCCGTTGAGTGCCGAGCGGTTTGATCAAACCTTATGCGTTAAACAAGTATATAACGGCATTTGATCAATTTTAAGCTCTGTAAGGTCAGGCCCCAGTTTGTATGAGAACCGGTTTTCTCCTTTGGAAATTTGTAAACAAGTATATTAAAAAGTACAGCCCTTGAAGTGCGGTCCCTCAGTCCTCACAGACCATCAGCCAGATCTCGGAAAGTAGTACAAGCATTTAGTAAAGATATTTACTGAATAACAGACCAAAAAGCATCAAAGATAAAATATATACCGATTAAACTATGGTCCCCCATTCCACACAAGAAAGATAAATATTTTAGTGAATATTACCAAATCAAATAAATAAAATCATTCTCTTTCTACATAAAGTTTTAATCAGAGTCTTTAAAAAGAAATGGAAAAAAATCGACGCTATTTGAAGATATCTATAATTAAAACTGGTCCCTCAATTCTCACCTTCACTGACATGTGTATGTACTAGCTACTAGACGAGAGGAATATCAGAAAGTCTCGTGTACTTAACTTTTAGTAAAAAGTTTCAACTAAACAATAGGTATCTAAAAATCTTAGCTGGGATAATATTTTTCAATCCTATGAAAATAGAGAGAGAGTATTGTGATCACACATTTAAACAAAATGTAAACAATACAGATGACAAGGTTTGACGGGCTCGGTGGTGCAGTGGTTAGTAACGCTACTTTGACAACAACACTCGTGGGTTCGTTTATATTACTTAATATTAATATAACATTAGACGAAACGAAAATAAAGTTGTACGATTAATTTAATTTAATAAATGTTATGTTACATGGCGTAAGTATGTGTATTTAATAAAAAAGTAGAATTACAAAATTGACTAATGATTTATTTTAATACTTTTATTTAAGTAATTGAAATAAGGATCAGCGGCGTAGCGTGGGTGTCGGCCGCCCGGGGCGGACGACAATTTTGCCGCCCTCTTATTTAGGAATTTCAATTTAATGTATACTATACATTACATACATTAATTCTAGAGAACGTTTCGGCAAGAACAGTCATCATTATTTTGCATTATTCGGGTTAGATTTTAAATTAAAAAGTTACAGTTCACACTGTTGAATGTAGGTACACGTAGCGGAGAAATTCAATTTTTCACAAAGTTCAATAATTTCCCAACCACTACACGTACTTATTTGCACAAATATTACAGTTTTAAAGCGTAACATAAATTACGCTACGAGACAATGTGAAATGGACAACAGACGATCCATCAATAAAAGTAATAAAACTTTCTTTGAATTGTCAAAGCAACAAGTAATTCCTTGAAGGGACTTACCCGTATGCCCGACATGCCCGTACCTATACTTTTTAAAATAAAATACCTACGGGGAATCCCCGCAAGTCAGTACAGACAGTGTTGCCAGCAGTCGCTACAAAATATTTAAAAAAAGTAATGAAAAATTCTGTGCTCTTTTCAATTGGTCCAAATTTATAGTTACGCAAAAAATATGAAATGGTTCAAATATTTTTATTATTTGACAAAATTTGCCGCCCCCTAAAAAGTGCCGCCCGGGGCGGGCCGCCCCCACTACGCTACGCCACTGATTTGGATGTAGTTTAACGAATATGAGAATATTTGTTGGTCAGTACTTTCAATCATTTTGTGATGTTGATCATCATAGCAAAAAAAATGCTCATTCATAAAACAGTGATAGCGGTAATGGTCAAAACCACTTAAAATTAATGCTGGAACGAATTCAGATGCGCCTATGATTTTGTAGGTTTTGTTCTTCGCTGTTATAGGAACAGGAACCTTAGTACCCAAGAGATCTTCAGTGTCATTCAAATCAAATACTATTTTTGAAAACTGGTAATTGTAAGTTGGTTATCACAAGTAGCACATTTCTCGATTCCATCATCAATGTTAATTGCTACTTCTAAAATATCTATGCCAAATATTTAAATAAAATTTATAACAAATTTAGAGGAAGTTAAAACAGCTTCCGTAATCCCGTTTTATTTTAACCAGAAAAGTATTGGACCCACTAAATCGTAATCTTTCACACCAGCGGCAAAGCGAGATGAAAGCACGACGCCCACGCCACGCTGGCATGATCGTTCTGTTTCAACCCGGACCACAGGGCCATGATGCCACCAAACAGACCTTCGGTGTCACCTGCCTTTCGCTTGATTTCTGACATACACAAAGCATCTCTCGTTCATTATATCTATAAACTCAAGTCTAGTGTAGACTTTATGATATTTCTCTCGTCTAGCAGCTAGCATATTATACACATAAGTGGAGGTGAGGATTGAGGGACCAGTTTTTTTATAGCTATCTTCAAATTTCGTCGATATTTTATTTCCATTTCTTTTTAATAAAATGTTTTAAGACATTAAAACTATCTAGAAAAAGAAACATTTAATTTATTTGATTCGGTAATATTCACTAAAACATTTATATTACTTGTTGTGGAATGAGGGGCCATAGTTTAGTCGTTATATTTTTTTTATCTTTAATGCTTTGTGTACGTTATTCAGTAAAAATCTTTACAAATTCTTTACTAAATGTCTATAGTCACAATACCTTAATTTATGAGATACTTTCAGAGATCTGGCTGATGGTCTGTTTGGACTGAGGGACCGCACTTCAAGGGCTGTACTTAAAATATTTGTTTAGAAATTCCCAGAGTTGTTCAATTGTTTTAAGTCTACTACTAAATCCTACAATTTTTATTTTGCGAAATACCAGTGTGATACCTCAGTTCACACGCACACCCTTTACATTCTACGTATTATTTGTTGTTTTAAGCTACCTATATAATATTTTTTGTTTTTACAACACTTAACATCTTATCTGGTAGTTCATTTACATAATATAGGTTTTGTATATTAGTTTATCTAATGTTTTTTTTGCCATACGCGTTAATGCATTTTGGTAACATACATTATTTGAATAAGAATTAAGTTTCTCGCCTTATTTTTGCTATATAAATAAGATAAAACACATTTTTAAGAGAAATAGAGTGCAAACAACCTGACTGGATAAGTACTTCCACCTTACGGACAAATGCATATGTCAGCTCTCTGGAGGGTTCACAGTAGTACAGCTGTGATAGCAGCAGGGGAGGCAACCTGCGAGTTATACTTTCTATATTTCCCGCCATTCAATGACTACGGTAACCAGCATATGTCAGGTGGGGCATATACTTGTACACCTCCCGACGCAGCCTATATTAGTACATTTATTGTTTCCTAGAATCACATTTTGGGAAATAATAATAAACAAAGCTAGTTCACATGTTAATTTTTACATAATAGTATTTTAGTAGACATGTACTATTTTAATTAAAGGTAAAAAGTGAAGGACATGATGTATTGTGATGCTGAATGCGAGTGGGTGGGTACGACACTCCCTTAGTTTACATGTGAAAATTAAACAATATTTAGATAGTTTACCATATACCTTATTAGCAATAGTATCGGATTATGCAATAACTACAATGTCTAAAATCCGTCGAAATTAACTTCATGGAAGTTAAGTCACTTATCGCGAAATGCAGTATACTCGTAATTCCCAAAATTTAATAAAACACAAATACTTTTAACAACTTTAGATCAGTGTAATAAAAAGTTTTAATTGAAATACTCTATCATTCATAATGTACGTCCTATGTCCATAATACGCGGCCAACTAATGTTTATGTACTTACACAAAAGATAGGCACCCTCCACAAATAGTGTATAGACAAAATTTTAAAGTTAGTTTTTATTAAAATTAAGAATATTTATTATTTGTATGTTTCTGTTATTTACAGTTTGGAACTTGAAAACTAAAAAGTTAGAGTTGGATTTACCAGGTCATGCTGACGAAGTTTATGCTGTAGACTGGTCGCCGGATGGAGCTTATGTTGCATCAGGGGGAAAAGATAAAGTGTTGAAGTTGTATGTATTTTATTGAAATTGCAATAACAATAAATTACTTTGACTTTCCTTTGAAAAATATATGCTGATATACAGGGTGGAAATGTTAAATTTGCTTCCAAGCTATTATTACATAATTAAAACTGTATGTATATACATATATAGTTATTAAAGTTTCGACAACAAAACAATGACAAATATTTATGACATCATATAGACACTTGAGTTTGAAAATTGCTTATATTGAAATCTGTTAAATATTTTCGTAAATTGATTGATAATCATACATACTAATAACTTATAACATGTGTCCATTATAACACTTATTGTGGTAATCCACACAAAAATTTCACATTGCGAACATAAAGTTTTGTAATATCTAATAAATTGACAAAATAATTTGCATGACATACACTTAGACACTGTAATGTTTGTATTTGACAAGTCAAGTAATTTGTTGTCAACATTATGCAAGTTTCCTGAGATCTAATAGTAATATTTTTTTTTGCAGGTGGCAACATTAAAATCGGAACTATAGTGATTTATTTTATTGTACAAATAACAAGATTACAATATTTTTCACAATAAATTACTTAATTTTAATCCCTTTCTTTACGTTTGCTTTTATACCTGATGCTTCACCAGCATACCGAGTGACCTCAGTCCTGGCCTCTCGGATGGCACCCTTCCTCCTTATCTTAGCCTTTCTGAATTTGAGTTTATGCTTAACTCTAGGATTCCTCTGTTCCTTCTTTCTGTATGGTGTCAAACCCTTATTCTTGGCAATCTGATAAGTGATATCACGTTTATCACCAATTCCCTCTGTTATTACACCTTCAGATGATGTGGAAGGTTTATTGTCATTCATTTCATTAGGTGAGGTGTCATCATTGTCAGAGAAACCACTCTCTTCTGACTCATTATCATTTCTGGTTATATTACCCACTTCATTAGCATTGTCTAATAAGTCATTACCCTCATAATCATCATCGTCTGATACACCTGTATCTTCACCATCATCTTTTTCTATTTCAGTGATAATTTTAATCTTCTTGGGTGAAGATTCTGATGCGGGTTTGTCTGATTTGCGTTTTTTGCTTACTGATTTTAGTTCAGTGACATGTAATTCCAAGTTGTTCTTCACAGCACTCAAAATTTTATCAATTTGTGGTTTTACAACTTCTAAATAAATAGGTTCCATTTTGTTTAACATTTGTCGGTATTGGTATAATCTCTTAATAACTGGATGGTTTTGAATACTAATTCTTTGACTCTTTAGTAGCAAATAAAAACTTATATTAGTGCAATAATTCAATATAAGATCATAACTTGTTTTAACAAATTTGGAAGCAGCACACTTCGGGAGTCTTCCATCTTTGATGAGTTCTAAAACTGGATGTAAATCATCTTTAGCTACTGTTAACTTTGTTTTGAAATCATCAATGAGCCCTGCAAATTCTGGACTTTCCTTCTCAAGTAACTGAATTTTTTGCCTCTTTGACATTTGACTTAGGTCATTTTTTATCACAGATTCCTTTTCTTCTGCTTCTTTCACTTGTTTTGTAAAGAATTCTAGAGTAAAGTCTTCATCCCCAAGTTGTTCCAATAGTCGCCTTTGTATGTTCTTGGCCTCTTCCTCCTCCATAAGGGCAGCTTCTTCATCATCTCCAAACCCTCCATAATCTTGATCAATATAATCTGTAGAATAATAAGACTTCTTTTTTCTTCCCCATGCTTTGGAATCAGGTAAGTCATCATCAGAATTCTCCTGGCCTTCAACATCACTATTGGCAATCCCAAGGTCATCTTTTTTACTGTCTGAATCTTCATCTGAATCAGAAAATGCATACATTTCATCTTCATTATCAGAATTATTATGTTTTCTCTTGCGAACTCTATCAAGAAGTTTCTTTTCTGTTTCTGTATATTCATTTTCTGAATCTGAGGGCTCATAATTGCCCTGTATATCAAACTGTGAAGTAATCCTGAAAATAAAAGACAGTAAGTATTAAAGATTTTTTATAGACACACATATTATCTTATGATTAGGGGACATAATCCCCAATTATTATTTCAATTTCACTACTAAGGTACACCAATTCTGTAAATTCTGGACTAGTTCCAGAAGTGACAAAAACTGTCAAGGAACAATACTGAATGCAAAATATAATAAGTACTGGTGCTTGCATGCTGACTAAAACTATGTATAAGTGGCAATATTAATATAAAAATGACTATCATCTGTGGAGTCTAAGCTTAAGAACATGATGCATCCCGGTAACAAGGATCTGGTGAAAGAGTGATCAATAGGATCAATGCAGCCCTATTGGAGAAGTACCTCCATGTTACAGAAACTGCAATCAAATAATTCCTTGGAAGGTTGTTGTTACTGCAAGTGACTGAGGTAACAGAGCAACACCTAAGGACCTTACTGGGTAAGGTCCTTAGATATTAGGTTTGCAACAGTTAACCTATAATCACATAAAAATTTATTCAAAAAAAAAGGACAATTTTACCTCATCTTGTGGAATGACGAATTCTCAAAATGACTAGTCTCTAAAGAAACAATTCTCTACATGACTTATTCTACTAATTATCGATTCTATAAATGACTAATTCTCAGAATGATAGTTTTTTTATTATTTTACATCTCTAGTTTAAATGTTATCAGTAGGTATATTCTCATATGAATAGGAAAGGATATGAAAAGTTTGAATCTAAAAGACTTCCCATAGAATCGGAATGGCATTTGAGAGACACTACACTCAATTTATATACAGGGATTCGAAATCATACAATTCACAGATTTGGATCAAAACAATTTGACTTAATGATTCATCATCAGTATTTTTTCACCTGGAAACATTTGGCGAGCTCATGAGCTTTTGAAATAATTCCAAAATGGATTTTTCCTTTGCCACAATTGAATCAGCTTGTTTAAACAGTAAAATTAATTGATAAATAGTGGTAAATAGAAGATTTAAACAAGAATAATACAACCTAACATGAAAGCCTCTATGTTATGTTTTTAATGACTATACTTCCTTTAAAACTTGCCATGTAAACATATTTAAAGATAATTATTTGTGGTGACATTCCACAATAAAGGTGTTTGAACAATAAACTTGTTGCTTCACCCTTACCTCGCAGTTTTATTATAAATATTCCAAGTCCAAAACAACTACTATTATACTAAGGGATATTCATTACAATACTTGATTGTAAATTAGGCAAATATTTTTTTTATTTTTTAAAAATTTGTCATAGATAATTGTGCATATCGAGAATTAAAGTAGTGGCACGCTATGATGGCCGTTTTGACATATTACAATAGTGAGGTGAAATGTCAATTTATTCTCGAAAAAAATATAATTAAATCTATAAGTTTTTATTGCAAGTAGTACCTGATTAAAAGGTTTAATAAAATAAAAATATAAATGTTTACTCAATATATTTGAACGAACTAAATATTGGAATGAAAATGAATATACACAAGAAACAAATTAATACAAAAAGAGACCAAAAAAAGGTGCCACAAAAGGCCATATTTAATCAGATTCCTCCATACTGCTATTTTCACTGTCATCACTGCTATCATCACCTACATTAATTATAAGTTTGTTTTCTAAAATGTTATCTATTTTCACATCTCTTTCATAATCTTCCCTTATTAATTAACAGTTCTATTCACAACCTTTTCCCAGTCTCCTTTAGTCACATGTTCACAAGCTTCTTCTAATATTTTTTGCATTTTGGTTGTGGTAAATGGGTGTTTTGTATTGTGTCTTGCAGCATATCTCTTAAGTTGAGCCCATACCAACTCAATTGCATTATATTCATTTAATGTTAAGGCGGTAACCGTATAACTCTGTGCCCGTGTTCTAATGCTATTTCGTCAATGACGTATCGGATCTTGGTTGGTTTGTTTTCTTTTAAAAGACATACTAATTCCACTTTTAACATATTTATGTTTGCATCTATGCCATTTTTTTGAAGCCATGCGACAACATTGAGGTAAACCATTCAGTAAACTTTTTTCCATTTATTTCTTCATGATAGTCTCCAGTGATTTTTGATGCAAAAGCCATGAGAGAACCTTCGACAAACCCGTTAATGGTGCCGGCGTGACAAATTATAAGTCGCAATCCTTTTCCAACAGGAACTTTGGTAGATGCTGCGGTCCAAGAACGGCTTACAGTATGGTTAGCATTAAGCCATGTTTTCAATTTCTTTCACTTGCCGTAAAAAAGTATATCTTGCCATCACAATATCAAATCTTCTTTCCATCAATATTTTGCGTTTGTTACATTAGTTTGTATCGAAATCCAATAGTCCTCAAAAGTTTCGTTAAAGAACTTTCCCACTCAAGAAATCAATGTAATGAATAAATTTTGTGTCCTAAAATTATACTTTTGATAAATTTTATGTCTAACTGCACATCATTATTGACAATAAAGAACAGCAATTTGGCCCTTCAAATGTAATTATTAATTAATACGAAACTTCATGAGTGGACAAATTTCAAAATGGCCATAATAGTGTGCCGCTACAGTAGTTATTTTCATTTTGAGAGTCAGTCATTCCACAAATAATAATTTTTTTAACTGAGTATAACCTATCCCTACACAATAACTTTTCTGCTACTTGGTTATATATCCTGGGTACACTAAAAGAGGCAATGCATAAAGTAGCTATTGTAATTTCAAGCTTCAAAATCTGAACAGATCAGAATCAGAACATTTTATCATTTGATAAGATTAATTTATTTAGATCCAAATGATGCACCTACTGTTTTCAAGTCTGCAAATGATAAGTTAAGGTTGCACTTTCAATTCACTATTAAAAGGCGACAAAAACATTAGTGATTCACTAGACGATTACGGTCCCAGTTTACGTTTATGACTACTATATACATATGATCATTTTGTACATATATTCTTGAATTTATTATTAGTAGGAGTAGATACAAAACATACAAGAATGCGCTAGAGATAAATCGCACGTGGTTCTCAATAAACAGTTTAACGATAATTTTACCTTATTTTATCACCCATTGTGGCTGTGGACCGTAAAATTGTAATATACGTTCAAATAAAATCGCGTGTCATGTCACTTTCTTCAGGTTTCAGATTGCACGACCACTCGCTACAAAAACGTCCATTTAATTTTAAACAAATTCAATGTGCTCAGCTAAGTCACTTGTAAAGCAATACTATAAACTGTCCCGGCACGGAAACAAAATTATACATTATATTTGTAACTAAATTCTTGGTTTGAATTCTCCCGTACCGTATACAGTTAAAAATTCTCAGATCAGATAAGAGCAATTGATGAGCTCCGAGTGAGTAGGTACCGAATATCTATGATATGATGACGACTATTTTATGTCTATAATACTTGAGATAGAGACTCCGAGGAAGTATACCTAGAGTTGACAAACGCGTATAGCCGTAACGGACGGCAACAAAAGTACATTCAATAACAATGTTACCAGACTGGAAAATTTACCCCACTAATGCGTATCGGCAATTTGAAATTTACAATGTACCCAGTTAACTGTTTACCATAAGAAACATGCATAGGATGTGTATTGTGTGCTATAATAATATACTCATATTATGATACTACCAATGTAAAAAAATCGAATAAGTGGATACAGCCATTTTTACACACAAAGTAATAAAAGTTAATATATACTATATGTAGTAAGCCCGAGAGTTAGTTTCAGTAAGATCTGTGAAATCATTGGAATAAGGATAGGAGATTGGTCAAACCTAGCAGAGTTATATAAATTAAACAATATATTTTTCTATTTTAGACATATATTTTAAAATACAAGCGGTGACATGGTACTAAATATAGACATAGATATGAAATAAAAGATAAAAACACTTTATAGACAATTTGCAAATAAAAATATTCGTGCCTTACAAACATATTAATGTTTATTTTGTCATAGATTTTTATTCTTGAAATCAATGTTATTAGTTCGATTTTTCTACATCGTGTATTTATATAAATATCGTGAGAATGAAACAGCCGTCGAATATTCATGGTCACATTTACATACACGGTTTTTAGTTAAATCTTCTTTACATAATAAATGCGGATTATTCCTTCTTAAAATTAAACATATTGCATAAAACATTTCAATAATTGTCATGTAAAAAAGAATTAGTGCCAGGGATGATTTAAGTGTAAATATTAAACAAAGGTAAACAATCTTTGTTTTTGTATTGTACCATTTTGTATTGCGCATCATGGTTTTCATTATACTTAAACTAAAGCTACAATTGATAAAGGATAATCCTTTCACATATTGTATGCAAAAGGTGGTAAACTGCTACGGTCTCTTAATTCCCTGGTTCACTCTTTTTTTCCTCTAACTTGTATAATGATATCTATCATCTATACATCGATTACATTAAAATTCTGTATAATGACGGATAGCTCAGCATTTTTAATTCAAGTCGTTTAGTTTTTGACCGTAATATAGCTAATTTCTTCTTGCGTGACTCAGCCAGTAATATTTTCAGTCTCAATTCAAAAGTAAGCTTTAATTTTCATGGTGTTAATGTAGTGTCCGTCGCTATTGGAAGCCCTGGATACTCGGTCTGGAAAATAGGACAATTTTAATTCCCTAACGCATTATTAGCATGTAATATTGACAGCCTAGTACTAACATTATATTAAAACTACTGTCAATACTATAATTTAATTGAGCTTACACATTTAAAAGTTTACATATTCAGACAATATAAAATGCTTGATAAACATTCATGTGTTGACCCAAAAGCATGTGTGTGTGCTTGATTAACTTGATTAACGTGGCATAAATAATTGGTATAGAATAATCTACACGACTACCCTCCGTATCTTTCACAATTACCTGTATAAATTTAATCTACCCATCAACATCATATCAACCCATACTCACTTCATTACTGGAGTACGAGTTCTTATTTCACCCAAAAGACCTTAGAAGATATGTCCCGAAACTACTCAATTACGGATTGTCGGAGTAGTTGGAATATTTTGAAATGTTTTTGTACTTCAAATATACGCTTCTACGACTGACATGTAACTATGTGAAATTTCAAGTCTGTACGTGAAACTTTCTAAGACAGACTAGCAGACGAACAGGCAGTCATGTAAATAATATAATTTAGTTCCTTATTTTTTTAATACCTATCAATCTATCTATAACTTCACGCCAAATCCCTTACGACGTAGGCAGAGAGATCCGAACGCCACGCGACTCGATCCTTACATACCTCACTCGCTTCTTTAACATATATTGCTCTTTTAATGCACGCTCACCGGTTTCTAGGGCTCCTGACATCACCTGATAGAACACGACCAATTTGATCATGGTAGGTAAGTCTTGGCCTTCCTCGGCTTCTACATCCTTCCATTTTTGCATTGTATATCTGCTTCGTCATTCTTTCATCCTGCATTCTTTCTACATGTCCGAACCAACGGAGCATGCCTCTTCTTATTTTAACACCGACGCTCTCTTTCAGACCAACTCTGCTTCTAACCTCATCATTGCGAATACGGTCTACAAGCGTTACACCACAAATTTTGCGCAACGCTCGCATTTCAACCGCGTTTATCCTTCATGCTCTCTCTGCCATACTCAGCTCTCGCTTCCATAAGTAAGCGTTGGGACCAGCACTGCATTGTGTAGCTACACACAATGCAGTGCTGGTCCCACTAGCAGACGAACAGGCAGTCATGTAAATCATCTAATTTAGTTCCTTATTTTTTTAATACCTATCAATCTATCTATAACTTCACGCCAAATCCCTTACTACTGTATCGTGTAAATAAATAAATAAAAAACAATATAAATCAGTTGACAATGCACAAGTTTGCATTGCCAGAGGAACACCTGGTTCGTCAATTATATAACAATTTAATTATTTTTTTTAAACTTTGTCGGCCATTTTGACCATGTTCCTTAAGAAATATGATATTCGTTTTTAAGACCATTCTTATTCTACATTTTAATTTACTTTTCGAATCTGAAATAAAAATTACAATTTTTTTTTTAATTTTTCGGCCATTCTGACCATGTTCCTTAAGAGATAGGAGGTTGGTTTTTCAAACATTCCTATTCTACTTTTTATGCTGCGTCCGAATCTGAAGTCAATCTTCGAAAAAAAGAGACAGACAAACATATAGGAACGGTGTTCCTGAAAATGAAAATACTTTAACTTTACCATTGTTATTTTGGTTGGATGAATCACATGCCTGCCTGTGTGATTTATATACTAACATATGTTGTCCTGCCCGATAATATTAAAAGTTTCAGAGGACACGACTGCAGCGCCACTTATTGCATTCAGTCCAATTGTGAATGAATTGTGACAGAAGAATTATATATATATAATATATATATATATATATAATTCTTCTGTCTATAAATTTTTAATTCTTCTATATATATATATATATTATTTTTATCACATGTAACTATATATATATATATATCTGAGATGTGATAAAAATTATATATAATATAATACAGTCAAGCATATACATCTAATTCTATTCTTCTTTCTCCTTTTCGCAACATTATGAATATAGACAGTAAAACGGTACTAGTTTCCAACTTGGACTCCATCGAGTCATGAAAGTAGGTAGTATATTTTTAGTATATAATCTTTCTTACAACTAATATACATATGTCCAAGTATATATTAATAATTAGTAGTGAAGTAAATATTATGCCTAAACTTAGTTTGGTTGATTTTCTAAGTATTGAGACTCAAATTTAATTTAACAAAATGTTACGAATGTTAACTAACGTGTATGGTGGATGTTGAAACTGACGAGTTATCCAAATAAACTTCTTCCGAAAGCAGTGGTCTTTAAAATGATTGGAACGTATGCGACTGTACTCGGCTACCAATTTTGTCGTCCAGTAGCAAAAATCCATCCATTACGCACACTGACGACTTTAGGAAATCTAAAAAATAAACATACATCTAAGATTAAACATGTTAACATTTTTAATTTAAAAATAAATACATTTTGACAAAAAATTATAAACAAAGAAGTCTACGAAAAGTAAGAAGTTTAAAAAAAGGTGTCTGTACCCATATAATTTACCCATAATTTCGGGGTGTTTCCCATACTACATACTGGTACCCCTAAAACGCTCATTATACTGATAAATTAAAAATACAACAGAAAATGGCTGACGCATTAACCACAGACAACCTTCAAGATTTAGGCGGTTTTTACTAGAAATACTTTTTGTAAATTAAACCGATATTTTCATTAATTTTACGTTATTATACAAACAATTTTTTTAAAAACTACATGTGTATCTAATTTTCGCAAAATATTTGATAGCAACTATTAAAACTATACTTATGTATGAAAGGTTATGTTTTCGTATTTTTGCTAACTGAGGATTTTGCAGCCTTTTACACAGCAACGTATGGTACGTTGCTGTGTAAAAGGCTGTTAAAGTAAAAAGACAATCCCAAACAAGCAAATGAACACAAATATGCACTAATATTTCGCTTATATTTAGTAATTTATGCAAACAATTTGTTGTACTACAAGGAACGAAATGATTGTTTGCCACGAATTTGTTTTTGTGGCAAACACAAAATAGTGATACTATGACAGGGACAAAAAATATTTTATCTGTCTCTTTCCTTCTTATGAGGAACTGTATACATCTATCACGTTCTATCTTGGTATTCTTATTTGCTTGTCACCTCTAGGTATACTTCCTCTGAGGATAGAAGAGTCTCCGACGCTCTGTCTAAAAACTCTTTTATAACCTTCGTTATAATCGTGCCAAACAAAATTGAAGAAGTGCAAACAGGTTAAATCGATCATCGGTTCTGGATACTAGGCCTTTAAAAGCAATGAATTATTTTAATTTCCTCAACATATGCCGTCAAATAGTGTAATACGGTACTATGGTAAGTAGGAGTACTTACCACAGCGGCACTGATACATACATAATAAGACACGCCACAAGAACCATTGGCTTTATTCAATGTAAACCCGTAACATATTTCAGAAATAAATACTGGACAGCTAATTATATAATCTATCCCAATGGCAATAGCCATACCTACACATCATTCACCCCTTCCATTTTCTTTAGAATCTTTGAAAATCGGATGAGCAGGGGGCTGTCTGGTGCGAGTAGATCGTCTATCATCAGGTTGAAGTACTTCAGTCATGTTATTATTAGATGAAGACGTATCTTGGTCGCTCTTGCCTACTCTGGATTCATCGTCATCATTTTCTTCTAAGCACATGTCATCAGCAGGAGGAAGTGGAGCTAAATGCCTATTTGATATTGTGCCTTTTTTTATACAACGTCGGTAAGCATACAGCCTACCTTATGTAAAGCAGTTACCGTAGCCTAATAATGCATGTAATATGAAATAAAATAAAATGCAGGGCTCATTGATGATTTCAAAACAAAGTTAACAGTAGCTAAAGTATCACTCGCACGATGCCTAATCTGCTGCTTACACAGCAACTCCTTAAGAGGTTGCTGGTGACCTCACTCACATACAGGAACACAACAACTCTCTAGGGAGTTGTTATTTGGCTGCGGTTTTCTGTGAGGTGGAGGTATTTTCTCTTCCGTCGGAGTATCTTACATACGAATAGTTTGGGTTGCTTTGTAAAAATTCTTCTTCGAGTTCCGAATCAAATTTGGAATACTTCACATTTTTTCTTATTAGAATAGGTCCTGGACTCGTAAGCCATTCTCGTAAGAATACGCCATTTGCACTTCTGCAAGGATGATTAAACATTCTTTCATGAGGAGTAGCATTAGTAGATGTGCATAGTTGCGATCCGATACAGTGTAACGCAAGAGGTAACACTATCTCCCATTCCGTTATTCCCAATTTTTAGATTTAAGGCGCAGTTGTATTGTCCTCCACAAAGTACCATTTCAAAGTTCGACTTGACCGTTGTTGCCTTGTGGGCAGAGACTTGTTACTAAAGGACCAGCCTCGTAGGATCATTCATTCCCCTCTGTCATGGTACAAGATATTGCGATCCATTGCGCGCATAAATACTTCGTGCGTAATCTATTCTCTAACAGTCTTGTAATCGTTATCGCTCAGGTAACATCATAAAGTGTTACACTAAACATGCCAAACTGTGCAGTTATGTCATGCAAAAAAAGGTCGAACACTTCTAGTTTGCAAAAATATTGAGTTACCTTTCACATGCAAGTGTTATTTTATTTGCTTTCATATAAAAGAAATTAAAATTGTGTGATAACGATTAAGTACATGAGAAATCGATTCAGTAATCGTGTACTGATGCAATCGAATCATATTCCGCGACTACTCCATGCAATTTTTAACCATATTGCACAGTATAATAATGGCTGACAATTGCCTAATCCACAGCAAAATAAATTAATCGCTTCAATACTTACGAGACTAGTGGTCACGTGCCCACGCAGTCACGATGAAGCTACAGCTAGACTAACTTTGAAATTATACGTTTAATTTTGTGAGAATTTAAAATCTAATATTGCCTGGCAAAAGAATACTCCATTTACAACTACATAAACAAACTTTTTAGATTTTGAGGGAATTCCCAAGATAACTACTAAATGATTTTGAAAAGGGATGCGGTAGCGATCGCTTAATGGTAAATATCGATATCGATAAAAATAACTAACTTATGGAAGCGAGAGCTGGATATGGCAGACAGAGCATGAAAGTAGAATAAACGCGGTCGAAATGCGAGCGCTGCGCAAAATTTGTGGCGTAAGGCTTGTAGACCGTATTCGCAATGATGATGTTAGAAACAGAGTTGGTCTGAAAGAGAGCGTCGGTGTTAAAATAAGAAGAGGCATGCTCCGATGGTTCGGACATGTAGAAAAAATGCAAGATGAAAGAATGACGAAGCAGATATACAATGCAAAAGTGGAAGGATGTAGGAGCCGGGGAAGGCCAAGACTTACCTACCATGACCAAATTGGTCGTGTTCTATCAGAAGGTGATGTCAGGAGCCCTAGTAACCAGCGAGCATGCATGAGAAGAGCAATGAATGTTAATGAAGCGAGTGAGATATGTAACGATCGAGTCACGTGGCGCTCGGTTCTCTCTGCCTACCCCGCAAGGGATTTGGCGTGAGGTTATAGATAGATAGATAGTTTCATCAAGAAAACCTTGTAAAAATCACTAATCACACTAGAACATAGAATTAAGATTTTCAAATGATTCTAAACTGAAGACTTGGCTGTATGGGCTAGATCCCTTTGCCTTTCCCCTCGGGGATAAAAAAGCAAGAAAAAAAAATAGTTACGTAAGAGGCAATGGTCTCGAACTGACCGATTTTTCGGTAATTATACCGATATGGGCTCTGTTCTACCGAAATACAACAATCATCATATATATGTCATCACAACAACTCATACCTAGGTCCCACTGTAGGTCACGAGGATCCTAGCCTGGCATTCCGGTTCCCCTGCTAGACATAGTGAATGCCCTAATCGCCACTTGACATATCTACTTCATTTTAATTCTCTATTTTATTTTCAGGTGAAATAAGATTGGCTTCGTTTGTTGCTGAACATAATCTACCATTCACTATTATGGAGCCCCTACCGAAACTGATACAATCCATTTGTCCTGATTCAAAAACAGCAGAAGAAATAAAATGTTCTTCGACGAAAACTCACGCCATAATTGATCATATTATAGGTAAAGAAAGTTTCGATAATTTATGTGAAGATCTGCGGCAAACTAAGTTTTCGCTTATTATTGCATTTACAGCTAATATTATATATAAATAATACAATACAAAATAACAAATATAGATTTTGATATATTTTTTAAAGAATTGTTCAATTTTTATTATTTATTTATTCCTTTGAAATCGGCTCTGTTCCTTCATTGTTCCAAAATCATCTAATTACACGTGTCACTCCTGATTGGTGCATTCCGGGTCTTATTAACCGCGGTTTCTGGAATAGAAACGTGGCAAAAGAAACCATGGTGGGCCTCTTGGTACGTTTCTAAAGAGCATTTTGTATTGGAAGGGCGCATCCTTATACATCGATGAGTTCAGCAGATCTAACACCAGATCAAGTTAATTTGTTTAAATGCAGATGTCTAGATTTTTACATCGAAGCCTGTAAGCAAATAACGACGAGATTTCCACTGAATAATAATCCAATAAAAGGTTTAGGCATAATTGAACCAACAAATGTTAAAAGTGGCAAAACTGCATCGATAGTTCCAATTAGTAGGCTCTTTCCCAATATTGTTCTGAGCAATGATTTCCAGGAAATTGATACAGAGTGGCGCATTTTAAGAAATTGTGAACAAATCAAAACATTTTCCGATGACATAGAATTATTTTGGGATGAAGTCAGTTTATTAAAGTGTGGCGATGACACTCAAATGTTTCCTTTGTTATCTGCTTTTATTTTTAATATTTTATCTTTGTCCCATTCATCCGCCAACGTTGAACGCATATTTTCGCGTATTAATCTTATGAAAACAAAACAACGAAATAGGCTATCTACTGAGTCAATTACTGGTCTATTACATGCAAAACGACTCTTCAATCACGCTAATTGTTATGACTTTGAAATAAATTCAAAAATACCTGAGACTATGGCCAAAGAACACTGGTATGACCGTAAAAAATAATTACGTATTCTTAAGTTAGTAGTTGATACATCTATGTACCCTAAACCATTGGTGATATGATGATGATTTGTCGTATACCGATTTTGGGTACAAATACACCGATTTTTGTAGACAACTCTACCGATTTTTCAACAAACATTACGACATTTTGATAATATGGCCATACGAACATTTTGCATCACCATTATATAATAGTAAAACTAATGCCATCTATCAGAACTTGTAGGAACTTCTTACATCAAAAATTTCATTGCTCCATTTACGCGATGATTGTCTATGGTAGCTATCCCGTCAACCGGGAAATCCCCGAGTAATAAAACATTTCGTTCTTCGTATTAGTCGTTTCTGTCACACATAGCGCAAATGTCTACTTTCTCCTCAGAGGAAGGATACCTAGAGGTGACAAGCAAATAATAATACCAAGATAGAAAGTGATAGATGTAAACAGTTCCTCATAAGAAGAAAAGAGATAGATAAAATATTTTTTGTCCCTGTCATAGAATCACTATTTTGTGTTTGCCACAAAAACAAATTCGTGGCAAACAATCATTTCGTTCCTTGTAGTACAACAAATTGTTTGCATAAATTACTAAATATAAGCAAAATATTAGTGCATATTTGTGTTCTTTTGCTTGTTTGGGGTTGTCTTTTTACTTTCAACAATGGTACGTTGCTGTGTAAAAGGCTGCAAAAGCCTCAGTTAGCAAAAATACGAAAACATAACCTTTCATACGTAAGTATAAAGTTTTAACAGCTGTTATCAAATATTTTGCGAAAATTAGATACACATGTAGTTTTTAAAAAAATTGTTTGTATAATAACGTAAAAACAATGAAAATATCGGTTTAATTTACAAAAAGTATTTCTAGTAAAAACCGCCTAAATCTTGAAGGTTGTCTGTGGGTAATGCGTCAGCCATTTTCTGTTGTATTTTCAATTTATCGGTATAATGAGCGTTTTAGGGTTACCAGTATGTAGTATGGGAAAATACCCCGAAATTATGGGTAAATTATATGGGTACAGACACCTTTTTTTAACTTCTTACTTTTCGTATACTTCTTTGTTTATAATTTTTCGTCAAAATGTGTTTATTTATTTTTAAATTAAAAATGTTAACATGTTTAATCTTAGATGTATGTTTATTTTTTAGATTTCCTAAAGTCGTCAGTGTGCGTAATGCATGGATTTTTGCTATTGAACGACAGAATTGGGAGCCGAGTACAGTCGCATATGTTCCAAACATTTTAAAGACCACTGCTTTCGGAAGAAGTTTATTTGGATAAGTCGTCAGTTTCAACATCCACCATACACGTAAGTTAACATTTGTTGACCTGGTTCGTCAACATTTGATTTGTTGACGAACCAGGTGTTCCTCTGGCAATGCAAGCTTGCGCATTCTCAACTGATTTATATTATTTTTATTTAATTATTTACACGATACAGTTACATAGTACAAATTATTATGTTCGTCAAACTGTTATAACAGTTTGTTGGCGAGTATATATGATGATAGGTATTAAAAAAAATAAGGAACTAATTAGATGATTTACATGCCTGCCTGTTCGTCTGCTAGTCTGTCTTAGAAAGTTTCACGTACAGACTTGAAATTTTACGAGTACATAGTTACATTTTAGTCGTAGAAGCGTAAAATTGAAGTACAAAAACATATGAAAATATTCCAACGACTCCGACAATCCGTAATTGAGTAGTTTCGAGACATATCTTCTAAGGTCTTTTGGTTGAAATAAGAACCCGTACTCCAGTAATGAAGTGAGTATGGGTTGATATAATTTTGATGGGTTGATTATATTTATGCAGGTAATTGAAAGATACGGAGGGTAGTCGTGTAGATTATTCTATACCAATTATTTATACCACGTTAATCAAGTTAATCACGCACACACACATGCTTTTGTGTCAACACATAAATGTTAATCAAGCATTTTATATTATCTGAATTTGTAAACTTTTAAATATGTAAAGCTCAATTAAATTATAGTATTGACAGTAGTTTTAATATAATGTTAGTACTAGGCTGTCGATATTACATGCTAATAATGCGTTACAAAATTAAAATTGTCCTGTTTTCCAGACCGATCATCCAGGGCTTCCAATAGCGACGGACACTACATTAACACCATGAAAATTAAAGCTTACTTTTGAATTGAGACTGAAAACATTACTGGCTGAGTCACGCAAGAAGAAATTAGCTATATTAAGGTCAAAAACTAAACGACTTGAAATAAAAATGCTGAACTATCTGTCATTATACAGAATTTTAATGTAATCAATGTATAGATGATAGATATCATTATACAAGTTAGAGGAAAAGAGTGAACTAGGGAATTAAGTGACCGTAGCAGTTTACCACCTTTTGCATACAATATGTGAAAGGATAATCCTTTATCAATTGTAGCTTTAGTTTAAGTCTAATGAAAACCATGATGCGCAATACAAAATGTTTAAAAACAAAGATTGTTTACCTTTGTTTAATATTTACACTTAAATCATCCCTGGCACTAATGCTTTTTTACATGACAATTATTGAAAATTTTTATGCAATATGTTTAATTTTAAGAATAATCCGCATTTATTGTGTAAAGAAAATTTAACTAAAAACCGTGTATGTAAATGTGACCATGAATATTCGACGGCTGTTTGATTCTCACGATATTTATATAAATATCTTTGACCAATCTCTCCTCCTCCTTATTCCAATGATTTTACAAATCTTACTGAAACTAAGTCAGGCTTACTATTAATTAATAGATCTATACAGTAACTCGATTTGTGTAAAAAAATACTATTCTAATAATATTAAAGTGCAAATATGTTTGTTGATCTATTCAGATACTGTAGTTTTCATACGTATGTAAATATTAACTTTTATTACTTTGTATGTAGAAATGGCTGTATCGACATTCGATTTTTTACATTGCTAATATCATATTATGAGTATATTATAATTATAACCCAATACATATTCTATGCAAGTAAACAAGTCTGGTAAACAGTTATCTGGGTACATTGTAAATTTCAAATTGCCGAAACGCATTATGTAGTGGGGTAAATTTTCCACAGTCTGGTAACCTTGTTATTGAATGTACTTTTGTTGCCGTCCCTTACGGGACGTACGTACGCGTTTGTCAACTCTAGGTATATACTTCCTCTGAGACTTTCTCTGTTCCTTCTTTCCGTGTTCCATTCACTGCGTGGCTGCCGTATTTAGTTCAATTAGCTACACGTAGGTACTAACGTAGTATACGCTAGTACCTACGTGTAGCTAATTGAAGTTTCTGTAAAAAAAGATTTTTAATGCCTTGCAAATTTTCGTAATAATATACTAAGATGTTTTTATAGTCATAGATACGTTGTACACGCTCTAGAATGGCAATACGAAAGTAAGGTAATTGCCCACCTCGCATTCAGTTGGGCACGCTCTAGCGTCACGTCTATACGTACTTCGCCACAAAGCGTAAATAAGTTATTTCTGGCAAAAATACCTTCCTGTGTTTTTAGATGGTCCACAAATTACACGGCAACTGTTAAAGACAAGAAAAACGTGTCATTTCATTTGTAAGTACAGTTTTTGTTATTAAAAACATAGTAAATGTATTTAGTTTTTAGCAATATTAAAGCGGGTCTAGTGGCAGCCGTTGCTAGGGGAAGTTGAGGAAAATTTAACTATGTTATGAACACAGAATTGTGAATTAACTTTATTCCTAACTTTGTTTTATATTAAGTAATACGCCTACCTACCTTATTTTCAATTATTAGATACTAGTAATACTAGACGTCCTAGAAAAGAATGAAGCGAATAGAATATTACTTATCATTTATTTCTTTCCATTTTAGATTATCTAGATGGTTTGATGAAAAAAAAATGTATAATATTTTTTTTATTCTACGTCGGGAGGCATATAAGCATACGGCCCACCTGATGTGAAGCGGGTACCGAAGCCTATTAACTCTTGCGATATATCACTTATCACTCGCGCGATGCCTCCTCTGCTGCTTACACAACAACTCCTTGGGAGCTTACTGGTGACCAAACTCACACGTAGGAACACAACAACCCTCTAGGGAGTTGTTATTTGGCTGCGGTTTTCTGTGAGGTGGAGGTACTTCCCCAGATGGGCTGCTTTGATGCGCCCTACCTTTCTTAAAACATCCAGACCAAGACAAACTGACATGTTCATGCACACAAATGTTTGCCTTGTGTGGGAATCGAACCCACGAGCGTTGGTAAAGTCGCGTCATTCACGACTGAGTCACCGAGCTCGTCAAATTTCGAGTCGTCATTTAAAGTGTTTCCTATATCGCAATGATGTATTTTCCTCTTTAAATTGTCTTTTCCTAGAGCAATATCCGACTTATGATCACAGGCTTCACCTAATACGCGCTAATATAGTGAGGTTAAAATATTTTTCGCGCATTATAATAGTCTAGATTAGAAAACTGATTAAAAAAGACAAAAAAGGAATAAGTTAAGTTTATTTGAGGGAATAATATTTTATCAAATACGTATTTTTTTTATTCACTCACAAACTGACTCGATATTTTTTATAATTTCATTGTTCACAATTCATATTACGAAAATAGATGTTTTGTACATAATTGGTTTTATTATTTTAAACACTAATTAAATCCAGAGATTTTTCCCCAGTCTCCTCCATATCGGTAAATCAGTGCTCGCGCCAATGAGCGCTCAGCAGCAATCAATACGTAACTAAAGATGTATATTCATCTCTTTCTAACGACAGGTATTCCATATCATTTGTCTCTTTTTAGAGCAAAGTGTGATAATAGATAACTATACGTAGATATAGTAGTACTTGCGCCATTTTAAAATACAAAAATGTTCGTGTATAACGTGTCTACCTTTGATACGTCGCTGATAATATAGACACATTTAGTTTTTTTGTGATTTTACTTGAGTAATAAAATAATAATGATTTTTTGAAATACAACACAAAGTGATGTTTTGTTTAGTAGGAAACTTGCAATAGTTTATATCATTGAGTAAAAAGTCCCAAATAGTAGTTCAATAATTTTGGTTTTAGTACATTTTCAATGCTTAATGAATGTACGTGGTTTGAAAGTCAAAATAATTTTTAACTGCATGTGTAAGAGGGATTCTTTTTTAAGGTTGGCAACTCTGGTTCTAGACTTTGGTCAGAGAGAGGACTGAACTGAGTATAGGAGAACATAATCTAATTTGCGGTCCTATTTTTCCGTCTAACAACTAATTGTAATTCGGTAATCGGTAGAAAAAAATCTAACTTTTTAGTCCTTTATTATTTAGGTCTATAATAGGCTATTTTTCGATGCATTTTGTTCCATATATTAAAAGATAATAATAATAACAATTTGTAAATTCACAAAGTAGCATTACGTTATCATGAGCGTATTTATACTATTTAAAATATTTGTGATATATTTAGCGATTAATGATACGGGTACAAAAAAAATATCTGTACCAGATCTCGATATACCAGGCGTAGGAAGATTAAATGAATGTGAACGTTGTAAGCTAATGGTAAATTCTTTTAATCATTGGATCGAAAAAACATCTCGAGGAAAATACGAAGGTGGAGATGCAGCTTGGGAAGAAACTAAATTAAAGTCATACGCGCGAAGCGAAATGCGTTTAATAGAAATTCAGGAAAGCCTATGCTCAGAAGTAAGAAGGAATCAAGATGATTGTTATATGTTAGCAGAAGAAGTGGAACAAGTACTGGAAAAATGGTGGTTTAGTGAAGGCCCTGGTTCTGCAGATTTATATACCTGGTTGTGTATTGAAAACTTGCAGTATTGTTGTCCCACAGGTCATTTCGGAATTATGTGCACTCCATGTTTAAGTGATAGACAAAATAAAGTGTGTAGTGCGAATGGCGCATGTGATGGTGATGGTACAAGAAAAGGCAATGGCACATGTGTATGTAGAAAGGGTTATAATGGCAAACTTTGTGATGAGTGTGCAATTAATTATTTTAGTACTATTAGTGGATTGTGTGAGCCTTGCCATAGAGCTTGCAATGGTTGCTCTGGCAAAGGGGCTGTAGATTGTGTTGCATGCAATAAAGGCTGGCAATTAGAGCTAAACGAATGTCAAGATATAAACGAGTGCTTAGATCTATCTGTATGTAAATCTAATCAGTTTTGTGTGAACACAGAAGGGTCTTACAGGTGTTTACTGTGTCATGAATCATGTAAATCTTGTTCAGGCAAGGGACATCTGAACTGTACATCATGTGAACCTGATCATGTTCTGTTGAGTGGCTGTTGTTTAGATGATGAATATAGAAGTAATGTGATAAAGGGTACTATTAGTAGGCTAGCATTATATTTAGGACTATTTATTATATCATATCTCATATTTCGACAATATTCAAATACCATATTCTCAGTGGTAGTGCTGATAATAAGTACATACATATATTATTTGGAAAAATCCTGTGAGTTTACTAGTTGGACTGTTCTTGTGAATTTATTTTTGTAATAATTTTTCATAATGCTTTTACGTTTCTAATATAACATATAAAATGAAAAACATTAATTGAATGGAGGCAAAAACTGCCTTAACCAGTCATGCTGGCTATTGTCATAATTTAGGGTAACAGAAAAATACAATAAAAAATGACATTGTGTATATATACATATATAGTAGTAACTTTGTACAATGTTAAACATAAATGATACATATATATATATAAAATATTATATATAAAAATGTATGTATGGACTTTAAAACGACTGGACCGATTTTGATGAAATTTTTAGGCAATCTTTAGATAACCACAGCGGCTGTACCTGTGAAGTTTGGTAACAAATGGAACACCCAAATTTTACCCAAATCTCTCATCCTTGTGAAGCTGGGGCAGATTATGATGAATATTTGGAATTTACGGGCAGAATTTCTTATTCACACTAAGGACATGAGGGTTTAAATATTGAACATTGGGATTATTTTTTATACCAACAAGAAAACTGAGAACCTCTTGTAACTGGTACTAATAATTTTTACTTTTTTTTTTCCAACTAGAACATACTATGTTTGTACAATGGCAAGTTAAAAAAAAATGTGCTATTAGTTTTGTTTACTTTAGCTGAAAAATAATATTTTAATGTGGTTATATTGTTATTACAACAATTAAATGTTAAGCTGGCATATTTTATTCCATATATAAATAAAATGTAAAACAGTATAATACAATATGAATTTACAATAAGAATGAAAATTTTATATTTCATTTCTGTATGTATGTATATCTTCACACCAGGTCTCTTGGGGGGTAGGCAGAGAAAACGGAGCCCCATAAGACATATCTCACCCGCTTTGTTAACAGTCATAGCTCTTTTCATTCATGTTAGTTCCTAGGGCTCTTAATGTTACCTTGTGATAAAACATGACTAGCTAGACTAAATAATATATTTTTCCACGTTAACTCAAGCTAGCTCAAGCTCTGAAAGGACACACAATAAAAATACCATAAGAAAGGTGTATTAAAAATACATTTTATTGCAAGTCATGTAACTACATTTTAGTGTCATTTATATACAAAAATTAAATACAATGTTTGGGTAATATTAAGAACTAAATTGTGTAAATACTTTATAATACAGTTGGTTTATTACTAACAACTAACGATATAAAAAAAAAACGATAAACTTACCATTGATAGCAAAACAAATGCGAAGGTTATTAGGTAACATATCAAGGACTTTTCACTTACTGAGAAATTCACAAAATGGTTGCAAAATATGTTTTGAAATATATCTAAATATTTTGTTTGATTAACAGTCAATTGGTTGTGACAAAAGAGTCTTTACATTCTATACTAAAGAAATGTCAAGAATATTAATAATTGGCAATAGTTAATTTGGCAGCAGTAAGCACAGGTATACACTTTCAGTCTGTCGAAGTAATCTTAAGTATAAACAAATGACTTTTAAGTTTGCAAAGTTCAAATTTGTTCTTAATATTAAATTGTTTGTGATGTGCCAAAGAAAATGTTAATGTAATCCAAAATGTTTTCACCACTTGTATCTTACAAAAAAACTATGTGCTAAGAAAAACCAACACTAATATATGGAAAATAATGTAGATGCTGTTATTGTACATTTAATGGTCAAAAATATATATATGTAGATGAATAGTATAAATTGCGATATCTATTACATTTTTTTGATGGAAGTACCAACAAGGTGTATATGTTAACATCGTCTTGACCCATCCATAATTAAACGATTTAAAGATAATTTGAAATAAAATAAATACATATGTTTATATTTTGGGTGTCTAATATTCATAAACAAAACTATAGAGGCTGCCCTTTTTATGATAGCTGCTAAATTTAAATTAAACCAGTGAAATTATCTAAGTATAGATAGTTTATACATAGATCAATACACTGGTCACTATAGCGAATGTGTTGAACAGCAAATTATCAAAAGTGGTATTTTGAATACTATAAATCAAAAATAGAAAAAAATATCTTTATTTTCTCCAGTTTAGAGCAGGGCATGGTGCCCTTGAGAATTCAATTTCGGTTCTGGCTGTTATTGTATATACAATACATGTAGTATGTATGATGTATATACTAATCATACATACTATGTATAATACAATTTTGATTATTTGCTCTAGTAATGGCCTAAAATTTTATAGCTACAGCAAAATGGTGGGTTTTTAATACATGTTTAAAAAATACTACAGAAGTATTGTAGAGCATATTTTTCATAAGTGTCAATAATAAAGTCTTTGTACTGCTTCTACAATGGAGTGTGCTAGAAACCTCTTTAATTGAATAAAACATGTATGGCATTAGTGAGAGGAGTATGGTCAACAAGCATATGAATAAAAAAATATATATGAAATATATGGGCTGCCAGAAGGTAAGTTGTTACCATATCCTATGGATACTTGCAACACCAGGGTCGGCGCTCGTGCGTTGCCGGTCCCAGTAAAAACATCTTCATGCCTTTTTAAAGAATATCATGAAGTCCCTTGAAATCTCGGTAGGAGTTCATTTCGGAACTTAAGAGTTCTATGAAGAAAACTCTGGAATGGATCAGTATTCAACCATTGTGATTTCAGTGTGCGGAGGTGAAATCGCCGCTGATGGCTTAAAAATATATTATCATTCCTACATGACATGATATTAGCCGAAATAATGATTAGTCTGGTATTAAAATACAGTTTATCACTTTTATAGGCAAAAGGACATTTTCAATCAGTTATGTCAAACTTTAGTCCAATTCCAACAGGAAGAGCGTTACAACTCGATGCACGTTTTTTTGTTTACAAAATATTTTCCCAATTGTGAATATATTTTGAATATCCTTTTTTATTTGAAAGGTTTATAAAAGTTTCAAACACTTTTTAGATAAACTGAACAAAATGGCAACTAATAACTTGGATTTGTTGACCAAAGTGATTTGTTGTGGCCTGTGGTACAAGCACAAGACACCCTGAATGTCCAGAGTTCCCTGTTATACCAGGCATGATTACCAAAATCCACGAATCCTGTTGAATGAATAAAGAGTGAAACCTGGTGTGCAAATATCTTCTTTTTTATATCATTAACAATTTTTGCACAAAACATTTTCTGTCACACAAATTTCATAAGTTGCTATTCCACCCGTTGTCATATTTTCCAGACTAGTTTCCTATTTCCGATTTAAAAAAAATGTTTGGATGTGAAAAGGTTTAACTCCAATGAATAGATAATAGAAGCAAATTGCTTATTTTTGCCAAAATTTCATTTTAAAAGGTATAACATCTACATTTAAGTAGTAGATAAGTACCTGCAAATGTATGTTTTTACTATACAGCAGTATAGTAAACAAAAGTTATCTTGACCACTGGCGAGTGATCGTAAGGTAAACACGCTTCGGGAACATTCACCGTAACAATACAGTAAATTTTCTCTTTGCAGAACCCGATTTACTTTTTAAGTTTTAGTTTATTTTGATTAGGTACTATATCAATTTTTTTTTACCAACACTTGTGCTATATAGTCGATAGGTACAATAATCCTTTAATTAAATGACTTGGTATTAAACAAGTATGCAGTGGGATGTAGTTAAATCTGGCGACGCCCGATATGCACTTTTCTGCATATTACCACTGGATAAGCCGCGCTCTACAAGGGGACTACTATCTGACCAGACTTGATTTGCTGCCATAGTTATTCTGAGGACGAAATTTGACGATGTGACTTCTATTGTAATTGGAAGCTAGCGAGTTTTTATGAATACAAATTTGAGGTACTATAAATAAAACTTACAGTAGGTACATTCTTTACAAATGTGGAAATACGAAATTTGCACCTTGCCTGTGGTTACTATACAATTTGATTTTTAATGAATATCGAAACTAAATGTTAAAGTAGCCAATGTTCTGCATATAATTAAATATATGTGTACACAATAATTAATGTTTTAAAAATATGGTATAGGTATATAAAAACTTAAATAAGAAAATTTTGCTACCCTTTATGTACGGACCCCTAAAAATAATCACAGCAAAGGATACCATCAATATTTTTAAATCGACGTTGTGATCATGCACCATGTTCACAACGCCTATGCCAATAGAACCCTTTTACAAAGCCCTGCCCGGTTTGTACGTCCATCTGTATAGATAGAATATATCTTTTGAACCTATGTTACTATGGGTGCTGTAACTAGAAATAATAAAAATAAATAAGTTAAAATGAAAGGGGCTCCCTTTAATTTAAAAAAAGAAAATCGAGCCTCTTAACTTATTCTTCTTGTAATGAGTTAAAATCAAATTTATAATTAATTGGATATAACTTAATAACGACAATTAATTGTTCAAATCGGTTAAGCTGTTCCAATAAATATAAGCGGCTAATTTAAAAAATATCAATCATGATGTCCTGACATCTTTAATCAAATTGCAAAAAGGAATACCATGATTTTATCTATCTATAACTTCACGCCAAATCCCTTGCGGGGTAGGCAGAGAGAATCGAGCGCCATAAGACGGTCCTTACACTCTTCACTCGCTTCTTTAACATTCATAACTCTTGTCATGCACGCCCGCCGGTTCTATCTAGGGCTCTTCACATCACCGTTTAATAAAACACAACCAATTTGGTGATGGTAGGTTAGTCTTGGTCTTACATTCTTCCACTCGGCTCCTAAATACTTCCACTTTTGCATTGTATATCTGTTTCGTCATTCTTTCATCCTGCATTCTTTCTACGTGTCGGAACCAACGTTTCTTATCTTAACACCGACACTGTCTTTCAGACCAACTCTCTTTCTTACGTCATCATTACGAACACGGTCGGCAAGCGTGAATTTAGTTCTTAACATAAATAATTGGCAAGGATCTGCAATCCTCCCAGGTGGCTATATTCCCACATTCGCAAGGAAAGTTCAAATATTATTTTAAATATTAAAAATGTATGTTAGTTGGCCTATTTATTATTAGTGACGTGATGATAAGTTTAATGATGCATCATTAATTTTAGGTTCATAGACACTCGTTTAACTTTTTGCCTAATCGCACATAGGTAAAATGGTGAAAATGAAATTATTTCAACAATTCATATGGTAAAAATAGAGGTCGACGGAGGTGGGTCACTTTATTCGTAACAGTCTAATAAATTACCTAAAAAATAATTTTACATATATTATAATTAACATCTTAGAAAATGAAATAGTAACTAGAATATAATTTAAGACATTGAAAATCGTGCACCTACAAATGATAAAAATGTTTTTATTAATAATGAAAAGAAGATTATACAGATGCAAAAAACATAGTCACCCATCATTTATTAGATCAGATAACAAATGAAAACAAAGACTGTCTAATTTTGTTTCACTAAATATGATAATTAATACCGATTCTTTAAATTCAAATGTTTACGTCGTGCATAGAAACTATCTTGATTTGTTCAGTGTCGTAGCGAATCAATAACAACTATGTAATCTACAAAAGATAATAAACACGAATAATAAACACGACAAGGCAAAATTGTTATAATATGATTTTATTGCAGAATTTCGGATGCCTGGCATGGAATTATACAAATAATAACAGTGGTCTTTGGCGAAGAGAAAACATGTTTCAGAATTCATAAAATGTCCTTACCTACGTTAATACGAATATATTACTCAACAAGATAAATCATTGTAAATTAAACGTTAATGTCTTTTAACAAAATCAACACAACTCATAATAATGGAGTAACTTTGTTCTAAGATTTTTTTTTGGTAAAATTTCATTGTTAAGTACTAATATAACACCATCATCTAAGTCTACTTGTGAGATAAAACACCTATTCTAGTTTTACGCTAGCGAATCTTCTAGACATATGTGTGACGATCACTACAGTTGGAAAATGCAACTACAAAAAAGAAGCAGTTTATATTAACGCATTTACAGAATATTTTTAAATAATGCACACGACTAGCATTTAAAATGCTAAAACAGGGGACGAAATCCGACACGAAAGTCAGTATAAAAAACATTCTACAGATCCAAACAACTGTATAGTGTACAAAATAAACACGTTAAAGAACTTAAAGAATTCTAAAAACCCTTGGCTAATCACATACTTTGATCAGTGAATACGCTATACTGTCCATACTTTACATTATTATCAGTCTGCTCCAATTTACGCTAATAAATTTACAATTATTTTTCGGTCCCTTTTCTTAATACTCATTGATTTTTCAACTTTTCGACTCGTTCAATTTTTGGGACTACATTCACACTAAGCTGTTGTTATACATCTTACATTTGACCAAATTTACGATCACCGAGTTCAATCAAGTAAAACGCAGTGCCAACGCGGCATAGTGTGAAAGCAGCCTGTTGTAAACTGTAAATTTGATAATTTTTACATACTAATTTTTGTGTAAATGATATTTTTCTTAAGCATTATTTCTAGAATCAGTCTGTTTCTTGTATTCATGGAATGTATAACATGTTTCGTTGATTACCGTGCTAAGAAATTTGTAAAGATAATTCGTGACAGGAATTCGTAAAACAATCACGTTAATAACATGATATCCAAAAGACACTGTACATTCTTCTGTGTAGTTTAATGGAATATTGTAATTTTGGCAGTTAACGTTCACATAAATTATCTACGTAATAAAATCAATAATGTGTGTCACTGATTCTTATGCGTTCAAAATATAATTTGAATATTAAATGTTTTGTCGAAAATGTCCGCAGCAAAGTCATCATGAAATGTGGTACTTGCTCAATTTGCTAGCTTGATATTTTTTTCGCAGATCTAAGTTATATTTATGATACAAAACACGGCCGAACATATCGTTCCCAGGCCAGATTTCACTCGTACAACATACATACACGGCTGCATATAAAAAGCTGTATGTGACATGCGAAAAGAAAATAGAAAGCGACTGCTCGCTGTAACTCCACTTATGTATATTGTAGGCAACCATAGCGCACCGAACCCAGTAGAGTATGAATATAGGGTAATACAAATTTGCCACATATTAATGATTCATCACTAATAAATTTCTAATGTGATAAATCATTGCCCTCCGTAACAGAATCGATACTGGACGTGTAACAAACACAGTAAGGGTTAATAAGAAAGACGCTTTAACACTATCGGGTTTTGTGCTCGAAGTTGCCAATCAATTTCCACTTGAAGATTATATTTGTCAAATTTCTATTGTCAACAAGCCGACAGGTAAAGTGGAGATCACACTCTGGAATACGAATAATTTGGCTTAAAAGTATTATCTCACTTGTACGGCCCTTTGCTAATAATGTAAATACAAAGAGCACGCGAGTGTAAGAAAACCATTCTCTGGGATTAGTACTCGAGATATTAAAGAGTACGACCTCTTGCATATATTTCTTGCCGAGAAGAGGTACTGTACCTACTGTGGTTAATCTAGCATTAGCGGGCCCCGTTGGTGTGAGGAGAGCTGCGCGGCCAGCTGCCTTTGTTGCAGCAGGCAGTACAGTATGCCAGCTTGCGCCATGGCGTCGACCGTGCCGGCTGCCAGCTGGTCGGTGCGAGGCTTCGCGCCTGCGCCTGTGCCCAGCGGCCGTAGCAGCGTCGGTCCGAACACTGTCGCCAAATTGTGCAACGACATCTTGTTTTCCCGCTCGTGCTTATTCACTCTAGAATGTTCATATCGTGTCAACAATATCGTCAGTACCCTGTTATCAAAGACTTAACGACCCAAGTGTCCTGCTGCTGCTACAGCAGAAACAAAACAAAAGTGATAATCAAAACGAAAGGGAGGTGATTCTAACCACAAAGAGTATGAAAGTTCTTTTTAGTTGCCTTAGATCTTTTTTTGACGAGCTCAGTGGCTCAGTCGTGAATGACGCGGCTTTGACATCAACGCTCGTGGGTTCGATTCCCACACAAGGCAAACATTTGTGTTTGTCTTGTGTGGGAATCATGAACATGTCTGTTTGTCTTGGTCTGGATGTTTTAAGAGAGGTAGGGCGCATCAAAGCAGCTCGTCTGGGTAAGTACCTCTACCTCACAGAAAACCGCAGCCAAATAACAACTATTGTTTTTGTTTGTGATTGGATTGTTGTGTTCCTGCGTGTGAGTGAGGTCACCAGTAAGCACCCCAGGAGATGCTGCGCAAGCAGCAGAGGAGGCATCGCGCGAGTGATACTTAATATATCGCAAGCGTTAATTGGCTATGGTACCCACTTTACATCAGGTGGGCCGTATGATTGCTTGTACGCCTCCCGACGTAGAATAAAAAAAAATCTCACTGCTGCTTAAACATTTTGTATATAAAAGTTATTCTAATTTGTTATATTATTGTAGCAGTTTTTAAAGAAATTACCCATATTATTATGGGTACGTAAGGGTAAACAGAGAAAACCGAACAACACCACGAGATTCATCCACACGTATACACGCTATAAATTCTACATACATTGACTGCAAGTCATGGCGTAGGATACCGTTAAAACTTTATTTTAGCAACATGTGTCAGAGAACCTTCCGCAGAAACTTGTTCTGTCTCAAGATGTACAAAATCACAGGAAACCTTATAGTTAATAGCCAGATGCTTAGTTTAAGAGAGGCCGCATGCTTGTAAGTCCTCGGACGTTGTATAAAATAATTGTATCTAGTAGGCTATCATTATTTGAGATAATAATTGTTTTTTTCTTTATTACTGTAATATAATTCCCTTCAACCAAATCCAAAATATCTCTTACGGTAACTTACAGGGTGGAGAATTAAAATAATAATTCAAGAAGGTAGGCAATTTCAATAATGTGTGTCATTAGCACAATAGGTTGCATCATTAACAACCATATACTCACTTAACAAAATGATTTAGAAGAAAATCGATGCAGTTCTTGTTTAAATCAGGTAGCTGCGCGTAGCATTTCATAAGAGCATGGCGTCGCGTGTGCGCCGGGCCAGAGTCCACAGACGTGCCCGCACCCTGCGATGAAATAATGTGTAACATTGTAGTATATAGAGGTAAAGGGGAGGGTTTTGTCTCACTATGATAAAATACAGCTAAGTGGATGATGTACACTGAATATAGAAATAGTCTACTTAGTCTTTGCCCCTGGCATCAAGAAATCTCACTATGAACTTGTTGTAGTACATCTATCGATTTTCCTGGTTATTACTAGAGGGCGAAATTTATAAGAATTGACAAACTTGGAGGATAGGTTCTATTATCGATACATACTGATAATATGAGGTTTTAAAAAATCGGAGCCGTCGAAAAAATAAACGAGATATACTGTTTGTCATACTCGCAATCGTTATACAAGACAAGACGATAAACGTATAAAACAAAGAATACAAATCATTAAATGTAATAAAAAATAAAATATCATATTTAATTAATATGATACCACAACACTTTTACTGCCCCGCACCCCCCGTTCCGCTACCGCACCTTTGCGAAAATACAGACAGGTTAATCATCATTCATCACCTTAATTTTTAAATTCAGTATTCAGTTGCCGTCCGATCGTGACCTAATTTGACGAGCTCGGTGGCTCAGTCGTGAATGACGCGACTTTGACACCAACGCTCGTGGGTTCGATTCCCGCACATGGCAAACATTTATGTGCATGAACATGTCTGTTTGTCATGGTCTGGGTATTTTCTATGTATAATAAGTATGTATTTACAAAAAAAAAAATGTATTTACGTATGTTTATCAGTTGTCTAGTACCCATAACACAAGCTTCGCATACTTTGGGGCTAGATGGCGCTGTGTAATTTGTCCGACAATATTTATTTATTTAATTAGGTTATCGTAATTAGTGCATTTGTGCGCGTGTAACTTGTCATCATTTCGAATTTGGATAGCAGTGGAGTGTTGATATATAAAGTTGTCATTCACTAATCGTCAATTACTTGACATGGCGTTAGTTAATGCGCGTACCCGGAACCTATGTGAAACGCAAAGGCGCTACTATCAGTTGCAACCAATGAGGTATTATGTACTACGTAACATAGTAGGTCAATGGTTGCACCCCGGTTTACCGGTCCCTTCATTGGATAAAATATTGAGATCCACTCAAACTTACTGGATTTTGGACAGTTCACAGCACCAGCTGATGCACCGGCGAGAGGCAGGATGCCAATTTAAGTTTGATTTTTATATAATCCGAAGATATTTTTAAAATAACCCACAAGACAAGTTGCACGATATTTGCATGTGTGCCAATATTATGTGTGGAAGCTGCTCAATGTCTCTGGTCAGCATCCTTATTATTTTCAACGTGCAAGAGCTAGTTGTAGCAGACTGTCGTTCATGGAGCGAGTTTTCTAATTGGCTGCTAGAAAATTTGGACCAGAATATTTTATGTCCACAACGAACATTGGCGGTGTCGCCATAATCCAAAAAAACGCGAATAGATGCTTTCAACGTAAAATTCAGTGTGAACGTATGGGCGGGAATTATAAACGACCGACGCTATCGGACCTTATTTTTGTTCACGAAAGACTGACGGGACAACAATATCTCAGTATTCTTAGAGATGTACTACCGATGCTGCTGGAAGATATACTACTGGGATATTCGCGAAACCTTCACTTCAACATGACGGAGCGCCTGCTCGCTTCCAAAAAGACGTTCGCGCTTATATGGATCGTGAGTTTGGCGACCGGTGGATAGGGCAAGATGGATCCATCACATGGCCTGCCAGAAGCCTTGATCTTACACCTCTGAACTTTCATTTGTGGGGGGAACTAAAAGACGAGTCTACGAAAGTGAATCTGCGACACAGAATTTCGGAAAGAAATATTATCGCATTTGACGCTATTAACTTACAAGTTGATGTTTTGTGAAAACTAAAAGACAATCATCGCCGACGACCTCAGTTGTCAACGACACGACAAAGAGGCGGAGGACATTTCGAACAATAATTAAAGTATACGTAGGTAAGTCAACTTTTAGATATATCAATTACGAGTACTAAAAAATTTTTTAAACTTTAAAACCAAGCCTTGTGGGTTCGATTACCACATATTACAAACATTTGTATGCATGAACATGTAGCGTTTACCGAAGCCTATGATCGTTTGCAATAGATTAAGTACTCGCGCGTTATCACCCCTGCTGATAACACAGCAACTCCTTAGGAGCTTATTGATAAGCTCATTAAATAATAATCCAGGGAGTTGTTATTTGGCTTGTTATATACACAAATGTTTGTCTTGTGTGGGAATGGAACCGACGAGACTGCTAATCACACCGCGACCGAGCTCGTTATTGTTTGAGTCATCTTGGTCTCGTTGTTTACAAAAGAGGTAGAGCGCAAAAAGCAGTCCGACTGGGGACTATACCTCTACTTCAGAGAAAACCGCAACCCAGCAAATAACAACTGCCTGTTGTGTTCCTGTGTATGAGGTTATTGGTAAGCTCCTAAGGAGTTGCTTTGTTATCAGCAGGGGTGACAACGTGCGAGTGATACTTCATGTGCTGCAAACGGTCATAGGCTACAGTAACCGCTTTACATCAGATGAGCTTTGCTTGTATGTCTCCAGACGTTGTATAAAAAAAATGGCAAAGTGCGAGTCGCACACGAAGGGTTCCGTACCATTATCGATAAAAGCGGCAAAAAAATCATGTTTGTTGTATGGGAGCCCCCCTTAAATATTTGTTTTATTTTAATTTAATTATTTATTCTTAAAGTGAATATATAAATAAATATTCTGTGAATATTTCAAACGTCTACCTGTTGCCGTTCATATCAATATCGAGCACAAATGAGCAAAAAAATCACGTTTGTCGTATGGGAGCCCCCATAAATATTTATTTTATTCTATTTTTTAGTATCTGTTGTTATAGCGGCAATAGAAATACATCATCTGTGAAAATTTCAACTGTCTAACTATCACGGTTCATGAGATACAGCCTGGTCACAGACGGACGGACGGACAGCGGAGCCTCAGTAATAGGGTTCCGTTTTACCCTTTGGGTACGGAACCCTAAAAAAACATGTTCTAATGTCAAACAAGAACTCTGGATGGTTGTTGTTTCTGCGAGGGAGTGCGGTTACCAGTAAACTCGTATGGAGTTGGCGTGTTAGCAGTAGCTGGCAACGCGCGAGCAATACTTCCTGAATTGCAAGCGTTCTTAGGGTACGGCAAGCATTTTACATAAGGTCAACCGTATGCGACCCGACGTTGCCTATATAAAACAACATTGCGATTATATTATACCTATAGAAAATGTGATAGGCGGTTGGGCCCAATGACCGCGTTGGCGCGGGCACGGACGCGGGGACGGAATGATGGTTTACGTTCCGCATATCGTACGTACAGTTACGTATAAACTGCAATTTTTATTTTATTCCATTTACCTGAAACACGTTATTTCTTATATCTGCATTACGTGTATTAACCTCATGTGAAATGTTGTCGATCGAATTTAAAATCACATGTAGTGTAATGCCCAAGGCCTTCTCAAGCGAGACGATCTTAAGGTATATTGATTTGCACGTTGTAGCAATATAAAGTTCAGTAATATGTTTATTAACCTTATAGGAAAAATGTACTCGGGTCATATAGCCAAGACTTATTTTATTCCTTACTAGCTGTGTCTACAAATATGTTCGGTTGTCATATCCGCCCGTCCGATTACAACCCGTTTTATAAATACAAATATATATCAACAAGTAGTCAAACTTTTATTATACGTCAAAATTCAAATAATTGTTGTTATCTAAAAGGTTATGATAATGGTGGACAATATAATCTGGTAGCTAAAAACTTGACAAGATGAACTGGTACACTTTTTATCCTATGACTGACTGAACTCTAGCTGACTGAATATTGAAAAAAATAAATCAGTCATATAGCGCCGGAGACATCAAAGTGAACTAAAGAAAATGACCCGTACCTGTGTCGCTCCCCAAGCACGCAATAATTCGGGATAGAGAGCATCCGTGAACAACGCTTCGGGCAGTTCTCGCAGGTACAGCTTCAGGACGCCTGTCACTGAATGAATATCCACTTCTTTCAAGAGTTGCTCAGCTTCATAAGTATCTGTGAAAGTAAGTTAGTGTTATTCCAATTTTATAGGTGAATTTCTACGCCATGAGATAATTAGTATGTAGGCGAAAATATTCTTATATATACTATTCTTATATACATATACTAACTAGTTATACTATTCTTATATACTAACTGGTTTCGAAGCTCTTTTTGAGGCGATTTAAGTCTGATGCGCTGCCGGAGATCCTATAGACACCTACTTCCGTGATACCACGCCGTTCCACTTCTCGTACACAGGCACTTATTATAAAGGGTATGTTTCTCTTTTCTCGTCTGAAATAAAAATAATAAAAGATTTAGGCATTGTATGGTGCAGAGTTATGTAAATAGTACTGAGTAAACCATCAATATCTATATCTCTCCTGAAATTTTACTATTTATATACATATAAAATACTCACGCCAAGACATACAGAATATGAAAGGCACTAAACTCATTTACACCCCTTTGTTCTGCCTATATAGGATTAATAATGACTTAACGACAACCACCTATAATAGCAATTAACAGGAAAGTTAATTGCAGCTCGATGGTAAAACAATGACTAGGAAGCTTTTAGATTTGACTTTTCATTGGTAATGTGAAAGACAGTAATGTGACATAATGGAATAAAAAGATGACTATTTAAGTAAAGCCTGGTCATCGTGCACTAGTGACGTGACGGCGGTAGATGAAATGTGGACATTGGCGACGGCGACGTCAGCATAGCAGCCTCTCTCATTTTCCAGTAAGAAAAAAATGTTAAATACATGAATTGAATCATGCACTAATAATATACTTGTAAAACAAGTATTATTGCAAATCAAGTAATGTCAAGATTTAAAAAGAAACTCTTTTTAGCAAGGCTCCCACAGCTTCCCATCGAGCCTTGCTAAAAAGATTGGCGTCCTTTTGTATGATTTGTGCCATTCAGTAATTCAAGTATCTCATCATTATTCTCCAACAACACCATTTAATGTGTTGCCTGTATCTTCTGAACACGTTCATCTACCGACCATTAATCAGAGACTAATGCTTATCATGACGGCATACGAGATTTGGTGGACGAAATGTGCGTTGAGTTTTGATGTACTTTAACGCCATGATGGAAATAACCTATGGAACCGATAAGTGTGATTTTGCGTAGTAACTCAATTCACCGCTACGGGTCGGGGTCGGGGGGTAAAATAGAACGCGCAGCTCTTATTAGCTAGTTCACGGATCAACATAGCGGCACTTATAGGCTTAATATCCTGGCATTGGTCAGTAGGTTCGAATCGCTGAGATATGGAGCTGAAACGTTTTTGTGAGCGCGGGGTGCCTGCATTCATGCGGAGTCAAGTGGTTTATTGGTTTGTGTTACACGCTATGGCTTCTTCTTGGGCGGCAGACTGCGAAGTAACAGGTCAGGAATGGGACAATAACACTAACTTGGCAACATGCGCGATCTTGGCACCGAAGAGTGCACCGGCCTTCGCGTGCGGCATGCGGCGTGATTCCCGCTCTGGTGGCATTACACGCAACCGCAGCGGCAGCGAACCGCCACCAAGTGTCACCGCACGGCATACGCCGCCGCTTTCCAACGCCCATGACCGAGACAACTGCAAACACAGAATAATAATATCCATAACTTATATAAGCCAAACCCTTAAATTTATTATATTAGCGTAATGATACCCCATCTTAATTACGTTACAAAGTAGAAATACTCGGTTCGAAACGATTTCTTCTTCTTCAGTCGTAAAATTACGCCATGTTGACTCGAAATGTTCTTTCGAGCTTGTACGGTCGCGAAATTTTCCCGCTACGCATATTTGTTATCTATAAATTGCAAAACTTAAGTCAATTTAACGAATACGCTATTATTTGTGAATTTAGAATACGTGAATTTTGTGTAAAAATTATTTTATGAAATGTCTAAGTCTGAATCAATACGATTTACATATTATGGAACAAGAGAAGTACTTCGAAACAAGTCTCTGTATTATTGTTTAGGAAACGTGTCTCAGAGCTGAAGAGATCGAAATACTTATGCAGTTTTTCTTAAGATAATGCCCGTATTCGTGATATCTCAAATGCCTATGGAGACCCAGACTTCACGTTTACGTAAGGGCTAACTTATACAATAATGAAATAATACAAATATAACGCGCATATGATCTTTTTGGAGCAATGAATTTTATGAAAATTTACAGCTTCACAATCCTCTTAAGTAATAACGAATAATTCTTTTGTAAGTAAATATCTTATCTACGTTGAAAATGTTAACAGCATAACTTGTATAAGGTGTAAGTGGCTCATCATCATCATCAATCCAACTTCATCTGCACGTGGTGCACCAAGCTGATTAACAAAGCTCACAAATGATTTCCTAGCAACGCGACCTGCGTTGCTTTGTTCCCGCGAGTAAGTGGAGTCAGGAAGAAAGAGGTTGCTACGTTGATGATGCGGTGGCGGCTCGCGAGCGATATTTTATGTTGCAGGCGACTATAGGTTACGGTCACCGTTCCGCATAATGCGGGCGGGCTGTGTTTTTTATGTTTATATTATACTACCCGTATCTTGCGGTCTTACCTGCCGTTTCGGATTAGTCGTAGCATAATGTTAAATAGACTATAAACATTTCTAAAGAATTGGCTATCAAACGCAAAATGAAGTTTTCAAACCCGATTAGCAGTTTCAGAGATTAACACGTTCAAACAAACAACTAAATTCAGCTTGATTACATTAAAATGGTACAGACATACAGATTTATAACATAAAAAATTTACGTGTATAATACGGTTTTTTTTTTATAAAACTAGATTGGCAAACAAGCATGCGGCCGGCATTAGATGGTAAGCGACCAGCTTATTGACACTCGCAACACCACGGGGATGTTACTCGCGCGCTGCCAATCTTGTGAACTAAGGATGTTTCGTCACAGTTCCCTATAACTTCTTTGCCATATCTCACACTTCAAACCGAAACCTAACCGAAAAATAAGTGAGACAAAGGTACCCATGGAGACTACTTTTGTACAAAGTCTCCCTCTGATAGATTATCGTAAGTGTATATTTAAACAATTTTCTATTTATTCTTGCCTGTTTTAGTGTACGTGACTCTAAGACATTAGGTATTTATTTACATAACCGAAAGCTCGATGGCGTCGCTGCGCCTGTCATTCTAACCGGACACGCAGGTTAAGCAATGTCGACCGCAGCCTGTCTGTGGGTGGGTTTATCTATCTCGAATTTCTCCGTGTTTCGGAGGGCACGTTCAAACCGTCGGTCCTGGCTGTTGTGGATAGATGACGGTCGTTAAGCTGAGTCAGTCCTCCGTGCGGTGACGGAGAAAGAATATTAAAAATCACCGCCCCCTCTCTTCCCCTGGGTGTCGTAAGAGGCGACTATGGGATTTCCTGACGTTCCAGCATGTCAGCCGGTGGTAGGGTAATTACCCGCCTGGTTGGCTACCACCGTACACACGGCGAAACACCCGTGAAGTGGCGTACCTATGAGTACGTCGCGTTTCGGGATCAGCTGGTGTATAACCAGTGCTCGGGGGATTGTTGACGCGATATTGCGGGAACAGTGGTGGATTCTGTCTATCCATTGTCAGAAGGACTGAGCTGACCCGTCGGCCAGGGAGACCCGTTGAAACGGTTGTTCCGCTGGCCGCCCGCGGTATAGTACAGGGGCCCAATCAAGACTAACCACCTTGAGAGGCTGCCCTTTCATACCGCGCATAATCTCGGGGTAGATCGTCGTGCCGATTGGTGACCGGATGGTGGGGACCCGGCGACTACTTCCGGGGGGGTTCGGGGGCCCTTCCGTCCGACGGATCAGCACAGCTCCTTTGTCGACAAACTAATGGAGAAACAGTCCACCGCGTTTCTTCCCCAATGTCGTGGCAATTCTCTCCCGCTTCACGCTTCCGTTCTTTACATTACTCATGACAGCGCAAATAGGAAAAGATGGTCTAACAGCGGTGCACTCCCCCACCACCCTGTTCAAGGTTGAGTTCGCTAACATCCGCGGACTCCACTCTAACCTTAATGCCGTCCACCAACACCTAGAGACGGCACGGCCCGCCATGCTCTTCCTGACGGAGACACAGATTCAGCGTCCAGCGGACACGTCCTACCTCCAGTATCCCGGTTATGTGCTTGAGGAGAATTTCCTCGCGAAAGCCGGGGTCTGTTTGTTTGTCCGCTCGGATGTATGTTGTCGCCGTCTGCGCTGCCTAGAAGATTCCTCCTTTCCTGTCCTCTGGGTGCATGTAAACCTGGGCCTTCAGAGCCGTATTTACATGTGCCTATACCGACCCCATACTAGGGACACGGAGACAACTCGGCTCTTTGAGTACATGAGTCGGGCGGCAGATGAAGCGCAGGAGCGGTATCCTAATGCAGAGATGGTATGTTTGGGGGACTTTAACTCTCACCACGACTCCTGGTTGGGATCCTCCACAACTAACCATGCAGGAAGGACCGCCCACGCGTTCGCTCTTTCGCACAACCTGACGCAACTGGTGCACCAACCCACCAGAATACCTGATGTTGCTGGTCAGGAGCCCTCTCTGCTAGATCTACTGCTGACCACCCACCCTGCTGGCTACCGGGTTGAGGTCGGGGCGCCCCTGGGCACATCTGACCACTGCCTAGTATCCAGTACAGTGCCAAGCGCGATTCCGCCACAACCCACAGAGGTTAGGCGGCGTGTCTGGCACTACTCGTCAGCAGATTGGGACGGTATGCGCGACTACTTTGCTTCCGTCCCATGGGGGCAGCGCTGTTTCAGTGAGAAGAATCTAACGGCGAGTGCTGCGGCCATTGTTGATGAGATCGGCGTTGGCATGGAATACTACATTCCCCACTCCGATGTCGTCATCAAAAGCCGGAGACGCCCTTGGTTTAATCGCGAATGCGCTGAAGCTGTTAGTAACAAACAGGCGGCGTATCGCGCTTGGATCAGGGGTCGCGCCCTTAAAGATCCGAATACTAACTCACTGAAATCAGCCTACAACACTGCCACCAAGATCTGCAAGAGAGCATACATAAGAGCGGACGCCCAGCGCGTTACACGAGTTGGCACGGAACTAGTGGCGCACCCTACTGGATCGCGTAGCTACTGGCGACTGGCCAAAGCCGTGCAGGCCAACTTCTGCCAGCCCTCGCTGCCACCGCTGCGATGCCCTGATGGCTCACTGGCTCATCAGCCGCAGGAGAAAGCCGATCTTATGGCCAGCCTCTTTGCGGCTAACTCCCGGATCGATGACTGTAGCACGCAACCACCAACAATACCCTCCAGTGGATCCGCTATGCCTGATATCCACATCAGGCAGCGCGATGTGCGTTTTGAACTACAGTCACTCGATGTCCGAAAAGCCAGTGGTCCTGACGGTATCCCAGCGATTGTTCTTAAAAAATGTGCAGCGGAGTTGTCTCCGGTGCTGACGCGCCTCTTCCGCCTCTCGTACTCGACCGGTTCCGTTCCGGATGCTTGGAGAGAGGCTAATGTGCAGCCGGTCCCCAAAAAGGGAGACCGTTCTGACCCATCGAATTACCGCCCCATTGCCGTAACTTCAGTGTTGTGCAAAGTCATGGAACGGATCCTTAACAAACAATTGATCCGTTACCTAGAAGATCACTCCATAATCAATGATCGTCAGTATGGTTTTAGACCGAAACGATCAACGGGTGATCTTCTAGCGTATGTGACGCACCTCTGGGTGGAGGCAATCGATAAATATGGCGAATCCATGGCAGTCAGCCTAGATATCGCCAAGGCGTTTGATCGGGTCTGGCACAAAGCACTTCTCTCCAAACTTCCGGCATACGGTCTGCCCCTCCAGCTTTGTAATTGGATTGCTGGCTTCCTGCATGAGCGTAGAATCTGCGTCCTTGCAGATGGATGCGCTTCGCGGTTCATGTCAGTGAATGCCGGTGTCCCACAGGGCTCCGTTCTTTCGCCCACCCTCTTTCTTCTGCATATCAATGACATGCTGCCACTTGGTAATATTCATTGCTATGCAGATGACAGTACGGTCCATGGGCGATATTTCGGTCGGCCTGGTGCTGGTCGGACAGAAATCGGTGAGAGGCGTGAGAGTCTTGTCGTTGAACTGAATCGGGTTTTGGATCTCATTAGTAAATGGGGTTCCAATAACCTGGTTGAGTTTAATGCCGAGAAAACTCAGGTTTGCGCGTTTACAACAAAAATGTCCCCCTTCCTTCCCACTCCCAGTCTTCAGGGTGCTTCCCTCAGTATGCGTAATGGCCTGAACATGCTGGGTATGGGTATTCATTGCGACCTTAACCAGCGTTATTACATCGAGAGCCTCATCTCAACAGCCTCAAGAAAGCTCGGAGTCCTGAACAGGGTGCGCCGGTTCTTCACGCCGGACCAACTTTGTCTGCTTTATAAGACACAAGTTCGGGCCTGCGTGGAGTATTGCTCGCATCTCTGGGACGGCTCCGCACAGTATCTTCTTGAGGCTCTCGATAGGTTACAGCGACGGGCTATCCGCATAATTGACGACGAAGAGGTCACCAAAAGCCTAGAACCTCTTCAACTCCGTAGGGACATAGGCTCTCTAAGCGTATTTTACCGCCTTTACCATGGCGAGTGCTCTGAAGAACTGTTTTCCCTTATCCCACCCTCACCCTTCCGTCATAGAACCACACGTGCGGGCTTGCGATGTCATAGTTCCACGGTTGAGAATATCTCTTCGCGTACCAAAAAGTTCGGCAACTCCTATCTTTGTCGTACCATCAAAAAGTGGAACGCCTTGCCTGCACATGTGTTCCCTCCTTCCTACAATATGGGATCCTTCAAACGAAGCGTGAAGAAGCATTTTGCGGGTCAGCATGGCAGCGTCAACTGACAGGATGCGGGATGTAGTATGCTGTCAGTTGCAGTTGCGATTTGGGCTCCTCTTTCGCTTACCATCAGGCAAAGAGGGGCCACTATGCTGAACTAATATATAAAAAAAAAAAAAAAAAAAAAAAAAGTCAGTAGCCCTCGGGCGGCTTGAAAACGCTGGCCTCCACCGATCTCCGCAATTGAGCAGCGTGGTGGAGTATGCTCTAAACCCCTTCGGTTGAAGGGAGACCCATATCCCTGCAGTGGGATAAGTAAGCGTTGATGTGATTTACACAACGTCGTTGTAGTTGATAACTTAATTAATTTTTCTTATTAAATGTACCTGCGCAGTAGACGCCATTTTATTTCATGATTCGTGGCGACTACTGTAAGAAATGATAAACGAGCCAGAACTAGGGTGACCAGATATCGTTGTCTGCAGTCCTACTTCTGGCTTCTGAACCGTAGCCTAATCGGGATTTAACATAAACAAATCGTACATAAAAATAACGTTTTGTAAGATAGTTGGTATGTTTCCTTTCTATCCGCTCAACTTGCAACATGTTTTCATACGTCCAGTGTACTTAGAATATTCTGCTTTATTATACAGCGTGAAGATCTAATTACCTGCAGTAGGAAAGGACGTAAATTGAATAATATTTACGTTCCCTGTTGGAGCAATCTAGAAATCCTAAAAAAAAAACCTACTTATAATACAAATTTAATTATTCAATCTACTAATCACTTTTATATAGCTCCTTTGTATTCATGATAACTTTTCTTTACCTTCTATTGCAGGTAAATTAAATCGTTATCTCTATATACAATGTGTAAATTTGTGCTTAAATTTCATGATCACCTTGAGCGTACACTTGCCGCGAAGCACGGGCCGGGCCGCGTCCTCGTACAGCAGTAGCCGCAGATTCTGCGAGCCCTCCAGGTCCAGCGTGAAGTTCTCATTCCAGCGCGGTTGCGACGAACGACACACCAGCTTCGATTTCGCTTTGCGGAAGTAATGCCCGTACGAATCTATTTCCACCACTACGTAATAATCTGGGGAGAATAAATTTAAAATACAGAGTTAAAATATAATAGAATACTCTTTACTGCACCAATAACAATACATATCGAACACACGTAAAAAGAAAACAAATGTACAATAGGCGGGTAGCATTTATGATACAACGAATCACACACGCAAACAAAATACGTTTAATTACTTAATTTCTTGAGTAAAACTTTCGTCATGTGGTGCTCGATTCTCCCTGCCTACCCCATGCAGGGAGAATCGAGCGCCACATGACTCGATCCTTACAAACCTCACTCGCTTCATTAACATTCATTGCTCTTCTTATGCACGCTCGCCGGTTTCTAAGACTCCTGACATAAACTTTTGAAAAAACACGATCAATTTGGTCATCTACATCCTTCTACGTTCGCGTTGTATATCTGTTTCGTAATTCTTTCTTCCTGCATTCATACATATCCGCACCAACGGAGCATGCCTTTTCTTATTTTAACACCGACACGCTCTTTCAGACCATCTCTGTTTCTAACATCATCATTGCGAATACGGTCTACAGGCGTTACGCCACAAATTTTGTGCAACGCTCGCATCTCGACCGCATTTATTCTACTTTCATGTTCTCTCTGCCATACTCAGCTCTCATTTCCATAAGTAAGCGTTGGGACCAGCACTGGATTGTGTATAGCCAGCCAGCTGTGCCTTCTGGCTCAAGCTTTTACTGCCAAGAAGTTTTCTCAACGCTCCATTCACACTATTCCCAGTACTCACTCGTCCTTCCACACGGTGTACTTTCCATTCCTGCTGAAAGCGCATCCGAAATATACAATCTCATTCACTTGTTCCAACATCTCGTCAACAGTAATCCTTACATTGGTTCTGGTTTCATCTCTTTCAAATACCATCTTTGTCTTGTTCGCATTCAATAGTAAGCCTTTCTCCAGACAGTCATCTAATAAACAAAGTTAGTTATTTTAAACGACCAATTTAATTTCAAGATGTGACCTTTAGGCCAGTAATAATAGGAGAAAATTGAAAAAAAAAATTCGTTACAGCAATCCGACACCGGTAGAATAAGATATTCTAAAAGAGGGAAAAATAACTGTCTACGGATAGGTGAAGAAGATTGCCAATAAACGGTACCACGTCATTTTTCTCTCTCCTGACCTGTGTCGGTCACGCTGCTGCGCAGCAGCGAGTCGACAAGTCCGCTGTACGCAGCAGTTATGTTTCCATGCTTCCATGCTGCAAGGAGCTTATTACGAATGAAAGGAGCCTGCGCCAATCCTCTTGCCGTTGTGTAGCTGTAGGTCACCGAGAGACAGGAATATTCTCATGTCTGTCTGCAAAAAGTTTAATATAAATAATAGGTACCAGCGACAGTGTCGAGTGGGGAGGTCATCCCGCCGATGTGCAGCTGTAGGTCGCCGAGTAGCAGCGAGTCGTCGCGGCCGCTGCGCAGCAGATACGACCCCATGTCCGTCTGTAGGAAGCTCCGGCAGGCAGTAACCCACGCTTGTAGCTCCAGCATTGACACAGAGTTTGCGCCTGCTGGTGGAGCAGATGACGCCTGACAACAATCACATATTGCGGGCGTCACATTGTGAATAAAACAGGTGTGGTTTGAATACTAATTTCTATTTTCAAAACTTAATATAAAATAAATATCAAGATACATTCAAAGCTAAAATTCAATTATATTATATGAAGTCATTCCGAAATGTCCGTTGCATAAACTTAGCTTTTAACAGTATATGACACGCTCAGTATTCAAATTTTTCTATAACAAGCAATATCTACTTCACGTCATACCTATAAACCTCAATAATTGGGTGATTTTTGTATAGCGACCAACACTCAATATTCACACTACATTTCGTTTTTTTTATTTAAATAGTTTGTCTAGTAGGAAAATTAAAATTCGATGAATAATGTTTTTATGTTAAAATTACCTGTAATGCATGGATGGAGTCGATCCACTGTGTGCGCTCGAACTCTGAGCTGAGGAAGAATATGTGCTGTCTGTGTAGGGTAGCGCTAGCGGCCGAGCGCGCGCCCACTCGCAGCACTAGGTTAGGAGACGCCAGCACTAACTGGCCCTCCAGTTCGGCGAGCTTCTTGCGCTGCTTCTCCCCGGCGCCGCGGCTGCCGATGCGGATTTTCTATAATAGAATACAGTTATTTGTCTGAATAGGCAGTACAAAGATAGTAATTACAATTTACGTATACAAATGTAGTAGTATACAGTTTGGCTACATATTTCGTTAAAAAGGCTTATTTTTAGTATTTGTATTCGTATAATAAGATTGAAAAATTTCGTAATTAAATAAAAATTATAAAATTAGCGCGACCACAAATCTGATTTGGCTCGATCAGGCCGACAGGTGGTAACCCATCTTTATTTATTTAAGATAAATCCGAAAGAGAAAACTACATGTCTATTATGAAGATTATGTACCCACGATATGAAGGTTTCATAAATTTACTATCAGAAAATTGTAATGTGTGTACTGAATAAATGCCCCCGTTCTATGACCGTGGTCCCCGTTCTAATCCTACTCTTTTCGAGCTCGGTGGCTCAGTCGTGAATGATGCGACTTTGACACCAACGCTCGTGGGTTCGATTCCCACACAATACAAACATTTGTGTGCATGAACATGTATGTTTGTCTTGATCTGGGTATTTTCTATGTATAATAAGTATGTATTTACAAAAAAAAAATGTATTTACGTATATTTATCAGTTGTCTAGTACCCATAACACCAGCTTCTCTTACTTTGGGGCTAGATGGCGCTGTGTAATTTGTCCGACAATATTTATTTATATATACATAAATACACTTGAACGCCATTGCTGTACCTTGTCATCTTGAGCAGCCCTTTCCTCGGCCAAGATGTGATCACGCACAGTGGATGCCTGCGATTTGAGCGCCACTATGTTGGCGGGAGAGGTTTCTCGGGCGTCCGGCGCACCCGCTTCCTCCTCTACCACCACGATATCCGGTAGTGGGATAAACCACTTCAGCTCGAATGTGAATTTGTCGCGTCCCGAGGCCTGTAAAACCGTATACTTTACAATTTACCTTACACACTATGAAGTTATTTTTATTGTTGAACAAGTATGACGCGGAAGGTCAGCAAGCAACCATTCTGGTCCCTGCGTAGGATCCACGCTAAGTTATGTAATGATTCTGATATTGCAGCCACACGTTGCTAGTATTCGCACCAAGTGAAGAAGACGTTCATTTGATTGATGGGTCCGACACCCAACAATAAGGTTTTCTATACCACTGCGGTGGCGAACAAGTGTTCTGCCTGCCTGATGGTAAGCGGTTACCGCAGCCTATGGACATTTGCAACACCAGGGTGTCATTCTTGCGTTGCCCACCCTAGACTAGACGGGTTTTGTGACATGATCAAAGGAGAGTGAGAGCGGACAGCTCGAGTCACATGAATTGCGTTCAACCACGCGTTATGGGAAGCGTGTTAAGTTTTATTGTATGTGGCCGTTAACAAGACGATTATCACTAAGGTAGAAAGGACGAAGTGCTGAAACAAACGAGTAGAATTACTGTCAAGGAATTCTACAAACAAATGTCACAAAACGGTAATGTTTTAGCTGCATCATGGAAGAAAATATGAATATATAATAATAATATAAAGAATAAAATACTTTAGATTATTTAGTATACAGTTAAAAAATATGAAACAAATCCACTTGTACGACGGCAAAAACTGCGACTTCAAGTGATCCAAATAATCGGCCTAGTGTAGTAAATGATTATTGGAGTGAAAGGTATTATTGGAGCAAATGTTTTTTTTTTTTTTTTTTTTATTAATAGTTGTCATATCCACAGGCTCTTTGGCCCGTGCCTTTGTTTGTTTGTCATTTTATTTTTGTCAGATTGTTAGTTTTTTTATTTATCGCTCCGCAAGTGCGATTACAATAAGTGCCTTATTACTAGTTTTTATTTTAGTTTTTGTTTTAAGCAGAAAGAGGGACGAGAGACGCGGGCAGACCAGTCCCTCCGAGCGGCACCCGTTCACGAGTTGACGCAGAGGGCAGCCATCACCGTGCTCAACCATATTTTAGGGAACTCGATGACCCGCCCCCCAACGCCGCCGCCCGTCTAGACATTTTAGTGAGCACGACTGCTGGCATCTCTCATCTCTATCCCTGCTTTAGTCACTTTTGTTTCTTCCGGAAAGGAAGGGAGATGGCATCCCGGAGCCTTGCCATGACGCTCTTTCCCTCTCTCAGTCTACTGGTTTGGGAGGAGGAGGAGAGACCGCTCTCTGGGTTTTCGGAGCTTTGGGTCAACTTTTTGATGACCTTCTCGTCTCTCGCCCTCATCGCCATCTTAAGGTTATAGTCCCTGATATGTTCCGTTGTCGCGGTCTCGGCTCGCTGGATAAACCGAGCTGTCGCGTCGTTATCGAAACAGTCTGTGTGGTATACACAGCTGTCCGTGTGTCTAGAGACCGCGACAACGGCATGGGGGACACTTTGGAGGAGGTGGGATTTTTTGGAGGTTGTGCGCACATGGAGCAAATGTTTTATACCATTTAGGTGGTAAACAAGCTTACGGTAAACAGTCACTGTAGCCTACGGACATTTGCAACACCAAGGGTTGCCTCATGCGTTGCCGACCCTCAAATGTGTGGGTAATACTTGAGTAAATAAATTAGTCATTCCAATTTTGTGTAAAATCTAGCTCCAACCAAACCAAAATGTGGCAGTAGTGTTAGAGTGGTATATACGAGCGTTTATTAAACACGTCAATATATAAATTTATGACAATTTTCGCTGATATGTGTACGTTTCAGGTTCAGAGCCTACTGAATCGTTTTATATTGTTTATGAATACTGGATGTCAGTGGGGCGAGTGGGGCGTGTATGTTTGTGTGTGGGCATGAGTGCGTGTCTAGGGGTTGACGTGATGGTATAGCTTAAATTTGCCGCGGGGTATCAACTAAACTTCTGCTATCTTGCTGAAATTTTTAACGCACAATGTGGACCGCGAATGAATAGACGTGATATTTGGGACAGCAATTGTTGGAGCCTACAAAAGTGATAAAAGCCACATAACAGAATATCACATAAAGTTACTTTCCATGAAATATTTAATTCATCATAGAAAAAGTAATTTGGCGTATAGGATTTTTCATTGAAATATCTCTACACTACTCCGGTATTTCTCGGTACAGTTTGATTTGAGATAATCGCTTTTGTGACGCAATGTGGTTGATTCTGCAATAAATCACCAATGTATTTGGCTATTTTACCAAAGGTTATGCTGTTGGAAATGGGTATAAAGCTGATAGGTGTGGTTGCTGGCAATTATGCAGATTCAACACCACCGTGGTAACAAAGTAGGACGATTCGTTGTGACGAAAATTGTCGTCGAATCAAATAAGCTATGTTCCTTTCGTATGGAATACAAAATGTACTGCAAGTGTAGATAATGTAGCTTTTTATTTAACTGAATGCTTGGATTTTAGTGTCTCCTTGTTATTTTGTAAGATGGGTTAATGTTTCGGCTGCTGTCGACAGATCGACGGTCGTTAAGATAAATCACTGGCATTCAGGCGGCTTAGAAACACTGGCTTTATTCAATTTGCAATTAAGGAGTATAGCCGAGTGTACTTTGGATATGTTCAGTTGAAAGGAGATTAAAATCTCAACAGTTCATCCTACATCTACGCCAATTCGTACTCATCCCGCACGAAGGATGGATTGCATTTCATACTATAATATTCATAATGTTAATAAACTAAACGTTATTATTTATAAATATCAATATTAATGTTAATAAAATAAATATAATTATTAATGTTAATAAAATAAACTTGTACAGAAATTACTATCTCGCAAGGGGCTTGGCGTGAACATAGATAGTACAGTAACAGTGGTTAACAATTACCTTATATTTGGCACAAGCGATAACATCGTTAAACAGAAAGAGATGCCTCAACTTTCTATGGCCATCAGATAGCTCCACGATAAATGAATTCTTGACGAGCCTCCTTTGTGCGCGGTCCGCGTTCTGTAGAGAAGATAACAGATGTCACTAATGTTTTATCACATACAATGATTCATCCTAAAAGTAATTACTTACCGGAAACATAGTTTTTGTTTGTATGATGTTGAATTCGTCTAGAAAATGTTGCGTCATGTTGAGAGCATCGGTCAGCATCGTGTGGTCGGGATGGCTCGCCGGCGTGTATTTGATGAGATCCTAAAATAAATAAAAAAAGAAATTGAAATGCGTAATTTCCTAAATAGAGACTAGGTGGTTCCTAAATAGTAACTAATGTGTTGGTTTAAATTTATGAAAATCTCGATCTCACGTTTCTTACTGAACTCGAGATACAATAAACCGACTTTCATGAAATATAACAAAAACCATTCTAATTGCCGACCAGTTTTAATATTAATTTTTTTTTATACATAGTCAGGAAGCGTACAGCCCACCTGTTGTAAAGCGGTTACCGTAGCCTGTGAACACATTAAGTACCACTCGCGCGATACCTCCTCGGCTCCTAACACAGCAACTCCTTAGGAGTTTTTTCATACGGGAATTGTGATACTGTGCATCGGCTGCGACCAAATAATTCACATGCTCGAGACGCTCATAGATCGCGCGACCCCAATCAACATTACGAGCTCTAGAATCTGTTCTGAAATACTATTTTTCATTGATAATTTACGTACACTATACACAAATTACGATTGCACAGGCGCGTCTGCTTTTGTTTTGCTATAAACTCTGCTGTTGTCTCAGCAGCGCATACAAAACAATGGTCTTTGAATGAAAATGTAGGATGCGTGGATCACAGTTGTGGTTGAGGAGTCGGGACATCGCTTCCTCTACGAACGATGCAGCGATTACCGTCTCATTATTGTAACGTTGTCGACATACTTTGTGGCCACTATCGATTTTAGTCCTTGAAACCTACAACGAATTTTCGTAAATATACGAAGAACGCGTGTTACAGTAAATAATAGTTTGCGCCGCTTATTCTACCTCAAGGTTGGATGGAAATGAGTATTTTTAGCAAAAACGCATGTTGAAATACACTTTGGGGCGCTCGTACGCCAAAACTATTGATTTTACAAAAAAAAAATGCTATTACATAATTCGTATGAAATGTTCTCAAGTTTAATTTTGTATATAAGTATTTTTATCATAAAATGAGTTAGATTATTTTTGTCTAAAAACTGCTATTATGCTCCATTTATTCAAAATGGCGGCACGAGCGGCAAAAATACGAGGTGACAAAGTTGAAATTCGGAAAGAGCACATCAAAATGTATAAAAATACCAATTTTTAAAACGACCGGAAAACTTGCCAGGTAACTTGTCTTTTTCGTACAAAATGACTGTACTATTTGCGTTCTGACCGAAGTAAATATATATTTACTGCCCGATGTCACAGAGGGCAATAACATCCTAGTTTTTTTTTATTAATGCAAATATTTCTAAGCACGTTGAGAAATATATATTACATGCAGCACGAGTGCGTTCTTCTGCACTCTGGCGACAGGCTTGTGTAGCAAGTCATCAAGCGAAACGGGCTGGCCGCGGCAGGCGATGGCGCGGGTCAGCTCCGCGAAGTTCACCGACGTGCTGCACCGCCGCCGCACCGCGTCCGTCGCGCGACCATAGTTGTGAAGGAACGCTCCGTACAAGTTTATGTTCTCCGCCTGATAATAAAAATACACACTTTAAGATGCGATCGAATTTCCTAGTTAGTCTAGCACGTAGCGTGCGAGATACCGCAGGCACATACGCTTTCAGGCATTCTAGAAAGTACATTGGATACAGAGCAGGGATAGGCCAGCGGATAATAGTACCGGGCTATAAACCGACTGGTCCCCAGTTTGAACCCTAGCATGTACCACTAAAAACGTGTTTTAGAATATATATAGACATTTGTAATTATCACTTGTTCGACGGTGAATGAAAACATCGTGAGATACGTCCAAGAACACAACCTTAGACACGTGTCAGGATAGGAAAAACATTATTGGTGAGTGTTCGGAGATGGCGGTGACTTGCCCATCAAGCTCAATCCGTCACACTATAAAAAAAATGATACATTATTAATTTTGCTTTACGTTAAGTCCCTTGTGGCATAGGCAGAGAGAACCGAGTGCCACATAACTCGGTTCTTACGCACCTGACTTGCTACTTTAACATTTTTAGCTCTTTTCATACACGCGGCTCCTAGGACTCCTGACCCCATCTTCTGATAACACACGCCAATTTGGTATTAGTAAGTAAGTCTTAACCGTCCTCGACTTCCACATCTTTCTACATACGCCTTTGCAAGGAGTACATTACTGTTACAAAAACGCTAGTTTCTCATAGATTACGATGCCCAAGCCCATCTTATTTGAAAAGATTACTCAATAAAGCTATGTATAAAATTTAGTTTTATAGGAGAACAGTTATTATATGCAGATCTAAATTCACTGACAACTTTCGTGTTTCTTTATTTGCTATAGTTATTACTATTGTGATAACTATAGCAAATAATTACCTTAAATAAAGACCGAAATGTTTTAGTCATATCACATGGCGCTCGCTGGCTTGTGTAGCTCGCTTGTGTAGCTGGCGGACAGACAGACTTACAATGACAGACTTATCCCTCTTTGGGGGGTTGTGCAGTCAACATACTGTCTATTGTTTTTATTTTGGTTATGGTTTGGCAAGCAAATAATGTTTATACGTACCATTTTTTTGAAGTGTATTCCAACAGAAAGAGGTTCCTCCCAACTCGCGACCGCATTATTTAGTCCCTCTAAAAAATTCTTATGCAACTCGTGTAGTTCCGATATCTTGTAGAATATTGTGTTAAATTCCTCTTCTGTTATTACCGGTTGCGAAGTTGAGAGTGTTGCTTTTATCGCGTTCATATACTGAAATGAAAACATGCATTTTGCCTTATCTACGTTGACATCACGTGCATTATCCAGAGCACGAGCGTGTCTGTGGATATGTATCCACACGTTGAAGCCTTTAGAAAAAAAGCTTACGTATTTTTTTGTGTTCGAGCCAGCAATAGAAAGACACTTATGGCCTTGTATATGTGTTCGTTCATGTATACAAGCTCCCAATAACCCGTAAAGTATCCGTTACGGAGTTGTATGACATTTAAATAACTTGCTGTGCCCCTCGGTTTCACTCGCCGTTTGCTCGTTGCGCTGTAGCGCATTGTAGCGTGACGTTAAATAGACTATACACACATTCCTCAAAGAGTTGGGTAAATGCAAAAATTTTCAAAAAAAAAAAAAATTGTGACAATTCCAAACAAATGTAGCCATTTTTACGGAATAAAAAGATTTTGACTTTGACTTTGACAAATCCGACTGGCAGTTCAAGAATATAGCGTGTTCAAATAATCTCTTCAGCTTTATAAGTATATACTTCGCCACAAAGAAGAACAGACCAGAAATCCAAATTGGTGATGTGATTTACGCTAAAATGCTTGTTGCAAGCCGGGACATGGAGCCAGAGCTGGTTTGCGTAGACTCCCATGGACGGAAAAACCGGCTGGGTGTCCTAACTGATGGTTTCCTGTTTAAGTGTTCAGTCAACCTTGTGAGAAAAATACTCAATCCTACTTGATTATTAATTGTTGGACTCATTGAAGAATGAGTGGCCATTTGAGGCAGGGATGAACCAATGAATGGTAAATACCAAAATAATATTATTTCTATTGAAAGCCTTAGAAATCGTATGAAAAATAACTTATATAGACATAATTACAAAAAAATAATGAAAACCGAGAATAATATTGCTTTTATACTATTAAGACGTCAAAACGTGTCATTATTTGAATACTGAAAATTATAGGGGAAATAGTAACTATACTATTTTGAAAAAAATATTACCAAAATAAAAAATATCTTCATTTGACTGCAGATACGTACAACTTCTACGGTACATTGGAATTTGTTAAACATATTGAGTATTAAACAATTTCGCTTATCAATCGCAATAACTTTGACTGCGAACTTCGCTTAGAATACTGTAGCTGCGCGTGACTGTAAGTGCGACAAAATCAGATGTTTTATCGAAGTAATCGTAATGTCACATATATGTCTATGGTGCCGAAATGTAAGTTACAGATTATTTATTAATCTACATATGTTTTGTGTCCGTATAATTAATTACTAATACGATATATTATTATAATGTTATTTGAAATTACCTTTTCCATGACGTAGAGACATTCGACATAAACTGTTTCGCTGTCAATGATGCTCTTGACTATGCATCGGTGCATCGTAAGACGCTCTGCTTCTGCATTGTTACTACTTGATTCCTGCAACAAAATATTGTATTTCCTTTAAAAATATACATTAGCTTACTTAATCATTCGTTTACATTACATAACCGAGCTGGTGTACTGTACTAGCACGATTACAGCGTCATTGTTTCAAACAACAATCGGAAAAATGAAAACACTTAAATACTTCAACCCAAAGAAATCGCCATTCCGTGTTTCGATTCCGTGGCAGCATCCATCATGAAATTTGCCTTCGGCTTTTTATACATTTGCTTCTTGAAAGTTGTCAAAAGCCACGATTCAGAGAGTAAGATTATTCAAAAATTATAATAATTCACACCCCTCAAGGGGTAGGCGGAGAGAACCGAGCGCCACATGACTCGATCCTTACACATCTCACTCGCTTCTTTAACATTCATTGCTCTTCTCAAAAATTAATGAACTAAATGTACCGATAAAGAAAGCCAATAGAAAAAATAAATATTTTAATTTACCTTTATACAGTTTTCTTCAAATAGGACAGTCAGGGGTCAATAGAATATCAATAGAACTATTTTCGTTCCGTCCGTAGTCGCGAAGAAAATATATAATATATTTTATAGGAGTAAATAAACAGTCAAAAGTTCCGTATCCACGTATCGTAACGGCGAAAAATGGAATCCTATTCAACGTGTGTGTTAGGCACGAGGCGTTTATTTTCATTTATTATTTATTTACGTGGCTTTATTTAGGCGAGCGTTTGATTTATATTCCCCGTGACAGCAGAATTGATAATAGACAAAGTAGTAGTAGTAGTAGTAGTATTGATATCGATATCAGGTGATCTTCAGATATAACTGTATAGTTATATGTAATCATGTAATGTAATGGTCCTTTAATAGGCACTGAAGTGAATGGAATAGAAGTTACGCCGTTTTATGACACCATTATAGTCAGTGATATCGCAGACATTTTGAACGAGTTTCAAAATGCGGTAAGTTTGCACTTCTATCTTTTTCTTGTACTAATGAAATAACATAAGTATGATTTGTTACAACAACTACTATTAATTAATGATATTTCCAGAATTCACTATTAGATGGTTTTATGCATAGTGAGAGCAAAAGTGATGAAAATATGGAAAATTTGTTATCAGAATATCACAATTATTTAGAGAAAGCTCACAACCAGAGAAAAATGTATCTAGAAAAATCAAAAATAAAAAATAAAGTTCCGCTTTTACGGCACGATAAGTATGTTAAAACAAAACCATTAACTAATTCTAATTACAGCAGATACTATTACAATAACTTCTTCAATCCCAGCGGTGTAAAATTTCCAAATGTGGCAATGACTAACCCTCTAGATTTGTTGACGACGAATAACCCGAAACAAAAGAAGCCAGATACTGCAAATCATAGAGACAACTCTGTTAAGTTCGCTGTTGACACAATTATGAGAGAAAAAGGGCTAATAGGCGGACCTGCAACTGTTTTTAATCCAGTACAGGGACCCATAACATCTTCATGTTATTGCAAAACTGGTCAATTTCCATGTGAATGTGCTTGTAAACAGTGTGTCCTACCGCTTGACGTGTTTACTTCTAATCGTAATGACGAAAAATTGATGCTTTTGGACAAGAAACTTCCAGATTTCCAAAAGGACTCCTTTTATACTGATAAACTTCAGAACATAGAATATGTTCCCGATGACGAGGACGGAAATACCATAAATATTCGGGTAAAAGTAGATATTCAGCTACCGAAGGTACAAGATGCCGGGGAGAGATACTACAAAAATTATAATCGCGATAGAACAATTGAATCCGATATAAATTCTAAAGAAGTATCAACAATAAATTTGCCACTGTCTTACTTTAACTTTCCAATTCCAACGAATTTGCTCGGTTATAAGAAGTCTTCAGCTAAATTTAATAAACATGACAACATTCACCAAATAACCATACACAAAAAGAAAAAGTCCAGATCCAATACTAATAAAAAGCACCGTAAGAAGCTAATTACATTCCATAACTTCAAAATAACTTCTCTGGCGCCACCGATAACAATCGAAGAAAATAATAATTATTCAAACTTAAATGACCATCTCAGTTTTAATAATAATGGAACATTGACATCGAATACAATAAATAAAGCTCAAACTCAAAATTTAGAATATCCTGCTATATTCGCAAACATTGCGAATGAAACTACAAAAGTTCTTACTATAGCTGCATTTAAAAACGATACCCAGACCCAAGAAACTAACAGCAAAGTAACTTTACAACAAAATATCTATAAAATAAATCTATCAAACAAAAGTGACGTCGACAGAGATGACTCTCATAAAATAGGAAATAGCATCGAAACCGAAAACATGAAAATGAGGTCGTCCAATGTCACTGAAGAAACTTCAACACTGAGAATAAAACGAGAAATTAAAGCCCAAAACAATACTACAACAACTGAAATGGTGACAGTGGTGGAACAAAACAACAATACCCAAAAGTCTGTGTCTTATTACTACCCTAGTGTCTTAAAAGTTAGTAGTAATAAAAATGACACAAAGAAAACTGATAAAATCATCGTAGCTGACTCAGAATTATTATATTGGCCCAATGTAATTCCAAATAAAACTATGAGCAACACGAAAAATATTACGACTTTAATACTGGAACGAGAAATAAAAAATAATAAGTTGAATATAAGTACAGAGACTATCCGCCATAATCATACAATAGCTTTAGAACAAGCTATATTCGGCAAAGTGGATTGGAATGATGTGGACACAGTTGTTCCAACTTTTATATCATTTGTGGGAAAATACATAAGAGGGGTGTTAACTTTATGTTCGCAAAATGCATGTCATTCGATAAAATGCCAGGAAAAGAAATGTATGCACAGAATATGTGAACCAGAAAATAGATTAAATAAAAAGGGGCATTGCATAGGGTCAAATGCTACAGGTAATAAAATTATTAATATATTTACAGGCGAAAGGATTAGTATGCATGCAAGTATTACAATTATATTTAAATCCTCTATCGTTTCACATCACCATTAAAATGATAGTGTCACTTTAATTGGGTGCATGGTGCATGCTTATCCCTTTCATCATAATGCACGATTTTATAAACTTATTTGGTAACTAGCGGCCCGCCCCGGCTTCGCACGGGTGGACATTTATTTTTTAAACATTTTGGGATAAACGAAGAGTAAATGTATCTTTAGAGAGTTTTTTAAATAGTTTTTCTTAAGTAGCTTTTTTTCAGACAAATTACTTTAAGTGGTACGTACTTAGTGGTATTTAATTTTTTATTAGTTTTTATCCATAACCCTAATTACAATCGGAAAGTTTATTTTTTATTTATTTATATTGTTTTTAGTTTTATTTTTACATTTCTTTTTTACATTTATTTTAATTTACATAACATATTTCGAGACTTTATATTAATTTAATTTAATAGGTTTTACTTTTTTAGTTTCCAATATAGTCTACCTTAAGGCTGTATACTATATTGGCTGTGGTATTCGTAGATGGCAACAAAATATATTGATTTTTAGGAATCCTATTTGAGTTTATTCATAACATACATACAAATCTTTCCTCTTTATAATAATAGTATAGATAGCGTAAACTTACACTTATTGAATGATTAATTACAGACAGTGTAGCGTCAATGGAATCTATTATGGACCTACCGTCAAATGTTGCATTTGAAATTGTGGACATTATGCAACATAATATGTTGGGCAAATTGTTCGGAAAAATTACACTATGTATCAATACCAAATGCAGTACCTTCTTAACATGTAAAAAATACTTTATGAAGTCAAAATGCATAACGAAGGACTTGGATAAGACCGGACACTGTCCAAATGTAAAAAACGTAAAAATTATGTAACTTGTACGTAACGAGCATTGTTTACAAAATAAATTAAGCGTAAGTAGAAACAATTGATGTTTTAGCTTTAAGAAACCTTGCATTTATGAGAGCAATAGCCTAGTAATATCCCAGTTAACCGAGATGAAAAAACACAACAATTTATGTTTCAATATATTATTTTTATTCGCATCGATACATGTGTTAAAACTTCCGGTGACAGAATCAATAGTCAGTATGATGATGATTGATTTATTATTTTTGTTAATAATTTTGTGTCGAATAATTAATTCTCTCCTGTTTATTTTCAGGTTTTACTTCATTGACCTATTTCTGTAGTATAGCTATTATTAATTTATATTTATTACACATATATATCTTAAAATCGATAGATAATACGAGAGATATAAATGAAGCAGTTAATTATTCCGTTGAGATTTTCAACATTTTAAATCTTCCATTTTACCCCTAAAATCTTGCATTATTTGTACGGTACGTCGGTAATGCTTCTTAAAAAATTAAAGCCTCCTAAACTGTGAAATACTATCAGGCTGCAAGTAAAGACATTACATCGTAATTCAACTGAAACCACTATATGCATATATACATATATTTTTAAATTTCAAAAACCGCTATCATTGCAGAATCTCACAATAAATGACTATATAGTAATAGTTAATAGATTCAGGCGTTATTTTGCGAAAGTCAAATTTACATGCAATTTGATATAACCTGCTTTGAGCACTCAAAGCAGGTTAGATCAAATTGCATATATAGTAATACTTATCTTTTGCTTGGAAATGATATCATTTAATTTAATATTAATATATGTATGTACTACCCGATAGACGTTGTCTTGCCCAAAAAAAAACTCTAGAATCCAATTGCACCTACCGAATCCCATTGTAAATTCAAACCATCCAGAGACACACCCATTCGATTCCAGCCGAGGTTTTCTCAAGGGACTACAGTATGGGGTTCTACAACAAAGGTGTGAAGAGGTTTTGACAGGGACGGTGACGCATGAGCGCGACATCACTGGTGTTATAATTGTCCATAGGCTACGGTAACTGCTTACCATCAAGCAGAGTGTACGCGTTTTTCACAAACAAATTGGAATACGTATATGAAAAAATACGCACAATAAATCAAAAAGGCGCACACGCAAAAGAAAATCGGTTCAGCAATTAGGAGGAATTTAGTGACAAACACAAGTACAGAAGAATTATATATTTATAAAAACAATGAGTTCCCTTGTCGTATTTTAATATGTACCGACAATATTTTTGAGATTAACAAAATGAAGTTGATTGTTGTGAATAAGAATAATGAATACAATTTTCTTACAGGACATTTACAAAACATATTTTAGCCCATGGAGCGCAATTAGGAAACCGAAACTTGAAATCATTCAGTTTAGTAAAAACGGAACTGCTTTTACACAAGTCATACCAGAAGAAAACATCGTAAGCTGGAATGAAGTAGTGAAAACTTCTGGAAAGAAAGGAAATTTGAATCCAATTTCTAATCACCAAAAAGATATATTTCAATCGAATAGTTTTAAAGAAATAATACGAGATTTCATTCAAAACCTGTACATAACAGAAACTCCACCAGAGAAGTTGAAGATACTAACCCATTGCAATAAAGCGAAAAGGATTTGTAGATTTCTAGTGTGCCCAAATATAAAAAAATATTGCATCGTATGTGAAGTTAACATTGATGAAAATGACGAAAATCCGACAAAATGTGAAAAAACTTCAACCACTTTTCTAACTAGCTAAGAATGACAAAGTAAACGAATGGTTGCTAGTTAAAAATATATATTACGTATAGAGAATATGAATAGTTATGGTATATGATATATCCACCAACTAAGCTGCTGGTGAAAATACTGATTTAAATATGGAGTGACTGCCGACAAACCTCCATGTCTCAGAGCAAAAATCAGACACATCTTTCGAAATACTATTTTTAGGAAGTGTACCACACGATGTTCTCACTCACCGCCGAGCAAATGATAATTACATATATATGTATATGTAATTACCATTTGCTCGGCAGTGCCGAGATATATATATATATATATATAACAAATTCCAAGACTAACAGAGTTCTACTTTTACGGTGTGACAAATACAACATCGATAAATTTTTTATAAAAAATTTACGCAAGCGTCATTGTGTAATAACCCCTTAGATTTGTTAATGTTACTCTTCTCGAATTAAAACACGTCGGATACCAATCATAGAGTAAGGAGAGTTCTCTTTTCTGATTAAAATAATAACGATCGAAAACGAAATTATAATACCTACAGCTATGATTTCAACAACATTAAAACTATCTATGGGTAAAAAAATGTGTTTTGCTTGTATGGTAGCTTACTTAATAGTTAATTTTAAGAAATTTGTGTAAAATATAGTAGATAAGAATAAGATAATGCTGTATCTAAACTTATTTGAAGAACTTGGTGGTGGAATAGCTAGCGATGGCCAGTTTAGCACCAAGGTTCGTGGGTTCGATTCCCGCACAAGGCAAACAGTTGAACATGAATATGTTTGTTTGTCAGTCTGGGTGTTTTTTATGTATCATAAGTATCCATTGGCAAAAAATAATAATTACGTACGTTTATCAGTTGTCTAGTAAACATACCACAAGCCCTGCTTAGTTTAAAACTAGATGGGCTGTGTATTTTTTTTTCGAAGAATGTTATTTGTTAGTTGATATTAGCTCATTTTTATTTGTGAAACAATAAATCCATCCTGTGTTACTTAGTGGTAGTGGATAGGGTTATTAGTAATGAAATCTATAACCCTTACACACGGTACTGGAGGCCTTGAGTTTAAGGAAAAACGTTGTCTCCCTCTGCGAGTTCTGCCAATTTCACAACGGGTTGTGGTCCGAGGAGTTATCCGATATGTTGCCAACAGTTTGTTTCTACAACCGCACCGCTCGTCGACGGCGGGGAATTCATCCTCACGCAATGATTGTGCAGTACCAGAGGAGATTTTTCGAGAACTTTTAAATTGTGGAATGATCCCTCTGTCCTGATTTTCCGAAAGGAATAAAGCATGGGCTTTTTATTTAATTGCGTAAGAGTGACACCCTTGGTGTTGCAAATGTCCATATACTACCACCAGGCAGGCTGCATGCTTGTTTGCCACCTTAGTGGTGTAAAAAAACGCAATAACTTCCTCAACAATGAGAATTATCTATCGCGTGTAACTCGTGAGAATGATAAAAACTCTGCAACAAACATCTTAAGTTCCTCTTAGGCCCAGCGGTTTGATCCGTATTCCGTACGTTGCTGTTAACATGTCAGTTTGGTTTGCGTATTTCACGGCATGTAATGAATTCTTTTAATGTTTTTAGAATGTCAATTCAAATTTCACGTTTTCACATCCATAATATTCACTATAGGAAACGAAATGACAAAAACACAACAAAAGGTGTGATATGACCAAAGGATTCATTTTACTCTAGATTATAGGGACATAGCTTTGAAACCATATCCTTATCTAGTTTGTCTTTTCATTTAAAAATACGAAATGTCGGGAAATTAAAAGCTTCGTTCGTTGTTACGGTCGTTTATTCCTCATTAAGTAAACATTCCCTGCCCTGTGTCTTATCTCAGCGCAGATAACAACCTACTTTACTGAGGAGCATATATAAAGGTTTAGTTGGGACAAACCAAACATTTGTTTCCGTGAAAGCGCAGAGGGTCTTCGTGTCGTCATGTTATTTTGTAATCGGGTTCTCGTGTTGTTAATGCTGTATTTCGTGTCCATGACAATATGTAAACCTACCCAGAGTAAGTATTATTTCTATACTTTACAATTATAAACTGCATAACACATTTCTGTGTAACACATTGTAATTAAACACGACTAATATGCAAGTTCCAGATGACATAACCGAGGGTCGGGGTATCGGTTCTACAATATGGAGCTGGTTGACATATCCTTTTTCCTGGTGGAGTTCTAGTGAAGAGTCGCTTCCTGTCAACGAACAACTCATTCGGTCAACCACTTTGGGACCGTATGAGAACGTCGAGGTGGAACGGCACAATGTAACCGTGTGGTGCAATGAGCAAACATGTACAACGATGAGATGTGATAAACTGGGTTGTAAGAATACCACTTGTAATATCTACGACACTAACTTAACGGGGGAATGTCGAGAGTTTGTTACGAAACCCGAGGAAAGCCCATTAACGAAGCCTACTGAACCTGCGCCACAGCCATCATTTCAAGGCACTGTGACAGTTAGCCAACAACAAAAGCCTGCTACAGAGCCACAACAAAAGGCAACAACGAAACCTACACAACCACCTGTCGCTGTCGTTACTAATGCACCGGACAACAATCCAGCAGTAGACGAACGCCCCCTGGAACTCGAAGCGGTGTTGTCGTCCACTGTTAGCGACCAAGACAAAAAAGGAGAAGCGGAAAGCAAAACTAATGTTGGCCACAAGGTGAGTGCTCCAAAAAAATGTGAATGCATGCAAATACGCCGTCTAACCGACTAATATAAGCTTAATAACTCGTTTGTTTTTCTATTGGGAAAACACTTTAAAATAAAATAAAAGTGAAACTGACTCATTAAATGCATACTTATGTCGGGTGCTATATTTACGGGTGATGACTGCAATTAAGTCTGTTTCGCATTTTTATACAATAAGTTTTTATTTTATAAGTTAATTTAATTAATTATCACATCTATTTTAAATCTACATCTAAATTTCTAGCCACTATCAATTCAATATTACCAAATCAGATCATAAACAAAAGAAAGGCGTGAAAAAACTGGCACCGAAAGTTATTTTAAATATATTTTTAACTAAAGCTTTCATTAAATTTATATCGCACCAAATTAGGATATACTATGATGAGGGGAGTTTCAAGAATTGAAGATATCTAGAAATCTGTCTCTTGTCAAGATGGTTTCAGTCGGCTCACACGAAGAATATATAGAATAAGAATTAAATACTCATGTATCTTATTCTTTATTTATAAAACATTTGAAATATTAGTTATTATCATGACAGCTTTACTTAACATTACTTTTGTATATTTTCAGGTGAAAATGCCACCGAAGGGTCAGATCTAGCTTCATCGTTAGTGAAAGGAATACACGCATTTATGTCAAATTACTTCAAATCCATGATAGAACACTACGCTACGTCTCTCGCCAACAAATTGATATTGAATTTAGACATCGATTCAGTTTGTATAGGCGGTGTATGTTACTACACTTTATGCGAGGGAGAAAATTGCAAATTGCTTTATTGTGAATATTACTTATTGACTAGTGAACATAAATGTACAACGAAATCAACTGGCTCTATTGTTAAAGTCGATATCCAAAGAAATACAATATTGATAGACAAGAATTATAAAGACAATGAAAATACAGTGGACAATGAGATCAAGTTAATAAATAAAATTCTTCATTAATTAAGAAGTATATCTGTTATAATAATTAGACAACTAGAAATAACTCCAGTGTTATATTTATTTATGGTTTAAACTAAATCATTCATTTTATTCCTTTTCTTAGCGTTATACCATTTTCTAATCCATTCGATTCGTTACCTAAACCTAAGGATTTGTCGTAGATAGAGATTTTACATGGAACAACTGGCACAACACCCAGAGGGGAAACCAGACTGTTAGGTAAGGTCACACGTCTTTCAAAATATGATTTTTGGACGTGTGGGTTTCCTCACGATGACTTCCTTCACCGCCGAGCAAGTGACAATTACAAATATATACATAAATCTGAAAACACGAATTTAGTGCCAAGATTTAAACCTGGGGTCGGTTGGTCAATAGACTGATTCTTTATCCATTGGGCTATTACTGTTCTAAAACATAAATTTTAAACTACGTTTCATACCACTACGATGGTACACAACCGTACGGTTTGTCTAATGGTAAGCAGTTGCCGTAGTCTATGAATAAATGGACTTTATAGCACCAGTACCGGTATTGACAAACTTGCAACCGTCATTATACTATAAGTGCTGCTGCTCGAGTAGCGTGTCTTTCTACATTTTTAATTATCTTTGCTGATTAGTACATTTTGATAGGAAATATTCTATCATTTGTGTCCAGTAGACTAAGACTAGTTAAGAGTTAAAACTGGCTCGGGCAAATGAGATGGAGAGTCCGAGCCGTCAAATCTCACAGTAAACCGTAGCCAAAAATAACAATTCCCTGGAGGTTTGTTGTGTTCTTGCATGTGAGTGACTTTGCTAGTAAGCTCCTATAAAGTTAATGTTAAGAGCGTGATGAAGATGGCAACGTACGAGGAGTACTACTTGTATTGCTAGAGTTTATTGGCACTTTACATCAGGTGAGCCGTATGCTTGTTTGCCTCAAAACGTACAACGTATAATAACGTATGTTTGTTTGTCTTGTTTGCTTTTTTCATCAAATTTATTAGTTTTAATTTATACTTTATTTACCTATAAACCATACAAAATTTCACACCTGACTAACTGACATACAAACATATATCTAGAGTGTTTAAGTAAAGTAAATATGTAATTTGGACCAAATCATATTTATGTGTCAAGGTAGATACTTGTACGATGAACTAAGAGAGGATATTTTCAAATACTCACTGAAATCTCCTACAGTAGTCAATTACGAAGATTCATAGTGTAAAATAATAAATACTACTATATTGTCGGACAAATTACACAGCGCCATCTAGCCCTAAAGTATGCGAAGCTTGTGTTATGGGTACTAGACAAATGATAAACATACGTAAATTCATTTTATTTTTGTAAATACATAGAAAATATCCAGACCAAAACAAACAGACTTTGTCATGCACACAAATGTTTGTTCTGTGTGGAAATCGAACCTACTAGCGTTGGTATCAAAGCAGCGTTACTGTCCACTACGTCACCGAGCTCGTCAAACGTCGTTAACAAGGAAATAAATTATATAAATAAACTAAATATAGACAAAACTAACGAGTCTGAAAAAAGGACTCCATTCAAAATAGCAGAAGTACTGGGCAGTGTTTAAACAGTCTAATCACTAGTTAAACAATAGGTCGTGCTCACACTACGCAACACTCAGTTGCTAAATGTGAGCAGTTTAATTTGCCTAATAATCGGCCGCCGATGGACGACCCCGGTGGTGGTTCGGTTACCGCACACGGCAAACATTTGTGTGCATGAACTTATTTTTTTGGTCTGGTCTTCTATTCTATGTATTATAATTATGTATATTATGTATTTTTAACTTTGCTTAGTCAAACTATGCGGGATTATTCAATTTGTCCAGAAATATTTATTTATTTGTTCGAAAAGTTGTAAATGTATGGAAGAAAACAGTAAATTGCCTAACGTTTAGTGATAGTCAGTGGATGGCTCCATGTTCTGCTGTGTACGACGCTAGTACAAATCTTAAGACAGGTAGGGCACATCATAGAAGCTCGACTGGGGAAGTACCTCCACCCCGCAGAAAACCGGAGCCACATAATAACTCTCTGGATTATTATTGTCTTTCTGCAAGTAAGGTTATAATCTCCTAAGGAATTGCTGTGTTAGCAGCAGGGGTGACAATGTGCGAGTGATACTTCTTGTATTGCAAGCTTTCATTGGCAACTACTTTACATCAAGTAGGCCGCATGCTTGTATGAAACCGACATATATAAAATAAATCGGTAACACGTTATAACACCACGAATCTCAACGTAGCCGTAGGGTGGTCATTGAAACTTTTGTATACTAAGACGGATACCATACGACCTACCTGATGTGTTATCTCAGATTAGGAACGTTTGCAACAAAACTTAGAGGCAAGTAGCCATCACCGCTGCAAATTCAGTTTCTGGAGCTTAAAATACTTGTGAAATATACTTTGGAATTGGCAATTATTTATAAACAATTAAAACATATTTGTAAAAATAACTTTTTGTAATATTAGATAGATATTGAGAGTATAATTATGCTAGGTGACTTTAATGGATGAGTGGGTGTACTTCGTGATGGATATGAAAGGATATTAGGAAAGTTTGGAGATGAAAGAGTGAATGAAAATGGTGAATGTTTGTTAAATATATGTATGGAGAGGATGCTTACAGTGACTAACACTATGTTCACTGTTATAACCCAAAAAGATCCATATGTATACATGGCAAAGGCATGTAGACAGGGGTATCATAGATTTTGTGATAGTTGATGAACGGTTGAGAGCGAAAGTAAAGGATACACGGGTATACCGGGGTATCGATGTCGCAACAGACCACTTTCTTTTAGTCACAAGAATAGCCGGGTTGTTAAAAAAATGCCGATATTACCCAAGTGTACCCATGACCGAAACAGAGAGAGTGAAAGTCGAAAGATTGTCAGAAGAAAATGTATGAAAGATTTGAAAAGCTGATTAATAAAGATTAGACTGATATAGAATCATTTTGGAAGGAGTTTAAAGATGGTGTGTGTGTTAGCTACGTGATGGTGTGGATCTGTTAGCTACGAGAGCTAATAGAAGAGTTCAAGGTGATGTAAGTGACAGTACTGAAAGGGCAGTGAAAGAACGGTATGATATTTTAAAAAGAAGTGTTAAGCAGGTAGTGAAAGAAAAGAAAAAGGAATGCAAGGTTCAGTATGACAGAAAATTCTCTAGTAATTTACGGACCAATGTGAAGTTCTTCTGGCATTTAGTCAGAACAGCCCGTGGCAAATCTGGAGATTCGAGAGTAGGTATGATAAGGAATTCAAATGGAGATGTAATTAAGGATACTATAGAAAGTTTGAAGGAATGATAGGGATATTTTGAAAGTCTATTTGAACAAGGTAAAAATGAAAGAAATAGAAACGAATATGTAAAAGAGAATTTTAACTGTGCATGTGTGAAATGAAATTAGCATGGAAGAGGTAATGAATTCAATAAAGAGAATGAGAATGGGTAAAGCTGGAGGATATGATAGGATATCTACCGAAATGCTCAAAGCGGGTGGAGGAATCATATCTGCTGTACTTTTTATTCAACCTATGCTGGCGTTCCGGCCGTGTACCAGGCGACTGGGTTATGGCCGTGATTGTACCGCTGTACAAAGGTAAAGGTTCACAGCAGGAATGCAAGAATTATCGTGGTATAAGCCTTCTGAGTGTAGTAGGCAAATTGTATGCAAAGGTTCTGATTGAAAGAGTGATGTCTCTAACGGAATCGAAAATTTTGGATTTGCAAGCGGTGTTTCGAAAGGGGATGGGATGTGTGGATCAAGTCTTTTCCTTAAGGTGTATAAGAGGTTCTCCTTGCATCTTTGGTAAACAAATGGTTACTGTAATGAATGAGGCTTTTAAAAAGAAAGGTACGAAAATAAATGTAATGAAGACGAAGGTGATGGTGTTTGAAAGGAATGAAAGTATTACAGATTGTCAGATAATGATCGAAAATGAAAAAGTGGAACAAGTGAATGTATTTGCTTATCTGGGTTCTATGTTTACGCAACAAAACAAAGCTCGCCTTGTTATCATTCAGGGTGTATTGACGCCAACATACATGTACATACGGTAGTGAAACATGGGTATGGCAGAAGAAGCATGAAAGCAGGGTGAACGCCGTAGAAATGAGAGCGCTGAGGAGTATGTGTGGAGTGAGAATGGTTAATATAATAAAAAATAGCACGATACGAGAACTTTGTGGAACGAAAATTGATATAGTGACAAAAATCGAAAAGGGTATGCTGAGATGGTTTGATCATTTAGAAAGAACGAGTGACAAAAGAGTTACGAAAGAAGTGTATCAGGCAAGATTGAATGGCGATGTTGGGAGGGGCCGCCCCAGACGAATTTCAAATTGGTGATGTGTTGAAAAAAGGCCAAATCAAAAGTACCCAAAACCGAAGAGCATGCACGAAGAGGTTGATAAGTGTGGAAGAAGCGAGAGGGGTATGTTTGGATCGGTGCACCTGGCGTTCTATAGTATCTGCCTACACCAATGGGAGACAGGCGTGATGATATGTATGTACATATGTTTTGTAATTTATTCATAATTTCAATTTGAATAAATTAGTTTGGCATGTATGTACATAACATTTTGTGAACGAAACGTATACAAAAAGACACTATTCCTATGTTATTTCATCATCGTTTACTTATCTGAGCTATGCAAGATAAGAGTTTTTCTTTTTATGAAGAAATAAGTTGGGACATTTTTTAGTTCGTGCCAGGTGATAAACAAGTATCTATACAAGCCACGTAATGTGAAACGGTTACCGTTTCCTATAGAAGCTTGTAATACAAAGAGTAGTGAGCGTGTGTCGCCACCATTGCTATCGTATAACTTGGCTTACAATAAAATAAGATTGTTGTCACACGAAGAGGTTGGTACCTGAGACACAGCCTCAGCCTAGATTAGGTATCAGTACGATGGAAATAACCTATGGAGAACCGATGAAACATATTTACCGTAACAATTCAATTCACCGTTACGGTTTGGATAGTAAAATAGAACGCGCAGCTGTTATTGGCTAGTTCACGGGTCAACATCGCGGCACTTTTTGGCTTATTGGTTAAAATATTCTCTCATTGGACAGTAGGCTCGCACGCTCAGATCAGTAAGGCGCTAAAACACAGAGTTTTTGTAAGTGCGGGTTGGCTTCATGCGCAGTCAAGTGGTTTATTGGTTTGTGGGCAATGACTTAATTGCTATAAATAATACAGATACAGTACCTAACCATCTCTGTACATTAGTTAAGTTTTTCCAACATCGAACAAATAAATTGCTACTAATGAACCAGGAGTGACCTCACTCACTAGCAGGAACACAATAGACATTAATAGAATCGTTACTTGCCTGCGGTATTTTATAAGTAAGCGGTATTCAGGCTCAGTCAAGCTGGCCGTTATTTAATATCACTGTATTCTTCATCTCTTGTGCCAGAGCATTGTTAGCTGATGAACAAAATGCACCATTTGTAGGTGAAGTTGACTTGGCTCTAGAAGACGGTGAAGCACCCGTATCCTAAGATTTTTAGGGATTCGTACCTATTCGGCAAAAGGAACACTATTGCTTTCACTTTACTGTCTGTCCAGTCGTCAGTTAGTATATGAGAGGTTTATAACTCGTAAACTAAATGAACATCGGAAATTTGGATATGGTGCAGCATGTTGACCAAAAATCAGATATATACCAAAAAATAATTCCATTTTTTTTGGGATGTAAATAGAATGTCATCCTAGCACGTCAGGTGTCTTTGTGTGGGCTCGTCGAGCATAGTACAAATATCTATTTCCTTTTTTAGTTAATAGATTTAGAGGTTATTTTAAGGAAGTCAAATTTACAGGCAATTTAATATAAACTACATTGTGTGCTTCCGCTAGTTCAGTTCCGTTAGTTCAGTCTTTCTCAAAGTAGGCGATAACGCCCCCTTGTGGGCGCTAAAGGCCCCTCTCGCGATGATTGATTTGTGATTTCATTTACTTTATATTTTAAAATTTACTGAAATTAAAACCTACTTATATCGATTATTTAGTTTATATTTCTGCCCTGTATGATAGTATAAAAATAAAAAATAACATAGCTTTCGTAGGATAGCTCGTAGGCAATCAAGTTCCAACAAGTTTTTGTTAAATAACGCGATTTGTGCAATCCTGTAGCAATCGGCTGTTTCTTCGGTACTTGTTTTAACTTGCTCAGTACGAATGAGCGTCAAAAGAGATAAACGAGTTGCATTGTCATGTTGTGCATGTTTGTCTTATTCCTGTCGGTGCGTGCTGTATTTTAATTCTATATAAAAGCTCGTATTATTTCTTATATTTTCATTCGTGGTTCGGTGGTTTCGTGCGCAATCTTTAAACAAGTACTTAAGTTCAACACATTACCAACATATTTGTAAAAACAAACCATGTCGGAAGCAAAAAAGAAGAGACGACAATACATGGCAGAATATATTAAATATGGATTCATAAATAATGGAATTATTTATGAATCCATATTTAATATTTTCAAATCCGCCGTCTATATTCAAAAACATATACAAGCGAAGCGATGAAGCCTTCAAGACTTCAAGATCATTTGAATAAAATGCATCCAGATAAGGACAAAAATGTAGCCTATTTTCAAGACCTGGAGAAGAAACATAATGCTCATGCGGCTGCTAAACAAGATGTTGACGAACTTTGAGCTTCATACAATATATCTTTGTCAATTACTCAAACAGGTAAACCACACACCATCGGAGAAATGTTAATTTTGCCGGCAATAAAAGAAGTTATAAATAATGTGCTCCATAAACCGGCGGCAGATATTATCCGAAAAATTCCTTTGGGCAATAGTTCTGTGCAAAGATGAATTGATGAAATGGCTGAAAACATTGAAGAGTCATTGTGCAATCATCTGAAGACTAGCCCACTTTCAATTCAGTTGGATGAGTTCACTTTGCCAACTATTCATTAGTTGGCAAAGTGGACGTATTGTTGCAGTCTCCTGTGAGGTTTATTAAAGATGAAAAAATATGTCAAGCACTATTATTTGCTATAAATTTAGAGACAGACACAAAAGGAGAAACTACATTTAATACACTGGAAAAGTATTGTGATGAGAAAGGAATTCTCTTAAAGAATATTATATCAGCTGCTACAGATGGCGCTGCGGATATGACAGAGTGTCAAAAAGGCTTCATAGCGTACGTAAAAAACAAAATTACAGATGTGCTCGATGTACATTGCGTTATTCATCGACAACATTTGGTTGCTAGGAATTTAAGTGACTGTTTCAATCACTGCAGTCGACTGTTTCCGTTACAAAAGCATATTGAAGACGAACAGAGCATTTAGCAAAGAAAGAGCACTTTTAAAATCACAAACAATGATCGCCCCAAGTATTTTCTTGTCAATTAATTTTTCACTAACGGCGAAAATTAATGTATGATAAAAACACAATTGACAAACAAAACATACTGTATTTTCTAAACCGAAAACAGATATCCTGTTTAAAAAATATACTATTCGAAATTCAAACAGTTATGGGTAGCAAGAAGTGCAAAACTTTCAGACTGGATCATGTACTATGACTGTAGGGGCTTGCATTGATTTGCAGATTTGATTCGATTGTTATCTGTAATGGACACATTTCATAAATGGACAATATCAACAAATTGAGATAACAGACAGTACAACTTCGTTAAGGATAAAAAATACAGTAAAAATATTTCAAACAACTTTCGAGGATTGCCAAATATTCTCTACTTTTTATCTATGAGAGGTTTTCATCATACGAGTATGAACCCTTTTACGGTTAAAGTTTAATGCGTTCCATGACTTACTTGCGTCTGCAGTTTCCTCAAGGCGGGCGGTGTCGCGCTGGCGTCTGTTTCTGACGATATCGTCCTGAGAAGCAAAGGCGTATCCGTTGAGTCTACGAGCTCCGATCCCACCTCGCTCGATTCCGTGCCTTCGCCGCCTTGCCTTTACAAAATAAAAATTTTGGTTTTTATTCTTGGTTTTTATTATGTAGTCTTGCAGAGAATGATTATCTCGTCAGATGGAAAATGCAGATGTGGGCCACGCAGGGGCCCAGTTCCCACCTCGTAAGACATGATGAGTAGTATAGACCCAGTCATTATCTTAGTTTGTAGTGTTTTATATCTTAACATTCACATAAGATTATTTTTATACAACGTCGGGCAGGCATTACTAGTGTTACGTATCTCCTTATTAGGTACGTGAGCAGATCGGTGTACGTGTGAGTGGTGGCTAAATAACAGAGTCAATATTTGGACACACTTTAATTCCGTCAGACAACCGAACGAAATCGCGGCGAGCCAACCACTAAGCTCTCAGGCAATACAAATCGCTGATCTACGTGTAACATAAACCCTACACTAGTAAACAGCCCATTTGATTTTAATTTATAGCCCATTTATAAAAAGTATTGCCAGTGCTGTTAACACAGCAACTCTTTAGGAGCTTACCGGCAATCCCACTCATTCGCAGGAACACAACAACTTTGAACACTTGCAATAGAATGTTTCTTAATTCTGATTGATTGAGACTGAAGATTTGGTAAATCTGATGTGTTTAAAGTATGAAATTGTCGTTTAATAGTAATATATACTCGTATTTTGAATTGACATTAAACTTTTATTAGGTGAGATTTTAGAGTGAAAGTTTTTTCACATGATACCTATGAGTTTCTCTTTTAAAAAATGTTAAACATATGATTTTCGAATTTCAGTTGATTTTTTGTTAAGACGGGAAGGTAGCTTAGACGGGAAAGATGAATACTTGGAAAATCCGAGTAATTTTTGAATACGAGTTCCGACGCGGAACTCGGCAGAAACGGCTGGCAATATGAATGGTGCGTTTGGAAACGCGACTACTAATGAACGCACCGTGCGTTTTTGGTATAAACGCTTTCGTAATGGAAACTTCGACTTGAAGAACGAACCACGTGGAAGACCGCCCACACAGGTGAATAACACTGAATTGAAGGAGTGGGTGAAATCCGATCCGAGTCAAAATACCCAGGAATTAGCGGCATGGTTTAACGTTTCCTTACCTACAATATTGACTCATTTGTATCAAATCAATAAGACAAAAAAATATGAAAAATGGGTCTTCACGATTTGACAGATCTGTCGAAAAAAACTCGTGTTGAAACTTGTGTTGCCTTATTGAATCGGTACAGAAATGAAGGAATATTGGATTGAATTGTGACATGTCACGAAAAGTGGATTCTTTACGATAACCGTAAGCGAAAAATGCAATGGCTGACCTCAGGTCAAACGCCGCAACAGTAATGCGCTAAAGTAAAGCTTACCAAAAGAAAAGGGTATTGGCAACTGTTTGGTCGTCTCATCATGGCGTTATTTTTCACTAGCTGATGCCCGCGGCTCCGCCCGCGTGGAGTCAAATAACGTAGCCTATGTGTTAATCCAGATCATAATCTATCTACGTGCCAAATTTCATTCAAATCCGTTCAGCCGTTTAAGCGTGAAAGAGCAACAAACATCCATCCATACATACAAACTTTTGCATTTATAATATTAGTAGGATAGCTTTCTCAGGTCTAGTCAAGCAATAACAGCCGATATTTACTGTGGCGAACATCTGACAATGATGGCGAAACTGGCAGTGAAACAGCCCCGACTCGTGAATCGGTTTTCAACATTATTGCTCCATGATAATAATGCAAGACCTCACACTGAACGAGAACCCGTTGTAACTGTACAGAAGCTGCAGTAAGAAACCATACGTCATCCTCCGTACTCGCCAGATCTTGCTCTAACTGACTACCGATTTTGTTTTTCGTGATTTGGACAATTTTCTACGTGGTAAAAATGTTCTTTCCAGGAGGCAGTACAAAATGCTTTTACACAGTTTGTCGAATCTAGATCCCCAGAGTTCTATCGTAAAGGCTAAACTATCGATTAGATGACAGCAATGTATAGATAATGAGCATAAATATTTTGATTAAATAAATATAAAATATAAATATAAAAACGAATTTTATGTTTTCAGTACAAATCGGCAATTTCATACTTTAACCCCTAATATAATTATAGAATCCGGAACCAGTTATTACAAATAAAAAACCCAACTTAAGTCGTGAGAATAAGTTATTATAATAACTAAATTATTTGGATATCAAATGTCCGTAAATGTTTCAATAATTTGTTCTCAAACGAAACCAAATTAACATTGAATATGTTTAGTACTTATAATTTATTCTTATTCTAAGACTTCGTTGGAACGGACGCTGTGTCCGCGTCGCTCAGCGATACACGCCTTATAAATAAATGTACTTGTGATATATGGCTGGTGCGGACGTGGTGACCGCGCCGCTCAACGGTACAGTTTTTTTACATACAGTTCTTTGTGAATTGTAAATATGTAGCTACATAAAAACAATACTTGTAAAACTGGTATTACTGTTGGTCCCACACCAGGCTATGCCTGTCCAGTGGTAACCGGATGATGATATTAACAACATTGGGACAGTAGAAGTATAAATATACTAGTGGTATGTATGCTCACTGTATGAAGTAGTGTATGTTGACGTAATTGGGAGCGGTGGCGCATGGCGGCGAGTCGGGCGCGCGCGGCGCCGTGGGCTCGGTGGGAGCGGACGCCGTGCCCGTGCCGCTCAGCGGTAGCGTGCTCGTGCCACTCGACCCGTCTTCAGTGCTCGACCCTGTGCCGCCTACCAAGAATAACAAAATTCAATAAAAAATAACGATAAAAAAATAATAATGATGACGAGCTCGATGGCGCAGTGGCGAAACGCGCTTTACGTTACTTTGACACCAACGCTCGTGAGTTCGATTCCCACACAGGACAAATATTTGTGTACATGTCTGTTTGTCTTGATCTGGGTGAGTTTAGGGCGCATCAAAGCATCCCATCTAGAGAAGTACCTCACAGAATGCCGCAGTCTAACAACAACTCCCTAGAGGGTTGTTGTATTCCTACGTATGAGTGAGGTCACCAGTAAGCTCCTAAGGAGTTGCTGTGTTAGCAGCAGATGTGACATTGCGCGAGTGATACTTAAAGTATTGCAAGTGGTCATAGGCTACGGTACCCGTTTTACATCAGATGGACAGTACACTTGTATGCCTCACGACGTTGTATAAAAAAAAACTTTATTTACTTTTGGACATCTCGTGGGACTTAGACACGTCAATTGCAGTTTACACATAAGTAGGCACATTAATAATAGTACATTGGGTATTATTAAGGGCAACGGAGAAGGAATGACAAACAAAGGTTGTAATTCCTTCTCCTTAAGCTTTAGTTTCAAAATCTTACTGCACTTATTACATATAATACTTTAAAGTATATTTTCGAGTAAACAAAAAAGGTGTATATGTACTTATGTATACGCACGTAAAAAGTTATACTTCTTTCACGTAACAAAACAAAAACAACTGGAAAAAATTCATCCTACGTGCCAGTACATACTCTACGTTTGTAAAACAAAACGATGATATAATAAATTATCAACAAATATCATTTACTTCACGCCAAATCCCGTACGGGGCAGGCAAAGAGAAGCGAGTGCCACGTGACTCGATCCTTACATACTTCACTCGCTTCTTTAACATTTATTGTTTTTTTCATGCACGCTCACCGGTTTCTAGGGCTCCTGACATTACCTTCTGATAGTACACGACCAATTTGATCATGGTAGGTCTTGGCCTTGGGCTCCTACATTCTTCCACTTTTGCATTATATATCTGCTTCGTCATTCTTTCATCCTGCATTCTTTCTACATGCCCGAACCAACGGAGCATGCCTCTTCTTATTTTAACCACCATCACATTCACAGTATACCATAATTTAAACTCGCACACCCATATATGTATTCATATTATACGAACCAAATTTGATTTTAAATGTCGGTGTCGTAAAAATTCACTCTCATCATTTTTTCCTAACGTGACAAAAGAAATACTAGTTCAAAAAATAAAACGCGAAAAAACTACAAAACACATTTCAGTAACAAATGGCCATAGGCCTGTGTTTAGATTTCGTTGATAATAAAGTTCAATTTATACGAGTAAGTAAGCTAAGCCCATCGATGACTAATAACCGATTACGAAGACCCTTTTATACTCTTTATAGAAGAACTCAAATAACATACAATAAAATGAAGTTAATGTTGGCGTGAATGCGCGTGTGCCGCCCATGATGTCGCAAGTGTCCATAGGATTGGGTAACTTACCATCATCAATGTTTTACATCCAGTGGTATAAAAATAATTTCTAAGAAAACATGCCTATATGTAGTATAGATCAGGGATGACGAATCATTGGCCCGCGTACGAAGGGTAACAGATTATGCGAGAGAAATTATTTGATGTCATACGTACATAGGTACCTAGCAGAACAGAACTAGCAGCTCGCTTTCATTTTTTCATCAAACGTTTACCAATACCTTTATTGTTAAACGGTTATCCATCTATCATCATCCATGATCCATCCCTGCGATAGATGTTAAGATATGATATCTACATACCCGCTTGAATATATACATATTCTCCATCATTAATATCGGCAGGCACTTGGTCATAATAAGGCTCGTCCTCTGAAATGGGCACAGCTGCCGGTATGCTCTCCAGGGATATGGGGGCCGATTTTTCTGCGTCTGTCCCCTCGCCCAGCTCCGGGGTCGTGGACGTCACCTCCTCATCTATGGAGCGCGGCGTCGCCGCGCCTCCTGAACGTTTCCGCTCAGAAGACAAAGAATTTATAGATTCATAGCTCTTAACCTAAAACAAAAATGATTTATCACAACTTTTTTACAATCAATCAAATGGCAACAAGCTCAAATCTATGACTATATTGTAAAGTTACAATAATAATGGTCGAAACACGTGTGACCGAGCCTAAGATAGGTTTAGCTTTACTTTCTGGGTTGTGGAGGTTTGACGGTAGTCGCTCCAAGTCAAAATACGTATACTTATTCGTAACTCCTTAGGATTAGATACCGGACCCTAATCCAAATGGATTACGAAATAATAAAGGTTGTAAATAATTCATCGTTATGTTTAGAGGCAAATTCAACCACAAATACAATTGGTTCAACCTTATTATAAAAGAGATTTGAGTATGTTCAGAACGAACATACAACTGACCTGCCTTGCGTATAGAGGCCGGGCGAAAACGTCGCGTCAGCGCAACAAAAAATGAACTTCGACCACGAGCAATGACTTGACTGCAAAATCACTGTGTCGACAAATCACACGCACGGCACACTAGACGTCACTTTAACTCTAACTTTGGTCGTTTATACTACTATTACAAACCATTTTTCCCCTATTTAGAAAAACCTCTTAGCGCCTTTCTAACCCCATGCATGCCCTTGAGAAAATCAATAGAAAACTTCTGTGGAATATATCGGAACACGCAGTTTTCATGCCTAAAAGGCCTAAAGAGTGCAGCACGGGTGCAACTAATTGGTGCCTGGTGTATCTTTTTTATGCTGCTTTTGAAATACTTACAACTCATTATAACCATTTTTATCCAACATAGATCTGATAGTTCAAACAAAATTACACGCATAGTGCCACTACAATAAAACAACTATTGGGATGTTTATGAATTTCAGTTCTATCTAAGGTAGTTAATGGAAAGTATAACTTAGCCTTTTATTATATCGTTATGCACATGTATATGAGATTGAAATTTGCTTCCAAACATGACATATCTATTACGAAAAGTTGTTTATTGGATAACAGGTGCAAAATTGCTTCATAATATATAAAAATGTGTACATTACCCTTTCACTGATAGACGGCGTCGACGCCCGACTCGCGATGGACTCTCGTGACTCGGCGCTACACATCCGTCGTCCTAGCGAGGACGGTGGGCTGTCGTCCACGAGACCGGACTCGGGAAGGGATGCGCCTCGCTTGTTGAACACTTTTGGTGGAGGTCTGCGAATATTGTACGATCATCCTCATCAACTCGCACTTGTATTCATTGCATATTTCATGTTTTTCTGATTCTTTCTTTGCGCCTTATCGCGTTCGGCATACGCCGCCTGATGGTAAGCAGCTATGATCGCCGTCACAAGAACGCCACAACAAGGATGACAAGAATAACTGCATAATATCGGGCGGGGCGTATGTGAATGTAATGTCAATCCCGTAAAAAATCTTCAAGGGTTTTTTGAAGAAGTAATAGCATACTATGCCCATGCCTACTAGGAAACTTCTACAGCGAGTTCGTTACACGACTTAATCGAATATAGAAATATAATATCTCCATATTCAATCTAAATTAAAAGTCAGAAAAGAAATATATCTATGCCAAATTTCGAGTCAAGCCGTTTTTCTCTGGTAAATATGTAATTGACGAGTAGATAGAGATAGATGACAGAAAGGAGTAAAGGGCGGGTGCCGAAATGTGCCCAAAAGTGTAATCTTTTTTCAATTTAGTCCAAAACTTTAATATTCAAGGTTCGGTATTCATAAACATGGTTAGGGATTTTTTTTCATGCTGCAGTGTCGGACATACGAATTATCAATTCAAAATACTTATAAAAAACCGTTTAACTGCGAGTCAGACGCGCACACCAAGGGTTTCCTACCACCGTACAAAATGTAACACTACCAATTTTTTTTTAATACTTTAATAAACAAAAGCGCCGGATAGACACGTTTCTTGCATGAACACCCTCTTTAATTATTAACTATATCATATTTTTATTGTTTGTTGCTATAATTGCCACAGTAATACACTTTGTGTGAAAGTTTCAAGAGTCTGCCTGCTACGTTAAAAGGTGCAGCCATGTGACTGACGGACAGACAGCGCTGCTAGTAAAAGATTACCACCAGCGCCTCTTGGGTAAATAGAAGTAAATAATAAACAGCATCTATATGCTATGGTAATAGTAAAGAATCAGGCCAGCCATATCGTTGTTTGCCACGCTGTGTAATATGAACAAATTATACCCTATAATAAACAATAATTACCAAGGCATGGTTGATCTCGTAGATCATCCATGCTGCCGTTCGGCGCGCCATGTTTCTTTATGGGAAGGCGGTAATTATGTACAGTAGGCAAAACATATAAATTCATGACATGCACCAAACAATGATTACTACGCTGGCCTCCGCGCGGCGCCGCTTTGTGCCGGATGAAATTCGTGTCAAACATACGCGCCCTTATTGGTCATCGATCGATGTGGCGAATAACAATGTACGCTTTATTTGTACAATACACATGGTTAAATTACAAACTTGTATGTAGGCTAGTAGTAGAGGCAAGAGAGTAGAGAGTTGCAAGCAAGGTGGGTGGTGTGATTCCGAGGAACAGACCAGAAAAAAAACAATTTTTTTTTTACTCTAGGCATTTGTACATAAACGTAACATGTATACATACATACAGGGTACGGTGGCTCCTTTATACCAAGCGGACGGCATGTTTGAGCGGTGTAGTCATAAAAATATGTGCAACTTACTTAGGTGGGACTTTTTTCTTAGCACCAGCAGTAGGGTCTACAGGACTGCTCTCTGAAGATTGTGGGGAGCTGTCAGTTTTCTTGGAGGCATTCTCCAGCTTCAGACCATTTACTTCGATGACTGTTACGAAATCACCAGTTTGTGACGTTGGACGGTTTTTGGCTTGGGTTGGACTTGTTTCTTCTAGTGCTACTGTTTATATGAAAGAGAAGATTTACTAGATAATTAATTTCAAAAATATAATCGGTTGACTTAGATAAAAAAAATCATAAAAGGAGGTTATAGATTTAATGCCACTTTTCTGTTGTTTGTTTCCTGAAGAAGCGGATTATCACGAACGATCATTCTTCAGACCTAATACTAAGCTCCTTGTACACGATATATCTCGCCGTTTAGCTACCTATAGTGATATTGTCGAATGAAACCTAAGGCACAGTGATTCCTTGCTCTATGGCTGTACCACAGCATCAACAGCAGCAACATCACCTGTTGTGATTCAGCAAACAGAATTAAATGAAAGATATTAAATATCTGCCGCGATGGCTGCGGGAAGCTGAAGAATAGGCTGCCATCGTGATATTTATTAATAAAAATAAGCTTGGACTTGCCTGAAAAAAAATATATTATAGGTCCCTCATTCTCTTTAAAATTTAATATCTCAACTAAATATGGCTAGAGATTACTAAATATTTCCTCAGTCAATGTTATTTAATAACAAGTTGTATGTTACGACCTTAGTCTATTCAGAGAGAAAACAGACAGTGGTGAAGCGCGTGGATTCGAACCCCACATAAGACAAACATATGCGTGCAGAGGTATCTACGTTTATCTTCATCAGAATGTTTTTTGGGAGAGGTAGAGCGCATCAAAGTATCTCACCGCAACCAAAAAACAATTTCCTCAAGGGTTGTTGTGTTCCTGAGAGTGAGTGGGGTTATAGTGGAGTGGGGTTAGTAAGCTTCTGTAGAGTTGCTGTGTGCTGTGTTAGCAACAAGTGGCAACGCGCGATCGACACTTCCTGTATTACAATAATTTACAAGTTGCTGCAACCACTTTACGTCAGGTGACTTGTATGCTTTCCAACTTTATATAAAAATAGGAAAGACTTTCGAAAAACTGATTAAATACAGGTGTGTATAACCAACCAAAAAAGATTTTTGACATCCTAATATGCATTATAACTTGCACAGGTCTATTATAGCTTACAGTCCAATGTTTGCTACATTTGGTGGACCCAAAAAGTGCTTTACTAGTTTTGATAACAACTCAATCAAGGAATTTTATTTGTTTAATAACACGTCACTGATAAAATGATAAGGATACAATAGTAATTGCTACACGGGCAGTGCAAGTTATAATATACCTTTTAAAACTTACCACTAGATTCTTGGTTAGTATCAGTTCTATGTACGACTTCGCTATGGCACCTCCTGCGCGCAGCCTCCGCTACCAAGTTGGACGATAGCTCGTTAATGCACTGATTGACTGAACTTCTCTGGCCAACATGTACAGGCTTGTGTCTCAACTGTACTTCTTCAGTGCCGACGGTCTCCGTCGCAGATTCAACGCTACTCTCAACGCTGGTCTCACTCTGCTTTGACAACGAATCAGTGTTTGAACTCTAGAAGAAGCATACGTGCAGTATTTAACAGAGGCTTATATTTTCAGGATTACGAAACAAAAAGGTGCTTAATTAACTTTACGGCACGAATTCGCCTGCCTTTCGGAGTAAGTCAAACTTGCACTTGACCTTCTGATTTTGTTAAAATTTAGGTCACATTAGGGTCAGATGTCGGTTTGGTTAGTTAAATGAGAATCGAACGTACATGCGATTATCTGCGTACATAACTGATAACCTACGCCTAATGGTAAAAAATCATAAGTGTTTTAGTAAAAGATGTCAGAATGCCTAGGAAAAGGCGAGCGTGCCTAAAAAGAACTATGAATGTTAAAGAAACGAGTACAGTGTATAAGGAGCGCGTCCTATGTCTACCCAGCAAGTCCGGGCGTGAAGATATAGATAAATACGAATATGTAATAACATTGCAGGGACGTTATGAACGTCATCCTTTGTTATAAGCTATGTATAAAAGTGTGTACCTAAGGAGGACTCGGTCATTGTTCGAGTTTTAGCCATGTTTATAAAATAAATAATGTAAAATTACTAAAGTCAAACTTTTAATTCACATCGGTGACTCACATACACGGTAAACCTCACACGCTACTGTGCCAACCACTTAGAGGAAGTAAGCAAGGTTCCCCAACAACGTGTTATACCTCTTGAAACTGTTTGTTGATTGCGACAGGTGCACTTTACAGGTTTCACGTGACCCATTGATATACAATAAACCACAATGAATCCGAGCACGCACAAAAAGTATAGTGAGTAACGCCCTGGTGCTCCTAATGTCTATAGGCGTTGTAACTGCTAAGCATTGAGCATTGATACACCTTTACTTCCCAACTCTTGCTCATACCACTGCAGGGATACGCGTCTCTCTTCAGTCGAAGGTGTTTAGAGCATACTACGCCGCGCTGCTCAACTGCGGATTGGCGGAGATCAGTGTTAGTATCGCTATCGAGCTCCTCCTCCTCAGGAGCTCGATGACGTTGGATGGCGACTTTACTGATATTAAAACACCGAAATTCTCCCAGGAGACTACAGTATGGTGTTCTTCAAGAAGTGGAGAGGGATATTGAAATAATCAGCAACGCGCGAATATTGACTTTAATGTTACAAGCGCCTTCAGGTGGCGGTGTCTGCACACAATCATGCTGATTATATTGATATAAAAACACATATAACTGAAAAATTCGTAAACTTAAGTAGTAGTATAGTATTTAGTGGTCATGTTTTGCGATAAATTTATTCATTTCTTTGATTAATGACTCATATAAAACAATGACATGACCGTTTATTATTCCACTGCAGCCTTTGCTAATCTTTCATGACTATTTAAAGAGAATATTAATATGGGTACTCATGATTTGTATGAGTGCTCTTCAAGTGCATTGTGCCATTGAATTTGAATATAAAATATACATAATCCATTTTACCGTCATGATTAGGCAGAATAAATTAATACAAGGATATCTAGTAACTGATTCGATAACGCCTTTGCATTGCTTTCAAATTTGCATCACTGAACTTTGACGATAAAACTAAAAAGTAGTTAGTAAAAACAAGTAAATAAATAAATACTGTGGGGCAATCTACACAACTTTGTCGTGATATACCTTCCATATGTGACTACATTTTACCAATAATTATAAAATTAACAAAGGAAAATTATATTATGGCTATTAGAAATAAACTTAAAAGATAGACAAACATGTTTTCTTGCACAAAAGTTTAGAACTGATGAAAGTTATGATTAAAAAAACTATTCTTATGATACCATTCATAAATAAATTTCCAGAAGGTTCCCATGAATGCAACCTTCATTAAATTCAACATTTTAATTTGCACTAATTGAAACAACGACATCCATAGCAATATTTTTCGTAATAAAACTCTTAGAAAATTAGAACTACTGGTTTTGACATCATCAAAAATCCTAAAAAAGGGAAAAACCCGCACAAAAATTTGTAAAACAATAACACTGAAATAATTACAGTGTATATGTAAATATTACATGAAAATAGAAGGTTTAAATTTTGGTCAAATTCGGATCAGCTTTGGATAGTACAAAAATCATCAAGAATCCTTTACCAACAAACTTAGTTACGCAGGCAAACGTAATGTAAGGAAACGTTGATGAACGACTGTGTTTGTGTGACTCACAGTTATTTTATCGTTTTATTTAACATCTAGCCACAAATTAAGGAAACTTGTGTTATGAGGTATACATTTTTATAAGAATATACTTATTATTGGTACATATAAGGTACCGAGACAGACATTCATATCCGCAAATGTTTGTTTTGTGTGGGAATCAAAGTAACCATTTCTAACCACTAGACCATCGAGCTCATCAAGATAAAGATAAAAATCATTTATTTGCCATTAGGCCCTCATGGGCAATTAGATACCTCTTACATTCTATAAATCAAATCATATCGGGCACTGCCGTGCCCCCGCCAAGTCGAGCGCGAAGCAAACACTGCCGTACCATCCTTTACTGGAACCATTTCGCCGCATTTTCAGGCCCCTATTTGAGAACCTCTGGATAAGACCAGAACGCAGAAATTTTCGTCATCCAGTAAGCTATAATCACATACTTAAAATTCAAAATTTCAGGTCTGTAGGTCATGTAGTTCCGAAGTTAAGCGAAAAAGCAAAGTTTCGCATTTATGACACTCACTCACTCACTCATGATCATCAGAATAGAACTAGTACTTCCCATAAACTCACGAGAGCTGAAATTTGGTACAGAGTTAGGATTTAATGGCCACATAAAGGGAAAACTATAAAAACTAGGATGATGGAAGATCTGAAGTACCTGGTGACCCTGATTAGAAAACACAAGAGCCCAACTAAACTATTAGAGATCGACATACCGCCTTTACAAAAAATATTCAACTTGGTGAGCCTCTTCATTTGATGTCAAAAATCGAAGGTCTGAAGTATCTGATGAAGAACCCTCAGATGGTCTCAGCTGTATTAGAGATATGGTAATGCCCCCTTCTACTATGAGAAAAAAACTGTGTCAAATAAGAAAATCTAATAAAATAAATCAATATGCCCACGTTTCTACAAAAAGAAGTGAAATCCCACCAAAAACATTCTGTAAAAAACTAGCCAAGTCTCGATGGAACTGCTTGTTTATCTCTAAAAAGTAATGAAATCTAGACAAAGTCGTACCAAATCTAAGGTTCCTTACTGCGATTTCTTTATTATTATAGTTAATGTTGTGTGACTTGGCCGTTAAGGAATAGCGTATGCAGGTACTGCATACGCTATTCCTGATTCTAAGATTGTCACAAAAATTTAAAAACGATTTTATTGTTTTACGAGCATACATTATGTTCTCCTCATAAATATACTGACAGGTAGCCGTGAGGATATTTATTTCTTTAAATAGTTTTCTAAGTGATTCCCTGGAGCCCATGTTATAAATAGATAGGATGACTCTCTTTTGTAATATAAAAAGCGTCATTATCATCGCCAAGTTTATCATCAAGCATAATTAATTTAAATTAGATTGGACTATAACAGAAGTATAATTAAGATAGAATCATCAAATAAGCATCGGCGTCACGCAATAACAATTAATTACATTTGCATCACATTTCATTTTGTTAGTTTTGGTCTGGGTGTTTTTAGGAGAGGTAGGGCGCATTAAAGCAGCCCGACTGGGGAAGTACTTCCAACTCACACGAAATCACAGCTAAATATCAACTCTTTAGAGGGTTGTTATGTTGCTGCTTCTAAGGAGTTGCTGTGTTATCAGCTGGAATGATACGGAACCACTTTACCTTAGGTGGGCCGTATGCTTGCAAGCCTCCCAACGTTGTATAAAAAACCGTAAATATCTATTAATCCCGAAAGTTACGAAGTTCATATAAACATAAAATAAACAATACTTTTCGAACAAACCTTTGTCTTTTTAACCGATTTATTTTTTTATACAACGTCGGGAGACATACAAGTATACGGACCACCAAGTATCACTTGTGCAATGTCACCTCTGCTGTTAACAGCAACTCCTTAGGAGCTTACTGGTACCTCACTCACACACAGGAAGACAACAACCTTCTAGGGAGTTGTTATTTGGCTGTGGTTTTCTGATAGGTGGAGGCACTTCCCCAGACGGGCTGCTTTGGTGCGCCCTACCTCTCTTAAAACATCGAGACCAAGACAAACAGGCATGTTAATGCACACAAACGTTTGTATTGTGTAAGAATCGAACCCACAAGCGTTGATGTCAAAGTCACGTAATTCACGACAGCGCCACAGAGCTCGTCAAAAATTAAAAAGGAGTTTCTCCTTCAGTCTACATGTGTTTATTTGTGTTGTAACGTAACAATCTTCGCCGACTACGAACAGATTAAAAAAAAAAAAAAAATTAAATAGGAAGCTTCTAGCGTCCCATTCACTGCCTCTATAACTATAGTGAAATTATTTGTGTAAATTCTGAATTTCCTTTTAATCTATAAGGGTTCAATTGTTCACATAACTTTGACGAAGTCACGGTTACATTAAAGTCGTGAAGACGGTTCACAGTATTAATAGCTATTAACAGACTTCGAATAGGAGGAGGTTCTTAATTCGACTATATTTTTGTGTATCTTTCGCAATATTATAACGTTCACAATTATAAAACGATTTTGATTTCTTTGTATTGGGAAGCATCTAGAGCTCGGTTGCTTAAATATAAAATGGTATAGTTTGGACTTCATATAAGACTGTTTTCAGGGACCTTCATAGTTTGCGTAATCGATTACAATTAAATACACTATCTGCAGCCCGCAACTTGGACGGCATGTATCTCGGAACCACTGATTCTACTTTCTTCCTTTTTCCATAACTTCTTGTCGGGACGTATTGTGATGTTTAATAACCTTCTTCAAGAATTGGGCTATTAAATGCAAAAATAATATTTCCAATTGTACTTTCAGAATTAAACGCGTTAAAACAAACAAACAATTTCTTCAGTTTTATATATTAGTATAGATAGCTAATATAGTTTTTCAAAATTTCAAGGTTCTTTAGAATAGTATTGTAGGTACGGGACTTACCACGATTTCTTTTATATAGACAGATAGGATGAACATTGAACAAATGTCCTTGTTACAAAGTTTTACTCCAAACAAGTTATGGTGTATGACATCATTTTAATTAATCAAATTTGCTACAACAGGAAACTAGGCGTTATGAAGAGGTGAAATGGGAAACACATCCACTCAACCCAATTAGAATTTGAACTACGTATATACATACCATTTGATGTACTCTAACATTATATAGATTTTTTCATTGCTTTACTTTTGGAATACGGGTCTACGTTCGCTTTCGAGCCACGGGAAAGCCACAGACATGGATTAGTGTGCATCAACTATAGCCTTAGGAATAAATTAGGAGCTCGAGTGCAGATAACCCCCACGTGATGCAAGCCCGTCCGTCCGCGTGTCACAGACATTCGATACTTAATTTTTATTTATTTATATATATATATAAAGGAAATGCATACTTGGATTTATTTTTATATATTTAAATCAAATAAATCTCAAGCAGGCAAAGTTGTCTGACTATAAAACTGATGGTAAGCGCACCAAACCATACATACATATGTATACATATAGTTTTAATTATATGCCGTGACACGAATGTGACTCATAACCACATTGATTCAAGAGAAGAATCTTATCAAGTCATATATACATAATAGTGTTATAGCGACTTCGTTCACCGGAAGTGATACACATCGTCGCGCACGTAAAGCGCTAACGTGCTGCACATTAAAAATGACACACCTCTTTAGTTAACTAATTTAAATTATAAACACCACATGTAATGACAATAGCTCACTTACAACCACATTTAGATGGATTTCGCTGTTATGGCGACAATACCATCTACGTCCACTAATTTGAGAAATTACGAGGTCGCTTATTTTGGGCAATCTCATGCAGTATCGACAATATCACCACAGATTTTATCGGATACCATCTACGAGGTTTTCTATATAGATATTACGAGTAATAACGGCGTGTCACCTCCTCAAGATATTATTAAAGCTTAAATATCAATAAAAAAAAATTAAATCTAAAGATGATTTTTGATAACAAAGTAGCCATTACAAACCAAAAATTAGAAAGCCAACGGCAATAACTGAATAGCAACACAGAAATTGCCGAAAACATCCAATCTTTTTGTGCATTTATTAGGAATATATTCACAATGTATTTCCTCTTTTGAATATTTGTTGCTATACGGCATAGAATTGAAAAATTCGTTGTTTAAATTGTTTCTTTACAATCTGCTTCTACGTAACCTTGCAGCTTCTCACTAAGAGTCACGCAATCTTCACCTAAATATATAGGATTATGTATATCTTGAGTTTATGACGAATGATTTATTTACAATAAAAAATGGATTAAAAATTTAATAAACGATAACCATTTATCGTCCAGTTTGAAAAAATATATTTATGATTAAGCGGATGATTAAGTGCAGCAGAACAACTATGAATCTTACAAATAACTTATAGGGTATATTAGGAGATAAATGATTTATTCAAGACCAAAACCTACAAAACGATCTAAAATGCTTAAAACACGATAACCCTTCATTAACTCGAAACATTACGATTGAAACTGTAATAAGACGCTATAAATATTAAGTATTACTACGTTCATTTTAACTCAGTCATAGAACTATTGATTGCCCTTATAACCAATATACAACATAAATACGAGTATTATAAGACTCTTAATTATGATAGATCAATGACAATAAGAGTTAATGTCATTCAATGAACACCGCTATATATATAGCTGTAAGTGCTAAAGACTGCCAAAAGTTTTAAAGTTTTAAGTACGAGTATATTGACTTGCCACTACCACTACTCTAACTCATTAGGCTTATTATACGTCGTACACAACCTTTGGTGAAATAATTCTTTTTTGACACTTTTATAACGTTTTTGGCTATTAAGTTAATTATTATTAAAACTCTTGAAAGTATGTAAACCAACTTAAAGTTGTAAAATTACCTGCAATCAACGCTAAAATGTTAGTTGGGATCACCAGGTTTCGAACCAGGGACAAATCGGTTACTGATTCTTTATCCACTAGGCTACTACTGCTGTCTTTTAAAAGTGTCCATCAACCTTCCTATGACATACAAATTGTATGTATGTATATAAAATATCTTCACGCCAGGTCTCTTGCGGGATAGGTAGAGAGAACCGAGCGCCATAAGACGCGGTTCTTACATACTTCACTCGCTTCTCTAACATTCATAGCTCTTTTTATATACAGGTGATGCGCTCGCCGATTTCTGGGGCTCCTGCCCCAGAAATCGGCGAGCGCATCACCTTAATTTATTTAATATTTGCAAAACACTTAACTTACATATGAATAGGTAGTTCTGAATTGTTTGTAGATTTTTATACCATTCTAGTGTGATCATTAAATAAATGATGCAATTTAATCTAACCTGCTTTGTGTGCTTCCACCGCCACAAAAAGAGGTTATATCAAATTGCATGTAAATTTGACTATGAAAAAATAACAACTGTACCTATTAACATAGTATATATCGCACATTTTACAGATAAACACAAAAGAGTAACAATATATGAACAATGCACACAATAACTGGACCTTTCACACGCTCTACAAACCAATTCACAGTTACCAATAAATATTAATTAATGTGTGCATCAATAAGCATTGAATAAAACATACGTTTATAGCCACTGATTATGGAGATTATTACATTACTACATTTGCAATTTCATAAGTAATAAAAAAACTGATAAAAATCAATGACACCAACACGTTTTGTTTATCTGTTAACATGCTACAAAAATATGACTGTGCAACGTAGGTGCCTTACAAATTATCTATCAACCAAATTATTTCATTCATATTTACGATATATTCGCTATAGAACTAGATAGGTATTTGCATAGGCATTTCTAATGTTTCCTTCACCTTACCAGTATACAAGGAAAAATCGTTCAAAATGTCAAGTTTCTTTTGTTGTCTGTCTGTACATCAATAGTCATGGTACTGTTTCACAGGTGTAAGATTATGTGAAATATAAAATTAAAGTACAATTATATGATGAGTTAAACACCGTTTGTTACCCAAGACAATATTTTATTGATTTTCCTTTGATTAGACGGGATTCTCTTTATGGGTGAACCATGGGAAGAACCTGTTGTAGTGATAATAATTATACTATGTTCTTAATGGTCTTTAGATTCAGACTAACTCTTGACGCAATCTCGTTATTAGAAGACACAGGTGTTTTGTCATAAAAAGTAAGAAACCAAAAGACAGTTGTCTTCATATTATTACTGTGAAAGTATTTATTAGTATATACTGTGTATAAAATTTAGTAAATAATGTAATCGCTCTTATCATTTATATGTGAATGATTTGCAAATTTATGTGTAAAAGACATTAAGATACACTGAACTCGAGGATTTCTAGGCTAAATGATAGTCTGTAATGGGCAAAAATTTCGGGTCAAACAACTTTGGAATTCACCCTAATTAGTTGTACCCTAATTAGGGTCAGATTATGCTTATAGGTAGATTCAAGGCAAATAAAATTGACTTCAGTTCCATGTCGCCATTCATGTTTAATAATTTCGTAATTCCTTCTAGCTAAGAGTGTCGAAAATCTCGACTCAAATTTAACCTGAAGAACTCAAGTGGCTGCAGTTAGTCGTAAAGTAATAGTCTCATCGAGTTTTTTAAACTGATATGGGAACTTTCTCCCCATTGCTATTAAGGTCACCGGTTACTTTGACACCAAGGTCACAGACTTGTTTGATCTTTCTTCATTCTGAACCCTAACAAATTTGCTTTTAAAAAGAAGTTTATCCAACATTTATCATTAGTATATATTGTGTAATAAATTATATCACAAGTTACTATTGTACATGTAATTACATATATATTATTATGGTTGTATATATATTTATACCGGGTGTAAGAGAGCTGTGAGCATCATACTAGATCAGGGCCTAAATGTGACATTCTGAAATTAAAAGTAACAACATATTTTTCAAAGTACAATTGTCATTATCATCATCTCGGCCCATATTCGTCCACTGCTGAACACAGGCCTCTCCTTTAGAGTGCCATTCGTCTCGATCCTGTGCCACCTACATCCATCGATTCCCTATAAACCTCTTGAGGTTGTCGATCCATCTAGCGGGGGGTTGTCCCACACTTGAACCAGTATGGGGATGCCATTCGAGAACCTTTCTTCCCCAGCGGTTGTCGGTTATACGAGCTATATGGCCGGCCCACAAAATACAATGTTTCAAAAGAAATAGTTATGATTTTATTTGGTCTATTATTATAAAATAGTGTACTTAACGTAAATTAATAGCCAGTTCGAGTTTTAAAAAATATACACAAAAATGTGAAGATTTCGTTATTTAAAAGAAAATGTGTACATTTTTTATTTTATTCTAATTCTTCATTGTGTTAGCTGTAATTGGGTTTATTTCTGAATCTAGCTGTTGTGGTTATATGACGTTGTGGCTGAGTAAATAATATACATGACGCATTTTAATAGAAAAGGATAACGGCAAATAAAACCAAATACCTAGTAATTAAGTACTATTTTTATTTAGTTTAAAACTGTTCATAATGGTCACAATTTTGTTTTGCGCGGTAAAGTAATATCTATTTTTCTAAGTCAATACTTAATAAATATGCACATATTTCGCGAGCAGCATCATTGAGCAGTCAGAACCCGTTATATACGTTTTCCCATACATTTCGCGGTCGTATTCGACCACCCGGGTTTCCAAGGGTTAATACGATAATTTGAACTCTGTACACGAAAAACAAAACTGGCTGGTAGTGGTAAAGATAGAGATATATATATTACGTTTAAAACAAACATTCTAAACTGTCAAATGTATTTACTTAAATTTATGAATGACAGTCGCATCAAGAAACCATGAATATGAAAGTCGATATGTATGGAAATATAGAGGGTTAGGTTCCAAGGTAGGAAAATAAAATAAAAATAAAATCTGTTTAATCATAAATAACAGATAGATATATATTTAAAACATAAAATAACTACTCAAAAAATATTATTATTAATTACTATTGCTTGAATTAATTGTTTTAAAAATTTTGTAATTTTTTTTCTTCTTTCCCGCTTTTGAAAGGCCTTTTAATTGTGCCTGATATTGAGCAGATGCATCATCATTCTCCTTTTAAAAATAAGCCTTTGCTCAATTTTAATGAAGTTCACACAGTTCACTTTGCATTCGTAAATCTTCCGTCAGATTTTTTACCCTAAATAGTGGAGCCGACGAAGTCGCCTTTTAACAAAGAACTTTAGACTTAACACAAATAACATATAATTTTTTGTTCATATTTTGACGCCTACTTGTTCGTTTTGATATGTAAGTGGGGAAAACGTTGAATATTGAAAATCTCTTTTTAATTAGATGCGTAATCGTAATCTACGCATCCGCGAATAACGTAATTTTTCAATGTGAATACAGGAAGTGGTCTCATTTTACTGGTCAACATAATATGCAAGTTGTTCATGTCCCGCTCTATTTGTATCCGTGTTAACGGAGAGCTCTTACCACCCCGTCACACTTGGAAAGGCCTACCTCAAGGTTCGGTTCTTAGTCCTCTCCTTTATAACATTTATACATCAGACCTAGACCTGTCCGTTACTAGTTTTTGTAAAATCCTGCAATATGCAGATGATATTCTTATTTACTCTCGTTCTTCCTCCTTTCCTGATTCCTGTTCCAACCTTAACTCAGCCCTGTTCCATTTAAATGAATGGCTTGTCGCACATGGTCTAACTATAGCCGTTAATGCAGCGCTGTGGCATTTACGAGGAAAAGAGTAATCCCCCCCCCCCCCCCCTTGTTCTAAAAGTTAAAAACGAAAATGTAAAAGTTCAGTGATACACTGGATTTTCATGCCAAAGATAACTTCGCTCTTATTCTAGCTATAAGACAAACTTCATACCAATGTCACTCCTCAGGCTTAGAGGTGGTCTTGGCTTGGATCCCAGGACACCAGGGCATTGCTGGCAATGAAACGGCAGATAGATGTGCTAAAGAAGCAATTCAGTTAGGTATTGACAAGTACTACATCAACTTCTCCAGAGATCTTAGAATGCAGGCTAATATGCGGTTGAAGAGAGATTGGGATGGGCTATGGCAGAGACGAGGAGCCACACATGCAAAATTTTACTTCAAAATCCAGACTGACATTCCTATCAAACCGTTCTTCAAATATCGCTATTTTGACAAGCATCCAACATCGGCTATTATTAGGTTACGTCTTGGCCATGTTTGCTCCCCAGTGTTTTTAGCGAAAATAAAAATTCTTGATAGCTCTTTATGCGAGTGCGGCTTGGAAGAGGGAACCCTTGAGCATCTTTTCTTTAGTTGTCCAAAACTCAGGTATCGTTGTATGACATGCTCCCTCACAATATCCCTCGCCCTGTTAATGTCTCCTATCTACTCACCCTGGTGTATTCTCCTTTTATCTCAGTTCTGGTCAAATTTATAAAAACTAACAATATTTATCTGTGAGTCTCATTCATTATCCTTTTGTTAAGTAGATCATGTTATGTCTCCCCTTTTTAAATCTCCCCTCTACACTAACTACTAATATATGTGTGTCTAGGAATGGTACTAACTATATGTTTGTGTTGTGTTGTTTTAGATCAATCAGCGGCCACTTGCTATTCGCTACCGATCAATAGTCACACCAACAAGAACGTGGCTTTGTCAACCTCGACATTGGCAAAATCATCGTTAATAATTAATGATGGAGCCACATTACTAAAAATAAAAAAATAAAGATTGTGACGATTCCAAACAAATGTAGCCATTTTTACGGAATAAAAAGATTTTGACTTTGTGACTTTGAAATAGAATAGAAAATGTTGGTTAAAATTATTTTCGCTTAATTTGTGGTTTTAAAGGTCTCACACAACCTAATTTATTTTGAAAACGGCTACCTAGCCGATGGATTTTGTAGTTGTGATGTAAATTGTATAATTTTCAAGAAAATGCTGAAGACAACATTTTTTTCCCACTAGAAATTTTTTACTTTGCCTGCTTCCCTACGGGTATTTTGTACTTGAAAGCCCGCTCGGCGATGGCACGCCGGCGAGTTGAGGTTATGGACGGCGCGCATCGACTTTTTCAGTATCGTACATTTTTTATTTTTATAACATTTGATGCTTTAGTCTACTGTAGGTTTGGTTAAGCTTTTATTGGAGTCCAACTTGAAAGTCCTACTCAGTAATTTGACCTCATAGTAACTTGATTGAACTTTAGATTTTCTCTTAGAAATGATTATTATCTAAATTCATCACCTTACCTACGAAATAATTTGCTTATAGATGAATATAGGGGTGCAGTAAGTTTTAGTTTAGTTTTATAATCTTGTTTTTGGCTTAATTTAATTTAACTGTAATTTGCTACGCCTGACCCCTAAAGGTATTAAAATATCAATCGGATTTCAAATGATTTTCTTGCTACTCTACCTCTTGAGATTAAATTTTCAGGCATCGCTGGACTATTTGGAGCAATATTATGGAAAGAGTATGGCTGGCGCCCGACATAAACTTTGCGTTTTAAACCCTATCTTTATTTAGTGAGGCTTTTCATTTATTGAGGTTGCCTAAAAAAGAACCTTGACCATTTAATAATTTAAAAAAGAAAAAACAATATTACATTATGTAGTTACTTGCTGAAGCCCACAACTTGCATGTCTTTCTACTTTGTTTATTTTTCCTCTATGTCTGCAAATTATAGAAATGAAGTATCAAATACATAAAGAATTTTTCAAATCTGACTGGCTGTTCAGTGTGTTGAAATAAACAAACACACTCTTCCACTTTAAGTATTGTATAGATATAGAGTCAATTTAGTTTTAATAAAAACTGCAATTGCTTATTTGTTTGTAGAGAATGAAATTAACATTATTCACCTTTTGTAAAGAGGGCAAAGGTCAGACCAGTCAGCTATCATGCAGCCTATTTTTAACATCAGTGCAGTGGAAAGATGTGTGTCATGACCTAAGAATAGCCTAGTTTTCTCTGTGGATTGTGGCGGTCTAAAGGCAGTCATCGTATATAAAAGCCAGTGTCTTGGCCTAATTCTTAGGCTTAGGTAGTGGATCCGACCAATCCTAATGGAATGAAATGACTGGAGAAGGAAACGGGATCACGCTAGATGTCTTCATGAACACTGACTCAAACTGCTGTTATCATTACATATCTCGGATATATTACTTTACACTAAAGTTGAAAAATGATGAACTAAAATGTTATGTATTAACCCATTGAGGCCCGTTATATACAGTTTGCCGTAACGCGCATGGCTTGATCAAGCCACGCGGGTCTCGACACGTTAAAAGCTTTTAAATAGAAAAGTGAAATCTAATTATCTGAAGTTCACACCAGTGAATATAAAGTGAGAATGTGAATAGTTGTCAACTTCAATGAAGTCAGTTTCACTTTTTAATTTAGGATCTAATGTTACCTATATCAATTGCTTGCAAACTGGTACAAAGGTCCAAATTTATGATGTAAGTACTTTCACAAATGTATAAATTTGTTTCTGTAATGTGGTCTATATTTGAAGATTTATAATTTACTGCTAGCAAGCAAATGCTTTAATCATCCTCTCAAATAACCACATATGTATTCATAACCATTATTTTCAGGTATGTCAAAATTGGGAGCAACATTTTTGGTTTTATTAATGTACAGTGTCAGACGTCTTAACCAATTTAGACAGTTTAAACTGTGTTTTATTAAGCTATGTTAAAATTATGACCCTTATCATGATGATCCCATATTATTAACCCGTCGAGGCCCATTATAATACTGTTTGCCGTAACGCGCATCGCTTGATCAAGCTACTCAGGTCACGACACGTTAAATGAGACTATTAAACAAAATGTGAAATTGACTTTGTTGTTGACACCAGTAAAGGTTAAAGCAATCATGTAAATAGTATTGACAGAAATCTGTTATACACAATTGCTTGTATTGTGAAACCCTAAAAAGTGATAAAACATCAAGTCTTTATTTTTGTTCATTGTAGCTAAATCCTAAGCACAATTTGAAAACACAAATTTCACTGTGCAAGTATGCAAGACATGCTGATTGACTTTGGTAATTGGCAATGGCAGGATGTGCTCCTGCCATTGCCAATTACCAAATGTACACCTTTGTATAATTGTACTTTTATGCCCACAAAGGTGAATCATTATTATACATATTGCCGCATAGTGGCTGTGTGTGGCTTAACATTATAACTTCAAAATTCTTAAATACAATTGAAAATAATCTATAAATTAGCAATTTTCTAATTTTTATAGGTGGTCATTTGAAAATTGCTAATTTATAGTTGGTTAAGATGCTTTAATGACATAAGAGTAGCTAAAATTCTATAAAAATATGTGCATAGTCCTTAACCCGTCAAGACCCGGGTGTACTGTTATTCCATATATATGTCGTAAGCGAGTGGTATAATTATGCCAGTTGGATCTCGCCAGGTTAATTTCTGATTTTCCAATTATAAATCAATATGCAAGATAACTTTTGTAAAAGTACCATGTTAAACAGGAATATCTACAATTATTAAATATTAAATGGTTTCAAATTTATTTTCTAAAGGTAGTAAATATTATCATCAAAAAGATAATATTTTCAGACATAAATTCCATACCTAGATGACCATTCAATATTAAGACAATTTAATAATCAAGTGCATAACATAATGTTAAAATAAGGTGAATATAAATTGCCACATATTGGATGATATGTAATGACAGTGATAGTATGTTGATATACTTATTGATAAGACATTAGTAAAACTCGGTAATTGTTTTGACTTACAATATAAATTTGTTTTCTTGTACCAGTATTTTTGTTCCATTCTTTACTAAAGTTTTGGTACATAGGTGTTGGTTAACAGTCCCACTACATGTAGACTTTACGAATAAATGTCTGTACTTCACAGAAGCATATTGGTCTAACTGATAAGTCAAGATAACATAAAAGATAAGAAAGTCGAAAAATAAACAACTATATGAATGGTATTTCTTGACATTCACAAAGATACAAAAATATAAAGTAAAACGATATGATATGCATATTGGGTTACCTACCTGTTTGATATCGAGAGTCTCGTCGTCAGGTTCAGTCACGTCAGATCCCGAGGGTGCCGCCCTATTGGTCTGCGTTGCAGCCTTATGCTTTTCAACATCTGACAATAACGTTTCTAAGTAGGACACATAAAACTCTTCCTTCTCCAATTCTTCTCTAAGTATAGCCACTTTCTGTTTATGTTTAGCCAAATTGGCCCTGACATCTTCCTCCCAAGCGGCTGGTAATGTACTATCTGGAAATCGTTGCACCCACACACGCTGAAAATCTCCGAAGACACTCATCTCTCACAAAACGATTTCATGACAAATTTATGTTACAATTTATTCGGAAAAATTAACAATTCTATGATAAATCAAGGTAAAAACGTATCACAAAATCTGTCAGTGAAAAATATATTTCTTTCCTCATTCTTTCTTTCTTCCCATTTTATTTTTCATTGCTTCAGTAGACACCAGGCAAACGTTCTGTGACCATACACACTCGATATTAATTATTATCAAGGTTGCTTTGAAATAGATATTTAAGCGCAGTGATAGCCCAGTGGCCAAAAAAACCTTCCTATTAATCAACTGGTCCCCGATTACAATTCTAGCATGTACCACTAAATTCGTGTTTTCAGATTTATGTACATATTTGTAATTATCGCTTGCTCGACGGTGAAGGGAAACATCGTGAGGAAAAACCGCACGTCCTAAATTATATTTCGAAAGAGGTGTACGTGACTTTACCTTGGAAAGATTTGGTTTTCCCTCTGAGTTGTGGAGGCCTGACGGCTGTCGCGTCGCTCTATTTAAAAATTAGTATCTTCGCCATATTCTTAGATTAAGTTACGGAACGGAACGTTACATATTCTTAGAAAGTTATTCTGTAACTTAATCCAAACAGAAAAGAAGAAGAAAGAGATTATGCGGTATATGTAATATACACAAAGATGTTAATCAATCACCACACACGTTGATGACATGTTATGTCTCTATCTGTGTCTCTATCTATAACTTCACGCCAAATCCATTGCGAGATAGGCAGAGAGAACCGAATGCCACGTGACACGATCCTTACACACCTCAATCGCTTCTTTCACATTCATTGCTCTTCTCATGCACACTCGCCGGTGTCTAGGACTCCCTGGCATCACTTTCCGATAACACACGGCCAATTTGGTCATGGTAGGTAAGTCTTGGCCTTCCTCAGTTCCTACAACCTTGCATTTTTGCGTTGTTTATCTGCTTCGTCATTCTTTCATCTTGTATTCTTTCTACATGTCCCAACTAATGGAGCATACCTCTTCTTATTTTAACACCGACGCTCTCTTCCAGACCAATTCTGTTTCTATCATCATCATTGCGAATACGGTCAACAAGCGTTACGCCGTAATTTTTTTTCAAAATATTCCCCCACCGTTCTAACACTTCTTGAGTATTAGCAAGAATGACACCAGCTTTAGACTTTATCTTGTCCATTCGTGATGTCGACGAATGACTCTGAGATTTCTTTACCTCTCTCCAAAGGAGTTTGGTATTTGCCTCGAAGTTTCTTGCTAGCCTCTCTTCCTCATGCATAATTTGTCTTTCACGATTCTCTTTCACAAAAGCCTTGGTTTCGTTCCTGCATAGAGACGGTTCAATTCTTTCTTCTTCTCTCTCATATCGTCGGTTCGGTGCTCAAATCCAATAAGTGCAAGAATATTACTTTCGAGTTAATCGATGTTGAAAGTTTGGGTACAATTAAACAACAATTAAATGACCGACAAGACATGTCTTGCTATCGGCCAATTGCACTAGAACCTGTACTAGCAAAAGTTTCTGAAAGGGTGATATATAATAGTTTATATGATTACTTTGAAAAAAACAAACTATTTTGTGAAGAACAAGCAGGGTTTAGGAAAAATAAATCAATAAATGGGGCAATTCATAAATTTCTCAATACCATATTTTCTAACTTAGAAGCTAAAAGCTCTGTCTGTGCCCTGTATATGGACCTGTCAAAGGCGTTTGATTTCGTCGACCATAGAATTCTTCTACAAAAACTTGAAGCTTATGGTGTTAGAGGCAATGTTTACGACCTACTAAAATCATATTTGGAAAAGAGAAAACAATTGACGCAAGTCAAAAACATATGTGCGAGGACGAAAACTGAAATTGCGTACTCATCTAAAACTAGAATACTACAATGTGGAGTCCCACAAGGTAGCATCTTAGGACCACTGTTGTTTAACGTCTATATAAACGATTTTCCAAAGGTAGTTAAACATCAGGTTGTATTGTTTGCTGATGACAGTACAGTAGTTTTTGTTGGAAGAGACAACGCTTATTTGGAAAATGAAATAAATAAATCTTTAGAAAGTATTATAAACTGGTTGACATCGAATAATCTGACTATAAACATAGAGAAAATAGTTCAATCGCTGAATATTGAATATTTAGGTTCAAAAGTATCTGAGGTGCAAGTCACAAAATTTCTAGGCATTCATATAGATAATGATTTAAGTTGGAAAACACATATTGAAAACCTATGCAACAAATTGTTCAAATTCTCGTATGCCCTCTATATGCTTGGTAAAGTAGTCGACAGATCAGCTGTATTAACCGCCTATCACGCATATGTATCTTCCTCCATTCGTTATGGGATTATATTTTGGGGAAACTCCACTGACAGAGAAATTGTTTTCAGAGCACAAAAGAGGTGCGTGCGCGCAATGTGTAAGTTGCAAAAGCAGACGGATAGCTGCAAACCCTATTTCAAGGATTTAGGAATATTAACAGTTCCTTGTCTATATATATTCGAATGTGTCATATTTGTTAAAAGTAATATAGACCTATATACAACACATGTCAGTACATAGTCGATATCCTAATAAAGTTCTCTATCCATCATGTAGGACCGCACATTTTCAACGAAACTTTATGTTTATGGGACATAAACTATTTAATCATTTACCGAGAACAATTTTATCTCTCAATTATAAACTATTCAAACGTAGCGTTCTCAATTTGTTAAAAGAAAAAGTTTATTACAGTGTTAATGAATATCTCTCTGACATTTTATAATTATTTGTAATTTTGTGACTGATATATTATTGTAACTATTATTTGACATTTTAAATTCATAAGAGTAAGAGTAAACAATAACCGCAATAAATTCTCTCTGTGTTAGAATGGTACCAATGTGCATTGTAAATTGTAATTATTGTATTTTTTTTTTTTTTATAATTGTTGCATGCCGAAAGGTAAAATGTAGAAGGTGCTCATAAGAAATATAATGTTAACAACTGTTGTTACCTACATTTGCAAATAAATGAATTGAATTGAATTAAAACTCATTTTAATAAATAAATTCATCCTACTACATACTACATAATTACGTAAATATGAATACATTGTCAACAACACGTTTTTATATTATTTCGATGTTTTCTGTTCGTAGTTTTCTGTAAAAACCAAATTTATTGCGTAAGGTGCCGACTTATGGTGTTTTACCACTAAGAAAAAATCTGATTTATATGAGTTAAGTACTTATTAAGTACTTTAAAAAAAGTTCAAACATAGCTGTTACATAACTATGTTTCATGATAAGCATTGTATTAATGTTGCAAAGAACTAAGGTGGTATTTATGAAGATACAGAGTATAATAACTATTCCTCTTTAGTCTCGTTTGCAACATTGGTGGTAAATGTTTTCATATTTTTAATCCAGCCGTGTAGTTCCTTTGGTATTATATCCTTCTTACACATTGTCTCGAGATCCTTCTTCTTCGCCCACTTATAGGTAACTAGCATTGATATAATGGCTCTAACTCATCTGGGAACAACGGTACTGCTGCAACAGATAGTGAGTTAGAACGCCTTGCAGCTCGCGTTTTAGATGTATTCGGTTTTGTGTTAAAAACATTTAACTGTCGAAAATCCTGTGCCATGTTGGAATTAAAGTAAATTTTTAAATCTCTCTTAAAAATCGGGGGGCACGGCAGTGCCCCCGCCAAGTCGAGCGCGAAGCAAACACTGCCGTACCATCCTTTACTGGAACCATTTCGCCGCATTTTCAGGCCCCTATTTGAGAACCTCTCGAAGGTCCCTCAGCTGGTCTCAGCTGTATTAGAGATATGGTAATGCCCCCTTCTAGTATGAGAAAAAACTGTGTCAAATAAGAAAATCTAATAAAATAAATCAATATACCCTGTTGTTTCTACAAAAAGAAGTGAAATCCCACCAAAAACATTCTGTAAAAAACTAGCCAAGTCTCGATGGAGCTGCGGGTTTATCTCTTAAAAGTAATGAAATCTAGACAAAGTCGTGCCAAGTCTAAGGTTCCTTACTGCGATTTCTTTATTATTATAGTAAAGTTAATGTTGTGTGACTTGGCCGTTGAAGGGTACACAAGGGTACAAAACCAGGTGCTCCATGACACCATTGCACCAATCTGTCGCCAGAACCGCTACCCATTGACGATGGAAAATTGCCACTTGGAAAACGTTGATTCCATAACCAATCAATTGTAGGCTTGATAAAGCTGCGGATTTTAATAATACTTATGTATAGGCGAGCCTGAAACAAACAGTATAAAAAATTATTTCCAGTACAGACGGACTTCTAATCATTGATAGAAGTCCGTCTGTACGTCTATTTTATGTTAGATCGGTGGTCGATTTGACGCTCCAAAAAGAAGAGAGCAGAAGTCAGCATTGTCAATGGTGAATGCATGTGTTGCACAATCAACAACAGCCTAAATTGAGACACTAGCGTCCAATTACTAATTCCAGTATGGGCTATTATCTCGCTTAACAAACATAGGTAGTTACAACAGATATATCATTACGTGTAAACAAAACTGACTTGTACCCACTAACGTATAAAGAATGTTCAACGGCCAAGTCACATAAGTATTATTAAAATCCGCAGCTTTATCAAGCCTACAATTGATTGGTTATGGAATCAACGTTTTCCAAGTGGCAATTTTCCATCGTCAATGGGTAGCGGTTCTGGCGACAGATTGGTGCAATGGTGTCATGGAGCACCTGGTTTTGTACCCTTGTGTACCCTTCAACGGCCAAGTCACACAACATTAACTTTACTATAATAATAAAGAAATCGCAGTAAGGAACCTTAGACTTGGCACGACTTTGTTTAGATTTCATTACTTTTAAGAGATAAACCCGCAGCTCCATCGAGACTTGGCTAGTTTTTTACAGAATGTTTTTGGTGGGATATCAATTTACTGGTTGCTTCTTATCGTTATTATTTTTATTTTTCATAATAATAGCACTCAGGTTTTTTTAGATTCAACATCTAATTATATTTAAACTCTTTTACATTGTAACTATCCACCTCTACATTTTCTCTCTTTCCCTCTTCGTTTTTAATGTTTTTATTCCTGGCTTGCTTATATATATTATTCTAATCTAAGACGCTGTTAATTGATGTGGTTTTTTGGCAGCAGAATTTTCAATAGCAGCATACATGGAGTCCACCTCCATGTGGGTGTGCCCACTTCTTCAATTTTTTTTCTCTATGATTTGAAGATGATCTATTTTTTGGACAACCCATCGCAAAAGAGCCGAAATATATTGGTTGCTGTTCTGTGCACTGCATGTGTCAGAGAAAATGCTCATCTCTGTCACGATTGTTGGTAATTCATGAGTTAGGTAATGTAAGAGATACGCCCCTATCTATCCTAAGAATTTCTCTATAGGTACTTATTTTTAGTAACCGGTATTCTGTTTTGGTCTTTACATATATACTGTATACAGTCAGTGCATATTATCAGAATGGAATGAAACATTTATTACTGAATAAGCGATCCTTTTGACGCGATGTTTTCTGCAGCTTTCGTGGTTTCACTGGCTGTACGGTGCCACAAGAAATAATGAAGTTCTTTTTAATTTTATAGTCCAATTTTGTAAAAATGTCGGCAAATCATGTCTCGGTCCTCAGAAGTAAAACTTTCAGTGCATTTAAATAGGTACTAGGAGTATTAGTAATAGGGTTCGTTTTACCGCCACGTCACAGAAAACCGTAGCCAAATAACAACTCCATGTAGGGTTGTTGTGTTCTTACGAGTGAGTGAGGTTACAAGTGAGCTCCTAAGAAATTGCTGTGTTATCAGCAGGGGTGCCAACGCGCTAGTGATACTTCATGTATTGCAAGCGTTCATAAGCTATTGTAACCGCTTTACATCAAGTGGGTGTGCATGCCTCCCGCCGTTGCATAAAAAATACTATAATTGAAGTGTGTATCTAATATTTATTAATTATATTATATACAAATTAAACTTTAATAAAATAGTTGTGCAATTTACTCATAAATATCGATACGTATACGATACGTAAAAGTGCACTTTACTCATAAATATCGATACGTAATTAAATTGCAGCAGCATAAAAAGCAGCAGCAAAATAGAATGAGATAACGTAATAGGTTGCGTGTAAGATAAAAGAGGACGCATAGATGACGCATCAATTGTTTCATTTCTCTTGACCAATTTAACTTGAACCGCGTCAATATGGACGTAAATTGTACAAATTTATTATGTACCATTACATAATGGTGAAATGTGATTCCATCTGCTTTATAGTTCGATTTATTACTATTTTGCCCATACCACCGAATAGCAAATAACGCCATTGTAAAATTAGTTTATAAATAATCTCAATATCTCGGAATATACGACAAAGTACACACAGGTCACTTGTTTTTGATGCACTGTTTTAGTGCGAGCGAGCGTTGATGTTTATAAGTGCAAAATCACTGATCAGTTTAGGATTTGGACGCCCGCATTACGGATCTATTAGATTATATACTCGATGGGTAAATTTTACACAGTCTGATAACTTGGTATTGAATGTTCTTTGTTGCCGTCCTTTACTAACCGTAAACTTTGTACCCGTTTTGTACCGGGTGTACGCGCTTGTCAATTGTATAATTCGTTGAATAGCTGGCGTAGACAGAGTATACAGATATCTATATACTCTGTCTACGATAGCTGGCCATTCTGCGACGTTAAACATCATTATAATCAACTGTCATTCCTTGTAATTGTCAATGTCAAATAAAGTAGGTAATCAAATAACTGTCAAATGAAATGGTCAATTTACATTTTACAAATATTTTTATAAAATGGATAAAAGTTATGTGAAATCAACTTTAGAAGGTCTAAAATCTACATCATCCACTCGTGTCCAAGAAACCTTACTAAAGATAAGAAATAAAATCACCACAAATGACGCTGGAATCAAGCTATTTCGTCAATGTGGAGGCTTGGACTGTTTACTTCCACATTTACGTAAACCGAATGAAAGAATTCTGGATATAACATTAAGCATACTTGGAAATTGTTGTTTGGAGGAAGAAAGTAGTATAGCTGTAAGTAAATAACCTGTAAAGTATTGCTTATTTTGCAAATTGTGCTGATCCGTTACAGTTACTTCGTAGGTAGTGCTTTTGTTATTTATAAGTGGTGCAAGGAGTGTATGCATATTATATTTTTTTATATATAAAAAAAAAAAGCAAAGGTGTGGCTACTAAATTTATCAAGACTTAAAGTAAATAATCGGGGCTACTTCCAAAGTACCTCTGTGGTTTTGAATAATCTACTATATTATTGATGCATCAGAGGTTGTAGCATCATAAGGCTGTCCATCCCCACAGTCTACCATAAAGGGTTTGATCAACTTTTGTTATTTATGCAAACTGTAACTGTTTCTTTGAAACATAAAATTCGAACTCTTTGTATAAAAATGTATGAAACATCACATATTAAAATACCTTTCGATGGTTCATTAATCCCAAAAATATGGTTTGGTAGCACTCTATTTCGATCAATGACTTTGCTTTGTGTAATGTGATCAACTTCTAAATGCATGGGAACAAAATCATTGAACAAACATCTTGTAAAATGAAAAACATCTTGTAAAATGATTTTTTTCTGTCAATAATTTGCTGTGCCTTGTTACAAACTGTATTCAATCATACTTGGTTCCTCAGACCATCCCCACAGTCTACCATAAAGGGTTTGATCAACTTTTGTTATTTATGCAATCTGTAACTGTTTCTTTGAAACATAAAATTCGAACTCTTTGTATAAAAATGTATGAAACATCACATATTAAAATACCTTTCGATGGTTCATTAATCCCAAAAATATGGTTTGGTAGCACTCTATTTCGATCAATGACTTTTCTTTGTGTAATGTGAACAATTTCTAAATGCATGGGAACAAAATCATTGAACAAACATCTTGTAAAATGGAAAACATCATGTAAAATGATTTTTTTCTGTCAATAATTTGCTGTGCCTTGTTACAAACTGTATTCAATCATACTTGGTTCCTCAGTCCTTATGGGTATTTGGCAGAGTTGCAAGTCATAGCAGTTATCTGTCATACAACGACTTGATGTATTTGCTACTCTACTAAGACCTGGAATAGGAATTGTAACGTCAGCTTGAGGGGCAGGTTGTGATTCTCGATCATGTGCTGATTCTGCTTGATCCTGTGCCAACGGGTATGACAAATCGATCTTGTCCCATCAAATACTATCTGTAACAACAAACAACTATACTTACTCATTGTGGGGTAGTAGTAGACCCTTCGGTGAAAGAAAACATCGCTAGGATCTAGCGACAAAAATATATTATAGCAACTTGATCTACGAAATGATTAGTACCTGTGTCGCTCCAAATGGCAATGTAAGCATCTGGGATGTATGTTTAAAACTATGTACTCACCGCTTGTGGCGGTTGTAAATTCTGTACAATGTACTCTGATAAATCTCACCGATGTTAAAAAAGTGTTGAGAGAGGATATGTCTTTGAAGTCATCTTAGCGAATGATTTACACATAACACAAGTATCCATTTTCACTACTAAACAATCATAAGCAAACTCCGAAAACAAAATTAGAAACAGGAGTCGTAAATGATAGAATGGATTGAAAGTCAAACCAAGTGGCGCGTATATCACAAATAATGCTATCGAAGGACTGCGCGCATTGCGCAGTGCATGCATGCATATAATGCTATTGGTCGACGAAGAGGAATGGAAGCGGACTATAGAGGGAGAGGCATATATCGAGATCAGTACATGGGTGAATGAGTCGGAGAACACCCACGCTTTTGCACTTAGCTGCAAAACCGAGATATCGCGAATAATTCCGACCGACCGAATCACAAGTGTATGCTATTTAAGCTTACGTATCTCTTTGCAAATGTGAAAGGGCTATTTTATACTCTTTTAGACCGAATTTGTTACTATTTGATGTTCCTTTTAATAATACATTAATATGCCGCCTGTAAAAAATTAAATAGCTATTTCGCGAATTAGCAATCGATATCGATGATTCCTTATTTGCTTATTTTTACATATAATTTGGTTACATTTCGTTTACCCCAGATCTGGGTTTTTTTAAAATTAAAAGTGTATAACTTTGTCTGTTTTTAGGGTTCCGTACCCAAAGGGTAAAACGGAACCCTATTACTGAGGCTCCACTGTCCGTCCGTCCGTCCATCCGTCCATCCGTCTGTAACCAGGCTGTATCTCATGAACCGTGATAGTTAGACAGTTGAAATTTTCACAGATGATGTATTTCTGTTGCAGCTATGACAACAAATACTAAAAAATAGAATAAAATAAATATTTAAGGGGGCTCCCATACAACAAACATGATTTTTTGCTCATTTTTGCTCGATATTGATAACGGCAACAGGTAGATGCTTGAAATATTCACAGAATATTTAGTTATATATTCACTTTAAGAATAAATAATTAAATTAAAATAAAACAAATATTTAAGGGGGGCTCCCATACAACAAACGTGATTATTTTTTGCCGTTTTTATAGATAATGGTACAGAACCCTTCGTGTGCGAGTCCGACTCGCACTTTGCCGATTTTTTAATATCAGGATACCTCTAGAACTACTGACCTATACAGTTGGTTATTTAATAAATGTAAGATTATATTCCCTTCATTTACATTTTATCTCTATATCACCTTAATATAAAGTGGTAAGTATTCTGCCAAATAGCATTCGCTCTTTTGTGCATGAAGTTTTAAAAATATTTTTTGTGTATGTTTATAATTCACTTGCAGGATTGTACAAGATGAGCTTATCCCTCATGCGAGCTATAAGAAGAGCTCCAAAATTATTTTTAACATTTTACAAAATTGTTATAGGTTGGGAAACTGAATAGTTTTGGGCCATTAATATCAATATTAAAGACAGTATGCCGAGACAGCATAGTAGGAAGGGCTTGTCGGGTTATAGGTAATTTGTCACAAAATACTAGCAATGCTGAGGGTTTACATAACCAGAGTGCTGTTGTGGCCTTGGTGACGCTTATTGAAAGCAGAGACAAGAATACATCCTATCCTACTCTAACAATGGCAGTAAGGGCTATTAGGTAAGTGATACTGGTGTAGTCAGCAAACAATGGTATGTAATTTTTTTATTTATGGCAAATAAATAAAAAATGCTATGTATTGTCACTGAAGTATGATACTGTCTAGTCAGATGAGCTTGATGACGCCATTGCGTGTGTCAGCCTAATAGTCCACTTAAATTGAGCAATGTCAACAGTTTGCCTATGAATTTATTTTTCTTATCTTGAACGCATCCATTTTTCGAAAGCCATATTAAGGCATTGAGGAGTCGTATTTCCAGTTGTTCCAATAAATAACAGTTGTTCAACTAAGACAGTACCCTACTTACATTACAGTACCCCGTTGAAAAATATGTTTCATAAATATACTAAAAACAAATCGTTGTTCCTTTGAATGGCTTAGAGATTCCATGGAACTATTGAAACCAATGCTGTGAAAATAACTGAAATAAACTCGGCATGAAGTTCTTCCATTCATCCATCCATCTAATTTTCGTAATTCATATGTGACAAAGCTGAGTCTTGAGTGCTAATTTGCATGTGTACTGTAAAACCACGAAATAAGAGTATCATAAATTATTTTAATTACTTATTCTCAATAGGAACTTCTGTATTATTCCCAATAAGTACTTGATTTGCATGTTTCCTGGTTTATTGTAGGAGTTATCAAAAATCCTTTTGTAGGGAAAGCCTTATACATCCCAAGGAATCTCCATACAAAATTTTAATCACTAAGACCCGGTTTGGCAGTGGCGTGCACTCCATATAGGCAAAAAGACATTGCCTACCCTATCAATTTGATAAATACCATCCGATGTTTCATTTTTAAACAAAGTTTTTAACTAATATTTCGTATCAAAAACAAAAAATTAAAAACAGCTCCATCTATCGGTATCGGTGCAAGTTATTAAAATCATCGCTAGTCATATTCAAATCGCAGATAGGCGCTACACTACACTAGCGCCGCATTGGCAGCTTTTAACGGCAGAGTCACAAACTATTTCTGTCTAAATTTACGTATGTGTGACGTGTTGTTAATACAAATACTGTAGTGTGCATTCCTGTAAATACATTGCCCATAATAACACAAATAACGCACACAATCGCATAGTATAGACAATGTCTTTTCAGCTGAACTGTAACGTAAATTACCGAAGTGTCGCGAACATTGCTACGTAACTATTTTAAAAAGTAGTTTGCTGCATATAATTATAGTGAAAGATATTGCCATTTCTTTTTTTCGTATAAAATTGATGTTAAATTTAATTTTGATTTTAAAACGGCCGCCATTGTTTTTGTTTTGAATCGATTGACTGGTAGCAGACAAAATAAGATTTTAAAGTTGATAATTATGGATGATATTCACTGCGAAAGTTGTTCATGTTGTTCATGTGGTGTGTGTAGGGAAAATAAAAAAATATGCGTTTTCAAAACTATCTTTCGGTGAAAAAAAAACAAGTGATCACATACATCATTATTTACGCAAGACTGGGTAACCAAAATCTACATTCTGTAGTTTTTGGTAAGTTAATAGCTTTAAAAAAATTCTGCCTACGCTGTCAAAAATCTCTGTGCACGCCACTGCGGTTTGGGCTGTACATTGACATTGTTATCCCTGTTTCTTTTGCGGGTATCTGAGTATTCTGTAGTAATTATCTAAAAACTTACCTCAATGGGAACCTATGTATCCTAAGGAATCTTCATTTGAAATAACAAGCTTCTAGTCCCAGCGGTTTATGTTTTGATGATATATCAGTTTTTTTATGTATAGAGTTCACTATGAGTATCATACACAAAAAGAATTTCTGAAACAAATTAATTTTCCATAGGCAACTTTGGATGGTTGTAGAGAAAAGAGAGGAAATGCTCGTTTTAAATGCAGTCAAGTGCATTGCCATACTGCTTACCACAGAATGTGAATCAGCTGGTATTATTAAGTCTACCAACACTCAAAAAGAAGCAGAGGGTCTCAGGAAGAGCCAACAGGAATTAGTGATCAGTATACTGAAATGCTTAGGACAATTTACAACACATTCTACTGTGCAATGTGCTGAACAGGTATTATAAATTTGTTTATGTACTTTAAAAAAATATGCTAACTCATTATTTTAGTGTCAACATAAAATGCCATTCCATGCCAGTAAGCTTCCAAGGAGTTGCTGTGTAAGCAGCATCGCGCGAGTGATACTTAATATATCGCAAGCGTTAATAGGGTACGGTACCCGCTTTACATCAGGTGGGCCGTATGCTTGTATGCCTCCCGAGGTAGTATAAAAAAAAAACGTTTTCTTCCGTTACAGCGGTCAAAGGGCGACTTCTTTCGTCATCACCCAAAGTTAGTCGACCGCGCTTGAATTCGTTATACCAACAATACACGGTTGCCTTGGAAGGGCCTTCATTCATGAATGCCATTTGAAGTCTATCGTGCGATTCGTCCGGTTTCAGGCGACATTTGAAATCGTGAAAAATCATAGAGCGAAAAAATTCCCGGCGCAGATCCATTTTTCAATGAGACACGATAATTTAAATACATACCTATTTTTACTTATAAATATTCATATTTTCAAAATAGATTGTAACTGGCCAGTCTCTCATACATAAAACTTTTTTTCGCAATACTTTCTGAGTGGCCTGGTACACGACGGGCACGTTGTCAACGGCAGAGGCAACTGCAGCCGTTGATACATGGTGACGTCAGCCGTCGACGCTTACAGTTGTAGCGTGCCGCAATGTCATTTTGTCAGCAGATTGTAAATAGTCCAGGAGTGTGCATGAGTCGTGGTATATGTAAAATGAGCTCGAACGACGAAATTGATGTTAAATTGCTTAACCTGTCAGACCCCGTTATATACGTTTTCCCATACTTTTCTTGGCTGAAAAGCGGTCCGCGGGTAATGAGAGATTAACGTATCAGTGTAAGAAAATTTTTGTAATCGAAATTATAAACTATAAAAATACAGCAACAAAACTATAGAGATAAAGAGAATGTAAGTCTACGCTGGTGAAGCTGCGGGCGAAAAGCTAGGGTAAAATAAAAACCTGCTCACCTTAATGTCCCAGCGATTCTTTGCTCGACTGAAATGCTATGCCTTATAGTATCTTAGCGCGATATTGAGTTTCTTAAAATAGCAGTTCGCTAATCAAAAGAAACAGTATGCATTCGTAAATAATTAAAATTTTTTGCTCATTTCTTCGTAAAAGAGAGGGTATAAAATAATTGGTCACAATTACTTACGATTTTTGGAGTTGGTGCCAGTATACTCATATTATCAATTCAAAGTCAAAGTCAAAATCTTTTTATTCTGTAAAAATGGAACTACATTTTGGAATCGTCACAATTTTTTTCCCTACCGTGTAGTTTATGACTAGGTGAGCACTGACAAAAAACTCAGGCATCCCTCTTTTCATCCAAACAAATTTACATAATCATTAATTACATTATAATTGGATCGACTCACTCCCAGGCATTTTTATCATTAATATAGTCAGATACTTTATAATATGCCCTGCTACACAATTTGGCTTTAATAGTAGTTTTAAATTTGTTTATTGACAATTCTCTTATATTGTTGGGAAGTTTGTTATAGAACCGTATACATTGCCCCATAAAAGAATTACTTATTTTGTGGAGAGAGTGGAGGCTTGCATGTAACACAAGATTATGCTTATATCTAGTATTTATGCTATGCTATCACTCTTTTTACAAAATTAGTCTATGTTTTTATGGACATACAAAAGATTTTCATAGATATATTGCAATGCAACTGTTCAAATATTTATTTCTTTGAATTTTTCTCTAAGGCTCTCCCGGGGACCAAATTTGTAGATAGCTCTTATGGCTCTCTTTTGCAATAAAAAGATGGTGTTAATGTCCGCGGAGTTACCCCAAAGAAGAATTCCATATGACATAATACTATGAAAGTAGCTGAAATAAACTATTCTAGCCGTATCAACATCAGTGAGCCGTCTAATAGTTTTCACTGCATAGGCTGCAGAACTTAGTTTTCCTAATATTTTTTCAATTTGTGGGCCTCATTGTAGTTTGGAGTCAATTCTTATACCCAAGAACACAGTTGTCTCCACAGGGGCTAAATTAGTTCCATTGGTAGCCACCTGTCTTACATTAGGTGTTGAGAACTTAATTACTTTAGTCTTTTTATCATTTAAAAGCAGATTATTAACACTAAACCAATGAATAACTTTAGAGAGAGCATCGTTAACTTCGTCATAATTACCTAACCGTAAACAAACAATACAATCTCATGTTTATCCCTTACATAATTGATATTATGCGGCTGGCACTGGCTCCAAAAATCGTATGATCAATTATTTTTCGCTTTTAAGTTCCAGGGTGTTTGTTGAATGCGGTTTTTTTATTTAAGATTAATTTATTTTAAGCTTTTTAGTGGTGTAAATAAAAAAAAAAACAGATATTGAAAGTCCTCATCATAAACTTTTGCTGAAGGGAACCACGAACCAAAACATTATCTTTGTATATATTTTTGTTTTTGATGATTTTCTCAAAAAGCGCTGAATAAATTTTGATTAAATTTATGTAGGACCATCTCTGAAGTATGACCTACCAAACAAAAAAAGAATCATCAAAATCAATTCATAATTTACGGAATAATCACGTAACAAACATAAAAAAATACAGTCTAATTGAGAGCCTGGTCCTTTTTTAAAGTCGTTTAAAAAGGGCACAATGTGGACATTGCTATGTAAGTTACTTTTTCTTATAAACTGCAGTTTATGAAAGAATAATATGATACTTGCCCCTGCTAGTAAAATTGTTTGCATCCGTATGCTTACACTTGTAAGTTGAATTACGGCAGTCAATATTTAAGCAATATATAAACGGTGCTAAGCTAATTCCAATCGTGATAACGGCCGATTGGATGACTGAGGCGGGCGATGTATGGGGTATCTATTTGAAAATTGGAGGGCAAAATTTCAATTACCTCTCGCACTTCTGCATTGGATGAGATGAGAATATGAGACGACAACGGAAATAAGTATTGCGATGAGATTAAACTGCGTTTTTACTATTTTAATTTTTGACTACCTGTTTTTAACGCATTGGAAAAAAGTTTTGTAAATCTCACATATTCTATTTCCAATAGTGATTGCCATTTCAATATTCATTCATCTAAATTTACAATAATAGCTTTAGAATAGAAATAGTTTTAAAATTGTAATCATTGTAACGTGTGTGAGTTTACTTAATATTTAAATAACCAAAAAGTACAACGGATTAGTGGCGACAATCGGTTCCAATAGTAAAATGTAGCAATAATCCATCTATAGAAGGTATTAATATATTTCTAATCAATACTATAGCAAATAAGAATAACTACAGAACGTCAACCGGCGTACATAAGATACTCAATTCCTTTTCCTCCTCCATGGTGCTCTGGTTTCCATTTTGTTCTTAAGAATCGGAACCGGCCGGCATATACCCAGCATATATATACCCATACACCCAGGCTAAAATGGCTAAAATAATGATGATTTGTATAAATTTACAGATTCAAGGAGACGGCAGAGGGTATCAATGTCTTGTAGCATTGACGAAAACATACGAAACTTTAGCTCTTAAATGTCTAATGAACTTGTGCTATCTATCGTCATGTCGCCCTCTCCTTGGCATCGCGGGATTAGTAGAATGCCTAGTGGGGGTATTGGAGAAAGTATCAGGTAATCAATACGAAAGACAGGCATAAAGTCACTTTGTTAAAAAATATACTTAAATCAAATCGCCGCTAAATATAAGCGGATCAAATAGAAAATTTCGATAATGATCTTTAGTTATATTATGTAAAATACAAATTTAATAGTAGGCCGTATCAAAATGAAAAATATTGATTATCAGATGATAACTATCAACATAAATATAGTACTTGGACATTACTACAAATCCAGCATATATAGTTACATTGTTACAAACTAGGTGTTGTCCGTGTGGCTCTGGTTCAGTTATTGCTGTTTTAGTGTGCTAAACTTTAACCAAATCCATTCAGCTGAAAGAGTAATAAAGATCTGTAAGTTTTCACATTTACAATAGAAGTAGGATTTGAAATTGTTGTTCTCAACTAGAGTACATTGTATAACCATTTTAAAATTACCAAAGTAATATCATTAAGTAAGTTTCAGTGTATTTTTATTATACGGAATGATTGAGAGTTAGGCGATTACAATATTTTACTTAAATAAGCTACCAGCAATCAATCAGAAATTGCCTGGACGTTGTGTTTGATATTATTTAAAAATATTTAAGAATCAGAGCACGTCAAGTATACATATATGATATATGTAGTCGTATATGATTTCCGTGGTACATATCATTTTTATTATTGCCAGAGGTGATGTGGTGGCCCGATGGCGCAGCCCGCGCCCTCGCTCAGCTCAGCGGCGAGTCTGTGAATCGCTCGCGATTACGGCATTGCGGCGGGTTGCCTCTGCTGGTGGCGGCTGCAAGAGTTCATCCCTCCGCCATGCATGCATTATTACAATACGTGTTCGATGATACATGTAAGTGTTACTTTCATGTGATGGAACAACTCGCTAATCAATTTGGCCAATTTATTGAAAGGTATTGTGATAGGTAGTGTTTTTTTTTCGACCTCGAGATTTGGTAAAAATATTTCATGTAGGTACTTAGAAATGTTGTTATCATTAATAGAGTATTTTTTCTCGAAGTATAACATAAATTTAATAAACATGAATTTTAATCTCAAGTGGCTCTCATATCATATAAATCGTCTCTTTTCTACGTAGCATATTTCGACAGTTAGCGATGAGGTTCTGGTAGAGAGCTGAGAGGTAGAGTACAACACCTGCACTCTGAAGGTGTTAAAATATTCTCTTTATTCACACGCTAAGAATTAGCAACTATTGTATATTATCTATTTAAAATGTTTGATCTGAAATTCGTGTAGCGGTATGGGATTATTAACTTTTAAGATTTATTTAATTCGTCTTGAAATGTATTACTCAACGAATACCGAAATTCAAATGTCTATCATATCTGAATAAGGGAAGGATTTATTGTAAACATTATTATAAATATGACTTGAAATTCTCCCGTACATTATCGTCATTAGTCAAAACAGTTCTCAGATCTCTAGTTACGGGTGTATACTCTTATGATTATTTTAAATAATGTTTAAAAGTCTTCCGAATCTTATCTGACTTTAACTGTAATAATTTATTATAGCATTCCAAATCCTGGTGAACGAGGGACTTATCGGTCTATTAACCGACGAATTAACGAAATATCTTGCTACGATGGAGTTCGAACACAGTATGGAAAGCATTGATATGCAGATTGAAACTGCTGATAGTCAAGTGATGAAAGATACACTTAACACTGGAATTAAAACTAATTTTGAGCCCAACGCCAAGGATTTAACTCCTAAGAATTCGGAATCGAAAGGAAGCTTATTTATGCGCCGAAGGATTCAAATAACGTCCAAAAATGAAGATGAATTAAAAGTAGTAATTGAACGAGATAATATGATCGTGGGGTTTATTGATGCAGTGGACAGCGATGCCTCAGAGGACAGCGAAGATGAGACCACAAGCCTAAAACGAAGGGGCGTAAAGAGATCTCGGTCTGTTAGTCCAAAAACTAGTAAAAATGTAAGTAATGTTTTCGTGCCTGATTGAGATTTCCGTCGCTTATATCGTTATATATATTATATTTGCTTGCCAAATTCAGATTATTACTCATGCGTTGCCATCACTGCGGTTGATAACGAGGTTTTGCTATTATTTTTTTATTTAAAACATTTACTTAACAACTTTCATTTTATATTAAATCTTCATTAACCTCACATAGTAGGTACGAGTATTATCAAAGATTAGAGTGAAAGACAAATTAAAATTGGTTTTCGAGTAGATAGAGAGAATAGAGATATCGGAACGTACATGAAGAAGAAACACCCGACGGTTCGGTTAAAATAGGCTAAAAAGTAAAAAATCTAATTATATTTTAGTGTATAGTAGATAATGGCTTATCTCTTTGCCTCTAACTCGAACTGTAATGACGAAAGAGATGCGACACCTACCATCCCGTGGTGCGGGTTCCGAGATTTCCTGACTTCATCAGGAAATCTCAAATCACTCAGCGATGTCCGACTGACATTGCTTTCTCTCGACATTCATCAAGTTAAGCGGGCTAGACAGCATATCGGAGGTGATGTCTAAGTTGTATTCTGTATTGACACGACTTCTCTTCCAAAGACGAGCTGGGCCAATTGTCGATGATTCTAATCGTACACACGGTATTGAGCCCTAGAGTTTAAGATTTTGCCTCCTTTTGACTCGCATACTGGAATTGCAGTAGTTTTCTGTGCGGTTTCTGTGAATTTTCTTCCGAGAACATTGGTTTTGAATTCTCTGCAGAGGATTTCCCAAGAGACTACAGTATGGGGTTCTTCAAAATAGACGTGAAGAAATTTTTACAGGACCGACAACGCACTACTGAAACCCCAAGTGTTGCAAATATCCATAGACTACTGTAACTGCTTAACATCAAACAGGTCGTACGCTCGTTTGGCATCTTAGTGTCTCAAAAAATAGTCGTGCGTATATAAAATTTTTTTCGAACAACAACGGTAGGTAAACGCATTCAGCCCTCTATGAATGTAAAGGGCTGCTTGTCTACCAAATATCTTTTCTTTCAGTTTAGGAGTTAAGCCGTGAAAAGCAACATACAATTTATACTGGTAATATTAGTGACGTTAATTTGAATACCCTTAAGAAATCGCCTCGATATCTATTAATTCAGCAATTACTTTCAGGTTCCTAGTGGCTTTATTTACCTGCTTAAGCACAATTACTCGCTGGGTAATTCCTCATTAAAATAAAAAAAGACGATTATGTTTTCAAATTATTACGGGATTAGTCACGTCACTCAAAATTATGCTTCCATTAAGAAGTATACATATGTCATACTGAAAATGTCTAGATTCTTATAAATAAGACAATTTATTGGACTAATGATTAATGTTGTTTTTCACAGTATATGCTCTCACATTTTATACATTTTTGTATTCCCCGGAACCTTTGAATAAGCAGTTGGACCAGTCTTTCTTAGATACTTCTTCCATGGCTTCATGATACGCATTCGCACCACCGCTAACTCAGGGCTTGAAAAAGTGTACCACTAAGTTTGTCTTTAATTTTAGGGAACAAAAAGATGTCGCAAGTCTTGGACTTTATGGCGGATGCGACATCAGTTGTACATTTGAAGTCAGTACAGTTACCTTAGCAGAATGTGTGAACGCGTTATCATGGTGAAGAACGTCATTGATTCGAGGACGTCTTTCGCCAACTTTTTCAAAGGCTCTGGTCAAGCAAATGCTGACGTATCAATCTTCAGTCACTATCCATTGGTCTTTATGCAATTTGTTGTGTTATATCATGATTTGGCGAAAAAGACGTAACCATTTTCTTACCAATGCTTCAATTTTTCTTAACATTTGAAAGTTGACAAATCTACAAAACGAAAGATCCAATTTTACCGACTGGCTATTTCTTTCTGGTTCAATGTTCCATCACCTTTAACAATACGACATCACTCTACACGCTTTCGTGTCTTCCGTACCTTTAGATGCACGTGTAAATCTTTTGCACTTGGCTCATTTAAATTTCTAAAACAGCATGCTGCATTAACTGACAAGTAATTTTTTGTCCATGTCTTAACGATATCTATATTAGAACAAGTCCCTGGTCGATATCACGTGCATTGTCATGGACATGGTTACGTTCATTTTTAAAGTAACTGAACCACGCATATATATCGGAAAATGTCAGGTTAAGTCTCAGACAAATCTCTCTTACTGACTTAAACCGTAGCAAAAATGGTAGACATATTAATTTTTTGGAGTTAAATTTATTGTAATTCCAAAATACCATTTTCCAAACGATGCCATAATAAAAGGCAAATGACAAACTTACACTTTAGATAGTAACATGTTTCTAAACTTCTATTTTGAATTTCGTAATAGGTTTTTTAATTTCTTTTATTATAGTGGCCAGTTCTAGAAACTTTTATTATGTCCCACATATAATAATTTTTCAGAAATCACAATTAATAAAAATGGCCAATAAAGATTGGTCCGCTGGTGTTTACTGGGAGCCAAAGAGCCCTGAATGGCTGCCTTTTACATCTCAATCCAGTTCACGGCGAGCACTTAGTCCTGATAGAGCGGATTATGGACCGATGTCGCCGTATTCTGATGGAAATAATTCCGGATTTAGTCCAGAATACAAGGGTTTCTCATCAAGTAAACGAGCTAAATGGGATTGGAGTCCTGAATCTGGCTTTAGTACTGGAGAGGGCAGCTCATCGTCGCCTTACTGGACGGAATACCAATGGAGCCCCAGCAGTTCAGGAAGTCCGACTTCGCCATTTAGCGCTAATGAAGGTAACTGTAGATGCACTGCACCAGTGGAGGTTTTGTTGTTATTGGCTCCAAATGTGATGGTATTGAACACATTTTTAAGATCCGGCCGTGTCATAAACATCATCGTATGCGTGTTTGTGGCCTGCAGATGCGACAGTATGTGATAGGTTCATTCTTAATCATTCTACTGATAATCTCTTTCATTCAGAGTGCTGCTGTGAGAGTCATTAAAAGGGTATTGTATTTGTATAATGGGCGCATGTCATTCGCGCAGCACTAAAATACGAAACGTTTTGTTGATGACCTTATTATAATTTAAATAATTAGGCGATTCAGGCGTATTACTGTGTGGCTGGCACCCATCTAAGTAGATTTAGTACGGCATTACTGTTAGCAGATGTATACCGTCAACCTGTATGTCATATCACAAAGTACGAGAGCGCACAAGTCATATTTCATCCCGGGCTCGACACTCTCATACTAGCTATAGACATTTTTGACTTGCTCTATTCGCCTCGAAGTACCCATTAAATATATATTTTCGCCAATTTTCATAATATTTTCTCAGCATGTACGGTAATATAAACTGGTGTATATGTGTGTAATTCTAAAATTTTTCGCCTAATTCTTTTACCAAAAAAAATCTATGTTCATTATTTTATACGAAAAGTTAAATTCCTCGATGGTCATGCTACCAGCTGCTCGATAGTATGCACTATTCGCCTCGTAGTAACTTAAAATGTGATTTCGGTTACTACTGACACTAGTGGCTGGTGCTAAATATAAATGAAAAACCGGCCAAGTGCATGTCGGGCTACGTACAGTGTAGGGTTCCGTATTTGCTTTGCATTACTTGCAAAAAAAAAAGAAAATCGAGACTATTGGATTTTTTTTAACATTCAAAACAAAGTTATTGCCAAATATATATGTATATATATGTAAATATATATTATATATGTATATAACCCTTACAATATTTTACAATAACTTTGTTACTATGTAGTACATACAGTCAAAAATCGAGCCGCGTTAGTAGTATAACCATTTTATTTATACTTTACTACTTACAACTATAAGTATTAAATAATGTAACTAAATATCCAAAGGTATAATGCAAAGTGAAATTAAATCTACGACTATCCAGATCGTATTAAATGCATAAGCAAATGAATATGAAAAATATAAGCCAAAAATTGCATACATACACACACTTGAGTCTAAGAAACATTTTCACTTTTAATATACCTAGTCTTCCCATAAATACTGACACAAAGAAAAAAAAATCTATTACAAATAACATTTATTACTTTTACAGTGTGTTAGTTTAATACATAAATATAAAACAATTTAAAAAATATAAAAAGCTTATTCGAAGTGGTCTCCATTGGCTGCCATACAGTCCTTTAAACGTTGAGGCCAGTTATCAATAGAAGCACGCACTCTTTCCATGGGAAAATTCTTCACTGCCAATCGTACGGATTGTTTTAGGGACTCCAAATTATCATGGCGTTTAGAGCAAGCCGTACTCTCTAAAACTGACCGTAAATCATAATCCAGCGAATTAAGATCGGGACTAGACGACGGCCAGTCTTCAGCTCTGATGAAGTCCGAGACGTCCATTTCCAACCAAGACTGCGTAGACCGAGCTTTATGACCCGGCGCCGAGTCTTGCTGGAAGGACCATTCTTGGTTATTTCACATGGTTTTGTTAAGGGGCTTCACTACCTACTCAAGAATGGTATCTTGATACACTTGTGCCGATGTTTTGATACCTTTTTCACAAAAATATGGCTCAGTCACTCCTTCATAGCTAATACCCCACCAAACCATCACTGAAGTCGGATAGTGCCCACGTTGCACTCTGTCGACTAATTGGGAAGCTTCCTTAGAGCTTTGAGCATAAATACGGTCATTGTGTTTGTTAAAATGTTGCTAAATTGTAAAAATTTTCTTATCCGTAAACTGCATTTTTCTGTGACCTCCCTTTGCGTACCGCTTCAGTAGTTGTTTCGATTTTACCACCCTATTCTTTTTCAAATTACTCGTATCAGTTAAGAAATGACCAGTACGTCTCTTATAGGCTACAAGTCCTAAGTCATCTTTTAAAATACCTACGCGACATGGTTCTAGGTGCTATCTTCATCTCCCGAGTCTTCTGCTTTCGGACAGGATTTCTTCGAATTCTTTCCCTTACTGCTTTGACCACCTTTTTCGTACGAACACTACGTGGACGGCCAGATCTTTTTCTGTCACAAACAGAGGAGGTCTCATTGTACCTATTAATAGCCCGATACACAAACATTTTACTAATACCAAGCGTATGGAGAGTTTTAAAAATTGCATTTGGCTCCACACCTAATTTGTGTAATGCATTGCAATGCATCACAGCGATTCGGTTCTCTTTATCACTCCACTCCATTTTAATATCGCAAAATATCGTACAATGTATTGGCGCCAAAATGAGAAAACTCAATGAACAATCATGTAAAAATGACAGATTCCAAATTCAAATGTAATATTTTGTTTATTTATAATTGTAACAGTATTTATGGCCAGACTAAGTAAATATTTCGCAAACATAAAAAATATTTCGATCACCATTTCGAAAAATGATCTTCCCACACCTCAATGTTTTTAAAAACCTATCTAACTACTCCCCACACCATGCGGTGGGCGTGAATAAAAAAAATCATCCCCACTTTACGTGTATGGGAGGTTCCACTAAAAAATTTTTTTTCACGATTTTATTCTACCACTGTCATGTAGTTAATATATATATTATGCTCAAAGCTCTAAGGAAGCTTCCCAATTAGTCGACAGAGTGCAACGTGGGCACTATCCGACTTCAGTGATGGTTTGGTGGGGTATTTAGCTATGAAGGAGTGGCTGAGCCATACTTTTGTGAAATGTGTGAAATTTTGTGAAATTAATACATGCTAAACTAGTGCTTTCTAGTATCAACGGACAGACAGACAGACGGACATTGCGAAACTACGAGTATAAAGATGGAAAGGCATACCCAAGTTCAAGACGTGTGACTTAACCTAAGAAAGGTCTGGTTTCCCTCTGGGTTGTGAAGGCATAGGACTCCGCCAATACTAATGGATTAGGAAACGGGATAACGTTAAGGAGGAAATAAAAAGACATACCCATTTCAATATTTGTTTTCAGATAGCTCTGATTCAGAGATATCAGGTCGTTATTCACCGGTATGTAGCGAGACGGAGTGTGAAGCGGCTGTAGTACACGAAGGCGCGAGTGAGGCGGCGCCCGAGGCAGACGCGGCACAGGTTACACACCACCTAGATGACCTCATCATGGACGACGAGAGTGTCGACGGGGACCTGCCTCTTGAAGGTGAGTTTATTGATATCTGGTTAGTTACTCTCCAGTGTCAGACGGAAGTTAAAGCGGCGACTCAGGTTTACGTGGCGTAGATAGAATAAAACAGGCTTCGATAACCTACGTCATCATGGACCACGATTGTATCAACGAGGACTGCTTCTTAAAGGCGTATCTATTGATATCAGGTCGTTATTTGTGTCATAAGGATTATGCTATTGCAGTATACCGCGCAATCGTTACATACACGACCTCATTGGACGAGGAGAATATAGAGAACATACCTCTTCAAGTTGTGTCGTCCGTTCATACTCGCATTATTTATAAAAACGTATCATTTTTTTTTATACTATGTCGGGAGGCATACGACCCACCTGATGTAAAGCGGGTACTGTAACCTATTGACACTTGCGATATACTCGTATTTAACTATCACTCGCACGATGCCTCCTCTGCTGCTTGCACAGCAAACTCCCTGGGAGCTTACTGGTGACCCCACTCACACGCAGGAACACAAAAACCCTCTAGGGAGTTGTTATTTGGCTGCGGTTTTCTGTGAGGTGGAGGTACTTCCCCAGGCGGGCTTTGATGCGCCCCACCTTTCTTAAACAATCATTTATAGGTATATATTGATATAGGTAGGTACTTAATATGCCAAAATTACGTAGGTACTTTTATTTTGTAATTTTTATGTAAAATTGTAAGTTTGTAGCATACTATTTCCGTTAAGTATTATTTATTATATGCAAGAAAAGTTGGATGGGGTTATTTTAGTAATTTTATATAATTAAAATAACCCAGGTTATAAGCGTTATCGTTATATATTTTTTGTGTTGCAGAAGCTAATAAAATAGACTTGAGCGCCAAGTCGTCTCGGATTGCGTGCGTGTTAGTGTTATTATTCCGCGTGTCTCACGGCGCGTGTAACTTGCACGGCGTGCGGGAAGACTCCGTGCCGAACCACACGTTCGAATTACTCACCGGGAGGGAATGCTTGAACGCGTTGCTCGATTACGTAGAACGATGTAAGAGGCCTTTGGGAAGAGCGGCAAGAATTTTAGCGCGGGTTTTGAGGTATGATAACGTTATTATAACATACACATTATATAGTATTTGGAAAAAAAAATATCTTTGTAAATTTCGCATTGCTAAAAACAAATTAAATGGTATGAAAAAAAAAACAGAAATGCATTTAAGTTTAGCTGATCCTTAGCATGAAAATGAATCTACGTTAACGATGCGGCACAGATACATGATGTGTTCTTGCTATGTAAGATAACATTTATTACTGTAATTTTATTAAGACGGTATCTACTTATCTGTTTATAGAGTAGAATCCTCGGAAATGATAAAATAATTATATTGATGTTTCCTAAACATTATATTCCTTGTATGATACACAAAATTTAAATTAATGATTTTATTTACTTTCAGTAATGCGCTTTGTTTAATGAGTATACTGAGGCATCGATTAGCACTTAGATTGTACAGCATGTCGGTGAGCTCTAGGCATCCGCCTACAAGATGTCAACAATGTAAGCAAGTAAGTAATACCCGCATATTCAAATACTTAAGGACACATTCAGACGCAACTATTCTATTAATTAATTTGCAATATTTAATGAGGTGTGTAAGAAGGACTGAGGCATGTGGCGCTCTGCTCTCACTGCCTACCCCGCAAAGGATTCGGCGTGAAGTTATAGATAGATTATTCAATAAAGAACAGACAACATTTAAAAAGTGATTCATATTAATCATAATGAATGTATATCGAACTAAAAATATCATTTCAAATAAATAAATCTTTTAATGATCCAAAACTATGTCTATAGATTATTTATTTAAAAATACCCGCATAAAAACACGTGACGTCATTTGTATTTGTACACTCAAACTACAAGCCGTAGTAGCACTTAACTTGTTTATAACGTATTTGGTTTGTTATTATTCAATCAATTGCAATAATATCTTTAACGACTGATAGCTTATTTACTTACAGATGACGCCACGCGTTCCGAACTAAATATGCCATTTAAGCGGCATTTCTAAATAAATAATTTTTAAACATAGTCTTCAGTCTACTACTTCAGTCTTCAGTTACTATATTTTACGCTGTTACAATATCCATTATGATTAATTTGAATCACTTTTTGAAATTTTATCCGATCTCCTATTGGACAATATTCTACTCAGTCTTGGCAAACTTTTATTATTATTCTATGTATAGAAAATGATTAAGGATTTTGCCTTACAGATATTAAGATTGAGTGCAAAACTATTGGCTCAGCTGACAATACTTGCAGAATCCAGCTATGGGATTGGTGAGATTAGTTACCAGCTACTCAAAGGTAGTCCGTCTATGCAACAGACTCTGTCATTGACACTGCCGTACATTGTGAGGTAAAAATCACTTATATTCCTTTAACCTGTCAGACCCCGTTATATACGTTTTCCCATTTTATTTTTGTGGTCAAATTCATAGTAATTTTATGTTATAACTTGGTCTTTAGTATGACCGCAGACATATAGACCACGCTGTCTTCGTAATCACTGGAAGAATGGACGAAGTTCGGTTCACTTCTACTACATTAACTGACCACTGGTGATAAATATTCTCGTGTTACAAACGTAACGGTCTGCCTTATGTGAAGCATAAACCGTAACCTACAGACGCTTGCCACACTCACGCCTTGCCACCCCTGCTGCTGAGGTAGCATCGGCAGGTGGTCCTGGCGACCTTCCTCACTAGCAGGAACTCGCCTATCTCAGAATTGTTAGATTGCTGTCTTCATATTCTAACTAGTCAGATTGATTATCATCATTGCACTAATTGTGTATAAACTTTTACAGAACTGAGAAACCATTAAAGAAGTACTTTATAGACTGCAACGCATTAAATTTTCTTTTTGCAAATATTACCGAATCTAAAGAAGACATCGAAGAATGCGTGACGGCGCTTGTGAAATTATCTACAAATATACATATTAAGGACCCAAAGACTCTAGAAAATAGATTCAAAGACCAAGTTTGTGTTGCTTACGATCCTATATTGGACAATTTATCCGTAGATGACATAGTTACCTTCGAACTAGACGATTTGTCAACCGTTCAAGCTAATAAGGTATTCCTGTGTCAAAATTCCGATTATTTTAGTGCTATGCTAATGGGTTGCTTCAAGGAATCTATAGAAAAATGCGTACGATTATCAGACGTGACTAAACCAGCCCTAGAATATCTCATAACTTTATTGCACTGCGGTTTGAACAAACCTAAGTGTGACGTGCAAGTTTTTCCAATGGCGGAAAACTTAGAAACTAATTTAGAAACTTTTCTATTAGCCGATCGATATTTACTCGATAGACTAAAAGGCTTGTTGAGCAGTGCCATATTACAATTTCAGTTGACGCCTGAGAACGCTGATAAAATTTATGTGTGGTCGCTGAGCAAGGGGATGGGGTTTCTGTGTGTTGAATCCGTAGCTTATATACTTACGGGGAAGATGAGTGAAGCCGCACGTACGCGATCCTTTACCACTATTCTTAGTTCGGAATATAAAGACCAGTGGTTAGATGACATCAAATGCATGATAAAGAGACAATTTGTAAAGTAATGGACATCACTTAATTGCTAGAATTTTGCCAGGGTATCTTTTATAGTTTCTTAACATCGTGTCTCTGTATGTATGGGGTATCGTAGTTTCTAAACGGCTGGGCTGCACGAGTTTTTTCATACGAAATCTAATCTAAATATTTTTGTGATCAAACATGAGTTATAAGAACAGATCAGTTTATCCCAAAATTAGCGGTACCTTTCCCCTTTGGTTATAAATTGCAGCTGCAATGGAAATTAAGCACACTTTCACTCGTCTTTTTGACTTTAAATTACACACTACAATTTTGAGTGCTGCGTTAATGTGGTTACTTTGATAACGACATCGCAGTCACGCTATGTGTAATCACTTTCTTATCAACAACATACGCTAGGTATACACAGAGTTTGTGAGACGTTTACGTGTCAGGGAATCTTTAAATTTTATTATAGCATTTTACTTAAATATACTTCCTGCTCACTAATTTCGCGTAGTCACTGCCTATTTTACTTAGACGATTATTTCTTACTACGCTTGCGGACCGTCGTTTTGGAGTGGTCCGGGCGCCATTGATACAGACTTATTGCTTAATAGATTCAGGCGTTACTTTGCGAAAGTCAAATCTATATGCAATTTGATCTAACCTGCTTTGCGTGCTTCCGCCACCAATTAGTTCATGCGGCCTAGCGCCGGCCGGCACCCACCCACTACTGTTAGTACTTGGTACATGCCGACGCTGCCATGGCTGCTCCGGTAGTCTCTGCCTCGGCTGCTGCGGTCGTCCGTCATCTGGAACAGAATCCGCATGCCCCCACCACCACCGTCGCTGCCACGACTGGCCTGGTCGTCGCTGCGACACGTGTTTCGCCTCTCCACGAGGCATCATCAGGCGTTGTAGACGTTAATCGTAAGAATAACATGCTACAAGTGACAAATCCATCGCAGTGCCGTCCCTTATATTGAATTGAGGGTGGGGGTGGATGGTGTGAGCGGAAAGATATTTAATAGTGGGGAATGGTTTACGTCAGTCTGTTTGTTCATGAGAGTAATTTTAGAATTTTTATGTTTATTAATTTCTAATTGTTCCCTAATATTTAGTTTTAAACCTTTGTCTATGGTGTGTAAAATTTGATATGTATTACCGTCGTGTGATATGTATATCGTCTACAACGCCTGATGATGCCTCGTGGAGAGGCGAAACACGTGTCGCAGCGACGACCAGGCCAGTCGTGGCAGCGACGGTGGTGGTGGGGGCATGCGGATTCTGTTCCAGATGACGGACGACCGCAGCAGCCGAGGCAGAGACTACCGGAGCAGCCATGGCAGCGTCGGCATGTACCAAGTACTAACAGTAGTGGGTGGGTGCCGGCCGGCGCTAGGCCGCATGAACTAATTGGTGGCGGAAGCACGCAAAGCAGGTTAGATCAAATTGCATATAGACTTATTGCTATCACTAGCATCTAAATTATCGGATGGGTATTGATATATGGCCGCAGTCAATGTGTTAACATCGATACGGCTATCATTAGCATGACTTGTACTATCTATTGTACGAAAATACTGGAACAGGAAAACCACAATATCAAATGACATGTCAGAACGGATATATGGTTATAGTTTATTGATATAATAAAATAATTGTGATTTTTTATTTAATAATTACTCATTATATATTCTCAGTACGTTACCATTTTTCGACAATTATTGTGAAGCGTGAATATATTTCCATAATATGTTATTACAATATTGGGAAATCAGTTTATGTGATTTAGAAATAATTTAACAACAAATGACAATTATAAACTGCAATGACAACTTAAACAATCTTTAGAATGATTTTGTTTTATTACAAATAATGATTTTTTTTTCATGTTTGGATAGCCGTTCAGATGAAATTGAAACAAATAATCAACGTTAAGATAATACTGACGTAATATTCAATTTTCTAGATGCTTGAGTATTACACCGACAATTATTTTGTCATTGTTCTTAAATCCTTGGTAATAATTACACATTTCAATTTTGAGGGAAATAGGATTTTGTATTTTATAGAGAGATATTATATATAAGAGACTATTTTTTGTTGTCTTTTTGGCAATGTGCAAGCGATACTCTTTGTATTGTACTTTACATCAGGTATCAGGTAGGCCACATGTTCACAACAATCAGTAAGGTCTATAGCTAATTTGTTTGTCTTTCTCTGTGGCGATTAGCGACAGCGTTTATTTTATCCTAATCATCCGCATATCTAAGTATATTGTACTTATGCATTTCAATAAAAGCAATCGTGCATTTTGAAACTGCTGTTTTATCTGAAGGTTTGAGTTTTGCCGTACAGTGAAGTTTTCTATTTGGCCCAGATTGCCTCCGGAACGTTATAAATGTGACGATTATTAAGGCGCAACTGTAACTGACTAACTTTCTAATAGCTAAGTCAACGAGCGTAGGCAGAAGTTTAGTTCGTAGCTTTTCCTTTGCATGGAGGTTTTCCACGTCTGTTTTCGATATACAACATTATTCTGGGAAAGTGTCTCAGCAGCAAGCTGTATTCGCGTAAGTAATTCCTGATATTCGTTACGTTAATTGTTATACCAAGAAATTACTATTCTTACATTTCCATGCAGTCATGTGCATGCAGCAAATCTGTTTGGAGTTGATCTATTGATATTTGTTTATCATAAAATATCATCATTCCAGAAGGTTCGGGTAGGTATGTCAGCTGTGTGTACAAGACTTTTATAATAATATATTTACTTCCATAAGTTAGCGTTGGCATTAGCACCGCGTTGTGTACAGCGAGCTGTGCCTTCTGGCTTAAATTGCGGCTGCCTAGAAGTTTACCCAACGCTCCATTCACGCTATTCCCTTATGGCGCTCGGTTCTCTCTGCCTACCCCGCAAGGTACCTGGTGTGAAGATATACATACATACATATTTTTCAGTGTGTGTGGTTAGAAAAAAGTTCTAATTTGCTAGTTTTGCTCTACTGCTTGTGCCTAGATTTTGTGTGCTATGTTATGTTGAGATTAAGAAATGTTTTTATTCTTAGATATTGTTTCTGGAATTTGAAATAGGTTCTGACTTCCATCAGCACCTGTTTACAACTTATATTCTAATAAACTAGTGAATTTTCTGTTTTAAATTTTGGAATATCACTTTAGTCCTTTTAGTCTGTGGGATTTACACCTTGGCATATTTAAAACACATTTTGCTGCCCATGAACTTATTATTTTGTACGGTTTTATGGAAACTAGCACATTCCCCGGATATATATGAATGCATGCAATTATTTTGGGGATTTGAAAACGTTACACAGTGATTGTTTTAGCAATGAGGGTAAAAACGGGCGTTTCTGGCCCTGGTTTGTTTTATCTATGATTTCTGTTTGATAATATCGGTTAGGAGCTATGATTTCAATTCAGTGGTAAAAATAGTGTCTTTAGAAATCCAAATCGTCGATTAATGAGGTTAAGTAAGGAATGATGGAAGGCAATTCAGTGAATATTGATTCTGTAAATAGTAAGAGTAATATATATTTTGTGACGAAACGATAATGCATTAAATGCATACAAATATTGCCATTAATTATTACAAAAATTATGTGCAGGTAGGTATATATTTTGGCTGGTCCCTTAGGAAGGAAAAGTCGGATGAATATTGCGTAAATTTATATTAAAGCATGCATTTCAATAATTTACAAAGATTATTTATTACGGATCATTCCTAAATTTCTGTACAATTACAATTATTTATAATTTTATACAACATAGCACCATGAAGTGTATCATTTACTTACTTGTAGATATTTTCTTATAATAGGTAATGTAAAAAACACAAAATATAGTTATTTAATAAAAAGTTGTTGACGTTTTCATTTGCTTCTTAAAGATACCTTAAGTTGAATCTCTTGATTGGGAATCAAAACTTGTGAAGTCATTGCGTCCACCTCTGTGGCATTTACACACTCTATATCGAAATTGTCTACAATCTGCAACAAACGGTAATATCGCCAAGTGAAACCAACTTTAACCGTTAGTTGGTGTAAAGTAGAGAGATATAAACAGAGAAGGTCAACTTGGGCACTTGGCCTTTTTGTTTTTGGCATAATTACCAACGCTGGCATTTTACAACCACCACTGTGATTAGTAGGACAATTCGCGACTTCTTTAACGCAGAAATGGTTTAGAATTGTATAGGTGTTAGTATGAACATTTTGAAAGATTGGTCGAAGATGCTAATGCTATATCTCTCTACTGTGACATACATTTCTTATTTTTTAAGAAGGGCTTTAATATCCTATCTTTCAGTATCAATGCTTTGTCCCCTTCGTGTTACCAGCAGTATATAAAGACCGATATTAGATTTTTGGGATACAAGTAATTTACGATTATAACCATATTTAGACCCAAAGCTAACTTAACTTGATACCACTGAGGTGGCGATCAAGAATACGAAGTGCCTCATGTAGCGTATGGACGCTTGCGACACCAGAGCCAACATATTCACGCAATCATTACATAACTTAATTGTTCGCGGATAAGAACCTGCATTTGGTGATTATTACCAAACGAGGCTCTAGCAGAAAATAGACCGGGCACAGCGAATAGCTTGGAGCAGCCATTGAGGTTCAATAGACCCTGCGGAGTAATTAGGCTGCTATTTGGTGAGGTGTTTGAATAACAACACACTGGATATTGGTGTGTTGGGATGAAGTGATGTCTACTACTAAGCTTAGAAGTTACTGCGTTAACAGCGGTGATGCCTATGCGCGTGCGATCTTTCTTTAAACAGCGTGGAAAGTTACACAAGCATACGCTCCACCTGATGCAAAGAGCTACTAACACAAAAACTCCATAGGAGCTTACTGGTAACCCTACTCACTCGCAGGAAAACAAGAATCCTAGTTAGTTGTTATTTGCCTGCGGTTGTCTCTGAAATGGGAGCACTTCCCTAGTCAGGTCGCGATATCACGAAAAGCTCGTTTGTATGCTTATGGCAAAAACATAATAGAATTTGTACAGAATAGGTTCCTTATTATTTCGAGAGATGGTATTGCGCTGGGCTGTTATTAGACCGCCTCCTGCACTTTTAAGTACGTTAAGTCATTAATGGACATATTTAATCGATACAATAAACGGTATTTCCTTATAGTAATGATGATACATAATTAACTATAGGTACCTGATAAATGGCTTCTGTGAGTTGCAGCATTGCAATTTTTTGTCCTATACAAGACCTGGCTCCCAAAGCAAAAGGCAGTGACGCAGATGGGACATGGTTAATAATCAACTCTCTCCTTGGATCATTCCTGTCCCAGCGGTGTGGCAAGAACATACTAGCCTTACTAAAGTTCTTCTCATCTCGACCGGATGTGTAAATGGAGGCTATTACTGGTGTCTACAAAGAACGGTAGTTAATTTATTTATGTAGATATAAACATTGTAAATTTTGTACTGATAGCCCAGTGGATAAAGAACCGGCCTATTGACCAACTGGTCCCCGGTTCGAATGCAGGCGTGTTGCCACTAAATGCATGTTTTGACTTATGTATATACTTATATGCAATTATCGCTACCTCGGCGGTGAAGGGAAATATCGTGAGGAAACCGGCACGTCCAAGAAATTATATTTCGAAAGACGTGTGACGTAACCCAAGAAAGGTCTGGTTTTCCCTCTACGTTGTGGTCTGATGGTAGTCGTTCCAAATAAAAATCATTATCTTCACCTTATGCTTATGTAGTGAATCCCGCCAATCCTAAATGGATTAGAAAACGGGATAACGCTAAGAAGAAGAGGAAATACTGAAATCGTTACTCCATTTATAAATTATTTTATATTACAAGTTTAGGATTTAATACACGACGCATGTCACGGAAACATAGCAAGTGTATAGCTAGTATTAAGCCCTTACCTGTGACAGCATTATACAGATTTATTTTTTTACGAAAAAGACATATTAATGAATTGAGCTGTGTGAACAGTTATAATAATCAATAACCAGGCAAATCCTAAAGTTCAATTTTCTAAAATATTATCTATTATGATCAAAATTACCTAGTAATCCATTTTTCCTTTGGATTTATCCATATTTATAGGTTCTGGTCAGGGGCGTAGCTAGGTGAATAAAGGACCTGTTGCAAAAAAGTCCGGAGCCCTACCTAAAGTTTAGATTTTATCAATCAAAATATAAATATATACAAATACTGTAAAGGTGTACCTAGCTACTTTACCATCAGCTCTTTGGCGTACAATACAGCACACGGCAAAGCTTAGTGCTTGTAAGCGCACGAGTGTTCTTGTTTAGTGATCGCCGAGCTTTTACAGGTGAAGAGTTTAGGAACGTACCTATTCCTGGATTAATAATATTGGTATATTTTTAGGGCCGGCAACGCATGAGTATTGTACTCCAGGCAAAAACTGTCCTCACCTTAGTGGTAAAAAAAAATAAAGAAATATATTAAGCATATAATCTGACGGCTAATATGTTAAGCTGGCGACACTGCATTCTTATTAATTAATAAACTTAAACATACACGGAAATTTCCCACAAGTTTCAAATAAAAGTTCGAAACTTGTTGGAAATTTGCTTGTATTCATTCAAATAAGTTACCACAATTAAACTCGTGTTACAGCCTGTTTTATTTACATTCTTAAGTGTGAATTATTCCCTAGTTCAATTTGAGGTTTGCTGGTCAGATTCCGAGGGTCCCTTGAGCTTGGGGGCACCGCCTAGCCCTCCGGTAGCTAGGCCACCACTGGTTCCGTCTGATATCACTATATTTTTAAACAGAACCATTTTCGCCCACAAAAATGTTACGTGCATTAAGTGATCACGATCACTCTCTAGAAATAAATATATATTTATCAATTAGTAAAGGGTCTAAAACAATTGCAAATCCAATCTTACTATTTGTAAAACGATTAAACCAAAGTTAAATACTTAAATGTGGGCTCATTCAGTTCTCACAGAGGGTCAGCCGAATCTCCGTATTATAATAAGTTTACAGTGTTCTAAGCAAAGTATTTGACTTCATCGCTCATGTACTCATACAAATATTGAACAACATAGGTGTAAGAGGAAGTCCTCTGGACTGGATCCTATCTAAACTGCAGAAAACAGCAATTCGTAATGGAAACCCCATTACGAAAAAAAATTACCTTGTTTCATTCGTCTTCGATTACCAATACAACAGATACGGAGTCCTGCAAAGTAGTGTTTTGGGTCCTCTTTATATATAACTAGCTGCTGCCCGCGGCTCCGCCCGCGTGGTGTCAAATAACGTAGCCTATGTGTTAATCCAGATCATAATCTACCTACGTGCCAAATTTCATTCAAATCTGTTCAGCCGTTTAAGTGTGAAAGAGCAACAAACATCCATCCATACATACAAACTTTCGCATTTATAATATTAGTAGGATTTAATTGTTTTACAAATAGTAAGATTGGAATTACAATTGTTACCTTTTACTAATTGATAAATATATATTTATTTATTTCTACAGAGTGATCACTTAATGCTCACGCACATGAAAATAATTACTTAGTAAATTTTACACAATTGGTTTTAATTTCAAATATAAAAAAAGAGACGAAACACATTGAGTTTGCATTTGATCTAACCTGCTTCCGCACACAAAGCAAGTTAGATCAAAGGCATGTAAATTTGACTTTCGCAAAATAACAATTGAATCTATTAACTACACATTGAGTTATTATGTACTAGAGGAGCTATCCTAAGTAAAAGTCTTGTTCCATTTTGGTAATAATTAAAACTAATGTCTGCGGCAGCGCTGAAATAATTTAGACGTCTATTCCAAAGTTTCGATGATACAGCACTAAATCGCTTGTAAGGGGTATTAAAGGCAACAAAGCATGGCGCAATCATTTGGTTTATGGTGTCGGTTCTAGTACACAAGTACATAATAATTCAGTGACGAAACATACTTGCAACTGTAAATTAGGAAAAGTACTTCATATCTAACCAGGAAAAACCAAAAAGTAAAGAAAGTCCTGCCAGCCATGCCATAACATTTACATAACCCAAATCAAAAGTAGTCTATAATATAACAACTCAAAAGTATCAAAAAGCCAAAGGCAAACAGCTCATTGAGAACTATGCACCTTGGAGGAGTGATTATGTTCACCTATCCTCTAAACTCGCTAATACTCGTATAACACACAAATTCATACCAAAGTTAAAATTTTGTTATTTAATATTTTGTTACGGAGTTATTATTTGCTGTGAATTAAATACTGACAGAGCGATTAATATTGCTCAGTCAGCATTTTTGTAGTACAATAGATACTATATAAATATCTAATTCTACAATGTAATAAAAGAAGAATGTTTTTGGTACTAAAATTTATTGTCATTTCTTAGGTAAAACCTTTAGTAATATTACTTTCATTTCTTCTTTCATGTGGTTATAAGGATGTTCTATTTCACTCGGGACTTCTGGTATTCTTAACCTTCGTCTAACAGATGGTGAAAGGAGCACTAGATTCTGTATGAGTCCAAATCCACTTGAAGTCACCCAGTACAGACAAATACACGATGGAACACTAGCTGCCACCGGTATCATGATTATTGAGAATACTCTAAACACATTTGTAAAAGTGTTATACAATCTTGATGGCTGTCTTAACTTTGACATCCTTTGTATTTCTATTATTGCTAAATTTGTGAAACCAAAAGTAACAGGTAAGACTAACGAATGATCTGGCTCTGTCAAATTCGGAATCCATCCAAATCCACCAGTTGATAATTCCATAAGTGTCACTATAGCAGCGGTATCCATTGCTTCCATATAAACTAAATTTCTAAGGGCAAAGGAGATGCATACCCAGATTGGGATTTGAAACCAAATCAACATACTTGCTTTCAATGGATGACAATTGTCTCTAACTATAAGCTGCTGCCACTGCTTTTTGAGAGATCTTTTGTATACAATGGCCGCTTGTTTGTCCGTTAAGTTGTACATTTTCTTTGCTATAGCTGTTTCTTTTTTTAACTCGTTGACTAAATCTTTTAACTCCAAACTGATGTTTTCTACTTTTGCTAATATATAATTTTGGTATACTGTGAGTGGCAGGGTCACAAGACCACGTATGAGTACTGTAGAAAGAACTACAGTAGCCCACCAAGTTAGACCAGTTGAGTCGTGAATATAAAGCAGTCCATCCTGCATCAAGTGAACAAGGTAACTATTTGATATGCTTGTATAAGTTTGCTGCTGCCATTCCGCGAACCCGTCCATTGACAGCTGTCTTTTATTAAACACCCATGGATTCTTCGAGGTGATTGTCTCATTTCTTAGCATAATGGCATGCCCTCTGGGGTTCATTTCGCACTTTCTCTGATTATCATTATAACATAAAACACTAAACGTTCTAAAATTCGAACATGAAATATATTTATTGCATTTATTTATTACCCTTAAAGAAATCATGATGGTATTTTTATGTAAGTCTCATAACATTTTTGTATGATTATATTATAATTATATAGGTAGTTGTGAAATTCAATATAAAGTAGGTACCGTATACAGAGAGGTACCAGTCTGATAGATAGTTGACTTGACAGTTGACGTTTAACGTTGACATATTTTTTTTAATTCTTTTTATCCACGAGGCAAAGGGATCTAGCCCATACAGTCTTCAGTTCAGAACCACTTCAAAATCTTAAATGTAGATGTACCAGCTTCAGAAACTGTGCTAAAATATTACTTAGAAATGGTACCCAGACCCAATCCTGTAATTTAAATACCACACGTAAAACGATAGTGAATTTTACAAGGATTTCTCGACGGAATAGAAAAAACAAGTGGAAGTGCTAAGTAGACGTGGCGCGCCTGCCACAATTAAGCGTTGTTACGCATAACTATGCTTATTTGATTCCAGTCGCGTTCTAACATTGTCTTCGGTAACATTCTATAATTTTCTATAATTATGCTGTATTGTTCAATTTTTGAATGCAAGAACGATAGTAGTAGAATAAACATTAATAATCCTATATATATATATATATATACAAAACCAAGAATCTTCAATGTCACTGTTCAATAAAAATATACAGAACTGAATCCTTCGTGCGGGATCTCCTACTTCTAAACCTTGCACCCCAGAGCCCTGAAAAGGATGTTTTCCTTCTCAATGTATTGTTCTCCACACCTTCCATATTGATAAGTTATGATTTCGAGCTGCTGCTCTAACGCTCAAAGTAGGATCCATTTCAAATGTGTGCATGATTTCTTTCTCAACATCCGGGTCATGTCTTCTGGGATTTACGTCACGATCTGTACCACGAATTCTAGTTTCCGAAAGTCGCCGGTACGTGTTGTAAATTACTCTCACATTTGGTAATCTGCGATTCGGATAACGCTCATGGTATATGCACTGCGCCAAAGCACCATTGCCATCCGCTCTACCATAGATGAAGTCAATGTTGGCTTGTTCTTTATTAGAAAATGTAGCCATTTTTACAGCAACACGTCAATACAACGGTGAATAAACTACGTACTCTCAACACATAATTTGCATTCGTCCAGTCTCGACGGTAGTTATCGGTTATTCAACTAAACCGGTTACAGCGATACCGGTGCGGCGGTACCTGATATGCTTAGATGTACAAAAATAAACGTCAGCTTTTGTTTCATAAACGCGAGAATTCTTGGAATAAAACTGCATTAGAGATAAAAGAATAAAGTACTGTAGTTTTAAAGAGCTGTTACAATTCAAAAAGTTTTTCAAATTATGAAGCAAGAAATGTAGAACAAAATTTCTAGAATGGACCTTCGAATTTCGAACATGAAAATGTATTAAATTTACCAACAATGTTGTTTTATTTGTCCATGTAAAAATATAAATTAATCTCCCTCAATTTGGTTTTTAAACTCTAACTCTGAGAATTGGTAAGATATCAGCTTAAATGATAAGAAAAGCCAATAACCGAGCATGTTTTTACAAAGGTTTGAACGATCGAGGCTATTTTAATTATTTTTCTAAATGCCATAAAGTATGTACGCATTTTTAATTTTAAAGGTTTTGACGACTTGAAAAGCGACTGGTATTTTTTTTTAATAACACAGATGCTTGGAACTTGGTTTATTTGATTAGCTACACATCTGACAAACCCCAAAGAAGATAACAATTAAGATTCCTACTGTGTCCTAATTTAAGTAGGAAATTCCTACTTAAATTAGGACACTTGGAAATTAACTGTCAGAAATAGAATTTTCATAAAAATAAAGTCTAAGACATCTATTGATCAATATGTTCTAAATGGTGTCAACTATCATCCCCGTAAGGCTTTGCACCCTGCTTCCAAACACCATGTATGTACATGTCTAGAATTCTGAGCCTGAAAGCTTCGATCACAAAAATAAAAATTGTATGCCTTATTTATTACAGTCAATGCGATGCTGCGTATATGGTAGTGTGTGCATCATGTGAATAAGACCGTTCGTCATTAAAATAGATATAAGTTATTCCTTTTCAGCACGCGGAAACTCAGTATTCCTTGAATGTACTCTCAAGACTTGCATATCAGGTAGGTACCTAACAGGCGAGTGTCGGTTGACGCGCACGTGCGCGTGTCACTGGCGCTTTACAAGTATTGGTAAATTTAATTACACATTTTACTTTTTTGACGACATCACTGGCGGAGTGGTTTGTTTGCAATGCTACTTTGATATTAAGGCTCGTGGGTTCGGTTCCCACATACATAGTACCAACTTTTGTATGCATGAACATGTCTGTTTGTCTTTCTCTGGGCGTTTTTAAAAGAGGTAGAGCGCATCAAAGTAGCCCGTTTGAGAAAGTACCTCCACCTCTCTGAAAACCGCAGCCAAATACCTAACAACTACCTAGAGGTTGTTGTGTTCCTACGTGTGAGTGAGATCACTAGTAAGCCTGTAAGGAGTTGCTGTTCTAGCAGCAGAGGAGGCATCGCGCGAATGATACTTAAGGTATTGCAAGCGATCATAAGCTACGATAACCACTTCACATCTGGTGAGCCGTATGTTTGTATGCCTTTTCTTCTGTTGTTCTCATAAACTATTGATATATATTGAAAAAAATAACCTGATATTCATTCATGAAAAGTAATAGATACTACTCGCCTTAGTACTTTCTAGTGTATTTTTTTATGAGACAAGTCGCTATAATATAAGGCTAAGCGAAGCGGCCGTTGCACGGAGATTTTATATTGATCGAAGTTTTATGGGACGCGAAACGAATAAATTTAATATACTTAAGTATACAATTTTCTTTCTGTGATCTAAGAACAAAAGGCAAAAGTGGAACGTCTTTTTTTCTTTCGGTATAATCATTCGCTCTTTGGCTTTTATGACACCTGTTGGAAAATCGGAGACGAATGAATCCATTTTCGATTCACCAAGAAAGTCGAAAATGCATCGAGATTTAAAAAGATCCAATCCTTAACACGTAAAAATCTACGATTCGAAAAGTAAAAATGCCGAAAATTAGAATATCAAAATATACTTAAGACAGGATTTGTTATTACGTCGTATACCTATTACACATCCCTATAATATTCTTTTGTCATAACATTGAATTGTGATCAAACACATGTCGAGCCTAGCCCGCTTCGCTCGCTCGGCTTTTGATAGTCACAATCACAAGCCTAACCTAACCTAACCCAGCAATGTTGGACTGCATGTTTCGCAATTTTGAATTATTGGTACCTATTTTAAGCTTTCGGCCAAATAAACATTCGGCGTTATTCGGCCTTCCGCTCATAGGTCTTATGAAATTCGGTATTCTGAACTTCGAGATTATAATACGTACCCGGAGAGGACTTTCTGATAGCATGAATAGCAAGGCGTCAGAGGCATATGTATTTTTTTTATACTACTTCGGGAGGCATACAAGCATATGGCCCACCTGAAGTAAAGTGGGTACCGTAGCCTGTTAAGGCTAGCGATATATTAAGTATCACTCGCGCGATGCCTCCTCTGCTGCTTATACAGCAACTCCTTAGGAACATACTGGTGACCTTGCTCACACGCAGGAACACAACAACCCTCTAGGGAGCTGTTATGGCTGGCTGGCTCCGGTTTTCTGTTAGGTGGAGGTACTTCATCAGACGGGACGCCTTGATGCGCCCTACCTCTCTTAAAACATCCAGATCAAGACAAAAAGACATGTTCATCCACACAAATGTTTGCCTTGTGTGGGAATCGAACACACGAGCGTTGGTGTCAAAGTAGCCTGTGGCTTAATTTTTAATCCATGGCGTGACGTGAGAACAAAAACCAATAGAAGCTGAAATCTCAGGAAATCCCTTAGTCCCCACTTACGACACCCACGGGAAGAGAGGGGGCGGTGATTTTTAGCATTCTTTTTCCGTCACCGCACCATACCATAGGGTACAACATGACAAAAGTGTATGTGTCTTATTTACCTATTAAATTTAAGCACAGTGACAGTAAAAAATCTTTGTAATCTATGTGAAATCTATGTAAAAATCTTTTTAGTAGTTTTTCTGTGATTTGATAACATTATACCTATTTTATGATTGTCACTAGAATGGCAAGCAAACCGTATAGACAGTACGTAGCGTCGATTATGCATGCTTTCAACGTAAGTGCATCAATCGCGAGCTGCGACCCCTTTAATATCTCAATAATAGAAATAATTTAACAACAAGATGTAAACTACGTTTCTTTTGCACGGCACGCGTTGTGAGAAAGCTTGTCATTGTGATATCAGTAGCGGAACGCCCAAGCTATGTCCTCATTTTACATATGTATTATATTTATTGTATTTATCTTTTTGTGTTCTTCAAAATGTGCATAAAACCTTTCATGCACATTTCACAGGGTTGGCAAGTCACACATGATGCTATGAAGAGTTGCCAATATATAATACATTACGTTATATAATTATAATCTGGCAGTCCGTATGCTTTTTTGTTTCTTAAAACAGTTGTTATATAAAAATATTGTCGTTGATTTTATAATCATATAATTATGTAAAAAGATATAATAATTTCATATATTCCACGAGCTCTACAGTATTTATCGTGAACCATACAATCGTACACATATTAAAAATAGCTCACAAAAATAGATACTGTGTTAACTTACCCCGGGGTGTAGAATATATTGACCTAGAACACTTTCTTTTGTAAGAATCCTTGTTAAAAATGGCGCAACAGGAAATAATCTCATGGATTCCTTAATAACATATTTTATGTATAATTTGTTATTATTACGAATTTCAACTTGCGCTGCTTTATTTTTAGAAAGTAAATATAATGTCCATAGTGTGGTATAAGCTGTCTGTAAAAAATAAAACAATAGAATGGTAAGTATACTGCTATTACAAAAAGTGCATAAAACCATGCTTGTTACCTACGAATAAATAATTATTTATTCGTATCTTGTTACAGAAGCGAGCGAGGTATTTATGGACCCTGTCATACCTATGGCGCTCGGTTTTCTCTGCCTACTCTGCAAGGAACCTGGCTAAAGCTATAACTATATACTTAGATATGAAAAAAAAAACAAGCGGGAGTTGAACTCGCGCACTGAGGGTTTCGTACGTAAATGTATCATTAGCAAAGTAAATTGATCTTCAGTAAGACAACTGTTTTATCATTCTGAAAATATTTATAGAAGCTACTCGGATGTAGATAGAAGGATAAGTAAGGAGATTAGGAAAATCCAAGTCAAATTGACTTAAAAAAACACATGAATTTTACATAATATTTGAAAGAATCTTCATTGATTACATACAAAGGAACAAAATTGAGCTACAAATGCTAAAGAGGCGGGTGAGGTGTGTAAGGACCGGGTCATGTGACGCTATTTCCTCCTGCCTACCTATCCCGTAAGGGAGTTGGCGTGAACACATGGATAGACAGACTAACAAAATATCACACAACACACAACTAATTTTCGCAAATCCTTAGGCAGCGTCATTCATTTTCGTCATTTCAGCGCGGCCGTGGCGAAAGCCATATCGGTTTCTGATCAAGTCGCGGTCGTGGCTTCTTATAAGTACAATCAATAATTCCTACACTACTACTGCATATACATAGAAATAGGCACGATTAGATAGTAACGTACCGTATCTCCGGCAGCAATGACAAAGTCTGCAACAATTCTCGTAACATCTTCTTCTGTAATGTTTTCATTACATAGTTTATTGATTAAACCATTGCTCTCACAGCTTTTGGACATCATTTCACGAACAATCTTTTGTGCTGAAAATAAAATTAATTCCTTAGGATTAAGGGAAATTAAACATAACCAAATATCTACTTGCAAAATAACCATTGTATTACCTAGTATGATAGACAAATCTACAGACTCTTTAAAATCTCTCCACACCTGCAAGTTCAATTTCTGGCACCAAAGTAGCGGTAGTCCGTGTAATTTGGTCGTAGTTTTAAAAATGTTTTTTACAGTTTCCGAAAATACGTTTAATAGTTCTTCATAATGACTGCTTGTTACTAGCGATCTCTCCGAACCAAGCAATATATTGATTATAACTGAAATATAATAAGCGCTCAAATGGGTTTGAGCCAACAAAATAAAATGGGTTCAGTCATATTTATTTTTAATAATAATAAATACAAAAAAATCCAGTCTGGAAATGTAATTGTCAAGCAGAATAATGTTTTTTATTTCGATAAGATGTCAACAACAGCGTTCGGACGTATGACCCGCCTTATGACAAACTGTGATCGTACCCAACAGAAACTTGCGACACTGACTGCATCACTCGTGTGTTACCGACCTTGTAAATATCACTACACACCTTTCTTCAAAAAATGTAGTTGATTTTGTAATTTATTGACTATCGACATTAGTAGGTATTAGAAAGAGATAAAAATTGTTTTATGTAACAGGCAAACTCTCTTAAATACATACCATCTGTTGCAAGTCTGTAAAAGTCTGATTCTAAACTAGGTAGAAAATTTCCTTCTTTACTTTTCGATGTCCAAAGTGTTACAAAGTTGTTAATGGTATTAGTAATAGGACCTCGTAACCATTGTTCTGAATCTTCCCTCAATAAATGCTTGTTCATAATACGACGGTTTGTTAACCATTCCTCTCCATCCATGAAGAACAGGCCTCGTTTAGAACCATAAAGTTTCTCATACAATATCCATGGCTCGGGTAAAATATGCGTCGGGTATTTTCCTTCCAGGTTTAGGAAAAGAGTTTTCATTAACAGTGGATCGCTAACAAAAACTAATTTCGTACTACCACCAAGTTTTTCCCAAAAAATTGGTCCAAGTTGTTTATGTCGGGAATCGATATATTTGTGTAGTCTGCAAGAATTAAAATTTTTAGTTTACTGTTACCATTTTTAAAGTAATGTTAAGTTCCTTGTGCCAAATACGATGTCCAATTCTGATGTTGTTTGAAAGTATTTGTTTGTTGTATCATTATAGTACATTAGATTACATTGATATCTTTACGTTAAAATTACAACAAAAAATGTACAAAGGCAGACTTATCCCTCAGGAATCTCATCCAGTCAACCTCTAAGCACCTAATTGACAAGAATTTAGAAAGCGTGTGGCTAAGTTGTACAATAAAATGGGTTAGTAGTATCCTAAACCAAGACATAATTGCATATACATAGTATATTATAGTTAACAAATTTAAATAATGTAAAACAAAACATCAAAGCAAATTTCGATAACCCATCGATATTTATAATTGAAATTTGCTTATACGATACCGAAAAATTGAGAGCCGTACAAGTAAATGTTATTTCCTTATGGACCAAATATTTACTCATTGATATTCAGTCATGTAATTTATTTATAATCGACATTTATTTTTACGATACCGAAAAATTGAGAGCAGTACAAGTAAATGTTATTTCCTAATGGATCAAATATTTAACTCGTAGTCATAGATATTCAGTCATATAATCTATACTATTGACGTATAGCATAGATTATATGACTAATACATATTTCAGTACTTTTTTTTAGTATTTTACAGTAATAATTTATGCATATAGAAATAATGCAGTATAGAAATAAAAAAAATCGTTTCTTAAGTTTACTCCTTAAGAAACGATTTTGAGTTATAATGCCCGGTAAGGAAATTTTATGAGGAGTAAAATCAAGTGAACTTGTTAACAAAAACCGTTACGCTCGTCCGCTTAAAAAGGGACGAACATATACATCCGTAGGATTTAACGTGCGAGGGAGTGAGATAGAAGTATCTATAGGATTTACGAGATTTTTTTTATACAACGTCGGAAAGTATACACAATCATACGGCCCACCTGATATATAGTGGTTACCGTAGCCTATGAACGCTTGTAATACAATAAGTATCACTCTGCTGCAGACACAGCAACTCCTTACTGGTGACGTCACTCACACGCAGGAACACAACAACCCTCTAGGGAGTCGTTATTTGGCTGCGATTTTCTGTGATGTGGAGTTACTTCCCCAGACGGGGATCTTTGTTGCGCCCTACCTCTCTTAAAACATGATTCATGTACACAAATGTTTGCAACGCATATGTGTGGCAATCGAACCCACGAGCATTGGTGTCAAAGTCGCGTCATTCACGACTGCGCCACCGAGCTCGTTAAAATGAGAATCAGATAGAAATCATTATATAGTGTTTATTACAGGGACCGAGCATTATACGTGTGTTAGTACAGTGCGCGCCTGCGTGTTACGAAGCTTGGTATATTTAACGTACTACTCTGTGTAAAAAGTATCGGGAATATGTCAATAAAAAGACCCGCGTAAAAGAGGTCGTTCTAATTTTTTTACTGCATGTTGGTAGCACTGTACTGATTTAGCGCGCAAAATTTGAGCGGGATCTGTCATTTAATTTGTTTTAAACTACACTTTTTGTTGGTCATAGTTTTGAGTCCTCGGCGATTTTTACAATGGAAAATATTGTTGAACAAAGAGTGTGCCTTAAATTTTGTGTTTCAAATGATATTTCATGTGGTGAATCACTAAAAATGTTGCGAAATACCTACGGCGAATCGTGTATATCGAAAACAAGGGCTTATGAATGGTATAAGGCTTTTAAAGAAGGCCGAGAAGTAGTAGTAGACTTGCCTCGTTCTGGTAGACCTTCAACCGCTACGACCAGAGAAAACATCGACAGAATCAAGAAGCTAGTGCTCGAAAATCGACGCATGAGTCTGAGAGAGTTGGCTAGTGAGGTGAACATATCTTTTAAGTCCGTCCACAACATTCTCATTGACATTTTAGGCATGAAACGCGTCGCCGCTCGACTAGTTCCAAAAGAGCTCAATTTTGTTCAAAAAGCGCAGCGAAAGCATGTCGCTGAAGACATGGTTTCCCGAGCTTCTACGGATCCGACCTTTATGAAACGTATAATAACTGGCGACGAGACATGGGTTTATGAGTATGACATGCAAACAAGCCAACAGTCTTCAGAATGGCGTCTCGAAAACGAGCCGAAACCCAAAAAACCGCGGCAAAGTCGCTCCAAAATCAAGGTGATGCTGACAGTTTTTTTTGACTACCGTGGTGTGGTTCACTCCGAATTCCTTCCAGAGGGAGAAACAGTGAATAAAGAATATTATTTAGGCGTCATGAAGCGTTTGCGTGAGAGTATCCGCCGAAAACGTCCAGATTTGTGGCAACACAACTCATGGATGCTGCACCATGATAATGCACCATCACACACAGCCATTATAGTGAAAGAGTTTTTAGCGAAAAATTCAACAAAAGTTCTCGACCAAGCACCGTATTCACCTGATATGGCTCCGTCTGACTTTTTTTTATTTCCCAAGTTAAAATTACCACTTCGAGGAAAACGTTTTGAGTCGATAGAAGCCATAAAAGAAAATTCGCTGAATGAGCTAAAGGCCATACCGCAAATAGCCTATGAAAAATGTATGGAAGACTGGGTGAAGCGGTGGAGATGTTGTATTGCAAGCGATGGGGCCTACTTTGAAGGCGATAAAATAAATTTAGATGAATAATTTGTATTTTTTGTTTTATTGACAAATTCCCGATACTTAGTACACAGAATGTATATTTTTATGTACTATTAAACAAATCTACAAGTGATTAAAGTTAAAAAAAAAAACATTAGATAATATGGAAGAAATTGATTTGATTCGTAATGATAATGAAGAAAAATCCGAAAAACATGTGAATGCGGTTAATTCGTAAGCCTATAGTTTACATTTAGATATGAATAATATAAATTTTATTCTTATTATTTTAGAAGACGCGTTCATTTACCCTCTTTTTCTATTCAATATATATATATCATAATTCATAATCATCGTTCGTAAGGTGTAAACTCCGTCGTGCATCGTAACTAACACACACAAACACATTTTTTTGTGATGTGACTACAAATTGTTTTCGAATTTTTTCCTTTACTTGTGCTACATAACATTGCTTCTTACCAAATTTCATGATTCTAGGTCAATGGGAAGTATTATATCCCCATTACAGACCTTTTTTTTATACAACTAGAATGCCAAACATGTATGTGGCCCGCATCAGATGGTAAGCAGTCACCACAGCCTATTGACGCTCGCAACACTACGGCGATATTCCTAGCGTGCTGCCAATCTTGTAACCTAAGGATGTTTCGTCACAGTACCCAGTAATTTCTCTGCCATATATCACCCTTCAAACCGGAACACAGCTATATAAATATAGCTGTTTGGCGGTAGAAATAAGACCTGAGTATATGATATTAATTTCAGCTTGATAGCTCCACCCGTCGCTGCATAAAGGGTCTTCACAGACAGACAGGCGGACAACAAAGTGATCTTACGTAGAAGGATATTTTCCTTTTGAGGTACGGAACCCTAAAAATCACACTTTCTAGATAACATGGTAAAAGCTAGAAGTCATATCGAATACTATAATATATCAAGTTATTTTAAAATCATTAAAAAACGGGAAAGTGCAAATCGAATTCGCGAATCAAGCATAAGGGTTACTGTAGTACAGTATAAAACACTGAAAATCACGTGTTATATATAGACAGCCATACAATTCTGTAAGAGCAAACATACTTACATCCTCGGAAACATCGGCTGTTACAGCCTTGAACACAAAGTTGCAATTCCTTAGTGTCGCTTTTCATGGTTGTGCGACACTAGCGCCGCAAGGCTGCGTTTGGAATTGGAATTCTACAAGGCAAACAGCCTCGCGTACGCTCACAGCCTTATAGAATACCAAATAATTTAGCCGTGATCGCAGTAGACGATGTCAAAGCTGTGACATCTGTGATCACAGCGACGCACACAGCCATTACGAGTCGCTTAGAGAATTGCATGGCAGCTCCTAATGTTTTTATTTTATTTATCTTTACAACGGCCATAAGAAAATACTATTTATATAACTTCACACCAAATCCCTTGTGGGGTAGGCAGAGAGAATCGAGTGGCACATGATTCGATCCTTACAAACCTCACTCGCTCGCCGATTTCTAAGGTCCCTGACATCACCTTCTGATAAAACGCGATCAATTAGAATTACACACCATGTATATGAAAATTTAAAGTCTCTACCTATTACGGTTCAAAGGGAACAGTATTGCAACAAACGGATTTACATACAGACGGACGGGCAGTGGACTCTTAGTAATATGATTCCGTCGGTAGGTATCCTTTGGATGTGGAATCCTAAAAAGGAATCAATGCTACTCCGTTTGTATAGAGTCGATCCATCGTGTGAGTTATCCTCGCCTACAGTTCAGGTCATCCATTAAATATTTGCATTATAATGTATCTTGCGAAGGTTGACGCAGCGTAACACACACGTATATATCTGTTAGGTACTAAATGATATAGTTTATATCCAACTCCTTTACTATTAAACAAACAATATATGTGTTAGTAATGATATATAAATAATCTCTATCTATATATATATATATCTTCACGCCAGTCCTTTGCGAGCTAGTCAGAGAGAGAGAACTGAGACTGAGCGTCACACGACTGGGTCCTTTTACATCTCACTCGCTTCTTCAATATTCATAAATCTTTTCATACGTGCTCGCCAATTTTTTTTGATAAAACATAAAAATAATCAAAGTCAAAGTCAAAATCTTTTTATTCCGTAAAAATGGCTACATTTGTTTGGAATCGTCACAATTTTTTTCCCTACCGTGCAGTTTATGACTAGGTGAGCACTGATAAAAATACTGCCAAAAAACTCAGGCATCACTCTTTTGATATCCAAACAAATTTACATAATTTATTAATTACATTATAATTGGATCGACTCACTCCCAGGCATTTTTATCATTAATATAGTCAGATACTTTATAATATGCCCTGCTACACAATTTGGCTTTAATCAGCGAACTTAAAAAGCTTTAATAGTAGTTTTAAATTTGTTTATTGACAATTCTCTTATATTGCTGGGAAGTTTGTTATAAAACCGTATACATTGCCCCATAAAAGAATTACTTATTTTGTGGAGACGGCATGCATGTAACACAAGATTATGCTTATATCTAGTATTTATGCTATGAGTATCACTCTTTTCACAAAATGAATCTATGTTTTTATGGATATACAAAAGATTTTCATAGATATATTGCGATGCGACTGTTAAAATATTTTTTTCTTTGAATTTTTCTCTGGGTCTCTCCCGGGGACCAAGTTTGTAGATAGCTCTTATGGCTCTCTTTTGCAATAAAAAGATGGTGTTAATGTCCGCGGAGTTACCCCAAAGAAGAATTCCATATGACATAATACTATCACCGCCGAGAATGTGATATATATATTTTTTTTATACTACGTCGGGAGGCATACAAGCATTCTGCCCACCTAATGTAGGTAAAGCAGACACCGTAGCCTATTAACGTTTGAGATATATTAAGTATCACTCACGCGATGCCTCCTCTGCTGCTTACACAGCAACTCCTTGGGAGCTTACTGTTGCAGTAAAATGTCTTTGAATATACTGGTCGTATCTGACTAATTTTGACTTAATGAATTTTCTGCTACTCTTACTAGCAGAAAATTCAAGCGCTTGCTTGAATTTTCTTTTTCAGTTCGGGAATTTTGCTGTCAAAGATGAAGCTCGCTAAAGTCGACCTGTTATGGATAAAGTCAATGCTATTCTTGATGTGAAATATCTATTGGAGCGGCTTGGCAGTAAAATCGAACCGTATGCCTTGACGGCAAATGGTAGAACGCTCTCTCATGCCGTCATGCCGCCCGCCTCTCAAAATAACATGCTACAAGTAACGTAATGTAAGTAATTCTAACGAGTAACGTCTACAACGCCTGAGGATGCCTCGTGGAGAGGCGAAACACATGTCGCAGCGACGACCAGCCATGCAATTCTGTAAGAGCAAACATCCCTACATCCTCGGAAACATCGGCTGTTACAGCATTGAACACAAAATTGCAATTCTTTGGTGTCGCTTTTCATGGTTGTGCGACACTAGCGCCGCAAGGCTGCGTTTGGAATTGGAATTCTACAAGGCAAACAGCCTCGCGTACGCTTACAGTCTTATAGAATACCAAATAATTTAGCCGTGATCGCAGTAGACGATGTCAAAGCTGTGACATCTGTGATCACAGCTACGCACACAGCCATTACGAGTCGCTTAGAGAATTGCATGGCAGGCCAGTCGTGGAAGCGACGGTGGTGGGGGCATGCGGTTTCTGTTCCAGATGCGGACGACCGCAGCAGCCGAGGCACATACTACCGGAGCAGCTTCGGCATGTTGCATCTACATACGGTAGTGGGTGGGTGCCGGCCGACGCTCGGCCGCATGAACTAACTGGTGGCGGAAGCACACAAAGCAGGTTAGATCAAATTTCATGTAAATTTGAATTTCGCAAAATAACGCCTGAATCTATTAACTATCAGTCGTAAAAGACGCGACTTTGACACCAACGCTCGTGGGTTGGATTCCCACACAAGACAAACATTTGTTTGCATGAACATGTCTGTTTGTCTTGGTGTTTCAAGAGAGGTAGGGCGCATCGAAGCAGCCCGTCTGGGGAAGTACCTCCACCACACAGAAAAACGCAGCCAAATAACAAGTCCCTAGAGGGTTGTTGTGTTCGTGCATGTGAGTGAGGTCACCTGTAAGGTGCCTACAACACCTAAGGAGTGTGTTAGCAGCAGAGGAGGTATCGCGCGAGTGATACTACATGCGTTAATAAGCGACGGTAACCACTTTACATCAGGTGGGCCATATGCTTTTATGCCTTCCGACGTTGTATATACAGCCCACCTGATGTAAAGAGGTTACAGTAGCCTAGTACATTGTGCATTGCTCGCTGCTTTGATGCACCCTGCCTTTCTTAAAATCACCTACACTGAGACAAACGGGCATATTGTTCATGCACACAAATGTTTGTACTGTGTGGGAATCGAACCCACGAGCGCTGGTGTGAAAGACTCGTTATTAACCGCTACGCCACCGAGCTCTTCGAAAGGTTTACCTCAAAAGAGTTTTGATCTATTTGAAAAAGTAAAGCTTGATATTTGGGTGCCACATGAATTTGCGGAAAGAATTCTACTGAATTATGTACTCGTGTACTCATTTGCGATTCTCTATTGAAACGCAAGGTAACTGAACGTGCGAAAAAGATCATGGTCAATGGGCAGTCAAGTTCCACAGACTATAACGATTAACTCGAATTATTTCGCAATAAGTTATGCTATGTGTATGACTGGTAGGGCATCGTTAATTATAACCAAACAGCTGATGAGACATAATCAAGAAATAGAGAAAAAATAAATTGACACCACACATCTTTAGCCACTCGGGAAATATTGAGAGAGTTTGGTAAAGGAAGTGTTAATGCATCCACCATGCATTCCTGACCTTGCACCTTCAGATTTTCAACTGTTTCAGTCTCTTCAGAATTCATTAGGTAGTGTAAGGTACAGTTTTTTCATCAGAAGTTACAAAATTTCTACAGCAATGAGATTATGTCACCACCTACAAAATGGCAACAAGTTATCGAACAAAATGGCAAATATATTATTATAATCAAATGTAAATAGACTATAATAAAAAAAAAACTTGAATTTGTATATAAAACCCGAAAAAATTTTGCCCCGATTTATTAAATATTACTTTTTTATATTAATCAATACTAGCGACCTGCCGCGGCTTCATTTTAGAGAGGTAGGGCGCAGCAAAGCATCCCTGTTGGGGAAGAATCTCCATCTCACAGAAAACCGCAACCAAATAACATCTCCCTGAAGAGCTGTTGTGTTCCTGCGCGTGAGTGAGGTCACCCGTAAGCTCCCAAGGAGTTGCTGTGTTAGCAGCAGAGGTGGCATCACGCGAGTGATACTTAATGTATTAGTTCATTGGCTACGGTAACCACTTTACATCAGCTGGACCGTAGGCTTGTACGCCTCCCGAAGTTGTATAAAAAAAAGAATATCGACAATCGAGAGTTAATACAAGCAACTATACAAACTCCTACACGTGCTTGTACTTGACAAGCACGTATACTTACATTAATGTAATTTACTCTCTAACAATAATATGAAGTTATTTTTAAATTTCGAAAAGAACACTACGTGAAAAGTATTTTTTTGGAACAGGAATCGTACAGAAATCAGCGCCTACCTATTTTTAATTTTAAGTAAAGTCGGAAGACAAAAAACTTCATGAGATTACCCGCTGGGCTAATCTGAGGATTTCGTGAAAATTTCATCAAAATTTGTTCAGCCATTTTTGGGTTCATATGGAGCATGCACATACACACATCAATTGTCATATTAGTATAAATAATAATAAATATGCAAAATACACAATGACGATGACGAAAGTAATCAGACCTACAATCGAGAATTAATAAAAGGTAAGTATAATGTAATACGAGTATAACTCTCTAATAATGTAAAGATTTTTCAAGTTTCGTTAAGACCACTACGCTAAGAGTTAACCTTTGGGACCTCTTTTTATGTCGGAAGGCAAAATGCTTACCGTTCACCTAATATAAAGTGGTTACATTTATTAACTTAAATAAAAAATAATTTAAGGTTTTATTAAGTCCGCGCTACCAAGGTCCAATGATAAAACACAAATGAAACATTTATAGGGTTACCTACCCGCGTAGTCGTTTCCAAACAGATCGTCGTTTTTAGTAAAATAAAAAAGGAAAATTTAATTTCAAATAAATAAATTGAAATACCTGCCATCGGTATCTAAATTATTACCACAAAGTCATGAGGTGTTGGCAATTAATTACAGTGTGACCGGTTTTTATTCTTACTTTGATCCACTCCCTGCAGCCCATAAGCTTAAGCTAGTTCCAACAACCGGTAATGATCTCGGATGAGGCATTTCATCGATTGTTTGAATTGTATTAATCGGTAGGGCAGATGATAAACTTCGATTGTAAATCTTGTTTATTAATTTGGACGCCGGTAGTATTTTAATGCGGTTCATTTTTCTGCAATAAATACGGTATGATTGTTGCGGAATTTGTTCTTCAAAAGATATTTTAAATATTGTTAGATAAGTAATTAAGCTTACCAGTACTTTATGTATTTAGATAGTTAATGTATAGGTGTCACAGGCACTAAGCTATTGTTCCACTTGATACACTTATTGCTCTATAAAACGACCATGAACCGAGCGCTGCGTGTGATGAACTGAAATCCCTCGCAGCTTTATATAAATTTGTTTTGTTGCAGTTCCAGGTACGAAATGTCCATGTTTCATGAATTATTAATCGGGTTTAGGCACAAAATAACAATATGATAATCCGCCGAACGTTTGGTATATTTTATTCAATATTGTACCAATAAAATGCTGTATATTTATAAGACAAAAAAAAGGTAGTCGAAGTTTTATCTTGGGTATTCATGTGACCCTCGATTTATGGTCGATGGAACCGTAGTGTGCATAAATATAATTTTCTATAGGTACTACGCCGTAAGGCAAACAACTATTGTCCACCTGATTAAATGGTTACTGTAGCCTAGAGACGCCTACAACATAGGTAGTATCGCTCGTGCTAATCCAATTTCACATCCAATATACACCCCCTGATCCAACATTTTTTGACCAACCTTGTTCACCCGGAGGGATATAATAATCGTCATTTAGATGCGGTCAAGTAGGTAAGTTGACGATAGTTAGTAGTTCGTAGTAGTAGTAGTTCCCAGCAAACAATCTTTTAACTCTGTCCTACTCTCCTACGCCATACTCAGGTTTGTTAATTTACAGGGTGCACCACGTGACGGTAAGTATTTTTTTTTCCAAGATGTATACTAAATTGACGTTTTAACCAAATCGACAATTTTGTAGGCGAGACTCTTTATGCATATGCACTCTAAACAACTACATTCATTTTATTACATGCTTATTACTAAAATACATTATTTTCAGACTACAGTAACACATGCAAACATATCACAAATACATTTCTTGCTCACTTGAACACTTATATATATATATATATATATATATATATATATATATATATATATATATATATATAATATATATATATATATATATATATATATATATATATATATATATATATATATATATATATATATATATATATATATATGTATAGTTACACATGCACGCACACACATGCAGACAATACAGCAAATAGGTGTATGGCCATCTATATCTATAGTTACTAATAATACAGCTAAAGTGCATGAATGTTTGAATGCGCTCTCCCATGCGCTAAGAACATGCTTGACCAATGCTACCCCCGCATCTGTAATGGACCTGCTGTAAATCCGTATTGTGCGCTATGAAAAATTCCCCAGTTCACTTTTTTCGCCAGACTTGAATAATGTAATTAATTTCGAGACGAGCTCGGTGGCTCTAATATACATTGATTTTGCAACTTTTTAAACATTTCGGAATAATTTTTAACATATTTAACAAAGTCTGGGTCAAGTCTATACGTCTTTTCTCCATATAATTCAAACATTTTGTGTCTACTTATCAATATATCTTTTTATATTTCAATATGTTTTGGAACTCACTGGAGATAACATGAAACAAATTAGTATAGAGCAAATCAGGGTTGTCTACAGAGTAATCCAATAATGGCAAACTTATGAGCACACAGCTTCAGTACCACTGCCGGTAAGTCGTCTGGCCCACTCGACTTATGAATGTCGGAGTGAGTAATGCCCGCCAGACATCTCGCTGGGTAACTGGTATTTCCGGCAATGGTAGGTGACATAGCTACCATATCATTCCAATTTGAGTTACAGTAGCGGCACGCTATGATGGCCGTTTTGACGTTTGTCCACTCATGAAGTTTCGTATTAATTAATAATTACATTTGAAGGAGCAAATTGCTGTTCTTTATTGTCAATAGTGACGTGCAGTTAGTCATAAAATTTATCGAATGTACTTATACATAAATGTAAATAGTATAATTTTAGGACACAAAATTTATTTATTACATTGATTTCTAAATTATGTATATTAGGGTCCCGCGAACATTTATTTTTTATTTTTATAAGGTTATAATTATTGGTGTACTTATTTACCATACGACTCGGCATTTGTTTTTCGAAATTCAAAAGCTTTTAAAACTATCCCTAATACGATCGTTACATAGGATCGCTGGCCAGCACAACTACTACCTCCGGCAAACTCGCGTCAATGCTCAATGCAAAACAAAGCAGATTCGACTTGACGTTGCTTCAAAAAGTACAAACTGTATATTAAGTAAAAAAAATATTTTATTACACCTTTTTAATCAGATACTTACTACTTGCAACAAAAACTTATAGATTTGATTATATTTTTTTCGTGAATAAATTGTCATTTGACATCACTATTGTAATATGTCAAAACGGCTATCATAGCGTGCCGCTACTTTAGTTAAATTAGAGCAATTATTATTATTTTAATTGATTATTCAGTAAATCTTCTCCTTAGCACTATAGACCAGACTACTATCTCGTTTTTACAAATATTTACAATTGCATATCAAATATGTACACAATTTTTTCTAAGTGAGCCTCATTTAAACCTACATTACATATCGCACCTTTAATAATAAACTGAAATAATGCAAAATCCAATGTTTTTAAATAAACGCGTTTAAAGTTTAGCGTGTGTGACCCGGTCCACATTTTTACGAACTAACAAAAGAGCTAATACGTTACAATGATTCTATTTAGTGATTTATGTAACTAATGAATTTGTCTATCGAAAGGTATAACAATGCTGTTAATACTGTTAGTATTTTTTGAAATACAGTACTATGAACAAAACACTGTTGACTTATTTCGTTTTATGAATAAAATATTGCATAATATTTAAAATGTTATGTGGCATAAAACAAGTTAGTGCACTTTGATATTGAATTTTTTTTTATTGTGTTTGCGTATTCAGATTTAATGCTTTATAATTATTATTTAAAAGAAAATGCTTTGCTCTATTACTTAAAGAAGCTGTTCAATATTAAAAGGATGGTGGCGATTTTCAAGTAAACTCGTTTTTAACAGGAAATAATTATGGGTTTATTAAATAAGGAGATCTTTCTTAAATGCTATTACCCCCATTTCGGGAAACTTAAACAGAAAATAGTTTTCTTTTGTTGTAAACTCGTCTTTGTGCTCGTACGTAAAACATAAATTCAACATTACTTAATACTAACATTATGTTCATTCTTATAATCACATTTAGTTTGCTTAATTATTGCTTATGATAAAGTAAATAGCAGTGAAACTGCAGTTACAAAAATAAATAATCTAAAAAAAGAAACGTATTATGGCATGGCATACCTTCTTTCCTAATTACTCAGTCTTCTGTTAAATCAACCTCTTAAATGTAAAATTACGAATTTAGTAACATTATTCATACAAAAAACCTATATTTAACTAGGGCTATGTGACGATAAAATAAAAGATATAGTGTACCTCACTATTATAAAAAATAAAGATCTTACAAAATGTTCTTAAACAACCAGAAAAAAATATGAGATCTTACAAAATGTCCCTTAACATACTAAAAAAAATGAGAGCTTATAAAATTGAGCTATAAAAATAATCATAATATGAAGGAATCAATCCTTTTGTAAGAAGTTCCTTTAGATCCTTCTTTTTATTAGAACTTAGTATTTGTTTTTCTGTGTAAGCCTGCTTTATCACAATGTCAGATTCGTTCTTCATTTTCTTTCTTTTATTTCTTACATCTACTTCTTTAAAAGTTGCATCCTCATAAGAATTTTTATAATAAAATGTAAAGGGATTTCCCTTGCACACCTTAAGCTGTTTTATGTCGTTCCAATTGACAGTTTGCCCGTCAGTGTTAATATTATAGTTATATCCCCATTTTCTTGCAGATCTTTAAGATCCATAAACATATTGTACGTCATCACGTAAACATTAACAGGCGGGTTACTTTTTTGGCTGATTTAATTAAAGTCACATATTGGTCAGGGGTGTAAATTGGCCCAGATTTCAAATTTTTCTTGACTTCCTTTTCAATTAGGCTGTGAACACTATCCGCCTCATTCTGAGTATGACCTCTTATGAGGAATTTATGAGTGATGCTATTTATATTCAACGTTTGTACGGCATATAAATAAAGTGTTGTAATATATTTGTTCTTATTTTGCCCGCAGCAATTATCAGAATAAAAAATAATATTCTTTCCGTCAGTCTCTCCTTCACAGCTAATTTTCTTTAAAAACTCCCAAACACATGTACCTATTTCGATTGCTCCACGTTTTGCCTCTATTTCAGTCCAAAAATAGCTGTGAACGTTATCATACGCATTTTTTGTATCTTTATTATTAAGTTCCGTCAGCGTGAGATTGTAGCTATTAACTTTCGATTTATAATAAAAAGCCGACGTTTCTCCTCTAGGACATTGTAATACAGCTTCTAAGTCATAGACTACCACTTTATTATTATTATCAGCATTCATTCTATCAGTTAACTTTTCTTTCCTACTCAACTCTTTCTCTTTCAAATGGGCACGGTATTTGGCTTCTATGAGCAATTTTTGATTGTGATCAGAATTCTCAAAGCTGGCGCATAGGTCACACTGATCTTTTTTGGGACAGTAAAAACTTAGATTATATTCAGTGGTAAATATCTTGTAATAGGCTATGTAGTTTACGGTGTCTTTACCATTTTCCGCTTGTGACTTTGAGAAATCTCTATATAGATCTTTTATGGTCTTTCCACCAGGAATATATTCTTTGGTAGTTTGTGCTCTTAGGTAGTGGGATTCCATTCGAGGGATAGACTCGATATGCCTCTTTATATCTGTCACTAATTCTGGACTTAGTATTTTATTATTGCCGTGTTTACCACGCCTTTCTTCCAATACAAAACCATTCTCGTTGGTATTTATCCTTATTGTATTAATCATACGGTCTGTTATGTCTAAAGTATTTTTGTAAAAGGTTTTACAGACTCTAATCTTCTGGCCTTTTACAGTCAAGAAAAATGCTTTATTAGGGCGACGTGGATTTTCAGCATTGGTATATTTATATTTTGGCTGAATATCGATCATGCAAGAATTGATAAATAACCTTTGCTTGCTCAAATCTCCCAGTCTCCAGAAGTTGTTAAAAATATCATACCTCTCCGTATCATCTATTTTTTGAGAACAGTTTAACTTACAATTGGTACATGGAAGTTTTAAGTGACGAGCAGAGATGATTTTGTTTGACTTTGCTAAAGATCTGTAAGATTCACCTTCATTGCGTAATTTCTTAGCCCGGTTTTGTTTCCATTTGTTAGGATTTTTCTGCCTTTTGCGCCCCATTTTGGTATTCGGATCAGATGAGTCAGTGTCAGAACTCGAGTGGTTCAAATTTAGCGGGAACAAATAGTTCCGAGTACGACAAGAAGCATTAGCAAATTTATCCTCCAAGTAAGTCGGATCAGTTACGTCGTCGTCAAGGTCACTCTCATCTGTGTACTGGGGAGATACTATAATTGGTTCATGTGTTGCAGAAATTCTTTCAGGTCGCTTGCTACTTTCACACTGCGTCTAAAAATAAAATATTTATTAGTAAAAAAATATTCAAAGGAATTAAATGTATAATAGCTTTAAATTTATAATAATATTACATCAACTTGGCTGTCCTCTTGCGCGGTGGTGATCTTGTTAACGACTGATTCAGGAGTACGGCTAATTATATCGACTTCATCTGTTTGTTGTCCGCCACTAGCCTGCGATTGTTGAATAGGTGCAGGTTCCGATTCTGAAGACGATGAGTTGCTGGACTCTGAAGATGAGCTGCTGGACTCTGAAGATGAGCTGCTGGAATCTGAAGATGTGCTTGATGAATTTGAGGATGAAGACGGTTTTCGCGTAACTGGTGCATTTGCGTTACCTTCATCAGCATCAGAGAGAGTTTCGCTGTCATAGTTCGGCACAAGACTAATTTTAGTTTCAGTTACAGTATTTTGTTCATCCTGTAATAGAATAGATATTCTTTATTACTGACCCGCTCTGGCTTTGCACGGAAAAAAAAGAATGGTGCAAGGTTTAACAAAATATGGCCTAAAGCTCTTAGTGATAATAATAATCTATTGGTAAAACTATTTCTGAAATGGTGATTCGGGTGGTGAAATACCTTACCTAAATAATCTCGATGCAAAAAGGTGGAACGGGTGTAGGTATTGCGTTTACATAACTGTAAAACGTAACACCTATCGAGTAAATTGGTTTTAGAGACTTAGAGACAGTACATAATAATTATATTAAGAATTATACTTACAGCATTATTGGTGTCCTGTAAAATACATTCCGAAATAGATGGCGCATCAATTGATTCCCTTCTTTTTGACGCATCATCCTTTGTAATTAACTCAACAATCCTTCGACTCCTCCACGACGACGTCATAACTAATCAAAAGTGATGTCCGATTAATCTAAAAAAGAACTAATTTTAGCAAGTCAAACAAAAAGTTATCTTTAAATTTACAATAAAATGCAATCACGCTTAATTTAAATATGAATGTATAAAATATTTAGTAACAAAGTGAACTAAACCCGAATATATCATGAAAAATCGTCAACGTTTAATAATAAAACGTAAGAAATCATACAAATACGAGCAACATGCCATATTCTTTAATCATAAAATGAACTAAGTCGAAATTTTGCGTATTGAAATTAACAATATTTAAAAAGAAAATGCAATAGTTCAAAACTATTCACTTTAATATTTAAATCCAAGCAAAGCAAGCGCTTACCTGTTAATGATAAAACGCACTAATAGGTTTTACACAGCCATGTACGTGTCCTTCTCGAAACTCTGTCGGCGTAACACTGAATGGCGCCACTTTCCGACTAGCTTATTGGCCCGCTCCGTAAAAACGAAAGAGACGGACGATCACTTATTTCACTTCCATTCGTGCAAATCGAGCGCCTGTAAGACTGATCGTAATTATTCACCGATTTTAATGCGTTTTATGATGAAAAGTCAAAACCCTGATTTTTTTAATTATTTCGGTTTATTATTAAAGGTGCGATATGTACATTATTGTGCAATAAAAAAGGCTATATGCTATTTTTATTTTGCTATATTTAACGTGTTAAATTATTTATGTGAAAGTATATTATACAGTCATATTACACAATACAATACCCCGTTTATAGTCGTGTGCGCATCATACTGTTTACGACACGATTGTGAAAAGTACTTAAACTACACCTCAAACTTCTGAGTACCTCTAGCTATAACTTCACGCCAAATCCCTTGCGGGGTAGGCAGAGAGAACCGAGCGCCACGTGACTCGATCCTTACATATCTCACTCGCTTCTTTAACATTCATTGCTCTTCTCATGCACGCTCGCCGGTTTCTAGGGCTCCTGACATCACCTTCTAATAGAACACGACCAATTTGGTCATGGTAGATAAGTCTTGGCCTTCACCGGCTCCTACATCCTTCCACTTTTGCATTGTATATCTGCTGCTTTGTATTCTTCCCGAGTGCGGCGGCGGCGGCGTACGGCATCATGGGCAAAATGGTGCCGTCGAGCATCACCATGCAGGTACTCTCGGGGCATGGTGGGTTCTCCGCGTATTTGCACAGATTCAAGTGCGCGGATGACCCATCGTGCTTCTGCGAGCCCAGTGTGGACTAGACAGTGCAGCACATATTGCTTCGGTGTCCCGCATTCTCCACACAGAGGTTTGCCTTGGAGCAGGAGTTGGGAATGCGGGTCACCGAAAACACACTCTCCGAAACACTGGTGGGGAAAAATAGACCGAAATTTTTAAAATACTCCGTCAGTCTAGCCATGGCTGTCATAGAAAGATGAATGGAAGAATGAATTGAGGAACGAAAGTGTGTGATGTATGAATGTGTTATTTATATGAGTATAGTAGCGATTTTAAAAATTTGGTGTATAAATAAATATATATTGTAGCAATAAGTGCCTTGCCTACGGCAGTTTAGCACGGCACTTTAAGGTAGAACACGTAGGAAGTTGTAATTGGCATAATCAATACAATGTTTTAGTGGAGTCGATTATGAATACGTATCGTTAAAACTCGTAGCAAATTAACTTGAGGTACATATACCTTATTACATTCAGATATATTATTGGTGATAATAAAACGTCGTATAACTAATAAATCATACATCTTTCGTGCTAAACGGCAGTGTTCTTTACGATCGGGTGAGATTAGCTTTGGCTCTGAAATAATGGTGAGCCACTTACATCGCAAAGATATTTTATAAGTGACACTCATGAGTCTCATGACAGCTATTCACAATTACGCTTATACAGACGATACTCAAGATTGGGAGAAATCATTAAATCACATCAATAATGTTAGGGTTAGTAATTTTTGAATAGTATTGGTTAATATTTTGTTTTTCTATAAGGCAACATTGTACTTTTCTAAAGTGGCAACTGCATTCAAATGGCGGGTTATTTTACCTCAACGCGATTGGTTAACGGCTTTTGACGGTGACCAATGGGAACACCGGCTTCTCGCGGTAAAAAAAAGATAAGAAAAAGTGAGCGATGACCATTTGACACTACTTGGTTCGGACGGTTGAAAGAAGGAAGATATAACTAGGGGTGGGTAATATCGGTACCACGCAATATTGAATCGTATCTATATATTGGTTTTGAATATCAGATATCGTAACTATATATTGCAATATCTATGTATCTGTCAGAAGCCTACGATACGCCACACGCTGAAAACTAAGTGATATTATACGGTACTGTGATTCTTTACGATTCGGTTATGTCTATCTATATTTTCATAATCAGTATACATATATTGGTTAACATCCAATGATTTTCTATGAAGATAGAAGATGATGTTTAATAAGGATAATATGTAAGGTGATAAATAATAAAAATAATATTTATTATTTAAAACTTTAAAAAGGATATTTTGTCATTTTTTTAATAATATCTATTTTGGTCTAAATTAACGTTTAGGAAAGTTAATTGTGTCACTTTTTGTGACGTTCGTCGTGATAAAAAAAGCGGAGAAGTTACTGTCACATACAATTTACGCGGCGCAAAGCAAAGCACGAAACTAAAAATAGAATTCCAAAATATTTAGAGCAAACTATTAATTTAGTTAGACCGTCGTCTCGGTCAAGGACAAAGGTTAACAACAAAGAAATTAATTTAAAATAAATTTTATTGTGTATATGGAAAGTTTATAATCGTTTGAGTTGCTTTGCTTTATTGAACACGTGTACGTTTTATTTTCGTTGACTAAAGTGAAGCGTTCAGAAAATAACTTTGCAATGCAATTATAAGCCTTGTGGATGCTACAAATAATGTTTAAATTAAAATGAATATTCACACGGAAATGTACCTGTCTATATCAGTCTTGTAGCCGTTTCACTCAAATATCTAGCTCGTATTCTTTCACGCGCCTATTGTTTGACCGAATCAGTATCAGATATTCAGATTCAGTTACGTACCGTACCGTACTGTACCTTAGTGCGAGGTGATACGAGTTATTACTTGTTAACACGACAGCGATATCCAATATATAGTTTTCGTGCCGCCCGATATATAGATATCGGGTATTGGACCAATACATAGATATTGTATCTATATACGATTTGTATCGCCCACCACTAGATATAACCAACACGCACTGTATTGTTAGAGAGAATAAATTACTGGAAAGTTACCGAGTTATTCATTTGATATCTACAACACCCATACAGTTTATACTTCAGAAGTGTGCAGAACAACATTTTAACATGTAAGTACACGCCCAATTACCTACGTTAATACTGGATGTCTTAGTAAATCAATAGTGGTTTCCTGGTGTTTCATGAACCCTAATAGATAGGCCAGCGAGCATTAATGGGTTTCTTAAGGGGCAAAATTTTCTTTACTTTTTGCCTACGATGTACCGTTTTCAAGATATTTAAGATATTAGTCATCCGTTAAAGTGGGTATGCACAATCACTATTGGTAATGTATGCTGACCGTAATTACTCTGTAACATTTGCCTTCAAACTTTAATTAATCACTATGTCGAGCTTCTTTAGTTTTTACACGTGCCTATTTTAGTTTAACTTGCTTTATTTGCTTTAGCATCCTGCAACGAAAATTTTAACAAGTGTACCCAACCGATTTGAAAGTAATGACTAATAATAAAAATAAAAATGGGCTTTTCTTAGTTTGTTTCCCTTATTTTAGCACAAGCTAATATTAGACTTGTTTGTGAGTTATCAGATAATGGGAGATTCACCACACCATCTTGAAAGGCGACGGTCCGACAGCCGAAGGCTAGAGACACCGAGACGCAGTTCAAGACGCGATGCAGCCTCTCACAGTCGGAGCTGTTTGCGGAGTCCGCTGAGAGATAGAAGCCGGAGCCACCTGCGGACACGTAGCCGGGTCCCGTGCGATCCAGATCTTGAGCGGGAACGTGAGCGTGTCAAAGCGCCGGAGGCCCAGCTGCTGAGAGAACGCGAGCGACTTCTTCGGGCCGAGGAGCGACGGCTCTCGACTATGCGACGCGAACGTGAAGGTCGAGATAGCAGCCCCGGTCGTCACAGCGTGCGCCCCGTCACGTCGAGCCGGTGTGAAGATACCTGCCAGCACAACAGTCGGCGTGGGTCGGCGAATGCAGATGCTGAGCGACGAAGCGACGCGGGATGTATTACAAGGTCACGCAGTCCCTCTATTACTAAGAAACAATTTATTGATGTTTTCAATTGTTTAAAGGATGGTTTGACATCCCAGCCACCCGCCGGCATACGATCCATCCCTAAAATAGATCATATGAATATTTTGCCTAATTTTGATCCCTCTCAAAAAAACCAACGCATTGATGTATGGCTAAAAAAAGTAAATGAGTGTGCCTCGGTATATGGATGGGATGACCAGACCACCACACATTTTGCTATGCAAAAACTCCAGGGTCTGGCCAGGATTTGGTACGAAGGGCTTAATTCAGTACTATTTAGTTGGCAAGAGTGGCAAGATAAGCTTGTTAACGCATTCCCCTTCGAGCAGAACTATGGCCAGGCATTGGAGGATATGCTCAAACGGAAAAGTCGATTTAATGAACCTATTGAGGTTTACTTCTATGAAAAACTAACACTACTTAATCAGTGTGATATAATAGGTAAACGAGCAGTAGAATGTTTGATACATGGTATTAGCGATAGGACTCTTCGAACTGGAGCCTTGGCATTACGTTGCACTCACCCTGATCAATTATTGCAGTACCTAATGTGTAGCAGAGATTCCTATAATTCTGTTGATCGAAATCAATCTAGAAACAAGACTGACAGTACCAATAATAATTATTTTAACCACAAACCAAATAATAGGCCCAGTCAAATTTCAGGTTGTTATAATTGTAAAGAGAAGGGTCACAGTTTTCTGCATTGTCCAAAACCACTCATAAAATGTAATAAGTGTAACTTGCTTGGCCATTTAGGGGAAAATTGCACTGGACTTACCAAAACTAACAAAACCCCAAAACCTAACATGGTACAAAAAACCATGTGTATTGATTGTACGGCCCAACAACAAAATGAGAGTAATCGAGGTTCCAAATTTTTGAAGGATGTGGTGATCAAAAATATGTCATTTGAAGCATTTGTCGATTTCGGAAGCGATGTGACTCTCTTAAAGGAGTCTATAGTTCGTACCTTGGGGTTGACTCACGATAACGTTCAAACACGCTTGAAAGGTTTCGGTAATAGCGTTGTTCAGACTATCGGAGGGTTGTCGCTAGTTCTCAGTATAGATGGAGTGAAAGCGACAGTGCCGTGCAGAGTTGTGCATGATAGTTTTCTGGAAAAATCGGTGTTGATAGGTCAATCTTACACTGAGCAGGCACATATAATAGTGTACAAAGACGCAACCAAATTACAGTTTATTGATATTGGCAAAGAATTGCCAACATCAGATCTGGGAATAGGCGTCGAGTCACCTCTGCCTATCAGAACGACAGATATAGTAGAGTTACATGGGCCAGCGTCCGTCAGAGCTAAAATTGAGCGGAACTTTACTGGTACTATTCTTTTAAGAAGTGTCGTTGCAGGGGAACCTAATAAGAAGTATCTCATTTGTGGAGGATTGTGCTCTCCTAAAAATAGTCGATTGATAGTAACAGTTTTTCCTCACGGTAGTTCATGCTTAATATCTGGCAACACGGTGTTGTGTAGAGCAGAAAAGGTCGATGTTGTCAATAGAGTGATTGTAGAACCAATGGAGATAGCAACTGTGAATAGGGAACTTGACGAACGCGAAATTCGTGTGGACGGCAGCGTATCGGATGAAATTAAAAGTAACTTATTTGCGTTACTAAATAAATATGCTCATTGTTTCGCCAGTTCACTTGAGAACCTAGGTTGCACTAATGCAGCTGAAATGAACATTGAACTGAGTAGTGAACGGCCGATAGTCTATCGTCCATACAGATTATCTTACCATGAGCGAGAAAAGGTACGTACCATGATAAAGGAAATGCTAGATGCAGGCATTGTAAGGGAATCGGTATCTCAATATGCCAGTCCAATTCTGCTTGTCCGGAAAAAGGATGGAAGGTTCAGGCTTTGCATAGATTATCGAACGCTAAACTCAATTACGGTGAAGGAGCGGTATCCGATGCCGATAATCGAAGATGAGATTGCGCGCCTTAGTGGTCAAACTTGTTATATAACTCTCGATCTCGCTTCGGGTTACTACCAGGTGCCGATTAGTGAACAAAGCAAGCACTTGACGTCTTTTGTCACTCCGGACGGGCAATACGAGTTTAATCGTATGCCGTTCGGTTTAGCCAATGCCCCTGCCGTGTTTCAGCGAATGATCAATTCTATTTTGGGGGCTGCTCGTTTTAACAAGGCTACGGCTTATATTGATGATATTCTAATATTCGCCAAAGATGTTACAGAGTGTTTGCTAAGGCTAGAGGAAGTACTGAAAATGATTGAAAAGGCGAACCTGACCTTGAATCTGTCCAAGTGCGAGTTTTTACGAAATAAGATTGATTACCTAGGTTACGAGATCAGTGAAGCCGGAGTTCGGCCGGGGGAAAAGAAAATACATAGCGTCATTAATTTTCCGCAGCCTCAAAATGTTCACAACGTACGGCAGTTCCTTGGCTTGGCAAGCTACTTTCGGAAATTCATCCAAGGCTTTGCGAGTACCGCCTCCCCGCTCAGTAAATTGTTAAAGAAAAATGTGACTTGGGAGTGGGGTGTTGAGCAGGAAGAGGCCTTCCAAACGCTAAAAACTCGTTTGATTGATAGGCCCATTCTTGTAATATACGATCCTGACGCTGATACCGAGCTTCACACAGATGCTAGCCGGCTTGGTATTGGGGGTATATTATTACAGCGCCATTCTAAAAATGATGACTTCCGGCCAGTAGCATACTACAGCCGGCAAACATCACCTGAGGAGAAAAACTTCCACTCTTATGAGTTAGAGACGCTGGCGGTAGTGTGTTCACTTCGAAAATTCCGAGTTTTCTTGCTTGGGAAACAGTTCAAGATAGTGACTGACTGTAGCGCACTCCGTTCCACTTTTACTAAGAGGGACCTGATACCACGAATAGCACGCTGGTGGCTGTCACTTCAGGAGTTTAACTGTTCAGTCGAGTATAGGGCTGGCGCGAAAATGAGTCACGTCGATGCGTTGTCGCGTAATGCTATTAACGACAGCGAAACTCTTACTGACCAGTTTCCAGTCGTAATGGCAATTACCGGCGATGATTGGTTACACACGCTCCAGCTTGGTGACGGGGAGCTGCGTCGCATCCGTGACATACTAAGCTCAGATCTTGACGATAAAGGGCTTCAGTACATAAAGGATAATTACATACTGAAGGATAGTAAACTGTACAGGTACATAGACGGGGACAAGAACAATTTACGTTGGGTGGTTCCGAAGGGTGCGAGGTGGCAACTGTGCCGCCTTAATCATGATGATATTGGACATTTTGGAGTGGAGAAGACCCTTGAAAGAATGAAGAAAAGATATTGGTTTTCTAAAATGTCAAGATTCGTTAAGAAATACGTTAACTCGTGTATAGAGTGCGCATTTGCCAAAAATAATTCTAAAAATCGCGAGGGCTTGCTCCATCCCATTACCAAACTTGAACATCCTTTTCACACGGTACATGTTGATCACCTCGGGCCTTTCGTTAAGTCTAGGAGAGGTTTTACCTACCTGCTTGTCGTTGTAGATGGCTTTACCAAGTTTTGCGTAATTAAACCTGTCCGAAACACGAATACTCAAAATACTATTCGGGCTCTTGAGGATATATTCTGTACATTTAGGAATCCAGACCGTCTTATAAGTGACAGAGGCAGTTGCTTCACATCACACAAGTTTAAGACTTTTTGTACTGAAAAGGGTATTAAACATATTCTAAATGCCGTAGCGAGCCCACGATCGAACGGCCAAGTCGAGAGGTATAACCGTACCATCCTTGACTCTATGCGAGCCATGGCTGTCAAACACGGAGAAAAATATTGGGATAGTCACATTGGGACCATTCAATGGGGATTAAACAACACTGTTCAAAAAACTATAGGCAGAACCCCATCTGAGGTTTTGTTTGGCTCTTGCATGAATGGCGAAAAGAATCCTATTCTTAGCGAGGTAACGAGTGAACAAGTGCGAGATAACTGTAACATTTTTGATATGCGGAAAGAAGTTAAGGCGAGAATTGATAGTGAGCAACATAAACAGAAACGAGCTTATGACAAAGATAGGAAACCGGCGCGTACATATAGTGTAGGGGACCTAGTCAAAATAACTAAAACGTATTTTAATAATGACGGACAAAGCAAGAAACTCATGCCTAGGTATGTCGGGCCATATCGTGTAACTCAATTGCTAGACAGAGATCGATATAAGCTAGCCCCTATTCCAGGTATGAGTAATTCTCAAAACAAACGTTCCACTACAGTCGCAGCCGACCGTATGAGGCCATGGATTCACACCTCTGCGTTAGAGTTAAATGAACATGATTCCGATCATGACTGTAATTCTGACGACAGTAATTTGACTAATGATGGCAACTAATAGGATACTTATGAAATTTCGTAATTCAATATTATTTATTTATAAGCTCAATTATAAAGTCTGTTACAGAGGCAAATTCCTACATATTTATGTTCTGTTTCAGATCAGACACGATGATTGATCGGATCGTGTTTGATGCGAGTTACTCTATTGCTGCCCAAGTAATCGAGTTCTTGGATGCAAGCATCTACAGGCTACTCATAATCGATCGTTGAGTAGCTAAAATATTTACCAATTTAGTAATTGATACGCATTATCTTCCCATAATCGAGTTTGGGACTAAGATATGCGTAGATAAGTTGTTGATATACCTCAGAGAAAGTATATACCTAGAGTTGACAAACGCGTACACCCGTAAGGGACGGCAACAAAAGTACATACAATAACAAGGTTACCAGACTGTGGAAAATTTACCCCACTACATAATGCGTTTCGGCAATTTGAAATTTACAATGTACCCAGATAACTGTTTACCATAAGAAACTTGCATAGAATGTGTATTGTGAGCTATAATAATATACTCATAATATGATATTAGCAATGTAAAAAAATCGAATAAGTCGATACAGCCATTTCTACACACAAAGAAATAAAAGTTAATATTTACATACGTATGAAAACTACAGTATCTGAATAGATCAACAAACATATTTGCACTTTAATATTATTAGAATAGTATTTTTTTACGCAAATCGAGTTACTGTATAGATCTATTAATTAATAGTAAGCCTGAGTTAGTTTCAGTAAGATCTGTGAAATCATTGGAATAAGGATAGGAGATTGGTCAAACCTAGCAGAGTTATATAAATTAAACAATATATTTTTCTATTTTAGACATATATTTTAAAGTACAAGCGATGACATGATACTAAATATAGGCATAGATATGAGATAAAAGATAAAAAACACTTTATAGACAATTTGTAAATAAAAATATTCGTGCCTTACAAACTAGCATTTATGTTTATTTTTTCATAGATTTTTATTCTTGTAATCAATGCTATTAGATCGATTTTTCTACATCGTGTATTTATATAAATATCGTGAGAATGAAACAGTCGTTGAATATTCATGGTCACCTTTACATACACGGTTTTTAGTTAAATCTTCTTTACACAATAAATGCGGATTATTCCTTCTTAAAATTAAACATATTGCATAAAAATTTTCAATAATTGTCATGTAAAAAAGAATTAATGCCAGGGATGATTTAAGTGTAAATATTAAACAAAGGTAAACAATCTTTGTTTTTAAACATTTTGTATTGCGCATCATGGTTTTCATTAGACTTAAACTAAAGCTACAATTGATCAAGGATTATCCTTTCACATATTGTACTCAAAAGGTGGTAAACTGCTACGGTCCCTTAGTTCCCTAGTTCACTCTTTTCCTCTAACTTGTATAATGATATCTATCATCTATACATCGATTACATTAAAATTCTGTATAATGACAGATAGTTCAGAATTTTTATTTCAAGTCGTTTAGTTTTTGACCTTAATATAGCTAATTTCTTCTTGCGTGACTCAGCCAGTAATGTTTTCAGTCTCAATTCAAAAGTAAGCTTTAATTTTCATGGTGTTAATGTAGTGTCCGTCGCTATTGGAAACCCTGGATAATCGGTCTGGAAAATAGGACAATTTTAATTTTGTAACGCATTATTAGCATGTAATATCGACAACCTAGTACTAACATTATATTAAAACTACTGTCAATACTATAATTTAGTTGAGCTTTACATATTTAAAAGTTTACAAATTCAGACAATATAAAACGCTTGATTAACATTTATGTGTTGACACAAAAGCATGTGTGTGTGCGTGATTAACGTGGTATAAATAATTGGTATAGAATAATCTACACGACTACCCTCCATATCTTTCACAATTACCTGTATAAATATAATCAACCCATCAACATCATATCAACCCATACTCACTTCATTACTGGAGTACGGGTTCTTATTTCAACCAAAAGACCTTAGAAGATATGCCCCGAAACTACTCAATTACGGATTGTCGGAGTCGTTGGAATATTTTCATATGTTTTGGTACTTCAGTTATACGCTTCTACGACTAAAATGTAACTATGTAAAATTTCAAGTCTGTACGTGAAACTTTCTAAGACAGACTAGCAGACGAACAGGCAGGCATGTAAATCATCTAATTTAGTTCCTTATTTTTTAATATCTATCATCATATATACTCGCCAACAAACTGTTATAACAGTTTGGCGAACACAATAATTTGTACTATGTAACTGTATCGTGTAAATAAATAAATAAAAAATATAAATTGCCAGAGGAACACCTGGTTCGTCAACAAATCAAATGTTGACGAACCAGGTCAACAAATGTTAACTTACGTGTATGGTGGATGTTGAAACTGACGACTTATCCAAATAAATTTCTTCCGAAAGCAGTGGTCTTTAAAATGTTTGGAACATATGCGACTGTACTCGGCTCCCAATTCTGTAGTCCAGTAGCAAAAATCCATGCATTACGCACACTGACGACTTTAGGAAATCTAAAAAATAAACATACATGTAAGATTAGACAAGTTAACATTTTTAATTTAAAAATAAATAAATACATTTTGACGAAAAATTATAAACAAAGTATACAAAAAGTAAGAAGTTAAAAAAAAGGTGTCTGTACCCATATAATTTACCCATAATTTCGGGGTGTTTTCCCATACTACATACTGGTAACCCTAAAACGCTCATTATACCGATAAATTGAAAATACAACAGAAAATGGCTGACGCATTACCCACAGACAACCTTCAAGATTTAGGCGGTTTTTACTAGAAATACTTTTTGTAAATTAAACCGATATTTTCATTGTTTTTACGTTATTATACAAACAATTTATTTAAAAACTACATGTGTATCTAATTTTCGCAAAATATTTGATAACAACTATTAAAACTTTATACTTACGTATGAAAGGTTATGTTTTCGTATTTTTACTAACTGAGGCTTTTGCAGCCTTTTACACAGCAACGTACCATTGTTAAAGTAAAAAGACAATACCAAACAAGCAAAAGAACACAAATATGCACTAATATTTTCCTTATATTTAGTAATTTATGCAAAAAATTGTTGTACTACAAGGAACGAAATGATTGTTTGCCACGAATTTGTTTTTGTGGCAAACACAAAATAGTGAAACTATGACAGGGACAAAAAATATTTTATCTGTCTCTTTCCTTCTTATGAGGAACTGTATACATCTATCACGTTCTATCTTGGTATTATTATTTGCTTGTCACCTCTGGGTATCTTTTCTCTGAGTGATATACCCACGTAATCGATCGTGGAATGTATTTTATGATAATCGAGTAATCGATCCTCGAATTTATCGAATCAATCTTAGATTTTCGTTCCACCCATAATATTTGTAAAATTATTATTAGAGCATACTTTGTTTTGTATAAAATTAAGTTTTAAATAATTTTACATACATTTTAATGTATTTACTTAGTCTTTTTCACATTTATTACTATTTATACCTTTGTACAATGTCACAATACATTAAGAGTAATTTATGTTTATCGTTAACACAACATAAAAAAAATAATATTGTTACATTTCATATTCTCTAATGGTCAGTTACGTTCCCATGTTATGTTAAATTTGATTACTTGATTTGTTAATGAGGATTGTGCATCGGATCATAGCTCACATTGTTAGGGTGCCACCTGGGATCGTGTGCGGGGACGCTCACGATGTCAGGACGGTCGATTGTTAGGGTTAGTAATTTTTGAATAGTATTGGTTAATATTTTGTTTTTCTATAAGGCAACATTGTACTTTTCTAAAGTGGCAACTGCATTCAAATGGCGGGTTATTTTACCTCAACGCGATTGGTTAACGGCTTTTGACGGTGACCAATGGGAACACCGGCTTCTCGCGGTAAAAAAAAGATAAGAAAAAGTGAGCGATGACCATTTGACACTACTTGGTTCGGACGGTTGAAAGAAGGAAGATATAACCAACACGCACTGTATTGTTAGAGAGAATAAATTACTGGAAAGTTACCGAGTTATTCATTTGATATCTACAACACCCATACAGTTTATAATAATTGCTTGTACTGTCTTCCAATCAAACTAGGCTTATTTGTGAAATGTAATATTATCCTTTCCATTTTTGAAAGTTTTACTGTTTTTGCCACACCATTTTACTGAACAAAAAGCCAATAGTTTAATTTGTTGGTGAGCAACTCAGACGCACTATTATTGGTACTGGGTTAATGCACAAGAGAAAACAAGACGAGAGCGCGCGAGCATAAGTTTTTATTATTATTCACTTATTTATTCATTTGTCTTTCTTATACATCTTTATATTTACAATACATATATAAAAATACAATATTTTAAATATAAATTCATATAAAAAGAATCGCCATCGACGCGAGACGTAGTGTCTAAGTCGTCGGTGGTCAGTTATTATTATTATTATTTATGTTGCGTGTGGAACACAAACTAGGTTATGGTATGGTAAAAACTATACACCAAAACGACGTTCTATTAATTTCCGAACAGATCTCGGCTGTATGGGATTAGATCTCTACACCTGTGCATAACGGACGAAGAGAGTGAAAAACGGACAAGAATGAAATGACTTGTCATTCTTGTCAAATTTGCAAAAGTCATTGTATCAGGAAGTCTTTGTAATTTATTTGCTGAAACTAGAAATTAATTTTTTTGTGTTAGTCTTTAAAGTGAAACGAATATGACGGTCAAAAATAAGCCCGAAGAACCTAAGAAGGAAAAAGCGGAGCCAGTAGTTCCACCTAATGATGATTTGGTAAGCGAATTCCATGCATGAATGGCAGAAATAAAAATACTTTTGTAATTATAGAAATATTATTAATAATTTACAGTCCGAGGAAGATAAACGACTTCAAGAAGAGCTTAACATGCTCGTCGATAAACTTGTGGTAAGTCATAATTAAAGTGGGTATTAATTAACAAATTTATGAAATATATTCTAACCTACTTCGTTTTTAGGGTAACGATGTTGATTTATACTTCCCGGCGCTACAAATGCTAAGTAATCTTATCAGAACATCAACAACATCAATGACCTCAGTCCCGAAACCACTGAAGTTTCTAAGAGAACATTACCCTGCTCTGAAACTAGTATACGAAAAGATAAACGATGCTAAAACAAAGAAGTTTTGTGCTGATGTCGTGTCCGTGCTTGCTATGGGAGTCAGCGGGTCTCCAGTAAGTTTTTTGCTTACTACTAATGTGAAACTTTGGAATTATATTATTGCACATGATTTATTTCTAAAATCGAAGAAGAATGTTGTATTATTCTTAAAATCTATAGATTGAGTAACTTAGTGTTATGTTGTAGGATGCTGCTGAGAAAAGAGAATGCCTTAAATATTGTCTCTTGGGAACTATGGATAATGTTGGTGATTGGGGACATGAATATGTCAGGTAAGTAACATGTAGGTGTTAGTAGTTTTTTTAAGGTGTAGAATACTATATTGCTCTGGCCTGTTTAGTCTTTGTTGTTGTGTTCTTTTGTAAACAAAAAGTAATCTACCCACCATTGGATTTCTACAGTCATTATGATTACATTTTAAAAGAATGTCTAAGAACAAGATGAAGTGGTGTGAGCAACCTTATCAATGATTGCATTAAATTTTGATCACATATATTCAGTTGAGTGGGCTATTAACATGTTCAATGTCTTACACAATGGTGAATGGCACTTAATTATAAAATGAAGCCAATTAAAAAACATAAGTTATGCCAAATTTTGCTGATGTTTTTGCTAATACATGCATAATTTTTATTATTAATATTTGTATTTCGTTTCACCATCAAGATTTTAATTGTCATTTGTCTAGTTATTGAGTGAAGGGTCACCTTTCGCGAAGTGGCCCCCTAGGATTGAAAGTCGAATCGATCGAAATTCCATTACTCAGAGCCATGTGGGCCTCCCGCCTGCATCTAACCCAGTAAGCTCCTTAGGAGTTGCTGTGTAAGCAGCAGAGGAGGCATTGCACGAGTGATACTTAATATATCACAAGCGTTAAAGGGGCGAAGCAGAGATATTTTTTTTTATACTACATTAGGAGGCATTCAAGCATACGGCCCACCTGACGTAAAGCGGGCACCATAGCCTAATAACTCCTACATTCAGTTCAGTCTGTGTGACTTCACTGTGTGATTGTCTTACATAAAAGTGAGCTATAGAATCATAGATGTGATTAAAGTGGTCCCTTACATTTCATTTACAATGGAGTTTGATGACTTTGATACCAGTCAAGACAACATATTGCAAATAGACAATATAGAAATTGATCTTCTCAACCAAAGCCTCCAAATTAGTCGTAACCAAGGTTGTGTCGAATAACTTTGTCAGATAGTGAGGCCAGTGACAACATAGTTGATTGTGCCATCCAAGATATATTGCATGAAACACCACCATGAACATGGACAGATCCCAAAGGTAATCAGCGCCAAATCATATCCTTCACTGAAACTCCTGGTTTACCTTTACATGTACATCATCATAAGGCACATCTATGATAAATAACCAGCTGACTTATACAAGCTTTTAGTATCTGAAGATGTTTCCAACAAATTGTCAATGATACTAATGCTTTTGCGCTTGTGAAGGTAGTGAATACGCTAGAAGCCATCAAGGGTGCCCACATTCGCCACTGGTCTCCTACTAATATAGCTGAGATTGAAAACTTTTTTGCTCTAATTTATATTATGTGGGATTGGTATATGTATATGGGATTGGTAAAGCATCGAAAGCGTCACACAGATGAACACAACATCCCTCCAGAGAATTGTTATATGACTGCAGTTTTCCGTGAGGTAATAACGTCACTCACTTGCAACAACCCTCCAGGGAATTGTAATTTGGCTGCAGTTGCCTGTAAGGTGGTAACGTCACTCACTCGCATGAACACAACATTCCTCCAGGGATTTGTTATTCAATGATGCCAGAGAAGTATAACTTCTCACGCGTAATAAATAAGTACACGCACCCATTTTTTTTTACACAAAAAAGTAAAAAATAGATTCACTTTTTCATTTACTACACATCAAAATATATATATATTCTTTATATTCGGAAATTCAATATTTTTACAGTAGCCTAAAATGATAGGCATTGAAAGTACCTTTTTCTGAAGGGAATTTGCGATTTTTTAACAAAATTACACATTTGATACAGAAAAAAAAATCTTTTTCTTTTTGCCATCTTTACGAATTTGTAGTTAAAGTAGGTAGTTAGGTACACGTAAATTATTACGAGCGGGAGCGCAGGTGGTGTGTACGTGGGGGCGTGCGGTATTAAGCACCGCGTAGCCACGACTGGCGTACCTTTAGCAACGATAAATTTTGTCAGTGTGTGCGTGCGACGACGCATACGTACGGGCGCACTCACATACAAACCGAACGCGGTGCGTATGTGTGAAGATATCCTACTTATTTGATTGTACTATGACACTACTCTATGGTTGAATCAAAAATAATTAATTACAAGATATTTATTTTCCAGTCAAATAGAAGTTTCAATTTTTGTTATTCTATAGAATAATTAGTGTCTTTTTATCTTAATTTATAGACATATATTTATGTTTGATCATTTTTAGTATATTTTTCACATAGTTCATGTAACATTAATGAAGTATATCATTATAGTAAAGTTTACTGCATATGTAATAATCACTTCATCCCATTTAAAATTACTTTTGAAAAATAATGATTTTAGTAGACAAATGCCAACCTAAATATATAGTTTTGGCTACTTTAAAGACAGGGGTTGGTGGTTCAATCCACACAGACACATGATTTTGTAATCATCCGTCTTTTTCATAGTGTATTTGCTATGCATTGTTTACAAAAAAAGGTCTTTGATGTTTATGTTTATTATCTAGTCCTATAATATAAGCTTTTACTTAGATTTTTATTTGCTTTACTTAAATATTTCTTCAATTATATGTTTATGTCTAAAACATTAGACTGAAATGCCAGATATGTATGGTAAATATGAATTATAGCATTCTATTTTTCTAATCAGGCAACTGGAAGGAGAAATAGCAGAGGAATGGAATTCAGATAATAAAGACTCATTACTATCTTTGGTACGAGATGTAGTGGCTTTTGACATGCAGCATTCTGCAGAGATACAGGCCTGTGACCTGTTGATGGAAATTGACCGGCTTGACCTTCTCACACAGCACATGGACCAGAGCAACTATCCTCGAGTCTGTCTTTATCTCATTGGGTAAGCTATTTTTTTAATTATTTTTCAAGTGTCTCATAAAAGTATGTTGAAAGACGAATGTTGATCTTAGCAGTAAGGTATAAGTAAAATACTTGCCTCTAATTAAAGTACATATGTTTTTATAAGCATATGGCATTACAATATATCCTAACTAATATTATAAATGTGAAAGTTTGTATATTTGTTTGTTATTCCTTCGCACCTTGACTATGCAGCCGATTGTCATGAAAATTTGTATACATAATGTCAGTAGTACAGAGAAGGACAAAGGTTACTTTTTATCCCGTGAAAGAATCTCATTTCAACGGAAAGTGAAAAAAAGCATAGTTTTTCTACTGTAGATGGCGCTGCATGGTGCTGCCATCGCCAAATCCTAACTAGTCGTGAGAAAGTGCATGGAAAAATAGTCCCTTTAGGAGAACCGTTTCTAAATTATTTTTTGAATCTCTTTGGATAATTATTGAAATTAAATAAAAGCTATTAATTAATACAACTCAGTTCATTCTCATTATGTGCCATGATCTAAATGGATGGGTTGGGACTACTTGGGACTAATGGAAGCAGTTATGAGGCTGTGCTCAGATGTGGACGAATGTTGGAAAGAAAGTCATTGTGCCCTTATATAAAGGAAAGGGTTCACGTATAGACTGCGTCAACTATAGAGCCATCAGTTTGATCAGCTTAGCAGCTAAAGTGTATGGAAAAATCATTGAAAGGAGAATGAGGGTGAAATCCGATGGTATACTTTGGGAAGCACAGGATAGATTTTGAAGCGGTAGAGGATGCACGGATCAAGATTTTTCACTCCACGACATCATGAAGAGGCATCTAGCTATGGACCAAAAGGTTTTTGCGGTTTTGTCGACGTTGAGAAAGAATTTGATAGGGTTTTGCGAAAGAATCTCTAAAACATTTTGCCCAGACATGGGATTGACGGTGACCTGCTCCATACTGTGCAATCTACTTATGAAGATTGCACAGCATGTGTGCGGGTGGACGGCAGCTTGTCGCCCTGTTCTGATATCAACATTGATGTCAGACAGGGATGCGTGATGTCGGCTCGGCTATTCATCCTATAACTGGACAGTTTTCTTCAGAAAATAAGAAATATGAATGTGGGAAAGCGAATGGCTGACTCGGTGGTCAACTGCCTGCGTTATGCAGACGATGCGGTATTAATAGCAGAATCACATACGAACTGCAAACACTAGTAACAACAATGGAAGATAATTGTATGGAGAAAGGCTTACAATTGAATGTGAAGAAAACCAAGAACGAACACTAGGATTACGGTTGATGACATAGTGTTGAAGCAAGTGGATGAGATTGTATATCTTGGAAGCGCTTTTAGCAGCGACGGAACCGCTGATGTGGAGAGACGAATGAGTGCAGGGAACAGCGTGAATAGAGCGTTGGGTAAACTTCTAGGCAGCCGAAATCTAAGCCAGAAGGCACAGCTCGCTGTACACAACGCGGTGCTAATCCCAACGTTAACTTATGGAAGTGAAAACTGGCCGTAGTAAAGAGAGCATTAAAGTAGAATAAATGTGGTCGTGATGAGAGCATTGCGCAAAATTTCTAGCATAACGCTTGCTGACCGCATTCGTAGTGATGAAGTTAGAAACAGAGTTGGTCTGAAAGAGAGCGTTAAAATAAGAAGAGGCATGCTCCGTTGGTTCGGACATGTAGAAAGAATGCAAGATGAAAGAATGACGAAGCAGATATACAATACAAAAGTGGAAGGATGTAGGAGCCGAGGAAGACCAGGACTAACCTACCATGACCAAATTCGTCGTGTTTTATCAGAAGGGGATGTCAGGAGCCCCAGGAACCGGCGAGCGTACATGAAATGAGCTATAAATGTTAGAGAAGCGAGTAAAGTGTGTAAGGACCGGGTCTTATGGCGCTCGGTCCTCTGCCTATCCCGCAGGGGACATGGCGTGAAGATATATACTATGTATATATATATTTTCACGCCATATTTATGCTCAAAGCTCGAAGGAAGCTTCCCAATTAGTCGACAGAGTGCAACGTGGGCACTATCCGACTTCAGTGATGGTTTGGTGGGGTATTAGCTATGAAGGAGTGAATGAGCCATACTTTTGTGAAAAAGGTATCAAAACCCCTTAGAAGCCCCTTAACAACACCATGTTCAATAACCAAGAATGTCCTTCCAGCAAGACTCGGCGCCGGGTCATAAAGCTCGGTCTACGCAGTCTTGGTTGGAAACGAACTTTTCGGACTTCATCAGAGCTGAAGACTGACCGTCGTCTAGTCCCGATCTTAATCCTCTGGATTATGATTTATGGTCAGTTTTAGAGAGTACGGCTTGCTCTAAACGCCATGATAATTTGGAGTCCCTAAAACAATCCGTACGATTGGCAGTAAAGCATTTTCCCATGGAAAGAGTGCGTGCTTCTATTGATAACTGGCCTCAACGTTTAAAGGACTGTATGGCAGCCAATGGAGACCACTTCGAATAAGCTTTTTATATTTTAAATTGTTTTATATTTATGTATTAAACTAACACACTGTAAAAGTAATAAATGTTATTTTCAATAGAATTTTTTTTATTTGTTTCAGTATTTATGGCAAGAATAGGTATATATGCATACAGTTCAATATTAAACGCTTAATACGATCACAGTTCAATGGCGCTGGTCATAATTTTTATTTTAAATGTAAAAATCAGTATATTTGTACGTTTCTTATTCCTTTACGCCGTAATGTGAAAGTGAGTACTTTGATTGTCTAACTCGGTCAAACAATATCTATATCACCCCGAATTTACCGCGAGCGAAGCCGTGTGTAAAAGCTAGTATGAAATGAAAACGATAAGTAGACTTTAGTCAGCTTCTTTCATATGCAGAATATATAAAAACATCAAGCAAAATATATTATTTCATAGTGCAGCTCACCCTGCACCTGGGACGGGCCTCTGTCTACTGGCTAAGTTACAACAAGTAAAGCCTAATTAAGTTTAGTTTTTTACATTGACATTGAATCCAACTAGGATTACGGTTGGTGTAGACTAATGGTGATTATTTTCTACTTGGTGTTTTGTGTTATTACTATATTTAGCTTTTACATGACCACTGTAAATGTGGCCAGTTATTATCACTTCAATATGATTCAAAATTAACATATAAGTCAAAGATTAAAAATGTGGTCTGAAAATCGGCACAAAGTCTCATACAAACCCTGGCAATATACCGAGATTAGACCTATTCGAGAGATCGCTCTGCTTTTTTAGTATATGCCATAATATATATAATTGTCTTTAATTATAATGAGAATAGTGTTTTCATCCTCATATTTTTGCCACTCATTCGATACATTTGTTCTATGGTGGTCACACATCAGTTAAGTTTGCACATATTGTATTTTATATATCCTTATACGAGCACGTTTGCGCATATTGTATTTTATATATCCTTATACGAGCACTCGAGTCCTTGTATAAGGTTTCGAGTGCCCGTGTCAGGGTAAATGGGGGCAGACTGGTTCAGCATCGAACGTGGTGTTCAGGCAGGGCTGTGTAGCATCCCCTTGGCTGTTCAACTTATTCATGGACAGTTGTTTGACAGACTTGAAATAGTATGACTGTGGAATAAAAATGAATGATTCAATATTTAAAACCCTGTTGTACGCCGATGATCAGGTTCCTCCTTGCATCTTCGGCGGAAGAACTACAACAAATGGTTACTGTAATTAATGAGGCCTTTAAAAGGAAAGGTAACAAAATAAATGTAATGAAGACGAAAGCGATGGTGTTTGAAAGGAATGAAAGTGTTACAGATTGTCAGATAATGATTGAAGATGAAAAAGTGGAACAAGTGAATGAATTTGTTTACTTAGATTCTATGTTTACGAGAGATGGAAAATTTGAGAGCGATATTGAGAGAAGAGTGAAAGCAGGAAACCGTATCAATGGTGCGTTGTACTCCGTGGTAACAAACGATAACATATCGAGCAAAGCTCGCCTTGCTATTATTCAGGGTGTATTAACGCCAACATTGATGTACGGTAGTGAAACATGGATATGGCAGAAGAAGCATGAAAGCAGGGTGAACGCCGTAGAAATGAGAGCGCTGAGGAGTATGTGTGGAGTGAGAATGGTTAATATAATAAAAAATAGCACGATTCGAGAACTTTGTGGAATGAAAATTGATGTACTGACAAAAATTTTAAATGGTATGCTGAGATGGTTTGGTCATTTAGAAAGAATGAATGACAGAGTTACGAAAGAAGTGTATCAAGCAAGAGTGAATGGTGATGACGGGAGGGGCCGCCCTAGACGCACACATATAGATTAAATTGGTGATATGTTGAAAATGGGCCAAATCACAGGTACCCAAAACCGAAGAGCATGCATGAAGAGGTTGATGAGTGTAGAAGAAGCGAGAGCGGTATGCTTGGATCGGTGCACCTGACGTTCTATAGTCTCTGCCTACCGCAATGGGAGACAGGCGTGATTATATGTATGTATGTAATTTATGTTTCTTTTGTTTTTTAGTTGTGCCAGCTATGTTGTGGAACCAGAGTCAACCCAGATTCTGCAAGGCGTGCTGGATACCTACTTGCGCTTTGGGGAGTACCCTCGCGCCTTATTAGTTGCTATGCAGTTGCATAATACACAAAAATGTGAAGAAGTTTTTAATGCTTGTGATGATATGTAAGTATTGTATGTATATCAGAGTATACATGAACAGCGACAATGATACAATAGTTGTATTGAAATGCTTATACAATTTTTTTATATTTAACTATTGCTTATTTGAAAAATGTCATATGTTTCTTTTGTTATTCTGCGCTAATGGCCACTTCTCAAATACTGGTAGATTTAACTGGAAACTGCTTATCATCAGGCAGACCATACGCTTGATTACCACCTAAGTTGTATAAAAAAAGTTTAATTTTAAAAATATGCAGTAAGTGTCAATGTCTGCAAAGGCACAATGGCAAGTAAAGAAATTTATATTTTATATTCATAGGTATAATTATTCTACTTACAGATTATTAAAGAAGCAGTTATGCTATATGCTTGCGCGACAGTATGTGCCCCTTGACTTCAAAGATGAAGATTTATCACAAATTCTTCTCAATGCGCACATTAATGATCACTACTTGAGTTTGGCTAGAGAGGTAATAATTCTAAATCTAACAAGTTGCATAAAATACCTAAACTCAAAGAGCACTATTTCTAGACTTAAAAATGATTTTAGTTGGACATAATGGAGCCGAAAACTCCAGAGGAAGTATACAAAACATGGTTGGAGTCTGCTGGCTCAGCCCTCCGTCCGTCCTTGCTCGCTGAGCACCCAGTGGATTCTGCGCGACAAAACCTTTCAGCTACATTTGTAAACGCCTTTGTGAATGCTGGCTTCGGCCGCGATAAGCTCGTCACCACCGAGGATGGCAACAAGTGGATGTACAAAAATAAAGACCATGGTAAGCGTGCATTGTTTCTGAATTAGTGACGTATAGGTACTGGATGTAAAATAAAACGCAATGTTGCTCTGAATTTCGTGTCTGCTAGGACAATTTGTTTTGGTATATAGAAATAAGTGATATACAGACGATAGTTTTATATACTTCACAATTTCACCCTAAGTTTGTTATGTTAATTTGTGTGCTGCATAAAAGGTGTCACCTTACCTTGATCAGGTGTTATTTACTCTAGGACAACTTTTGTTCTAATTGACGCCAATATAATTCTGTTGGCCGACAATTAAACAGACTTTGAGAATTGTGCACTCCCTGTGTTTATCTTGTGACATTTTATCTGCCACAGCTCATATATTTTTTTTGACGAGCTCGATGGCGGAGTTGTTCGCAAAGCTTCTTGGATACCAGGGCTCGTGTGTTCGATTCTCACACGGGGCAAGTAGCTGCGTGCATGAACATGCCTGTTTGTCTTGATCTGGGTATTTTTATGAGAGATAGGGCTCATCAACGCAGGCTGTCTGGGAAAGCACCAATAGCAATTAACAACACCCAGCAGAGATGTTGTGTATCTGCGAGTGAAGGAGGATACCAGTAAGTTCTTAAGGAGTTACTGTGTGAACAGCACAGGTGGCATCGCGCGAGCGGTACTTGACATATTACAGGCGTCATAAGCTTCGGCAATCACTTTGCATCGGGTGGGCTGTACGCTTGTATGTATCCCGATGTTGTATAAATAAAAAATATATATAATAGTGTCTTATAAAGTCTAAACATTCTCCGGTACTTTCTGTAATCTTTCAAACCTGCAAACCCCATCTTTTTAAAACTTGTTTGCCTTAATTGTAATGCTTCCTCATGGTAGGCATGTTGTCCGCGGCGGCGTCCCTGGGCATGATCCATCTGTGGGACGTGGACGGCGGGTTGACGCCCATCGACAAGTACCTGTACACCGCGGACGAGCACATCAAGGCGGGCGCGCTGCTCGCGCTGGGGCTCGTCAACTGCGGCGTGCGCAACGAGTGCGACCCCGCCCTGGCGCTCTTGTCCGACTATGTCCTTCATTCTAGCACTAATCTAAGAATTGGTAGTGTTTTAGGTAAGTCCATTATATTGTGTTAATTTTTTTTAGTGTATGTAAATCTCTAGTCAACTATGTACTCGACTACAATAATGTTTACACACAAAAAAAGTCGATTATTTCTTTGGTTAAGTTGTAAACAGATCTTTACAGTCAAAGCCGACCTTGTCTGCACAGCTTGTACCCCGCTGATGAGTAATGTGGTTCTAGCAGTAGAATGTAGAAGCCAGGGATATTTAATAAGAAACTATCTGACTGGGGAAGTTCTTGGACCATCCACTAGAGAGTTATTGTGCTTGTACGAATAAGTTCCTCGTCAGGAAGCTCCTGAGGAGATGCTGCGTTAGCAACGATCGTGTCAACATGCGTGCGATATCCTTGTGCTGCAAGCATCCTTAGTCCATAACAAACATTTCTGCCGTAGGCAGGGCCGTACGCTTCTCCCCCGATGCATGAATAAAAAATGTTTAAATTCGTTTAGAAAATTGTCATCTATTTGCCCTTATCCCCATTTGATATTCTCTTCTTCTGTTAAATTTTGTCATTAATTCCGTCTCTCCTTTACCACGCATATACATTTCATCCATATTTTAATAATTGTGGAAATATGGAGCGTGAAAATATGGTGTTGTACAGGTCTCGGTATAGCGTATGCGGGCACGCAGCGCGGAGATGTCCTCTCTCACCTGCTGCCCGTGCTGGCCGACGCGTCTGCATCCGCGGAGATATACGCACTCGCCGCAGTCTCTTGCGGACTCATCGCCGTCGGCTCCTGCAACGTGGACGTGAGTACACATCGTCACAGCGTACTCTGCAAACCTACCTCATAGTGGGTTGGTGGATTATTGCTATATAGACCTCTGATTTGACCCATTATTGCATGAATAACGATAGCACCATATTTCTGAAATTACTATTACTACACATGACATTTCCTTTTAATCTGAAAATAATATGCTCGTACAAACGTATTTATCTATATAATACATTACAGTATCTGTAGTGTAAAAAGAGGAGTAAAAGAGGAGTATTAACTTTGTTTTAGGTGACCTGCGCCATAGTCCAACGTCTGATTGACGACAACAAGGACCTGCACTCGTCGACCTATGCTCGCTTCTTGCATTTGGGTCTTGGATTGTGCTTTTTAGGTAACTGAATACTTATTTGTGCAACAAGATAGCAAACCATAACTATATGAGCATAGTTTGTGAAGTGTCTTTCGTGCGTTACGTAAAGTCACTAAAACGCACGAAAGAAAATGTCATTGCTTTTCTCATGTGACACATACAACAATGTCTAGTGAACAGAATTCTTTATAACGTGAGAAGTTGTCTATTTGTACTAATCATTTGTACTAGACGTGTCAAAAATAATTAAATCATAGAGATGTAATTATTAATGCCAATTCTTAGCGACCAATTTTTTTAATTCTGACTATTTATATATGGAGGGTAACATTTATTTATATGACTACAGCTAGAACACACGTGTGGTCAATCTTATACAGCAAAATTCTGTACACTGATTCAGATATGCATCTGTAAATTACATTAAGAACATATAAATAGAACCAATCAATATGATGTTTTTGTATTGATAATATATATCATACTTGTAGGGCGCAAGGAAGGCACGGAAGCAACAATGGCGGCGTTGGAAGTGTTACCAGAGCCACACAAGTCTCTGTGCCAGACCACGCTGTCAATGTGCGCATACGCCGGGACCGGAGATGTACTCGTCGTACAACAAATGCTACACACGTGCTCCAAGCACTACGAAACTGATGTACGTAGACTGATCGTCTAATAATATTTGTTACTCATGTACTCGTAGCAATAAATAATTTATATATAGGCAAGTTTCTTTCGGCATTTCTTCTTCGCCAATGGTCATTTCCGAAATGCTAGTTGATTAAAAAAAAGGAAAAAGTAAAATAAGAGAATTAAATAAGATACAATAAGATTATATTTAAAAAAATGTAATACGTGTCTAAGTGTCCGCGAGGGCCTAATGGCAAATACAGAATTTTTATCTTTTATCTTATCTTTTTATGTACATTATGTATCAAGTAATGTATATATATTTAGATGCACGATGAGTAAGCGTTAGAGAGATGTGTTAATTCTAGCCTAAAATTATTAATACGAGTAAGATCATATTTCTAAATACATTTATCTAATCTCATCTAAAAACGGCAAGTCCCTCACTGTTCACACTGTATACCCCGGTAGAGTGTAAGTGATTGAACTGTATGCATACATGCACCGGGTTTCATTGACAAGATGTTAGATACATATAGAAAAATAATATTGATTCAGAATAATAAATAAATAAATAATAATAAATTTTTAGAATTGTGGTAACATGAATAGTTATGATACAGAATATTCGAAAAACGATCCATGTGTTTCAGAATGAACAATCCTCAACAGAAGACACCGCCTTTAAGAAGCAAGATAAGAAAGACGCTAAAGAGAGTTCCAGTTCATCTTCAAGTTCAAAAGACGATAAGAATAAAAGTAAAAAATTGATTTTAATCTGCTAATTACCTCTGCTTCCGTTGTTTTTAGGGTTCCGTACCCCAAAGGGTAAAACGGAACCCTATTACTGAGGCTCCGCTGTCCGTCCGTCCGTCCGTCTGTCACCAGGCTGTATCTCTTGAACCGTGATAGTTAGACAGTTGAAATTTTCATAGATGATGTATTTCTGTTGCCGCTATAACAACAAATACTAAAAAATAGAATAAAATAAATATTTAAGGGGGCTCCATACAACAAACGTGATTTTTTGCTCATTTTTGCTTGATATTGATAACGGCAACAGGTAGACGCTTGAAATATTCACAGAATATTTAGTTATATATTCACTTTAAGAATAAATAATTAAATTAAAATAAAACAAATATTTAAGGGGAGCTCCCATACAACAAACGTGATTTTTTTGCCGTTTTTATAGATAGTGGTACGCAACCCTTCGTGCGCGAATCCGACTCGCACTTGACCGATTTTTCTTTTTGCTAATACTACTATATATAAAGTATGCCTGGTGTTGGTGAATTAACCAAGTCAGGAAGTTTTAGAAAATCTCTGGTATCCAGTAAATAGAAATTTAGCCATCGTAGATTTCAAGTTCATCTGTCATTTGTCTAACCAAATTTCCGTTTGACAGGCAAGTCAAAGGATAGCAAGAGCAAGGAGAAGGACAAGGAAAAAGAGGCGAACAAGGAGCTGTCGTCCGTGCAGGCGGTGGCCACCCTCGGCGTGGCCGTGATCGCCTTCGCAGAGGAGACCGGCGCAGAGATGTGCACGCGCATCTTCGGACAGCTGGTGCGTACTCCTGAGGGCGCACGAGACAAGTGCTCATCATGATATTTTATCTAATCGGGTCGTTTTCAGTGCCTACATTATTATACTCAACACATCAAAAAGGGCGAGACTAAAGTGGTTGTTTTTAATTCCAGATATTGATTATATTATTTTTACAATGTCATTGTTGAATGAAACAATTGTAACGATAACAATAGGATTTCCAATAAACGTTTGCACTTCGGTCGCATTTCGAAAAGAAGACTTTAATAGTAATAGAGAAACAACTATGTACACGTTGCGTGCGTAAAGAAAACTATGTCAACTGTGATCTGTACGATCAAGCAAGGAAAACGCGGGTGGCGGGAAGGAGTTGTTCGCTCACTGCGGCCTATCGCGGCGCCGTTGCTATGGTTACGCGCACGCGAGTGGCTAAGCGCATGTGCACTGACAATTCCTTTTAATTTAAGAGGAAGCGAAAGCAGAAGAGATTTTTTTATCTTTCGTCCGTAGGGAAGCGGCAACGGTTGAGGAATTCCAAATAATGCGAAACTTCTACATTCTGAGGAAGCTGAATCGAAATGCTCGTCAACCCTAGTTCGTAGTATCTCATTTGGGGTCATACAATTTTCAGTTGCACCGCGATTTCTTTTCTTGTACTTAAATGAAATTGGAGGCGCACACTAAGTTGTTACAATATGTTAACGATACTTTCAGTTCAAAACTAAGTCATTAAATCTTTTTATTAACATTATATTATGCAGCCAAAGTAGGTCATGTGTCAAATAGGCAAGATGTAGAACATAGAAGAGATAGATAGACGTGATGAGATAGACAATTTTAAGTGTAACGTGTAAAAAAAATGTGAAAAAAAAATATCGCATAATCAGTATGGAAATTACAAACTAGAATTATTAATGCCTCTAGTCTCTCGTTTGTAATTCCTACTTTACCGCTCTAAATACATAATATATAATTTTGTGTGTGATGTCGTGCAGGGTCGTTACGGGGAGCCGGCGGTGCGGCGCGCTGTGCCGCTCGCCATCGCTCTGTGCTCCGTGTCCAACCCGCAGCTGGCCGTCATCGATGTGCTCAACAAGTACTCTCACGACTCTGACAACGACGTCGCATACAACGCCATCTTCGCCATGGGACTCGTCGGCGCCGGCACCAATAACGCCAGGCGAGTACTCAATTACACCGTTAAAACTATACTTCAGGATAGAGCTCTTATTGGTGGAAGAAACCCACCCACTATCGCGAACGGTTTGAGGAATGAGCGCTGCAATACCTAGTCAGGTCATAAGTTCTGTCAAAAACTTTTGATGTAATTAATAATACACTTTTTGATAATTATGTAAAAGTTATATATGAAATGAAAGGTAATTAAATGTAAAATAAAATTTTATTATAAACACCTCAGTTAAGCCTGAATATGAGACTCCAAGCCAAACCATGATTGATAAAGGATAATGCCCTCGCTGGAACCTCGGAATACGCGCGCTCTCCTCTTCACAACTGTGGGCATACACCTTATCATTTTGTTTGTTGTAACTTTCTTCGATGGTAATAACTTTTTCATCCGAAAACAAAATTTCGAAGTATTTTTTCCCGCGTACAAAAGAGTAATAATAGTATTTTTTTCTTTTTTGCGTAACAAAGTGTAGAATTTTTCTATCTTATTTTTTTTAAATGCTCGTTCAAAAAATGACCGGTTTTTTTAACGATAAGCTCGTAGTCCCAAGTCTTCATTTAACACTCTTTTGACAGTGGTTCTGCTAATCCCATCCCCATGTAATCCCATCTGAAGAGCTAAGATTTTTTGTTTACGCACGGGGTTTCTTTGGATTCACGCCTTCACTGCTTTGATGACTGCTGGTGTATTAACTGTGCGAATCTTTAGTATATCGTTTGATAGTGCGATAAATAAACCGTAGTGTTATTTTCAATTTTTGTAGAATGTTGAAAATCTCTTTTGGCACGTAACCACAGCGGTGCAACGCGATAAAAAAAAGATAAAAAATATTTATTAGCCATTGGGCCCTCGCGGGCACTTAGACACGTCTTACATTTTTTGAAATATAATCTTATTGTATCTTATTTAATTCTCTTAATTTACGTTTTTCTTTTTTTTAATCTACTAGCATTTCGGAAATGACCATTGGCGAAGAAGAAATGCCGAAAGAAACTTGCCAATATACTCTTTTCAAATTGTCAATCAGATATTACTATAAATTCACATCAGCATATTGGTACTAATGTTATCAAATGGTAAATTAATGATTATTAAGGACAGATAGTCTGTACTGAATTATTTCCAGACATCTTTGTCAGTTAAATATTCATCAATTCTATAATAATCCCTTCTACAGAGAGTATAATGTGCATTTTGAATACATTGCCAGGAAATGACAGAACTGTTTCAGGCAAATTAATATAAAATCGAATACAGTTTACAAGAAAAGATCTACCAGTCCTAGCAAGCCGATGTACCGGCATATACATTCTGTGTACTAAGTATCGGGAATTTGTCAATAAAACAAAAAATACAAATTATTCATCTAAATTTATTTTATCGCCTTCAAAGTAGGCCCCATCGCTTGCAATACAACATCTCCACCGCTTCACCCAGTCTTCCATACATTTTTCATAGGCTATTTGCGGTATGGCCTTTAGCTCATTCAGCGAATTTTCTTTTATGGCTTCTATCGACTCAAAACGTTTTCCTCGAAGTGGTAATTTTAACTTGGGAAATAAAAAAAAGTCAGACGGAGCCATATCAGGTGAATACGGTGCTTGGTCGAGAACTTTTGTTGAATTTTTCGCTAAAAACTCTTTCACTATAATGGCTGTGTGTGATGGTGCATTATCATGGTGCAGCATCCATGAGTTGTGTTGCCACAAATCTGGACGTTTTCGGCGGATACTCTCACGCAAACGCTTCATGACGCCTAAATAATATTCTTTATTCACTGTTTCTCCCTCTGGAAGGAATTCGGAGTGAACCACACCACGGTAGTCAAAAAAAACTGTCAGCATCACCTTGATTTTGGAGCGACTTTGCCGCGGTTTTTTGGGTTTCGGCTCGTTTTCGAGACGCCATTCTGAAGACTGTTGGCTTGTTTGCATGTCGTACTCATAAACCCATGTCTCGTCGCCAGTTATTATACGTTTCATAAAGGTCGGATCCGTAGAAGCTCGGGAAACCATGTCTTCAGCGACATGCTTTCGCTGCGCTTTTTGAACAAAATTGAGCTCTTTTGGAACTAGTCGAGCGGCGACGCGTTTCATGCCTAAAATGTCAATGAGAATGTTGTGGACGGACTTAAAAGATATGTTCACCTCACTAGCCAACTCTCTCAGACTCATACGTCAATTTTCGAGCACTAGCTTCTTGATTCTGTCGATGTTTTCTCTGGTCGTAGCGGTTGAAGGTCTACCAGAACGAGGCAAGTCTACTACTACTTCTCGGCCTTCTTTAAAAGCCTTATACCATTCATAAGCCCTTGTTTTCGATATACACGATTCGCCGTAGGTATTTCGCAACATTTTTAGTGATTCACCACATGAAATATCATTTGAAACACAAAATTTAAGGCACACTCTTTGTTCAACAATATTTTCCATTGTAAAAATCGCCGAGGACTCAAAACTATGACCAACAAAAAGTGTAGTTTAAAACAAATTAAATGACAGATCCCGCTCAAATTTTGCGCGCTAAATCAGTACAGTGCTACCAACATGCAGTAAAAAAATTAGAACGACCTCTTTTACGCGGGTCTTTTTATTGACATATTCCCGATACTTTTTACACAGAGTAGTACAACTTATTTCTACTTCTAAGTTTTTCACTGAAGTTTGAAAATGACTTTAAATTTTTACGGGCATACATTATGTTTTCATAAATATATTGAGAAGTAACATTGAGGATATTTATTTCTTTGAACAGTTCCCTGAGGGATTCTCTGGAGCCCATGTTATAAATAGAGCGAATGGCTCTTTTTTGTAAGATAAAAATTGCCTCTATGTCAGCCGCCGTTCCCCACAACAGTATACTACGACATAATGCTGTGAAAGTAGCTGAAATAGACTAAGCGCGCACTAACCGCGACTATCTTCCTTCTTCGACCACTCCATATTTGAAAATAAATTTATTTTTGGCACTGGGGAACATTCTATTATTAAAATTAGTCAAAGTATTTCTGGCCTGTATTCCAAAACTAAAATAATACGGTTTTGACAGAATTTATGATTAGACTATATATTCCTCTGAGTTAACTCGAAGTGCCGCGTGCAGTTTGATCTTAACGAGGAATTAGGTTTTTTCTTTGAGGAGAAAGCACTTCCCCAGTAGAACTGCTTTGATATGTTTGGATCGGTGCACCTGGCCTTCCATAGTCTCTGCCTACCCCAATGGGAGACAGGTGTGGTGATGTGTATGTATTATAATAATCCCACCCACATGATCCTACATTTGTGCAGGTCCTTTTGCTTTCCTTTTTTTTTACATAGACAGATGCCAAATTTCTTGTTCATAGTAAACAGTTACCTTAGCTTATGGATGCTTGTAATGCGAGTGGATCACTCGCGTGGAACGTGTGAGAACGAATCCTGTCGATGGCGAGCAGTGCGATTATAGAAAGAGCTGTAGGCATCATGTCAAACTACTCTGTAATACAACTCATTGTTCAGAACCAACAATCTGTAAAATACACAAGATTTTTTTTTAAACTTATAAGGGCTCAATGTTGTTTCTAAGATGTTTTCAAAAGACTCCGGTAGATTTATTTCGGTATATAAGGACAATGATAGTAGTTACTGAAATACTAAAAATGAATGGAAAAATAATGAGAAAAATGTTAGTAAACGATGACGGGCGCAGTTAGCTACATTGTTTACAGATATATATTCGCATCAATGTGGTCCGGAAGGTAGTGGTTAATAAAGAATTTTGATTTTGACTTGTGTTGTGTTTGTGACATTATGCAGGCTAGCGACGATGCTGCGCGCGCTGGCACTGTACCATGGCAAGTCTCCCGTTCACCTGTTCATGGTGAGGTTGGCGCAGGGCCTGTGCCACGCTGGCAAGGGTACCGTTACGCTGAGTCCCGCGCACTCAGACCGCCGCCTCGTCAACCAGCCTGCGCTCGCGGGACTACTGGTCGTGCTCACAGCTTTCCTCGATTGCAAGAACAGTGAGTCTTGATGTAGTTTATTATATTATATTCATATACATTTTAAATATAATAGGGGTTAAAGTATGAAATTGCCGTTTTATAGTCATATACTTTGAATTGACATTAAACCTTCAGGGTGTGAGATTTTCGAGTGAAACTTTTTTCACATAACACCTATAAGGATTTTCTTTTAAAAAATGTGCAACATTTGATTTTCGAATTTCAATTGCTTTTTATTCAAAAAATTCAAAATTCGACAGAAAAGATGGTTACTTTCAAAATCCGAGAATTTTTTGAATAAGAGTTCCAACGAGGAACTAACACGACAGAAACGCCTCCAATATCAATGCTGCATTTGGAGAGGAGACTGCTAATGAACGCATCGTGCGTTTTTGGTATAAACGCTTTCGTAATGGAAACTTCGACTTGAAGAACGAACCACGTGGAACACCGCTCACACAGGTGAATTACGCTGAATGGAGATGTGGAAGCCGATCCGAGTCAATCTACCCAGGAATTAGTGGCATGGTTTAACCTTATCTTACCTACAATATTGACTCATTTGCATCAAATCAATAAGATAAAAAAATATGAAATATGGGTGCTTCATGATTTGACTGATCTGCAGAAAGAAACGCGTGCGTTGCCTTGTTGAATCGGTACAGAAATAAGGAATATTGGATCGAATTGTGACATGTGACGAAAAGTGGAGTCTTTACGATAACCGTAAGCGAAAAATGCAATGGCTACCAATAAAAAGGTAAAAAAGGAAAGCTTACCAATAAAAAGGTATGGCAACTGTTTGGTGGTCTCTTCATGGCGTTATTTACTATATCTTTCTCAGGTCTGGTCAAGCAATAACTGCAGATGTTTACTGTGCCAACTTCGAACAATTATGGCGAAACTGGCAGTGAAATAGCCCCGACTCGTGAATCAATCTTCACCATTATTGCTCCATGAAAACGCAAGACCTCACACTGCACGTGAAACCGTTGTAACTCTACAGGAGCTGCAGTTAGAAACCATACGTCATCCTCCGTACTCGCCAGACCTTGCTCCAACTGACTACCATTTTTTTGTGATTTGGACAATTTTCTATGTGGTAAAAAAAAATCTTCCGTGGAGGCAGTACGAACTGCTTTCACACAGTTTGTCGAATCTATATCCCCAGAGTTCTATCGCAAACGCATAAATAAACTTCCGTTTAGATGGCAGCAATGTATAGATAATGAGAGTAAATGTTTTGATTAAATAAATATGTTACGTCTTAGAAAAAATAACGTTTTAATTTTTCAGTACCAATCGGCAATTTGATACTTTAACCTCTAATATATGAAGATTGAGCCCTCCGTTCCAAGTTATGGAGAAATCACAATTCTACATATGAATGTAGAAATGTAGGTACAGATTTATCGAGAACATTATTAAGAAGTTACGAGTATAAAATGCAAATGTGTCAGGAAGGCAATCTTATCCTTTGATTTACTTTTCGATTCATCACTTCGATGAATCTTATATAATGGTACTGACTGGTGCAATATGGTGTAACGTGAAGCTTTAAGTTAGGTGTCAATTTCATGGTACCCTTCTTATGGGATCCCATAAAAAGCGCGAATCAATATCTGACCGATACAAACTAACCGCGCGTTGGAGAAACTATAATCACTAATATTCTACCAACATAATACATACAGTTATATTCGCAAATAGGTTTACACTGGATATTTTATATGGTCCTAAATATTTTTTATTCATTTAAGTGTAGTTCAAATGACAATGTATAAACCCCTTTGGTAATACAACATGTTCTGTTTTATAATTATTATCATGTTAATGTTTTTTAGTAATCCTCGGGAAGTCACACTACCTCCTTTATGTGTTGGCGACAGCCATGCAGCCACGTTGGCTCGTCACCCTCGACGAGAACCTCCAGCCCCTCAACGTCAGTGTACGCGTCGGTCAGGTATGTATGAGTTATAAAGGGCTCATTACTACCATCTCTAAATACAAAACTTATCTCATCAGCTCACGGGGCCACTCGTGTTGCTTAACGAACGAGGTAATGGTGTCAGGGAAACAGTAATTAATATCTCGACGATCTCTTACAGAGGACCACAGTCATGTAAGAAATCGTCAGAGGTATATTGTTGAAGTAGGAAATAGAGGTTTAGCTAACGCCGGTAAGCTGAGGTACCTAGCTACCGTTACAGACTGGTTGGTTTGCCACCTTAGTTTATATTTGGATATGGTTTCGCAGGCCGTAGACGTGATCGGTAAAGCTGGTACTCCGAAGACAATCGCCGGTTCCCACACGCATACCACGCCCGTGCTGCTGTCCTTCGGCGAGCGTGCAGAGCTCGCTACCGACGAGTACATACCGCTTTCGCCCGTCATGGAAGGATTCGTCATACTCAAGAAGAACGAGGACAGCGTAATGGCTTCTGTCCAATAGAAATTAGTCTTAAAATATTTTTTATGTATTAATTCTTCTAATAATAATAATTAAAAAATATCTCATGTCCATAATCCTATTTAATTTCCGACTCATTTTGTGATAGTCCATCCCCTTGACCTAAGGGTTGTACCGCATTATATCGATCTCTTCGAAAGGGTGTTCACGTTTTCGTAATTCCCGTGTAAAGCTATCAAATGACCGGGGTCACTAGTAGTGAGTTTAGGTTAAGTGTCAGTTACACAGACCGGCTCGGATTATACGGAACCGACCAAGCCGTTTAACATTGACCGGCTGAGCACTGTTAAAGCGGATGTGCTCGGAGCCGAGCATACTAGAGTATCGCGCAGTCCGGATTTTGTTTTTGATCTGTTAATACGTGTGCTTTAAAATTAATGCATGGTCTTTGATAGCTCAGCTAGTAAGATTATTTGAAGCAGAACAAAACAAATAAAAGCGCAAGCGGAGAGAGAAGTTAAAAAAAATTGGCTGCGCCAGCGGGAGTGCGAAAGAGCACGCAATTGGAACCGGCTCCGATTGCGTAGATACTCTTAAGCACTCGCGCAACCCGATCGGCTGCGCGTCGGGTCGGGTGCGCGAGCGCGGAAGAACACTTCATCAGTGGCAGCTGGTCGGCCTATCTTATTGTTTCACACTAAGCGCATTAGATTTACTCTCAAGCATTCACATGAACCAAAAAATGTGAAATGTAAAAATAAACGTTGTTTCAATCATCCAAACCTCTATTTTAAATACGATCAAAATCTGCTCTCCTCTACCGAGCCGGTCTGTGTGAACGGACACTAAGAATATTTACTTGAGTATGACTCCAAAAGTAAACAACATAATAATCATGGTTTATCATTTCATTTATGAAAAGAGATGCTCGTTAAAGTCTTTCGTATCAAAAATTATATATCATCTTTAGAATCAAAGCCAACCTCACATGCACCCTGTTAAAAAAAAAACGAGGCTCTGGCGAAAGAAATGTAGGGCCTGTCCACAGAAGATCTATTAATATTAATAAGATATTTTTTATCCTTTAAGTTGTATGTAGATAATAAATGGAATTCAATTGAGGATCCGACTGTTACTTTAGTAATTCAATTAATATTATGGTCCAAAAAGATTATAATTTCTAATATTAATGGTGCATAATTAAATCTTTTACTATTGTTTCCTAAATGTAGCCATAAAAAGATACGTAGCTGAGTCAAATTACTAGATGTGAGCAGTGATAGCCTAGTGGATAAGCAATTGACCCATTGAGCATCCAAGTCCCCGTTTCCAATCCAGGCATGTACCACTAAATTCGTCTTTTTGGTTTTATGGGCATATTTGTAATTGTAACTTGCTCGGCGGTGATGGAAAACATCGTGAGGAAACCCACATGTCCAAGAAATTATATTTCCTTACACATGTGACCTGACCTAAGAAAAGGTCTGGTTTTCCCCTTGGGTTGCGGAGGTCTGACGGCAGTCGCTCCATATCAAAATCAGTATGTTCGCTTAATTCTTCGACGAATAGCCTTTTGTTCAGTATTTTCTATGTTTACATTCAGTCTCCATCTTCAGAACCAAGATATTGTATAGGACCAGAGTGTGTCACCCTAAACTGGATAGAGATGCATGGTTTTATTATAAAGTTCCTTTGGAGACCTTCCGGCTACATTTTCAGGTCTTGGATATCATGTAGTACCAGAGTGATTCTCAAGACAAATCTAATGAGCTCAAACGCGACGGGTTTGTGTTGTTTAGTTGAGGAATTGCTATGGCCACCTTCAGTACCATATTATAGCGTTATCACTGAAGATAGGCAAGTATACCAGCTTTAGCAGCAGGGTAGTCCAATCGAACTTCATGATGTGGCTCTAATTTAGATTCCAAGATTTGACTTTTACACTTACTAACAGGGCAAGTCAATAAAACGACTATCTATAACTTCACGCCAAATCCCTTACGGGGTAGGCAGAGAGAACCGAGCGCCACGCGACTCGATCCTTACGTACCTCACTCGCTTCTTTCACATTCATTGCTCTTTTCATGCACGCTCGCCGGTTTCTAGGGCTCCTGACATCACCTTCTGATAGAACACGACCAATCTGATCATGATAGGTAAGTCTTGGCCTTCCTCGGCTCCTACATCCTTCCACTTTTGCATTGTATATCTGCTTCGTCATTCTTTCATCCTGCATTCTTTCTACATGTCCGAACCAACGGAGCATGCCTCTTCTTATTTTAACACCGACGCTCTCTTTCAGACCAACTCTGCTTCTAACCTCATCATTGCGGATACGGTCTGCAAGCGTTACACCACAGATTTTGCGCAACGCTCGCATTTCAACCGCGTTTATCCTACTTTCATGCTCTCTCTGCCATACCCAGCTCTCGCTTCCATAAGTAAGCGTTGGGACCAACACTGCATTGTGTATAGCCAGCTGCGCCTTCTGGCTCAGGTTTTTACTGCCAAGAAGTTTTCCCAACGCTCCATTCACACTATTCCCAGCACTCACTCGCCATTCCACATCTGCGGTGTACCTTCCATCCCTGCTGAAAGCGCATCCAAGATATACAAACTCATTCACTTGTTCCAACACTTCATCATCTACCGTAATTCTTACATTGGTTCTGGTTTCTTCTCTTTCAAATACCATAATCTTTGTTTTCTTCGCATTCAATAGTAAGCCTTCCTTCATACATTCGTCTTTCATCATTGTGACTAGTGTTTGCAGCTCAGATGGTGTTTCTGCTAACAGGACAGCATCATCTGCATACAGCAGACAGTTCACCACTAGGTCACCCATGCGTAATCCTACATTCGTCGATCTTATTCTCTGTAGACAACTATCGAGATACAGAATAAACAGCCTAGCAGACAACATGCAACCCTGTTTGACACCAATTTTGACATCAAACCAGGGTGACATGTTGCCATCTATTCGCACACATGCTGAGCAATCCTTGTAGGTGGACTGCACAGCACGCAGCAGTGAGCCGTCAATCCCATATCTCGGCAATATGCACCACAGTTCCTTTCGCACAACCCTATCAAATGCCTTCTCAAGATCCACAAAACCGCAGAAAACCTTCTGGTCTATGGCCAGATGCTTCTCTACGATATTGCGGAGCGAGAAAACTTGATCCGTACATCCCCTTCCATTTCGGAATCCTCCTTGTGCCTCCCACAGCATTTCGTCAGATTTCACCTTCATTCTCCTTTCAATTATCTTTCCATATACTTTTGCTGCTAAGCTGATCAAACTGATGGCCCTATAGTTGGCGCAGTCCATGCGTGATCCCTTGCCTTTATACAAGGGTACGATGACCGCGCGTCCCCAAAACGACTATGGCGTATATTATCTGTCTTGCTTTCTTATTTCATTTACTTTGTTCCATCTGGTCTGAAGTTATATTCAGTGGTCACACTGTGCAAGATTTTTGGCCGACGGACCATCCACGCGGCACAACAAAAGGGAGCATTTCATGACAGTAGAGGTTTTTTCTGTTGAATGCACCCTAATAATCTATAATCTGTTGCTGTTGTTGTTTTGTCTGAAAATCTCGTAGAATTACGCAAATGCAGGTTCTCATCAGCTTAGCTGTTATCCCACTCACTAAAGGAACACAAAAACTCTGTTATTTCATTGCAGTCTTCCGTAAAATGCAGGTTATTTCTATCTATAACTTCACGCCAAATCCCTTGCGGGCTAGGCAGAGAGAACCAAGCGCCATAAGACACGGTCTTTACAAGCTTCACTCGCTTCTTTAACATTCATAACTCTTTTCATGCACACTCGCCGGTGTCTAGGACTCGCGATATCACCTTCTGATAAAACGGAAACAATTTGGTCATGGTGGGTTAGTCTTGGTCTTCCTCGGCTCCTACATCCTTCCACGTTTGCATTTTATATCATCACCATAATTTCAGCTGAAAAATACTAGCATTGATGTGAGGGGAGCCAATAATGTACAGCCAAATAAAGCACGGCCTGATAATGTACGGCCAGTAATGCACGACCCGATTTTTGGAAGCCATGGTCTTAAATTATTTGGTCGTGCAATACTGGCTGTACATTATTTGGCCGTACAATATCGGCACACCCTGATATTGTACGACCAGTATTGCACGGCCAATAATGCACAACCCAATAATTCATGGTTTGGCTTCCAAAAATCGCGCCGTGCATTACTGGCCGTACAATATCAGACCGTGCTGATAATGTACAGCCAATATTGCACAGCTCAATAATGTACGGCCAAATAATTGGCGACCAACAGCTGGCAATGTCAAGACGGTTCGTGCCTCGTTTAGACAGAACTGGTGGGCAAGTGCTCAAGCCAATAAGATAGTATCGTTCAGAAACGATTGAGGAGGGCATAATAAACTTTAGATTTGCGAGTGCTCGGTTCCGAAATAGGTCGATATTTGTGATAAGATCTGTAACTCAGCAGTAAGTTAAATATGGCTAAATACTTTTATCTAGTAGATGTGGTGTAAAGGTGTAAATACTTAATAAAAACATCATATAAACTATCAAAACGTTTCATTATAAGAATTACAAACGTCAAACTCAACGTAACAATGTAGATGTCAAGTGCATTTGTAACTGAAAATGCAAGAATAAACAGTGAAATGGAACTACATCGTATTTGTCAAGTCAACTGTCAAGTCAATGTCGCTCGTCCGCCATTTTGTTTCATTTGGTAGAATTTATTAAGGGCATTTATCATTTGTCAAATCTTTCAAACAAATAAAAATTTTGTAATAAGTACAGCAACAGAAATCTCAGTTGGTTAGGTTAGGTTAGAGTATGATAAACAACGCACGAGCCGAGCGAGCGAAGCGAGCGTGCCGCGGCAGCGGCCGGCGAAGTGCCAGAAGCGAATCGTTGCCATTTTGAAAAGTGTCATTATAAAAAGTAGACCAAACTTCATTACTGACCATTCACTTGCCTAAACCATCCTTGCCATCCCTCTAAACGAAGCACAAACAAAGCAAGTGAACCGACCAATAGGAGCACAGTTGCTCCAACCAATGAGAGATGGTTACCTTTTATCTGGTCGTACAATACTGGCTGTACATTACGCCCTGTACAAATAATGTACGGCCAGTATTGCACGGCCAGGAAAGCACGGCCAATAATGCACAACCCAATAATTCGTGTACATGTAGATGATTTCAATTATTTGGACGTGCATTACTGGCTGTACATTATTTGGTCGTACAATATCAGTACGGGCAGATATTGTACGGCCAGTATTGCACAGCCAATTATGCACACCCCAATAATTGAAAGCCAAAACCACGAATTATTGGCCGTGCATTCCTGGCTGTACATTATTTGGCTGTGCAATACTGGTCGTGCATTATCGAGACCCTATAGACATGATAGGAAAAGACACTTCACAAGATCTCCTGTTGCTGTACATCTCTACTTTCTTATGAAATAAAAATATTGTTTTTAACCATTGATTTATTATAAAGTTTTCTTAATTTTGTACATTATCTATCACTACTGTTTCACTTTCCTTATTTTGTTCTTCATCATCTTTATTTTCTTCTTTGTTATCTATACTTTCTTCTTCACTGCTGCTGGCCGACTGTGATGACTGTGACTTCTGTTGGGGAATTTCAGTCTTTGGCTTTTTACCTCTCAGCTTTGCCTTAATCTTTTTTTTCAACCGTTTTGCTCTCTTTTTGGCTGTTTTTTCTGCAGCTAATCTTCTATTCTCTTCTATCTTTTTATGATATTCCTCATCAAGTTTTTCCTACAAAACAAGAATTATATTTAGAAGAAAAATGTATATTGTATGAACATTAGTTTCGGGAAAGAGATTTTTAGATTTGGGAAAGGTATGAACAATATATACTATAATCTGAAATTTTCAAAAAATAGATATCTATTTTCAGTGTAAGGGAATTTTTGGTTACTATGATGTTTTTTTAATTGTTTATTATTAGTGTTAATAATCAGAAGGAAAAGAGAAACACTATATGTAACATAGGTTAAATGTCTTTGAAGAATATTATTAACACAAATCTTCAGTTTTAAATAGCAATTATTTATGTGATGAGCCTGGTGGTGGAGTGGTTAGCAATGCCACTTTAACTTTGATTTGATTCCCACATAAAATAAACCATTTGTATGTCTGTTTGTCTTGGTCAGGGTGTACCTAAGAGAGGCAGGGTGCATCAAAGCAATTAGATTGGGGAAGTACCTCCAACACACAAATATTTTCAAACCATAAATAGATTTTATTTTTTCTGGTTTATTAATATATTTTACTAAATATTTGATTTAGCATCAAGATTCTACACAGTATATCCAAATTTCACATCTATAACTCATTTTGTTTATGAATTATAAAACATGCTTACAATGTACAGAGAGCAATAATATTTGTAAAAATCTTAAAAAGAATTGGCAAACACCACCATATTAAACAGTGGCAGTTGAGAGGTTATTTATCAAATAATTACAAGTTATAACAAAGTTCAATAAAGGATCTCTGCTGTTATAACCACTGCCCCTTATTATAAACTAGTAGAAAAAGTTTACAGTTGTTTATAGTTCTCTGTAAATCAGTAGTATCATAGTAAATAAGAATATAGCAAATATTAAATCTCGTATTTGTTTCTAACTTATTTTTAAAAGTGGGATAGGTAATAATAAATAATTGTAACTTGTTACCTGTGCTGCAATATATGCATATTCATACATCATCTGAGAGGTGGTGTTACTAAAATCTACTTCTCACAAAAATAGATTCTCATAACATCATATTTAGGATAGACACAGAGGTTACTAGTATCACTATGGATAATCGTAAGAAATTATGACATAATATCATAGTTATATATTAATTACCAGAATATATTATCTCAGATAAAATGATAAGGTGATGTCAGGAGCCTTAGAAACCGGCGAGCGTGCATGAGAAGAGCAATGAACGTTAAAGAAGCAAGTGCGGTGCGTAAGGATTGAATCACTTGGGACAAGGCTCCCTCTGCCTACACCGCAAGGGATTCAGCGTAAAGTTACCAATAGACAAAATATAGACACAAGGTAGTTTATAGATTTAATTTAATCTTACAGTGCTCAACTTAATATTAATAAATGGAGACAAGAGTTCAGTACAATAGAGATAGCATAAAAGTCAAATAAACATAGTTAAATTTGTTAGTATTTGTGCAAAATTTGTAACCTTTGCATAGAATATTCACAGTACTGATGTAAATGGCAGAATCGTCAATGTGTGCCTACACAATGACGATTTGGAAGTAACTAAACAGTTACCCAAAGTGAAACTTACCTTTAACCTACATTCCCTGTAGAAGTCAAATGCCGAAACAATATCTACTACGAGCAAATTGGTTATGTCCATAAAACTTAGCAAATATGCATGAATATACCTTATCACTTTTTTCCTGTATAAACTTTTGTCTAGCATACTCTTTTCTCCTCAAGTGTCGGTAGACATGAAATTCTCCCGAACCTGCTCCAGCACTAGATCCCATGACATTGCGAACAAAGTCAGGGGCAGAAGGCATAGACTTTGTCTTTGGCGGGTCTGGTATAACAACTGGTTTCTCCTAAAATGATGAATACATTATTGATGTCACTCCTGCGAACTTACAATTAAATAAAAAAGCCATAAACTGACTGGATTTTTCATAAGTTTTTCTAATTTCAGCCTCTGCAGATCGGTTGCATTTTTAATCACCACAGGCTTTTTATCGACAGTGTTGGTCTCTTTGTCGCTCATAGTAGATAAAGAAATTTCTGTAGTAATGTAATATATTTAAATTATTTGTTTTTTTACAAAAAAAAACAAACTGTAAAAGTTATTTACACAATATATAAATTAGGAAGCAGAGCCACTGACTGACATTTTTTTTTGTTCTAGATCCCAAAGGGGAAAGGCAAAGGGATCTAGCCCATACAGCCAAGTCTTCAGATGCGAACCACTTTAAAATCTTAATTCTAGATGCTCCAACTTCAGGAACAGTGCTGAAAAACTAGTTGAAAATGACACCCAGACCCAGTCCTGCAGTTTAAATACCACTAGTAAAACGATAGTGATTTTTCAAGGTTTTTTTCATAAACTTAATCACGTATTCCAAAAAGTACTTAAGCGTGTTATATTTGAGTTATTTCATTACCGTATAATTTCACTAGCGCGTATGTTACGTAACGAAGCGGTTTGGAGGTTGGGAGGGTCCCATAAGAATTTATCACTTCAAAAAACGAGTGCGCTTTAAACCACACGACACGCGACTGAAGTAAAATTTCTTTAGCTCCATAGTGTGATACGGACAATAGGCTTGCACTGTGTCTTAGATATATGAAACTTAACTCGCTATGAGAGAAAGAAAATGTGTGCTCGCACCTCTCTCTCTCTTTCTATCTCACTCACTTATATCTCCCTCTCAACTTTCGTTCGCCTCGCCCGATCACACTTTTCGTAACGCTCTTGTCACGCATTCACCAGCTCACTCCCCAAGTCAAGCGTGCGTAAAGAAGTTTTACTTCAACAATAATGAATAACAACAATGTAACTGGTCATAAGCACGGGAAGTGGACTATATACAGGGTCCGTCACTCGAAGTGTTACCAATTTTAAATGATGTTATTTAGTTATTCAAAGTAAGATTTATTAAAAATTGAAAGAAAATTGTAAAAAAAACATTAAATTTTATGAAAATCATCATTATTGTTCGATATGACCTCCTTTGGCACGGATTACGGCCTCGAGTCTTCCAACGATTGCATCGCAGGCCGCACGAAGATGGGTTTGCGGTATTCTTTTCCATTCCCGACCAAGCGCTGCCTTGAGCGTGTCCACACTTTCATACCTTTTTGTTGACACAGCAGCCTCCAAAATAGACCACACCGAGAAGTCCATTGGATTCAAGTCTGGCGAGTAAGGAGGCCACTGTTGTGAGGAAATGAACAGAGGAACGTGGTTCTCTAAAAAAAATTGTGTCATGCGAGCTTTGTGGGACGGTGCTGAGTCTTGTTGAAATGTCCAGCTGTTTGTACCGAATTGCTTACGTGTCCACGGTATGAGAGCATCATTTAGCACTTTTTGCTGGTACACTTGCTGGTTGACTTTGACGCCCTTCTCGATAAACACGAGTGGCGACCGACCATTTGAGGTCACTGCGGCCCAGACCATAACCGAAGCAGGCGCTTGCTTACGAACAATTCTGTCATCCAAATTATCGTTTGACTTGCCCTGTAGCCAAACACGATCATTTTGCTTGTTGACGTACTGCTGGACGGTGAAAATTTTTTCATCAGAAAAAACAATGTTTTCCAGCTCGCCACGTTCGTGTAAGGCTTTCAGTGCTCGAGCTCTTTGTAGCCGGACTATCTTCTGAGTTGAAGTAAGATGTTGTACTTTTTGGATCTTGTAGGGCTTCAGTTGGAGTTCTTTTTTTAGTATACGGCGAATGCTTGAGTCGGATACTTTCAGACTTTTCGCCAATTCACCTGCACTCTGACGAGGATTTCTTTGAATTCGAGCCTTCACCTTTCGAATCATATTACGTGATGTTGCGGTTTTCGGATGACCACCTCCATGTCGTTTAGCAATGCTCCCAGTTTCGTTATAACGCTTAATGGTCCGATACACAAACATTTTGTTCACACGTAGTTGTCGGAGCTCTCTAACAATAGCTGGTTGTGATTTTCCAGCCAAGTGCAAAGCGATCACATAGCTACGTTTAATATCCATTGCAAAAATTTATTTTAAAATTCAACTTAGTTCCCGCTATTTTTGCCCACTTTAAAACAATGAAACAAACTGACGTTTCACCAATATTGGGCGCGCTGTCATTATTATTTTGAAAATAGAAGCAGCATGAAGTTGGTAACACTTCGAGTGACGGACCCTGTATATATAAAAGCTGGCTTGTACAGCTTTTGAATACTGCAAACATACAGACTTCTTACAGACATGGCATTGAGGTTTTCCTATATTTTTGTTTGTAACATGAGTGACAGTTTTTACAGACGTTGAGACGATCATTTCCGAGTTCTTTCTCGGCACGAGGTGTAACAGATGTGTGGAATTGTCACCCGCCTTTCAAGATGCTGACACACTAAACATTTGGCAATATTTATCATAACAATCAACCGGTCTTCTGATTTATAATTTGAAATAATAAAGGCGTTCACTGCAGCAATGTCTACAATTCTATTAAATGTAACAATTGGCCACCGTCTAGAGCGCCTGGAGCAAGAATATAAAAAGAATAGCACAATTTCATATAGCGAAGCTACGCCGCCTTTTGAAGAATTGTAGAAGGAAATTATATCTGGAATTTCTTTTTAAACATCCATTGCTTTGTCATAATGCATCGTTGACACGATAATTACATACTGTTTTGTTTTTCTACGGTACATAAAATAGTAAAGTTGTATCTTTGATAAATCCGTACACTGCACAGGACGATTGTTTTTAAGAAATTCCGGAGGGATTTCCTGTTTGTTTTTTACAGTACCTACATATGTTAGCCCGGCCTTTTTCAATTCGTCACAAACCTCGATAGAGGAGAAATAGTTATCTGCAGTGATGTTCCGATTATTATTCAGAATTGGCTTAGGCAAACGTAAAATACACTGAGTAGGTAAAAGCAATTTCTTTTCAGTTTCAGAGACTTAAGCCGTCACTATTCTTTTCAGTATATAGGTAAGCGTTATACAAATATCCGGTTCTTCCGTCAGTCAAACATTTTATTTCTAAACAATATTTGCATGGTTTGTTTGGCATATACTTCTTACACCGACACCTCCCCCTAAAAGATAACAACATTTCATCAACAGTTGTATTATCTCCCAGTCTGTAATATTTTTGACAGTTGGAAACAAAGTTTTCAAATATTTCAGATATAACAGCAACGACACTAGCCAGTTTCTTTCTTCTCTAGCTTAAAAGTCATCAAAGCGTAGAGCGATCAAAATCATTTGAAATCTTTCCTTAACATAACCGTTCTAAAAATGTCTCGACCAGTCGCAAATATGTCAATAACATCTTCGTCATTCGATTTCAAACTCAAAAGGCGTCTAATTCAATCTCATCTAAATCTTTCAATTCGGTTTGTTTTACTCTTTTATATTTCTGCCTGTGTATCTCGAGTCGTTCGTTTTTGTAGAGTATAATTTTGCTTTTTATATTTTGAGTAAGAAACAAACTCAATAAACTTATAGAGTCACTTTCTGCTGGGACTTCACATTAGCCATTAGTACCACGATGTAATGAGTAGGTGTACGGTGATTTCTAGACGGGCGGCGGCGCGGCGGCTCTGTTGCCCACATCATACATCTTCTTTTCCCATAACGATATCTTCGTATGGATTCCTGTTATGCCGAAGGTTCTTCAGCATCTGACTCAGGCACGGTTTCTTCTATGCCTGCTTCTCTCGAAGTTTCCTCTAAACAAAAATCGTCGTCATCATTCGATGAAATTGGTGGCATGAAAGGGATGAACCCTCGAATATCTTAAAAAATTAGAAACTATAGAGAAGAAGGCCAATAATCTCTACAGACGAATCATATGTCGATAGCTCCCATGCATCACATCACTCTTTGTCTGACAGTTCTACCAAAGGTCTAAAAAATCTATAAAAAAGGCAACCGTTTGGTAGTAGTGCACGGTGGTGGGTGATGAAACTGCTTTTGTACCAAATGCTTTACTTACATTCAAAGCTGGTAAAAAATGAGGAGATTATCATGATAACATGATCTATGAAAATTACTATTAATGGCTACAAACTCAATTGATATCTAACTTACCTCTTAACGCCGTTGTGGTAGTGGACAATGTGTCTTAATATATATAAACAGTTTAAAGAAGAATATGCAAACCTGGTTAACTTGAAAAGGTATATCATTCAACGAAACAATGCTGAATCCCGAATTGTACGCCTTAATCAAATAGCATAAAGACCAATTCAAAAGATTCAGTATTGATAAAATTTCATCTGAAAGGCCACACTGCTTTCCGCTTGCCTCCCTACCACCCGGATCTTAAATCCTATTGAGATAGCATGGGTACATCAAAGGTGTATGTGGCCAGTAAAAACGTTAAATAGAATATCACCCGCTTCACTGAATTAGTGATTGAAAAGGTAAATATGATGGGAGAAAATGAACGGAAAAAATTAAATTGTTTAGTAAAGTGAAAAGCATTGAAGAATAATTCCGAAAAATACATGTAGTAGACCTGATGACGGAAACATGAATTATTCACGTAGATGACGATGATTCGGATGATGATACTGTTAAAGGTAGCTCAAGTGAGGACGATAGTGACGATGAAGTTGACTCCACTAGCACTAACGCTTCATCGTTATCTGGCATTCAAGTGACCCAAGACAATTTAATGGAAGGCGTGTCATCATTATTTTGAATTTTTATTTTTTTATACATTACTATTTTATTTTTATATTAAAAAAAATATGTATGCAGAAGTGAACGTTTATTTTTAATTCTACCCTGTAACGTACTAACAAATACGCATTTATAAGTACCTACATTATTATTCTGAAATAAATATAACACTAATATTAAAAACAATAGCCTAGTACTTTCGGGCGCGTCAGTACCCATGAGCAAAACATCCCTTACACTGTCGCTCAGCGGTCTTTTTACGCGACGGGATCTGTAATATTCTGTATTCGTTTACCAAATCTTTTGCATTGCAATATATAGATGTTCGATCCGGGTGCCTTGTCTCGATATTTCGAATCGCTAAGGATCTTAATACACTGTATCGATCCCAGAATTGATCCAACTGATCAGATACGATTTATTGGATCGATCCATTTATAATCCATCCATAATCAAGTATGTTAAGAAATAAAAGACGTGGTAATTAAATCGAAATTTAATTCATAGGTAAAACATGTAATCTTTTTTTAAATTTTTAAATTTTAAAATCTGCTTAAACTGTAATTTTGATAACCACTCCGTATCGAGACGATTACGGCTTTCGTTTAATATATGATTGGCCAACGAGAAATGACGTTCGGAGGGCACAGACACATAACGTAGGGCTATATCGCTCAGCGTGCTACACCAGGTACCGACTAGCCCAGGTACCTGGGCGCCTCTCTCCATAAGGCCCTTCAGGCAAGAACCCGCGTGTTCGATTAGTTTCTCCAACGACGACCTAAGCCGAGGTTCGACCCCTCTCGGGGGCCCTTAGGCTGTCGGTTATAGTTAGTTTTTTAGGCTGTGGCGGCTCACGCCCGCCTCTTCAGTCCGGTGACGTAGTAACAGCCCAAACAAAAGCGAACAAACAAAGTGTATTATATAAAAATAGAACATTCTCTCATCAAACTCGGGAGCTCGGTGGCTCAGACGTGAATGACACGACTTTGACACCAACGCTCGTGGGTTCGATTCCCACACAAGGCAAACATTTGTGTGCATGAACATGTCTGTTTGTCTTGGTCTGGGTATTTTCTATGTATAATAAGTATGTATTTACAAAAAAAAAATGTATTTACGAATGTTTATCCGTTGTGTAGTACCCATAACACAAGCTTCGCTTACTTTGGGGCTAGATGGCGCTGTGTAATTTGTCCGACAATATTAATTAATTTATTTATAAAACTAAACAAAATAATAAAATGATTTACACTATCATAAAAAAAAGAAATTATGTATTTACCGGTATTTACCGATAAATTAAAACCGCATTTAATACCGTACCAAAAATGTTGTAAGCTCTAATTTCTCCTTGACAAGGTCGTTGAATTTGCCACTGATGTGATTATTCCATTGATTCCTTGTGTAATTTCCTTATTCACAATTGTTCGTCATTTGAAAAGGGAATATACAAAGAATATTCGTATTTTTTTACACTTGGGTAAGTTGAAATATTGCTACTTATTTCAAGACAATTGTTATTTTTACTTATTCGTTAGTTTTTCCTGTCTGGTACATATAGAAAACTACTTTATGTAATAGCAACATTTTATGGATTTATCAAATATTTCTAGTTATTTTTCTAAATACTACTTTATAATCATTATTATTAGTTTCACACATGTAGTTCTACAATCGCAACCTATTTGACCTTGCCGGTACCGGCACAACATTTATTTATTTTATGGTAACTGTTTCTATTTCGTAAATAAATACAATTAGTTTAAATTTATTATTGAAAGTAAACAATAAAATTGTTGTTTATTTTTTTCCATTTTTTTATGCCACGTCGCATTTATACAGCCCTGATGTGTGAAATGGCCACTTTAGCCTGTACTATTATGTACTTACTATAATTTTTAGAATAGGTACAAGGAATTTCACCGGGACGTCATTCCCCTTGAATAAAGCGGTACCTTTAGAGTCCTTGTTTGCAAGACAACAATACTAATTTAACTGTAGGTCTTCTGTAAGGAGGTACTTTCGAATATGCCTTTGACTGAATATTCCTTTGCACCGCGTACAGATGAGGTTGGCTTTGGCTTTTAAACTTGTTATTAGTCACTTGTACTTTGACAATGTGTAAATTTGTTGATAGGCAATATATATAACTTATTTAAATTGGTAATGTTAAAATTTAGGAGAAATTGTATTTCTCCTAAAATTTTCAATATAGATGGAATCATTTTGCATCAAATTTTCTTAGTGGTTATCCTCTCTTGTATTCTTTCTTTCAGTGATATATAGATTTTCAAGCAAAATGCCGATCAAGTCTATCAAAGCTCGTCAAATCTTCGATTCTCGTGGCAACCCTACAGTGGAAGTTGACTTGGTAAGACTTACATAGCTTGCTTTTCTCTTAAATTGTATTAATTTGTGAAGCAATTATGTATTTTACTCTCTTCTACTATTTTCTACTCCTGTCAGTTATGACATTGGGTGGATCAACTAAAACACTCAATACTTCTGTTAAAAATAGTTTAATTTCAATGTGTAACAATCGCGAAAACCTAAGACAATACTACATATAAATAAAATTGAAGTGTCTGTCTGTGATTTCAAAATAAAGCCTTTATCTTAAGCTCATATTATTATTTTCACATTACCAAAGCATAAATACGCATTTTTAACTTTTTTGTCTGTCTGTTTGTTTGTCCGGGCTAATCTTCGAAACGGCTGAACTGATTTTAACGGGACTTTCACTGGTAGGTAGAGGACTGTTCAGAGCAGAATATAGGGTACTTTTTATCCCGTAAATATTTAAATTTGTGGGAAATATACCCCCTTTGGGGGTCTTTGCAATTTTATTTTTATTATTTTCATAGAATATGTATTTTTTGTAACATGAAATAACTACACATTTTTTATGTAATATAAATAAAATACATATACGTGAAAATTGAATCGCTGTATGGTTGCATCTACGACCCTGAACTTTGTTTTTTTTTAAACAGAAACAATTTCATGTCTACAGAGAAATTAAGGCTACTAAAAGCCCAAATCTCATGCGTGCGAAGCCGCGGGCTTCTGCTAGTTAAAAATATTTAGGGACATGTTTTTTGCAAAGAATAGTTGATCCACCCCATCAGGGGGCACGGCAGTGCCCCCGCCAAGTCGAGCGCGAAGCAAACACTGCCCTATCATCCTTTACTGGAACCATTTCGCCGCATTTTCAGTTTTCAGGCCCCTATTTGAGAACCTCTGGATAAGACCAGAACGCAGAAATTTTCGTCATCCAGTAAGCTATAATCACATACTTAAAATCCAAAATTTGAAGTCTGTAGGTCATTTAGTTCCGAAGTTAAGCGAAAGCAAAGTTTGGCATTTATGACACTCACTCATGATCATCAAAATAGAACTAGTACTTCCCATAAACTCAGAGAGCTGAAATTTGGTACAGAGTTAGGGTTTAATGGCCACATAAAGGGAAAACTATAAAAACTAGGATAATCGAAGATCTGGAGTACCTGGTGACCCTGATTAGAAAACACAAGAGCCCAACCAAACTATTAGAGATCGACATACCGCCTTTACAAAAAATATTCAACTTGGTGGGCCGCTTCATTTGATGTCAAAAATCGAAGGTCTGAAGTATCTGATGAAGAACCCTCAGCTAGTCTCAGCTGTATTAGAGATATGGTAATGCCCCCTTCTACTATGAGAAAAATCTGTGTCAAATAAGAAAATCTAATAAAATAAATAGTTTCTACAAAAAGAAGTGAAATCCCACCAAAAACATTCTGTAAAAAACTAGCCAAGTCTCGATGGAGCTGCTTGTTTATCTCTAAAAAGTAATGAAATCTAGACATAGTCGTGCCAAGTCTAAGGTTCCTTACTGCGATTTCTTTATTATTATAGTTAATGTTGTGTGACTTGGCCGTTGAAGGGTACACAAGGGTACAAAACCAGGTGCTCCATGACACCATTGCACCAATCTGTCGCCAGAACCGCTACCCATTGACGATGGAAAATTGCCACTTGGAAAACGTTGATTCAATAACCATTCAATTGTAGGCTTGATAAAGCTGCGGATTTCAATAATACTTATGTATAGGCGAGTCTGAAAGAAAGAGTATACAAAAATATTTCCAGTACAGATGGACTTCTAATCATTGATAGAAGTCCGTCTATTTTATGTTAGATCGGTGGTCGATTTGACGCTCCAAAAAGAAGACAGCAGAAGTCAGCATTGTCAATGCTGAATGCATGTGTTGCACAATCAACAACAGCCTAAAATGAGACACTAGCGTCCAATTACCAACACCAGTATGGGCTATTATCTCGCTTAACAAACATAGGTAGTTACAACAGATATAACATTACGTGTAAACAAAATTGACTTGTACCCACTAACGTATAAAGAATGTTCAACGGCCAAGTCACACAACATTAACTATAATAATAAAGAAATCGCAGTAAGGAACCTTAGACTTGGCAGACTATGTCTAGATTTCATTACTTTTTAGAGATAAACAAGCACCTCCATCGAGACTTGGCTAGTTTTTTACAGAATGTTTTTGGTGGGATTATACTTTTTACAATAGATATGATTTTTGAGAAATTAATAATTTAGAGGGAGGATTTTTTATATAAGTATACTCTGAGATACCTATGACAGACTAATATACAGACATAAGTGATCTTATGAGGATTTTCCTTTTGGTATGAGTCTACTAAATAAGAAAATTGTTATTATGTGTGAGTAATTTATAGCCTAAGTACTTTATTGAATCAACATTTGTGGTATTGTCAATTGATAAGAACTACTTGCAATATATGTAGTTTCTACTGTTTACAAAGACAAGTTACCAAGATACGATTTCAACCCTTTTTAGTTTTAGAACAACAGTTAAGATAGAAGATATTTCTTTTTGTGTAAGAACTAACCAAATGTCATACAAATACATTCCAGTATCATGTAGCTTTATCAAAATCCATTCAATAGTTTTTGCATGTGTGCACAACAGACACTAATAGTTGAATCCATTCTTCTGTCCCAATAGTTAAATCCAACTATATACTGTGTAAATAAAATAGATTATGCTCTGAATGTGTATAGATATTTTTGCATGGAAAATTTGACAAGGACTCCTAAACTTTTTTTTTTGCATCAGACAAAATATAGATAGCCTCCCAAATTAATATGTAAGTGTATTACTCATTTGTTTTATACCTACGTGTAATATAGATTTTATACCTACGTGTAATATAGAAGAGCATGTAGACTTCATATAAAAATATAAGTTATCAATGTTATCAGTATGCCTGATAGATGCTGTCAAAGCTTTATTATGCTTACATCATTTATGTGATGCAACAACATAATTCACCATTACTCATGATTAATTTAACTAACTTTTTCGAATAATTAAAACTTGCCTGTTGTGGTAAAATATTATTACAACACTTAAGTTAATTATATTATTATTTATTTAATGAAGTCAAATTATATAAAGTGACTAGTAAACATGCTTTTTTATTATGTAAGTATTAGCCGTGTGGCCTCAGCATAAGAATAGGCCACACCATCTCTACCCATGTTCGTCGTAAAAGGCGACTAAGGAAATCATCTAGTACATGGGCAGCAGTGGTATTTTATAGTAGTTTATGCAACTGTCATATAATAGAGGGTATTAAAACATGAGTGTAGTTTTTTGAAACGAGCCTCAGACGAGTTTCAAAATAAGATTACACGAGTGTTTTAATATCTGATTATATGCAGTTGCATACACTACTTTATTTAATCTCATGGCTATAGGTAGCTACATTAAATAAAATGCAATATAAAAGAAACAAATTATTTATTATAATAATTATTCACATTTTGAATATTGCAATTATGAAACTGAACCTGAATAACAGGCTGGGGGGCGCTATAAGAGCTAGTCGTTGTCGGGGTTGACAATGGAACGTTTATATTAATTTCATTTTTATTATTTTCTATGGAATTGAGTATCGAATTGGATACTAAGATTTTGTTAGTTATAGAATCGTCTATGTAGCCTTCTGCAGCTGTTGTTGACTTCCACCCTCCGTGACGCTTTAGTGCTGGTATGTGTCCGCCAGCATCGATTAGTAAGGTTGCAGAAGTTCTGCGGAAGCAATGTCCCGTGTACGAATCTGAGTTTGGAAGATTAAGATAACTGGCTATCGTTTTACCCAACATTCCAAATTTGTTAATACCAACTCTTTGTTGGGTGCATTTCCCAGATAAGTAATTCAAAAAGAAGGAAGGATTGCTACATGAATTTGGTCGCAGTTCTATGTATTGTTTACATAATTGGTAATATTTGCCCGTTATGGTAAAAGATCGGTCTATTTTGTTTTTTGTGTTCCAAATTTTAACTAAAATTGATGATTCGAAAACTTCGACGTCTTTGAATTTAATGTTGTATAATTCCTGTCTTCGGCAGGCACCCATTATTCCAAATATTAGTGCAATCTGTAACAATATTATAAGTACTTAAGTAATATGAAGCCAGTAAATATCTATGTATAAAGCCATTACTTAGTGAGATGGCGTTTAGTAACTAATATATTCTATTTAACTTTTATTTATCTATTTAATAAATCAATACTTCTTACCTTCGTTGAAAGATATAATTTATCGGGCGCTTCATTTAAAAAAATATTTAAGTGTTCAGCTGAAAATGTCTTGGCTTTCTTCCCTTTATATCCTTGCGATTTACGTTTCAGAAATGATACAAGTTTTGAATATTTGGTAATATCAATTTCGTTGTAAATACTCAGTGTACTTTTAATCATAGAATATTTAGACCATAAGGACGAACACTTAAAGTTATCCTATAACTCTTGAAAGTAGGCTAACAAAACGTTTTCGGAAAATGAGTTAGCCTTTTTGTTCATTTTCCAAGTTATAAAGTCTTGGTAACATTTGTCGTACGCTTTTCTTGATTTTTCTGGCAAAAGACTATTCGTCAGTTTCTTGGCTGTTTCTAGAATGTCAGGTGGAGTTAAATTTTCATCAGTTTCATCAGTATATCAGCATTGTTTTGTTAGGAGAATAATGCTTTAATTTAATTTTTTAATTTTCTTAAAGAAGTATGTAAATAAAATATACCAATAAAATTCTGTATTTCATTTCATAATTAGAATATTACTGAATGAGATTATATAAATATATTTAAATAACTCACTGCAGGGCAGGGGCTGGCAACCGCCACCCTGCCAAATGTGGCATCATCATTTCAGCCTGTATTCATCCACTGCTGAACATAGGCCTCCCCACTAGAGTGCTTCTCATCTCGATCCTGTGCCACCTGAATCCATCGACTCCCTACAAACCTCTTGAGGTCGTCAGTCTAACTAGTGGGGGGTCATCTCACTGTGTGCACCAGTGGCGTGGCCGGCCCACTGCCACTTCAGCTTGCTTATCCTGTGGGCTATGTCGGTTACCTTAGTTCTACTGCAGATATCCTCATTTCTGATTCTATCTCGCAGAGAAACCTCAAGTATAGCTCTTTCCAAACACGCTGAGCGACCTTGAGCTTCCCCATACGGCCCGCAGTGAAGGGCTACGTCTCAGTTCCGTATGTCACCACTGGCAAAACACACTGTTCGAAGACCTTACTCTTCAGGTGTTGAGGTATTTTGGACGAGAAGATGTGTCGAAGTTTCCCGAACGCTGCCCAGCCGAGTTGGATTCGTCTGTTGACCTCTCGGTCGAAGTTGGACTTACCTAACTGACTGTCAACAACTTCGAGCTTAGTGCTTCCAACCGTTACCAGCATAGGTGTAACATGGACATTCGACATGATCTTAGTCTTGCCCATGTTCTTCTTGATACCTACGTTGTTGGAAACACTATTGAGGTCATTGAGCATAGCGCTAAGTTCCTTCAGCGATATTGCCATGAGAACTATATCGTCGGCAATTTGAAGTTAAGTCATGTTTGGTATAAACACCAATTCGCCATTGATGTTTATACCATATCCTTTCCAGTTCAAGAGCTTAAGGACATCTTCCAATGCTGCGGTGAAGAGTTTCAGGAATATGACATCACCTCACCTCAAGTGGTTTGTAGGGAGTCGATGGATGTAGGTTGCACAGGATCGAGATTAATGGAACTCTAGAGGGCAGGCCTATATTCAGTAGTGGACGAATGCAGGATGAGATGATGATGATGGTTAAATAAATATTTTCACTTTTCAGGTAACAGAATTAGGTCTCTTCAGAGCTGCAGTTCCATCTGGAGCATCCACTGGTGTCCACGAGGCATTGGAGCTCCGTGACAATGTGAAGGGAGAATATCACGGCAAAGGTGTCCTCACTGCCATCAAGAACATCAACGAAGTCATTGGACCTGAACTCCTAAGCCAGAACATTGATGTCACCCAGCAGAAAGAGGTACATCCACTTACGATCACATGATAAAGATAAAAATATTTGCCATTAGGTCACTTAGACACGTCTCACAGTCTTTAAATCAGATCATATTGTATCAAGTTCATTTTTTATAGCTTTAACCGCTCGTTTTTAATCTACCAGCATTTCGAAAATGACCACTGGCGAAGACGAAATGCTAAAAGAAAAGCTTCCCAAAATAGGTCTTTTTTCAAAACAACATGTGTGTGTACCAAATGGTACAATTAAAGATATATTAAAACATGTACTGAATCATTTCTAAACAACTCATCAGGCGCAGGGGTGAGACCCCTGGTATTGCAAATGTCCATAGGCCACGGTGACTGTTTAACATCAGGCAGGCCATATGCTTGATTGCGACCTTAGTGATATAAAAAAACGGCCAGTCAGATATTCATCGATTCTGTAATAACCCATCTTACATAGTGTATTTTTGCCTGACATAGTACATGTGCCTTTTGAACATCTTGTCAGGCAAGGACAGACCTGTTTTGGGTAATTTATTATAGAATCGAATACAATTCACAACAAAAGTTTATTAGTCTTAGCAAGCCGATGTACTGGCATACGCAATCTATTCCTGCTTCTAAGATTATCACCCCCATATTAACATTACTGCCTTTAGATTTGACCCCATTTATGTCAACAGTTTGTATTCCATTGTTGTAAGTTGCGATCAAATCATGGTCTTTACCTCTAAATCCATAATGGCACAGCTTGAGCAATAATCCGATCCGAGTCCGATGGTTGACACAATCAAAACCTTTGGAGAGATAACAGAATACCCCAATAGCATCCTGGGATCTCTCCCATGCGCTAAGAACATGCTTGACTAATGCTACAAGTAAATCCGTATTGTGCACTATGAAAAATTTCATTGGTCTTAAAATAGAGTTGTAATTGATCAAGCACACAATCTTTTCGAATACTTTACTCAATACTGGCAAAATAGATATGGGTCTGTAATTTCCCAGTTCACTTTTTGCACCAGACTTGAATAACGGAATTAATTTACAAAATTTCATTAAATCTGGAAACACACCCATATCTATGCCAAGTGTCAAGCTTTGACTCAATACATTAAACTACCTTTATGGACATTCCCCAATGATCCTCTAAGTTTTTAATGTTTAAGCGTTTAAAAGTTTTAATTATCCACCCTTGGTTGTACATTCTCCTTTAATAACTCAGCTGCTGCATGTGGGAAATGAGTTAAGGGAGTCAGTGGTAATGTAAGGGATATTAGTGAAGTAGTCATCAAAAACAATATCCCATACTGCCTTCATTTTATTGACGACTGCTTAATTTTGTTTTTATAGATTATATAATATACTAGCTGTGCCCGCGACTTCGTCTGCGCGGAATTTAACAAAAAAGTTATTGTTCAGTTATAATTTCATTTATTTGATTTGATTATAAGTACCTAAATAAGCAGAGTAAAAATAGGGAACAGCAAAATAATAATAGATATGCCGTTTCAGAGATTAGCCAGAACAAACAGACAGACAAAAATTTCAAAATATTCATTTTGGTATATGTACCGTGTATACATACATATGCATTTAGTAAAAAGCGGTTATTTTAATATTACAAATTTTATTTGACGACTGCTTAATTTTGTTTTTATAGATTATGTAATATATATAGTTTTTGTAACTTTGCAACTTTTAACATAGTTAACGACATTTAACAAATTCTGGGTCAAATCTATATTTTTTTTGTAATAATAATAATAAGGCATTTCTTCATATAATTCAAACATTTTGTTTCTATTTATATATAATATACATGTTGTTGCCCAATCATTAAACTTAAATTTATTTGTGATATTAATCTTTTTACTTTTGAATATTTTTTGGTATTCACTGTATAAAACATGAAACAATTTTGTGTAGAGCAAGTCAAGATTGTCTACAGAGTAATTCAATTAAGGCAACCTGTCCTCCTAAACACTGTTGTACTTAATAAGTTTAATTGTGGTTAGTGGTCTATACAATAGATGTCTTTTTAAATCTGTGTTTGTCGAACATGCATATATTACCAACTGAACGCAATGATCTAAAGGCAAGTCGCCAATTATTGATTTATTGACATGCTCAAAATTACAAAAGACATTATCTAGACAAGTCGCAGATGTGGCTGTTATACGTGTCGGCTCCAGGAAAAAATTATGTAAATTAAATGATTTAAATAAATGTAAAAATTTAAGAGTTGTACATAGTATTTACTACAGTAGTAATACATAGTATTTACTACATTATAGTCTGTTGTTTCAATTTTTTTTACCTATGCAAACATTTCTTAAAGTATCTTCCATTACCTGCTCAATTGTGTAAAGTTACAAATCTGTATACACAAATAGTTATGTATTTATCTAATTCAGCATGTAACATCTCAATAGTGCATTCAATAGAGAGCCTAACAATGTCCTTGCGTTCTTTGGGTTTGTGGCATTTTTTTGTAATAATAATTGAACCAACTCTAATCGAAGACTCTCTATTAAAGTAACTATTTTATAATTATTAATTCCAAATAGTATTTCACTTTTGTGTAACCAGTGTTCAGTTAAACATAAAATATCAATATTATATTTTTCTAAAAAGAATTGTATAATTTGTTCATGCATGCAAATAAATAATTAAATTAAAGGCAGCAATTTTAATAAAGTTTGTATATTTCATCAATAATATACCGGTTATGTGCATGATGATGAAACATAATTTACATTGTTTATCAAAATCGTTATTTATAAAAAAGACCTTGAAAATTATGTATTAACAATATATTTTATTGCAATAGATTGATGGTGTCATGCTAAAACTGGATGGCACAGACAACAAGTCCAAGTTGGGTGCCAATGCCATCCTCGGGGTATCCCTGGCTGTTGCAAAAGCTGGTGCTGCCAAGAAGGGTGTCCCTTTGTACAGGCATATTGCTGACTTGGCTGGAAATACTGACATCGTACTCCCTGTACCTGCCTTTAACGTTATCAATGGAGGCTCACATGCTGGCAACAAACTTGCTATGCAAGAGTTCATGATCCTGCCCACAGGTAAAAATATAATTTTATTCAATTTTATTTTATGGTTAACATTTTCACTGCCTCCTACAGTGTCTTAATTTTAAGCTATCTGCAGTAGGCACTGCAATCCTAAATAATTAATTAAATTTGGACAGTCAAGACTTTTGTGAATATTTTTTTTTTACTTTAGTGTCGGTAATGCTGCATTGCTATTTCTATTCCACGTATAAATTCGACCTGCTATAATTTTATTATAATGTTTATATAGGTAAGAACATGCCACTGTAAATATTTTATTGTTTTGGAGATTTTAGTCACACACACACAAATAGGAATTCAAATTACATGACTCTTTGTATATTATCTATAAACACTGTGAATTATTAAAGAAATGGGTACCTTCACTTAACCAAATAATACTGAATTCCTGCCATTGTTTCTAATGAATATATTGTTCACCAGGTGCCTCTACATTCAGAGAGGCGATGCGCATGGGCTCTGAGGTATACCACCACCTGAAGAAGATCATTAAGGAGAAGTTCGGTCTGGATTCAACTGCGGTTGGTGATGAGGGTGGCTTTGCACCCAACATCCAAAACAACAAAGATGCGCTTTTCCTCATCCAAGATGCTATCCAACAGGCTGGATACACTGGAAAGGTATGTAAATTACTTGTATGTCATATTTAACTGTAATAGACAAAAGGACAGACACACCATTTGGACTGCAAATACCAGTCACAATAATGAAAGACGACTATATGGAGAAAGGCTTACTATTTGAAGTATATCTTGTTAATAAGGATGAAGATACATAGCTGATGTGGACAGCCGAGTGAGTACAGGGAATAGTATGAATGGAATGTTGGGAAAACTCTTGGAGTCAAAAGGCACAGCTTATTACACAACGCAGTGCTGATCCCAATGCTAATGGTATCAGCACTGCGTTGTGTAATAAGCTGTGCGAGGGCAGAGAGAGCTCTACTCTTAAACGCAGTCGAGATGCGACCGTTGCGCAAAATCTGCGGCGTACACTTGTAGATTGAGCTCGCAATGAAGATGTATGGAAGAGAATTGATCTCAAAGTATGTCGGAGTTAAGTAAGAAAACACAGGCTCCGTTGGTTCAGACATGTAGAAACAATGCAAGAAGAAAGAATGATGAAACAATACAACGCGAAAATTGAAGGACGTAGGAGCCGAGATAGAATAAGACGCGCGCCTCTGCTTACCTCACAAAGGACGTAAAGATAGTAGTAGTACTGGAAAAAGGCTTTATAAAAGGACAAAACCTTTCAATTTACCTTGATTGATAACTGATAACCATACCTAGTGCCCGTCACGAGAAGCTATAAATTTTGTAAACACATTCAGGGGTCCGTAACCTTTAGATCAAATAAAAAACGGTTTTGTAATTAGTTTCATTTTTATATTGGGATATAATTATGTTAACACATACATCTAATTCATCATCATATTTCTATAACCATGTATATACTCGAAAAACCATTACTCAATTCATAAGTGAAAAATTTTCAAGTAATGTAAATTTCATTGGCCGTACTGGGTCCTGGATCCATTGAGCAGTCGGAACCCGTTATATACGTTTTCCCATACATTTCGCGGTCGTATACGACCACCCGGGTTTCGAAGGGTTAAGTTAAATCCGTTACGTAGCATAAAATTACAATAATTAACAAAAACAACAATTTTTGTTTAGACAACAATATAACCTAATCCAAGAAAATAACACAAACTTGAGACGCATTCGAAACTCGAATGACGCATTCACAGCGTCAGCGTAAACTTACTTCAAAATGGCGGATCAAATGTTTACGTTCCATGAGACGCGTTCCAGTACCACAAAGGATTAGACTACAGCACTTTATATGGCAATAATATAACCTGACTAAGTGAAATTGCTCGTTAGTTTCTTATTACACGTATGTTACTTTGAGTTCGTTGAATTTGGTGTTATTTGTTGTTGATTGAATCGTCGCTACGTAACTTGGTAGAAGTTCTTTATTTACAAGAATTACAGCTTCTCGTGGCGAGAACTTTACCTATTCACAGTTCCATATATTGATAGAAATAGGCAGACAGTTCCTATACTTACAACAAAGTTATCTTTACACATACTATCTTTCACATAAAATTTTTTACGTTTTTTTAATGAAGCAATACCATATTTATGTGCTTATATAAATCTCGATCACCATGAACCATCAAAAATCATGATCGGAAGGTTTTCTCGAATATAAAATACTAACTCAACAAACACACTAATAAATTTATAACTACTATGTTAATTAGATGAAGTAACGTCACGCTATATGACGAAATATTTTTTTGTCGATCCTCTAAGTTCTATTACTATTTGTTTTGTTAAGATATTTTGTTTTGTAAAGGCGCGATGGGGACATTTTGACAGCCCACATTAAAAAAAAGACCCTTTCACTTTTTCGGTACATTTGCGTTTTTCAAGTAGCTGAAAAACGTAATATGGAAACTTTCCCGTACTAACGTAACGTACCGTAAATGGAAGTCAGATCTTCTATTAGCGACGGACCATAAAATAATGACTTAGATTCTTTAAAGGTACTTTAGTCATTCTACTGGGGGGAGCTGTCTTTAGCACCTGAGGGAGGGAGATGGTGAACTCGCATAAGTACCTTTACGGAGCAGCCGTAAAACTTTATGTTACACTGTTACTGACTAAACACCACATAGCGGTCGCTTTTATCTAGTCAGATGTTTAAGGCTTCATCAGATGCGATTCCCCAAGGCCCTAGGGAATCGCTTCTGATGAAGCCTTAAACGCCACAGCCCCTAGGGCCTAGGGATGTGGGACGACGCAAATCTTGTTAATAGTAAATAACTTCATTTTATAGATTGAGATCGGAATGGACGTCGCTGCATCAGAGTTCTTCAAGGACGGGTCTTACGACTTGGACTTCAAGAACCCCAACTCAAACCCCGCCGACCGCTTGCCCGCTGACAAGCTAGCCGACCTGTACTTGGAGTTCATCAAGGACTTCCCAATGGTGTCCATCGAAGACCCCTTCGACCAGGACGATTGGGCTGCATGGACGAACATCACTTCCCGCACACCTATTCAAATCGTCGGAGACGACCTTACCGTTAGTGTTTTACCTGTACTTGAATAACTTAGTATTAACTAAGAAAAAAGGGCAGGCACCTACATACCTTGTATTTCATTATAATTAGCTTTCAAAACTGTTCTATTAGTACTTCTAATTATAAATGTCTAACACAAGTTAATGTCATATATGCATACATATATGTGACAAGTATAAATATAGCACAACATCAAATAAATATCTGACGAACTTGCATCAGCAGCACTTGTAATATATATACATATATCCACTAAATGTATTTGTAATTGTTATATTTTATTATCTCATCTGTATTACCAATTGTTTTGTCCATGAGCCAATAAAAATTATATTAAGTAAATAAGGTGTGCAGGATCAGTATGCATTAATGTGTCGTCATAAGATGTTTAGCGCTGGATGTTACTGCCGGTAAAGTCGAGAGGTCTTTTCATATAAAAGGCTTACCAAGGTGAAGTCGAAAATATATAAAAAATAGTACTATATTATCTGAAAATGTACTGTTACTACTTGATACCTAATAGATAGACAACTGTCGCGGTAGTCTATATAAATGACTTGGTAGTAAATAAAAAATCAAATCCTGAATTCCACTTACAACAGAAGACATATATCCCAGTGCAACAAATGTGAATGATTATTATAGGAATCCTTTACATTTCTTTTCAAATGTTATTATAAAACTAGCCGAGATAATACATGTGATACCCTATGGTGTCTGAATACATTATTTAGTACTCACGTCATAACTATAGATGAAATTATATTATATATCTGAACAGGTAACAAACCCAAAGCGTATCACCACCGCTGTAGAGAAGAAGGCATGCAACTGCCTGCTGCTGAAGGTGAACCAGATTGGCAGTGTCACCGAGTCCATCGACGCTCATTTGCTGGCCAAGCAGAACGGATGGGGCACCATGGTCTCCCACAGGTGACTATTTACCATAAAACATTTTCTGACGTGCTAATATGCTGGCTGAGAAATAGCCTACAGTTTATGTTGAACATGGAGGCTTAGAACATAGAGAGAATATTCCTTGCCTACCCTAGGGAGGTACTGTGAAAATGAAATATTATAAAAAACTGTTAGATTAATAATATCATTTCTTTATTACATAAATTAACATATAACCATGTTCATATCACTTACATGCAAAAAACTGTAATTAGCGTTATTTATCGTAAAGAAAAGTTACAGCGATAGATTATGAGGCTCAAGCCCCAGATGAAATGACTCAAGAAAACTATATGAACACTTTACAAAAGGTGTGGCTCTTAACCCACTATCTATTGTATTATATAAATATTTGTTATTTTCTTAGGTCTGGAGAGACAGAGGACACATTCATTGCAGACTTAGTCGTTGGTTTGTCAACGGGGCAAATCAAGACTGGCGCACCTTGCCGCTCCGAGCGCCTCGCAAAGTACAACCAGATCCTCCGCATTGAGGAAGAGCTCGGCGCTGCTGCCAAGTACGCCGGCAAGAACTTCCGCAGGCCCGTTTAGATATCAAACATATGTCATGGTGCAATCCAATGTTATTTACAATGTCCTGTTCATATATATATCTGTTATAGGATGTTGGAAATAAGCCAGCACAATCACATCGACCATCGCATTTTAAATGTTAAAACCTAGTATGACTAGAAAAGTATAAGTGAAATGAGTGTCGTGATTGGTACTGTGAGCACAATAACAAAGAATAAATTAATATCCCTATACCTAAATTGTAAGAAAATCTAAGTCTTTAAATGATATGTATGAATGCATCTATTTATTTAAATTTTAGATCCTAACTTTTTTAATTTTAAAGTTAAGAATTATTGAGAATCATTAGCGATTACCGTAGGTATTGCTAAGTCAGTTGATGTCTGTATGTCTACCCTAAATAAAATGTATATTACAATTCAATACATTTTTTTTTTAATTTGTCCATCAATCTTACAAATGCCCTCACTGCGAATACAGAGAAAGATAATTCGGAAATATTAAGGGTTAAAGTATGAAATTGCCGATTTGTACTGAAAAATTAAAACTCGTTTTTTCTAAAGATGTAGACATACTTATTTAATCAATTTTTTCCCCTCATTATATATACATTGCTGCCATTTAATCGAAAGTTTAGGCCTTTACGATAGAACTCTATGGATCTAGATGCAACAAACTGAGTGAAAGCATTTTGTACTGTCTCCTGGGAAGAACATTTTTACCACGTAAAAAATTGTCCAAAGCTCGAAAAAAATGGTCAGATGGAGCAAGATTTGGCGAGTACGGAGAATGACATATGGTTTTTAACTGCAACTCCTGTTGAGTTACAACGGTTTCTCTTGCAGTATGCAGTGTGCGTTATCATGAAGCAATAATGGTGAAGATCGATTCACGAGTCGAGTTTCGTTATCATTGTTCGAAGTTCGGCACAGTAAACATCTGCTGTTATTGCTTGACCAGACCTGAGAAAGCTATAGTGAATAACGCCACGAAGAGACCACCAAATAGCTTTTTATTGGTAAGCTTTGCTTTAGGACACTGTTGCGGCGTTTGACCTGAGGTCAGCTGTTGCATTTTTCGCTTACGGTTATCGTAAAGAATCTACATTTCGTCACATGTAACAATTCAATCCAATATTCCTTCATTTCTGTACCGATTCAACATGGCAACACAAGTTCCACGCGTTTCTTTCTGCAGACCAACCAAATCACACCCATTTATCATAATTTTATTATCTTATTGATTTGATGCAAATGTTTAAAAAAATTAACGTTACCTTACCTCCAATATTGACTATTGGAGGTAAGGTAACGTTAAACCATGCCGCTGGGTAGTTGTTGTTGCTGGGTTGACTCGGATCGGCTTCCACATCTCCATTTAGCGTTATTCACCTGAGTGGGCGGTCTTCCACGTGGTTGGTTCTTTAAGTCGAAGTTTCCATTACGAAAGCGTTTATACCAAAAACGCACGGTGCGTTCATTAGCACAGGGTTCCAAGATACGGGTTATAAAACCATACCCACGAGTCCAACGACACACCCGAGGCTACTTCCCCACTGGGTCAGGACGCGGTTCCTACTGTCGCTGCCCGACAAGACGACTGGTCGCGACCACCGCGTACTCCACCTACGCACGAACCAGGAGAGTACCTGACCGAACGGACATAATAAGAAATGTGTGATTGGTCGATCCCAGCCCGCTATATTTATTTTGGGGTGAAAAAAATTTTTTTTTTTTTTAATATACGAGTATCTATATTTGCTGCACGGATCCCTGTTTCTCATTTGCCTTCCCAAACCCCAAAGGGACTTTCTTAGGGACAGAGCGGTAACCGCGACAAAGTGTTCATCTATCCCGTTTAAGCTGAATAAAAAAACAATTGAAATTCGAAAATCACATGTTGCACTTTTTTTTTAAAGAATAACCTCATAGGTACCATGTGAAAAAAGTTTCACTTTAAAATCTCACACCATGAAGGTTTAATGTCAATTCAAAGTATCTATTACTATACAACGGCAATTTCATACTTTAACCCCTATTATAAATAATAAATACTCTAAAGTATGCCTACAAAATATAATCACTGAATCGGCAGGAAACGTGTGTGGTATAGATGTTACAAATACAATTTCCGTATATACCTATAGATTCCTATCTCACCGCTTTTAGTAAATTAAACGCGGGTCTCGTCTTGTCTGTGAGAATACTTGATCCGTTTCCTTCGATGCCGTTTCGAAATTCAGCATTTCATCGGATTTCACCCTCATTCTTCTTTCAACACTTTTTCCATACGCTTTAGCTGCTAAACTGATTGAACTATACTTGGCATAGTCCATGCGCGATCCCTTGTCTTTATACAAGGGCACGATGACTGCGCCTCCAATTGGTTGGCACCCTTCCGGCTTTCCAGCATAAATTGCTCGAAAACCGAAAGGCGTCCCTAACGTAGGTGTCACCTAGTTTGATCACAACTGTAACCATATCGATTTCCGCTGATTTCCCATTTTTCAAACTTTGTATCCACCATTCAATCTTTTCTATGGTAATGTCTTCATGGTGCGCTGGCACTGCCGTATTAGTCAGTCTCATTCACAGTGTCAGCGTCCTGGACATAATATTCTCTAAAATATTCACTCCACCGTTCTAATACTTCCTGAGCATTAGCTAGAATACCACCAGCTTTACCTTGCCCATACCATACCCTCAGTAGTTAACAGGGTTAGTACTGGGAGTAGTCACCAACGTAGATAGAGCAATGAATGGTAAAGAAGTGAGAGAGGTGTGTACGAATCGAGTCACGTGGAGCTCTGTTGGCTCTGCCCACCCCGTAAGGGATTAGACGTGAAGTTATAGATAGATGTATAAAGTATTTATTTGAATAAATTGTGACGTATCTGTGAAATCGTTTCACAATTATTCGGTCGATTTGAACGAATTGTTTAGTTTATTGATCGGTGTTATCACTCTTCATAGGCTATGGTAACCACTTACCATAAGGCAGACGATATGTTTGTTTGCCACCTTAGTAATATAAAAAAGTTAGCTTTAGACAATAAAGGTCAAAATATGGAACGCTCAGATGGGACCTCGAAAAAAATATTTAGGTAGTCCACGAAGACATAGTAAAATCAAACAAGTAGGTCATCTTCATAGATACCATAGTAAAATCAAATAAGTAGGCCGATTCGACCCCTGAGCGAAGGATAATAGCCTAAACACGTAGGTATGTCGCTTATAGTTTATACAATCGTCAAAAATGCATAGTCTATCTCCTATCTACACACATCAAAAGTGTCTAGGGATCAACGTATATTTTTGCAATAACTTTTCTCCTGATTGATATTAATTAAAATTTTCTTTAAGGATTCATCAAATAAAGTGTTTTCGTTTGTCTACAGTAACGATAAACCAAGTCACCTTTGCATTAATAAAGAAATTTGCCATTTTCATAATAAAGGGATTTTTGACATTTGAACCACTAACATTAAAGTTCGAAAAAAAGACTGAAATAACAGTTTTCTTTAAAATTTTATTGGGTAACTTAAACAATTAATAATCCGTGTTTCTACCGCGAACACTAACAACACAAGAACATCGGTTTGGCATACTCAAAATGAGTTCATCCAAATCACGCTGTGGAATGGCCGCCCATGTTCGTTGCAACAACAAAAAAAGATCTTCTTGCGACTGGATACCCTCCATATTCGGCAGAGCTCTTCTCTGTAGCATATCCCATGCATGCTCAATCGGGTTCAAGTCTGGCGACTGAGCAGGCCAGGGCATGACATTGATGTTAGCTGCGGCGAGAGTCTGTCTTACAACTCTTGCGGTGTGCGGTAGTGCATTATCATGCATTAACTGAAATAAGGGACCGATTTGCACTTGTAGAGGAACGATGACGTCTGATACAATCGTCTCAGCATAAATTTGAGCGTTGAGGTTGCCTCTGATCCAAATCAACTCAGTTCTTCCGCCGATCCAAATACCCGCCCATACCATGATGGTTTCACCACTATAAGGATGGACTTCCTGGCAGGATTTTAATCGCTGTTGGCGTCCAGGGGTTCTCCAGTGTCGTATACGTCTTGTATCCGGTCTCATACCAAAACGAGACTCATCAGAAAAGCACACGAAACGCCATTGTTCTTCTGCCCAATTTCTGTGTTCAAGAGCCCATTGATATCGAATCCTACGATTGTGCATTGCTATAGGTGGTACCCTTAGCGGTCTTCGGGAATGAAGGTTCACTTCATGCAAGCGGTTTCTGACTGTTTGGTCGCTAATTAAGTTCCCTGAAGAGTGATGAAGTGTCACGGCTAACATCATGGCGGTTATTGTTGGAGCTCTTCGAGTTGTGATTTGAATGTATCGGTCTTGTCTCCGTGTGGTGCAGCGATACCGTCCTCCATGGCGCTCAGCCACGGTACCAGTGCTTCGGTAACGTGTCCAAAGTCGACTGATAACACTCTGACTTGTATTCAGAGCTAAAGCCACAGTACGTTGCCGGGAACCAGCTTCTATCATTCCCACGGCTCTGAGCATTTCTTCCCTGCTTAAATGACGTCGCCGCTCCATAATAACGTTGGTTTTAATCAGTAGTAGGGAAACAGTAGCGTTTAATGTTAGTGGTTCAAATGTCAAAAATCCCTTTATTATGAAAATGGCAAATTTCTTTATTAATGCAAAGGTGACTTGGTTTATCGTTACTGTAGACAAACGAAAACACTTTATTTGATGAATCCTTAAAGAAAATTTTAATTAATATCAATCAGGAGAAAAGTTATTGCAAAAATATATATTGATCCCTAGACACTTTTGATGTGTGTATATACAAAACAATTTTCCCCTGTAGGTGAATCATCAGGGATCTATAATACAAAGTTGCCTTAATTATTTTTTGTACATAGACCAGGAGCTGACTATTGTATTTAAGTTATACACTCCTTTAGGCGCGTTATGAAAAAATGACGAGTGAAATTTTAAGATACTGTAACACAAAAGTAACAGGTTGAACCTGCCCGCTAAACCGCTCATTAAGTCACGAAAAATATGCTCAAAGCTGCATCCAAATAACAATTCCCTGGAGGATTATTGTGTTCATGCAAGTGAGTGACGTTATTACCTCACGGAAAACTGCAGCCATGTAACGTCACTCACTCGCCTGAACACAACAACCGTCCAGGGAATTGTTATTTGGCTGCAGATTTTTGTGAGGTGTTAACGTCACTCACTCGCATGAACACAACAATCCTCCAGGGAATTGTTATTCGGCTGCAGTTGAGCATATTTTTCGTGAGGTAGTAACGTCACTCACTCGCCTGAACACAACAATCGTCCGGGGAATTGTTATTTGGCTGCAGATTTCTGTGCGGTGGTAACGTCACTCACTCGCATGAACAAACAAGCATACGATCCACCCAATTTAAAGCGGTCACTGTAGCTGTTTACGCTTGCAATACATTAAGTATGCCTCGCGTATTGCCACCTCTGCCGCTAACACGGCAACTCCTTAGGAGCTTACTCGTGACGTCACTCAAATGAACACAATATCCCTCCAGGGAATTTTCATATGACTGCAGTTTTCCGTGAGGTAGTAACGTCACTCACTTGCATGAACACAACAACCCTCCAGGGAATTGTTATTTGGCTGAAGTTGCCTGTGAGGTGGTAACGTCACGCACTCGCATGAACACAACATCCCTCCAGGGATTTGTTATTTAATGATGCCAGAGAAGTATAACTTCTCACGCGCGTAAATAAGTACACGCACCCATTTTTTTTTTTACACAAAATTATTTTTCACCTATTCATTTACTACACTTATCAAAATTATAATCTTTATATTCGGAAATTTAATATTTTTACAGTAGCCTAAAATGATAGGCATTAAAAGTACTTGTTTTCTGTAGGAAATTTGTGATTTTATAACAAAATTACACATTTGATACAAAAAAAAAATCTTTTTACTTTTTAGCCATCTTTACGACTTTATAGTTAAAGTAGGTAGGTACACGTACAAGGTTCCTCTGGCAATGCAAGCTTGCGCATTCTCAACTGGTTTAGTTTCAAGTATATATTGTAACCTATTATATATCATGTTTTTTATTTTTATTTTATTAATGCCATTTTAATTAGAACATAACAAATAGGAAATATTTAAAAACCGTTGGTATTTCCACTATTTGCTTTAAATTAAGTGATGGAGTGTGGTGAAAAGGGAAGGGCCGAAATGTATAGTTTCGACAAAATAAAAATTAAATATCGAGGTTAAAATAATTATTATTTTTGAGTATACAACCTCGATATTTACCACAATTATTGTGGTTAAAGTAGGGTCTAAGACCCCAAGGGCTAGGGGAGCCTCGCTCGCTCGGCTTTTCGTAATCACGGTACAACCCAAACCTAACCGAAAAAGAGTGTTTTTATGCAAATGACGTACATATTATTACAAAGCTATCGCGTTCTTTCACTCACTGAACCATTCAAAATGAAGTAGGTATCAATATTACAATATATAAAGAAGTTTCATACACTTTTGTAAGTACGATCTTAATTGCGATTTTTGATCAAAAAAAGTGAAGCTAAAAAAACTAACTAGATGACAAATAAAGGAAATCTGAGCCATCAAACATCCAAACTATTAGGGGTTTCCAGAAGTAATTGTACGTGTTCGCTTTCGGTGTTTCACCTGAGTATGTGACGGATTTGAATAGGATCTGACTACAAGTACCGGCTTCCCGCCCGCTTTCAGAAGCTCCGCCGTAATTCCGTTCTCACCCGGTCCTTTCCAATTTTAAGCTGTTTGAGAGCAATACGAATCTCGTACAAACGGTGTCAGGGATATCTTGGGTATAGCGTCGGGTCAGTTTAACTCTTGGGTCGTTACTAGCAGTGTTGCCCGGTCGTAACGACGATGTGTACAGCTGTCCATATAACTTCTCCATCTCACTCTGAATCTCAGCCTCCGTAGAGATATTGGCGCCAATGTTGGTCTTCGTAGCTTCGTAAGTTGACTTTGCCCGACGGACAGATCTTTGGCGAAGACTTTGAAGCCTTAGTTCCGCTCTATCGCCTCTTTAATACAAATTGTATTAATTTAGAGTATGACACACCGTATGCATTCAGAGATTTGCTGCCTGTTCAGCTGTTTGTACTTTAGCGTGTGAGCTGAAGACTGCAACCACATTTCACATTTGACCTGCATGATATTCTGCGTGTGAGTCGAAAGCTTTTGTATTCTTTTTGCCTGCCGGTGACTAGGATTCGTGTTTGTATCGTACTCATGTTTTGAGGGTTTTTTTGCCATAGTTACCACGCTTGGCAGGCGGGTTGGCAACCGCAGTAGTTATTAAAATGTATATAAAACAAGAATACGGACAAGAGTACTATCCGTCTCCTGGATAATTCCCTTACCTTAGTCGCCTTTTACTACACCCAAGTTTTTTTTTTATATTAAGACTTTTAATTGTCTTTATAATAAGTATTGGCAGAAACCGGTACAGGCTTCAAGCTTAGAGCCGTTACTTGTGAGCAAAGTGTTTAATCACAGCAGAGGAGTCAAGTGAGTTAGTTGTTTCTATAGGAATTTAAAAAAACGATTTAAAAGTATCGGTGACTTCATCATCTGAATTAATAATTTTGTTGCCTATTTCTAATGAGAATGATAAGTCACAATTTTTTACTTTACCTGTCTCCATGTTGATAACATTCCAAGTTGTTTTAATTTCATTGGACGCGTTATTAATTTTTCGCTTGATATGTAAAGATTTAGCATCCACGCAAACCCGTTTAAATATTTTTGAATAATTCTTTACACATTTAAGAAAGACTGGATTCTTATTGTACTTTTAAATCCATAAACTTCATATAGTCTAGTTCTACTTTTATCAGAGACATGTTACTAAAGGACCAGCCTCGTAGGATCATTCCTCTCTGTCATGGTACAAGATCCATCCATCCATCCATTGCGCGCATAAATACTTCGTGCGTAATCGATTCTCTAACAGTCTTGTAATCGTTATCGCTCAGGTAACATCATAAAGTGTTACACTAAAAATGCCAAACTGTGCAGTTATGTCATGCAAAAAAAGGTCGAACACTTCTAGTTTGCAAAAATATTGAGTTACCTTTTACATGCAAGTATTATTTTATTTGCTTTCATATAAAAGAAATTAAAATGGTGCTATAACGATTAATATATGAGAAATCGATTCAGTAATCGAGTACTGATGCAATCGAATCATATTCCGCGACTTTGGTCGCATATCTCCTATCCCAAATTAGCGTAAATTATACAAACTGCAAAACAAAACAGTCCTTCATGCTGTATAATAGAGTTCATTTAGCTAAGGACAAAAAAAGTATATAAGACGTTTCGCATTTTGAATCTACCAGCTTCGATTTACGAAGAAGTTCAGCTATTCCACAACAGATGGCAGGCAGCGGAAAGAAAATAACTTTGAACTGTAGACGCCTCGAAATAAGATTGACATTTCCTTAAACATTATTTTCGTTTCTATGTAGTAGTTACCTCGTCCCCCGTCAAAAATGGCAGAATTATTTACTAGATTTTTTTTTTTTACAGATTCTTTTTTTAACAGATTCATGCGTATAGCGAGTCCTTTTAGTAACATGTCTCTGACTTTTATATATTGCCGGGGTGGCCCAGTCACAAAATTGTACTTGGCCGTTACGTTTAAAAGTTTTGATAGGAAAAGCAGCCTGATATTCCTTTTTAATAATGGCAAATAAATCTTCAAATTGTTCATTAGGGTCGTTATGATTTTCTTTTAAAGTGCCAAGATGTTTTTCAATGTTTTGTTTGAAACGTTTTTTTACGATTAGTAGTTATGGGTTTACATGTTACTATCTGTTCAGTACTAGTCACAGAGCATTTTATTGAGATATGTTGTCCAGAATGGTCAGAACCTAGACAGTCGATAATTTTTTGATCACTGGTTTCACAATTACAAAAAATGTTGTCAAGGCAGGTGGTAGTGCTATCTGTAACTCTTGTTGGTTCTAGAAAAATATTATTTAAATTGAAAGAATGAAATAAATTCGTGAGACGATTACTTGTAGGAGTGGAAGCTAATAAATGGACGTTAAAATCTCCACATACCAAGAAACTTTTGTTACTAGTGCTAGTACGCTCTAATGCTTCCTCCATAACATGTTCAAATGTATCATAGTTTGACGACGGTGGACGATATACAGATTTTCAGATAATTAAATATCGCTCCAGTGCCACACAAGATAACTCGATAATGCGCTCAATACAGAGGCCCCTGATATTTTTACGCTCTTTGAATGAAATATTGCTTTTAAACAAAATCAAGGATCCACCGTATCTAGCAGCCTTTCTAGTGATCGCACTGGCAATTACATAGCCATGATACGAACATTTTAACCGATGTTCTTTTAGCCAATGTTCAGTTACATCTATTTTATTTTCATTTAAGAAAAGACCTATTTCTAATTCTTTCCTGGCAAAGCCCTGTATATTTTGATGAACAAGGCTAATAAGTGTAGGCTTTACCATTGTTTTAGAACTTAGTTTAAATTTTGTAAAGTCGAATGATTAGTATCTAATGATATACTAATCACTGTATTCTTTGAAAGCTTATACATATCATTTATAACTGGGTGCAGAATATTGAATGCTCTGAAGTTGTTAAACTTAGGAATGTTTAATTTAAATCTAAATGGAAGGTGCAAATAGCCTACCGTTATAATACATTTACTAATGAATTTATTAGTGTCTAACAATAAAAATAAATCGTTGGGCCCGTGTTTCCATCCAGTCAACTCAGTTTACGCTACGCCCAACGATATTATTTTTTTGTCTGATCAATGCCTTAGATTGATGAGGGAGAGGGGTGTGATGACTGGAACCTGGGACCTACCGAATTATTTTTTAGCTTTTAGTACATTATTTTCAATAAAACCGTTTAATTTATTTTTTACATAATTTTTATTTTCAAGTATTTCATAGTGATCTGTGTTCTACTAGTCAAGCCCTTTCATTTGCTACCCATATAGTGGTAGTAGTGACAAAATGTGTAAACCACCATTTTGTAGCGACGGCCATCTTGGATTTACAATAAAACAGAATTCATTTATTTGTATTGTCACCAGAACTAAAGGAACTAAAGGTGTGCACCAAATTTCAGATCAATCTGTCAACAGGAAGGGGATCAAATTTCAATTACTAGATTTGACCCACGTTTGGGTCAAATCTACTTACTAGATTTGACCCAAACGTATAAACAAACAGGGCAAGCTAAATAAAACTGTTTAAAAAAGGCAAAGCACAAAAAATTACCTTGCCCACGCCTAGGTCAACAACGTCACTGTAATTATTTGCATGCTGTCAATCAACAGTATACCATATGACATAATGCTGTGAAAGTAACTGAAATAGACCATACTATACTATGTATATCCGCCATTATCTGCACCATGTAGTGCAGGATCCCAATATAGAACCTTAGGGCACCCCAATATTAACATTACTGTACAATACTACATTATAATATATCGTATATTATATAAGAGCAATGAATGTTAAAGAAGTAAGTGAGATATGTAAGGATCGAGTCACGTGGCGCTCGGTTCTCTCTGCCTACCCCGCAAGGGATTTGGCGTGAAGTTATAGATAGATAGATCGTAAGATATTATACTGTCTCACTCTAAATATGTGAAACATTGTGAATCTATATTTTTCATGTGTCATCATGTTTAGAGATGGGCGGTCAGTAAATACTCAATAGTATTTACTGAGAAGGAAAGATAAATATTAGTATTTATCCATTTTTACTCATTTATACTGAGTATTTATCCAAATGCATGAGTAAAAAAAAATAAACACAAAAAGACTTGAAATTTTAGTCTCCCTTCAACAGAAGGGGTTTAGAGCATACTCCGCCACGCTGCTCGAATGCGGATTGGCGGAGGCCAGTATTTTCAAGCCGCCCGACGGCCACTGACTTAGCTTAACGACTGTCATCTATCGACAATAGCCGAGACCGACGGCTTAACGTGCCCTCGGAGCACGGAAAACCTTTGCTTTGCTTAACCTGCGTGTTCGGTTAGAATGACATGCGCAACGACCCCATCGAGCTCTTTTCTTTTAAAGATTTTTTTATACCACTAAGGTGGCAAACAAGCTTACGGCCTGCCTGATGGTAAGCAGTTAGTCCCGTAGCCTATGGACATTTGCAACCACCAGGGGTGTCACTCTTGCGTTGCCGACCCTGTAAGAACCTCTTCACGCCACTCTTGAAGAACACCATACTGTAGTCCATTGGGAAAACCTCGGCAGGGAGCTCATTCCACAACTTAATAGTTCTCGGTAGAAAGTTTCTCAGGAACCGCACAGTACGCGACCATTGCGGTTCCAGTCTATGAGGGTGAACTCCCATCCGTCGGCGAGCAGTGCGATGGTAAAACGAGGCTATTGGCATGATATCGAACAATTCCTCAGAACACAACCCATTGAATAGAATAGAAATAAATTATAAATAAATTATTATAAATAAATTCCCATCAGTAGAACACGCAAAGCGTCCTTTTTTTAGTTTAGGATCATCGACGATCCTCACAGCTCGTCTTTGCACCGAGTCAGAAGGTCCTAGCTGGTAACCAGGTGCCCCCGCCCAGAGATGACTACAGTACTTCATATGCGGTCTGACTTGGGACTTATCTAAAATATAAGTCTTTGCCCCGCGCTGAAGTACTGCTTGACTCTGTTGAGCACACCAAGTTTCTTTGACGCCAGCTTGACCTTTTCTTCCAAGTGGCTTCGGTACTGAACTTCGCTGGAGATCTCGACGCCGAGAATCCCAATACTCTTGGCAATGGTTAGTGGCGTGTTCTGGAATTGGGGGACTACAGCAAATGGGGTTTTTTTAGCGGTGAACGCACAGACTTGTGTCTTGGTAGGGTTGAATTGAACCAAGTTCAACCGTCCCCAGTCGGACACCCTACCCAAAGCACACTCTATTTCAGACACAAGTCTAACGCGGCTTTCCTCCACAAGTGTACGAGGGGTACTAGCACGGCCTGTGTAATAAGTGACCCCAGTACTATCGTCCGCATAACAATGAATGCCGTCAATTGACAACATGTCATTGATATGCAGCAGAAACAGCGTTCGGGACAATACAGAGCCCTGTGGGACACCAGCATTGATATCCATGCTATTGGAACAACCACCATCAACTACGGCTTTGATGCATCTGCTGGATAAGAAGCTGGCCACCCATTTGCACAAACCCTCGGGCGGCCGGTACAATGGTAACTTCGATAGAAGACCCCGATGCCAGACCCGATCGAACGCCTTTGTCATATCTAGGCTGACAGCCAATGCCTCACCTTGACTCTCGATCGCCGAAGCCCAGCGGTGTGTAAGATACACTAGAAGATCACCAGTCGAACGACCGTGGCGAAAGCCGTATTGACGGTCGCTGATTAAATCGTGATCCTCTAGGTATGCCTGGAGTAGTGTGTGTATCATACGCTCCATCACCTTGGAGAGAAGGGAAGTTTAGCAATAGGCCTGTAATTCGATGGGTCTGATCTATCGCCTTTTTTGGGCACCAGGTGCGCATTGGCGGTCTTCGACGAAGACGGGACTTGCCCAGTGGAGTAGGAAAGCACGAAAAGGCGCGTTAGCACAGAACACAGCTCAGGAGCACACTGCTTTAGCACCACTGCTGGTATGCCATCTGGCCCACTCGACTTATAAATGTCGAGGGAGAGCAACGCCCGCCGGACATCTTGTTGGGTATTTGAGACTTCCGGCATTGAGCTACTGCACCTCGCGATGGTAGGTGGTGGAGTTAGACGCAAAGAGATTACCCAGTAAATCGGCTTTCTCTTTAGCATTGTACGCCAGACTGCCATCCGGTTTTTGCAATGGTGAACTAGACAACTGACAAAAGTTTCCCTCGGCAGTTTTAGCCATCGATCAGAAAGCACGGCTCCCAGACGGAAGGCTTGTAAGCCGCTCGCCAACTCTACCGACGAAATCAAACTTTGCTCTGGCGATTACCCTCTTACTGGACCTCAAGGCAGCGTTCAGTTTACGTTTCAATACAGAGACATCTGGATTTCCATTAGCACGCGCCGTGGTCCAAGTCTCGATAGCAGCCTGTTTGAGAAGTTTGGCTTCTTTACAAGGCCGATTAAACCACAGTCGCTTTTTAACTCCCGCTGTCGCCACAAAGCGATGGGAATGTAGCATTCCATGCCATCTAATATCGCCGCAGCTACTACGTAGTCGCACAGGATTCGACATCAACTGTTTTGAAATAAAGTTGCCTCCACGGGTACGACGCGTAGAATTCACGCAATCCGTCCCAGTCTGCCGACTTATAGTGCCATACGCGACGCCATCCGGTAGGCCGAGGTGGGTCACGCCTGGCACAGGGCACTTGGGTCCGGATGAGACAGTGGTCCGATGAGCCAAGCGGCGCATCCACAGAGATGTTTTACTCATCCGGACGTGTGGTCAGCAGAAGGTCCAGTGAGAAGTTTGTATGGTCGTCTATCTGTCTGGTACTCTCGTCGCAGAATGTACCAGTTGGGAGAAACCATAGGCCAAAGCAAAGTCATGAGCAGATCTACCCACGGAATCAGTGCACAGAGAGCCAAGCCATTCGGTGTGGTGGACATTAAAATCTCCCAAAATCACTAACTCCGCGGAGGGATACTGCTTGATAACTTTGTCAGTTGCCATTTGCAGGTGCTCAAATAAACGGGATGTGTCTGTATCACCGCTATAGGACCTGTAAAAGCATGCGTAGATTCGAGTGTGGCCGCCATGATCCACGCGCACCCATAATAATGACAGGTCGCTGTCTTCCAGGCTATGAAGACGGCGACAACAAATATCCTCCCGAACGTACATAACGTACATATCCCGGCACGGCGTACAAATAGGTGATCAAGTTTGCACCCGGGGTAACGTAAGTAAGATGTGTCGGCCGGTGAGGATATTTGTGTCTCCGTGAGGAAAAGAAGGTCGGCAGAGCGGTCTCGAGGTGATGAATATTGGAGTGTAGTCCCCTGATGTTGCAAAAATCCATATTTATTGTGGAAGGAGCAGCCGCTCTAATATTTCTTTTCCTATTCATTTTCGGTGCCATTTATGTTGGGTTGAGGTTCAAAAGAGAATTCGCTGAGCCGACAGAGTAGAGGACAAAAGCGCGGTATCTTCCATCACTGGACAATACAGGTTATGTGATTTCTGGCACGGCGGGCAGAAGGGCCCCCCGTCCCCCACTGCTGCAGCAGCCGGGTCCACTCCGGTCTCCTTCTAAGGCACGACCACTACAACGGGGATTTTTCGCGGGTTGGCGGTTCAGCCTCCCGGGCCGGAGTTTAAGTAATCCCCGGGTTCAGGAACCCTACTGACCCACGGGCCGCCAGCGGTCAGTCGTTTCACCGGATCTCCCTGACCGCCGAACCAGCCTTCCGCGCCCACACCGTCATTGGCGGTTTGATATCCGCCGGTCCTCCCGCTACCCACTTAAGGTGGAGATCCTTCCCCAGACGGATACTTAGAGCAAGAGGTCTTGCCATGCTCCGCCGGTACAGAATGTCTGACTGGACGGAGCACAGCAAGATCCCATGCTGGGTCCTACCTCTCTTTAGATAACAAAAGTATATATTTTATATACCACGTCGGGTGATTGTAAGCAGTTACCGTCGACAATGGATGCCTGCAACACAAGGAGTGTCGCTCGCGCATTACCATCCCCATCGCCAACGGAATAGCTCCTTGTTGACCTACCTCTCTTTCGTCAAAACCTCGTTTGCTGATCGGTATGCGCTACGTGCAGGTGATTTCACATTCAAATACACAAATAGGACAAGTAAAAATGCTACAACATTCATTTTAAGTCCAAATACGACGAGCGCGTGCACTTCCTCCGACGGGTGAGACTTTACTGTCGTATTCAGTCGTATGTAAAAAAAATGCTACGAGCACGCTGACGACAGTGACATCGAAATAAAGGACCCTTGCCCCCGCCTACCCCACCTCCTCCGTGTGCCTCAGGCGTATAGCTAAGTTGGAGGCCTTTAATAATACCAGTGTTTGTGGGTTAATAATAAATACCTTACATTGAATATTGGCACGGTACTTTTTTATTAGGTACTTACTATTAATAAAACACACAAATAACCTCTAATCCCTTGATATTTTAGTAAATCCATAGTTCCGAATCAATTTATAAGACTTAACTAAAGAAAAAAATATTTACTGCCGATTTTGGATAAAAACTCAGTAGAAACGGGTATTTATGAGTATTTACTCAGCCTTGGATAAATACTCAGTCCTTAACCCATCTCTAATCATGTTCCACACTTACGAGTGAGAGCACGTTATCTTATGATATCATATTATGTATAGCTACGTTTACATTTAAAGAGTTAGTAAATGCGATGCTTCCCTCACTGTTTTCGGTGGTGTATGCCGTGATCATAAAGTGATAAAAAATATAATCATGAGGACCAGGTACAAAGGAGTAATACCTTTGCTTGCTATCGATGTGGCTCAAAAGACAAAGTGTAATTGTCAACATTGTCCGTCAATGTCAACAAAGCCGTCAATCACTGTCAAAATTATTCAATCCAGTCAATATCATTCTTCTAAATCTTTTTCTCCATTTATCACATCAAACCAATTATTAGTAGTGTAAAAAGTGAAATTAAAGTACTGACATCACCATTAATTATGGTTCGACTTACCTCTATTCTAAGGCGTGTTCCGGTAATAAAATTCCGAAAAGGAGGTGCAGGCCAACCGGAGGCCCCGTCTCAGGGCAGCTGCCCTGCCATGGGTCGTTCATCTGCTCAGTCACCTGCAGCTGTACGTTCGTAACTCCAGCACCATATAACTAGTTACGTCGTTTGATCCAAATGATCAATATTAGACATTGTTAATTCAAATTATTATCACCTTAGGGTTATGCAATTTTGCAAATATAGAGAGAGTAGATAGAGCCAGAGGTTACAGTTTGTTTTACTTAATAAATAAGAACAGTTCATAATTTATATCTCCTGTTTCCAGTCACAAGGCCAGCATGCAGCGGCAATGAGTACAAGCTCTATCCCAGACATTGAGCTGCCAGCACGATACAGGAGACAACCACTTTCACAAGAAGAAATCGACATCATTAATGGCGGTGGAATTGTTTAGTCACTCTTTACCATGATATTGTAGATACAGGACAACATTTAACAAATAGTATTTACAGTAGTGTTAGTGTTTTCTTAATTGCCTTGGTTATTTTGGTGACTATACAATGTCACAGTGACCTGGCCTGCCTGCCCTGGAGAGTGATATTTAATTGTTTTATTGAGATTCTTAAAGATTTATTTAAAATCTTCTATTTATGAATATAATATAATAATGATAAAGGATAATAGTGGCATAAAACCTACTATTAAATTTGAATGAAAGGTATTTAAAAAATTGTTTGCATTATTTGCATGTTAATCCCTCAACACTTCACAGGAAGTTTTCATTCATTCAATCGACAGTCTGATCTAATGGTCACTTAAATGTTTCTCATTTGTCACATTAGACAATCAAATGGGAATTAATCTGCATATTTATCGGGCTATGTAAGAACAATCGATGAATACAAGTTTTTCATTTATATCTTAACATACTAAATCAGAACACTATTAAATCTGACAGTCTGTTAGGCATTGTCATTATGACAGCGTCTAAAACTGTTAGATATATGATCATTCGAGTGTCAAGAAATTTGTTTATAATTATTGCATAACATGCTGATTTCCACATATTATAATGTTAAAATCGCAATAGCAATGTGTAACATAATAGGAGGATAATTTTTTTTTCAGAAATAGTTCATGTTGCATATTATCATAGAGCTTGTTAAGCACATATCATTTATTTTTTTTGTTACGTTTGCTAGTTTTTAAATGATTTTCAAATATGTTCATAATCTGACCATTTCCTCTCTACCTCTGAAGTTTATAATCTAAAAAAATTAAAGCGTTATACATAAAGATATAAAAAAAAAGTTTAGTAAGAATGTAATGGTAAGAAAACTATAATTACAACTAGGAAAAAAGTTTGATACTGAGAAAATTTTGAATACATTTTATTCCTTAAACTTATTTTTTTTTGTGAGTGAGAAAAGCACACGTAAATAATGTATAGAAAGAAAGAAATAAAAAGAAAGATACTCAGACTACAAGTCCAACTCATACACCAGTGTTATAGAAACACGTATAAAATTTAGCATTTAGTCAACATGTAGGTGATAATACCTCCATGAACCTTACGGACAGTAAAATGTGCAGAAAATTTAAGAGACATCAAAGCAGTCAAATTACTTTACTTTATACATAGACAGTAATTAAACACATACAATAATTTTATTTGAATAATGAAATTTAATCACAAACTATGTGGTAGTAATTTAACCCTTTGACCGCCATATTTTGTTACATCATCATACACCCTAACACCAGCGGCCTTTCGGCGTAATTTCAAATAGGGTTGAGAAATAGTGTTATCGATTAGTTTAAATGAATAAAAGTTCAAAATTTAATTAATATTAAATCAGTCTTTATTAATCAAGTACCAAGGGACTACAGTACGGAGGTTATTCAAGAAAGGCGTGAAGAGGTTCTTACAGGGTCGGCAACGCAAGAGTGACACCCCTGGTGTTGCAAATGTCCATAGGCTACGGTAACTGCTTACCATCAGGCAGGCCGTAAGCTTGTTTGCTACCTTAGTGGTATAAAAAAATAACATTATTTACCACGTTTCAATCAATATTCTAGCAATGAATCTAGTATAATACGTAGGTCACACTATAAGTTTTGCGTAACTTAAAAATACAACATGTTATAACCAAAATATTATGTTTATTGCTTTTCAAAATACTCTCCTTTACATTTTAAACACTTTTTCATGCGATCGAACCATTTTTTAAAACAGGAGGACCACAGATGTGAAGGCATGTTTTATACGTGCTGATTGAACGCTATCACTGCCTCTTCGGAGTTGGTAAAAGTGAAACCTCTCATCAAATCTTTGATTTTGGGGAAAATACACAAATCACAGGTTGCTAGGTCGGGGCTATGCGCAGAATGGGTAACGAGTTGTACTTTTTCGGAAGTTAAAAATGACTTTGTTTTGTTGACTGTGTGTGAAGAAGCGTTGTCATGATGTAGGAGAACGCGGCTTTTTGGTCGTCTTTCGCGAACTTTTTCTAACACCCTGGGTAAACAAATGGTAGAATACCACTCGGCATTAACACTCTTTTGATCTTCAAGTGGAATTGTGCAGATGGGACCCGTAGCTGAGAAAAAAAACGCGATCATTTTTTTTTACCAACGTTTCTCGCCTGCCTCACTTTTGTTGGCCTGTTCTCATTTTCAAACAGCCATTCACAAGATTGCTGTTTTTTTTCGGGTTCAAAACAATAAATCCACGTTTCGTCTCCTGTGATAATGTCATAAACAACATTAGAATGTCCGTGGTCGTACTTCAGTAGCATCTGTGAGCACCATTCCACGCGAGCCCGCTTCTGCTCCGCTGGCAGTTCATGTTGTCGTTGGATCCCCCAACGACAACAAAGTTTCCGAACTTTCAATTCTTCGTGTAAAATTTTCTGAATTTGTCTCATACCAATCCCCAATAGTTCTCGAATTGTCTCATAGGTAATCCGCGGGTTATCTTCAATTAGCCGCTTAACAGTAGCCACATTATTTACGTTGACGACAGTTGAAGGCCGCCCTTCACGAAATTCGTCATGTAAAGAAACTAGACCTCTCTCAAATTCAGCAAACCATCGCCTCACGGTGCTCAAAGAAGGTGCTTCTCTCCCAAAAGCATTTCGAAGACGAGCAGCACAGTCTTGCGGAGAGAGAGAACTTTTAAAATCATAAAAAATCATGGCTCTAAAATCTTTTCGACTCAATTCCATTTTCGTTGCGTAGGTACGTAGAACTTTGATGTGTGATAAAAAACAATTGACAAATGATTTCCCGGCAATTGTTTTTTTTTTAAGTAGATTGCAACGTTACAAAAAATATAACTTTCGAAATTCAAATAGTTCCGATTAGCTAGAAGTGCAAAACTTTTAGTGTGCCCCATGTATCTTCGTTTTCCGATGCATCTCTTCGAGCTTGATTTATCAAATTAATAATTTTCATATATAATTTTGATCGTACCGCAGGTCGAACAGTCATTATTTCCTTCTAAAATATCTAATAATTCGTAGTCTAACATGGCAAGGGAACAACACTAATTTGTACAAGGAACGTGTTATTACGGTGACGGCGCCTGTGGAACAGCAAATATGGCGTCGTTTGATCTTGAGCCGCACGTAAAATCACGGTGATGGCGATCGGACATAATCTGAACTAGTGAAGTTCTCAGTTGTCGCTTCTTTATCGAAGCAATAAATTATATCTTATATTTAACACATAACAAACCGTCGACTCGCGTTTCGTTTCTGAATCGTATCGATAAATCCAGGACTCATCACGTGTAATAATGTAGTAAACACGCCGAGACGAGCCTTCTTCAAATTTGTTTATTATATCACGGCATCATTCCACCCGGGCCTGTTTCTGAGCAACGGTGAGGTTGTGCGGCACCCAGCGTGAAACTATCCTCCTCACGCGAAGATGTAAATGTAGAATTTCGTGAAAGCTTTCCGATCTAATCTGCAGTATGTGCAGATTGTTGAATCTCCTGATACGTAACTCGTCTATTGTCTTGTATAAAATTTTTCACTGCTAGCACGTTTTCTTCCGTAACAGCCATCAAAGAGCGACCACTTCTTTCTTCATCCCCCAAAGTTAGTCGACCTCGCTTGAATTCGATATACCAACGATATACACGGTTGCCTTGGAAAGGCCCTCATCTATGAATGCCATTTGAAATCTATCGTACGATTCGTCCGGTTTCAGGTAAAAAATCATAGCGCTTAAAATGTTCCCGGCGCAGATCCATTTTTCAAAGTCACGATTTTTACGACGTGACGACGAGAATTTAAATTAACTCGCAAAAAACGTGGAGGGAAATTTTGAAATTGGAATGTACCTATTTTTACTAATAATTAATCATATTTTGCTGACCAGAGGCAATCTATTTTGAAAATATGATTCTCTCATACATAAAAACCTTTTCACAATACTTTTTAAGTGGCCTGGTATGACCTGACTCGAGCACTACAAGACGCGGTCGGTATATACTTCGCTTGCTTCTTTGACATTCATAGCTCTTCTTATGAACGCTCGTCAGTTTCCAGGCTTCCTCCTGACATCACTTTCTGATAAAATACGACAATTTAATCGTGGTTACGACTTTCTTCCCGCTTTCTTTCTACATACTCAAACTAACGGTGGCTTTTCTTATTTTAGGTTAGGACTCTTTCAAATCATCTCCCTTACTTCATCGTAGCGAACATGGTTAGCAAGCGATACGCCACAGATTATGCGCAATGCTCAGCACATGCTTTAATAACTCGATGAGAGTTCATCTTGAACTAAAACTCCAAACAAAAAATCATAAACTGTTTTCTACAATAAAACAGGCATCATTATTTATTTTTGGTACATAATACCCTATTATGCCAGCGATCACTAGCGACTAGCCGTGGCCTACTTGCCCAGATAGTGGTGGCAAGCGCGGCACGTCACTGCGTCAATGCAAAATATCTAATAATTCGTAGTCTAACATGGCAAGGGAAAACACTAATTTGTACAATGAACGTGTTATTACGGTGAAGGCGCCTGTGGAACAGCAAATATGGCGTCGTTTGATCTTGAGCCGCACGTAAAATCACGGTGATGGCGATCGGACATAATCTGAACTAGTGAAGTTCTCAGTTGTCGCTTCTTTATCGAAGCAATAAATTATATCTAATATTTAACACATAACAAACCGTCGACTCGCGCTTCGTTTCTGAATCGTATCGATAAATCCAGGACTCATCACCTGTAATAATGTAGTAAACACGCCGAGACGAGCCTTCTTCAAATTTGTTTATTATATCACGGCACCATTCCACCCGGGCCTGTTTCTGAGCAACGGTGAGGTTGTGCGGCACTCAGCGTGAAACTATCCTCCTCACTGCGTCAATGCAAACTTTTGCATTCATTGCATTATACAAACTACACCTAACAGAACTGAAGTTTGACGAGCTCGGTGGCTCAGTCGTGAATAACGCGACTTTGACCACCAATTCGTTCAAGGAGTTCATGAACTAACAGATAATGTCGGCAGAATATACTTGGGGCACACTAAAAGTTTTGCACTTCTAGCTAATCGGAACTATTTGAATTGCGAATGTTATATTTTTTGAAACGTTGCAACCTACTTAGTAATAAAAAAAAAACAATTGGCGAGAATCATTTGTCAATTGTTTTTTATCACACATCAAAGTTTTACGTACGCAACGAAAATGGAATTGAGTCGAAAAGATTTTAGAGCGATGATTTTTTATGATTTTAAAAGTTCTCTCTCTTCGCAAGACTGTGCTGCTCGTCTTTAAAATGCTTTTGGGAGAGAAGCACCTTCTTTGAGCATCGTTAGGCGATGGTTTGCTGAATTTGAGAGAGGTCGAGTTTCTTTACATGATGAATTTCGTGAAGGGCGGCCTTCAACTGCCGTCAACGTAAATAATGTGGCTACTATTAAGCGGCTAATTGAAGAAAACCCGCGGATTACCTATGAGACAATTCGAGAACTATTGGGGATTGGTATGAGCCAAATTCAGAAAATTTTACACGAAGAATTGAAAGTTCGGAAACTTTGTTGTCGTTGGATCCCTCATGAACTGACAGCGGAGCAGAAGCGGGCTCGCGTGGAATGGTGCTCACAGATGCTACTGAAGTACGACCACGGACATTCTAATGCTGTTTATGACATTGTCATAGGAGACGAAACGTGGATTTATTGTTTTGAACCCGAAAAAAAACAGCAATTTTGTGAATGGGTGTTTGAAAATGAGAACAGGCCAACAAAAGTGAGGCAGGCGAGAAACGTCGGTAAAAAAATGATCGCGTTTTTTTTCTCAGCTACGGGTCCCATCTGCACAATTCCACTTGAAGATCAAAAGAGTGTTAATGCCGAGTGGTATTCTACCATTTGTTTACCCAGGGTGTTAGAAAAAGTTCGCGAAAGACGACCAAAAAGCCGCGTTCTCCTACATCTTGACAACGCTTCTTCACACACAGTCAACAAAACAAAGTCATTTTTAACTTCCGAAAAAATACAACTCGTTACCCATTCTGCGCATAGCCCCGACCTAGCACCCTGTGATTTCTGTATTTTCCCCAAAATCAAAGATTTGATGAGAGGTTTCACTTTTACCAACTCCGAAGAGGCAGTGATAGCGTTCAATCAGCACGTATAATACATGCCTTCACATCTGTGGTCCTCCTGTTTTAAAAAATGGTTCGATCGCATGAAAAAATGTTTAAAATGTAAAGGAGAGTATTTTGAATATTTTGGTTATAACATGTTGTTTTTTTAAGTTACGCAAAATTTATAGTGTGACCTACGTATCATAATATTATAGATATCTATCATCACCTTCAACTACATGTTGGGACCAGCCAAACCATTACATCCGGTTCGATACACCACAAATCCTCGCCAAGGAGAATCGCTACATGCCGAGAATGTTGCGCGAGGTTATTGAAATAAGAAAACACCCCAATTTCAATAGAGAAGATGGTTGGCAAGTACCACCTGCTTGGGATCCAGTCCTAAAAATAATCAAGTCCCAAACCCAAAGATCTAAAAAATGTTCGGACACTGTGAGCGATTTTTGTGTAAATCGGAACATATATAATTAATCCATCCATGTCGGTAGATGTAATAATTGAATAACTAATGTAAGACATATACCACCTTCACCTTAGTATTCCTGCGACCACGGACGCTGCAAAGCGTTCGAAATGTCATGTTCAACAAAATAAATAAAATACGCGATACTTCCGTTAAAAATTGTTTAATTCAATGTGTAACAATCGCGAAAACCTAAGACAATACTACATGTTGGGAATTAGGTACTAACGTACTGAATACAACTTCCAAACAACAATTCTTTCTATAGTTGTGTTCATGCATGGTAGGTGAGCTCATCGAGATTTTATGATTGTGTCGTGATTTACACAACAGCCCGACGGCTTGTCAGATCTAGTATCATCGGCCTGGTAAAGTGCATACTGCCGTGTGTACATTTATTTGTGCCTTTATTGTAGTTATACCTAACTTAACCGCAACAAAATCAAGGAAAATATTTTGGAATGTCCTAACGCAGGTAACAAAAATTATCTGCGCAGAGGAGAGCGATTAGGGATATAATGAATAAGGGATTTTTTATGAGTCTGGAGTTACTGTTAGTTTAAAGTTCACTGAATTACTCGGTTGATACTTTAAACATTATTACCTTCACTTTGTGCTAAGGAAATAATGTTTATTATTAGTCTTATTAAGTTTTTTTTAGTCTTCTGATTGACTGCAATGAATGTGTCTTAGTTTTGTGGTACAGGACATCGCTTATATATCTACTCTCTACTATACTATCTCTACTACTCATGTGTGGTTCGTATTTATACAAGTAGGTACATAGAGAGTTCCGGTCAGAGAGTTGATTTTATGGTTAATCGAAAATAAAATCCTACTTAACTATTAGGTACATACTGTCGATCGGATGAATGGAGAACATTCAACTTTAGCAAGACGCCATGTGTTGATGAGAATCCAAAACATTGGTATTAACATAATTTTATGATTATTCCAGAAACAGCCGCATACTTTAGCAGATGAAAAGGTAGAGGAAACACCAAAAGCTTTAGCAGTACTGAAAATACCCAAAGTCGTACTATTACAAACTGGCAAGAGAAAGGAAATCATTACATTAAATGTAGTTTTACAAAAAACAAAACTGAAGTAAATTTGCTGTTAGTGGTCATCCATAAACCATGAAAAACTTTTGAGGGGCTGGGTGGGAGATCGCTGATGTCTACTTTGTCTGTAGGATAATAACTAAGTACGGAAGTAGACGTCAAGGAGTTATATCGTGGGATAGGGTAAACAAAAACATTTTTGTGGTATATGAACGATGTATTTTTTATTATTAAAAAATGGAAACAATATTGAGACCAGTAATTAAAACTATAATTATTACATTAACCTACTTAGTATATTATTTTGGTGTATAATCAACATACAAAATGTAAACGACATATATCAAAGATATCACAAGGAGCAGTCTAATAATACCTAACAGTGAGTTTCTCCGTCTGGACGGACCACACTTGTGCAGCCGGCCCATCGTAACTCTCATCATTATTAAGATCAAACTTTATTAAACCGAATTTCGCAAATTTCTTTTTCCACTCCGGTTTTTCTGGTATTTTAAGCAGAGCATCTTTTATTGCAGTCTTGGTTGAAGCTGGAAAATTAAGTAGATTGTTAGAACATTTATATATTACATTAAGGGAAATTTATTAAAAAATACTTTTCAGGTTTCTTGCAACTTGAGTGACGGGCACTATCTATTTGTTTAAAATTCATTATAAAGCTGTTATAATGGCCACTGCATTGCGGCAGTTAGCTATGTTCAATGAAAAACGGTTCAGTGATTTTCGAGATACAACATATTAATCCAGAAGGTCGTTGTATAAAAGTAAAAAAATAAATTAATTAAATACCTATGTGTAGATATTACCTTGTAATTTGTTATTAACTACGATGGGGTACGGCGGCAGGCGGCCCAGCGTCTCTAGCGTGGTGATATCTCTACCACCGTCTTGCATATATTTCTTAGAGTAGAGCAGCGTCGTTGAGTCAACTGCTGCCCATTCAGCTTGTTTAGACAGTACCATTTGAGCAGAGGCTAAATGTGACCCAGATCCTGAAGTGAATTGTTTCCTAAATATTAGCACAGTCTAAGAGATGTCGACATTATCTATCTGTAAGTTGAGACGGGTTGTTAATTAATCTGTAAGTACCTACTTGCTTTATAACTACTTATTTTAACACTGATTAAGAATCTGAGAAACTACGTATTATTAACGGAAATAACAAAAACAGCGTATGCCCAACGTGTAGGCATACAAGCATACGGCCCACCTAATGTAAAGCGTTTACCGTAGCACATGAACTCCTTAGTAACTTACTGGTGACCTCACTCACAGGAACACAACAATCCTCCGCGTAGTTGTTATTTGCTGCGGTTTTCTGTGGGGTGGAGGTACCTACTTCCTCCAGACGGGCTGTTGTCAAGCGTTCTACCTCACTTAACATATACCTACACATCGCACACTCACAACATCGCAGCTGACTTAGATTTGATTAAAATAATATTTTACGTATTTCAGGCAAAAATAGCCCAGTTGGTAAAGAACCAGCCTACAAACCGACGACGGTCCCTGGTCCAGATCCTGGCGTGGGCATGTGCCACTAAATTCCGCCGTATTTTCGGATTTAAATACATATTTGTAATTATCAACATAAAGAAATGTCTGTTTTCCCGTGAGGGTTGTGGCGGTCTGACGGCAGTCGGTCCATGTCAAAATCAGTATATTTATTCGCCAAAATCTTTAGATTAACGGACCCCGCCAATCATAATTGAATTAGGATAGCGCTATGTAGAAGAATAATATTTTACGTATTCCAAATCCATATTGAAAAAATGGAGAAGGATTCGGAATGATGTCACCTATGGACAGATTGTCAAGATATCTACCTAATGGCAGATTTAAGGGAATGATACAAACTAGACACTATATTTAAAAAATGTAAATTTTTTATACATTATTAATGTGAAGGTATACTTACAAATGAATACGGACTTAATTCAGTGTTTTATATGGTATAGAGGTAGGTACTTTATTCCACTGGAAAGGTGAGGGACAAGGGAAGTGAACGAAATTGACTTTCATTATCTAATCGATTTAACCATCTCTGTCTGTTTAGTAGTTTCTAAGTGACTGTGCACAGACAGACAAGATTTCTAAAAATCATGGTTTTAGCTACTACTTATCTTAAAACCCACAGCAATTTTTTTTCGAAAATATTTTCTAGACCTAGCCTAGAAGATTTAAATAGATATTTAACGTACAGAGAGGGCCTCCGTACAGTTTTGTTTTATGTATAGGTAATAACACTAATAACTGAACGCGTAGTATTTTACCGTACCATTTATATTACCTTGTGATACTACAATGCGTTGTCAAATTTTATTTAATTATGCATCTCGTTAATTGCTGGTGTTTAATATATTGTGGTGTGACACATATAGCAACAATGTAGATGTTTAAATTATGTTAATCAAGCAGTCAAGAAATAGTTGGGTATGTATAGAAATATTTAATAATAAAATTTAAGGTTTATTTGTTTCGCATGCAACATTTACACAGTACCTTCAATAAACTCCAACTCACTAGCAAATATAGATTTAAGTACTGCCTTATTTAAAAAGTTATGTGGGAGAGAGCTAAAGACCTATATCAAATCATATATACATAGAAATCAATTGGCGTAAATATAAAAAACTAGAAAACGGTCCGACCGTTTTGATTTTTTAATACGTATGTCAACACATTACCGGGTAGGTTAAGAAAGACAAAAATCACTAACGAAGTCGCAGATATCTACTAGTTAATGCATAAAAATAAAAACCCCAGACCTCCACAACCACACTTTTCTCAGGTTAGATCACAGTTTCATATTTCGAAATATAATGTCTTGGTCGTGCTGGTTACCTCGTGATGTTTTCCGTCACCGCCGAGCATGTGATAATTACAAATATGTAAATAAATCCGAAAACACGAATTTAGTGGTACATGTCAGGATTCGAACCAGGGACCAGTTGATCAATAGACCGGTTCCTAATTCACTGGGCTATCAAGCATTTTTTTTAAATAACTTGTTATAAATATAATATAAACTTCTCGTAAAACTAACTTAAAATTTTATTTCCATGTCGACATAGAAAGTGCATTTTAGTAGATACTTATTGTCCATTTTTCGGATCATTCATGTAGGTAGGATTCCATTCCGCTATAAACTTTATTTCGAAAAATTGTTTTTTTATTTAAGCTAATGCCCAGCAGTAATTTGACACCTCAATTAGCCGAAACAAACAAAATCTTTTTTCTTTTGCGTACATAATCAAAATTGCGTCATTTAAATCAATTAATATTAACCCCAAAATACTTATATGACCTGGCTTTTATTGCATTACGTATGGTTGCCAATTACGAAGTCTCTTACTTTCAAGATCGTTGGCGTCTCAAGGAGTATATAACAGCCAGACGAACAGATATCGTTTCCGACGTTTATAAGTATAGGGTTCTTCAAAAGAGCGTAAAGACATGTCCGAAGCAACGGATTATACATATTTTTTTAATAGTTTATTAGTAATCACATCATAAAGTTTACACAACTGAGCTTTGTGGAGTATGAAATGAAGTCAGATATTATTAAAAATAAACTGGTAGTTTCGCGGGTCAAATCATTGTACTGTAATAATAGATAACTGTAATACAGCTTCAATTCAAAATCCACGGTATGTATCCCCTTTATGTTAGATCACACTCATCACAACTAGCGGATACCAAATGTGTGCTACTACGCTAAAAATGAAATACATTTTGTTTATTTGTTGTAAAAAAAGGAAATTTTGTTTATTTATTAACTTTTTTACGTTAATGCTAGGTGTTGAACAATATTTTTAGTTTTTTCTGTAAGTGTGTAAACATAAAGATTTTTCGGCGTTCCAACTCTGGAGCAAGTCGCCAACATCACATTAATGTTTTTAAGTTATTGGCGAGTAACGTTTCATGTTTCAAAATTTTCGTATAGGAAAAGTCGAAAATCGACTTCAGGAATGAACCGAATGTGCCTAATGCATTGTTTTAGTGGTATCTAACCATCTTCGCATTATTGCCTTTCAAATGAAACCGGTTTGGGGCACATCGGTTGAATGGTTTCAAAGTCTGTAACGGACATAAGTACAAACATTTTTTGTACCTATTTTATATACATACTAGCTACTCGACCCAGCTTCGCACGGGTGATCAATCGTTACCAAACTTCACATCACCTGCTGAGCTAACCTAAAGATTCACTGAAAATTTCATCAAAATCTGCCCAGCCGTTTTTGAGTCCATAGAGGCTATAGCTAAATCACTAATCACCACAAAATATAAGCTAAACCTATGCGCACTAAAATAATGTTTTGGTTGCTGGTATCAGCCTGGTGATTGATCCAACTTATGTAGGTGCCCCTTTTTTCAGCTTTGCGTGATTCATTCTATATATTTTAAATGTAAAATATGTACATATTTGATGACGTACGGTCACTTACTTCCCCGCATGGATTATATCTAAAGACCAATCTCAATCAATTTATCTCAATACATAAATAAATATTTGAAAAATCTTAAGTATTCGAAAAATGTTGACCGATCGCTTTGAAGTTTTGAATCGGTCGCGCCGTTGCATTGGGCAGTGACGTTTAATAATTATATTGTTTTTCTACGAATAAATTATTTATTCGTAGTTGTTTTTAGATAGAAATAAACACATTGAGCACAGAGCATAGCCAGCTACAGCTATTAGTATATAACAATAGTAATCAAACAATACAACTGATACCTAACTAACAGCCACGTCGTTATCAACATAGTTATGTCATCCATTACTGCTTAAATACATTTATAAGTCATTAGCCAACGATGAATTTGTACATACTTAGTGCAGATCCAATGAAAGAAGCATTTTCGCCTTTAGTTTTAAGCGTTTTCAAAACAATTTTGCTTCCGCTAAGAGAGTCTTCGTCGCTGTACGCGAATGTGCACCCGCGCAAATCCAGTAGCGTATTCACGTTGTGAGCTCTGAAATATACATGATCCGATTCTAATAAGTTTAATAAACTAATAACACGCGCACTCCAATAGAACAATGTTAGCTATCTCAAGACAAATAATTATAGAATCATAGTAGTTCTCATTTCTTATCAGGAGCCAATGACACGGGCGATAACATTTTTATCTATTTACTTTTCGGCGTTGACAACCGGCATCTATATGTTATGGCAAATAATTTATAAGAATATTAATTTAATTATATAAACATAATTAACAAGTACACGATTAAATATGATACCTACTAGGTATTTAAACTTGTCAGTAATTTACAGAACCGCCGCGCTTGGTTATGCGAGCTAGAAAAGAATATCTAGTTATTCTAGTTCGTTTTTGTATGAAAGTCATCAATCAAATATTTTAAATAATTGAGTAATGATAAACATATCTAGTATTATTTTGCGCCAGTTTATATCGTTATTTAGATTATCTTACATAAACTGATATTTAAAAGTTTCTATTTTATTGCTGAATATAATAACTAGAACTTTGTATACCTAATAAATAATTTCGTTAAAAAAACTACGAACAATATGGCATTTATGTCACTCATTATTTTACTTAGCTCGCATGTTGCAAGGTATTACTAACTTCTTGTCGTTGTGAATAATAATGTCGGAAAAATATCCGGGCTTATTCTCGACGTTCATCTGGTGCGCAAACACTGGTGTCACAGGCAGTAATTCAAACGATGCACTTTTCGTCTTGCGTATTTTCATGTAAGCTGCTGCGGTCATGAATGCTGCGGTCCAAAAAAGCCATGTAAATACACCAATTAACAAAATATCAAAATACGATAGACATTTGGTAGGTTGTAGAGCACACATGAATAAAAACATAAATAAAATTGTAAAACTGTCTTCACGGTGCTGTCGATTTCAAAGAACCCTGTATTATTCTTGCGATGTTGAAGTGCCTAATGTTTTTGAACAGTTCCTGCTGCCTATGTGTATGAAAATTGACTTCGCTTGATCCTCGAAAGCGCGAGAAATCGCTTTTAAAGAAATTGTTTTTTTCATTGATGTTGCATTCAAGGTACCATGCTGGCTGGAGCCTGCCATGCTGCCGACATGTTCCGGCCGGTACGCAGGTAGGAAGCTCATTTGTGATGATAAAGAACAAAACACTTATGCATCCATAAGTTCATAATGGATGCATAATTTACATAGCGTAATTAATGTTTTGATAGGAGAATTTCCAGGCGTCAGTTATTATTGAGACATTTTGGACACTTGAAACAATAATAATAAGGCTTGAAACCTTTGTTTTCAAGCCTTATTATTATTGAAACCTTTGTTTTCAAGCCTTATTATTACCTCTTATAAATAGAAATTATCTAGGAAGGATATAGTTTATGAGCATTTTGCAAATATTGACTACCGGTATGGTGATATTATGAGCTTCTGTGACGTTCGCTTCATAACTATTTATGTTAGTTACACGAAAATTATTTATGGTAGAATAGTTCCTTTTAAAAAGTTACTAAAAATCCGCGATAATATACTCGTATCTACCTTTTAGGGTTGACTCACAACAATCATTATTACGATTTATAAATCACATTTGTTTTGAAGTAACGCTTCGTTTGCGAAGGTTTTTATTGATATATCCCATTAACTCGCAGGCACACAACTACCCTCCAGGGAGCTATTATTTAGCTGTGGTTGTCTGTGAGGTGGAGGTAATTCTCTAGTCGAATTGCAATGATGCCCGCTATCTCTCTTAAAACACGCAACAGACATGTTCATGCACACAAATGTTTGTCCATGTGTGGGCATCGAACCCCCGCACGTGCATTGGTTAAAATAGCACTCCGCCACCGGGCTCATCAATACTAAGTCAATACATACCTACATAAATAATAATTCGCTTGCCAATACGTATATTATTCAGTACGTCACTCGTAACACTGTAATCTTTCAACTGTCCTCATCTCACAGTAAAGAGTAAAGTAAACAGGCTTCAAAAATAACCCATTTGTTTGAAACCTGTTCCAAGTAAAATTAACTCACCTATGTCTACTTTGTCCGTGGTGAAAGGGTCCAGTCGATCTGGAAACGGCCCAGGAGTCCGACTTTCATACTGCAAACTTGTGTGACAGTCCAGCACCTCTTCCAACAGCTCCATGATCAACTCGTACAGTTGCACCGGATGACTCGGGCACATATAAGTCACGATTCGGAGCTCTGGCTTTATTTTAGACATTTTTGATCAAAAGAAAGTTAGTGAATCAACTAGTCTTGTTCGATCGGTGAAATGTTAACAATGTGCTTATTTGTTTAATTAATCACAGCTTTATATTCATTGTAACACGCAATAATGCACGCCTTAATTACTGAATAATCGAACTATCCAATTTACAGCATAAATAATGAGTTTATGTTTACGGTAGACTCACAGCGGTGATATAGTTAAATGACGTCAAATACACTCGGTGACTGCGTGTTCACTGAACTCTGCCGAAGCTAAATACTACATCCACCTACATTGCGTAGTGCCCACCCGTACTTACGTTTAATTTCTTTTGTGATTACCTAATTAAAGAAAACGATAGAGTCATTGAAGTATATGTGCAAGTAATAGTCGTTTGTGACATATAATAGGTAATAGAGAAGTTCGATGGCGAAGTGGTTAGTAGCGCTAGTTTGACACCAACGCTCGTGGGTTGGATTCTCATACAGGGCAAACATTTGTGTGCATAGACATATATGTTTGTCTTGGTTAGGCTGTTTTAAAGAGAGGTAGGGCGGATTAAAGCTGGGAAAGTACTTTACCTTACAAAAAATCGCAGCCCACCAAAATAACAACTCAACCTATAGAGGGTTGTTGTATTGCTGCGAGTGAGTGAGGTACCCAGTAATCTCCTACGGAGTAGCTGTGTTGGCAGTAGAGGTAACAACGCGCGAGTAATATAAAATGTGTTGCAAGCGTTCATAAGCTACAGTAACCGCTTTACATCAGGTGGGCCGTATGCTAGTACGCCTCCCGACGTTGTATAAATAAATATATATTACAATCACAGTCGAGACTTTTCGAGGATTAAAAATACCGCATTCATGATAAAAAACAAAATAAAAAATATACGTAAGTTATATTCAGTTATTATATGAGCAGTGATGATAGCCTAGTAAATAACGACTCAACCTATTCACCATGAATTAATTAACAATTTGGTTATTTCCGTCATGGTATTAACCGACGCTCCCTGGTTCGAGTCCTGTTATGAGCATGTATGTACCACTAAATTCGTGTTTTCGGATTTATGTACATTTTATTTTTCTAATTATCACTTGCTCGGCGATGAAGGAAAACGTCGTGGTGAAACCCGCACGTCTAACTTATAATTATAGCGTCTAAATTATATTTCGAAATACATGTGACTCAACCGAAGAAAGATTAGGTTTTCCTCCTAGATTGTGGATGTCTGACAACAGTCGCTCCGTGTCAAAATCGTATCTTCGGCAAATCCTTAGGCTTGGGTTAGCGGACCTCGCCAATCACAATAAATTAGGAACCGTGCGTGACACGTCATGCTCCAGGAACGCCATCATCTATTTTGCTGTTTATAAATTCATATCACAATTGTACGCAATGTGTACCGAATTAGTACTTAAAAAAAAGTACCTTAACAGGTACAGCCAACTGAATTATGGCTTGCTGTAGAGTGTAGAGCATCTCCCCAGCATCCCCAAGAAACATTGAAGAAATTTTACGTAGACACTTACTTATTAGGCAAACAAGTGGTGGAAAAAGTTATACTCTTATTTTTAACACTGGATCGTAGCTATGGCTACATAAAACCTATGTGGGTATGTAATTTTCTCGAAATATTGGATCGATTTCGATGCTGTTTTTTAATTACATGGGTACCAACTTGGAACACGTTGTTGATTATATTTTACATCACATTAGAACGCCAAACAATACAAGTGTAAATTGAAAATTTATAACAACGCCTGATTTTCTCATTTTTTATAGTCAAGAACTACTGAACCGTTTTTATCAAACATACCTAATAATCACCCCAGTTAAATTAGCTTTCAAACAAAAAGAAACTGCATCAATATCGGTCCATTCGTTTAGGAGCTACGATGTACAGACAGACACGTCAAACTTATAACACCCCTCTTTTTGTGTTTTTATTTTAGTGCGGAACTCATTTTTTATTTGTAGCGATTATATAGTTCGTGGTCACTGTTCATTACACCAAAAAAAAGTACAATTTCTTTTAAGGGAAAGGTACAAAGCCTAAGTTGACATTTGCGGCTGATAATCTTGGAAACATCACCCGAATGTGGCATACTAGATAAATTACAAAAATGTTCAAGGAAAACACACTTTTTCTCATCCAAACTAAGATATATTTTTCAACATGAAGTTGAAGAATGTATCTGATCATCAGCAAAAGATCATAACAAAGGAATGAATGAAGATTAAAATAAAGTTATAGAAATTGAGGGTAGGTGTACGATCTTAGAAAATTATAAATTTACAAATCATTAAAATTTTATATTATACTGCAGTAATTCCTACCTACAAATAAAACAATATTCATGAAAACATCTAAAGGGAAATATTATTATTTATAAGAATAGTTTTGCTTAATTACATAGTGTCTTTATTTTATTTACTATACAACACCTACCAAATTTATGACAAGGAAAGAGCTTGAAATACACTTTGCTCTTTATTTTGCTCAGACGCTTATAAATGAGATTTAAAATAAAGGTTCTTAGGTAAGGTACATCCAGTGGCAAAAATAAGAGTAGGTACTATTTTTTTCAGCTACTCGTTAGCATAATAAGTAAGTGTCTACGTAAAATTTCTTCAAATTTTACTTAAGGTTGCTGGGGAGATGCTCTAGAGCAGGGATTCCCAAACTACTTTGGGCAAGAGACACCTTTTCCTAAATGAACTGATACCTCAGTCCCCCATAGCCTAATTACTTTAAAAATCCTGTCTAGTTTTTTTTAAAGTACAATAATGATATTTCCTACTAAAATATTAGTCATTCTTATAACAAGTTGGTACAAGTAACACAACTTAGACAGTACCTCGAAAGTTTCAAATAAGAACTTGTGTTTAGGGATCGATTTTTAGACCTCGTCGTCCCCCAAAATCAATTTTCCTTTATGTCGACCCCTGGGAAACTGATATCGACCCCAAAGGGTCGACACTTCGGGACTCCTTGCTCTACAGTAAACCATAATTCAGTTGTCTATAATAGTCTATATGTACCTGTTAACCTGTTAGGGTACTTATTTTTTTAAGTACGTACTAATTCGGTACACATAGCGTCAATTGTAATATGAATTTATAAACAGGAAAATAGATGATAGAGTTTCTGGGGAGCATTACGTAATGGGACAACGCTTGGAAGGAGAAGATATCGTGTTTATAATATTATACACGATTTTATCTCCACTCATTTTTATTGTTTTTTTTTTCGACGTCGGGCGGCATAAAAGCATACGACGCAACTAATGTAAAGTGGTTACTGTGGCTTATGAACGCTTGCAATGTAGGAAGTATTGCTAGCGTGGTGCCGCCTCTTCTGCTAATAATATAGCAACTACGAGTATTAAAGTGTTAAAGTGGAATTTGAAGGACTGGGTTAACAATAACGTCAAGCTATTTAATGTTGTCATTTCTTGAAAGAGGAGGACGAGAACATGAGATGGAGTGATGTAGACTTACTAACTCGCAAGAACACAACAACACTCCAGAGAGTTGCTATTTCACTACGGTTTTCTGTCAGGTGGAAGTACTTCCCCAGACGGGCTTGATATGCCCTACTTAAAAACACACAGACCAAGACAAACATGGAGTAAATAAAGCGCTCTAATTGCATCCTCCGATTAGTACTTACATGCAATAGGTACTAGGCGCTATGTTCGCGCTGCGACAAACAATAAAATAATATACGCAAAAATTGAACAACTTCATGCGGTAAAGACTAATAAAGTACTTATAAGATGGGTAGATCGCGATCATAATGTTAGAATACACTCCTCTTACTGGAAGCTTATCCTTTCAATACCACGTTACAGACTATATTCTTGCATTCTTGTGTCTGTGTTGTAACTATATGGTTCTTTAATGGTTTTTGTTTAGAGATGAATGTGGCTAATGTGTATTATCTATTTTTCGTGTAATTAAAAAAATGTGAATAATTTATTTCGGTAGTACGTAAATTAAACATAACATGGCGTGATGTAGATATGAATTTGTTTCATCTTGATCCATAATTAGGTAGGTAAGATAAGTAGGTCAGCATATCTAGAATAAATTCCACTAATTTTATCTTATTACTTTAAAGGAGCAATTCTTATATATATACTAGCTAACCCGGCAAACGTTCTGCAATATAAATTAATACTTATTTTTTTTAATGAAATATACTTTACGAAAATCGGTCGAGCCGTTTCGGAGGAGTGTGACTACAAACACCATAACTCGAGATTTATATATATATATATTTATATATATTATATATATATATATATATGTATATATATATATATAGCGCAAGGATATATAGAGCAAGGAGTCCCGATGATATATATACATTGTCCTTTACTTTACGCAACGTTGATCCACCTTTGTGCCCTAAGGAAGTATTCAGTGTATCGTGCGATATAAGAATTCTCTACCTTGCGACACTGTGCTTAAGTCAACGGAAAAATCTCTAGCTAGTCACCGACTGACATGGCAATTGCTGCTCTAAAAACCGTCGCATTTTTCACACTTGATGATACTTTGTTAATCAATATAAATAACGTTTAATCAACAACACATGCCGCGGAAAATAACATTTCAAATCGACGCGGCACGGAGCGGCAACTTTCGTAGAAAGAAACGGGTATATTATGTTAAAGTAAGATAGCGCACGCCGAGAGTTCGCTTATTGCGCTTTGCTTTCTAGCGCTGTTTGAGTGAAGAATTAAAAGCTGTAAGAACTCATTTTCAGAATAACATTAAAAATAAAACTAATCTTGGAAAAGCAAAATGTGTACAGGTATAGTTCCTGTGTTATACAGACGGACCTGGATGCAGATAAATACCCAAGTCAATAATATTTATAAGAAAAATAACTGCGATTTTTAAAATCCTACCTATTTAAAAATTTATTTACAATCTAAATCTCGAAAACTTGAACTTAAATCATAATCATAACTTATCCACACCTAAACTTTAATAAAACATAATATTTTAAACTAAGTAGTTATGAATCTCAAATAACATACTTTTGAATTATTTATTTATTTCCTTTTGTAATGTTTCATGTTATCTAAGTACGTGTTAAAAGTGTTAAAGTCTCAGAGGAAGTATGAGTGTTAAAGTCAAATCTTCTTCCTAGTTCCACTTCTTACCTTTCTTCACACGTACTTATGATAGCACATTTTTCAGTAGTAAAGCCATAATTTTGATTTTGCTTGACGCCTTGAGACCTGTTATATACTTGGCGCCGTAACGCGCATGGTGAAATTCAGCCACACGGACCTCAACATCCCCTAATCTGTACCTAATCGAGCCTTGAATTCTGCTCTAATCAATAGGTATCCCGGATAGAGTAAGATTGTTCTCCATTACTTCATGCATAACTTTACATCAATTTTATACAATTCTAAGACATTCATAAGCTATGGACTAAAAACATACAGCTTTACATTTAAAACTTATTTGAATTATAGTAAACAATTACAGATACGATTTTTGAAATATTTAGTGAGTAACAAAGTAAAGAAGAGATTCAAATATAATTATAAAAAAATATTTTCTCATTGTAAAAAAGAATCAAAAACGGAAATAATTTGATTTACGAAAGTGGAAAAATAATTCTTCTCTCATAACTAGTTACCAAACAGCGAAAGAAAAATCTTCTCTTGTAACTGGTTACGTAAGTTTAGTTACCAATGTGGATGAAAGATTTCTTTTTTCAACTGTTTAATTATTTTGAATTTGGATCGGGTTTACTTCGTTAAAACCTTGTTTCGATTTTCTGCGGTGGGGTGTTAAAGAAAATAGGATTGCAGTGATTGCCTTACACAAAGTGGGTATGGAACTATCGGTTATATTCAAGACACTTCAAAAAGCTTGGTATCTTGGTACCCGCAAGTTCGAGTTATGTAATTTTCAGTTGGAGTTAACTCAAGACGTGTTTTTTCCAGTTGGCCCTTCTTATAGGGATCTGGTTGCGACAGAGACATGTTACTAAAGGACTCGCCATACGCGTGATTCAGTTAGTAAATAATTCTGCCATTTTTGATGGGGGACGAGGTAACTACTACATAGAAACGAAAATAATGTTTTAAGGAAATGTCAACCTTATTTCGAGGAGTCTACAGTTCAAAGCTATTTTCTTACCGCTGCCTGCCATCTGTTGTGGAATAGCTGAACTTCTTCGTAAATCGAAGCTGGTAGATTCAAAATTACGAAACGTCTTATATACTTTTTTTTTGTCTTTAGCTAAATGAACTCTATTATACAGCATGTTTTGCAGTTTGTATAATTTACGCTAATTTGGGATAGGAGATATGCGACCAAAGTCGCGGAATATGATTCGATTGCATCAGTACTCGATTACTGAATCGATTTCTCATGTATTAATCGTTATCACACCATTTTAATTTCTTTTATATGAAAGCAAATAAAAGAATACTTGCATGTGAAAGGTAACTCAATATTTTTGCAAACTAGAAGTGTTCGACCTTTTTTTGCATGATATAACTGCACAGTTTGGCATTTTTAGTGTAACACTTTATGATGTTACCTGAGCGATAACGATTACAAGACTGTTAGAGAATCGATTACGCACGAAGTATTTATGCGCGCAATGGATCACAATATCTTGTACCATGCATGACAGAGGGGAATGATCATACGAGGCTGGTCCTTTAGTAACATGTCTCTGGGTTGCGACTTCAATCTTAGCTTTTGATTTTTTCTTTGGTCTTTAAGGCAAAGGGATATGGCCCATACAGCCTAGTCTTCAGTTTAGAACTATTGATGTTCTAGCCTCAGGAACTATGCTGAAAAAATACTTAGGAAGGTACCTAGACCCAAGACTGCAGTTAAATACCACCCGTAAAGCGATAGTGATTTTTACAGGGTTTTCTTCATGATCTTATTCACGTCTTCCAAAAAGTGCATAAACGTGTTATATTTGAGTTTTTTCATTACAGTATTAGTTCACTAGCACTTATGTTACAAAATGCTATCAAAATTTTCACATAAAGCTAATTTTATACTGAATTGTAGAAATTTCATGTATAACAATCTCACTCGTCAAAAGCCCGGGAAAAAGTCCTCTTAGCTTTTGAACGCGTTTCTTAGTAATTTTAGATTTGGCGCTCTGCGTCATGACGTTTATCCATAATGTTTATAGTCAGCGAATGAAAACCGAGAGCTAAATATAAAAAAGAAGAAGAAGGATCATCACTGAATATCTGAATATTCTAAATTGAAATGCTGCATGCAATCAATGTGTTAGATACATACAACAAATATTGTGTTCTACACATGTTTACCATCTGTCTGTTGTGATTGTGCCTTCATGTCTTGTGTATCACGTATCTCTTTTCATTAAAATACAGTGATTGCATAATAAAATAAAATATATTATTTGCCGTTCGCTTCTTGAGTTGTGGTCTGGCGTACTTCTACATCTCGCTACGACGGCGTTCTTCTTTGTTCTTCCCTTTATTATTCGATATGGGAAAAGACGAGGCCAGTACTACCAAAAAACGTCGGAAATTGAATACTAGTACTTCGAGTGATTCTACTAAACAAAAGGAACCGGTAGATGTCTATAAGGTTAGTATTTTTTACGCAAATACGCTCAGAGAGTCGCTTTAAACCTTTATCCGTTTCAGAATATTAACATAATTTTTATGTATTATTTTAATTTCTTTTTATAATGCACAGCGCGTGGTGGAATTTGAGGAAACAGAAGCCCAACTACGGCCAGCTGACAAAGATGCCATCTTGTTTAAAAAGATATGTCAAGATGTAAGGCAACTGTTTTCTGATATAGCTGAGTTGAAGGCAAAAGACACAGAAGAGGTATATCATTGTAATTTCATTTTCTAAGCAATCTACTTCATTCAATAGCATGTACTGAGATTTCAGTCATGAAACATTATTTTGTTTAACCCATTGAATGCCTATACTATAAATTTTATTGAAGTTGGTGGCCACCATACAAATGGTCTTCTACGTATTATCACATAGCTGACGTCTTAGATTATTATTTTTCTTACCATGCCATGTTCGTAATATTACCTATACGATATATTTTGTAAAATGGCACCTTAATGTCAATGGGTATTCCAGGATGCCAGCTACGTAATATTACTAATACAGGAATGAACAGGTTTGGAACGCGCACGAAGAGTATAGGTACACTGCCCTCTGCGCCCCTCATCTAAACATATCTATCTCGGATTTCGGAAAAACCGCAAGCCAGTAACGTACTGCAGGCTAAGTTGAGAAAAAAGGCGAAATGGCTGTGGAAGCATGGGATGACATCACTGTTTGTAAGTGGAGAGACAAACAAGATGTATTGATGATTTCCAACAAACACGAAACAGAAATTGTAAATGTTCGTAACTAAAACGGAAAAGTGTCAGAAACCGAACATTGTTGCCGATTATAACTTGGGAATGTCTGGTGTAGTTAGAGGTGATCAAATGGTTGCCTATTACTCATGCCTTCGAAAAACCCTCAGGTGGCACAAGAAGTGTACATACAAAATGCTCAGAGACTGCTACGTATTTATGACCGATCGTCAAAAATGAGACTGCTGAAGTTTCGCGAAGATTTCGTCTCGCATCTTTTGGGTCTACGAAGTGAAAATATCTTGGTTGGCCAAGCACAAGAGGTATCTTCAATTCCACCTCAACCTACAGCACAAGCAGGGTTTCCCGATGTACTGTTACCGCCACCGCCATCTCGAACGGAAGAAAATAGGTCCCAGGTAGCGACTAGTCGTTCTAGGATGCCTAGAAAAGATTTTCACTATTTAGAAAAGATTTTACCAACTAAAAAGCTAAACCCCACGAAACCCCAGTTGTGTCTAATTTTTATGCAAATTATGTTTTTTTGTTACTCTAACCAGAAGTTGGTATTTTACGTTTTATTATTGTTTATTTGAAGCGTCATATTTGTGTCCTTAGAGACCTAAGTTGCTTGCTCAAATTTTTCCTAAGAAAAACCTGTGATTTCTATCATTATAAGCAATAAAGTAACTTTTTTTTATTTAGAGTTTTATTCAAGGTGCCAAGCTATACAAAAACGTAGCAATCTGGTGGCCAAAATGCTCATAGTCCCTTACAAGTAATAAGAAACTCCTACAACATATCTCGTAGTTGGCATACAGTATGCTCCCAGCTACGGAATATTACTAGGTCACAGGTCCTGGCATTCAATGGGTTAATAAACATTCAGGAGTCATTTAAACATATGGTTCACTAAAAGTAAATAGTTTACCATGACATATGAACCCTTGAAGCAAACGAAAGGATATTGCTTGTGTGTTGCCACCCCCCATTATATTTGTGACCTCACTCACTTGCAGGAATATTACTACTCTCCAGAGACTGTTTCTTGGCTATTAACCCGACGGGTTCCGGGCAGTCTAATCAGACCACTCGCTTATGACATATATATACTGAATAACGGTAACTGTGGAACTCGGCGGGTTAATGATAACATTCAAAATGCGTCACTTTTTGATGTAGATACTTAAACACAACTCACAGGTGTAGTTTTCCATTATTGACATTAATTATTGTCATAAAACATACAGTCAATCACATGGAAACAGTATAAAATTGAAATAGCAAATAAATAAATGCTGGCTAAATTGGCCTTTTGAACTTTAAACATAAAACTAAAAACTAAACGCGTATTTGTAAGTAATATATATTTTAATTACACCATGCCATCTAGCCCCAAAGTAAGCATAGCTTGTGACATGAGTATTAGACAACTGATGAACATGCATAAATAGATTTTTTTTTAAATACATACTTATTATACATAGAAAACTCCCAGTCCAAGACAAACACACATGTTCATGCACACAAATGTTTGTCATGTGTCATCGAACCTACGAGCGTTGGTTTCAAATTAGTGTAACATCATGTTTCACCACTGCGTGGTGCAGTGGTGCAAGCTCGTCAAACCAATTATTTACCAAATTACACAATCCACTACATCAATCATCACTACATCAAGCAGATAACAACTATTTATAATTACAATGTTCCAGAAAGTGTATTTTATTATTACAAGCATGTAATTAATTAGGTATATACTCTTACTATATGGAATAATGAATAGAATAAATCGGACAACACACGATAAGTAGGTTTACGAACAAGACATGGGATAAGTATATAGATGATGAAATATTTTTATTTGACTGATAGAAGATCTTATACATAATATATATTCTTTTTGCCCATGCCGAAGTAAAACATGACTGAGGAGAGTGCGTAGTTCATGTTGCTTAAAAATAAATATAATTTTATTTGAGGTTTTTAATAGCAAGAGTATTTATTATACTTTTATACAGACATATTGCTGTGTACTATGCATGTTACATTATATAAAATTTAAGCTGGCGAATAGCACTGCTTTTGGACATTAGAACTAGGCTGAGGTTTGTTTGTTTGTATAATCTTTGAGGTGTTGTAGTTATGGTTGTAAAGTTTGGAACTGTATTTTTTCAAACGATTCAGTACCTCAGACACCAACAGATGGCACGCATTTTAACATTATTGTGTAAATTTAAGCATTATCAAAATTTTATTTATGTCTTTCCTAGTATTATCCTGTTGACTACTCCATTAGGATTAGCGGGGTTCGATGCCTAAGCTTACGAATTTGGTGAAGATACGGATATTTACATGGAGCAACAGCCATCAGTGTCTGTTCTCTCAGTTCAGTGTTTTTCTTCACCAACTAGTATGTGATAATTACAAATATGTATATAAATCTGATACACATTATTAATTATATTCTTTTCCTTTTATGCCCAAAAAAAAAAGGATAAAATTTAAAGGATGTAAAGGCAAGCTTCTTTACATGTATGTACATGTACGTTTTTGAAAATTTATGATTACAGGCAAAAGAAAAAATTATAAGTAAGAGAGTAGAGGCATCTTTACATCTGGTCGCCCTTAAAAAGTTAAATCGCCTGGAGAAAGTGCGCACAAGAGCTGGACGCGATGCTCTACACAAAGAAAAGCAAAGAGTAGATTCAACTCATCTACTACTACAGAATCTCTTGTATGAAGCTGATCATCTCAATAAGGAAGTCACAAAGTGCTTGCAGTTTAAATCCAAAGATGAAGAAATTGAACTTGTGAATGTGGAAGATTTTTATAAGGATGCACCTGCTGATATAACTAGACCTGTGAGTAACTGATATTCTCCCAATTGTTAATTGGTGACCTATATTTTCGTAACATTCCCAGAAATGTTTGCATTCATTAGAAAATAGCCATTAAGTTTTGTTAACCCATGCATTTATTTCTTGGCATAGATAAACAAGTATGATGGATAAATCTGTATTGGCTAATGTTATGTGCTAGCAGTCTGTAGTGTGCAGTACTTCCCAGACTTTTTGGTCTACGGTTTATTTATGGTATTTACAGTTTTTAATGTAAAAACATTTACAATTAGTATCTATGATGCTCAGTGTTTAGGCTCATTATCACAAATGAATTACACTGGCGCGCATGCATGTGTCCTGCATACATGAATCATAAATGCCAAACACTTATGATTAATACTCTAGGCAGAAAAGATGAAGTCTCAACAACACATAAGTTTGATGGGGGATAGTCCCATGTGCAAGTACCAGTGTGAAGATTATATTATTTTAAAGATTAACAATTATTGTTTGAGTTGGATACAGACAACATCTAACTCAATATATACTTATTCAGCAATAGGTAATTTGTCAGTATCTGCAGTAATGTACCATTTAATTGCAGGAAGTGACAAAAAAAGATGAACATCAGCTTCAATTGGCCAGACTTGAGTGGGAGTTGCGTCAGCGACGCGAGCTTGCTGGATCCTGCAATGAGCTAATAGCATCAAAAGAAAGAGTGGCTGCAGCCATTGCTGCTGCACGGTCTAGACTTGAGGCCCTAGCTCCCCATTTGCGTGATGTGCTGAAATCTACCAAACCATTACAGGAATGTCTGGCAATGAGACTAGATGAGAAAAGAGATGAGGCAAGAGCTGCATCTCTTTTACCCCCTCCTCTGTTCTTGTTGTTTGCAAATTCTAGTGCATATTCAGATGCATTAGGAGTTAGGACTGTCAGTGTTGGTGAGTAATTTTGTATAATGTGTTTGAGAACTAGTCAACCTTTTTATTGAGATTGCTGTAACTCTGAGTATATGGTACATGTTGTACCCATTACGAATAACTACCAATCTTCGTAAACATATCAAAGGAAAAGTCAATGTCCTATGATCAGTTAGCAGTGCACTGACCTTTATTTTGTAATGTCAATTAGAGATGTGTTTTTGGAACATTACTTAACTTATATTTCAGCTATAATCGGCGACGAAGATGATGCGCGAAGATTAGAGCAGGTTAATAATATGGAGAGTGAGCTTGCTGTGTCAAATGACTCGGACTCTGATCAGGATAATGTGGATGATGACCGCAGAGAGAAAAAGAAGCGGCACCACAGGTCAGCTAAGATATCCAAAGAGGAGAAGGCAGAGGCGAAAAAAAGAGAAGTGTTGAAAAAACATCCTCTAAGTGTACAAGTGTCAGTGAAAGTGTCAGATGGCACAGCATTGAATTTAATATTTTCTTATCTCTTACACTTAAAAATTGTTGTTGTAAAGTTTACTGTGTCCTTACCCAAACCAGTCACTGGAGTGTCAGCGGCTGATGTTCTCAATGGACACTGTATTTTGAATGAACTTTACCCAGCTGATACAGGAAATGATTCTCCTCATCCAGCAACTGCATATTTATTGAATTCTGCAGGAATATCGGATGACTTTCAACATTTCATCCCAGAGATTGGTAAGCCATATATTTGGGCACAAAGAATGTGCGGATTAGACTTCATGGCTGTCATTCTCGATGAACAAAAGTCTAATAAAGTAATCCAACCCTGTCAAAGCCTCAGCGTAACTACTGTCGAAAACTTTATTTTGACATTGAAGAAAAGACTAAAAGCAAGAGTGGAACTAATGAAGGAATTGCAAGATTTAGAATCAGGGAAGATATCCCCACCTAAAGAAAATATGCCTATGAAACTGTCAGGCTCATTGACCCAGTGGCAATCTGTAGGTTGGCCTGAATACAGTCAGTCGTCTTCAACAGCATTTTTGATATCAGAAGGACTAGTTACTGGCAATAACATGCTTTACAGAGCTATAATTACGAGGCAGTCTGCCAAACTGGTTGCATTAGTAGCACTTGCAAGTGACTATCCAAAGAAAGCTCCACTATTTTCTCTCACCCTACATTGGAATGGTACCCATCATGCAGGTATAAATGACGACATTAGAGACATAGAGAGAATTATAAATACAGACTGGACTAAAGATGAGATGCCTACAACACTTTCGGCCCAAATGACTAAGTTATTAACATATCTAGATATTCTTTTAGAAACTACTGGGTCCTCAGAATTCCCACCAGATAAAGTTATGATGTGTCCCGTTCGAGGACGAAATAGAGCTAAACCCTATAAATATTTAAAACAGGGTTCTGGGGTGTTCATACAGTATTAGATATTACTAATGCTTTCATGTAGTATTTTGTAAAAAATAAAAAGCAATTCGTAATAATGTGTATCAATTGCCTACTCAATTTCCCTATGCCAAGTTTCATAACACACAGAGTTATTATCATTTTATAATGCACACTAATCAGCATGGGAAAGTGGCCCACATCATTTCTTTTCATTCGTGTCTTACGTCATTACTGATCTTGAAAAATAGATTGAGACTAAATTTATGGAATTCTCGTAAAACACGTATTCACTTCACCACCCCTTACTCATCTCACTGGCGGGATATGAGACTCGTATTTCAACGAAAGGCGTTTAGAGCATACTCCACCACGCTGCTCAACTGCGGATTGGCGGAGGATAGGTGGTTTCAAGCCGCCCGAAGGCGGCTACATACTTCGCTTAACGTCTGTCATCTATCGACAACAGCCGGGACTGATGGCTTAACGTGTCCTCCGAGCACGGAGAAGCTCGAGGTAGACAAACCCATCCATAGACAGGCTGACGTCTTAGGTGCGTAACCTGCGTGTTCGATTGGAGTGACACGCGCAAAGATGTCATCGAACTCTCAATATAGTGCATCGAAACGAAAATCGCTCTCTTAATTTTCGTAAAAAACTGACTTAATTTTTATCACGGCAAAATTCCGTATAAAAATTGGCAAGTTTTATATTATTCTTAGTAAATTAATATTCGAGGAAAATCAAGCAGAGCTATAATAACATAGAACTATTTCGATCGTAAATATGAGTATTCCGATGCGCGCGTACGCGCTCTGCCTGATTGTCAAGTTGCTACGTACTTGCTACTAGTTGCTAAAATCGTTAAATAGCTGTTACCTTTGCAGTTCATATAAATTAAATTTTTTAAGGTGACCAGCCGTTCAGACTTTATATATGTCAATATGACTGGTCACTTATCTGGCGAGGAAACACTGAGCATATGAATACGATTTTTGTTTTAATTAATAGTTTTTTTTTTCTTTTTTATACACGTCGTGAGACATGCAAGCATAAGACCCATCTGATCTAAATTGGTTGTCGTAGCCTATGAACCCTTGCGATTTGCGATACAGAAAGTATCACTCGCCCGATGTCTAACCCAGCTGATAATACACCAACTTCTTAGGAGCTCACTAAACTCACTCACTGGAATACAACAACCCACTAGGGAGTAGTTATTTTGCTGCGGTTTTCTATAAGGTGAAGGTACTTTCCCAAAAAAAAATCCCAGAAAATACTCAGACCAAGGCAAATAGACATGTTTATGCACACAAATGTTTGTCATGTGTGGGAATCGAACGTACGAGCGTTGCTGCTGTTAAAGTAAGTATCATTGCTATCCACTTCACCACCGAGCTCGAAAAGTATTATGTATAAATTTGGATCACATAGTTTCTTCGGTTAAAAAGTTACTATCAATTTACCAGTTCGAAACCTTGAAACGGGAGTCCTTCGGCATAGCAGACTCACCTAACAAATCGGGAATTATGCATTTTTATTTTAAAATTATAAGGGCCACTATACATGTACACGTTGAATGTGAACATTGTAAAATCATAATCCTATGCGTGGTTGTCATTTCGAGGTAGACTTGGTTTCGGACATCGACGTATTATCGACCTCACATGCCTTTCAAAATTTTAAGTGTCACGCTTTCTGGAGCTCTGCAGCACTGAAATCGATTCTTCTCTTTTTGTTTTATATACTATTTTTAAGTGTTAATATTTAGTATTGCCAATTGTATTAAGGCAAAGCTGGCGAGTACCTGAATGCAATTGATTGTTGCGAGCACCGCTGCAAGTTGGTTAGACCTTTTTATTATTTATTTACAGGTTCAATTTCAACATTATATTATTTATTACTATTGTATTATTTATTATTATTGTAGGTACTTAAGCTCAATGTCTGATGCACCAGAGTATCACTTAGATGATGATTTCTTCCCTCTGTCCTCCACATCTGACAGTTTTTGCAGCATCGAAGGGGACTTAACAGATGTCTAGTCGATAATTTGAAATACTTACACGTTATCTTCCGTCGCTAAAAACTTTAATATTGTACATATCAATGCTCAAAGCATTGCGGCGCATTACTCAGACATGCTTGCTTCTTTCACAAATCAACATATTCACGCGATTCTGATCTCGGAGACTTTTTTAAAACCGTCATTACCCTCGACACTGTACCCAATACCTGGTTTCCGGTTAATTAGGAATGACAGAACGTGCACGAAAGATCCGGCTGAATCTTCTAAAATGATGGGTTATGGTGGTGTAGCTATCTATTTGCGCAGTGACATATTGTGTATCTAATGTTATCTCTCAATCTCCTCCAGTTTACAAATCACCCGAATATATATTTTTTGAAATCTCCCTTCATCACTCTAAAATGTAGTTAGGTGTTTATTATTGTCCATCTTTACACATTAACTTCTTTGACTCTTTGGAATCCATTCTTGCTGATCTGCGCCCACGATACGATCACATGGTGATAATGGGTGATTTTAACACGTGTCTTATTAAAAATGACAACCGATCAAAAAGACTAATAGATATGCTTCAATCATTAGAATTGTATTATATGTCACTTGGTCCGACTCGCTTCCCACATAATGGTCCTCCATCTTTGCTTGACCTCATCATTACCTCTTCTCCCGATTTAGTCGCGTGTCACGGTCAGTTTAACGCACCGGCATTCTCTGCGCACGATCTTATTTTCGCCTCATTAAAACTACGAGCCCCGAAAAACAAACATAAGATCTTAATGTTGCGAAACTACGGGGCGGTTGATCGTGACGCGCTACGCGAGTATTTCGTTAAAGCCGGCTCTAAGGGTCAGTAAGCTGAAGTGTCACTGGGCAGACTACATAGCTCGACCGATTCAGTATGTTATTTTTTATTCTACGTCATTATGGTATATCACCATTTTCGCAATATAGACCACATTTTTAGCTTTGGCCCTTTGCTCGTACTAGAGGTGTGTATTCTAAGCGGATTTATTTATACCATTAAGGTGGCAAATAAACATACGGCCTACCTGATTGTAAACAGTCACCGTAGGCTGTGGACATTTGCAACACCAGGGGTGTCATTCGTGCGTTGTTGACTCTAAAAACCTCTTTACGCCTTTCTTGAAGAACCCCATGCTGTAGTCCCTTGGAAATACCTCGGCTGGGAGTTCATTCCACAACTTGAGAGTTCTCTGAAGAATACTTCTCTAGAACCGCACGGTGCAACATTGCAGTGGAACACACAAAGCGAGGCCAAATCTCTCCTTAAACTTAAGGGTTCAATACCGTGTGTAGCTTTAGTATCATCGACAATTCTCACAGCTCGTCTTTGAATCGAATCACATGGTCCAAGCTAGTATCTAGATGCTCCCGCCCAAAGGTGACTGCAATACTACAAGTGCGGTCTGACTTGAGTCTTTGTCCCGCGCTGAAGTACTGCTTTGCTCTGTTGAGTACTCAAAGTTTTTTGGACGCCAGCCTGACCATGTCCTCTAGGTGACTTAGATACTGAACTACTTTGGAGATCTCGACGCCAAGCATCCTGTCCTGATACTTTTGGTGACGTTAAGAGGTGTGTTCTGGAATTTAGGAACCACAGCAAATGGGTATTCTTAGAGGTGAACGCGCAAACTTGTGTCTTCATGGGATTTAATTCGAGCAAGTTAAGCTGCCCTTAGTCAGATACTGTAGTTAAAGTACCTTAGAACTATTTTTGGCATCATAATAATTTGTTTGTTTGTATAACTTTATTGCATTATCCATAATTACAAAGTATGCAACTTATATGATTTACAAAGGCGGACTTATTCCTTCAAGGAATCTCTTCTAGCCGACCATTGCTTTTGAGTACTTGAATGGAGCAATGAATGGCGATGGGAGAAAAAGATCAAAGAGATAGAAATAAAGTAGAAAGAGATAAAGCATGACAACCTATGTGATTAATAACGAAATCGCTAATAAATACACACATTATATAAATACTAGTACATACATATCAAATACATAATAACGGAAGCTCAACTCAACGCGGGAGTAACATAGAATCCGTATAGTCTCTTTTTAAAGGAGCCTATAGTCTCAAAAACCCTAATTTCCACAGGAAGCGCATTCCATAGGCGTGAAGCTTGTACAGTGAATGAATTCCAGAAAGTATTTGTAAGAGAGCTTGGGACCTTCAGAATAGGATTTCCGTTACGCCGTAGACGTTCGTCCACTTTCCGAAAGTGAAACCTCTCCCGGAGGTAGTTTGGATAAGAAGGGTTGAAAAGGACATTGTATGTATAGAGAGGTGAGAATGTGAACTGTGCGACGCTGCCTTATAGGTAGCCAGTTAAGCTGCTGACGAAACTGAGAGACATGGTCATACTTTCGAAGACCAAAAACGTATCGCATTGCTTGATTTTGCAGCCTGTCTAGCTTGTCGAGTAATTCTGAAGGATCTAGAAAAGCTACATCTGCCTAGTCAAGAAGGGGTAGAAGAAGGGAACGAGCCAGCATCGCTTTGGTCGCCACAAGGAGGAAGTTTTGAAGACGCCTTAAAGAATGAAGCGAGGCGAAAGTTTTGCGACTTATTTCATTGATATGACACTGTCTGGTCCATGACAATTCCTAGGTTCCTTACCGAAGAGCAATAAGGTATTACTGTACCATTATAAATAACACTCGGAGATGCACCAGTTTGGAACAATGAAATAAATTAGGGACCTATCACAATACTTTGAGATTTAGCTGCATTAATTTTTAAGCCGAAATTCTCAGCCCACTCACCAATTGCACTGAGGTCAGAATACCATTGATAGTATTTGTGAAGTCTTGGAGTGTGGCAGCAGCATATATTTGTAGGTCATCAGCATACAAATGAAACGAGGAGGTTAAATATGACGTAATGCCATTAATGAAGATAGAGAATAGGACGGGTGAAAGCACACTACCCTGCGGGACTCCAACTCTGACCTCGCACCAGTCAGACCTGCACTCATTAAACATTACCAATTGATGTCGATTAGAGAGAAATGATTGAAACCAAGTAGTATGAGTTGATGAAGTATCTCTTTTGGCCATTAACCGTTTAATGTCCTCTGTAAGCCATGGTGCAGGGAAATGTTTTACTTTAACAGGCCGGACTGGAGCGTGTTTATCATATAATTCGTAAATTGACAGAAAAATACAGTTGAAAGCAGTAAGCTTAGAATTAGGATCTGTAGCAGAGAAAGCGCCATGAAATTCTTACCGATTACGCGTTTCGTTCAAAGTAGTTTATCAACATCGCTGTTTGGTTTAGCGGCGCAGGGCGCATGCGCGAGTGTGCGTGTGGATTGGCGATGATGATGCTGTTAATGATGATGGTGAAAGAGTCGTTGAAATTATGGATGAAAGTAGATTTTTCAGAGATAAACTCTTTAATGTAAAGTAATTGTAATAGTTCTGAAGTGTTACATTTTTTATGTGATATAAATTGTCATGTTTGTGTACGATAGCGCAATAAATGAATATTGTATTTTACCAGATACATGATAGTACTTTTATACTGATAAATAAAGCAATTCGTGCGAAATTATTCCCTAACCATTCCAAAATATTCAAAAATGCACAACGTTAATGTTCAAGTTTTCACTTTTGCCGGCACTCCCGGAGTGCAACCCGTTTTGTTTTATACAACAAGCTTGGCAAACAAGCATGCGGCCCGCATTAGATGGTAAACGGTCACTGGAGCCTATTGACGCTCGTAAAGCATGTTGCCAGACACCAAAATTGAAGAATAACAGCGGCGACCACCAAAAAGGCAATGAACAGTGAAATTCATTGTTGTCCCGGTGGTTAAAATACAGCTGCCTTGGAACTCCAACGACTTTAATCAGAAGAAATTTGTAATTTCTTCTGATTAAATCATATCTCTTGCCATTCAGACAGCAATGTTTCGAATACCTCGTCAATTGGTTTGAATAATTTAAGTATTTTGTCATGATCGCGGTGTTTTAGTAAGACAGGGTGATGTTTTTAGGGGTGTAGTATATTGAAGTACGGCGTTGTATTTCTAAGTCAACTGGTAACACTCCTGTCAGCACTGGTAGTGCCTCGGTGCTCACAGTTCTATACGATTTACATATAAATAACCTCATTTATGCGTTCAGTGTAATTAAAACCTTTGTCTAACAGTAATAGTAACAGGAGCATAAGAATATGGGAACCGTTTCGGATCGGTCTAGCAGTATGCTTTTGTTGTCATCTGATATTAAAAGCTTTATACCACTAAGAGGCGAACTCAACAAGCGACTAACTTGGATGTAAATAATATAATTCTTGTTGCGATGTTACAAATAAGTATTTATTAAAACAAAACAAATAAATTTTATAATACAACAGTCTTTATTCTTATTTTCAATAAAGCATTGAATGTCTGAGGAAAAAAATACATAACAGAATCACAATTTGGCAAAATAAAGAAGTTAAAATTATGACTTGAAGTAGAATATACACCAGAATTCATTCATACTAAGGTTTTTTGAGGAAATACTCACAATTTGTACCTTAACCTAAAAATGCCATATTGTTATTGGTCGATAATGAGATCTCTATAGCATTGTCTATATTGAGTTACATCAAATTTGCATTTTACATAATACACATACAGCTTGTAATAATTAAATGTTAATTTACTTAAGAGACTTATTTGGAAACAAATACTACATACTCTACGCTATTTTTTTATGTTTTTTTTTTGTGTATATATTTTTAATTCTATATGACTGAAAACAATTTGTGTGAGACATTTATGTTATTGAACTATTAATATCTGCCGTCTACTGCGTAACAATCTGCTGTGAGTAACGTACTAACCACATCAAATCTTATGAAAGAGACGACTTTTAATCCAAAGGCAAGACACACAACTATTCTATACCTTTATCAATTCAAAGCAATTACTAAAATTCTTTCAACACTACAATCTTCTAGATGATTCTATATCCTACAGGTTATATTAAACCTTCTCTTTGCAATGAACTGCACATAAAAAAATATAATTCACTATTGCAATCTCTGGTAATCTTCATTCATTGCTAAACAATAGTATACGATGATAATAATTGATATCATTCACCTCTTATACATTTTTTTTTAATAATTATTGTTTCTCACTATGGGTCAGTTTTTTGAGAACAAAATAAAATCACTTTTCATGTTGCATCTCGAGTGTGCTTACGGCTATATGACTTGTAGCTTAACGCATTATGAGATCCCGGCCTCCAGCTTTACATCCATTATTTTGCGCGGCCCCTTCAGGCAATTTAGCCGCCTTTGCACTGCATCCCGATCTGCGGAAATTATAAATACATATCTCAGTATATCCATTTTACAACAAAATAATAGACAAAAACTAATCTGTACGACTAGACGCCGTACATACGGGTATTGGAAGCTAAAACTTGGTCAAAAGTCGATATTCTTTTTTTTGTTTGAGGGTAGTTTGAATATTATTTCCTCGTAGCTTAATAACTTTGTCATTCATTTGTAGTTTACTTTCATACCTCAATCGCTTTTGTCATCAGATATTTAATTTCGAAATAAGAAATTTCACTCGCGTATTTTAGTAATTTATAGTGTTTATTTTTACGTAATAATAACCATAAGAATTTTTGTTTTTGTGGACTAGAAAGAGATTATTTGATCTGATTAGGCTGGTCAGGAATTTAAACAGAACCGATCCTATCCTATGTTTTAATAATAGTACAATTTTAGGCCTAATGGGCCTTGTCCATGACAATGCGTGATGACCGTCTTAATATGGTATTAACGCTTGCATTATCTACAAATTCAAATGTTATGTAATTAAAAAACACTGCTGGCTGGGCCTATTTTGTCTATTTATTAATTGCGATCAAATCGAAGTTATGTATAAAATATATTAAAGACAATTAAATGGCTAGTTAAGTCCTTAACAACCCTCAACCCTACAGAAGATCTCACCCTTGAAAGTCCCTGAGGAGTTACTGTTTTTCTGTTACTGATTGAGGTAACCATGAAGCTCCTGAAAGTTGTTAACAGCGAGGATGCCATAGCGTTACAAACATCCATAGGCTATGATAACCTCGCCGGCAGGCAACTCATATGACGGTTTGCCTAGTTGACGTAGTATACAAAGAAAAGCCCGTAGTGAGCCTTATTGGTATCGGTATACATACTAGAATGCATTACGTGTACTAACATTTGGAGAGTGTGGTGCGATGGTGTGGATGCAGCGGCTGGCGCTGCACCAGCGAGTGCAGCAGCACCTGCGCCGACATGTAGCGCCGCTCACACTCCTTCAGGTCTCCGAACAGCTCGTCTATTGCCGCCATTTGACACTGCACAATTCACATCAAAACATCATAGACGGCAATTATTTTAAGTAGATCTATACATAAATGAGTGTAAATATAATTCGTGGTGTATGGCATGGTACAGAATGCAAACCAAAACGTCAATGTATAGAAATTTATAGAAAATTTGACCGTTAAACGCTGAAGCATGTACGCAAATACGATCTATTAGCGGCGTATGCTAAAAAAGAAATTTATTTTGTTTATTGGATGGAAAAATATTCTGTTTATTAACATTTTTATCTTGATGCGGATAATATTTTGAGTTTTTTTTTCTGTAGGTGTGTAAACATAAAGATTTTTCGGCCTTCTAACTCACTTCCAACAACAACTTATTGTTTTCTTCCCAAAACCAACATTTACACCTCTCAACCACCTCTGGTAAAACCTAGCATGTACAAGTTTCTAATGGTGTAAGTCCGAAAAATTGTTCCCCTTTTTATTAATACTTACATTTACCAACTCACGTCAGTAAATCTGAAAGATTTCCTGGTAAAACCTAATTTACCGTAGTTCGGGCTTTTACAGTAATATATATATATATATATATATAGATTTCATCATATATTTATGTAATAACCATAGAAAGGATCACTTTCAAGAATTGAATAAAGAAGAAAATTGTTTTAGTTTAGTATAAAATAAAGATGTGCCTTACCAATTCGATGGCATGTTCGTAGAGAATTTTATCACAGACGGCGGGCGTGACGCCTGCCTCGTGAAGTCTCTTGGATTCGTTTACGATCCATTTGTATTTTCCGTTCATCAGCGAAACAACTGGGAATTAAAATAATACAATTATACACATGCAATAATTTAAATCAAGATCAATGATGCTCTATACTTTCATTGATTGAATTACTGACATAATAGAAGCTGTATGACCGTTAAGTATAAAACTACTATATGGGACGGTTTGAGGGAATCGCGTTTATATAGTACAATATTTGTATATCTACATAACTTTATAGCATTTTACTAGTACCATACATCTTTTTTTCAAAGTCAAACCAGGAAGAAAGTCAAAACAAGAAGGACTAGAGTTCTCTTACTGACATGAACACTATTCTACGACTACGGGCAGAGCGCCGGTTGTCAGATGTATAATGTTACGGTAATCTACTTTGCTGTGAATACAGCTCCTCTATTGTTTTCGGTACTCACCGTGCCTGACTTGCGGCGTGGGCTGCAGCGTGCGGTTGCGGTAGTGGTCGGCGGCAAGCCGCAGGCCGGCCGCGAGCGCTCGCATCGCTTGTACCAGTAGCCCCAGTCGCACGCTATCGTTGTACCGCTCTGCACACAAAATTGACAACATTTACTACAATATATGCTTTGCCTGTATTGAACTACTGTTGCGCCGCCTGAGCGCTTTTAAACTTTTGGCCGCCATTGTCGCTTACAATCGACAAGCGAAAGCAGACTCTGTACGCAAACGACGACAATACTTATGGATTAAAAAAATATAAAATAAAGATATTCCATGACTGATTTGCATTTATTTTTATTAAAAGTAGATTAACATCCGATTTGATGTTTAGTAGTAGTTCCAATATCCGATGGTTATCATATATTCAGTAAATTATGTAAGTAAAACCATTACGTCCTCAAACAGGACCAATGTTCATTACAATATTAATTACGAGTACATACTTGTTAAAATTTATGAAAAAAAATATTAGTAAGAGTAAATTATGGTGAAAAAACATCAGGTTATTTGCTTTGAGAGATAATGAGCGGTTTCATTTACTATAGATTACAGTGTACAGAGTACTTACAGATTACAGGAATACTTATAAGGTCTATGGTTTTAAAGTAATATGGTTTAAAAATGTTAAATCTCTCAACAATGTGCATACACACTGATATTTGCAGTTGGAATGTATGGTAGAATATGTTTTTAACATAAAAGTTACGTTTGTTCTTGGGGAAAAAATAATCACCCTAAAGACGAAATACGGAACCCTCTTTAATTCATACTTGTTCGCTTTTTTCCTCATCAATAGTTAGTTCTACGAGCATTGGGCTTTTTTCCTCATCAATAGTTAGTTCTACCACCATTCCACCTCTCCATTAATTATTATGTTGCGAGTAGTTTCGAGATTGACTTAATACTGTGCCCTAACATTATTTTAACTTTTTGTCATTCTATTGTCTGTGTTTATAGTCCTGATAACTTGATTCCTGTTGTGTATTATTACTGACTGAAGTAAAACGTTTAAATAAAAAGAAATACATTTTTTTAGCCAATAAATGGTGGCACGCTAATATAAAATAACAAAATATATGCTTTATTACTTATTATCTAAACAATGTTTAAGATTTTAGAAATTATTTGTAATCAACCTCTCTAATCTCATATTATTTCTAATCTAATGTTACTTAGTCAAAATATTAGTGTTACCGTCAGAGGCGTCCATGAGGGCGGCGATAGGCGCGCCGCACGTCACGGCCAGGTCGGAGAGCAGCTCGGCCAGCACGCGCACGAAGTTCAGTTGAGAGAACACCTTGCTGTGCTCCTCCTGGCAAATACATAATTAACACAATAAATAATTTATACTTAGAGCATTGACTTTGTACAGCTAAGAAGCATCGCACGCTTTCACGTTTGTGTCGTTCTTAAACCTGTCGTAATACAAGCTAAATTTAAACTGCAGTGTCAAGTTATCTGTTCTTATCGATACTTAGAACGTTTGGGAGGGATCAGTGCACCGGAGCGAATATCGCACGCTTCGACCGAAGCCTCACTGTTGCTCTTCAGCGCCTAATAGACCGACAGTGTAGTACATACCGCGAGTATGGTCTCCTCCTGTAGGTTCGGTATGTAGACGGGCGGGTCTGTCTGGTGCAGCTTGAGCCCGCGCAGCAGGGCGTCGGGCAGTGTGGCGGCGCGCTTGGGCGAGCCGGCCACTGCGCCACCACACGCTCCGCCGGAGGCGTCACTACTGCCCTTCAGCGCCAGAGACACCGGCGGTGATGACCCTAAGAAACAACCTAATAAACCTTACAACATGATACTTTGACACACTATACTCGGTCACATTACACAATTTGGCGGATAAAAATTTTAATGACACATTAAACAACTAAATCAATAAATAATAGTATCTTACTGCAGAGATTGAAAAGCTAAAACGATTGATGGTTGAGTTTATTAATATTACATTTCCGCAATACAGGCTGAGGTACGTATAGTGCTTTTCTCAAACAATAAATATTTTTATTTCATATATTTTAAATTTTAGTGATCGTTGATTAAAATAATCTAATTATTGTATGCTCATAGTAAAGCCATTATAAAAAATATTCTTTACATATGTTTAGTACCCATAATACAAGCTTTGCTTAATTTGCCACTAGATGACGCTGTGTTATTTGTCCGGAAATATCTGTTATATTATTATTCAGACATTTATTAAATTTTCTAAATAAATGACAAGATATTACGTATCAAAACAGCCACCATAGCGTGCCGGCTAGTTTAGTGAAGTGATACATCCATCTCTGATTTGTTATGATACCTGATCGCCTGCTGGGGCTTGCGTTGGTCGGGGAGACCTGCCACAGCGAAGGCGGGGGCGAGCTGCCAGAGTTGCTGCTGCGGCGGCGCGTCGACCGGGGAGTTCCCATTGTAAACGGCACCTGCAAACGCACACCGCACTTGTGAACTGATGTCCACTCGTCAGTTGATATACGAATTTATCTGTTAGCATTAGCCAGTTCAACATATGACTGTCACTGATGCGGTGTATGAACCAAAGGTTGAAAGTAATTTTATGAAACTCAACAGATTTGGTTCTGTTATAATCATAGGTACATAGATAAAATAACAAACAAAGAAATAAATAATAGTTACATTTGAAAAATGGAAAATGGTATTGATGATATCGTTGGCGAAGTGATTAGTAATGTTACTTTGACATCAAGTCTCGTGGGTTCGATTCCCACGCAGGACAAACATTTGTGACACACTGTTTTTCTTCGGCTGGGTGTTTTTAAGACAGGTCGGGCAAAGTAAATAACAACTTCCTGGAGAGTGGTTATGTTCCTGCGAGTGAGTTAGGTTACAATGCTCTTAAGGAGTTGCTGTTAGAAGTAGAGGTGGCATAGCGCGAGCGATACTTAATGTATTGCAAGCGTACATATGCTACGGTAAATACTTTACATCAGGTGGGTCGTATGCTGGTAGGACTCCCGACGTAGTATCACGGAAACTAATATTCATTTAGCTCGTATTATGTATATCAAATATATAAATAACTTCATTTGTTATTAACGTATAGACATTATCGAAATTATAGTGCATTGTTTACGGAAGGAAGAGAGACGAAAATACAAGCGAAAGTGTAGTTTGAGTAACAGCTAGAGTAGTCTATAATACTTTGTCCAGAGAAATATACTGTGTTTTATATTACTCCGACGAGGAAACTGCTACTGCACTAGTATCAGACGAATTTTGTACAATCCCAGCGGTGGAGTGGTTAGCAACGCCACTTGAATACAAAGGCTCGTGGGTTCGATTCCCACACAAGGCTAACATTTGTGTGCATGAACATGTCAGTTTATTTTTTTAAGAGAGGTAGGGCGCATCATAGCCCGACTGGGAAAGCCCATCCACTGCACAGAAAACCGCCGCCAAATACCAACGGCTTGGATGGTTGATAGGTTCCTGCAAGTGAGTGAGGTTACCAGTAAGCTCCTAAGGAATAGTAGTGCGCGAGTGACACTTCCTGTTTAGCAAGCATTCTACGGTGACTATGTTACATCAGGTGGGACGTGTGCCGTCGTTGTATACAAAAAATACAGATGAGATGAACGCTCATTATTTTTGAAATTTTATAAAAGTAATACAACAATACGCCTACAACAATTAGTACACTACATCAATTCGACATGCCTCAGTACCTTTTGCCTGCGAAAGTATTAATAGTTATGAAGCGCAATTCATATAAATAGTGTTTTAAATGTTTCATAACACATATTTTAAAACAATGTAACAAGCAAACACATAGAGAGCTTGCATGTACTGTTATATAGCCTCTAGGTAGCATCGGCCGGTGCGCACATGTTCATTATCACCTCAGTTACCTGGCATTGAGGCTGATATTTCACGAGGACAATACTAGCTGTTAAAATGCGCCTATTTTTTATTGACAGGCCCTTTTTCCACAAAATAGATACACCCAGAAGTTAAGGATAATACACGAAAACGTGTGTGCCCCTTCGCAAATCGAGACGATTCAGATGCATTGAAAATATTGAAATCCGTTTGGAATCCTTTGCTGGTAGCGGGGGTGATGGGATCGTATCGAAGTGCACACTAACGCGGGCGTTCCGCCTTATCTATTGAGTGCCTTTACTCACAGTGGGCGGTGACAGCGAGCCGATGTTTACAGCGTTGCGGCTGTTCGATCGGAGAACGTCGATGGGTTGTGATCGCGGTACATTGTTATTGGATGCCATGTCAAGCGGATTCTGCAATATATACAACGAATTATTCACTAGCGTGCTATGATTGTTACTAGATGATATATTCATATATATATTTGTTATAAAACTTATGAACGTGATTAAATATAAGAACATGATCAACTTAACTAGGCACCTCGCGTAAATGACATCATGCCAAACTTAACAATCATATTTCGATTGCGCAATAATTAGAACACAAAATTAGCAAACGTAGTCGGTAGCAGCGATAGAATAAATGCGAGTAGTCGAATATAGAAGTGAAATGGAGATTTCATTCAGCAGGGAGCCTAGTTCTGTTGATCGATTTGTATTATACTTTAATATGTATTACTTATACAAGTCTTAATGAATACGTATTAATTATAAATTTATAAGATATTAGTATAATGTCAAATACAACATAATGAATGGATAATAAAGTTTCAATATAGACAAATAACGTACATTATTGTAGCGTACACTTTAATTTGGCAAATAGGAAAAAAGCGTGATAATACTTGATGGTGGAATCTAAGTCTTGTGACCTTGTTCAAATTACTAGTAGCCTACTTACTAACCTTCTACCTAGACTAGGTTGAAGGTTTGGTTTTTAAATTAATGATTTCTGAGTGAAAAATAAAATCGAAAGTTTTTCTACCTACAGAGAAGCCGTAAATATAGTTCTCAATATTAAGATTTTGAAATAATGTTTAAACTGTTTATAAATCTATTATAATGTTATGAGAAAATAATTAATATTTTTTCTAGGAGCAAAATTTACGTTTGTCGCATGCGTACTTTATTTCAAGCGTACATGCAGTTTATGTCTTTACTCTCACTCCTTTCGCATACTCAACTGCTATTGTCTTATGTTTTAGTGGCGAAGTAATAAAAAAATGTATTAATAATTGTAGCACCTGGTAAAATGTTATTTTTCTAACTGAATTATCTATTGGGCCAACTAGTTTGCCGATGTGAGTGCAACTCACCCTATAGTGAAGGGACGGCGGATCGAGGACGGGCGCTGGCGGCGTGGCGTGGCCGGCGGCGGTGTTGGCGGCGGGTGCGGCGAGTGGCAGTGTGCGCGGCCGCGGCGCCGCATCCGATCCCGAGGACGCGGGCGAGCACTCCGCCGACCCACCCTCCGACGCCTCCACCAACACGAAGTCGTCTTCGCCCGCCCATGCTGTGTCCGACGACTCAGCTGGACGATACAATGCACATTCGCGATTCATTCATTACATATTTGTACTCAAGTGTCGAAACGTACAATTTTAAGATCCACATCGCTTTCGTTATCAGGGTCATTATAACATTTTTCTTTTCTAATTGCGAGACATACAAAGATGAACATAGAATCTAGCTGAGATGCGACGCAAGAAATCCGCTCGCAAATAAAGAAAACAAATAATTTACTTTACAGAATATACATATAATTCAATGAATGTACTTGACATAAGTGCGTTTATTGAATTATATTTATTTCTTCCCTCAACTTAGTCTACAGTTACAGATTCAAGGAAAATTTGATAATTGTTTCATTAATAAATATCCTTATTCCGTAGAACGATTTGTAATTTGTACAAAACTGAAATTTTGATATTTAATAAGGCGTTTTTCTGGTTCTATTATTACTTAAATAGATATCTTAATTCTCTTATTATCCTCTCCTAAAAATATCACTTAAGTTAAAATAATGGCGGGGCACCTGCCACCAGCTGTTGTGATTGTAATAGGCATAGTGATTCATTTCAGAGACGTGATGTGTTTATGATTCTAAGCTTACACGATATATTGATCCATTAAATATAAGGAGAGATTTTGTTTCTATTTGTACAATGGATTGTTTTTCCGAAGAGTTATTCGATATGATGCACACAGCTTCCTTCTACAATCATAACGCTCGCCTTCAGCAGAGAATTCAATCTTACACGCTGAAATCATAATGGTCGCGTACTGTGCTGTTCCAGAGAAGTTCCCTTCCGCGGAATTCCCAAGAGTCGACATGAGGTACAATATTAAAAGAGATACTTAAATAATCCATGACTGATGCCTCTGGTATATCAAATTTTCATAGGCTAAGGTAAATGATTACCATCAGGTAGAAAGCATATGGGCTTCTGGGTAACCTCACCAAAGGATCAACCTTCCAGGGCAGTTTTATTATATACATATTAACCTTCAAATTCATAAATAAGGGAAATGCTTTGTTTATGCTATTCAAATTATTTATTAATAGGTGCGTGACAAGTACATGTGAAGGTTGAGATTATAATAATAGGACAGCACACACATACCCGTGAAATTCATGTATTTGTGAATTGGACATACATATTACTTATGCGTAAGTAGGTACTGCGCACTTCAGTAAATTAGGTCAAATTGCGAGTACCTTCGGCCGCCGGGTGACAATTAAGTAACTGATCTAAATGTGTATGGTAATCTGTTCTAGTTCTATTATCTTTATTGAAGCATTAACTATAATTTGTAATTACTGCTGTTTACAAACATGGAACATATAAGTATTGTAAATTAGTTACGTTATATTATTATAAGTTGTATGATAGTTTCTTTGCTTTTGATTGCAATCTTCCTTGAAAATATATATTTTTTTATACAACGTCGGGAGACATACAAGCATACGGCCCACCTGATGTAAAACAGTTACCGTAGCCTATTAACGCTTGTAATACATTAAGTATTACTCGCGCGATGCCTCCTCTGTTGCTAATACAGCAACTCCTCGGGAGCTTACTGGTGAGCTCACTCACACGCAGGAACATAACAACCCTCTAGGGCGTTGTTATTTGGCTGCGCTTTTCTGCGAGGTAGAGGTACTTCCCCAGGCGGACTGCCTTGATGCGCCCTACCACTCTTAAAAATGGCCTCGGGTTGCTATGGACGCGGCCCATTACATACAATAGATAGCACGCTGTACTTTAAGACCAACACACCCAATACACAACCAATTTGAAAACGTCATACCTCAGTGTATAAAGAATTCGTATGTTGAGTGGTAATCACATACCAACAAACCAGTTGACTGCATATGAAGACACCCCGAGCTTACAAAAACGGTATGTTAAGCGCCTAATATGTCAATGATTCGAGTCTACTGACCAATGGCAGAATATTTTAACCAATAAGCCGATAAGTCCCGCGATGTTGATTTGCAAACTATCCAATTAGAAGTGCGCGTTCTACAATGCCCCCCCCAACACGTACGTGTGAAACGAGTTACTATGTATTATCAGTCTAATCGACTCTCTATAGGTTATTTCTTTCTTGGTGGTAATCAAGCATGTCTCGTCTGAATCAATTATCAGTCTATAGATGGTTATAATATTTAGCACATGGAGTAGGTATGTTAGACGAGCTCGGTGGCTCAGTCGTGAATGACTTTGACAGCAACGCTCGTGAGTTCGATTCCCAAACAAGGCAAACATTTGTGCGCATAAACATGTCTGTTTGTCTTGGTCTGGATGTTTTAAGAGAGGTAGGGCGCATCAAAGCATCTGGGGAAGTATCTCCACCTCACAGGAAACCGCAACCAAATAACAACTCCCTGGAGGGTTGTAGTGTTACTGCATGTGAGTGAGGTCACCAGTAAGCTCCCAAGGAGTTGCTATTGTTGCAGAGGAGACATCGCGCGAGTGATACGTAATACATCGCAAACGTTAATAGGCTACGGACCCGCTTTACATCAGGTGGGCCGTATGCTTATATGCCTCCCGACGTAGTATAAAAAATAAGGTATGTCTTGCATGTTACCACCTCCGCTCCACCGTTTTTCCAGGAGTTTCGTGGTGATATCATTCACTCGTACAACAATAATCCACATGGAATTGATATTTGGTTGCCGAACACACCCGAACTATGCTTAGTCCTAGTTCCTAATTAAATGTGGTTGTGCCCTACTACTCTAAAATAATTGTTTACTCTTTTGTGTGAATACATACTGTGGAAACGTATCAAATGGAAATTTTTGAAAGCTGTCTTATTATTAGTTTTATCCGATAATAACCAAACTATATATATATATGAAATGTGTAGTTCTTGCGACGACTATTCATCATCACCATTTCTGCTGAAGGACATCCACTGCTGAACATAGGCCTCCTAATACATAATATTAAATTCCGTATAATAAAAGGACACTACTGTTCCCCGAAATAAAAGATAACCTTGAATTTAAAGTAGGGTATGTAAATGCAACAGTAAAATATCAGCATAAATAATAGTCTACTTATATTCAAAGTTATATTTGTTTTGTGAGGAGAGTAATATATTTTAAATCTGTGATATCACTCTGTAGAAATATAAGAGATATCGCCGTTTTAATACTGGTCAGAATAAACGTTTTGGCACATTTAAGGATTACATCCTGTATTCGTAATTCAGCAGTCCCCGCTTCGAATCCTAGCGTATACTACTAAATTCGTGTTTTCCGATTTACGTACATATTTGTAATTATCACTTGCTCGGCGGTGAAGGAAAAAACATCGTGAGAAAACCCACACGTCCAAGAAATTATATTTCTAAAGACGTGTGACCTAACCTAAAACTGTCTAATTTACCCCCTGGGTTGTGGAGGTCTAACGGCAGTCGCTCCATGTAAATATCAGTATCTTCGCCAAAATCCTTAGGCTTAGGTAGCGGACCCCGCCGATAATGGATTAAGAAACGGGATAACGCAAAGAAGAAGATTCTGTATTCGCCATTAAAACATCAGTTTATCGCCACATTACTCGAAGTTTCCACTGTAGCTCCTGTAGTTTAGTACAAATCACATCAGCACAGTACCTACCAAAGTAGTAGCTTATGTAATAATAAGTTTATTTATTTAACAAATCGTTTTAGAGGTCGTCTCCTTCTTTGAAGTGTATGCCACCTGTGTCAGAAGGAGCCCCGCTCTTCCATACCATGAATACAATAGGTTACTTATTTACTAACCACACAGAATATATTTATAAATAATATATTTAAGTATTTAAAATTAACGGATGCGTCTTGCACCCAATTACTTATTGGCTTATTGGTAGGTACTACTATAATGTTATTGCCCACATAATATATGTATACAATAACAAATACCGGGTGTGTGTATTTGCATGGGTTTACTTGCGAGTGTGTATGTGTGCGTGTGTGTGAGTGTATGTGAGTATGAGTGTGTGTGTCTATGTGTAAATGTTTAATTGAAGTACGCAGTTAATGGTGTAAAAGAAACAAAACAGGTGCAATTTCGTTGTTTCGTTCAATCAGCCTTGCGAATAAAAGACCAATTATTTTTAATACACATGTGGCCACGTGTTTGTTCGATGGTAACCGGAGTAAATTAATATTAGGTCACTATCGTGTCAATGTCAAGTAGTGTAATAACGTTATGACTTTAACATTGATTTTGGTGAATGTCACCGTTTGCATAAATTAATAATTATGAAACTATGTAAAAGCGTTAATGTTTTTTGTTCGAAGGAATATGTGGAGCTCGATGTCGTCGCGCGTGTCGACTTAATTGAACACACAAGTTAAGCAATCACCGTCAACAGTAGCATAGGAAAGAAATATAATAGTTAATTTGCGTATTAAATTCTTCAACCAACGTTCGCATTAGAGCGGTAGGGTTAATTTCTTATTTTTTAAGCAAGAAAATAACACCCTCCTGGGGTTATTAATTGGTTGCGATTTTCTGTGGAGTATATGGAATATCTCTCCAGTCGGGTTGTTTACATCCGCGCTACTTCTCATAAGTTGAAGGATCAGCCGTGATCTATCTGCGAACTTTGCTTATGAACGTGTAACGGGGCGCATCGCCGTGAATGCAACGACAACTTAGAACGTTTCTTTTATTGTACTATTTATTCTTTAGGAGTTGTGAATGGAACAGAGCCGACCTCGTCAGACTTATTGAGTTTATTGAGTGACGTGTTTCTTTATTTACATGTTAAGTCTGGTTTATTAACCTCTGGGTTTGGCACTGTAAAACATGAATATTGGAGGTCGAATCAAAATTCTTGTTGAAGTGCTGCAAAGTCTAATTAAGTTTTCTTTTTTAAATTCCGTAGTACTAAAGGTAAAAACGGAAAACTTATTCATAACTATCGGTATTTATGTCGTAGTTCCATTAAGTCGCATTTTCTTACAAGATCGAGACCAGAAATTTATATTAAGTAGTACATGATCATTGATTTTTCTACATTTAATCACCTGCCTTACCACAGATAAGAAGTTTTATTAAATTGACATACAAACTAGTTTTGTTTTTACAAAGCTATATATTTATAATGTGTATAGATACTTAGGCCGTGAGTTATGCTCATATTTGTCACATTTTTAACACTCCAGAATTATTGACTAATAGGTATCGAAATTACCATGCAACGCCCAGTGAGGTTAATATATAGTTAGAGCGAGAGACTGCTATACGTGCGGACGACATGTTGGTAATGTGTCTTGTACCACGTATAACATTGTCTTGCTCTAAATATACGGTATCGTCGCTGTGTGATGTGATGACGGGTTAATCGTGTGACTCAATGCGGACTGATTTCTTAGCAAGCACACAAAAATAAATTATTATCAGTTCCTGATTGTTCATTTTAACGTCGCCTTCTTTATTCGTAACTATATAACATGCTATCTGTAACCTAATCTAAATGTATTTAAACACTTGTGGCCGGATAGATAAATAAATTCAGATACCTAACGAAAACGTCTAGATTTCTATAGAACAATTATTTACGAGTATATAACATTTCTTCACTATTCCATGACTCCGCAGATTTCAAGTCATATGAGTATAAGCGCTGCGTACCCGGCTTTTTTCATGTTTTTAAATTCTACGTACACAGAGCTCGATGGCGTCGTTGCGGGTGTCATTCTAACCAAACACGCAGGTTAAGCATTGTCGACCGCAGCCTGTCTATCGATGAGTTTATCTATCTCGAGTTTCTCCGTCTTTCGGAGGGCACATTAAGCCGTCGGTCCCGGCTGTTGTTGATAGATGACAGTCGTTAAGCTATATGTATAATAAATTTGAAATATATTCGACACTAAGAGACTTAAGAGAGGTAGCGTGCATCAAAGTAGCCCGCGTGGGGAAGTACCTCTTCCTCATAGAAAACCGCAGCCAAATAACAACTCCCTAGAGTGTTGTTGTGTTCCTGCGTGTGAGTGAGATCACCAGGAGGCCCCTAAGGAGTTGCTGTGTAAGCAGCAGAGGAGGCATCGCGCGTGTGATATATGTTACAAGCGTTAATAGGCTACGGCAACTGCTTTACATCAGGTGGACCGTATGCCTCACGACGTTGTATATATAAAAGAAAAAACGATGCGATAGCTAATCACAGCCGTCATTTCCCATCCCATCACACTAGCATGCATGCCGCGCTAACATGTCATCGCGTGCTCATACGACCTTTCGTTTATCTTTTATGCGTCGTATCGTTTATATCTGTTTAGTAGATTGACGGAAACAGTTTGGGACTTCCATACTATCGAAGAGGAGTCCACGAGTAGTCGGTCGCTACGAACTAACCACGCGAAGGAAATCACTGGACTTCGCTAGTTAATAATAAAGTAGGCATACGCCTACGATATTGCATGATGAATTGACTATATATGTCAACACAAAAATCAATAATACTAATCACACAACTCATTTTATTTACCCTTCGATAATCGAATGTGAATTTCCTACATATCGTTATAATTTATTTACAATTACTACTGTTATGATATTATTATAGTATTGTTTAAAAGAGATTGTTTGTGACGTCGCGCCCCCAGCAACTGAGAAATGGGAACATTCACTTGCAAAAATGGCGGAACCGACAATAATACGTATCGGGACCAATAACTCCCGATACACTAGCTCCCAAGGGCAGGCGAGCCGGGGTTATCGGAACTGTGTTTATAGCCACACAATGTTGTTGGATGATATACTAAGATTTATCGATTGTTTGGACGTATGAATTAGTGTCCAACTTAGTTTAGATACTGCATGCAATAATAATTGTCAAGTATCGTTCTTACAAAGGAATCGAAGGATATAATATTTATTACTATGTTTAATAAAACGTTTGCCTATCAAGGATGTTCTAATCGCGTAATAAATTTCTCGCATATCGAAACGTCAGCTCACAATGAACAATTTTTACGATAAGAACATTCGTTTGTAATTAGTTATTTCCAATAGATTTAATAGGTAAGTAGTAGGTAGTTATTCTTTTGGAAATTAGATAATTAGTATCAATCAATTAGTACCTTCTCTTCTTTTTCCTAGTGTTATCCTGGTTTTGTAATGCATTAGGATGTCGGGCAGGGTCTGCAACCTAAGCCTAAGAAATTTTAACGAGGATACTGGTTTTATCGTCGGACCTCCATAACGCAGAGGAAAAACAAGAATTTTTCGTAGGACAGGTCACACCTCCTTCGAAATATGATTTCTTGGACGTGCAGGTTTCCTCGCAATTTTTTTCTTTACCACCGAGCAAGTGATAATTACAAATATATATAAATACGAAAATATGACTCTGTCCACAGCAGGATTCGAACCAGGGACTAGTTGGTTAATAGGCTGGTTCGTAATCCACTAGGTTATCACTATTTTACTCATTAATATCTTTGACCACTTATTGAAACATCTTCATATAATTAATCTCACACATATTATGATGGTTATAAACCAATTTGATTATTTTCAGAATCGACCATTCCAGCGTCTCAAGACAAAAACTAATTATCCGTCACGATAAAAATACAATTTACATATAACAATAATATTGGAACAATTTTTTTTGGGTCAATAAAGATAGTTCATCTTTGAAATGAAGGCAAACAACTGCCAAGTGTGATAAACGGCACTAAGATGGACAGGGCAAAGCTACACTTGTAAGAAGCAGTGCGACTGAGGCGAGTAATATTCCTTGTAAGGAACGCTTTGAGAATGTGTTACTTGGCTATTATTTCCTCGCCTCAATCGCGCTGCTTCGCACAAGTGTAGCTATGCCCTGTCCATCTTACTCCAAAGTGCCGTTAATCACTTGGCATGCAAGCGTCCACCTACGACAACCACCTCTCGAGATGGGGACCGCATGATTTAAGGTTCTGGCACTATAATAGCAGGATACTGAGATATTTAATCAGGAATGGCTGACTGGGATGTATTATGTTCTAAAGAGTACTTCTGCGTAAACCGTAGCCAAATAACACTTTCCCAAAGCGTTGATGTTTTCCTAACCGGGGTAATAATAATTAAGGTAATCAGGTGTGCCGTATAATTGTTTGTTGGAATAATAAATAAAAATACGTCACAAATTATATCTCTAAGTAAATCGGATCATATCAGTGCTGATGTTACGTAAATTGTGCATATCTGTAACTGTCACGTCATCACGGAGCGTTACTTCGAGTGAAAGCGGCATCCGTCAAGAGCGACAAAAGGACGTGCGTCATGCTTACCAGATGAAGCGGGCTGCGGTTTTCGCTGCGGCTGCGGTGCGTGCAGCAACTGCGGCGCGGGGGCGCTCAAGCGCGGAGGTGTAGCCGCAGCGGCCGGCCCGCCCGACGCCGGCGCGCCGCTCGCAGTGCTCGTGTTCGACCCTGCACCACACCACATCCATTAAACGACCACTAAGTACAATAGTAGCGAAACAAAATGTTTACCGAGACATTACTGGCGGCCAGCACGGTTTGGCGTTTATCCAATCAGTTTTTAGGGTTCCGTACTTAACGTACCTTGGCATTACGGGCTCAAAGAGACTCTACCTGTCTGCCTTCAAAGCATCTTTCTAATCCTTCAAAAGGCATCTTTAGGTGCACGATTTCATGTATGTAAAATTATTTATAGACAATTTGTTATGACTTTTTTAAATTAAAAAGACATCCGCAAATCATAGGAAACAAGGAGGGTCTTCCCATAAGATGAATGAGACCAGTGGCCGAGACAATGCCTATTTTAAAAAGGGCTATGGCTTTTATTCCCGCACATGGGAAGCATCGGTGTGTTTGAATGCCGGTTTGACTTGGTCTGGTCGCCTTGTATACAAGCAAAGCTTAATTTGGGACTGGATCGCTTGATTTAGCCGTGTAATTTGTCCGGAACTATTTATTAATACATACAACCATCACAAATGCCAATATAGTGCAAACTTCAAATTAAAACAACAAACAATAAGAACGGAACAGGGGTGGCAAGTTTTAATAATCAGATGAACTGTGCGTTAGTACGGAACCCTAAAGTGCAGGATCAACTCGCACTTGACCAGTTATATACATGCCAATATTCAACAAAGGCGCACGAGTTGTACTGGCCGTCAGCACACCGTCTTGGACTTAATGAGTCGCTGTAAATGTCGAGCGATGATGCAGGCACGTGGGCGAGTGATGTAGTAGTAGTCCTTGAAATTTTAGAACTGTGCCATTTACTAATGATATGGAATTTAGTTCGATATTCGCTGTCTAAGGGCCTCCGCTAAAAAACGGGAGACGCATAACAGGATAAAGTAGCAACGTTAAAGCTGTAATAAATGTATGAGGACGGTACAGTGTTTTAGCAGAGGCCCAAAGCCATGCTGTTAAAGCAACATAAAGAAACATTTCAGGACAGTGCGGATTATCGACAGTTGGCAAAGAATGGTTCCCAGTGAATTGTGTGCCGACACTCCCACACTCCATGCATAAACCGAAGCGACGATTAGTATAGTAAATGATGTTATAGGTACCCTGACTGTCCCACGATTCCTCTAGACAACTGTTAGTATCAGCTTCGCTCTCAATATCCCTCTCCAATATGTCGGCCAGATCGGAGTCCAAACCTAAACAATTCATACACCGTGACTGGTTCTGTTTTATTTACACTATTGAAAACTCAAGATGAGTTTTTGAATGAATAAATTCACCTCCCCGTCTAGGTTTAGAACTGAGATAACAGGAAGGTCTAAAATGGTGACGAATTTTTCCACTTCTGTTTGCTGCTGTAGAATCACTATATGGCGCCATCTACATATTACGTATACGTACTACTAAGCGGAAATAATGACTCATCTTTACAGATGACTTTTATTATTTTTGATGACATCTGATGTGTTCATAATTTATAATGAAGTTGAAACAGGCGTAATAGAAATCTGCCTAGTTGGTAATCAACTATTAAATGTTAATGTATCAAATACGAGCGTTAATCAATAATGCAGGGAAAATGAATGATAAAGCATAATGATTGATGACTTGCTTGATGAGTTTAGTGTCAAAAATAAGTTGTGATACTGTAGATATAACTATATTATTATTAGATAGGAGTACCTACGTTAGTTACTATTGATTGGGATAAAGCCACAGTTACATAATGAGATTATTCAAGCAAGTCGTGTAAAAGTAGAAATTTCTTATTACATTGATATTGTTAACACTGATGTCGAATAACAAATAAACAATGGTTTCGTTATTTCGCGTTGAAATCAACCCTAATAATGTTCGTTCATCGAATTGACGAATCGAAGTGACGTAGTTAAAGAGACAGCGCTGCGATGCGAAAAATTAGATATATAAAACCCAGTCACTTTATACTCGTACAAACGCTGTGTTATAAATGCCCAACAACTACTATATAAACAGGTGACATTTATGAGGAGCATCAATGTGTGTGTACACACACGCGTGAACGGCTTCAAGCGTGCTGAGAAAAGGGAGTGAACTCAATGGAGCGTCGAACTCGGCGAAGTGTCTACAGTGTATACTCAGATATAGCTCTGTCTCTTCTACAGCCACTATTTCAGGTATCAAACAAACACGTGGACACAAAATTACAAGTACAACAATATATAGCCGTTTTGTTACATTGTATTTCGAAAGCTCGAACAAATGTGTCATTAGTAATATTCACGTGTATGTTGGATATGATTACAGAATGGCGTTATGATAATATCGAATGCGAGAAGGCCCTACACTGAGCCGCAGAAAAATGATGGGTTCTTTCGTGTCAATATATATTTTCAGCAACAAGTATTTATAATAAGCATTTTTTAGTGTTTCAAACCCCGATCGAAAAGCGGTGTACAATGTGTTTAAAGTCTCTTAGTGCCATCATAGGATAAAGTTTACCCTCGATTCTCAGATACGTATAGCGAAAATAGTGTTAGTGGCTTTCGATTTACAGCGATATAAAATTAAATGATAAGATTTTAATACAAAATTTTAATACCTAAGTAGGTTATACAAATTTTATATTAAAAATCCTGAAGCAATATTCCTGTATTTTATCGAACTTACCTGGTATAGAAGTAGTTCGCGGGCGCTGAAGGAACGGGTGGTTGAAAAATACTTCAAAGGCCATACGCTCCCGTGGATTTCGCCGAAGCAGCCCGATTAAAAGTTTGCACAGCTCGCTACTCGTGCCAGCTGGCATTCTGAAATAATAAATTGCTTATATAAGAGATCTATTTATTGCCTGCAAAAAGCATACTACGGGGATAACGCGAAGAGTAGCCTACATGGCGCGTGTTATAGGACCCGCTGCTAAATTTACGAACTCCTCAAGAGCTTACTGGTAACATCCTCGCTTGTAGAACCATAGCAACTCTAGAAAGTTATAGGTAAATAACACCTACATACTCATATCTCGTCCCTTAAATAATGTTAAAAACACTCGTCCATCAATCGAAAACTTCCTTGCAGTAATGTACAGCTATGTGCAGCCAAAATAAATTCGTCTTTCAAGAGACCTTGAATGCGGTCTGTTCGTATGGCAATGTCACAAAAAGTTGCGACGCAAAAAATCTGTTCCACATTATACTCATTTTGGTTTTTAGTTATACTTGTATGACTAATCTGATTGAATTAATATCACCTTCCGTCATCATCGGGTATATCTGCTACATTGAACGAATAAAAAAGTATAAATCCTAGATCGTTAAGTCACGGTGATATGGTTCATTGTATACTTATATAGTTCTTTGACTATAAATTGAACTGACTTTACTTTTCGGAGTTGTGTGCTGTTTGTATTCTTCATTGCCTAAGAAGTATAAGACCCACCGCAAAAACACGGACGTCCGCACCGGACGCCCTCCACGCATTCGGCGTCATCATAATTCAGCTGTACTCATTCATTTTTGATAAACATATATGAAAGCGTGCTACGGTTACAGTCCGTGACGGAGACCGTAACGGTTGTCGTTAGAGGTTTATCAAAATCTTTCAAAAGCGATGATTGAGGCCTAAAATAGAAATATGTGTTTTCAACCAGTGAATTCCTACAACTACCTTCAGACTACAATTATGCCACATCAGTGCCAAATGGATCGATTAGATATCAATTTGATCGTCCAGTCCATTCAATCTATAAAATATGATTCTGACAGATAACTCAACCGTCGCATTATCTTGCACACGGAAGATAAGCATTGCTATACAGAGGCAATGGTACCAGCCTTCTGCAACACTACCGGCGATTTCGCGGCGTGTAATGATTTGGTGAGTTTTATTTTACATTAGCGAGGAGTTCCGTGTACAAAGTTTTACACAGGAACCTTAAACATATTCGAGATTAAAAACAAACTATGTATTAATACAGAACATATTCTATTTTATGCAGTAAACTTCAGATAAATCCGGAATTAATTGGGCTTCTATTGCACTTAGAAAGGCCCCTTATATAGATATTTCATAGTGCAGAATTTGTTTATACAGCGTCGGAGCCATACAAGCATACAGCCAACCTGAAGTAAAGTGGTTACCGTAGCCTATTAACGCTTGTAGTATCACTCTCGCGATGTCTCCTCTGCTGCTAACACAGCAATTCTTTAGGAGCTCACTGGTGACCTCACTCACACGCAGGAATTTAACAACCCTCTTGGGAGTTGTTATTAAACTGCAGTTTTCTGTTAGGTGGAGATACTTCCCCAGACGGACTGCTTTGATGCGATGCGCCCTGCCTCTCATAAAACATCCAGACCAAGACAAACACACAAATGTTTGTCTTGTGTGGGAATCGAACCCATGAGCGTTTGAGTCGAAGCGTGTCATTCACGACTGAGGCACCGAGCTCGTCTATAGATCAATTACAATTTTGTTATATCCATAGATAATATAGACACAATGTAGGTACATTATTCGCAGTTCATTAATCCTTCTCTTTGTATCTGCATATACACATTTTGCTTTAATATGAATGCATTAGGGGCGTCCGGTGTGGACGTCCGTTTTTTTGTGGCAAGCCTTACAACGAGTACTGCCTAGACAACGAAGAATCCAAACAGTACTAATCTCCAAAAAGATAGACAGCACAGTATAGAATTCACTTTTTGTACTTAAGTCACTTAATTAATTGTTCTGACAATTTCCTACTCAACAGAGATTTTACTATTGGAGTGAGCAAATAATGTTAGTCTCTATACTAATTTCTACTTGCTGTCATCCCGTGAATCGCAGAAATATCAAACCAAAATATAAAAACTAAACGCGAAACGTAAGTCCTGTACTTACAATAGTGATATAAATAGCCCTGAAAGTATAAATTGTTTCTAAGATTATTCGTCAAAATATACATATTTGTTACATTTGATATACTATGGCGTGAATATTTATCGAACCAGTTAACGACTCCGTATTTGGACAGGTTTCGTCATAAAATTGTCAGTGGTAGCGATGCTATTATAAAATTTAACGCGTACATTTTAAAAAAATATCTGTAATATCAGATGTTTTATAAAATCTACACGTTGAAGCTTTCATTTAACCTGGTTTACTTTCCGCTTGTTCAGGACAAATCAAGACGCGACATTTCGATTGCTTCCCGATATTATATCACGCTGCATATTTTGCACATATCCTTGATGCCGAAAATGGCGGTCAGCACGAAATGACGGTTTACCATTTTTTATAAGCCCCGAGTAATGCTAAAAAATTAAATTGCACAAGTAGAATATAGTAAGTCGTGCGACGTTATTTTAAATACAATATAGCGGCCATAACAAATAAGCGGGTGAAAATTTTAGCAAGTTATTCTCCTTCCATCTTATTGCTCCATGTTTGACAGATAAAAAGATAAAAATTATTTATTTGCCATTGGGCTCTCGCGGGCACTTAGACACGTCTTACATTTTTTGAAATGTAATCTTATTGTATCTTATTTAATTCACTTATTTTACTTTTATCCTTTTTTTAATCTACTAGCATTTCGGAAATTATATCTCTTTTAATTTCATAAGATAAGTCTTGTTTAATAGTTGTCGGTCTTTTAATACAGATAAAACAGGTCAGAAATGGCTTCATAAAATGAACGTAGCACAGTGTTCTTATAACTTACTTGGGCTGCAGATCGATGCTGTTTTCATAAAAGGCTTTGAGTTCGTGCGGCGTTGTGGCCTGGAAGGGTGCCTTGCCAGTCAGGCACTGATACACAATCGTGCCCAGGCTCCACAGGTCTGCCTTGGCGTCATACTTGAGAGACATTATTACTTCAGGAGCCTGAAATGTTAAATAAACACATATAGTTCTATATCATCCTATACTTTTGTTTATCTGAGTAGCCTGGTCAAATTACATATGTCGAAATATAGTTTTTTTTGTAATGCATTTTATTCCATAACAAAATGCCTAAAACTATCCACTTTGCTTGAACGTGAAATTACGTTGTTATTTGTTGCAGCAAAAAGGTTATTATTATAAATCGATGAATATCTAACTGGCAAAAGATTGTTGGTAAATGATTAACACAAGCTAATAGTACTATTCCATATCACAAATTATTGTATCGGCATGCATACATTGCATTATCTAATTAAGGATATGAAAAAATACCTAACCTGAAAACTTCCTTGCGGCACTTCTTTGCCAATCGGCCTAATAGCGTAATATTTTTTTTCTTTTCATTTCAAAAGATTCTGTTTACGTTTGGAAACCTTATAGCGTTTTGTACACGGGTAAAAATGTCAGGCTCGGCTTTCATACCGCTTAATGAACAACTTTCATCATTGTCATTTCACTTAATTCAATTCAATTCAATTCAATTTATTTCTTGCTAAATATGGGTAACAAAGATCTTATATAAAGTTTGTATATATGAACAAGCCAAATTTTACCTGTAGTATAGGCATGCAAGCTTTTTAACATAAAATATATATATCGTTACAGTTAACAAAATATTTAAATAAAATATGTCCAATCGTAATTATAAACTTACATTAGTTAATTAACACATAACAAATTTTGCATAAAATATTGTCACTTAATTAATATTGACAACAAATTTATCATTTACAAATTCGTCAACAAAATAATAAGCCCTTTCTATTAGTAAGTCTTTTAGCTTTTTCTTAAAACCTTGTATATTTTCTTCAGCCTTGACATATTGGGGTAATTTATTATATATTTTTGGGGCCATACAATATACACTTTTATGGAACATAGTGGTATTGGACGTTATGGTACATAGTTGGTCATTATGTCGTTTACTTGATAGCATATTGTAAGAATGAATGTTTTGTTTTACAAAATTTGATACCTCATAGATATATAACGAGGGCAGTGTAAGCAACCGCAACTTTTGAAAGTACGGTTTACATGAATCTGTCTGCCGTAATCTACACATAGATCTTATACATTTTTTCTGTGCCTTGAAAGCTTTGTTATTATCTGTTGAGTTTCCCCAGAAAAGTATTGCATATTTCAATGTAGATCCTACGTATGCATGATATGCAGTTAGTAACGCCGATTTGTTTACTACTTTGGCAAGCATGTACAATGCATAAGAAAAACGATTAAGTTTTAAGCATATTTGTTCTATATGTGATTTCCATGACATATTAGAGTCAATATGAACACCTAAAAATTTTGTTTTATTTATTTCGTCAATTTTCTTTCCATTATATTTAATATTTAATTCGTGTTGTCTACTATTTTTATTTTTAAATGTCATGACTTTGGTCTTGTCTAGGTTAATTTTTAGGTTATTTGAATGCAACCAGTCTATAATTAATGTTAATGCTTTATTAATGTCATCTTCATATTTATCATTAGGTTTATCAACAAATATCGCTGTACTGTCATCTGCAAATAGGACCATGGGTTGAACGATAGATTTTGGAAGGTCATTAATATATATGAGAAATAATAGGGGGCCAAGTATACTTCCTTGTGGTACACCATATTTATTTAGTTTTTCATCAGATAAATATTTTCTTTTTATGTTTGTTTTTTGTGAGATTCTAGATATAGCTGTAATTTGAGTCCTGTTGCTTAAATATGACCTTATTAAATCATGTACGTTTCCTCTAACGCCATAATTATGTAACTTGTGCAACAATATATTATGGTCTACACAATCGAAGGCGTTTGTCATATCCATGAATAAAGCTGTTACACGTTTTTTAGTATCTAGCCCAGTTAGAATTTTTTCAAGGAAGTGAGATAGTGCCAAATCTATTGATTTTCTCTTTCTAAATCCCATTTGTTCATCAACAAGTATTTTGTTTTTCTCGAAATAGATGTACAGATTGTTATAAATTACTCTCTCAAAAATTTTGGAAAATATTGGAAGAAGTGCTATAGGTCTATAGCTAGACATATAAATTTTTTGTTGTTTTTTCAGCAATGGTATTATAATAGATTTTTTTAATTTATGAGGAAAAGTACCCTCGCCTATGCAAATATTAATAATATGAGATAGAACTGGTGCAATTAATTTAGAAACTATTTTCAATATTTTAGTGCTTATCTCGTCATAGCCAGTACTTTTGGTGTCATTAACAGATTTGATTATACTTTCTATCTCCGCAGGATCCGTCGGGTTCATAAAACATGAATTGGACTTATTATGTTTAAGCGTTTTAGTGTAATTTTTAGAGTTAGTAGGTTTTTGGGGTTGTATTTGTTCAATGAAGAAGTTATTAAATAATTGTGCTATTTCGGTTGGATTACTAGTAATTTTATTATTATATGATATTTCAAAAACACTCTCTTTAGATTCATCATTTTTGAAGCTATTTATTATTTTCCATGTCGCCTTTGATTTATTTTTAGCCGTTTTTATTGTATAGTCATTCTGTGATTTTTTAGTTAGTTTAATTATACGCTTTAGTCGTTTGTTGTATGTTGTAAGTGTCATTTTGACTTTAGTGTCTAATGTTTTTCTATATAACCACAACAAATCCCTTTTTCGTTTAGTGCAGAGCTTGATACCTTTACTGATCCACCGTGATTTCTTAGTTATAGAGTTTTTAAAACGTATAATGGGAAAACATAGGTCGTAGAAAAGTTTAAATAAGTCATAAAAATTGTTAAAAGCTTCATTACCGTGAACTGCGTTATATGATTCCCTAAAAGATACGTTCTGCAAGCAATTTACGAATTTTTTTACATTTTCTGAACTGTAGTCACGTCTTTCTGCATACCAATATTTAATACGGTAGCTGTTTTTCACCGGGCATTGCAAAATCTGTGCAGTGTGATCCGATAATCCCAAATCTATTACGAAACTTTTTGTACCCCTAATATTATGAGCGAAATTGTCTAAACAAGTATTACTTGTCAGGCGTGTTGGTTGATTTATACTTAAAGTTAAATTATAACTAGCAAGCAAATGTTCAAATTCTTCTGTAGTTTTATTCCTGTTTAATCTGTTTATATTAAAGTCACCACTTATTATTATTTTTTTATTTCTGTAGCATGTTTTACTTAATAAGGTGTTCAAGTTTGAATAGAAGGAATTTAAAATATCTCGTTTAGTGTTAGGTGGTCTATAAATGCAGATTATAATAATTCTATGATCTATTAATTCAATGGCGCTGCACTCCAATACATTTTGTAAACTCAATTGTTTGGCTTCATTAATAATTTTATATTTAAAGTTTTTTCTTATTAGGATACATGAGCCACCGTGTCTGTTTGTTCTGGAAAAGGAATCTGCCAAAACAAAATTTTGTATATTAAGAAATTTATTATCGTCTGCAGTCATATTGTGCTCAGTTATACATACAACGTCGATGTGTCGACCATCTTCACCGATTTCATTACTACATAATGCAAGTTCGTCTGATTTGTTTAATAGACCGTTAATATTTTGGTGTAAGATATTTATTTTATTATACAAGAAAAAAATTTTTGTCACGTATTTTAGAAGTGTCTTGATTATTTATCATATATTGATCATTGTTGCATGCATTTGTACTGACATGAAAGTCGGGATCTGTTTGCGTGCCAGTGTTGATCATTTTAACGTCATTATTTTTTGATATTATATAATTATTATATTTTAATTTATAATCTATACGCAATACCTCCCTCAACATGGCTCTGCACAAATTCAGTGTAAAAAATTTTCCTCTCGGTATACTACTCTGTGTAAAAAGTATCGGGAATATGTCAATAAAAAGACCCGCGTAAAAGAGGTCGTTCTAATTTTTTTACTGCATGTTGGTAGCACTGTACTGATTTAGCGCGCAAAATTTGAGCGGGATCTGTCATTTAATTTGTTTTAAACTACACTTTTTGTTGGTCATAGTTTTGAGTCCTCGGCGATTTTTACAATGGAAAATATTGTTGAACAAAGAGTGTGCCTTAAATTTTGTGTTTCAAATGATATTTCATGTGGTGAATCACTAAAAATGTTGCGAAATACCTACGGCGAATCGTGTATATCGAAAACAAGGGCTTATGAATGGTATAAGGCTTTTAAAGAAGGCCGAGAAGTAGTAGTAGACTTGCCTCGTTCTGGTAGACCTTCAACCGCTACGACCAGAGAAAACATCGACAGAATCAAGAAGCTAGTGCTCGAAAATCGACGTATGAGTCTGAGAGAGTTCGCTAGTGAGGTGAACATATCTTTTAAGTCCGTCCACAACATTCTCATTGACATTTTAGGCATGAAACGCGTCGCCGCTCGACTAGTTCCAAAAGAGCTCAATTTTGTTCAAAAAGCGCAGCGAAAGCATGTCGCTGAAGACATGGTTTCCCGAGCTTCTACGGATCCGACCTTTATGAAACGTATAATAACTGGCGACGAGACATGGGTTTATGAGTACGACATGCAAACAAGCCAACAGTCTTCAGAATGGCGTCTCGAAAACGAGCCGAAACCCAAAAAACCGCGGCAAAGTCGCTCCAAAATCAAGGTGATGCTGACAGTTTTTTTTGACTACCGTGGTGTGGTTCACTCCGAATTCCTTCCAGAGGGAGAAACAGTGAATAAAGAATATTATTTAGGCGTCATGAAGCGTTTGCGTGAGAGTATCCGCCGAAAACGTCCAGATTTGTGGCAACACAACTCATGGATGCTGCACCATGATAATGCACCATCACACACAGCCATTATAGTGAAAGAGTTTTTAGCGAAAAATTCAACAAAAGTTCTCGACCAAGCACCGTATTCACCTGATATGGCTCCGTCTGACTTTTTTTTATTTCCCAAGTTAAAATTACCACTTCGAGGAAAACGTTTTGAGTCGATAGAAGCCATAAAAGAAAATTCGCTGAATGAGCTAAAGGCCATACCGCAAATAGCCTATGAAAAATGTATGGAAGACTGGGTGAAGCGGTGGAGATGTTGTATTGCAAGCGATGGGGCCTACTTTGAAGGCGATAAAATAAATTTAGATGAATAATTTGTATTTTTTGTTTTATTGACAAATTCCCGATACTTAGTACACAGAATGTATATCTATTATAATCTAAATCCACATAATGTACATTGTTAAATTTCGTGCTTACAAATTTCAAATCATAATTTAATTTTCGCTCATTTAGGTTACTATTAAATGGTATTTCAATAATTATTACATTGGTATTTTGTTGCAATTTAAGCCACTCATGTAAAATAAATTGAAACTCATATGGATTAGTGTCATTAATACCTCCTAATATTATAACACAGTCATTTTCAGTATACGACGATAATTCTGTATTTAGAGATATTTAGATTCTGTATTTAAAATCAAACCTTCCCAGTTTATTAGCTGATGCGCCTCTGAGTATATGTCAGAGGAATATTTAAGCATAAGCAGCCCGACTGGGCTACTGGTGTCCCCTTAGAAAAAGCTGCATCTAAATAACGTATTTATGAAGGATTGTTGTGTTCCTGCGAATAGATAAAGCGACGAGTAAACTCTGGAGAAGTTGTAGGCAGCGGAATAGTAAAGCACAGGGGATATTCTTTGCATAGCAAGTGTTTATTTGATACGGCTTCACATTAGACAGTATGTATTCTTCAGGTATTCTATCGTGTCCATTCCCCGGATTTAGCGTTTGGTTTAACCGCATCCATTGTACCCTAGGAAGAAATCGTGGTGATTTGAGCATTGTTAAGCTAGTTTTGATATTTTAAATTAATTGATTAATTACCATGTACATAGGAGAGCCGCAAAGGGTGACTGCCATATTTCCCTCCTCTAGAAACCTTGCGAAGCCGAAGTCAGCTGCGGAAAGAAACTCCAGTCATTAATAAATAACGTATAACATTGCATTAGCCTAACATGAATATTTAATGTCGATTACAATAATTACTTAACGAACCTGTTTCCAAACAAGAAACATTTTTAAAATATTATCAAATTACATATAAAATGTATTTCAGTCTATTTGGTTACACATAAATATACATTTTAACTTGTAAATATATTCAAAATATTTGAGATTGATCATAATAAGTTGTCACTTTTATAATAAATTCCGATTTACTCAAGATTCGATAGATTATGTTCATATGTCTTACATTAAAACTACCTAAGGGATATTACTAATTCGAAGTAATGTGCTATTAACTTTCGTACCAACATAACGTTATAATCTACAACATATATTACTAGAAGAACCGCACGGCCAAACCGTGCGGTTATTTTCCAGCAATCAGATGTCATGATGTCCGCTTTATATACGGTCCTGTAATACTCTACTTCTTTCTTGGATCTTGTGCACGGTTTGAAACCTTACATTGGCCTCTAAGTCAATTTTAAAGGCAGGTTTTAAAAGAATCAGTCCGTCTAGAGTAGTACCTATACCACACAGAGAATGATATCGACATAAAAACTTCCTGGAATGTTGCCGTGTTACCAGCGGGGATGGAAACACGCGCGAAATACAACTTTTTTATGCAACGTTAGGAGGCATGCAAGCATGTATTTTCACCTGGTGTAAAAAAGTTACCGTAGCCTATGAGGTTTTGCAGTACAAGAAGTATCACTTACGAGTTGTCGTCCCTGCTGATAACACAGCAACTCCTTAGGAGCTCACTGGTAACCTTACTGGTAAACTTACAGGAACAAGACAATCCTCCAAAGAGTTATTATTTGGCTGCGGTTTTCTATGAGGCTGAGGTATTTCCCTAGTTGGGACGCTTTGATGTGCTATGGCTAACAGACATGTTTATGCACGCAAATGATTATCCTGTGTAATGGGAATCGAATCGAAAGTGTTGGTGTCAAAGTAATATTCCGCCATCGATCTCGTCATAATTATGAATTGCTTAAGGTGCTTGTATTGCAAGTATTTACAAGCTATGGTAACGACGCTAAACGGGAAATAACCTCGAAACAGTTCATACTTTCTTTTTTTTATCTCACTGTTTTATAGTAAAATATGCGTAGGATATCAAATAACTTTGACGTTAGACGGTTACTTGTTTAGCCTCTAGTCGTAGTAAAGTTTACTTTTCTGTAACATCGCATTTATTCACTTCTAATCCACTGACAGACTGCGAATATTGAAGAAAATGTTTGAATTTGTACAATCGTAACACTTATCAGCTTATCGATATATTCTAGCCCTTGAAATGCAGGCGCTGCACAAACGTTATCTTTTTTTTTGATCCGGCAAAAAACATTGATAACCTTTGTAGTGTAGCATCTTAGTGGAATATCATCATACAACATGGTGCGTCGAGAACAAACGTTTATGCACGTTTAAGCGAGGTTGCCATGGCCGGTAACGGTAACTGGATATATATATATATAAGAAATCACATTTCTCTGTAAAGGTGACCGAACGTTGAAAATTACCGAATTGCTGCGTGCATTTGGAACGATCTGGTAATCCTGATGCCAGCTTTATTTTTTAGACGAGTACAGAGGTAGTGGTGTAATGATACTTTAACACCGAGGCTCGTGGATGCGATTCCACACAGGATAAACATTTGTGTGCATAAACATGTCTGTTTGTCTTAATCTAGGTGTAAGAAAGGTAGGGCGACTGGGGAAGTACCTTCACCTCACAGAAAACCGCAGCCAAAACAACAACTTCCCGGAGGGCCGATGTGTTCCAGCGAGTGTGTGAGGTTCCCAGTAAACTGCTAGGATATAGGCAGCAGGACAATACTTCGTCTATTGCGCGAGTTCATATGCTCCGCTTATCACTTTACATCAGGTGGGTCGTATGCTTGTTTGCCTTACGATATTGTACAAAACAAAATGCTTCTGTGTTGTAGAGCTTTGACGGGAATGTAAAAATTAGTATCTTCGTCAAATCCTTAGGCTTAGGACGCGCCAATCCTATAGATTAGGAAACGGGATAACGCTAGGAAAAAGAATTGTAAAAAAACATCATAATACCCTATGATTAAATAACCCTACACAGAGCTCAATGTAGCACGGTGCCAGCAATGATCTCTCTATACTATAGGATTATCTTGATGTATACTCTACACGTGTGTTCAAATGTAATGTAACCTTACCAATTTTGAGTGTAATTTCCGCGGGGTGCGGTGTACGCGGCGGCGCGACGTTGTGTGTGAGTAGTATGTTCTGCGGCTTGAGATCCCTGTGCACAATGCCCTTGGCGTGGATGGCGCGCATTGCCTCCGCCAGCTGCCGCAGGAAGAGCCGGATGGTGCCCTCGCTAAGCAGGCGGTTGACCTGCAGGTAGTCCGCCAGGTCGCCGCCATTACAGTACTGCACCAATCATATATTACTGTATTAATATAGGAAGCTAAGTAATATAACCATAGTAATGAACACATATTCCAAAGAAGCCTAGACACTATCAGTAATAAAGACAGCATCATAAAGGATTATGTATATTTACAGCAAGTTCAGTTCAGTTCGGAGTCCGCTATGGGCAGTGTGGTGTTTGGAGATGTATTTTGCTTAGGTACTGAATTAAATTAATTGAATAACTTGATTGAAGGAATGACAATACTAACAGCTGCTACGAATACTTATTAAATATTTTTGGAACATAAAAGGATTCTTTCCTCTCTGCCATGTTGCATGTTTTAACCCGACTACAGCACAATAAAACAAATAAGACTGCTAAACGCAAACCTCCCAAACTGTTCGTGGTATATAACATGGCGGTTTATGGCGAACGTAAACTACATAAAGTAAACGTTAAAAATAAAATAAGTCCTTACATGGGACACCAAATAAAAATATATTCTATTTGGTGTCTCATGAAAGGACGTAATGAGCACATCCTGATAATATAAAGGTTACTTATACGATTTAATATACAATTACCAAAAATAAAACAAAATGTAAATAGGCTCTCAAGCCTCTAAAAAGTTTTCATAAGTTTAGCTGAAGTCAAGCGCAAAACCATCGATTTTATAGAAAATGTATTCAATCATCTACCCCAGAATACTACATTTTCTCAGAAATAGTTATGTACTGTTCTATTTTTATGTATATATCTCTACATATTTTCAACATTTCGTTTTAGTTTCGTAAAATTAACACTACTTAAAACAAAAAGGGATACACAGTACTTACATATAATATATACATAGGTACATATAATAAGTACAAGACATTAGCGCTGAACATTTTCCTACCACAATCACCCAGTTATTTTCTTTCTGGCAATTTAACTAATGCTGTCATTATGAACATATAAAAGTAAATCTCTTCTATGCTTATTTTCCGCCAATTTTTAGTTTTACCCTATATCGTAAAACTAAAAAGGTATATTCATAATTAGCATTGTAGATAATTCCTAAAATAACGCTACTTGGATATACTTACCAAGTTTTACAAGATTCAATTATTGGTTTAGCGAAAATCTTTGATAACGAAAAGATACATACATATATTTATAATCGCTATTTTTGTACTCATATCATATTAATACAACAACCACAATATTTTCTCACATGCTTCGCTCACTCGAAAATAAGAAGGAAAAGATAATACGGACATACTTGCATAAGAAGACTTTTTTACGATAATAAGTATTAACTTTCTGTTAGTTAATACCAACATAGTTCCAATTTAAATATACGTCTTTCTGAAATGAGCGCGGTGACAGATCTCGCGAAGAATATTATTGTTCGTGCACGTTTCGTTCACACCATACGTGTATGTGTACCATCGACGACACAAATGTATATTAACATACTGGTGTTTTATTTATTGGATTATATTTTAAGTCAAAACTCCTTATCTATTAGAAAAATCTCAGAAGCTACTGGAATATTCTATAACCTTGTTTTTGCTAGTTATTATAGTTCGATATTATGATGTTAATGCAAATGTTGTAAGCCAAAGAGGATATTGCTGTTTCAAACAGTAACATGTTGATAGAAACTGAAGGTAATCGAGCGTGAGAGAACGAAAGAAAGGTTTGGTTATGGAAAATTTAATTATTTGGGAGCAAACGGATGGTAAGTTAAGGAAAGATCATTCCATAATTTTGTACAGACAGCGTACTGTCACGGAAGACAAAACTTCAATGTGGTTAGGATGGAATTTTGTTCTTGGCGAGTGATATGACAGTGGAAATCGGAGGTTAGTATTTAAACAACTCTTATTAACACTCGCAATATTATTATACGCACCAGTGGAACGAATAGCTTTGTAATGCTCATCAGAGACAAACTATATTCAGTAGGTCTAATAAATTCACAAAGGTAGACTAATTAAAACATCAATTCAATAAAGTCAATAAATAAATATTGTACTTTTCGATTATTGTGAAATGAAAAAAAACAAATAATAAACAAACAGAACTTAAAGACATACTACAGCGTTTAGTCGCTAATTGTACCTACTCGTATTGACTATTCAGTGGGTCCATTAGTTTATTCTTGTGCTTGGTTTTTACCGAAATGTATGTGACTGGTTAATATAACAGTCCGTTATATCCACCAAACTGGCGAGGGTAGCGGTACGCAGCCGCATGCACGCGTCATCGCAGATTTGGCTGAGCGTGTTTGTTTAACTGTTTAATAATAGAATTTGTATGTACAGTATAGTAACCTTCGGTACTATAGTAAAGCATGCGCTTAAATGAATGATAAAATGTTATTCAGTAATGGCTGACACATGTATCCAACCATACATTATTTCCTTATGACAGACGTAAGAAAGGTTCGATTGTCCTCTGCATCCGCTGAGACGATAACGGACATCAATACTTCCTGGAAATGATAAACTGAATAAAATAATACAGAAATGCATAGATATCGCCCTGTTCCGGCAATCTGTGAATCAACCGACCATCAATTGTTTGCCCATTTACTTTTCTCCACGAGTAACTACGTATCTTTGCGTAATGAGATTAGGAGGAAAATGTATCGCGAGCTACTGACTTCAGAGCTGTAGTAATTTACATATTAGACGGCTTTACGCATTTCAGTCGGGCGCACATAATGGCGGTACAGAATCGTTGCGTATCGAACGAAACGTTTGCACATCTGTGTAACTGCCAAATGTACATACTGTACGAAATTTCAGTATGTATTTCAGGTGATACGATATAGAATACAGTTAACCCATTATTATTTTCCCGTTTATGCAGAGTTGTTATCGGGCTTGATTCGCGATAAGCTGTGCCATGCCGCTGGTAATCTTATCATTGAGTGATAATAGTTATAAGTGTCAGTGAGTTATGTGCTGCGCGCACCGTTGGTACCCGTGGCACAGGTAACATCTCTTGAGTTCAGTCGGCACGTCCCGCAGTGTTTCTAATAGTGAGTGACCATGGAGGTGAAACAACTTTGCTTGTTGATGCTGGCGGTTGTTGCGTAAGTAGTTTTAAAAACTCAGCGCGTATCATCCAGTTGATAACTTCCCGACCCGCCACCGACTTGAGTAGCGCGAATACATTTCGAGGGTTTAGATATTTCATTTTTACTTCCATTCAAGTATCATCTTTACCTACAACGTGGAACATGTTAACAAGATTGTTTTAAGTGTGTAATATTCGGAAAACAGCATGAGAATGTTTAAGTTATGAGTTGGATTTGATATAAATGTGGCAATCGTAAGGTATTGTATATCATTGTCCATTTTTTAATTATTATCGTCTGACAACAGCTGCTGCTAGTAGAAAATCGTCAATTTACTAAAAAAAAACTTAAAATACGCGTGATCCGCTAGCATAGATTTCGCTGGCGCAATCTATGGCCGCCACAAACTATCTTTCACCCGAGCTAGTCAGTCAAGACGGTGTCTTTTGTGTGTCCTGTAAATTATCTAAACGGCATATACATCGTAAGTCACTACAAAGCACCCTTACAAATAATATGCATGTATTTTCCTGAAATACCAAACATTTCTGCCAAACTATCAAGTATATTGTATACTTTGGCTGTGGCAATATAGTTGATATGACTAAAGCGGAGGTATAATAAATTAACAACCTTTATGATATTTAAGTCTATTTAATTTACATTCAGGTTTTATTAACGACTGCATTATTGAATGTGACATTTGATTAATATGAATTGTATTTATTATCAAAAACCACATTGCACACTCACTCAATATCAAACTTTAGCCCTAATACATAATAAAAATAAATATGTTTAAATGAAATAATATATACTAGTTTAACAGTTGTATAATATAATAATAGCACATATATATAAGTCTGTCACGCCCTTGTACAGTTATCGAATTTTTATCTTTTACTTATAATTTTACGTCAGCTCGTCACGATAAAGGCGCAGTTTATTCGATAGTCACGTGTTGTTTTAAATCAATTTCAGGTTCGGTTCTGCGTCAGCCCAGAGCGATGATGAGCCGATACCCGTGGAAAATGACAACCAATTTCCGCCTGATAATCAAGCCGCGGCTGACGACGACGGTGGAACAATACAAGGGAGTGGCGACGGCGACGGAACACTACAAGAACCGGAGGAACCTACAAGTACTACGACAGAATCACTTCAAGGAATACCTCTTGAAGAAATACAACCTACACATCAACTAATAGCTGAAATGGATAAAACCACAGATAACGGATACTCGTGTCCCACAGAATGTTTATGTACGGTGGAAGGCCCCGATTTCGTCGCAGATTGCTCGGGAAAAGAACTCACAGAATTTCCTTCGGGTTTCGGTTCCGAAACGACCAAACTCAAAATTCAGAACAACAAACTAAAGGAAATACCGAAACAAATATCAATGTTACAAAAATTATATTTCTTGAATGCTAGTTCTAACTCCATCGCGGACTTGGCATCTGGTGTAAGTTTCATTTATTTGATCGTGTGTCCAACATTCATGCCTGTTGCCATAACAACAGTGGAAGTATAACCAGATTTTCTTATGTTTCAGACTATCAGTGAGCTGCACAATTTAGTCATACTGGATCTTAGAAATAATCGCCTAATAGAATATCCCCAAGATTTGAAAAATAGCTACAAATTAATTAGATTGGAAGAACTTCACTTAGAAGGAAACGACATGAGAACGGTAATTTAATTTTATTTATAAACTGTTCAACGACGTTGTCTTCCCTCAACAAAAAATAACGACCTATTTTTCATGCAAAAGTGCCAATTAAAGGTGATATTTTTCAATCAATAACTTAAATACCTCTGGGTTTTTAAGGGTAGGGCGTATTGAAGCAATGTCTGGCTAGGGAAGAACCTCCACCTCACAGAAAAACCACATCTAAGTAACAACTCCCAGGAGTGTTGTTGTGTTCCTGCTAGTGAGTGACATTACCAGTAAGCTCCTAAGCAGTTGTTGTAATAATGTATTGTAAGTATTCATAGGCTACGGTAACTATTTTATGTCAGATCAGACCGTGGCCTTGTATGTCTCCAGACGTATAAAATAAAGAATAATTCAATTTCATATAGTTCAGTACTTTCATAAATAAGAGGTAGATTTTAATTCCTTAATTTTTTGTGCACTGGTTCAAATAAATTCTGAGAAAAATGGAATTACAACGGAACTTTAAGATACACCTCATAAAATTTTGAAAACCTGATTAATACGGCTTTAGTATTTTTAGGTTGATGTCTGAAAAAAATGGTTATTAATTGACACTTTTGCATGAAACTCAAAATTTAACTGACGACTATATTGCCTGCTGATGTACTTTCCCTAAGAAAATCACATCATACATTGTGTTCATGGTGATTAAGTTGACTGGTAGAGAATGCTTGTATAGCATTAAGTCCGCCGTTGTACACCTGTGTGCATGAAGTTTAAATAAATAAAAAACTTGTCATTAGACTGATTCGGAGTCTATCTATCTCAGATATATACATACATACATTTGTTACATAGACGTAGGTACTCTTCAAGAATAATAGTTACTGCATATCATTGTCTCAGGGCAAATCTATTTCAAATTCAGGTAGTCGTCATCGTCCTCGACTTCTTGTATGAATCTATAATATGCTATTATAACCCATGTCAGCTTTCTCCTTCATTGACATCGGCTCCATTAATTTATCTAATACATTCAACTTTAAAGTAAAATATTAACAATTGTATATTTTAAACTTTCAGGAATTGGGACCAGACACGTTCGTAATGTTCACAGCTCTTGCAAAAATTATATTACCTTCGAGTGCATATAAAGAACAAGTAGAAAATACCTTGTGCAAATCTCTGAAAGATAGTTTAAAATTGGTATGTGTAGAAACATGCGACCCGGGACTGATATGTACATATGGTCCAGATGTTATTGATAATGAAAATGAAATGCTTGACGCCAAAATCCCAGGCGCGATTTATAGTGATAATAATAACGAGGAAGAATATGTAGATCCCACATTGAGCTCCCCTAATGCTAGTGATTCCGATACCGAAATAAAATCAGGAGATAATGAGTCACCGTTACCTTTGGATACGTCAACCAATGACGCAAAAGAAGTATCCAATACAGATACAAACTCAGCAAGTCGTTTTTCTTTACGTGGAGAATTCAATAACGAACCCGAGAATCCACCAGAGAATATCGCTAAGTCGTCAAACGAAGAATTGGGTAAGATAGATGCACCTGTTGTAAATTCCAGATTTAATGCTTTCGTTGAAGCTCCTAAAGAGGAATCGCCGAAAACCGATTCAGATACAGCATCTAGGGTTGATGGCCCAAGTGACGAAAATAAGAATAATGCTGATTATAAATTAGGCGCCAAAACATCAGAGTCGAGTGGAGGAGGTGTAGATAAAAGCGTTATCGGTATGGTGGTAGCAGGAATGGTAGTTATCGTTGCTGGCATCACAATAAAAAAGAATTGGAGTTCTATTCGAAAGAAGTTTAGTTCCAATTCCAGAACCCCAAATGATCGCCCTGCTGGTAATGCCAATGGTACGACACCAGAAGAAGTTCCCCTGCAGGACAAATCACCTGTTTAAGTATATCCTTATATGGATTGTAATTGTGTATGGTCACGTGAGTGGTTTCGATCTGAATGTTATAGAAAACTATTTATTGGCCGAAAAGTTAGAAACATCATTTTGTATTCGGGCGAGAATGTTAAAATTTTACGTATAACGTGTGATTTAATGCATGTTTTCTTTGCACGTCGACATTCATATTGTCATCGACATGTAAAGGTAGCATATTTTTATGAATACGATAAATGATAATGCATAAAAACAGGTTGGACAGCATTTGATATAGCCTCGTTTTAATTTAGGAAATAAATAATTATATTTGTTACCTGTAAAAATATATTTTAATGCTAAGTCAGATATTTGTTAAAATGTAAATACACAAACTAGTCTACTGTAAGTAAAATGGCCTTTCTATATGTTTTGTACTTAATGTAATTATTTTACTTATTAAAAATCTTTTTAATGAAAATGTAGTTACATAAGTGATTTAATTAATCTACACATGTACGAGTAGGTATGTATTGTAATAGAGCGATGGATTGCTGTTTTTAGGGCTTTTTGTTCTAATATATTTATGGATTCCCGAAAGCAATGGATACAATAAGCAATATGGATGAGGACACGTGTTTTACCAACCCTAACAAACTTCTGTAAAATAAGAAACGATTTATTGGCAAATTAATACAAAGGCCAATGCAAAAGCATAGGCATCCGCACATTCAGATGTCTTTACTGAAATGTCAATTATTTTATTGTAGGAATATAGTTAGTTATATAAATTAGTTTCAGACGTAAAAATAGAGAGCTAGCGTCACTTCTACAATGATTAAAATTTCTCGGAACATAAAATATACAAACACAAACTAAATAAAACAAAACTATTACATCCAGTAATTAGGTAATATCTCGCGATGCAAACTCCAGAGATGTGTTCTGAAAAGTACATACCGATTAGGAATTACTTAAAAGTATAGAACGCGTTATCTAGTAATACATTTCACGAATACGATGATAAGACTCTCCACTGAGTTTCGAAAGAAGTTACAGAGCTCTTCGTCTTTGTATCTATGTTTACATTTACCTCGATATATTTTTGTACGCAATCTGAGTTACCAAAATTTTCCGCTAGTGGCGCTGATAAGAGTTTCATATGAAACACGCGTTAAACGTTAAATGCCTACGTATTAAATACAATGTTATTCTTAGTTAAACTGCCACCAGCGCTCAGATTCTTTATAAATTATGAAATAACATTAATGCGCCCTAAATTATTAACCATATTAAGAGAATATCAGATTGCGACCGATAGAGTTGTGACGCTTTCAGGATGACAGATACTGAAGGTTACTTACAAAACAATCATACTACGCAAATTATGTGGCTTATTCAATTAAATTTGTTGTCTTGTTCACTATTTTAAGTAATCAATCACCCTAGTCAAATTCGCAAGCACCTTACATATTTAACTCATATACTACTCTGTGTAAAAAGTATCGGGAATATGTCAATAAAAAGACCCGCGTAAAAGAGGTCGTTCTAATTTTTTTACTGCATGTTGGTAGCACTGTACTGATTTAGCGCGCAAAATTTGAGCGGGATCTGTCATTTAATTTGTTTTAAACTACACTTTTTGTTGGTCATAGTTTTGAGTCCTCGGCGATTTTTACAATGGAAAATATTGTTGAACAAAGAGTGTGCCTTAAATTTTGTGTTTCAAATGATATTTCATGTGGTGAATCACTAAAAATGTTGCGAAATACCTACGGCGAATCGTGTATATCGAAAACAAGGGCTTATGAATGGTATAAGGCTTTTAAAGAAGGCCGAGAAGTAGTAGTAGACTTGCCTCGTTCTGGTAGACCTTCAACCGCTACGACCAGAGAAAACATCGACAGAATCAAGAAGCTAGTGCTCGAAAATCGACGTATGAGTCTGAGAGAGTTGGCTAGTGAGGTGAACATATCTTTTAAGTCCGTCCACAACATTCTCATTGACATTTTAGGCATGAAACGCGTCGCCGCTCGACTAGTTCCAAAAGAGCTCAATTTTGTTCAAAAAGCGCAGCGAAAGCATGTCGCTGAAGACATGGTTTCCCGAGCTTCTACGGATCCGACCTTTATGAAACGTATAATAACTGGCGACGAGACATGGGTTTATGAGTACGACATGCAAACAAGCCAACAGTCTTCAGAATGGCGTCTCGAAAACGAGCCGAAACCCAAAAAACCGCGGCAAAGTCGCTCCAAAATCAAGGTGATGCTGACAGTTTTTTTGACTACCGTGGTGTGGTTCACTCCGAATTCCTTCCAGAGGGAGAAACAGTGAATAAAGAATATTATTTAGGCGTCATGAAGCGTTTGCGTGAGAGTATCCGCCGAAAACGTCCAGATTTGTGGCAACACAACTCATGGATGCTGCACCATGATAATGCACCATCACACACAGCCATTATAGTGAAAGAGTTTTTAGCGAAAAATTCAACAAAAGTTCTCGACCAAGCACCGTATTCACCTGATATGGCTCCGTCTGACTTTTTTTTATTTCCCAAGTTAAAATTACCACTTCGAGGAAAACGTTTTGAGTCGATAGAAGCCATAAAAGAAAATTCGCTGAATGAGCTAAAGGCCATACCGCAAATAGCCTATGAAAAATGTATGGAAGACTGGGTGAAGCGGTGGAGATGTTGTATTGCAAGCGATGGGGCCTACTTTGAAGGCGATAAAATAAATTTAGATGAATAATTTGTATTTTTTGTTTTATTGACAAATTCCCGATACTTAGTACACAGAATGTATATATAACGCAGTTAAGCAAAATTCATATTAGTTTGTACCTAAGTAAAGGTAAAACACACAATTATATATAGATATACTTATATAAAAGTGAAAAACCATTCACTTAATCATGAAATTTCGATCTGATGACAGTTTGTATAATGTAGACTCGTCAAGAAAAGTCTTCGAAATTTACATATCGTTATATGAAACAAATAGGTAGAATGAAATACAAGTGGCATTAAATTTTAACAGCAGAGTTGTTTGAGTAAGGAGACGTAGAAGGCAAGAGAGGAAAAGGAGAAAGGAAGCGAGAGAAAGTAAGAGAGGGGAGAAAAGCTACAGTTACAGTTTTTTGAAGTATAGAAGTAGGAAGGACAGAAAGTTACAAATTTTTGTACATATGTGTCACTTATAAGAAGGTTTTACAACAACTCAGGATAATAATAAAGAAAGTAGAGGGATATTCAATCTGTCAATGTTTAATCCTCCGTGAATGAAAATGACAGTATGCGACTAGCGCAACTAAAAGCACGTAATTTGAAATTACATGCTATTTAATATGTATATTTCCGTTATATGACAATGAACAAATAACAATAGCAGAAGTGGATATGAAAGTTTAATATTCAATAAAGAAAAGCGGTCACAGAGCGGTTCAAACAAGGCGTACGTCGCGCAATAGCTACCAGACGGATGTGTGGCTGACTGAGCCGGCCTTCTGACTGCCAGACCGTTCCGTTACTCGATTCCTCTGCGTAACGTCTCCACGGGTCAATGCTGTGTCGATTTTCTACTTGGAACGTTCTCACGTGTTTTCGGTCAAAATACATCGCCTCAGTCGTCCTGGGTCGTTGACTGCGTCAGCTTCACGTCAGTCAGTTCCACCGGTGCGAATGCAAACATGTATATCGGTGTGGTGACGGTACAATGCTCACATGCAAGTGTGCGTTTGCAGTATATAGCCATTCCACGCCGTTTTGATCAAAGACATGCGAGATGACTCAAGTACACTGACCCCGTTTCACATTTAATTTCAATAATTCTGGACATGACCCTCTTTACGAGGACTCCAACTTTAACATTATATTACTTTTTATTATGATACGACACTTGAGACATGAAAATGCTTGTTTAATTTACAATACACCAGGAAGTTTATGATACAGCACTTAGTGTTTATATAATGGAAGTTTATATAATATATATTAAAAGAGGCATGTTTGATTCGCAAAGATAAGTATTTGTATTCTTCTCGTGTTGTACGCGTAGATATAATATGCTACAGTAAACGATTCACACCATAGGGATAGTACGCTTACTTGCCATTCGACGTGGTGCTCAAGAGCGATTGTGTCTCGGGCGCTGAACGTTCAGTGTCATTATTAAATAAATCAATTTTATATGAGCTCGCGTAGGAGATACTTGAGACACGAAATAACAAAAAAATTACTTAATTTTATTCTTCTTGATAAGATATTATGGAATATCAATCGGGTGAAAGTCCCAGGTTAGCTAGATTGTAATGTACTTTTACTGTAAGCTTTGCCTAGCCTAGCTATCATACTTTTTTTCAGTATTTGTTGTTATAGCGGCAACAGAAATACATCATCTGGGAAAATTTCAACTGTCTAACTATCACGGTTCGTGAGATACAGCCTGGTGACAGACGGACGGACAGCGAAGTCTCAGTAATAGGGTTCCGTTTTACCCTTTGGGTACGGAACCCTAAAAAGGAAGATAAGTTACTAGAGCGCCGAGAATGAAGCCTACGAAAGGAGACAATTGTTGCCTTTGGCCTCAGTCGCTCTCGACCGTTCGGACCGTCAACTGCTTGCCAATTCACGACAGTCAAGTTTATATTTCGGTGTAATTGTCAAAATGCCGTCGTGTGTCATGCGCAAATGTACTAATTACGGCAGTAAAATAAACAAACTCCACGGAATCACATACCACAAGTAATTAAACCAAAATTATTATATATTATTGTTTTTTAATCTCTCGTAAAACAATTAAAACGCCATGTTATGGTAACTTCAAAGAAAAAGACAACCATATTCCATCCACAATTAGCGATAAGGACACAGCACACTAACATAGATCACCAAACGTGCGTTTTGCCACCAGAGTGGCGTTTGCATCAATTTAAGTGCAAATGACAAACGCTACCTGTCTATTTTGTTCTTATTGTTTTTATTACGCCATCTCTTTTACTCTGTTTTTACTAATATGTGTAAAATAAGAAATAGGTATGTGTGCGAGCCGCAGCTATGTTGCATCATTTATTTAGGTTATTTTGTAAGCATATAATGTATCTTTATTTACTATAATATCATTGCTGGTGACCTGCTAACATTTCGAGTCCCTTTGATTGCATCGCTGTGGCGCAAACTGCAATTTGCTGATTAATAGTCGTTTGGCAAACTTACTACGTTACTGATAGCTAGCTAGCTCGAAGTGAAGTTGCATATAACGTGATTATAGCCGTGGATGGTCGTACCTATTAATATAAATATTATCTCGATACAAACAGTTCGTTTCTGAAACATTGTAGGCAGAGTGCCAAAGTAAATGATGATCTGAGTTGGCTGTAATCACTGATCGGTGAATTATTTTGAATAAATTTTCTTACCTTTAATTGTTTTGATCATAACGAACGCGATTTCCGCTGAAAGTCGCAAAGATACACGAAACATATTTATAAGATACATATATACAAGAATAGCTCGTTTAAAGTAATAGTATATAAGTTATGAGTCAGTGGCACGGAAGGTGTATTAAAATAATGCAAACAATTTTATTAATAATCCATCAACGTTCTAATATCAACGGTATGCGTTAAATAAAGAAGAAATATGTTGAGCGCACGTTGAGCACCAGATAAGGTATAATGTTATGCACCCGTAAATGGAATGAAACGCGGCGTCAGCGGGTCTAGATCAAGTTTTTCCACCGTGTGAAACAAAGGAAATGGGTACACGATACTGCAATATACCGTAAGCTTGACGGACTCTTATTAGGTATACTATACCGTATGTATCGTACTATCTACGTGCGTAAACACAATAATATATTTTATTTCGTCACTGACACACTAATATTTTGAAAGGTTATTTTAAAACTGGTTAGCGTCTTCATATTGGACTAAAATAGTTTGATATTTTTTTCGAAGATTCGAGAGTATACGTATAAGTATATATTCTGTAATTTGGGGAAACTACGATAAAAATAAGAAACAAACCATCGAGATGACCAATCATAACACATAATGTTACCGCAAAATTATACTCAGGGCGTGGAAATTACACAGGAAAATTTATAACCTGTCGAAAGTTACACTTGGAAATTACGATCGTTTGAAACTGAGAGTGAACTTGATAGGCGTCCACGGACGTCAAATTACAAGTGCATTAGGCGGACGGATAGAAAGCTGTGGTTTCCGCCTGTCGCGACAACTCGCTTCAACCCAGGAGCGGAGCGGAGATCGAAACACGTGAAATGCCTGACGCAATATTGACTGCTCATTTCTCTACAACTCTAGACCGCTACGTTCCATCTTTTATAGCTGCGATATTTAAATTAAGCAGATAATTTGAGACAACATATTACCTCCTTAATAATTAAAAAAAGTGATACTGCTATTTAACGTAGAAACTACACCGATGGGGTCTAGTATTTTGGTATAGTAATTTTCCTTTTTGAACGTATCCTTTGGGCCATACGCTAACTTTACAGAAAACCTAAGAAATGTTGACACGCTAGTACTTGTATAATTTTTGTACAGGACTCTTATCCTATGGGTTTCATTTTAGGTTAAGTAGGCCGCTTCAGCATCAGTAGTAAACTAAAATTGTTCTAGGATACGTTAAAATTGTATTACAACCAACAAAAAATTTGTATATTTTGAAATTTTCTTCGCATTCTGCGTAAAATCGACACTTCTCTGAGATGGCAATGAGGTCAATGCAGGCACAATATTTTGGTTATATGCAGACCATAAAAATTGTGAATTTTGATATTCTTTCTACTGGCACCATTATAATCTTGTTCCGTGTGTTAATCAGATATAACAGAATAAAAATGCATCACTTATACAGAACTATCTTCCGTAGTACTTAGGAACCGTTGAGGTCGACTACCCGCCGTTACCCATAATGCGTAGTGAATGCACTTTCTGACACAAAAACCCTACCGGTTGGCAATAGAAACTGTTGTCATGCACGATATAGATCTTATCGTGCTTTGTGTTTTTCTTGAGAGCAATCATGTTGATTTGATGGATGAGTATGCAAACAAGAACAATGTTAAAAAATAACGTTAATTTCTAAACTGCGTATATAATTAGAAAGCTTACAAAGAAATTTACTGATTTGAATACGACACGAAGAAATAGTGCAGTAAAGTTTAAAGCATAAACTTTCCCTCCCGATTCATTGATCTATCGAACAATGCAAAGATACAAATACGCTGTTTGTGTGCGATTAAACGTTATTTATTGAAGCGGTTATAGAGCGAAGCCCTGCGCACAGCGGGTACGAGGTACCAGGGAGTTGCCACGTGCGAGATGTAGGGCCCAGAGTCTCCATACTAATGCGACCACGAGGTCACCACCTGACAAGTATATTCAACGTTATGTGGACATAAACGGTATCTGTTTCTCAGTACAAAACTGGTAATTTGTATATTGGTTCCTACTTTGACGTACCTATCGAAAACCAAACTGTTCTCATAATGACTCCAAACACAAGAATACAAAATCTTCATTCCGTTCTATGTTTTTGACGGTTTTAGTTAACGAAAATTGATTTTATTTTTCTATATAACGTGCTGGACAGCGTTATTCCTTATTATATATGGCATTGAATCCTTTTAAAAATTATTGGCGTCTTTTAAATATATCAATATATATATATATATATATATATATGAGCTTAGTAAAACCATTATTCCTTACTATAATATATTTACAACTTAATATATCGACGTCACAATCCAGAGGAACAAAAACTGGTTGCAATAAATCAACTGTGAATTTTAATGAGCAACAAGTTAGAACTTAAAACGATTATCAGAAAAGTGGAACGAACGTGAATGCAATTTTGTGTTATTAATCTGTTATTTTCGAACTGAAATATAAGCGAAGCCTACAAGATAACAGTAACACGAAGTAGGTTAAGTAAACGTTTGGGTATCGCACTTTAAAAGGTGTTTTAAGATTATGAAAACAGTTTATTTACAAATGGATTGCTTGGATTGGTCGGGTATAATTTATGTAGTCGAGATTTTCAAAGTTTTTTTCAAAGGTTTTTTCTATTAATTTACTTGCTGAAAACACAGTACCATATTACTTTTTACTATTACCATATTACCATACACAGTAACATATTTCTACTGTTTCGTTTAGGTTCAAAGGATATTTTCACGCGGATCTCACGTGGAAGTTCGAATGTGAAAATGATACAATTTTACATTAAAAATCTATTCCAAAGTGGACTTTAGTGCCAAATGAAGTAGACGCTAGTAAAGATAAGGAAAAAATGAAAACGAGCGTTGACACTAGACGACACTGATTTACTGCTCGTTGGTCTAAGCGACAATGTCGACATGAATAATGATTACAAGCTTTTCAGTCCATACAATACATATAATAAAATCATAGCAAGGTAAAATTGTAACATAGAGTATAGTTTTAGAGTAGAAATATGTGTATATATCTTCGCGTCAGGTCCCTTGCGGGGTAGGCAAAGAGAACCGAGCGCCATAAGACGCTGCCCTTACACACTTCACTCGCTTCTCTTACATGCATAGCTCTTTTCATGCATGCCCGCCGGTTCCTAGGACTCCTGACATCACCGTCTGATCACGAACACGACCAATTTGGTCATGGTAGGTTAGTTTTAGGGTAGAACTAAAAGATACTACGGAGCCTTTATGGTGCCGCGCTGTAAGTCCATCTGTACGCCATAGATTCCATCCCATCCTCGATTTTGGTAAAGGTTTCTTTTAATATTACAGGAAAAGGTTATTACAAAATGTCAAAAATTATTTACAAAATTGAATGTTTCCAACATAGTTTTTTAGATACATTAAAAAAACCTAAGTTTTTTTGTCAAGCTTGAACGGATGTAGGGCTCAAGTCGAATTCACTAGACCTTGAATTTTACGTGAGGTTAGAGACAAGTTTAGATAAAAATTTAGTTACGTGATTCAAGGAACGTATAGACGAGCCTAGGTGCGCAAGTCCAACTCACACTTTACCGCCTTGTTTAAATAGTGAAACAGCTGGACTCAGTAGGTTCCGTTCATACTCGTACCAGCATTAAAAATAGAAAATCGATACCTACAAAAACCATTTTATTTTATCGTTATCAGTCTTTGTTAATTTTGAATCTAACATTTGCAAAAACGATATTTGTAATTTTCGTGAATTTGATATGTCTCTCTCGTTTTCCAACAATCATTTATTGCTGGTTTTAGAGTTACGGAGTCAACAAGAGACCTTTATACTTGTGCCATGTTTGTCCGTCTGTCAATTTGTGTACGAATTAGTTCAGAGACTATTAGTACTATAATTTGAGAGTAAGCTGTAATTTGGCATGGGTAACATAATGGCAAAATAAAATTTTGGCAACAATATTTTTTAGGTCCCTTCCCTACACGTTAAACGTTAAGCCGGGAAGATTTTTTTCTTGTCTATCGCACGTATATCGTAGGATAGGTCTATTCTATATAATGTAGAGTTTCGTTGGATAGGTTATTCAAAAATATTGTTTGTGAAAACCATTTTATATCGACGAAATGTAAGCTTTAAGGTGCTCATTTTTATTTGAGTCAAGTGTTGGGGCACCTTAATAAAATTAGCACTTTAAAGCTCTATATAAGTTAAACGTTTAGTTTTTTTAAGAATTTGTAATTCTTTTTAAGAAGCTCCCTTAAAAGATCGCATGTTTAGTGCGCATATTGTGACGGGCAAATGCGGAAACCTACACTGAGCGTGGCCCGATTTAATTTCTCTGATTCTTTATTTCTTTTTACTTTCACAGCAACGTCCTTGATCACCCATTAATACGAGCTCGTTTCTATTTTGACGTTACTTCGTGAGAAATTAAATGTTCATGTTTATTTTTTGGATGGTCTTCTTGATTATTTCTTTCATCTATTTATTCTACTGATCTCCAAATGTCCGAGTCACCTTTATGCGTAGGGTTTTTTTTCAATTAACCGCTAATAATAACCATGTTTTCTTTGGTAGTCACAGTTGAAGGCTGATGTTCACGTAAGTAGTCATTAAAAGAAACACGTCCAACACGAGAAAATACAAGGCCACAAAAAAACAATATTGAGTGGAAGGAGCATTTTCAAAATCATAAAAAAAATATCACGAAACAAACCCAAATCTGTATCTAAATATATATGATATTCAAAATTATAATAACATTTTCAACAGAAGTGCTTTTACAATCAATAGCTGGATTTAAAACATATATTTTTACTTAAGTTTTTATGAATACATCGAATCAGTGTCAATGTAACGTGGACACTTAGCAGATAATATGCTTTATCCTTACGATTAGATAGATATTGCGAAATGTATATGTATAAATGTACGATTGTATCAGTAGCATTTGTATGGAGTTCATCGACTAACCATACAAATAAATATTTTTCAAAAAGCAGCAAAATAATACACAAATCAAAATAAACTTAAAGAATCGGCGCACGAGGCTGAGCCATGTTTTATGCTAAAAATTATTGTTAATAGTTTATGCTAAAAAAAGCTTACCTAATTATTTATGAACTATCGTTACGTACTTACACTTTTATATCATAATTCTCAATAATTCCCGTTTCTTCCTAATATATATTTTAGCGCCCTTTCTGATTAGTGTACTTACAATTTTTGAAGGTAAAGTACAATTTTGCATTCAATCTGTTATGATGTAAAAACAAAATATGTGGTAATTGAGTACAAACTTAACCCTTTTTTCGTTTATAGGTATAGGGTAGTATCGTCATATCAGTTGCTATCCATATATGTATAGCTATTGATGATCTCAGTTCACTAAAGAGAATAAACAGTTACTGTAGGTCAACTAGCGCACTTAGGGCCTTTTTTCTCAATTATTATCGCTCATTTTAAAGCGCTAGCAAATCATCGCTTTCAAGATTGCATAAAGTGAGTGACTCTAGTTATATATAATTCTTCTGTACGTATCTATGTCACTAAACTCCTTTTCATACGGCTGCACAGTTTAATGATATTTTTTGTGTGTTTGATCGGCTCCCTGGATGGTTTAGCTTCGCAATTGAACATGGTAGGTGGCGCTGCGATCTGGTTCTAGTTTTATTTTTTGGCAGGACGTATATGTAAAATATGATCTGTTAAAAAATTAATCTGTGTATCACGATGGCGAACGTTTGCATGAAGTTAATCCACTGCTTATGCTTTATTGTTACCTCAGACAGAGATTCCACATGTAAACTGAATAGATTTAAGTCTCTCAACACTATAATGTACCAAGGAGAATCCACTAGTAGTCGGATTCGTAAATGATTGTAAAACAGCAATTGTTCAAGTGGCAGTATGTACATACTTCATTAGTCAAATAGCGTATCAAATATTTCAGCATTATCAATGTCCTAGTTTTAGTACTGATTTCCAATTACTGCAATACGTATTAACAAATCGTTCCAGATGTTTCACGCACAGATTTTTCTCAAGTGAACGAGAATTAGCAGTCTTCGGGGCGAATGTGGCGAAAATAACTCACGCCTCAACACACCTTTACAATATACGCCGCTGAAAGATCCATTTGCGTATGTGTGAATCCCTCTCGTTTATTATAACTACCTACCTATACGCCATAAATATAAATGTTAAATTTAACACCCACCTACTTATATAGACGTCAAAATGAATGATTGTGTCTGGTTTTTGTTTTCCACTACAACTACAATGCATCTATATTTTGTTATTAGTTGCAGCCCGCGAGTAACCCGCTAACAGTCCAAACATTAATTAACAGCGGCACAAGCTCAAACGTTAATTAATTAACGTCGAAATTTGAATGATACAATGATTTTCAATTTGCCCTAGTGGCAAGTTTGACTGGGTATTGATTATATGTAGTTTTAAGAGAGATTCAGGCGAGTGAGTGCATGTTACCAGTAAACACCTCCAGAGTTGATGTGTCAGTAGCAGGGATGACAACGCGCGAACTATACTTTCTCTAATACAAGCGTTCATAGGCTACGGTATTTACTTTATATCAGGTGGCCCGGTTGCTTGTATGCCTATCGATGTTGTATATAAAACCAGTTGAGAATGCGCAAGCTTGCATTGCCAGAGGAGCACCTAGCTCGTCAATTATATAACAATTCAATATATTTTTTTTAATTTGTCGGCCTTTTTGACCATGTTCCTTAAGAGATAGGAACGGTATTCCTGAACATTCCTATTCTACATTTTTATGCTGAATCCGAATCTGAAGTCAAAATTCGAATATTCGAAAAAAGCAACAGACAAACACAGAGACAAACAAATAGATTTCAGATAGTAACTGTGTTCCTGAAAAGTGTATAATATAAGAGGTAGGCTGGCTCCTTGGCCAGTCGGCTACACGTGATCATTCGGCAATACGCGCAACGTGTTGCATAATTCAACGACCACGCCTAATATGTTGTATAAATACATATAGTCCGTACAAGTAGTCTAAATATAAAACAAAATTTATAGACGGGTAACGTTCATATTATAGGATGACTTAAATTGATTTCATAACTAGACGACTGCCGCGACTTCGTACCAGTTTCAAAATTCCTCATTTCTTATTGCATCTCTCGGATACACATTCGTGTTTGTGTGTGTTGTCTATCAGACAGACGTGTATACGATTTGTGACAGCACGATTTGTACTTTAAGCAGATAACAAGCAATTTATTAATTTGCGTCACCCCGTTCCCCTGGGGTGATCGCTTCAGATGAAGCCTTTATAGCCTTCCCGGCTAAAAAGGCTTCATCTGAAGCAGTCCCAGGGGGTGTTTTAGTCAGTGGAAATCTGACATAACCAGTTCGTTCGCACAAAATGGTATCTTTGAAAGATTTCACCTCCTCCCTCCCATTTTCCGGAGGTTGCCCCTCACGGAAGAATGACCAATGCACACCCGGGTGTGGGTTAGTCCTTCTTTTGTGAGTCTTGAATTTTCTTGGGCGAAAAAAAAAAAACAATTTATTAACATATACAAATGTTTACAATTTCTATAGGAAATGGATTACGAGTTGACTTCAAGCTTATGTATTTTGTGAGGAGATTAATTGATTAAGATTAAGATAACGTTGTCCTACAGATGTTCAGTATCCGTGGTCATGGAGTAAGACTGTTGTCATATCAAACAATATTACAATTTGCCACGGCTATTGTTTCACAAACAGCCCATAATCTGCATATTAATTCAGATAAGACAAAAGTGATGTTACGGCCACGTTTTATTTTAACTACGTCACTCATAGCTAAACGTGGAACGCACTTCATACGAGTGTGGCGTAAAATTAACGACGCAGAAGCGAACTCTTCCGCGTTGTTTTTTTTATAACTCTGTGGATGAGGTAATGAACAGTAGACATGCGAATTACAATTGGTACAAGTTTACAGAATTGCCCTCGGTTTTTAAAGGGCAACGCAATCAATCAATAGTACAAAACATACTGCTGACACGTAGGTAGTAATTTATAAACGATTGCAACCTGAGACATTGTCCGCGCGTATCCCGGTATCCCGTATTGCTCTTTCTACTTTCTTTCTTTTGCCTTGGCTGCTAAGGGTCATATCGTTATGTGGTCCCTCAAAAATTGGTCTATCTAATTAAAAAAGTATTCAAATCCGACTGGTAGTTTCAGTGATTAACGTATTCAAGCAAACAAACAAAGTCTTCCGCTTTATATATTAGTATATATAAATATATATATAAAGTCCGTAATGTGGGTGTGAAAGAGAGAGAGCGTTATACTAAAAGTCACCTGTAGTACAGCGCTCTCTCTTTTACACCAACATTATGATAGCGTACGACTATATAATATTGAGTGAATTATATTACGAACAGAATAATTCTGTGATTTAAAACAAATTGTAATGAGTTTTTAGAACAAGGTCTGTGAAATGACTCAACATTATTATAAATTGGAAAACTTTCAAACAATTAAAATTTAAAATAAATTATTTCTCCGGTATTACCGGTTACGTTTAGTGCTGTGGGTACCCAAGACGCGAGTACTGACTCACACTTTATAGCTTTTAATTTATGCCTGTTAAAATGAGTAATGAAAATTGTGGAATAAGTAAATCAGTAAGCGAGTTAAATTATAATATAAGGTTGGCAATATTCTAAAAATAAATTGTCGAAAACTTAATGTAGATAATTAGTGGTGTCATGGTTGGCGAGCCGGCGCGGCGGCCATGGCGACCATCCGCGTACCGTACCTACCTAAGTCGTGCCAATGAACTTCTCTTGGCTTCGTATCGCGGAGGCGTTGGCTCTTTTAGTTTTTACGCAACAATAACATCACCGTGTGGCTAAATATACATTATTTGTATGTAGCGAAAGTACGTGAATTCATGTCCCAACGAATCGTCTATGTTTTTGTGTTCACCTTCTCAATATTACCTAATCTGTGATCTTTGAGTAATTCCTGTATAAAGGGCTGATTAATTTATAGCCTACGGTCTAGAATTCAACAAATTAATCGCAATACGTTAAAATGTACAAAAATGATTCTGAAACGGGTAATAAGAAAATAATAAAATATAATGCCTATCGAATATATGATTAATATCGTTATGATACTAAGACTGAATACACGGATTTTAAATGAAATAAGTAATATCGGTGTGTAATTAGTTGCAAATCGGACAAAGAGTGAAAAGTTACCGCTGTTAGCAACCCTTGTAACCTTTTATTAGGTAACCCACATCGAATTAAGTTCATACTAACTGTGATAGTTTAGAGCGTACTCGGCCACGCTGCTCCATTGTGTATTGGCTGAAGCCAGTATTAGTGAACTGCGCCTGTGCTCTAAAGCCGCCCGAAGGTCACTGACTTCATTTAAGAAAAATCCTCAAGGATGCTCCATACAAACATAGTTTGATTCTATTTAGGAAACTAAACTCAATTCAAGACTTGGATAGTGCGTTCCTTAATGCTTATTACTACGTAGCCCGTATATCTTAGTACAATTTCTTCAAATTAAATTCGGTTTAAGGCGAAGGTAACCAAAAAAATAGAACAAAAAAAGACCTTCAGAGCTGTGCTCGGAGCGTAGCTAGAGCAAGTAACTCAACGTAATGTCGCAGTTTAAAACGCATTTATTATTATTACGGCTTTATCAATTCAAATAGTACGTGAAGCGGTCCATGTACTACCGATATCCATTTTTATCACAATCGCTCGCTAGGTCAACAAAACATGGGAATCAAGTTGATCTGTGACTCATTTTACGTGACACACAAAACGAGAATACCTACTAATTTCCTCGAACAACTCGCGATATATACAATGAAATATAAACAGAAGTAAAGAATACGAGACGATACATTTGTTAGTTGATTTCAATACTTACATATGAAATTGGCACAGATATTTCGCAGTCAAACTCTCTCCAGTCTCCAAAAAAAAATGTTATTTGGATGTCTTTTATGAGGTGGAAGTTTCTGAGGTGGAAGTATGTGCTAGCCTACTTTATTACCGAAACGATATCTAAGGGGTCTGCTTGCAGAAGCTATAAAGGCCTCTTTGGTCAATTCATAAATGATTCATTACATATAACCCGACCAATGAAACTGTACTAATACAATAGTAGCACAGCGTGCTTTTGAGGTGCATATTAAACTCGGCAGAGTTACGAAATGAAACATAACATGATTCGCGTAAGGAGGCGAAAGGTCATAAAACCTCTTTTTATTTCAATGAATAACATCCGTGGTGAATAGATGATTAGGAATGTATCATTTGATACTTTTTCAATCACGATATCAACGCACAATAGAATGAATAGTGGTGTGGTCGATCCGTTAATATTTATTATCTACAATAATACCTAATTTGATCTCACGTCATTTATTTATTATTTGTAAGCACACGGGCTTTGTTCAATAACATTGCGCAATTCGCTTCTAATCCCCGTTTATATATATAATGTATAACATATAAGCAATGATGTGCTGTATTCAATTATTATTAACTAGCTGAAGCCCGCGGCTTCGCACGCATGAGACTTGGACTTTTAGTAGCCTTTATTTCTGTTGTTTTTTAAACAGTAAGAATTTGAGGTCTATAGACCTCAAATTCTTACTGTTTAAAAACAAAGTTCAGGGTCGTAGAGGCAACCATGAGCGATTCAATTTTCATACAGCGCCATCTATTGACCTTTACGGGAGGCAACGTATATTTATTTTATTTTTATTACATAAAAATGCATAGTTATTTTATGTCACATAAATGCGTATTCTGTGAAAATAATAATAAAAACGCAAAGTTACCGATATTACCCCCTAATTTTAACGGTTTTTCATTTTTTACGCAGGAACCCTAAAAATTACGGAATAAAAAGTAGCCTATATTCTGCTCTGAACAGTCCTCTACCTATCAGTGAAAGTCCCGTCAAAATCGGTTCAGCCATTTCGAAGATTAGCCCGGACAAACAAACAGACAGACAGACAAAAAAGTTAAAAATGCATGCTTGGGCTTTGGTAACGTGAAAATAACGATATGAGCTTAAGATAAAGGCTTTATTTTGAAATCACAGACACTTCAATTTTATTTATATGTATGTATGTATATAGATTCGGGCGGCAAGCGTAGGAGGTTATTCAACTACATGTTATCAAAAACATGAAACATTTTTTACCAAATATCGACCACAAAATTCTAATCAGTAGGACGCTATAATAACGGCTTACCATCAAAAGCAATATGGGTGTTGATGCCTTGGTACTTAAAAAGACGCAAGATTTGTAATATGTTGAGTCAGGCAGAACCGGCAAGCTGATTTGTGCTAGGTTTAACCATATTTTAATAAAATTAATTACCTATTTATATCGGCAGGTAGGGAGAAACGAGCATGATCTCGATCCTTACACGACTCAGTCGCTTCTTTAATTTAGGATTCCGTATAATTATATGTGTTCAAGTGTTTGATATTTTTTATAATTTACTAAGAGGCAAAATGCCTACTCGATGGTGCTCCAAACATGTATGTATTGTTACAAGCGTACAACTCCGTCGCCTTGGTGTGCTTTACGGAGGATTGCTTAACATTCCCGGGATAAAAAGCTGTTGTCTCTGTGTTGACTCGCAATGTAAACTTGCACCTTGCAAAATTTCAACAACACAGCAATAGAGGTAATCCAACTTGGCATACCATAATTATCACGATATCTGGGTCCTAAAGCGGGTGACGCAGCGGGTACAAGTTAGTACTTAATAAAAAGAAATGCAATTTCATGGTGGTCGAGTCGATTCGATGACGTAGAGTAACCAACAGCTGCCAGACGGTCTATAATGTAAATAAGGTGCTTTCGCGTGCACTGATATTGCGTAGTGACAATTGCGCGTAATAGTAATCCGTCGGTAGATACGTATACAATACACCACGAGGCGGAACAAACGACACAAGGCGAACGCGCACACGTGTGGCGTGTGGCGAGGTGCGGGGTATGGACTATGGTAGACATCGCGGCGCGGCATAGGCTGATTGGAAAATGTAGTCGATATCTAGTGGGCACAACTACATTTTCAATTACGCGATATTTATAAAATATTTTATAAGTACCACTAATTTAATGACCAGCCCTACTGGAGGAAAGTCCAAGAACCATTCGTAAACCATTTACAAACTTCGGTAACTGCTTTGCATTAAGTAGACGTGAGCTGTATGCTTGTCCGCTACCCGGCCTGTTTAAAAAGTAGGAGAAAGAAAGTCTAAATATTCTAAGAAAAAGATAAGAAAGAGGTTTTTGCATAGTTTAACAGGTGATACCACAGGTGTCCCTGGAGGGATCACCGCTCACCGTCACCGCTTTGCATCAAGCAGGCACGAGCGGAATGCTAGGAAAAAGAAAGCCTAAGCTCTATAATAAAGTCAAAGAACAGGTTTGTACAGAGTTTAAAAACTCGTACGAATGCTCTACGTTAATTAATTCGTTATTACACAATATAAATTACGTTTTAACTTTTTAAACGAAAAATGTGTCTCTTATTTTAGCAGTTGAATAGTAAATTTTCGCAGTGGTAGCAATTAAAGATTATGGAGGTTACTAGGCCAGGCCGCTGCATGTACTCCCGACCCGGCTGTCACCCACCAGAGCAAAGTTCTGTGAGATAAGGAATCTACATTGTCTGGTATACTATCAGACTAATCTTTGTATTGATATCCCCTTGACCTATTACAACATTTAGCTGCGCAATAGCGTTAACTCTGTCGGTCGTTCGCCGAATTTACATTTTCAATCGACTTCGAAATAAAAGTGTTTCGTTCGTAGTCGCGTATATATTTTCTCTGTTTATGTTTAATTCTATTGACATGTCAGGGACGAGGGAGTGAGTTTGATAATTTGACTGTATTTCTAGATATCTGGGTTTCTCATACAAAAAACCAAAAAACGAGCTTTGATCCGCGATTTTTTTACACGGTCAGTGGTACGGAAAACTGTGAGGATGAAACCGACCCACATAGACTTATTTAATTAAACCACTAGTATGTCCTTCTGTAGTAATTTTAATTACCTGTAAATTAGTGTACTATAATAAATTTGATAATAGGGGTACTTGTTCGACGCGAATTCATTGATTTTGAACAACTAGATATAGTCATAATGACTCAATACAACATTTTATTGACATATATTGACCACAGGAGAGTCTCTACCCTTCCGAGCTTCACAGCTTATTTATATATTATACTGTCATCAGAAACACAATGCATATTATATTATTCTGTCAATTGCGCTAGGTTAGCTGGATTCCTTTTAGGGATAAGTCAGCATATGTATACTTATTTTATGTAAAATAAAAATATTACATCTACAATACTCAATTGTTTCATGGTGATGCAAAACGGAGAGTAGATCTACTTTAAACTCGTTTGACTTCGTAGCAATTAGCAATATAATGTATTTTCAGTCATTATGTAAACTGGTTTCCTGATCATCTGGATGGAACTAATGAATAAATTGGAAAGACTTCAGAATCTATGTATTTGGTTCATATTCGGTCTGCGTAAATATGACCACGTAACTCAATACCGCGAACAACTTAAATAACTTAAATGGCTATCAATTCGCCAGCGTAGAAATTTGCATATCTTTCCTTTCTACATTGCATACTCTTCAACACTAGAGCGCCACCTTATCTTAATCCATGGTTCAAGTTTTGCTCCTTCACTCACAACTTGCAGCTTCGTTCTTGTGAAAACCTTGTCCTGTCCTTTCCCTCTCATTCTTATAAATTCTTCGATCAATCCTTCACCGTCGAAGCTATTAGGCAGTGGAATAATTTACCAGTGGTTATCAGACTAGCGAAATCTATTGCCATTTTCAAAAAAATAGCAAAAAATCACCTTCTTTCTCTCTGATTTCAACTAGTTAAAACTGACATTTGAAACATATACATGTTTGTGTATTTTATGTACAGTGTATGTAATGATATGTGTATATATGTAATCCTACTAATATTATAAATGCGAAAGTTTGTATGTATGGATGGATGTTTTTTTCTCTTTCACGCTTAAACGGCTGAACGGATTTGAATGAAATTTGGCACGTAGATAGATTATGATCTGGATTAACACATAGGCTACGTTATTTGACTCCACGCGGGCGGAGCCGCGGGCAGCAGTTACTATATATATATATATATATATATATATGTCTGTATGTGTGTAATTATGTTTGTATTTGTATACCTGTAACTATAATATCAATAAGTTTAAATTAGTATCAGTCATATTTAATTCTTCATTTTCTTCCTGACTAGATCAACCTTTTTTTTTGTAATCTGTTTCGTTACCTTAAGGTTGCCTTGAAAAGATTGCTTTTAGCAATAAGGCCACCTTGTTGCATAGTACACTTTAAAATTGTAAAAATCCTTTCGAATGTATTTCTAAATATCTGTATTATGCAAATAAAGTGTATTCTATCTATCAGTATGTAACTATTATTTAAAATACTTTTACATACGCCCGTTCAATTTGTACAATGTGCGACACTCTGTCGATCTAACATTCGTCAGCCGCGTGGTGGCTAATACAATCGACCTCGTCAGATACACGTGTGTGATGAGCGAAGCACGCGAGGCAGGTGCCCGCGATTCGAACATAATCTAAATATACCAATATTAACATGGCAACATTATACAAATTAAGAGGATACAGGGCAATGAATTGCAAAATTGGTTGATTTCTGCGTTTTCTATATACAAATCAAACGTCCATACTATGATTCTCGATTTCCTTCCTGAATTTCACAATATACGTAGTAACTATTAATTAATCTGTAGCAATAGATTATCCATCATCCTGCTATGCATCCAACTTAAAATTGTCCTAACGTTTCCCATTTTATTTAATGTTTCTTTTGGGTTATGTTTGAGATACTTTTTGGAGGAAACATCTCAACAAGTCAATCTAACATTAATAAAAATGGTGTTCCTTTTTAATTCACTGATGATCAACGCTAAAGGGGGCAAAAAGGGGATTGACAGTTTGTATGGAGCAGAAATATTTTTCAAGTTAGTGACTTGAAACTTTGTACAGATACTCTCTATTAGAACCCAAAAAAGTAATTGCAGTGTTTGCAAAAATTCCACCCCTTAAAGGGTGTAATGAGAGTCAAAGGTATTTATTCTTCCTTCCGCGTTGTGCAATGCCACTAGTGGCACGGAAGACTTAACAGTAAATCTTTCTGTAAGAAGATACGCGATCTGTGATTTTTGTTTGGTATTTCCTACGCTTACAGCTTGGGTTCTGTGCTTCAAATTTTTCTTTAAAAGGCTGGACACACTCGCACATGTATTAAAACAAATACGTAAGATTCACTCACTTGGGATATTTCAAATATAATTATTATTTTTTATACTAATACAAGTACATGAATGCAGTAAAGTAATAGAGTCAATGAAGTTTAACATTACTAGGATTATTAGTAAAACTATCGGCCACACTAATTTTCAGATCAGATCAGATTTTAAACTACTATTAACTAAGGGCCAGATCAGAGAAATGGTAGAAAATTCAATACCATAATTACCAAACTGCCTGGTGGTCTTAATTCACAAGCAAAAGTAGTTAGAAAAATAATTACAATGTATGAGTACATGGAAAAATAAGATAGCTATATTACATTTTAATACTTTCTTCTTTGCAAATATTAAACCCACGTTTTGTGCGCGAACCGAACCCACGTTGGCAACCATTCGACCACCGGGCTCGCCATTAAATGATGATTCCGCTATCCTCTTGAAACGGCAGCATATTGCGTTTCGTCTGTCGCGATGTTATCAGAAATGGATTAAGGGCAAGGCCATTTGTGTTATGGACAGTGGCTAATGTATAATAATTACGATGCGCGGAAGTTCCTGGTAATTGTTATAACGACGTGTAGCAAATAGAACATCACCAGTTATCAGCATTAACATTGTATGCTAATTTAATGATTGCCCGGATTGCTTCCAATTCATATAGGTTGACGGTTCGTAACGAAACAATCCCTCCAAAATCATGCTATATAAATATTTGACGGTACAGTGAACTCTTTTAATTCCCTCAATGTTACGAGATCTAGCATAGGCCCATTTCAAAATAATCCTAGTATTTTTATTAAAATGTAAACAGTATTATATAGTTATACAAGGTGGCAAATTTGAATGAAGGGAATGTATAGCCCTGTATATTGATTGAGCAAATATACTGACAAATAACATTATTTTGTGCCAAAAATAAGTGCGTATACATGAACGTATAAACATAAGTACAAATACACTATAATAAATACACTAAAATAATAAAATACATATAAGTACAAATTGTGAAAAAAGATTTATATAAAATCAACTTCACCAAATTCATATGGGACGAAGCGAACGCGAATAAATTGCAAGGGACATTCTTAAATAAAGAAACATTTAGCTGGGATTTATTTAAAAAATCTATTATTGCTTCATTTTTAAACAGTTCGTTCAGAAAAAAATGATACGCCATATTTTTATGTACTCTCCATACAAGCACAGTATTTTATTCGCACTGTAAATTCAGTCGCCGATCGTCGCTTCATGACAACATAGATTATTATTAAGATCAGCTACCTTTTGTCACCTTACTTTTTGGACTTTCAATTGCCCCTACTTACCATTTACTACAAATGCCATTCAAGAAAAAATAATGGTAGGTACTGCGTTTTACTTATTGCAGCGCCTCGTTGTTTACCTCGCCTTAACGAGGCCAGGGCAGCAGAAATATAATTAATTAAATAATTATGTCAATCAATCAATCAATAAAATAATTTAAAGTTGTCGGTTGTGGAAGATCTGATAAAACGCCCCCGAAATTAAATTCTTAGGTGTTCAGAAGGGGTGGCTAAATTTGTTGAAGTGTGAAAACACACGCGATAATTTAATTAGATATGTAAATAATTATTAAAAACCGACAGAATCAACTTCGCAACTTCATTGAAGTCGTTCACTTCAAGGAACTTATATTAGACTATCAAACGCTTACAACAAAAATAGAATGTCTTAATAAAAAACGCTTATCTTTAAAACTGACTTCGGTGATGCTTGCGTCCGTACCGCATAAATAAGTTTATTTACAAAACTGTGACTCGAATTCTATTTTATTTCATCTTTACACAACACTGACCTAAACTCGCCTAAAACTACACTAAAACCTCAAGCTATATTTTTATCAATTTCGTAAATAAACTTGTTTCTATAGCAAACTTCACAAACTTCATACATCACTATATATGTTCTATAATGTATACGAAACGTTTCAAAAACAACAACAAACGTAATACGGCTATTATTACGTCTGATTTTTCGCTTTCCGAACTTCGAAGATAAGGCGGGGGAAATTCTATTGTATTTAATGTTTCTTGATTTATTTAAACTACTCTAGTAAGAAATACTACACGATTTTCCTGTATGTTTACATGACCTTTTATCAAATGTATAATGTATATGCATTTCAAGAGTTTTAAGAGAGGTAGGCCGCATCAAAGCAGCCCGTCTGGGGAAGTACCTCCACCTTAAAGAAAACCGCAGCAAAATAACAACTCCCTAGAGGGTTGTTGTGTTCCTGCGTGTGAGTGAGGTCACCAGTAAGCTCCCAAGGAGTTGCTGTGTAAGAAGCAGAGGAGGCATCGCGCGTGTGTTACTTAATATATCGCAAGCGTTAATAGGCTACGGTACCCGCTTTACATCAGGTGGGCCGTATGCTTGTAAGCCTCCCGAGGTAGTATAAAAAAAATACTCGCTTAGAAACCTAGGAAGAGAGGGGGAGGGGAGGAGGGATATTCTATGACAGATACGGACGGTCAGAGCGGCGCCATCAAGGTTCCTTTTTACCTCTTTAGTAGGAACCTTAAAAAGTTTTAAAATTGGCAAAGATATATTCTAACATACACATACAAAAAAAACATCCGAGTTGAATTCATTAACCTCTTTGTTTTTGAAAACGGTTAATAATTTTATTGGCACTACGTACGGCGTTGGTCACGTTCAAGGCGAGAAAAAATCACGTACTATAAAATGCAGATTACGAAAAATGGAATAAATTCACAGACCACGTGATATCTCAAAGATTCCGAATGAAAAGAATTCGTACATAACGCGGCATTAAGATGTAGTATTAGTAAGGAAATGTGAGAAAGTGGAGATTAGATAAATCATACATAAATATATTATGTATGATTTATATTTATATTACATAATATAGTAAACCTATCAATGACATCATCCTCATATTGACCTTATCGCTATTTGGCGTCGGCGCAGAATATTCTTAGATCCATTCATTTCTGTCAATCGCCAAATCCCATACGTACTTTATTTTCCTTTTCACAGAATCCATTTATGTTTTCTTCGGGCTCTTTCCTCCATTGCATCCATCCACATTCCATCTCATTCACCTACTCCATAGAATCATTTCTCTTACCAGCGCCAGTTTAATTCTTCCTCTTTTCTACTCATTCAAACACAAAGGTAAGAAATCATTAGAATATACAATGTATCCATAATATCATTTTAGCCGAAGAATATGTTTTAAACCACGACAAGGGCAAAACGTAACGTACGTTCGCCTGAGGTGAAGCGGTTCCCGAAACCTACGGGCACTAGCAACACGATAAGTATTGGTTACCATCGTCGCATTAAGACAGAAACTTCTCGCCGTCTTTTTGGTGATCTTTCTTACTCGCAAGAAGGATAGTAACATCTACGAACTCATTATTTGGCTGTGGTGTACAGTATTTCCCCGGCTAGATTGCGTCTTATTTGTGTACGTTTTAAAAGAATTTATGATCTTACGGTCTACCTCAATTCTTATCATTCGCGGAAAAAGCGATATTGAAAATTTGCGAGACAAAACAATATTTCAAGAGTACGTTATCAAACGTGATAGTCGTCATTGTCTTCACCTCTGCAACAAAAGTCGTTTCGTTTGTATCCACAGTCAAAACTGGAATTAATTATATTTCGTTAACATTCAGCAGTAATTTATACAAGTCTGGTTGTTGTTCTGGATAGTTATATTTATTGCTAGTGTGCTGTATTTGTAATGATAGGTACCCATTACTGCCAAATTATTTAACGACTTGTGTACATTGCTCATTGCTTGCTTTGTGCTATCAGAGTGGACCCACCTATCATCGTGCATTTGTAATAGGGGTTAAAGTATGAAATTGCCATTTTATAGTAATAGATACTTTGAATAGACATTATTATCCTTCATGGTGTGAGATTTTCGAGTGAAAATATTTTCACTATGAGGATTTTCTTTTAAAAAATGTGCAACATTTGACTTTCGAATTTTTTTTTTTTTATTCACCTAAGAACGGAAAGATGGATACTTCGAAAATCCGATAAATTTTTGAATACGAGTTCCGACGAGGAACTAACGCGGCAGAAACGGCTCGCAAACGAGTGGAGACTGCTAATGAATACACCGTGCGTTTTTGGTTTAAACGCTTTCATAATGTAAACTTCGACTTGAAGAACGAACCACGTAGAAGACCGCCCACACGGGTGAATAACGCTTATCAATTCAGCGTTATTCACCTGTGTTCAGGAGATGGTGGAAGCCGATCCGAGTCAAACTACCCAGGAATTAGCGGCATGGTTTAACGTTACCTTACTTACAATATTGACTTATTGGCATCAAATCAATAAGATAAAAAATATGAAAAATGGGTGCTTTATGATTTGACTGATTTGTTTATAGAAGCAGCAGCTTCTATGAACTGAAATACATCCTAATCGATCACTGCATAGTTTTCGGAATTATAAATTATGAAACGTTTAACAGCTATGTTCTGTTCATCTTTCTCACTCAACAGATATTATACCTAAATAGAGATGAACTGTCTTGGATTTGATAGGCTATGTTGTAGGTTATAACTTCCGCACTGGCAGAATTATAACAAAATACAAATGGAACGTTATTTGTTATGGCCTGTTTTATTACACGTATGTTTCAGTGACTTGTGTGCTATTGACCATAACAGATACAACATACATACGAGTACTATCAGCTGATGTAAATTATAAAAGAACATTTAATCTTCACCTTAGCGTACATACGCACTGCTATATAAAATGTACTTGTACGTTCGTAAAACGTCGAGATGGTGTTGTGTAGGTACTTGACGCATAGTTTCTGTTTTCTGTTACTAACACGAAATAATCCAACATCAATAATTATTTATGTACATACACTAACATAAATTAAAGTAAACTCTGTGTTACTGTGGATCTATTCCGAAATGAATTACATTCGTGATAGGGCACCTCGATTTTGACTGCCACCGATAAACGGTTTTGTTGAGAGCTGTACCAACATGATACATAAAAATCCTAATGAACTCTTTTGAACATCACGGCCCGTATAATCCATCGCGTTTATTGTCAGGAACTCATTCTCTCGACAGCTGCAGGTTAGAGAATAAAATATGTATACTGACCTCCATGACAACGTAGACGTAAGCTGGGCTGTCCATGCAGTCGTGCATCGCCACGAGGTTCGTGTGGTGCAATGCCGTGAGCTCCCGTAATATTTTGATTTCCTTGACGAGAATTTCCGACGCCTTTTGGATACCTTTCTTGGTTACCACTTTCACAGCCACTGATTGAGACGGATTCTGGAGTAAAAAGAAAAAAAACTCGTTGGTTGGGATTTCTAACATAATCTTAATACTAATAGGTGGCACTTACGTCCGGGACACCTTCTGGTACTTATGCAATATATGGTGGAGAACTGGAAGGGTCCCGGCAGATTGCAGAGGCGCAGTCATCCTGCCCTTGTATATAGCCAAGGGGTCACGCATGGACTGCGCCAGCTATAGGGCCATCAGTTTGATCAGCTTAGCAAAAAAAATATTTGGAAAGGTAATTGAAAGGAGAATGAGGGTGAAATCTGATGGAATGCTGTGGGAGGCACAGGGAAGATTCCGAAATGTGTCGTTCCAGTACAGATCAAGTTTTCTCGCTACGCAATATCGTGGAGAAGCATCTAGCCGTAGACCAGAAGGTTTTCTGCGGTTTTGTGGATCTTGAGAAAGCATTTGATAGGATTGTGCGAAAGGAACTGTGGGACATCTTGCCGAGATATAGGATTGACGGTGCACTACTCCGTGCTGTACAGTCTACCTACAAGGATTGCTCAGCATGTGTGCGAATAGATGGCAGCATGTCACCCCGGTTTGATGCCAAAATTTGTGTCAAACAGGTTTGCATGCTGTCTACTAGGCTTTTTTGTTCTGTATCTGCATGATGAATGTAGGATTAGGCATGGGTGTAGGATTAAGTAGAGGTGAACTGTCTGCTTTATGCAGACGATGCCGTCCTATTAGCAGAAACATCTTCGGATCACAATAATGAAAGACGATTGTATGGTGAAAGTCTTACTATTGCATGCGAAGAAGACAAAGATTGGTATTTGAAAGAGAAGAAACCAGAACTAATGTAAGGATTATGGTTGATGATGAAGTGTTGGAACAAGTGAATGAGATTGTATACCTTGGATGCGCTTTTAGCAGGAATGGAAGGTAGACCGCTGATGTGGAAAGATGAGTGAGTACTGGGAATAGTGCAATCCTAAGCTTACACACGGTACTGAACCCTTAAGTTTAAGGAGAGACTTTGCCTCCCTTTGTGTGTTCTACCGATTGTACAACGAGTTGTGTTCTGAAGAGTTGTTCGAAATGATGCCGACAGCAACTTTTTATAACCGCACCGATCGCCGACGGCGGGGAGTTCACCCTCACACGCTTGAACCGCAATGGTCGCGTACTGTGCGGTTCCAGAGAAGTTTTCTTCCGAGAACTCTCAAGCTGTGGAATGAGCTCCCAGCCGAGGTTTTTCCAGGGGACTACATGGAGTTCTTCAAGAAATGCATGAAGAGGTTTTTAGAGGGTCGGCAACACATGAGTGACGCCCCTGGTGTTGCAAATGTCCATAGGCTACGGTGACTGTTTAACATCAGGCAGGCCGTATGCTTGATTGCCACCTTAGTGGTATAAAAAAAAGGCTAGTGTGAATGGAACGTTGGGAAAACTTTTTGGCAGTAAAGTTTGAGCTAGAAGGCATAGCTCGCTATACACAATGCAGTGCTGGTCTCAACCCTTACTTATGGAAGCGAGAGCTGGGTATGGCAGAGAGAGTATGAAAGTAGAATAATCGCGGTCGAGATGCGAGCGTTGCGCAAAATTTGTGGCGTAACGTTAGTAGATCGTATTCTCAATGATGATGTTATAAACAGAGCTGGTCTGAAAGACTGGCGGTGTTAAAATAAGAAGATGCATGCTCCGTTGGTTCGGACATGTAGAAATAATGCAGGAAGAAAGAATTACGAAACAGATATACAACGCGAAAGTAGAAGGATGTAGAAGCCGAGGAAGGCCAAGACTTACTTACTATGACCAAATTGACCGTGTTTTATCAGAAGGTGATGCCAGGAGCCTTAGAAACAGGCGTTCAAGGCGGGCGTGCATAAGGAGAGCAATGAATGCTAAAGATGTAAGTGAGGTTTGTAAGGATCGAGTCATGTGGCGCTCGGTTCTCTCTGCCTACCCGGCAAGGGATTTGGCGTGAAGTTATAAATAGATAGACGTCATCCCACTAATTATTATTAAGTAAAAAATCTCTATTCACGCTGCTATTTTAGTCTCATTAATTTAGTTTACAAGCGAATGGTTTTATCAGAAGGAGATGTCAGGAACTCAGGAGCCTTAGGAACCGGCGAGCGTGCATGAAAAGAGCTATGAATGTGAAAGAAGCGAGTGAAGTGTGTAAGGACAGCGTCTTATGGCGCTCGGTTCTCTCTGCCTACCCCGCAAGGGACCTGGCGTGAAGATATATATATATATATATATATATATATATATATATATATATATATACAAGCGAATGGATATTTTCTCAGATCAATGTACAAAACAAAGCCTTTATAGTACATTCACACGTGTGCCTTCTACCTATTGCACAAGAGTTAGAGTGGGAAATGATACTTACAATGCGGCCGCTAATTGCTTATTTGTAACTTGTAGGTTTTCATGGTTATAATAGCGAGGTAAGTTAGATCAATTTTAGATATACATAGAGTGCACAAAATATAGGTAGCTATATGAATGTTTTGAAGTATAATTAAATAAACCATTAAATACTCGTATATATTAAAGCAGTTTAATAAAAGTTACATAATGGCAATTTTTTTTTCGTAATTTTATACGAGTAAGCTTTAGGGGTAATGTAAAGCTGAACTCTACATTGGCGCAGACGCGTAAAGCAACTAGTGTCTAATATAAATGGGAATTCTGAATGACAAACGCAATTCTAACTAGGTTCTATTGTAATTGAGTACTGTCGCTATAAATACGTACACAGTGTGCCAATCTAGAGCCCATCGTGGCAGAGGTTTGCACAAACTGTAATTAAATGTCACCTCATAGGTATTATTTATAATGACTAAGTTGCCTCAGTTACCTGCAAAATGATAACACGAGTGCAGCGAGCGTTGAATAAGGTCGTCGCAGGTGGGCGGCTTCGTACGTGCAACAAGGTCCTCCATGTTCAACTACATCGCGTGTGTATAAAGGCGCTTATCTACTAGGTAAGATTTACCCCGCAACACAGGGATCTCATCATGTTTGACAAGAGAGCGCAAAGTTGTCTGATGATGCCCATCTTGTTTTCTGTCTCTGACAATTAGAGCCGTACTTCAAATGTTAATAAGTATGTTTTAACAACATCGCTAGTGTAATAAAGGAAATAATACTGTTAAAGTTATCAAAGTGGTTGCGAGACACAACACACAATGAAAATGTAAAAAAAAAAACCGGCTAAGTGCGAGTTGGACTCGTGCACGAAGGGTTCCGTATAAAAACGGCAAAAAAATCATGTCTGTTGTATGGGAGCCCCATTTGATTATTTGTTTATTCTGTTTTTAAGTATTTGTTGTTATAGCGGCAACAGAAATACATCATCTGTGAAAATTTCAACTGTCTAACTATATCACGGTTCATGAGATACAGCCTGATGACAGACGGACGGACGGACAGCGGAGTCTCAGTAATAGGGTCCGTTTTACCCTTTGGGTACGGAGCCCTAAGAGCATTGGATTAAATTTCAAAATTGTCATGACTGAGACCACCTTAAGCTTGATAATTTCACCTTTGTACTGTTATAGAGCCCTGTGAATTACAATTTAAATTAAGTTCTTACCGTCTTGCCCGTATACGGTAAAGTCGAATGTATAGCACTTCAAGATTTACGCTTTGATGTTTGCACCAATCTTATGCCGTATTTTACTTTATTTATTAAAAGCGTAACTGAGATTCTAACGTCTGACGTGGAATAATTTTTTCATTCACTGGGAATAACACTAGATTAGCTCGTCAGTCAGTCAACATATGGTCAACTTGTCAACGACCGTTTCCAGATAGTGTGGACAAAAAATTGAAGAGGAACAGCGCTCAACATGTTGTCCTTGAAGTTTAGTAACGTACGCCACACGCCGAATGTTGTCAAGTGGATATGCTCCTTTATGATACATATACTATAGTTCAATGACGATGACCATGCTCAATTTATCTTTTCCACTAGTTTCTTCCCAACTTCCCTAATTGTTTATTTTACTATTCACTATGTTGGCTTTCCGCCTAAGGTGACGACGATTCACATCGACTTTTTGATTCCGAATATCAAACTTCAGTTTACAACAGTGATTACCTTTTCCCGTTCTGAACTGTGCCTTTGAAAAAATATCATTCTTCATCATGGGTTTTCTATATTAGTCTTCTTTACATAGTATAAAACAAAGTTGCTTCCCGCCGTCTGTACGCGTAGATCTTTTAAACTACGCAATGGATTTTAATATGGTTTCATCAATAGACAGAATGATTCAAGAGGAAGGTTTATATGTATAATTATAGATTAAATGTAATAAATTATAGTGCATTTAATGTAAATTCAAATTGCAGTATATGTGGAGGCAGAGCGGGTTAAGGAAGAAGATCCTGTCCTGTATGAAATCGTAAAAAACACATGGTCCACGGGCCTTGCTGGGCTTTAAACCCTAATTCTCCACGTATGCGAGATACAAATGTACTAAAAAAAATCCGAAGTCATTCCAAAGTCAAACATCTTCTAGCGATGGCGGATATCCTAAATATTGTCGACGATCACCAGAACAGGGTGGACAAACTGCCACCGTCAGAAACCATTATATTGACAACGGATGGATAGGTCCCTATATCCGAACAAATCCGAAGTCATGCCAAAGGCAAACATCTTCTAGCGATGGCAGATATCTAAATATTGTCGACGATCACCAGAACAGGGTGGACAAACTGCCACCGTCGGAAACCATTATATTGACAACGGATGACTAAATATATAAAATATATCAATAAAGGTAGCGATCAAGCCACTTTCAGCATATATTCACCCAAAGGAAGTGGAGAAATATTAATCTGGACGTTACATCTGCAGCTCTGAAGCAGTATGGAGGGTTAACCTCTAAAGAAAACAAGTTTGTATTGTCTCATAAAAAACAGTTGTAAGCATTGTATATAAAGTACTGTAGTAAAGTCTAATCATAATAATAAAATTATTAATCACTCCAGACTGAAAACAAATTAGTATTGATATTGCACCCGTGCGCATCGCTAGTATTACAATAGAACAGAACTTCTGACTGACTCATCTACGTAAGCTAAAAGTAGTGACGCGGGATGTAGGTAAATAAATATGGTCAGGGTTCTCTTCATCTTAGCAAATAACAAATAAATATTTTATGAAATTAAAAATCCTTATCAAACTCTTGAAATGAAAGAAAAGTGGAAGTATCCCGTCTACTCTGTGGCCTATCAAGGCTGTGTGGAGAGTATCACTCGGGTGTTGCCACCATAAGAGCTTATGGAAACCTCACTCACTCGCAAGAACACAACCCTCATAAGATATCCGTGCTAACCTACATCTATTTCGCCATTTAGCCTGCAATAGCCAGTGACTTCGCGCGCTTTTGACGAGTGACTTTGTTGTTAATATTCTTTTTTTTTCGTTTCAGTGTAAAATTTATTTTATGTCAGAATTTTGATAGTATTTTATAAGTGCTAGTGAACTTATACAGTAATGATAAAACTGAAATACAAGATGTTTATCCACTTTTTATGAGACGTGAAAATTTCAGGTACACTTGTTATATGCTGTACGGGCTAGATTAAATCTTCGCCTTTCACTTTGGGGACAAAAAGAAACAAAAAAAAAACGACGCAAGCTTTAGCTCTAATTAAACACAACATTTAATCGTGTATTAAAAAGGCATCCACAGATATTACCATAATTACAAAACGTCGTAGTGGATTTGGATGACATTTGGCACAAGGCTAAGGCTAAATTATGATCAAGATTAAAAACACATAAAATATCACGTAAGTGAAGCAACGACCAGACTCTAAAGAAGTAAACATCCCTGCTGTCTCCTATAGACAACGCTTATACAATACATCTGCAACATGTCACTGCAGCCCTAAAAACTAGAATCACACTCGCTGCCAAGTTGTGACGTAAGAGTTTTATGTCACAATACCTACAATTTCATGCATCACTGATTATAGGCAGAAATAAACGACAGTATATACTCGCATGTGTCTACACATATACTATCGTTTATTTCTGCTATCCAAATCATATCTTATGATGTACACAAATTTTACAAATTAAATAAAGTTTGTTTGGTTGCTTATTTATTTTGATGCAGCGGTAATCGTACTCTTAAATTTTTACACGATAGGAAGCTACATTATAAAAGGTGTTCGTGTTCGTTCACAAAACTCGAAAAGTCGAACTCAGAATGTACATTTTTTAACTATATACAATAGAAGAAACTGCCTGAATGACAGTGATGAATATTTATTTTTTGTTTTGTCATAATTTTAATATTCATCAAGCGTTCCTAACAATATATCTATATTTTTTAATTTTATATTTACGCAATAATTTTACTCAACTTTAAGAATCTGCGGTACGAAAATGTAATGAAAAAAAATAGTCCACATTGCATATATAAATTACCTCCCTAATAGAGATTTCAGGACCTTTTCATGCCAAAAGAGCTAACATAAATGAATTCCCAATGTAAATCGATTTAGACATTTCAACTAAGTAAGCGATTTTTAGCGAGCATCCCATATTTAGCATTTAATGATCGCGTTGTAGATATTCTCCATGTTTATGTTGACCTCTAGTTAACAGTTGTTATTATCGATGAATACGTTCACCTCCTAAAGTATTACAGATCAATCATCTGTTCTCTTGTCGTACAGCCAAAAACGCAGGGACTTAAGGCTAGAAATTTTCAATGGTTCTTCTAGGAGGCGTAGCCAGCCAAAAAAAGAAAATTCCGAAAATTCCATTGGAAAGATATACGCAAGTGAAGTTAGGAGCAACCTCTAGTCTTGTTTATAGAATGGTTATACACGTACCCAGGAGGGGGCTGCGCCGTGTCTGCGTCGGGCTAACATTAGCCCGCCATACATTCCGTAGGCTCGTGGAACGATTGCAGCTTGACCTGATTTCAACACGATCTCTGAGCCGGGCGGGATCACTTATAGGCCAAGCATACAAGCCGTTTTAAATGACACCATTCACGTCGCTTTGGCCGTAGATGATAATAATATAATAGCGGTTGGATATAGTGCGAGCCTATATTATTGCTACAGTCAACTACAATCATGAAGAGCGGTCACGGTCGCAGTTAGTATGCTCGTCTAGCCAACCTCTAACGCTTGCCAATTTACGAGAGATTTTACTGAGGTGCTCCCATATTGCTGCAATTTAACGAGTTATTCCGGATGATAACTGGAGAATGCACGAATTCTGTGAAATAAGATTAAATGTAGTATGGAACGAATTCCCTACCGAAGTTTTCCCTATGTTTTTAGAGGATCGGCAATGCACGAGTGACACCCAGCTGTCGCATGTGTCTATAGGGTACGGTAACAGACAGGCCGTATGGCTTTTTGTCACCTATTTATTTTTTAATACCACTAGCATGTATTAAAAAATAAAAAGCAACTTAATCAAATAGAACCTTTGATGAGGATGCGCACACATAAACATGGTCGCCATTCGGGCACTATGTATTCGCAAGGTAGGCCGCCGCACATGAGAGTACAGTACGAAATTGTTTTTTTGCGCAAATTTTGTTGACATTACTAAAAAAAGGACAGGCAAAAGGATACGTAAAGAATCGCGTTATTATTGTAATGCCCCACTTTATTATTATCCTTGTTTTAAAATATATCATACAAAAAAGATTACACGTCATAATTTTGTTATAATTAAGGTTAATAACACATGTAATGTTTCTTTTTTATTATATTGTCTGTGATTTAAACTACAATAAATATTTCAAAATATATATATATATGTACAAAATATAATAGTGTTAATATATTATAAACCAGTTGAGAATGCGCAAGTTTGCGTTGCCTGAGGAAAACCTGGCTCGTCAATTATTTTTTTTTTTTTTTTAAACTTTGTCGGCCATTTTGATCATGTTCCCTAAGAGATAGGAACGGTGTCCCTGAACATTCCTATTCTACATTTTATGCTGAATCCGAATCTGAAGTCAAAATTCGAATATTAGAAAAAAGCGACAGACACGCACACACAGACAAACATTAGATTTCATATAGGAACGGTGTTCCTGAAAACTTGAAATTGATGTGACGAAACTTCCTAAAAATCCCCCGCGTACGGGGATCGCCTACAAAAATACGCTCGCTGTGCTGTGCTTTTTATGACAGATTAATTTTGAATTTAATATCTTTACAGACCAATTGTGCATCAATAATCTTACATTGTTGTAAACCCTATTATATGTTTTCAAGAGAGGTAGGATCCAGCGAGAAGTCGTGCTGTGCTCCACCTCCTCCGATCCTATATCTGTTGCGGGGGGAGCATAGCATGACTTCTTGCTCTAAATATCCGTCTGGGGAAGCACCTCCACCTTACAGAAGACCGCAGCCAAATAACAACTCCGGAAGGATTGTTGTGTTCCTGTGCGTGAGTAAGGTCGCCAGTTAACTGAGAGGTCGTTGTGCGTACAGCAGGAGGACCGGTGGGTGTCGAATCGCCACTAGCAGTATGGGCGTGGCAGGCTGGCGCGGCGGTCAGGGAGACCCGGTGAAACTGTTGACCGGGGATCACTTAATCTCCGCCCCGGGAGGCTGAACCACCAGCCTGTGAAAAGTCCCTGTTGCAGTCGTCGTGCCGGAGAAGGAGACCGGGGTGGACCCGACTGCTGCAGCAGGGGGGACCAAGGGCCCTTCCGCCCGCCGCGCCAGCAAACTGCATTACCCGCACGGTACCGTGGTGAAAGACACCGCGCTTTGTCCTTCATTCTGTCTGTTCATCGACCTCTCATTTTATTTACCTCACAGTCATCACACATGAAAAAGCAAAAAAACGGAAAAATGGTTCCACAGCGGCTACCCTTTCCACAATATATATGGACTTTTGCAAGATCAGGGGTTTGCACTCGAACATCAACGCGGTCCATCATCACATGGAAACCGCGCGGCCGACCATATTTTTTCTCACGGAGACACAAATATCCTCACCGGCCGACACTTCTTACTTGCTTTACCCCGGGTACAAATTGGAGCACTTGTTTGTGCGTCATGCCGTCATGTCCATAGGCTACGGTGACTGTTTAACATCAGGCAGGCCGTATGCTTGATTGCCATCTTAGTAGTATAAAAAAAACCCAGGACACTAGTTTTTTATACAACGTCGCGATGCCGTTCGTGCTGCTAACACAGAACTCCTTAAGAGCTTATTTAGCCTAATAAAGTCATGCTTTTTCATTGGTAGAACATGTGAAGCTAGGCAAAGCCCGATGCCTCTCCTTGGACTTAAGTCCTGCGTACCGATGCTCGACGGCGCCATTTTGCCCACGATACTGTAAGCCGCCGCCGCACTCGGGAAGAACATCTTCGTTGTCTCCAGTGATGTGCAATTGATTAACATTGTAAAATTTTATTGTATCCTTAAGGAAATTTTGTATTCTAATAAATCAATTTTATAAAATTTTACAATGTTGTAAAATTTTGTATTCTTTAATCAAATATCTCAATTTTTAAAAATTTTACAATGTTAAAAATTCTTGCAGTTCATGTGTGAACAGAACCAGAAATACCAACCAGGTATCCAGGTGCTCCCACAGAAATAACTGGTGCTTTATGGAGGTATTCTTAGATGAAGTATAATGAACGTGATTATCGTTTCACGAACATCTACTACTGAATAGAACACCCCCCGTTCCAGATTTCCACAAGATCACATTTGAGTAAATTTTGCAAGCATACAATTGCAAGACCGTAGGTCCAGCCAGCCTCTGAATTTTTGGATTTGTGGTCGCCATTCCAGTATCTTTTTCTCGCATCGCCAAAACTGCTTATTTATTGTCTCTAGTCTGATCCTTGAAGCTATTTGTCCGTAACTCTAGTTCTACGACGGATATACCTCATTTCTGAGTCTATTGCGTAGAGAAACTCCGAGCATTACTCTTCACACTACGTAATCTTGAGATTTTGTATGAGGCGCATGTAGGGAACAAAGTCAACAGAGATGTCGGAATATGTCATCGTATGCACGCACGCACTTTGCAAGACTATTGGCCTTTGAGACATTGAGATATTTCGGTACGCCTATAATATACTATATATATACATTCTGTGTACTAAGTATCGGGAATTTGTCAATAAAACAAAAAATACAAATTATTAATCTAAATTTATTTTATCGCCTTCAAAGTAGGCCCCATCGCTTGCAATACAACATCTCCACCGCTTCACCCAGTCTTCCATACATTTTTCATAGGCTATTTGCGGTATGGCCTTTAGCTCATTCAGCGAATTTTCTTTTATGGCTTCTATCGACTCAAAACGTTTTCCTCGAAGTGGTAATTTTAACTTGGGAAATAAAAAAAAGTCAGACGGAGCCATATCAGGTGAATACGGTGCTTGGTCGAGAACTTTTGTTGAATTTTTCGCTAAAAACTCTTTCACTATAATGGCTGTGTGTGATGGTGCATTATCATGGTGCAGCATCCATGAGTTGTGTTGCCACAAATCTGGACGTTTTCGGCGGATACTCTCACGCAAACGCTTCATGACGCCTAAATAATATTCTTTATTCACTGTTTCTCCCTCTGGAAGGAATTCGGAGTGAACCACACCACGGTAGTCAAAAAAAACTGTCAGCATCACCTTGATTTTGGAGCGACTTTGCCGCGGTTTTTTGGGTTTCGGCTCGTTTTCGAGACGCCATTCTGAAGACTGTTGGCTTGTTTGCATGTCGTACTCATAAACCCATGTCTCGTCGCCAGTTATTATACGTTTCATAAAGGTCGGATCCGTAGAAGCTCGGGAAACCATGTCTTCAGCGACATGCTTTCGCTGCGCTTTTTGAACAAAATTGAGCTCTTTTGGAACTAGTCGAGCGGCGACGCGTTTCATGCCTAAAATGTCAATGAGAATGTTGTGGACGGACTTAAAAGATATGTTCACCTCACTAGCCAACTCTCTCAGACTCATACGTCGATTTTCGAGCACTAGCTTCTTGATTCTGTCGATGTTTTCTCTGGTCGTAGCGGTTGAAGGTCTACCAGAACGAGGCAAGTCTACTACTACTTCTCGGCCTTCTTTAAAAGCCTTATACCATTCATAAGCCCTTGTTTTCGATATACACGATTCGCCGTAGGTATTTCGCAACATTTTTAGTGATTCACCACATGAAATATCATTTGAAACACAAAATTTAAGGCACACTCTTTGTTCAACAATATTTTCCATTGTAAAAATCGCCGAGGACTCAAAACTATGACCAACAAAAAGTGTAGTTTAAAACAAATTAAATGACAGATCCCGCTCAAATTTTGCGCGCTAAATCAGTACAGTGCTACCAACATGCAGTAAAAAAATTAGAACGACCTCTTTTACGCGGGTCTTTTTATTGACATATTCCCGATACTTTTTACACAGAGTAGTATAATACATGACCAACACAAAAAAAAAAACATATTGCTATATTTTCTTAAAATCGGGTAGTAAAACAAAAAATCTAACCTCAAATTGAATTGACAGAATCTATGATCTGAGATTTTAATCTTAACTCTAGAAAAAAAATGATGTGAGTGAAAGTTAAAATGTTGTAGGTACAAAATTAACTACAAAACCACGAATATACGAATATAGTTTACATAAAAGTGGTTCTCACAAGGCTCATTGCTTTTAGGTTCTTTAGATCCTGTTAGACCCAATTAGCTAGAAACAGGATCCTGCGAAGCATTTATCTTGAACGTATTCGTAGTAAGATGTTTGTGTAACACACCCGTATATAACGGTTGGTAACACTACACGATAACCATGATCTTTTCCTGTACTCTTCCTTACGTATTAAGTAGATATCAATCCATGGATTTTTCGAGTAATACCTGCATCCTACGTATGCGCACCACAACTGTCTAACCGTCTCTAGTGCCCTTGGGAAGCATTGTCCGTGTCGTATTGTTAGGCGCCGTATTGTCCCACGGGTTTCAAACAAAGCGAAACCCAACCCAGCACCGCCGGTACCTGACCACTGGCCATGGCATCAGGAACTGTGACGTGTAATACCTGACGTACACGATAATATTATCTCACCGTAGGCTCTTACCTCTCCAACGTGTCTAAATATAACGAAATATTCACGACGAGATAAGCCACAATTTGCATGTTTCAATAGGTATATTACAACATCGTATTCAACTGCTAATGACTTCAATATTAAATGGGATGTCATGTCATGTAGTATTTGTTCAATTGAACATTTATTTAGTTATTTATTTAATATTCTGTGGTTGAATGTAACCAACGAATAACATAGTTCTTATAATTCGTACGTTTGATTCGTCTACCTATGTACCGTGTATTGAATGTAAGAATGGAAAATAATGTAGTTATCTTGATAAAAATGTTATTTGAATACTTTACCTTTCCATTTAGAGGATTAGGGCGTACGGATGAGATAAACACATGTGCCTAAATAGCGATGCGTCCCGAGTGCATGACCAAATAATTGCTAAGATAAACTATGTAAATACACATAGTTTCGACTGGACAACCTTCACAATATTACATAAAATGATCGACAATGGTTCGTTTAAAGATTCAACATGTAACTTTTGACATTATAAAGTTTTCCAATAACTTTATACCTATTCACAATAACCTCTGATTTTATGTACATTCAGTACATGAGGTGATTAATATTGTCGGCTAAAGATACAGCGGTTACATAATAGAAGCAATATTAACTGAAGTAGACGTTGTCGATTTGTAGTACATTCTAATCGCTTCCTATAACGTAATGTTTCAACTAATGTTCTATACCATATGTACTTACTTAACTAATGGTCTAATAACGAGTATGGTTGTCGGTTAATGTAATGTACAGGCATCTGATAGACTCGATAATGTCTGGTAGCATTAGAGTTACCTTAAGTGAACCGTGTTGGCATTGAAAACAAAACAACCGATATTACCTACTTCGCCAAATCTATTCTGAGTGAAATCTACGTTAAACGTCACGGACATATGATTAAAAATGTATATTCTTTACATTTTGCTCACCGCGCGTACCAGTATAATATACATAGAAATCTTTGAGTATAATAGTAATTGTTAGAATATTCATTGCACTATTCACAGCTATACACTTCATAGAGATTATGGATGAGCCAATAGGTACTAGGTGTATCTTGGACTTATTTGCATTGGTGGAAATATAAAAGGTTACAAACTAAAAGTAAAATTAATTAATATAGTACGCGCCAAACAACTTGAGCAAAGATAGCGTCGTTCTGCACAGGTTCCATATAAAATTTGTATGGGACAGCTATAAATCGCTACTGCGCATATTTAAGTTATTTGCCGGACACTATACGAAAGCTTGTGTAAAGCAACCGCCTGATAAGAATCTCATTTACAAGCCTTGTTTCACCAACGACGTGTGGTGATTTGGTGAATTTTAGTTTTTTATGTTATCTCTGTCACAAGACAGTCTCAGGCAGTGTTTCTGGTGATAGAAAACTTTTTTCAGTTCTCTAAAAGCACCCTCCCCAGGCCCCCCTCTGTATGTCAGCACCACACCACACAAAGAGTTCTCGGGGCGTAGATATTTTAATGTTTAAGTTTGACTATTGATTGAGTGTTTTATGAGAACTATTAAAAATCTTTTGACGGCAGATGTCTATATTGTTAAGAAACTTCCATAGAAATTTCGAGTCAATAGACCAAGCAATAGAGCAGTGACAGCCCAGTAGATAAAGAAAGAAACGACCAGTTGGAAACGTGGCGTTGGCATGTAATACTAAGTTCGTAGTTTTTAGTATTTATGTGTACATACATGATATATGTAATTAACACGGTGAAGGAAAACATCGTGAGGAAACCCGCAAGTCTCAGAAATGATATTTCAGATGACGTGTGACCTAACAGAAAGGTCCGGTGTTTGCTTTGAGATGTGAAGGTCAAAGGACGGCAGTCGCCTTCATGTCATAATCAGTATTTTCGCCAAATATTAGACTTAAATAGCTGATCCGCCAGTCTTAATGGATGAGGAAACGGGATTACGCTAAGAAGAAGAAGACTAAGCAGTTAAGGCTGGGCTGTATGTCAGTCAGTATAAAATTCTCCATCAAATACAGATGTATGACTCGGTAAAACTAGAACAGCGCAATAACGCTAACTACCTTAAAGGCGCGTTGGTCAAATTGACGCTCGCCAGATGAATAGTCTCTTAATTGAGTCTACGTCTACCCGAGTAGGTATTGTTACCACGTACACACGCACACATACGGAACATAGTTTTTACGCTGGTCATAGTTTTATATCTCGTGGTGATGTTTTTGCTAAGGAAAAAACTCAGTATTGAGTGCATAGACCCCGCCAAGTAGAACATGACTGTGTTCTTTTTCCGGTTGTCAAACGAAAATTAAACTTTGATATTAGCAGAGGCCAGGGAAGTATTTTTCAACTTGCTACAAAATAACATAATCGCATTAGGTATATAAGTACCTTATTTTAAATATTGATGCAGATATGATTCCTTTGCAGTACTTCTGCGGATGTGAATGAAAGAAAGGATATAATGCTGAAGGATATATATATATATATATATATCTACGACGGACTTCTGAGTGCAGATGGAATACAAACTAATAATAAATATATTCCATATACAACCACCCTGCTAGTTTTATTTTTAATATAATGTATATATAGAAGAGGTACATTCACTTTATAGAAGACGTAGTCAAATAGAAATGTGGAGATTGTCTGTTCCTGCGAATGAGTAAGGTTTTGAAACTGGTGAGAAGTTATTGCGCTGTCTTGTAAGAGTCCATAGCGCAACCCAATAAATCACTTGACGGCACGTAAAGAGAACCGTCACTCACAAACACGTAGTGTAAATATCTCAAAGATTGTAGCCTACGATAGGTACAGTATAATAAACCTTAAAGTTCAATCGTCGTTAGTAGTCATAATAGTTTAATAGTATTCAAACTTAAACTACTTACGTACTTTTATATCGCTACAATAGGTTCCACGAGCAATCGCGGTCAGAAGTTAAGTTATATTTACAATACATAAGCGCTCGGTCCTCTCTATCTACCCCGCAAGGGTTCTGGCGTGTAGATGTACATAGTTTAACTAAAGTTTTATTTTTCGCTATTTTGCATGTTGTATGAATAAGATGTTTATTTTGATACCGATAAGCAAGGTTCTTCACTCCGAGCGACAAGTATTGTTCAAATGTAGGTAGGCACTGTGACGGTAAGGTTACCGTATCCGATAAAAAAAATGACGACATATAGCATTATAACAACGTACGATAATACCGATTAATGATTGACATATTAAGAATCGAAATGATGCTTTATACCCACAACAGCTTAGGGTGTAAGTGAGACGCTATGATATTTAGAATCAAAGTCAACCTTGCCTGCTCGTGGTGCACACTGCCAATTAACAAGGGCAACGGGCAAGACGGCATTTTTTTATCTTTATTTTGGGAGGGGCAACGCGCAAAGATACTTCTTTCATTGCAACTGTTCACAGGCTACAGTAATCAATATACGTCAAGTGGGCTCGGTACCAGAAGCGTTGCTGTTTTTAATATCGTTACCGCCTTAATAAATAGCCTGTCTCCTTATCCAGGTCTTGGATTACTCCTTTGACAATTTACAATACGTACAAACGTACAGACACTAATATTATAAAAAAATCGCATTTAGTAGTTAGGTTGATACATTTTATCTACTCTTAAAATTATTAATTTCAGTAAAAAGACACGTCAAGATTATTTACCAAATAGGAAAAATAAGAAACAACAAAGTTAAGCAACCCTAGTGCAGTTTGCACATGGATAATTAAGGGCACGTGTTGCATAGCCTAGATACAGCCAGCTGTACAAGCAAACCGGAATAGGAGCAGCTGTTGGGATGCAGGTATAGCGTGTAGACCGTTGACTTCAGCTTTTGAGGTCAAACTAAGCGACATCGCGCACGCCACACACGAACACACAATTATTTTATCCTTACATCTATATAAATGTGAAAGTCGCTCTTTGTTAGAACCGCTTTCACGTTCAATAACTACTAGCTACGACTATCCCCATCTACTTTTGTTTAATTAATACGCTTAAATGGTTTTCTGGCAGGCTTATTCCGTCCCTACGCCCTTCAGTTCCTAATGTCCACCGGTTTCAAAAATCCTAGCTCCCGAATCTCAAAACAATGACCAATCTTTGAGACAGGCTGGGTTACTTCAATAAATTACATTGAGGAACAAGTGTGAACCGATAATGTTATTTGCAGATTGGCACTGCCAACGAGAGTCCAGCGACAGAAATGGATGGCAACACGACTGGAACTGTAACGCAACTGTCGCCTTACAAAAGCGTGATATAGGGTCATCGCTCCAATAGTTGATCTCGTGTTATTGGTTGACCAATTTCAAGTTTCCGCGCTTTTAAGCTTTTAAATGACCTGAAATAATTTTATTGAAACTATTTGGCTATAGATCAATTACATATAAAAGCGGCAGCCAATAATAGTTAATAATTTTCATTTTGACCTATTTTGTTGCTGGCTAATAATAATAACAGTATTTTTCGTTATGCAGGACACTTATTTCACCTATGTTTTAAACCTAATTCAATTCACGACTTTAATGTTTTGTGTCTTTTTGTCTTTTTATCATGTCACGCCATTTCCTAATCCATTAGAATTAGCGGAATCCGTTACCTAATGATTTGGCGAGGACACTAACTTTTACATGGAAGCGAATCAGTCAGACATCCACAACCCAGAGGGAACAACCCACAAATATTAGCTCACACGACTTTTGAAATATAATTTCATGAACGTGCGGTTTCCTCACGATAATAATAAATATAAATATTGTCGGACAAATTACACAGCGCCAACTAGCCCCAAAGTAAGCAAAGCTTGTGTTATGGGTACTAGACAACTGATAAACATACGTAAATACATTTTTTTTTGTAAATACATACTTATTATACGTAGAAAATACCCAGGACCAAGACAAACAGACATGTTCATGCACACAAATGTTTGTAATGTGTGGGAATCGAACCCACGAGCGTTGGTGTCAAAGTAGTGTAACAACGCGTTTCACCACTGCGCCACCGAGCTCGTCGACGATGTTTTGCTTCACCGCCTATTTAAACCAGGGAACAGAGCGTTAATAGGCTGGCTCTTAGAGAGTTAGTTATAAAAAAAACCAATGACTTTAACCATGTTAGGCTAAGAACTTTTCAAATGACCCTCGTACCACATAGATTCACATTTAATTAAAAAATACATATTTTATTTAATTTAAAATAGTAAATATAATTAATTCTTCTATATAATATATTTAAATCTATATATAATTCTTGTGAACAAATCTATCCTATAAATCCTGTATCCCGAAAGATAGCTTAACCGGTCAGAACCCGCTATATACGTTTTCCCATACATTTTGTGGTCCTAAACGACCACATTATTATTATTATATAAACAACAGGTTAATATGCAACATAATGATGTTTGTCAATGAAAAAAAAACTGGTGATGAAATGTTTGTATAAAGTTGAAGATAAAGAGAGATCAAATTTCTATCTTAGTTGGTCAACTACTGGAGCGTTGACCCCACATACCATATAAAACAGGGCAACCAAGTAACAACTAATGTGGAGAGCAGAATGAGTGCAGAGATTAGCGTTAATAGAGCATTGGGAAAACTTCAGGCAGCCGAAATCTAAGCCAGAAGGCACATCTCGCTGTACACAATGCAGTGCTAATCCTAACATTAACTTATGGAAATGAGAGCTGGGTATGGCAGACAGAATATGAAAGTAGAATAAATGTGATTGAGATGAGAGCATTGCAAAATTTGTGGCATAACACTTGCTGACCGCATTCATAATGACGACATAAGAGAGAGAGAGAGAGTTGGTCTGAAAGATAGAGTCAGTGTTAAGATAAGAAAAGGCATGCTCCGTTGGTTAGGACATGTAGAAAGAATGCACGATGAAAGAATGACGAAACAGACACAATGCGAAAATTGTAAGGTTGTAGGAGCCAGGGAAGACCGAGACCGAAATATTACCGTAACCTACAAATGCTTCAATACAAAAATAGCTACATTAATGCTACTATTGCTACCGAAAGGTCGATGAGCTTCCCCAGTTGAGAAATGCTAAATGATGCTTAATTCTTGCTTCAACGCACAATACTTATCTTTCGCCAGAGTAACCTTTGTAGCATGCAGCAGGATCAGTATGAGCTGGTGAGGTTTGTTTTTAATCGAAAGATGATAATAGTAGATAAAAGTTATTTATTGTCATAAGCTCTCTTGGGCACTTCGACACGTCTTACTTCTTTTAATCAAATCCTATTATATCTTATTAAATTTTCATGGTTTTAGCTGTATATAGTTTTAATTTCTCTTTTAATCTACCAGCATTTCAAACATGACCATTGGTGAAGAAGAAATGCCAAAACAAACTTACCGATACAGATCTTGTTTTCAAATCGTCAATTTCAATTACAATAAATTTATGTTAGATTAAATGGAATGATTGCTAGTGGTAAAATTATAGATTATTAATACATTGAAAACATAGTGAACTAGTTACTTCACAATCTAGCAGTGTGATGGAGTAAACTCTAACACTTAGAATTAAAATAGCACCTAGAATTTTAAGACTGAAAGGATTCCCAGGAATGGGATGAGTATGTGTTACTACAGTGAGGAACTATTGTCTGTTCAAGAAAGTTGCTACCTTGTAAAAAGATGTCATTATAGCGTGATTATACATGATACAATGATGGGAAAAATTACATCATACAAAGGGCAATTTATATTAGAGTTTTCCATTGAAAACTTATTAAGAAGACATCTCAATTGATTACATGTCATCAAAGAATAATATTATGAATGGATGTATGGATTAAACAACATACAAATATTAGAAATCATGGTAAATTTTGTCAGAGAATGTTTTCTGCCATCATGTAAAATATAGCCGAAGTTAGTGAAAGCAGTAATATAGTGTTGACACCTCAGCCAGTTCTTTGTACTATACAACCATGGTAGTAAGATAGTTGTCAGTATCATTATAGTATAATATTTTTGAGTTGGACAGTGCTACTCTACAGTACCTATATAAATGCAGATATATAACTGCATGTCGACTAGTGTACTTAGGTCTTTTTAACATAATTAGCAATGTTCGCATCAGAACAATATAATCTAAGAGCTAAGTCAGTCAACTACATATTATAAAAAGAAAACAATATAGTATAAATATTAGATCAAAGGTTTTTAATGAAATTTATATAAATATATATGTATATCAACATCTAGGCTCTAGTTCCATATGAATTCAATTAGTTAATAAAATTTGCACTGATATACAAAAATTAACTACAGCTACCTGCAGTAATAATATTGTAAAAGCAGTACATAAACAATACACATTTCAAGATTTAGTCTTCGTGTAAGGGCAGATATAGATGTCTGAGTGCAAGGCAGCACATATAATCTGTATGTGCTTTTACTTCACATGTTAGTATCTGGGTTATTCACCTAGTGAGATCATTTTTATTACATTACATACATTTAATAAGCACATTTTTATAATTAAATGTATATCCACATAACTTCAAAGATATGGTTTAAGTAACATAAACAGCAGAACATCAGTGGAATTTGTGATTATAAGCCAAAATATTGTTTTTCATGTAACTTCAAGAAGTTTACTGTTGCTTGACATCAAGATAATTAAAGAATGAGATACTTTTCTATGATATTTTCTCATTAAAGATATCAAAATAAAAATGAGCAAATAAAAAGACCGAAGGTCTTATTACCTTTTCTTGTCATGTATTTGACAAATAAACAAAAACATCTCTATTCTTTATGCAGATTTGTACTCTACAATACTCACACAACCAGGCAAATATAGTCACATATCCAGAAAGATAGATTGCTGTATGGTATTACGAGACGAGCTCGGTGGCGCAGTGGTGAAACGCGTTGTTACGCTACTTTGACACCAACGCTCGTGGGTTCGATTCCCACACAGGACAAACATTTGTGTGCATGAACATGTCTCTTTGTCTTGGTCTGGGTATTTTCTATGTATAATAAGTATATATTTACAAAAAAAAATGTATTTACGTATGTTTATCAGTTGTCTAGTACCCATAACACAAGCTTCGCTTACTTTGGGGCTAGATGGCGCTGTGTAATTTGTCCGACAATACTTACTTATTATGGTGGTGTGTGCAGAAAAACTGCTGAAATTTTATGCCAAGTCATTCCCAAATAGATACAATTTTAGGAATGACTTGGCATAAAAGTTACACAAACATTTCATCACCAGGTTTCACAAACACCTTTATGCTAAACAGCAAGTTCATCTTTCTTTATGCAGAACTTACAGGATATTTCCTATTTTCAATTAAATAAAAGTAGCAAATATTTTATAAAATGGGTTTATAATAGTTGTTATTTTATTATATACCCATTTTATAAAATAATTGCTACTAAATCATTTATGGTTATATTGTTCAACAAATAAAAAAAAAACTAATTCTGTTTCTATAGCATAGAGATCTACATTATTACATTATTTCAAAAAATATTTGTCAGAATCAGTAATGGGTGTGACATCAACAAATGGTGCGTTTTATAATCTTAGCAAACATTGTAGAAAGAATAATGCCATGAAATTTCGACACAAAGTTGAACACCTAATAAGGATTAGGTACCAATATTAAAAAATATAATTAGGCGCACAAACAATAAACAAGATTAAATTACAATGAGTGATAAAATAATATTTACATCTAAATTATTGTTTGTGAACTAGAAAATAATCTGATAACAATTTATTTGTTAGTCAAATTGTCATAAACAATAACATTGATAAGTTTACAACTGTTTTCTTTAGATACCATTCAATTTCATAGAGAAGAAATCAGTCAACTAATGGTGTATGTGCACTTTCAAAGCGGCATATCAACAGAAACCATGTAAAATACTGACCGCACATGTAAATCTGTGTGCTTGTGTGGGTGAACAACACGCTGTGTTTTTGTAGAGTGTTTGTACGAAAGCTCCAATAACCCAATATGAAGTATAAGGATGTGCACAATAAAAATTAAAAATTATGATCTGTTGATACATGTACCAGAGGTGAGCTGAGACAAAATATTTTAATCCATTCACTAGACCTATAGCAACTTGCTATGGAAGCTTGACCCTTGGAAATATGGATTCTAAACAGAGAAAGCATATCATATCTGGTATTTGTAAAATTTGCTAGCAATGTATAAAAGAAACTAACTGGCCAATTATCGATTACTGTATCTGTATATTATAGAACAAAAGTAATCCTCATGCACATTTACAAAAGTATATGGAGTACTGTACTTTAGCTGAACCAAAATTACCGTAATAAACCGTAATACTTTGCAAAAAATATTTGAGTAGGCTAATCTAAGTTGATCACCAAAGAAACAAATTACTAATTTTATATACATATAAATTCCATCCAAATAAATGAATAGTGAAATATTTTGCTTATTATATGTACAATACTACAATATGATTTTTGATAGAAGTAACCATTAGAAATTAGGCTTAATGTAATTTATTAACATACATATATAAATTAATTAATAATGGATCAATTAAGGTAAACGCACATTATAAACAACGCTGATTAATGCCTATAATATTGTTTCTAAAGCCAAATATTTATTTGTATGACGAACGCCATCGCCAGCCAAGTCGTAGTTTGATTGCCTACCTGTGCTACACCCACAAATTTAGTAGATGAGAATACGGTACACTAGAAACAATCGTCTCACAAAGATCATGCATGGCAACGTAGAATTAAGCAAAGCTATAACAATGAAGCGGAACAAGAGATTATACAAACCTTTCTCCTTCTTCCTTTGTACACCATTGCGAAGGCCCCATGGCCTATTATATCTTGTTTAGTGTATTCGTATTCACCAACTTGAGTTACTTCCATTTTAATTAATTTTCCTTTAACCACAGACATTTTCACAGTTTCTATTTATTTACAGTCTAGGACAACAATACAACAAAAGATCAATAAATTTGTCTTGGAATACTGTTTTTAGGAACTTGACTAAGTGCTACATTCTGATCACAATTAGCTCCTAATCACTTCCTAGTATTTATTAATATGATTTGTTTCACTAAAATCACTAACTTATAGCATGGTTATTGTTTTACCAAAACACAACACACAATGAATGTAAAATGTGTAAAAGTGATTTTATTTTGTGTTGATTTTGGTTGGTTGGGGGAGTAGGAGTAAGTGTTGCCACTTTTAAAATTTAACATTTCCTCAAGTAACATAAAAAGTTACCATTTCATAAACTAAAAAAATCTACTATTGTGTATTAACACTGCCGTGCTTGCCATACCAGCAGTAACTAATTTTTTTTGGCATAAATGAGTCAAATATTGATCTAGTAGCAGCGCAATGAGCCCTATCAGATGAGCTGACAGCCGTTTCAGTATCTTAACGGGAAGAGGTAAATTTCATTAAAGATAAAAGACAGTAAATCCATAATTAAGACATATCATGTCTAACTGAGCATAACATTATAAGTATAGTTACGCCGATCTTGCAAGTAAAGCTACAATATTTGGATTTACTATTAGTTAAGTTATGTGTAGTAACTGCGCATATAATGTTAATATAAGTAATCAATCTTTTTCTGTGTTCAGTAATAATTACTTAAATATCAGCAGTACCTAGGTAACACTCAGAAATGTGAATATTTTAAAGAAATGTATGACCATGACTCGAAGCTGGCAATGAGAGTGAGTCTGATACTTACTTTACGTTGATGGCGTCCGACGAAGGTATAAATATGGATGAGATCAAATAATCAATGCGAAGCTTGAAAAGAGGAAAGTCAGCGGGAATTGATCTGATCACAGCTGAGATGATCAAACTAGGTGGACGAGCTCAGTGGCTCAGTCGTGAATGACGCAACTTTGACACCAACGCTCGTGGGTTCTATTCCTACACAAGGCAAACATTTGTGTGCATGAAAATGTCTGTTTGTCGTGGTCTGAATGTTTTAAGAGAGGTAGGGCACATCAAAGCAGCCCGTCTGGGGAAGTACCTCTACCTAACTGAAAACCGCAGCCAAATAACAACTGCTTAGAGGGTTGTTGTGTTCCTGCGTGTGAGGTCACCAGTAAGCTCCCAAGGGGTTGCTATGTAAGCAACAGAGGAGGCATCGCGCGTGGAAGGCACAGGGAGGATTCCGAAATGGAAGGGGACGTACGGATCAAGTTTTCTCGCTCCGTAATATCGTGCAGAAGCATTTGGCCATAGACCAGAAGGTTTTCTGCAGTTTTGTCGATCTTGAGAAAGCATTTGATAGGATTTTGCGAAAGAAACTGTGGAACATATTGCCAAGATATGGGATTGACAGCTCCATGCTCCGTGCTGTGCAATCCACTTACAAGGATTACTCAGTACGTGTGCGGCTAGATGATTGATTGTATGTCAATTTAGTTTGACGTTCAAATTAGTGTCAAACAGGGTTGCATGCTATTTATTAGGCTGTTTATTCGGTATCTCGATAGTTATCTGCAGAGAATAAGGTCAACGAATGGCGCCATAGATCAGAAGATTTTCTGTGGTTTTGTAAATCTTGAGAAAGCATTAGATAGGTTTATGCGAAAGGTACTGTGGGACACATTACCGAGATGGGATTGACGGTTCACTGCTCCGTGCTGCTGCTATCTGCTAGGTTGTTTATTCTGTATATTGTGTATCGGGATAGTTGTCTGCAGAGAATAAATAGATAGAAAAACATAGTGGTGAACTGTTTGCTGTATGCAGACGATGCCATGATCAGGGTCGGACTGGGCCGGAAGGGCCCGGGTGGCTGACCACAAGCCCGGGGCCCGAGACTAGATGATGATAGATGGGATACTATCGGAAAATACTGAGATATACAAATTGAGATAAACAAATTATAAAAATTAATTATCAACGATGTAATAAATAATTAGGTACAGACAACAGCACATCAGGTTACCCACTACCAGTATAAAATGACTTCCCTTAATAGGCGAGTTTCATATAACCCGAGCTCAGTTCAAGGTCAAGGTATAGTAACCTGATAGATATTCCAATAATTATGAATTACCTATATTAAACACACATTTAAGAAATCCGTTCTTTGTAAATTGTTAGACACAAGAGACTGATATTAATTATATAGTCTCTCCTCTACCATTAATGGGCTGTAGGTTATTTTTTTTTCCTATTTTTAAATACATATGAACATTACCTACTACATACCTCTAAATATTGTTTTTGTTTTTAAATTACACTTACATAAAATAGCAACCTTTGAGTGCTTGGTTACTTTTGCAATGATGTCCTATTATTGGCCTTTGTATTATACTATATATAACACAATTCAAACATGTATATTAAATATGTGATAATGGCCCTATGGTCTGGGGTAGACCGGGACGATCATGCCAGTGCTGGTGTAGGTGTCGTACTCTCCTCTCGCTTAGCCACTGGTGTAAGAGATTACTGTTTGGTAGGGCCTAGACTTCTCTGGGTTCGTATTAAACTGGGCATCACGCGAGTATTTCTGGTTGCAGCATACGCTCCCGTAAGCTCACCGTGTGCTCAAGAACTGGAGAAGTTTTGGGAGTCTGTGATGGATGTTCTGGACTTAGCTGAAGGGAATGAAAGAGTGATTATGTGTGGAGATTTGAATGGATGGGTTGGGACCAAGCGATACAGCTATGAAGCTGCTCTTGGTCCGTATGGAGATAAGAGAGTGAACGAAGCAGGTAAGTCAATACTAGATTTATGTATGGAACGAAACCTCCTCGTGTCGAATACTTTATTTCATCATACGGATATTCACACGTATACATGGAGAAGGAATGACCAAAAAAGTGTGATTGATTTGATTTTAATAGATAGACGTCTCCGAAATGTTATAATGGATACAAGAGCCTTTAGAGGCTCCACTCTTGAGACGGACCACTACCTGGTGGTAAGCCGGTTTGTGGGCCTTTTTAGAAAATGGAGGCACTGGCGAGTGCGTATCCCTTTCGGAGATCATGAAAGGATAATGAGTGAAAAATTGCAAGATGAAAGTGTAAGGAGAATGTATGTGTATCTAGTAAGTGAGAGACTTGCAAATACAAGCCTCTCCGACTCAGATGTGGATGATTGTTGGAAAGTTTTGAAGGAAAGTATGGTGGATAGTGCAAAAGAAGTTTGTGGATGCGCAAAGAGACGTTAAACAGCGAAAGGTGATGCCTGGTGGGATGCGGAGGTTGAATCCTCCGTAGCAAGAAAGAGGAAAGCGTGGCTGGATTACGTATCATCTTTGCCCTTAAATGAAAATATGTGAGAAAAGAAGAAAGAAATGTACCGTCTATGCAAGAATGAAACCAAGGCTTTAGTGAAAGAGAAGCGTGAAAGACAAATTATGAATGAGGAAGAGAGGCTGACGAAAAACTTCGAGGCAAATACCAAACTCTTTTGGAGAGAGGTAAAGAAGTCTCGGAGTGGTTCGTCGGCATCCAGAATGGATAAGGTAAAGTCTAAAGCTGGTATCATTCTTGCGAACACTCAGGAAGTGTTAGAACGGTGGAGTAAATATTTTGAAGAAATGTATGAGTATGCCTCGGACGCTGACAATGAGAGTGAGTCGGATGCTTACTCCACGTTAACGGCGTCCGACGAAGGCATAACTATGGATGAGAGGTCGATACGAAGCTTGAAAAATGGAAAATCAGCGGGAATTGATCTGATCACAGCTGAGATGATCAAATTAGGTGGCACTTACGTCCGGGACGCCTTCTGGTACTTATGCAACCTATGCTGGAGAACTGGAAGGGTCCCAATGGACTGGAGACGCGCAGTCATCGTGCCCTTGTATAAAGGCAAGGGTTCACGCATGGACTGCGCCAGCTATAGGGCCATCAGTTTGATCAGCTTAGCAGCAAAAGTATATGGAAATGTGATTGAAAGGAGAATGAGGGTGAAATCCGATGAAATGCTGTGGGACGCACAAGGAGGTTTCCGAAATGGAAGGGGATGTACGGATCAAGTTTTCTCGCTCCGCAATATCGTAGAGAAGCATCTGGCCATAGCCAAAAGGTTTTCTGCGGTTTTGTGGATCTTAAGAAAGCCTTTGATAGGGTTGTGCGAAAGGAACTGTGGGACATATTGCCGAGATATGGGATTGACGGTTCACTGCTCCGTGCTGTGCAGTCCACTTACAAGGATGGCTCAGCATGTGTGCGGATAGATGGCGGCATGTCACCCTGGTTTGATGTCAGAATTGGTGTCAAACAGGGTTGCATGCTATCTGCTAGGCTGTTTATCCTGTATCTCGATAGTTGAGTGCAGAGAATAAGGTCAACGAATGTGGGATTGCGCATGGGTGACCTAGTGGTGAACTGTCTGCTGTATGCAGACGATGCCGTGCTATTAGCAGATACACCATCTGAACTGCAAACACTGGTCACAACGATGAAAGACGAATGTATGGATGCTAACTACTGAATGCGAAGAAAACAAAGACAATGGTATTTGAAAGAGAAGAATCCAGAACTAATGTAAGGATTACGATTGATGATGAAGTGTTGGAACAAGTGAATGAGTTTGTATATCTTGGATGCGCTTTCAGCAGGGATAGAAGGTACACCGCAGATGTGGAAAGACGAGTGAGTGATAGGAATAGTGTGAATGGAGCGTTGGGAAAACTTCTTGGCAGTAAAATCCTGAGCCAGAAGGCACAACTCGCTATACACAATGCAGTGTTGGTCCCAACCATAGATAACAGAAACAACGGGAGATGTGACGAGGGGGCGTGGTTGGTGTCGCCGCAATATGCTCAAAACGAGAACATTGCCAAGAACAGTTAGTTAGTTGCAATCAAGTTCGATTGAGATACGTTGCTCCTTGTTTTAGCAAAATGCCAAGTTGTGCTGTTGCCTTTTTGCAAAAATAGAAGTGCAGTGGTTAACTTTAAATCAAATGGAATCACCTATCACCTATAAGTACAAATAATATTACGTTTTATAAGCATAAATACAGAATTAATTTCAAAAATTCTCTGACGCCATTTCTACCAGGGCCTTACCACGATACAAATTATAAATATCAAACTTCTCATTCTTAATCATACATTGCTTTTCTACCATTACGCAGTCTCCACCGCTCGTAATATATTTCTCGTTCACTGTGTGTACAGTTTCGAGATACAGCCGCTTGTTTCTGCCGCTTTATAAATGTAGTAGTGCGTGCTTACTTGGGTGTTGTTTAAATAAACATCCAATGACAGCGTCTTAACAAATGTGTGTCGTTGTACTTGTGTGCGTAGAATGATATTTTTTATTTATTTAAGTGTGTGAGTGTTTTATGGTGGGGTGAAACTCGGCGACAACCGTCCCGGTGTAAACTCGCGTGGTATGTCACATCTCCCATTGTTTCTGTTATCTATGGTCCCAACGCTAACTTATGGAAGCGAGAGCTGGGTATGGCAGAAAGAGCATGAAAGTAGAATAAACGCGGTCGAAATGCGAGCGCTGCGCAAAATTTGTGGCGTAAGGCTTGTAGGCCGTATTCGCAATGATGATGTTAGAAACAGAGTTAGTCTGAAAGAGATCGTCGGTGTTAAAATAAGAAGAGGCATGCTCCGATGGTTCGGACATGTAGAAAGAATGCAAGATGAAAGAATGACGAAGCAGATATACAATGCAAAAGTGGAAGGATGTAGGAGCCGGGGAAGCCTAAGACTTACCTACCATGACCAAATTGGTCGTGTTCTATCAGAAGGTGATGTCAGGAGCCCTAGAAACCGGCGAGCGTGCTTGAGAAGAGCAATGAATGTTAAAGAAGCGAGTGAGATATGTAAGGATCGAGTCACGTGGCGCTCGGTTCTCTCTGCCTACCCCGCAAGGGATTTGGCGTGAAGTTATAGATAGATATATTAAATATAAGCTGTTGGATATCTCAATCAATAATAAAATAATAAGTATAACAAATAATATTATAAAGCTAGTCAGTCAATACTTTTTTTTAAAAGAGGAGAACTTTCAGCTTTGCAGTTAATGACTCGATCGTAAAAGCTGCTGTTCTCGTCATCCTTGATTAGATCTGATCCTGTGTTTAATATAATCAACGATCCAACAGTGCTTGCCCCAGTAGAGAGCGAAGTCTCGTTTTAATGCGCTTCAACGCTGAAAATCGTCTCTCAGAAGTCACTTGCGTGAATGAAATTGTGAGAATTACACAATATGCAACTTATAAGGTGATGTACATGCCGATATCCATGCATGCTATACTGTGATAAAAGTTTACATGCGCATGGTATGGTATGCAACTTTGACAGACGTCCAAACCACTTCTGAAAAAACACGTGGCGTCCTTTGTTGTTTGGTCTAAGACATCTTCGTCGTCTTCTTCTTCACTTTGTGAATCTGAGTCTTGCTTATGTTGCCTAGAAGAAATGAGCTCATCCCAAAGAGTTTTAGACAGTTCATGAAAATTATTTGCAAAAGATTCCAGTTCTTTTGACAGCAACTCTCGATCGACATTTGCAATTGATGCGACAGACTTTTTAGTGCGTCATTAGGAATCCCATTTTCGTTGACTTTCTTGAAGTTTTTCGAGTCCAAACAAGCGGCATCTTTCATTAAATCTTCGTTGCAGATGATTTTTTCCAAATTTTTCATTTATTTTAACTAAAGCTGTATTAATAATGACTTTGTAGACAGAAATAGAATAGAATATGAAACAATGTAAAATGTAATGCGTTACGCTATAATGATACACGTCTAAATAAGTTGATTCGATCAAACGTTATCGCAGTTCAGCAAAAAAATCAAAACTACTTTCAGGAGGTGGCTTGCTCCGGTTCAAGTTTCAACCATTCCATTTCTCTCTAATTGTATGAACGAACTATCTGATCTAGTTTTAGTTGCATTTAGGTCGCAAGAGCTGGGACCTAGCCTGCGCGCTATCCTACGGTTGCCGCAAGCCAGGCCCGTGGGGGGCCCGCGAAGGCTGGGGCCCGGCTGGCAAATGCCACCTTGACTATATGGCCAGTCCGACGCTGGCCATGATATTAGCAGAAACACCATCTGAACTGGTGACAATAATGAAAGACGATTGTATAGAGAATGGCTTACTATTGAATGCAATGAAAACAAAGAGAATGGTGTTTGAAGGAGATGAAACCAGAACCAAAGTTAGGATTACGGTTGATGTTAAAATGTTGGATCCACTTGGGATAAGAAGAAGTATACTATACTATATCCTGGACGCGCTTTCAGCAGGAATCGAAGTTACACCGCTGACGTGGAAAAACGAGTGAGTGCTGGGAATAGTATAAAAAATTGAGCCAAGATGCACAGTTCGTTATAAACAATGCAGTGCTGGTTCCAACACTTACTCATAGAAGTGAGATCTGGGTATGGCAGAGAAAACATGAAAGTAGAATAATCGCGGTCGAAATGCAAGCGTTGAGCAAAATTTGTAGCGTAAAGCTTGTAGATCGTATCACAATGAAGCGTATTGACACAATGATGATGTTATAGACAGAGTAGGTCCGAATGAGAGCGACGGTGTTAAAATAAGAAGACGCATCCTCCGTTGTTTCGGACGTGTAGAAAGAATGCAGCAGGAAAGAATGACGAAACAGATATACAACATAAAAGTGGAAGGATGTAGGCACCTCGGCTCCTACATCCTTCCTTTTTCTACTGGATTTAGTGACCAAATCGATCGTGTTCTATCAGAAGGTGATGTCAGGAGCCTTAGAAATCGGCGAGTGCGCATAAGAAGAGCAATGAATGTTAAAGAAGCGAGTGAGGTGTCTAAGGACCGAGTCACGTGGCACTCGTTTCCCTCTGCCTACCCGCAAGGGATTTGGCGTGAAGTTATAGATAGATAGATAGAACTAAGTATACTGTGGTCATAATAAGCAAAACTTAGTTTTTATTCGATTTTACTTACTTATAATATATATGTGATATTTAAAATCAGTAGTAATTAAATCGTACTATGCTAGTATTAAGCAAAGTCTACTTCATGTTGGGGCTTGATTACAGAGACTGTAAGCAGTAACTCATTTCATTACTAATATGTAAGGGAATTGTATTTAATTTCATTAATAAACTCAAAGTCAGCGGCGTAGCGTGGGTGTCAGCCGCCCGGGGCGGAAGGCAATTTTGCCGTCCTCTTATTTAGGTATTTCAATTTAATGTATACTATACATTACATACATTAATTCTAGAGAACTTTTCGGCAAGAACAGTCATCATTATTTTGCATTATTCGAGTTAGATTTTAAATTAAAAAGTTACAGTTCACACTGTTGAATGTAGGTACACGTAAAGGAATACCTACGGGGAATCCCCGCAAGTCAGTATAGAGCTGTTGTCAGCAGTTGCGACAAAATATTTAAAGAAAGGGGATTCCCCGAATTCGTCACAGAATAAATAATGAAAAATTCCGTGCTCTTTTCAATTGGTCCGAATTTGTAGTTGCGACAAAAATATGAAAGGGTTCAAATACTTTTATTATTTTATTGAGAAATTTTGCCGCCACCTAAAAAGTGCCGCCCGGGGCGGGCTGCCCCTGCCGCCCCCATTACGCTACGCCACTGCTCAAAGTACCGGCTTTTTAAGGCGACACATCGAAAAATTAGACCAACTTTCATCGAATAGTATAGGCTAATGACTAAACTGACGGATCTAAGATTTTAATATAAATAACTTCATTTCTTTATCTTGAATTTGCTTGCTCAAATACGCGATTGTGTAAAATTGATTCGATAATAATTACTTTCGAAAACACCTCCTGAAATTCATTATTTTTGAAATTACAACGAAGTTGTTCTGTTTATACGCTTCAAAATTACTTAAATCTATTAGTAATATCTATGTTTATAATATGGTTGCTGCATATTTTGATAAGTGAAACATGAAATTTTTTTAAAATATTTTAAGTTTCTGACAATTTCTAAGCGATCACATTCGTCTTGGGTGCTACGTGTTTTCGACCTTATTGTGCGGTAATGAGGATTATAAACGCGTTGACTAACTACATCCAGCCAGTCCGGCTGCAGCCCGCTTCGAGGTGAGACCTATGTCGACTGTCTGCTCGAGCTCGCTCCATTTACATTGCGACACCGAAGTTTTTATAATTAATAGTTGTAAATATTCAATATTATAGTATTTAGCGTAAGTGTATTATTATTAGATATAAGTAGTAAATAATATTATAGGTTTATATATATTTATCATACTGTTGTAATAATGGGGAACACTAAAAAGAAAATATATAGAATAAAAATACAAAGAAAATGTTCGTAGAATGGCGGAGGCGAACAAGACAAGGTATTTTTTTTTTTTAATTATTATATTCATTAAACATATTATAATAACATTGTGTAGACATATTTCTAGTTTTTAGAACAGTTCCTAGGTATGGTTGGCCCAAGCTATTTAATTCCTCTTCAAACTTTTTTTTAATTTTGCTTACTTAATAACTCTATATAAAACTGCATTAATTAAATAAGAGTTATTTTTTGCAGGAATAAACAGTAACATTTGATAATTGGTATACATTATCCACAGGCTGACCGCGTACCTATATAGGACGCCAAACTCCTAATATGTCCATTATAATCTGACCGAACTCCGACTTAGAAGTTGTACGTCGGTGGAGGTCAGGTTACGTTGGAAATTTATACCAATAAGGTTCGCGCTCTCAGCACATAGCAACCAGTGGAGACTCTTTATTTCTTTGTATTAAAATAAAAACTTATAAAATAGAATATTTTTGCTGTTTTGTTTTTTAGGAGAAACTTACTAAATAAACATATTCCACTAGAAGAATCACTACTCGATTTATATGCTACTTTAACGTAAGTGTCATACGGGACGACAAACTCATAGTAACCATTATAAGCTCACCGAACTCCGACTTAGACATTGTACGTAGGTGAAGGTTAGTTTACGTTGGAAATTTATCCAATCAGAAGATAGAAAACCAGTGGAGGTTTTTTTTTTTTTTTTGTATTAAAATAATTACTAGTAAAATAGTATATTTTGATAGTTTTAAAAAAAACTCGGTATGTTTCATGTTAAAGAAGCGAGCGAGGTGTGTAAGTACCGAGTCATGTGGCGCTCACGAGGGATTTAGCGTGAAGATATAGATAGATAGTATACTTATACCCATGGTACTCGTGAAAACAAATAATATTTACTATGAACCAACACTGAAAACACAAAAAAATCATCTATTCTATACATTGTGGTTAGTATTGAACTATTGTACGGATTAGATTTATTTTGCAACATCAGAGATGGTCCTGGTTCTTTCTTCTTGAGAGTTTAATAAATAACAAGGAAACGTACAACAATACAAAACACAGAGTATACATAAGTAAAATACAATAAATGTCATTATACTGAAATTAAAGTTATGAAACAGCAAGAAAATCATTTGTCACATGTTTTTTTTAAATGTGAATAGATTATGAAATCTATTTGTATATATGTATATTAGGATGTCCCTTATTTTTCAAAGTTTTTATTTTCTAACGCATATGTCTTAGTTTTGTTCATTTGCTTTTAAAACACTCGGAAATTAATTTTTAAATTATTTGGATTACGATAATCCGTGCCGAATTACATCGAAACATGTTCATACAAGTTGCGCGGCAGTGCCGCACGTACTCGCGGTATTCATTTGTTCAAATTCAAAGTCAAAATCTTTTTATTCCGTAAAAATGGCTACATTTGTTTGGAATCGTCACATTTTTTTTCCCTACCGTGCAGTTTATGACTAGGTGAGCACTGATAAAAATACTGCCAAAAAACTCAGGCATCCCTCTTTTGGTATCCAAACATATTTATATATTTTGTTAATTACATTATAATTGGATCGACTCACTCCCAGGCATTTTTATCATTAATATAGTCAGATACTTTATAATATGCCCTGCTACACAATTTGGCTTTAATAGTAGTTTTAAATTTGTTTATTGACAAATCTCTTATATTGCTGGGAAGTTTGTTATAGAACCGTATACTTTGCCCCATAAAATAATTACTTGTTTTGTGGAGACGGCTTGCATATAACACAAGATTATGCTTATATCTAGTATTTATGCTATGAGTATCACTCTTTTTACAAAATGAGTCTATGTTTTTATGGACATACAAAAGATTTTCATAGATATATTGCGATGCGACTGTTAAAATATTTATTTCTTTGAATTTTTCTCTAAGGCTCTCCTGGGGACCAAGTTTGTAGATAGCTCTTATGGCTCTCTTTTGCAATAAAAAGATGGTGTTAATATCCGCGGAGTTACCCCAAAGAAGAATTCCATATGACATAATACTATGAAAGTAGCTGAAATAAACTATTTTAGCCGTATCAATATCAGTGAGCCGTCTAATAGTTTTCACTGCATAAGCTGCAGAACTTAGTTTTCCTGATAATTTTTCAATTTGTGGGCCCCTTTGTAGTCTGGAGTCAATTGTTATACCCAAGAACACAGTTGTCTCCACAGAGGCTAAATTAGTTCCATTAACATGTACATTGGTAGCCACCTGCCTTACATTAGGTACGAGGTATGAGAACTTAATTACTTTAGTCTTTTTATCATTTAAAAGCAGATTATTAACACTAAACCAATGAATAACTTTAGAGAGAGCATCGTTAACTTCGTCATAATTACCTAACCGTCTATTAATTTTGAATGTCAGTTATTCTCGTGATTAATACGTAATGTTTTAACTTTTATAAGATGGCAGTGGAATTGAGAAGCAATAAATCAAGTATTTTCTTAGTTGGAGACGTAAATTATCAAATAATAGGCGCAAAATTACCGTCTAACCGTCAAGTTCTTCCTGTACTTTTTTATAAAATTCGCGAAGTTAAATTGACTGTTAGTGAAAGCGCATACCTAGTCATTCGAGAGTGTATTATATTTAGGGAAAAAGCTAGGATCCCTACCAGAGCTATACCTAACTGTGTAAAATAACTTGTGAATCTTCACCAGGAGGGAGTTGCAAAAAAATTCCAATTTTCTATTTCAATTTCAATCTAATTCAATCTGATAATTTTATTTCACTTATTTATTCGAAATAAAAAAATCCTGTGTTTACTCGGCGCTATCAGCCATTATGACACTCGAACATCTGTAACTTCAAGCCAAATCCCTTGCGGGGTAGGCAGAGAGAGCCGAGCGCCACGTGACTCGATCCTTACATATCTCACTCGCTTCTTTAACATTCATTGCTCTTCTCATGCACGTACGCCGGTTTCTAGGGCTCCTGACATCACCTTCTGATAGAACATGACCAATTTGGTCATGGTAGGTAAGTCTTGGCCTTCCCCGGCTCCTACATCCTTCCACTTTTGCATTGTATATCTGCTTCGTCATTCTTTCATCTTGCATTCTTTCTACATGCCCGAACCATCGGAGCATGCCTCTTCTTATTTTAACACCGACGCTCTCTTTCAGACCAACTCTATTTCTAACATCATCATTACGAATACGGTCTACAAGCCTTACGCCACAAATTTTGCGCAGCGCTCGCATTTCAACCGCGTTTATTCTACTTTCATGCTCTTTCTGCCATACCCAACTCTCGCTTCCATAATTTAGCGTTGGGACCAACACTGCATTGTGTATAGCGAGTTGTGCCTTCTGGCTCAGGATTTTACTACCAAGAAGTTTTCCCAACGCTCCATTCACACTATTCCCAGCACTCACTCGTCTTTCCACATCTGCGGTGTACCTTCCATCCCTGCTGAAAGCGCATCCAAGATATACAAACTCATCCACTTGTTCCAACACTTCATCATCAATCGTAATCCTTACATTAGTTCTGGATTCTTCTCTTTCAAATACCATTATCTTCGTTTTCTTCGCATTCAGTAGTAAGCCTTTCTCCATACAGTCGTCTTTCATCGCTGTGACCAGTGTTTGCAGTTTAGATGGTGTATCTGCTAACTAAACATATGTGTCCGAATCAACAAATGGCCCGCTTTAGCCTCTCGATAAACAATGTTGTATTATGTAGCTGGTGTTTCATTCTTCTTAAGGGGGATACATGCCGTCCAGTGGCGCCTCAAGGAATAAAATATCGTATCTTAGCGTGGAAGATAAACATTATAAAGTCATGTGTTGCGTGTGTTACAAATACAATAACGTACTTTTACGTCATTAAACCAACAATTGAAATGTTTTGCTTTCGTTGTTATAGGCATAATTGCCAAAAAACGGCCTCTTTTAGCACCTTTGCTTATAACAACGATAGTGGAATATTTTGAGTGTTGGTTTAATGACGTAAAAATACTTTACTATCTTCGTAATAAATGCAACATAAGATTTCATAATGTTTATCTTCTATGCTATAATATGTTTTTTTATTCAATGAGGGCGCCACTGGACGAGACCTAAGTAAGAACAACATAGATACCAAGACATGTTAACTTGTAGAGATATAAACATAAAACGATGTCATTGATTTCTCTTTCAATAAACTTTTAAAAGTGAATACGTTTCTGTAGTTTTTTATTACTATTATTACTATTGTTTTCCGTCTAGCTTAAATAAATATGTTTGGTTCAGTATGTATAAAGCTAAATAATAATTAAATCAATAATTTTTATTAAATATTGATATTATAGATTTTATTTAAGTGTGACGCGACTCTGTAGCTTTTCTGTTCGTTTGCATTGACTATACGTTGACCCCAGGTTACCTATTAGGCGCTAATTTCAAATTTTACAAATCGAGCGTCGAGTGTCAATTGAGGGGCGCGGGGTGATTGGGCGGAGCCATTTTAAAGCTTCACGATCGAGGTGTCGCCTTAACTCAACATACCCTTGGTTCTGGTACAGTAGTATCAATAACGATTTTAATTTAATGATATTTTGTCTACCTAGTACAAAGTAGTTTCAAACTGTGTACCTAGGGGGGCGGGGTGAAGAAGAGCGATATTGTAACTCTTACGCATTTTGGAATCATCGGCGATCGTACGCTGACCGCTGAAACGTTATGCAGTCTTTCGATCGCACTACTGCACTTTGTGGCTTGACTCCATAACTCACGTTAGTGAACGAATAACAACATTATTGTAATTATATTAAAACATGTAAGTCTTTACTGTAGTCTGCGCTTTAATGCAAAGAAGGTTTACATGTAATACGCTTGTGTGAACGCGCAAACTTGTGTTTTCATGGGGTTGAATGCGACCAAGTTAAGCCGCTCTCAATCAGATAAGTATAGTTTATCGCCGTTTTCCTCCACAAGGAAATGAGGGATGTTAGCACGACCTGTATAATAAGTGTCCCCGGTGCTGACATACGCAAGCATTAGTATGCTTGGTATCGAGGTCTCCAGTGACGTTCAATATCGAAGTCACTCATAGGAACAGGTCAAGCTGGCGTCTAAAAAACTTTGATATGCTCATCACATTCATCGCAAAATAAATTTGTAGACGGAGGATTTTTTATTCGACGGAATTTTGTCTTTACTGTTACAAAGCGAGTTGAGAGAGTTATGGGTTTTGAGAGAGTTATTTATTTTGTTATTTCCTAGGTATGACAAAATCGCAGGGTATTTTGTTGTGGAAACATTTAAAACTGCGTATAGTAGTTTACTAATGATATTATTCGCCTTTTACGCAACAGTTTGTCGATGGTGGATTGGATTAAACTGTTATCGTTTGATTTCGCGATTTGCTATATTACATGAAGTTCCTTGATGTAATTATCCTTCTTTAATGAAAGACTCGTCAAACGGTGTACCAAAGATTTATACGCTGCGAGTTTGTATTGCCAAGGATGGCTTGATGACGCAGGGATCATGATATCGGCATGGGTGGGTTTGCGATATATAGAAAATTGATGGATGAATTGGTTTATAGATATAGTTAAATCCAAAAAGTAAGGTGAATTCTAATGTTCTATGTTTATATATATATATCTATATTTCATTTTGGGGTGGATTTTATTTAATTTTGATACAAAGAACTCCAATTGACGCTTGGGACCTGTCCAAGATATGAGAATGTCGTCGACACATCTATAGTAATAAAATATGTGTGGTTTACCGATTATATTTTCGCGTTCGTAATTGTCCAGAAATAAGTCGGCCATTGAGCAGTCAGAATCCGTTATATACGTTTTCCCATACATTTCGCAGTCGTATACGACCACCCGGGTTTCGAAGGGTTAATGGACTAAGATGGGACCCCATTACTAACCCTTCTTTTTCGATATAATATTTATTATCAAATTGAATGTAATTTTGAAACATGCAAAGTCTTGTCAGTCGTAATATGTCAAATCTGGGAACTTCAAATATCGGGGTTATTTCCTTAGTAAAGTTCTTGAAGATGATATGAAGCGTAGCGCATTGGTGATCAGAGGTAATATTGCCGAGGGCCGTAGATTATCTCGGTGTACTGACCTAGAAAAAATAACACTGTTTAATGCTTTTGCTAACAGGAATAAAAAGAATAGGCATTCTAATAGTCGCATAGTCGCATCGATAACTATTGCACATGTACATGTATTGCATATGAATAGTATAGCTTTTACAATAAAATTTATTTTGATATTTATGACTCGGTTACTAATGTGTATAATTACTGAAGTTAAAAAATATAAATAATTTTTAAGGTTTCGGGTAGTTTTCATTTAAAATAATTCGTTCACAGATTGCTTTTTTGGTATATAATTTTTTATTTTGTATACGCTTGTTAATCAAGAAGCACAGGCAACTACCCGCAACTGTATCCTGTACTGCAATTGTACTACATATCATATGTTACTATATTTCAGTCTAGAAATTGAACTTTTACTAAATGCCGACTTCGAATATCAAACGAAAGTTTCAAGCTCCACTGCCCTTGGTTATCGCCGCCTCCGCATCCTGGTGGCACATATTCTTCCTCATATATTTCCACAAAGATCTCCTAAAACAAATCAAATATTTTATAGTTTTAATTATAATTTAATTATAATTAATACTTTGAATAGATTAATTATAATTATAATTAATTTCACTTTGTAAAAGTATTTTTAGCGGAATCATGTTCCCAAGGATGTTCCAATTTTAGGATTAACGTTCGCAAATCTACAGTAAACTTCTTTAAAACTTCTGTTAACGCTGTGCAAATATTAAAGCAAATTATCATAATACGATTATATGGCAGGAAATGTGTAGTTGCAGTGAAGGTTTTTAAACTGAATTACGACTAATTTATTACAGGTTACAGCGCTGCTGCTGCAACTACGGCACTGCCAGATCGCGTAATACTGCACTTGCGGTTATTTAGTAGAATTGGCATTAAGTGCTTTGATTTTATACTTCATGTTCATTTGCCACAATTGAAGAAAAAAAGAATGTCAATGTCAAAGTCGCCGTAAGTCTATTAAAATATATTAAAACTGTCGAATAATCATTCATTACGATAATTTACACAAAACATTATGAAATGAAGTAAAATCTACAATATCGAGCTAATAAGTTACGTTATTTGTAAATTCGATAATGGCTGATAGAGATCTTTCAATGGGTGTACGGGAAGGGATAACTTACCCTGTTAGAGTGCAGTACTGTGGGAACTGTTCCATGCCGATAGAATATTGTGAATATTATCCCGAATATGATAAATGCAAACAGTGGTTAGAAAAGAACCTACCTACGGAGTTCGAAAAGGTCAAAATAGGTGAGAAGACGTTTTTTCATATTTTTTTATTGAAAGTATAGTGAGGTTAAGTTATCGTTCATAATCGGTCGTCGGTCATTTTACCTCAAAGGTGAAAGCTCTAAACCATCTAATATTTCAAAGCAAAAGGCCGATATGTTACTGAATATCGGTGTTTTAGCCACTCAGGTGGCAATAAAATATGACTTACATTATAATAAGCAGGTACTGTAGCTCTTTCTTTCCCATTTGAAAAACGTTCCCACTTTAGTATTACTACTATTTGCGGCGCTAGGCTTCTCTCTGTCTATCCTGCAAGGTATCTGGTGTGAAGATGTATATAGACAGATAGTATTACTATAACATTTATTGAATGATGCAACAGACGAAGAAGAAAATGCTGGAGGTGAAGAAGAAAAAAAGAGACAAAAGCGTGGTGGGAAAGGGATGCTGAAATCAAAGAAAAAGGAAGATGTTCCCAAATTAGTGCAGGTGTCACGCGCCCCCCGTGGCAAGAAGAAATCTGTGACGGTGGTGTCAGGATTAAGTACCTTTGGTATGCAACATTAATTTCATTAGTTGCTATGAAAACATATTTAATGAATTCAATGCTGAGCTAAGTACAGGCAGCCCTTTGTGTTCTTTGAGGTTATTAAATTTCTTGAAATTTAATAACCTCAAAGCTTAAATTTGTTAAATTGGACCCTGAACTCCAAAGGTAACTCAAATTATATCAGAAAGTCTCACATATTGTCTTTAATGTGAGTAAAAAGGCCTATGTGGGTAGGGTTTTGCTTATGGGTTGGAAGACTTACCATTGTCAATTTTATTAAGCTTAATTTGATTATAGGTAATAGTTTACAATTACAGTGATATTACTATGATCCGTAAAGTGAATCCACTAGATATATGGTTAATCTATGTGTAGAAGTAAGAGTAGTGAATGAAACCTCTAAAAGAGCTTGGCTTGTCAAGAACTTCATAAGTTCTTCATCTCTGAATAAGTCAGTGGCTGCTCTAGCCATCAGTCACTTTTAAACCTGTATTTATTTCACAAGTCTCAGGCACTGCTAGTTCTAGCTTTGCAACACAATTATCCTGATTCCACACCTACACAGTGTTCATGTATGATTTCGTCTCATTTTTGATATATATTTTTTATCTTAATTTTATTTTATAATTATTATATAATAATTATGGTTCGGACATGTAGAAAGAATGCAAGATGAAAGAATGACGAACCAGATATACAATGCAAAAGTGGAAGGATGTAAGAAAAAAGAATGTTAAAGAAGCGATTGAGATATGTAAGGATCGAGTCACGTGGCGCTCGGTTCTCTCTGCCTACACCGCAAGGGTTTTGGCGTGAAGTTATAGATAGATATAATAATTATTACATATTAGGTGGGCATGATGCTTGGTTGTAGAACTACTTGATCTACTCTTTTTGAATGAATGAATATTTTATATACTGTGGATGTGATTGTATTTACACAATTTGTACCCTTTTACATGTTGTTACCTACCCAATAGTTTATTGTAAATCTACAATTTATTTACCAATCAAATGAAAATATCATGTCTCAATTTTAGGGAACATTAAACTTCCCAGTTGTCTTATTGGTTTCTCATCGTTGTGATCTCTGCAAGTAACTAAGGAGGTACCTGTGTTTTTGCAAATATACAACATTCTAGGAAATACATGGATGGTATGGATCATATTTTATTGTTAAATTTTCAGAATATGGGGTTTTTCTGTCATAAAATCGAGCTCCAAAAACAAACTAGAGTCTTATTTGTTGGGTCCAGACTTGAAAATAAAGTACTTTACAGTTTATTCAGTACTTAAGACTTGATTCTTGTGGAACACTAGTTTGTATGATTGTCTGTAAGAAAATTAGATATATTGTCTGTATATACTATTACATACATAACTGATCAAATGCATGGTATTGAAGTGCCCTATGTTTTTTTTCTGTTGAATGCCAATGGTATTGATGAGCTCCATAGGATCCTAGCATAATGTTACTTTTAGGCGCTCTACGAATTAGCTGCTTTACGGAAGCTAGATTGCAGAGACCGAAGCTTGTCAATACCATTGGCGTTTGACCGGCTATGAACCATTCATAACCCTTTATAATTTTTGGTGATTTCAGACATTGACTTAAAAGTTGCAGCAAAGTTCTTTGGGACAAAATTTGCTTGCGGTTCGTCAGTCACTGGGGATGATGAGATAGTCATCCAAGGAGATGTGAAAGATGACCTATTTGACATTATACCGGAGAAATGGCCAGAGGTATATATTTTTGTGTAACTTGTCACTCAATGTTACTTGCATGAAGGGTAATGATAGTTATTGTTTAAATGCTAGTTAAATGTGGAGTTTTATTTAGATGCATAAATAAGGATGAATATAATTTTTACGGGGTCGACAACACATGAGCAACACCTCTGGTGTTGTAACTGTCCATACTCTATGGTAACTGTTTCAGGCAGGCCGTATGCCACCTTGGTATATAAAAAAAGAACTTAAATTTTATTAAAATAGTCATTAGGTTTATCTTCTGGGCTAGTTAGTTTATTCTGGATTAATCAATAATCATTGTAGATTTATTATTTCATTTATATATTTAATTTTGTGGTTTTTTGTGTCGGCAAGTTTGTATAGTACTGCTTACTGTGACGTGTCTGGATTTTAAGTAAATATGTCCAAATAGCAGTGCCAGACACAAGTTTTGAAGGAAACTAGCAAATTATTTGTTTAGGTTCGGCACTAATTTGTACCCTAATATAAGGAAATTTTGCGAATATAAGGACATTGTTGAATATTAAGGTGCATGATTTTAAATTAATTATTATTTTATTACCTTACAGATAGATGAAGACAGTATCGAAGATCTTGGCGACCAAAAGAGATAGTCACAATTGTTATAAAGTTATTGTAATCCTGCTTTATTTCTATATTATTCTAAACAAACTTCATTCATAAACAAATTCATATGAATCATTAAACAGAAATTATACCTATTACATTAACATATGATGTGAACTTCTGCATCGGCAAATGTTATAAAATAGAAATAAAGCATTTTCTTCATTTACTTATTTATTTCGTGGTCTTCATAATATCGTTCTTTTTCTTGGCATTATCCCATTTTATAATCCATTAGGATAGGCAGGATCTGCTCCCTAGGCTTAAGGACGTGGTTAAGATACTGATTTTTACATAGAGCAACTGCCGTCAAATCTTGACAACCTACAGGTAAAATCAACCAGGTCATACGTCTTTCCAAATATAATTTCTGGAGCGTGCGGGTGTCCTTATGACGTTTTCCTTCATCGAGCACCGAGCAAGTTAAGATTACAAATTTGTACATTACTCCGAAAACATGAATTTTGTGTACTTGAATCTACACCAGGATTCGAACCGGAGACCACATTGTATTTAATTAGTTAATTATAATTTTAACATATTTTCACGTAGTAATAATCTTACTAATAAGGGAGTTCTATAACATAGCTTAATCACTGAAACAATATTTTGTCTACATCAGTTCACTTTACCTCAATCGATGTTTTTGAAACAGGTGGAAAATATCCTAGGTAATCACCTAGGATATTTTCCACCTGTTTCAAAAAGTTACTATAGCCTTATACGCTTACAACACAAGGTGTTCATTTGCAAGACAAGGCAGGCTGGCGTGTACCCGTGGCTGACTCAATACCTCGCCAGGAACTTCCTGGTGACCTATCTCACTCATAGAATGTGGTTATTGTTAAAAGAATCACATATCTTACGGAAGTCAAGTTGCTTGTACAAATTGATCTAAACTACTTTGTGTGGTTCCGCCGCCAAACTAGAGTTAGTTTTAGTGGCAGAAGCACGTAAAGTAGTTTAGGTGAAATTGTTTATAGGTAATTTTAGTATGGAGTATCTATCGCGAGATGTACCCTATCTACACACCACGAGCGGAATGAACTCCAATCTTGCAGAAACCTTAACGGTTTATGTAGTGTCCCTGTTTTGACGAGCTCAAGAGAGAATAATGTGGCCCCCAAAATGGATCCCTGTGGGACAGGACCGGGGGCGCTTACAAAATATTTTATTTACTAATATCACACCAATGATAGAATGATATATGATAGATAGATAGAATTGAATAGAAGAATTGAAGAGAAGAGAAGAGAAAGATTGAAGAGAGGTAGGACCCAGCAAGGGGTCGTGCTGTGCTCCGCCCTGTCAAGCATGCTGTAATGGCGGGACATGGCAAGACCTCTTGCTCTAAGTATCCGTCTGGGGAAGCACCTCCACCTTACAGAAGACCGCAGCTAAATGACAACTCCGGGAGGATTGTTGTGTTCCTGTGTGTGAGTAAGGTTGCCAGTCATTTGGGAAGTCGTTGTGCAGGCAGCGGGAGGACCGGCGGATATCGAACCGCCACGAACAGCGGGGGCGCGGAAGGCTGGCGCGGCGGTCAGGGAGACCCGGTGAAACGGCTGACCGCTGGCCGCCCGCGGGTCAGTAGGGTTCCCGAACCCGGGGATTACTTAATCTCCGCCCCGGGAGGCTGAACCGCCAACCCGCGAAAAATCCCTGTTGTAGTGGTCGTGCCGGAGAAGGAGACCGGAGTGGACCCGGCTGCTGCAGCAGGGGGGGACCGGGGGCCCTTCCGCCCGCCGTGCCAGCAAACCGCATAACCTGCACTGTCCAGTGGTGGAAGATACCGCGCATTTGTCTTCCACTCTGTCGGCTTAGCGACTTCTCATTATTCAAACAACCTCATAAAACATGCCTAAGAGAAAGAAAGGAAAATGGAAAATTACAGCGGCTACCCCTTCCACAATAAATGTGGATTTTTGCAACATCAGGGGACTACACTCCAACATTAACGCGGTTCACTACCACCTCGAGACTGCTCGGCCGACCTTTCTTTTCCTCACGGAGACACAAATATCCTCACCGGCCGACACCTCTTACTTACATTACCCCGGGTACAAACTTGAACACTTATTTGTACGTCGTGCCGGGGTGTGTATGTTCGTTCGGGAGGATATTTGTTGTCGCCGTCTTCGTAGCCTGGAAGACAAGGACCTGTCATTACTATGGGTGCGCGTGGATCATGGCGGCCACACCCGAATCTACGCCTGCCTTTACAGGTCCTATAGCGGTGATGCAGACACAGCTCGTTTATTTGAGCACCTGCAAATGACGACTGACAGAGTTATCGAGCAGTATCCCTCCGCGGAATTAGTGATTTTGGGAGACTTTAATGCCCATCACACCGAATGGCTTGGCTCTCGGTGCACTGATTCCGCGGGGAGATCTGCTCATGACTTTGCTCTGGCCTATGGTTTCTCCCAACTGGTGCATTCTCCCACGAGAATACCAGATGTAGAGGACCATACAAGCTCCTTACTGGACCTTCTGCTGACAACACGTCCGGATGAGTACAACATCTCAGTGGATGCGCCGCTTGGCTCATCGGACCACTGTCTCATCCGAACCCAAGCGCCTTGTGCCAGGCGTGACCCACCTCGGCCTACCGGATGGCGGCGTGTTTGGCACTATAAGTCGGCAGACTGGGACGGACTGCGTGAGTTCTACGCGTCGTACCCGTGGAGGCAGCTTTGTTTCAAAACAGACGATATCGAATCCTGCGCGACTGCGGTAGCTACGGCGATATTGGATGGCATGGAATGCTACATTCCCAGTCGCTTAGTGGCTGCTGCGGGAGCTAAAAAGCGACCGTGGTTTAATCGGCCTTGTAGAGAAGCCAGACTTCTCAAACAGGCTGCTTTCGAGGCTTGGACCACGGCGCATGCTAATGGAAATCCTGATGTCTCTGTTTTGAAACGTAAACTCAACGCTGCCTCGAGGTCCAGTAAGAGGGTAATTGCCAGAGCAAAGTTTGATTTCGTCGGTAGAGTTGGCGAGCGGCTTGCAAGCCTTCCGTCTGGCAGCCGTGCTTTCTGGTCGCTGGCTAAAGCTGCCGAGGGAAACTTTTGTCAAGCGTCTATGCCACCACTGCAAAAACCGGATGGCAGTCTGGCCTACAGTGCTAAAGAGAAAGCCGACTTACTGGGTAATCTCTTTGCCTCTAACTCGACTTTGAATGACGGGGGAGCTGTGCCACCTACCATCCCGAGGTGCAGTAGCTCAATGCCGGAAATCTCAATTACCCAGCGAGATGTCCGGCGGGCGTTGCTCTCCCTCGACATTCATAAGTCGAGTGGGCCAGATGGCATACCAGCAGTGGTGCTAAAGCAGTGTGCTCCTGAGTTGTGTTCTGTGCTAACGCGCCTTTTCGTGCTTTCCTACTCCACTCGGCAAGTCCCGTCTTCGTGGAAGACCGCCAATGTGCACCCGGTGCCCAAAAAGTGCGATAGATCAGATCCGTCGAATTACAGGCCTATTGCCATAACCTCCCTTCTCTCCAAGGTGATGGAGCGTGTGATAAACACACGACTCCTAGCATACCTAGAAGATCACGACCTAATCAGCGACCGTCAATTACCGAGCAGCGGATGGGGTAGCGAGGTAAATTACCCAGGAATTAGTGGTATGGTTTAACGTTACCTTACCTACAATATTTACTCATTTGCATCAAATTAATAAGATACAAAAAATATGAAAAATCCGTGCCTCATTATTCTACTGATCAGCAGAAAGAAATGCGTGTTGAAACTTGTATTGCATTGTTGAATCGGTACAGAAATGAAGGAATATTAGATCGAATTGTGACATGTGACGAAAAGCGGATTCTTTGCGACAACCGTAAGCGAAAAATGCAATGGCTGACCAATTATATTGCTTTTATTGTAATTATATTGCTCGGCGGTGAAGAAAAACATCGTACTTACACATGTCGAAAAAATATTAAACATGAAAGCAATATATACTTGAATAGGTTACTTGAAAATTTATTTCGAAAGACGTGTGACCTAACTTTAGAAGGGTCAGTTTTTCCTTTTAGGTTGTGAAGATCTGAAGCTGAAATCAGTATTTTCGCTAAATCATTAAACTTAGGTAGCGGACCCCGCCAATCATAATCGATTAGGAAACGGGATAAGGCTAGAAAGAAGAGAATCTACGTGTGACACAAGGAACTTCATTGGTTTGTATTAATTGTCTATAACTGTTTAAAGGTTATACTTATGTGTATTTGCCACCTCAGTGGTGTATAGAGAATAAAGCTGATCTCATAGCCTCATAATCTACTTATCGTCACAGTGTGAGTGAGTAAGTAACTTATAGGAGAATTTGAAGGATATGTTTATAGACAAGGATAAGTAAAATACAGTTAAATTACGTAAAGTATCAATTTACTGTCAATACAATAATATCGATACAAAATTTCATAATTCAGTAAACTTTGGTATTGCTGTTACATTATCAAAATAATGTAAAATAAAATTGGCAATCGAACAACAAAATATAATTTATTACAATTTTCGTCATAACATTACAAATTGTGGACGTTTGATTTTAGCGTGTAATCCTACTATGTTCAAAGGTTTACTACCAAAAAGAACATGTTTGTGTGTTACATGCATTTTTCATTTCAACTAGTAAATGTCGTAGGTGCAGCAGTCACCGAACAGAAGACGGCATCGTCTGCACTCTTAGTAATAACACTGATAACATACATACTTTTTAGTTTAGTTTTTTTTTACATTGTGTTCAGCGAAAGGAGATTTACTTGAATTGTATGGGCGGCCAGCATTATCAGATTAGTGACGGTATGGGGTTTTAAAGAATGTCCAGTACAGTCTTTGTCATATATACCTATTGTATAGAGATTCAGAGACTTGCAGAAAACTGTCAAATTATTATTCTTCGTGCCGACTCTTGTAAGGAGTAGTATAAGTATACCTAATGTTTCAACTCCCGTTGGATGTGGAGTTTCTTGCTTTATACTATAAAGTTTATAGTATACTCAGTGAATAGAAAAAAAGGTTTTGTGCGTAGGGAGGCATACACGCACACCTAATGTAAATTGATACCGTAACCTATGAAGTATAGCGCTTTGCGACCCCTGCTACAATCAGAGGAAATCTTACTGGTCACTCACTCTCGGGAACACAACAATCCTTCCAGAAGTTGTTACTTGGCTGTGTTTTTATATGAGGTGAACGTATTTCCCCAGTCGGGTTGACACATCTCTCTCGAAGTAAGAGTAGGAAAATTATTATTACTATTCTAGGAATTTTATGTAGAAAGAGAGCATAGCCAATAGATACGTACACAAATTTGGTCGTATCATAATTTTGACAGAAGTACATTGAACCAATAAGTATATTATTACATTATCGAGTACCTAACATTACGAATAGAACCTATTTTGTGATGTAAGTATCCATCCATCCGGGGTTCGCAGAGCATATTCGATTTTCGCGACCTATCGAGAATTTGTCCGACTTTGAAATATATCCGGAGGTTTTTGCTTCGATAGCGTAAAAACAGAAAGAATAAACTTAAAAATAAAGTTTCGAAGTGATAACCCATAATCTTTACAGCCAAAGTCAAACCTGTATTGTACCTGGTACTGCTGGCTAGAATATAGTTGTGAACTTAAACTACTCACGACATTTTGAGTATCTCCCTAGTTACTTAGATTAAACACTACGCAACCCTCAACGAGTCGATCGTTTGTCGTTTCTGGTATCAAATTTAATTACTTACATCGTGATTTTTGTTTTTCGATACAGATCATTTCCCGTGTCTCCAATCGCAACAAGTAGACACTTACAATTAAATACTCTAGTTTAATTAACGTTCAATTAGACTTCTCTTTGGAATTTCTCCATTAAAATAGCTAACCTGATATTTATTATAATATCTTGATAGCAATTTTCGAATATATTATCAAACTAAAGTAGGTAAGTATCAAAAATCTAAATTCATCAAATTTTTCTAAAGAGGTTTTAGTATTTGTTTTTTACGACTAATGTGAATAATGTTAATTAACGCTACGCTATATATTGCAGTCTATATTCTATACATCTATAATACTGTCGTGTTTTTTGTCGGAAGCCTTGAGTTTCTCTTGCATTTGAGTCAACATGTCCTGCATGCGTCGAATCTGGAAGACAAAAATAACTTTTATGAACAAATAAATACAAGTTCAACGCAACGCTAGTTTCTATTTCGGACCTATTTATCAATTGTTTTGTTTTATACAGATATAATGACATCCAAGACAACAGGGATGCACGTACTTAATACAAATTTTTGCTATGGGATCAATTCTGCTGCCAAAATCTGTTGTTTTTTATAAGTTTAATATGAAGATTTAAAATTTGGTTCAATGGCTAAAGATGTTCCATGGTGCTTCTTATGTACTCGTAGAAAGTAATCAGAAGATCGGAAGAACAGTTCAGTTTTCTGTTCATTTGAGATGATTGGCTTATCGTATTCTAAATTTGTTTTTCAGTCGAAATATGTGAAGTTTTCATGGTACCTATAGGTAATATTTCGGAAAGACTAGTCAGAGTTTCCAGTACCTACTCGTAGTTGTGAAGAGGCCTATTTACAGGACATAGGGTTCAGTATTATGACATTTGTAGTCATTGAAATAGAAATCCGTAGAAACAATATTACTGTAGATTGAATACCGTTAGGAACCAGATTTACAAGCAGTAAACCAGAGACTCCTTAGTAGAAATGCGAAGTACCGACGAGCGTCGGAAACTCTAGTCTAGGTTATGTCTGATCATCCCTAGAAGTTTATAGGATTGTAGTAATCAGAAATCGGCTTTGTACCATGCAAAGCAGTGATTATCAGGTATACCTCTTCGTCCTTCTGCAGTAGCAAGCGATCGGTGTCAGTGATGACGACTTCGTTGTTGTTACCCATCGAATCCCGTTTCAGTTTCCTGTAGAACGATTAATTTATTATAACTTCTGGAACTGGTATTTGAGATGAAGTATTTAATTTCTTCATCTTTAGAGCTAATTTCGACCTCACCTACACGAAGCGTACCCTGCTCACTTTCTCTATAGCAAATGAGGCTCTGATGAAAAAGGTAGCGAATAGCTATTTGTATGTTTTATTATTCCTTCTGTTACTTTTATATTACAAGCTTTTTGTCTTTAGTATCCGTGTTACAGAACAACGCCGCTAAGTTACAATATCCTGGAGGATTATTGTATTGTATTGGTAATATCACAAGGTAGCTCCCGAGGAGGCATTTCCCCATCAGCTTTCTCATGATTTGCAGTGTATGGGTGAAAACGTGCGAACAAATTACAATACACCTTGTGTGTCAAGCATTCACAGGTACACTATGGTAACCGTTTCGCATCATGCGGCCGTACATTTTACCGACCGACGTATTTGATACAAAAGCCCTTCATGATTGTGACTTACTAAGCTCACACCCCATGTACCGACTATGCGTTATCATCAAAGTGCCTATATTGCTTGCTTTTCGGTGCTTGGATATTTATTAGCTTTTTTATTCATTGAGTGGCAAAAAAAAGTAATGTTCAGAAGATTGCAACACAAGTAATATCGCGTATTGCTACTTCTGCTGCCAACACAGCACGTTCTTATGGATCTTCTGGTAACCTTACATACTCGGTGGAATACAACAACCGTCCAGAAAATTGATATTTAGCTGTGGGTTTCTACAATGTTGGTCTCGAACCATAACCTATTATTTGTAAATCGATACGGTGCATTACCAGCATGTGAGGTTGGTTTTAGTTCTAATGATGGTGATCAGATGATCACAAAGCACTTATGCCTCAGACATCAATGACATTAATGTGTTTATGCAGTACATTACACACGACTCCGCCCCGCTATCGATACGTGGAGATTTTTAGTTATGACGCGTGGGTGACTGATACGATATTAACGGTAAAAAAAAGTAGTTACCCGTGGTAGTTACCGTCATTAGTATGTATAAATGGCAGAAGTACCTAATGTTGAAAAAAATAATGGCTTCCGTAGATTAAGGCCAATTTATTGAGTAGGTAGCTGGGCTAATAAAACGTTAATTGTTGCATGACGTAGTTCAGTTTATGTATTTTTGGACTAAAAAGCGATATTGTATCATAGATTTCAGTGTATTGAACTTATTCGGCTTTCATTCGACTTTAATTCAAGGGCATTGGGCATAGTATAGGTATAGGCAAAATCTACTCGTAATATATTCGGATGTTATATAATTGCTCTAATTTTGAGTAACGCAGTCATGAATTAAATTACCACCTCGGTAAACATAGCGTTATTTTTATTACCAACCATCATCGTAGGAGATGAATGTATAGATATCATATGTCATAAATTAATAAATCCCGAAAAATGACAGTTTTGTATAAGTTATGGGCGAGGTGGCAATTTGGTTTTTTTAATAAAATAAATAAATAAATAAATATTATCGCACAAATTACACAATGCCACCTAGCCCCAAAGTAAGCGAAGCTTGTGTTATGGGTACTAGACAACTGATAAACATACGTAAATACATTTTTTTTTTTGTAAATACATACTTATTATACATAGGAAACACCCAGACCCAGACAAACAGACATGTTCATGTACACAAATGTTTGTACTGTGTGGGAATCGAACCCACGAGCGTTGGTGTCAAAGTAGCGTACCAACGCGTTTCACCACTGCGCCACCGAGCTCGTCTCAGGTAATGTTCAGTTAGTATTGTAATAAAAGGATTATTATTCATGAAAATCGTATCCTCGTATCCATATGTCATGGCGGTAAGTAATCAAAAACGTCATGTATATTAGTGATCTGAATATACCATGAATATTTATAAAGGCAAAAGTCAGTTATAATGAATTAGGTACCTAATTGCTAGTTAATTGTATTTTTGAGGAGCTCGGTGGCGCAATGGTGAACGCGCTGTTACGCTACTTTGATAACAACGCTCGTGGGTTCGATTCCCACACAGGAAAAACATTTGTGTACATAGACATGTCTGTTTGTCTCGGTCTGGGTGTTTTAAGAAAGGTAAGGCGCATCAAAGCAGCCCGACTGGGGAAGTACCTCCACCTCATAGAAAACGGCAGCCAAATAACAACTTCCTAGAAGGTTGTTCTGTTCATGCGTGTGAGTGAGGTATCCAGTAAGCTCCTCAGGAGTTCCAACAGAGGCGGCATCGCGCGAGTAGTACGTAATGTATTGTAAGCGTTCATAGGCTACGGTAACCGCTTTATATCAGATAGTTAAAAAATATATATCAGTGTCAATTAAATTTGGGTAAGTTGGAGTATTAAAATACTCGTATAATTTAACACTAATACACGGGACTTATAAAACATAGAATACACTTTTACATAAGACTGGTAGGTACGGGAGGTGCTTTCAGGTGTCGCGGGCACTGTCAGGTGCAGGAACTACCTTCAGGTGCCAGTCAGTACCTATGGCAATAGGTACTATCTGTAACAGGAGATATGGTCAGGAAGGACAAGGTACTTCTGATGCGAGAGTCACTATAGGTAGAGGAGGATAATTAATTACATACGAGTAATTACATTACGTTATTATTTTTAAAAAGGTATTATGTACACTATGAATGAAACCCCGAATTATCAACTACCATACGTCACTTAACTTCTTAATGAATTACTTTATCTATTGGTCTCATTATCAAGTTTTTTTGTTTCTGTTTTTATACAAATTCGGGAGACATATTAAATATCACTCGCACGATGCCACCTCTGTTGCTAATACAGCAACACCTTCGCTGCTTACTGGTGACCTCACTCACTCGCAGGAACATACCATACCTTGGCTGCAGTTTTTTGTGAGGTGTAGGTACTTATCCAAACGGCAAGTGTACGAAGTACTGTCAGGTGCACGAAAAACCCAAGGTTGTTTATCAGCATAGTCACATAAAAAGTAGGTGTAAAATTTTGTCGATAGATTACCCTCTCTCCCGCATGGCGTGTTGCGATATTTGCGAGATGCACTGCGCTCGGAAGTTCTCGTAGTGGACGTCCTGCGTGACATCCTTCAGGTCCTGCATGTGCGTTGATATCAACATCGTCCGGAGCTTCGTGAAATCTGAATGTCTTGGATTTTCCACTGTAAAAGTTATATTTATATTATCAGTGCGAATATCTTCAACAATAACTTATTATTTTTTAATTCGTTGAGCTATTCGGCCTTTCGCTAAATGGCCAATAATAAATACAAGAAAGTTCTAATATAAAAAGCAAACTATTTTTATATTAGAAACAAACGAGCATGTGGGTCACCTGATGGTAAGTGATCACCACCGCCCATAGACATCAGCAACATCAAAAGCTCACTGATCCGTTGCCAGCCTTTTTAGGGAAACATAGGTTCTTTTCTTGACGGTACTCGTATCGTATTTGTTCGGAAATACCGCTGAGGGTAGTTGACTCTACAATTTCACCGTACGTGGTAGAAAATGCCTCAAAAAGCGTACTGTAGTGGATTGCCACTCATAAGATGATAAGGGTGAAATTTTAGTTTGTGGCGTGTTGGTACGATAGTGGAATTCAGCGGCTGGTATTAAGTTGAACAGATCCTCCGAACACTCCCCATGATCCAATTTGACACAGAGTTTTGCAGTACACAAAGAGAAGCAACGTCTCTTCGTGTACAAAGTGAGTCCAGCCGAACGGAGATCACTGGGTCGCCGATAATTCGAACTGCTCTACGATTCTTACTGCTTTCTTACTTTCGTGCAACGGTGATCAATACCTATAGCAATCGTAAGGAGTTTTACCTCCACGCCACATTGTCCCGTATCGTATGAAATTAAATGAATCTTCATTAACATATGGAACATAGTAGTACTATGAGCCCACACTAGGCGAAGCCTGTATCGTGGGCGTCAATACAGTATGAATTTACCCAATTTTAAACAGTTTTGCGGCGAGCAGTAACTGTAAACAAATATGGTATATTCTTACGAGATAAATGAGAAGTAGATTCTAGAATCACTTATATCAAACAACAATTTTTGAAGTCAAATATATAAAATAATAGTATACCGTCAACGATGCCCCAGGGGTACTGCCGGCCACGAACACGCTTCCCGCCCACCTCGAGCACGGTGTCAGCTGCGACCACGGCGAACGGCGCCGCAGCCTTTAGCTCCCGGTCCTGCTGCTTGAACTCCTCGTCTTCGTCGCTATCACACTCTGGAAACTGGTATACCTGTAGGAAACATCATATACTGACTAACGGCTAGAGTAACTATCTGGTCGTGAGACAGTGCGCGGTATAATTACGGTGTAAAGTTGCCATCCAAAATTGAAAAATAAGATCAGTTTGGTGCTTGTTCTTCTGTCAAACAGATAAAGTTGTTTTATATTATAATACATAAAAACAATTTTAGAATGTTTCCATTGGTGACCTGATATTATTTTTTAAGACATCGGAAGGTGAATAAGCATACGGCCCACCTGATGTAAAGCGGTAAACGAAATCCAGTCTGTACGTACTCGTATTGGATCTCAAAAAGAACACGAACAATTCCTTATGAGTATCAATAATATATAAATTAAAGAACTCTTGCAAAAATTCTTAGCAATAATTTATGCAAAACGGAACCCTTATCACTTTGTTGTCCGTCTGTGTGTATGTCTGTCTGTCAAGACCTTTTTCTCGGGGAGCTGGGTGAAGCTATCAAGCTGAAATTATTATCACGTGCTCAGGTCCGCAGTCCCTTCGAGCAGTGAAAAAATGAAACTTCTAAGCCAACGCAATCAAAAGATATGGCTGTTTATGACTCGTTTATGCGTATATTTTGACACTCGCAAGGGAATCAAATCCTATAGAGTACTTCCCGTTGACCTAGAATCATGAAATTTGGTAAGAATCAATGTCATGTAGCACAAGTTAAGGAAAAAATCCGAAAACCGTATATTTGTAGTTATATCATTAAAAAAATATGTTTTTTGCGAAAATATGTTATTACTGAACCCTCGAAGAGCCAGTCGGACTCGCACTTGACGAAGTTTTTTTATACACGAGCTCGGTGGCGCAGTGGTGAAACGCGCTGTTACGCTACTTTGACACCAACGCTCGTGGGTTCGATTCCCACACAGTACAAACATTTGTGTGCATGAACATGTCTGTTTGTATTGGTCTGGGTATTTTCTATGTATAATAAGTATGTATTTACAAAAAAAAAATGTATTTACGTATGTTTATCAGTTGTCTAGTACCCATAACACAAGCTTCGCTTACTTTGGGGCTAGGTGGCGCTGTGTAATTTGTCCGACAATATTTTATTTATATATTTATACAAGGTCATTCAGCAAACAAGCATACGTGCGTCATATGTGATGCGGTAATTGCTTCTCCCGCAAGAGTATCGCTGGTGGTTGCAACTCCCATTGCTAACGCAGCAAATCCTCCTTAAAAGCTTGCTTGTGACCTTCCCACTCAGAGGAACACGACAACTCTGGTAATGGTTATTTGGTTGCTATTATGTGTAAGGCAGAGGTAACTCCTCAATTGGATTGCTTCTGATTAAAAATGAAATTTTGTCAGAGTCTTGTACCATGTAGAGGAGAGATTGGCTTTGCGGTGATTACCCACTTACACACTCTACATCAACTTAAACTCATCCCACTGTTGGTATACGGTGAGTCTCCCTTCAACGATAGGATATGATAAGAGCATACTCCGCTACGTTGCTCAACTGTGGATCGGCGGCAGCCAATGCTTACAAGCAGCCTGAGTTTCCTAAAAGACTGTCATCTATTCACAACAACCGGTACCAATGAGTTTATTCTGCTACACGAAAAAGCTCGAGATACGAAAACCTGCCAGTAGACAGGCTGAAGTGGACGTTTCCTAACCTGCGTGTCCGATTAATTGACACGCGTAGCGTCTCAATCTAGCGCCTTTTAATTTATGTACATCCTCAAATCTGTAAACAAGTATAAGATAAGTAAGGTACCTGTATCTGGTTGTCTTCCAGGTCAGCAAGTATCCGCGTCTTGAGCTTCCTCACCTCGACAGCGGTGAGCGAGTCCGCTTTGGCGATCACTACCACTATATTCACTTTTCGATGGAGTCTCTTCATCATCTCTATATCCACGTGTCGTAGACTGTGAAAAGAAGAATATTTTAAACTAAAATGTACATACCAAAGTAACAGTGCACCCCATGGTGATGGAGTAACATCATAGTCGGGTGTCAAATATGCTGGTAGCATATTGTTGATGAATTTGGTTGACCTTCCGTCTCCTCCCTAATTTTTATTTAGTCAAGGTCTGTACGGTATTTTCCTGTCGTAGTGTTTTAGCCCTCACAGTTACCTTGCTTCGGCAGAGTATAACAGGTGCAACAGGACCATGTTAGGATTGGCTCTAAAGGCGATATTAAGTACATAAATAAATAAATAAATATTGTCGGACAAATTACACAGCGCCATCTAGCCCCAAACTAAGCGACCCTTGTGTTATGGGTACTAGACAACTGATAAACATATGTAAATACATTTTTTTTTGTAAATACATACTTATTATACATAGAAAATACCTAATCCAAGTCTTACATCAGGTGGACTGTATGCTAGTATGCCTTCCGTTATTATATAAAAAAAGGTATGCCGTGACAGATGAATATAGACCCTCCTTCAGGTTGACCTTCCTTCTCCTTCAGTAGTCGGGAAATGAAGAATCCTTTTGAAAACGTATGGTTTTTCGGTAAATTTTGAAATATATTATGGGCTATAGGCTTTGTATTACATATTTGTATATGAACTCTAGCTTTAACTACAAGATACTGGCTACCTATAATTGCGGTAACTTCGTAGGTAGCCTATATCTCTACGCGTCCTAAAGTATATGTCCAATAGAACCTATTCAGCAGTATAGATTGAAAAGTAAGTACTACGAATTTATAATATTATTGTGGTTTTCATTTCACGTTTAAGTATATTAAAAACTACGACTTAAAAGATCTGTATTATACGTTTATGACGTAGGTATGTATTGGCCTTTGCTTCCATCAAAGATAAGTAACGATGTTACTGCGTGTTACGTATTTAATTCGATGACTTCAATTTGTCCGTTTGTGAATTGATACAAATGGACAAATTCAATGCCGGTTTTTTAGTTAAACGGGTTGTTCTTTTGAATGAAATTATAATATATTCAATGAATCGCTTTTGTAATTCTCAAAATATAGTGTTAATAAATGAAACGATGAGAGTGTTATATTATAAATTTCATTTGTTGAGATCTGTGCCTCCCAAAGTGGTATATATCAATTCCACAGGGGATTGCAACAAGTAAGGGGTTCATCAGATTCAAACATTAGTTATGGCAGGGGGTCTACGGAGAGCGGAAAATATATAGGTGAGGGGTCTACGGGACAAAAGTTAAGATAATGACGATGGCACCGGGGGTACTTATTATATAGGCAGTCTCAACATCCTTCATTCATTTGTGAAGCGGGGGTTGGGTGCGGGTGAACTTAGTTCAATTTAATCCCATAAAGACACAAATCTCGTTTTGTGTGCTCAACATAGTGAAGTAGTAGGTACTTCAGCTCGCGGCATGACTAATGTAATAAAGGTCTCAAATTAAATTGCACATTAAGTAACATTCTCGTAGTCATCTTTGGGCGGGAGCACCTAGAAACAGCAGGGACCTTGTGATTCGGTTCAGAGATGAGCTCTGAGAATTTTCGACGATTCTAAGCTTATTATATACGGTATTGAGACGGTGAGTTATGGAGAGACTTTGCCCTCATTGTGCGAGTTCCACCGATTGCACAACGGGTTGAGTTCCGAGGAGATATGATATTGATCGTTATGATGCCAACGCAACAGTCCCCTTCTACAACTGTGCCGCTCGCCAACGGCGGTGAATTTATCCTCACATACTGGGACTGCAACGTTTGCGTACTGTGTGGTCTTAGAGAAGTTTTTTAAAAAGGCGTAAAGTGTAAAGAGGTTTTAGCAGGGGGTATAACAAATGTCCGTAGACTGACGTAATTTCTTAGGCTGGCTGTACACTTATTATCTACCTTAGTGATTAAAATCTTTTGTTCTGTAGGGTATGGTATATAGAATAGGGGAGACCGGGGAGACAAGTAACCGTTTTTAATTTGATCGATTGTGCTAAAATTGTCCGTAATTTATAAATTTAATCCAAGGAAACTAAGTTTATTAGTTCATTAATATGTGTCGTTAATGTTCGAGTATATGGTAGTTATGTTACAATTACAGTTTTAATAGGAGTGTCGAATATTACAATTAACCCATGTCAAGGGGTCTTTTTTAACACAATTTTTATGAACTATAAATGTAGTCACAGTCTCAAATACAATTAGTTTTAATAATTTGTGACGCCGGTTTAAAACTGCAAAAATATACTTCCCATTGTAACTGATCGAAAGCTAACATTTATTGTCTAAAATCAATACTTTATACAAATTTATACGTAGATATTACAACATAAAATAAATTTGGAATCGTAAACTTCTTTGATATGCCTAACATTAATTGTATCAAAAATTATACCCTCTGCCCACAAAGGGCGGGCGCCCTGCCCCATATGTAATTAATTAATCCCCGATACATTTAACGTATGACGTATGAAAAAGATTCTCTACCATGTAGTCAGAGGTTTTATTATATGAGAATCACTTTATAAAAAATAAAATAGAATTCTTTAAGGTCAGTACTTCGGTAGGAAGAATAAAGCGTAAAACAATTAATATCGCCGATATCTACCAATCATACCAATGATACATTTGCTCCTAGTCTGCCCTAGTACTAGTAGTAGTAGTAACTAGTAGTTATAAAAAGTATTTCTTGAAACCAATCTAGCCAGTGAAACAAGTCTTTAATTACAGGTTTATAGATTAACCCTTACCTTTCATATTTGTAGATTCTAGTATTTGTTTATAATATTGATCAACAGCTGTGTTGACAAATTATGTACCTATATATGTATAGCAAAAGAGAGATTTTATCATTTTATACTATTTTATATTTATGTGAAATTACAGTTTCACTTCAATATGAAAACAAGATAAAATAATAAAGGTACAATAACACTAATTGGGGACACTGCGGGATTATCTTCGAGATCCTTTTCTAATTAAATACCTTTGGTTGGAGGAATTCCATCAGGAAAATCTACCATATTTATGCAATGAATGTACTACTTAAATATTACTTACTACAATAAACAATCATAAAGGCCTTTATATTTTTTCTTAATAACCAAAAAATAATTTCTTTCTCCGAAAGCTCAATCATAAAGAAAGCAGTATACATGGCACGTTGTTTACAGAATGTAGTTTGAAGAAATGGAGATTTCTCAACTTGTCGATAATGTCTGCCTGTTGCTATTTCTTTGATCGCGTACATATATAAGTAGGTATGTCACAACGAGCAAGATATTTCACGAGCGGACACGTGTCTTCCGCAACGTTGGACGATACGGGCGTCTCTATCGCCACGGCCCTGGACTTTTATTAGGTCAACTGCTCATCTAAACACGTTCATGCGCCTTATTGACACAGTCTGGGAAATTATAACGTAAGATAAAAACACCATTGAGAAAATGTGATGTATGTGAGTGAGTTTAGTTACCTAAATATAATATTTGTGAAAAAAAGTAATCTTTCTTGAATTTTCCACGTTATTGAAAAAAATATGAATATATTTGGGAGTTGTACCAAAAAGAAGAGAGAAGAAAGAAACTGATTCATCATGAGATCAGAGATCTGTTTACACTTTAGCACAATTTAAATATATATATTAGAATATAATGAACTAGCGACCCGTCCCGGCTTCGCACGGGTAGTAGAGCGTATTATGCATACATCGAGAATGGTTTAGATTCACAAATGGACCTGGTAGGTGCCGGCGGTGCAATCGGGTTCCTTCTAAACGGCTGGGCCGATTTAGATGAAATTTTACGTATGTGAGTGGGTCCCTGGAGGGTTTAGATCCACAATTGGACCCGGTAGGTGGCACTGCAATCGGGTTCTAGGAAAAAAAATAGCACGCAAGCCAAAGGACACGTGCAGGCAGGACGCTGTCGGGTCCATTATTTAAATTATATGGTGTAAAGGATTATTATAATGTGCATGAAATGCTTAAGGTAACTAACGTATTTAAGTCGATATAATAAATACTGTATATTCGTATATTAGCCGATGAAAGCCCCCAGTCGGCTTGACTTTTTCCGACATTTTCAACAATTATCATCAGATTTCAACCGATTTACACAAAATCTTAACAAATTATACACGTAAACCTTTCTCAATAATCACTCTGTCTATTCGTGAAAACCGTATGAAAATCCGTTCAGTAGTTTATCGCGAACAGACAGACACACGCGGCGTGGAACTTTGTTTTATATGTAGTGATATAGTAGGATAAACACGATTGAAATTGCGCGAGCGTTGCGCAAAATTTGTGGTGCAAAGCTTGTAGACCGTATTCGCAATGATGATGTTAGAAACAGAGTTGGTCTAAATAAGCGCGTCGGTGTTAAAATAAGAGTAATCATGGTTTCGGACATGTGGAAAGAATGCAGGAAGAAATAATTATGAAACAGATATACAACGTAAAAGTAGATGGATGTAGGAGTCCAGGACGGCCAAGACTTACCTACCATGATCAAATTGATCATGATTTATCAGAAGGTGACGTCAGGATCCTTAGAAACCGGCGAGCGTGCATGAGAAGAGCAATGAATGTTAAAGAAGCGAGTGAGGTGTGTAAGGATCGAGTCATGTGGCGCTCGGTTCTCTCTGCCTACCTCGCAAGGGATTGGGCGGGAAGTTATAGATATATAGAGTACCATAATATTAGTGTACAAGGGCTAAGGCGTATAAAAATTCTGCACGACTGGGGATACTTCCCCTTTGTAGTTATCAGATAAATTAAAGGTGGGTCCAATGCTAAAATATGGAAGCGACAATATGGGAGAGACGATATGCAAGCGTTGACAAACTCTGTGGCGACACGCTTGCAAAACTCACCGTATATCCTATATAGGTATTTAACTATAGGATATACGGTGAGGACTTTACGTTTTGTAGTGAGATTCAACTTATTACGTTTACCCTTCCTCGATAATTTCATAACTCGAATGTGTTTTATGTGAAGACTTCACCGTGTATATACACACAATATTCATGTATTTTCACACAAATGTGATGAAAAACATTGTTGTGTAACACAATCAGCAAAGGGATTACAGACTCGACTAAATTACGTAATATTTTTTCTTTAAAATAATATACTACAATATTCTTTGCTATACCCAATATACGCAATATGATTTTTTTATCATAGAGAACGTTAACATTCAGCAAAAAAGTTAAAATAGATCCTATTGTCGAATCTAGTAGTTAACTAACAATCACCATCATTGATAGAAACAACCACGGAAGCGTCAGTGAAAGGGGAAAAGGTTTAATGGACCAGTAAGTAAAAGCGCAGTTCAGCGACGTAATTATTTTACAAATCACAAACGAACGGCTCATTGCACACAATGGATTTTATAGTACATAGCCTTGTCTTTATTATTTGTTGTTAAGTTAGACTGCATCTGTTTTAATTGGGAGGCATTATCTAGTAAAGATGAAGATTCCTTTTTCACCATTGGGCCCTCGCGAACACTTACATTTTTTAAATATAATCTTACAGTATATTATTCAATTCTATTATGTATATAATATACTGTTGTTAAAGTCTTAGAAGATGCTGACATATCCAAAACGTTAGATAGCCATCCATGATCTTAGCTCATTCAAGCAAATCCGAATGATAAAGGCAAAGACATTAATGTTCTGTGACGAGATGTAAGTAGGTAAAGTACTTATGACGTAAGATAATGCTTACTTACGGCACAGTATAAAGAATTGCATCAACGTGTATGTTTATAACTGTTTTAGAAGTAGGTATTCAATTCTGATCTGTACGTACAGACTATTTGTAATAAGTAAGAATTAGGTATCCAAGTCTCTTAAATTACGTACACTAGTTGGCTTTGAAACTTGGGTACCTACTTAATTAATGTTATAGGTAAGTATTTCAACGCTCCCTTCATACTTTTCAACCTATTATTTCTTTTGTATCTACGTGATTAACTGCAGACATATACAAAGATTTTTTGATACTTATACAAAAAAATTGTTCAGAAGTTAACTTTTCTAAATGTTTAATTCAAAATTAAAAATGAAAAGTGTAGTGAATAATTTATTTATTTATAAATTAATAAAAAAGTGAAGTGCAAAACTGGAAAACGAAAGTGTAAGGAATATGTACACGTCTAGTCAATTAAAGACTTGTGAGCGCAAGTCTTTGATACTTAGATTTGAAAGATTGCTGGAAAGATTTAAAAGACAGTTTTGGTAAACAGCGTAAAAGGAGCGCGGAGTTCGTGTAATCTGTAGCAGAAAAAGATGAAAATGTGGTTTTATTATGTCGCATTTTTGGACCTAAGGGACCATGAGGGAGGGCGAAGAAGAAAGAATGAAACTAAAGCTTTATTCATAATGAACAATGAAAGAATAGTTAGTAGTTATGAAACAGGAAAAGAGATCGACGGAAAACTTCAAGGCAAATACTAACCTCTTTTGGAGAGCTGCAAAGAAGTGTCAAGATCGTTCATCAATCATCAGCATCTAGAATGGGTTCGATAAAGTCTAAAGCCGGACTGGACTGTACTAGACTGGACTTGCAAACACTATGGAAGCGTTAGGACGGTGGAGTAAATATTTGAGGGAAATATAATTATAATATTGTCCAGGACGCTGAAGCTATGGCATGAGGCACAAATGTGAAGAGATGTCTTAAATAAATCTTGAATAAGAAAGCTGGGTCTCTTCGCTCAAAGGTTTAATATTGCAATGCAGCGAGGAAATACAGGCAGGATCCTATTAATTTATTTGTTATGTGGTTATTTATCCTTCTTCAGTCCACCTGCTTAATTCACCTGGGTGGACCAATATTGCAATCTCTTTCATTCTGAACAGAAATAGCAAGAAATATAAGAAAACAAATATTAGTATAAAACAATCTTCCATGTATATCTTCATTTATTTATGAATAAACTGAGAATTCCAACCTCACGGATTTGTCAACTTGTTTACAACTTGACAAGCTCTAAAATATCGTTCAGTGCTAAAAGAAATTAACGTCCTTGAACAATTTAAATTTCCGTCACATGACGAAAAATTACCTGTGAGCCCAAGGTGGCACAAAGTATAAGCAGCAGTGAACTCTGTTATCCTGCATGTGCCGCCTATTGAGACCGCTCTCGTCGGTAAAATACTGGCGGAACTGCTCATCGATGTACGCAGAGCATACTCTCCAGGAGTCTTCGGAGCTGATCGCGTCGCCAAAGCCCGGCGTGTCAACGATTGTCAAACGCAGTTTCACGCCTCTCTCCTCTATTTCCATTGTTTTCTTTTCGATTGTTGTGGTCTTTTCTACTCTGTCTGTAATTAAAGATGATGATATACGTAAAACTGTCACCAAGCTGGAGTTTAAAGAGTTGATTATAGTACAACAAGGTAGTCATTACATACATACATTGCCGACCCCGCAAAGGATTTGGCGTGAAATTATAGATAGATAGAATAGAGTACAAATATGTAGTGTCTTTATTTAGATATTGTAAAACTAATTTACTAAAAATTAATTTACTTTATAAAAACAAATGCCAATTTGAACAATAACTTGTCAGTAAAAACAGATCTTTTATATAAAAAAGTTTCGCTGTTACAACAGATAATAAATAAGAAAATTTAAAATCCTTATTCAAACCTACCTTGTACATCGGGAATTTTTCTGTTCTTGTAGAGGTCTCCAAGGAAGAGGCTATTGATGAGCGTAGACTTTCCGAGGCCCGACTCGCCGACCACCATAAGCGTGAAGTCGAACCCTCTTTTGACTGACTTGCGGTGCACCTGCTCCGGCAGGGTCGCGAATCCGATGTAGTCACGCTCGCCGCGATCACGTTCTAACAAAATAAACTAAGTCCGTTACATTCAGGAACATCAATATCTGACACGCAATTCAATCTAAAATAAAACGTTATTAATAAGTTTTTTTACGTGTTTTAACTGTGTAACTAATCTGGATTTATAGCAAGCAGCCAATCCGGCAATAATTGGGTGAAACTTCTTGTAGAGGCGAAACTAGATACGGGTGCCGTGAATAATACGATTTAATGACAAAGAAAATGACGTAACATTAATTTAGTTATTATTCTTATTATGCATAAATTAACCTTCTATTAATTCTTCAAGGTATGAATGTTATATTGTCGAATTGTTAAGTAATCTACGATTACGATTATTTTGCGCCAGTAACAATATCTTAGCGACATAAGATATATGGTAACTCTCGAATTTAGCACCATGTTCTTAATATTAAGTACACGCTTATTGTTGTGTTATTTACTTAAGGAAGCAGGGCAATGCAACGCGCGTGCAGCCAAGTGTGACATGACACGACAGGTTCCCTTGGTACTTGATGTCCAGGGACGTCCGCGCGTGCGTTTCTATTGAGGGCGACTAGCGGAAGCCCTCACAACATAATTTGGTTTGTACGTAGCGGCATAAATATTCCACTAAAAGCACCATGAGCACAAACAGAATGACATTAAACCTAAATTATTTTGCGATTACGTGTCCCAAATCTGATGATATCCTACCATACTTTTAAGAAATCCTAGAGTAAAATTTTGACATTATATATATATAAAAGAAATTATACATAAAAATTCGGAAAATTACTGCTCGCTTTCACGGATATATGTAAATATACGAATATATACATGAATAAAAATATTATATTCTAGCGTAGTATCTAATAACATACAAATTCGGAAATTTATTCCATGCTATCTTAGACCATTCAAAACAAGTCTCTGCAAGTCATATATAATCAATAATATTTTTTCATCTTTTTAATTCTGTAATGGTTTGTCGACACCCATAGGAGTCTTGGGTGACGAGATCTCCATCAACGTTCTGTTCCGCAGCCACCTTGGAGAAAGGCCAAAATTCTCAACAGAGTGAAGAACTACTTTGCGAAAAATGTCTGCCTTATTAGAATTATTACATTTTAATACAGGAGCACCCAGTCCCTGGCTTAGAAAATCTATGAGACCGCATGACAGCTTCGAATTATCGACGATCGCAAGTTTACATGTGGTATTGAACAAGTAACTCTGAAGAGACTTTGTCTTTTAGGTATACTGATTATGATGGTTTAATAGTCGTGTATTGTATATACCCATGTCGAGGTTTTCTTAAGAGACTATAATATGTGATCCTTCTGCGTGAAGAGGTTTTCACAAGGTCAAGAGCATGGTGTTGCAACTTTGCAAGCGATCAGTTCATATACTGCAGGGGAAGGGCGATACTACCACGGGGTGGGCTGTATAATTATTTGCCACCTTAGAACTCATATTGTATTCATATCATGGAAGAGAAGGAACTTTTGAGATATGCGTGTTCTTCCTTCTTTACTAAATGAATTAAAAAGGGTAGAAACAAATGACTTTTTTACGAAAAAAAAACGATAACCTGATTTCATATATTTGAACTGTTCTACGTAGGTACTACATACTTAGAGAGAAAACCATTTGTTAAATCTATATTTCTGTGTCCAGCGAAAAAATGTTGAGGTGAACAATAAGTGTGTGATCTAGGTGTTTCCCACACACACAATACATAATACCTACGTTTATTGCCGCGGTGTGTAATTTATTTTTACTTCCAGAGTGTAAAATCAAACACTATTGTTTATTATTGAGCACTCTTTCGATGAGCGGAGTTGGTTTGTGGTGAGTACTATTGTGAATTGAAAGATGATTAAGATGTAGAGTAATGTGCGTGAAGAATCGAACAAATATTTATCTTATTGTTAGAATACATTTTATACCGTTGCATCATACGATTTAATCAAAACAAAATAGTAAAATAACAATAACTAAATTAAAATGACACTAAATTATACCTGAAAATATAAACTATTACAGTATATTTTACACAGCGTCATATAATCTACAAGTACGAACATTAAACCAAAAGATTTTGTTGTGATCCACAATATGCGTATTATTTATTTTAATAAAATATTCGATACATTTTTTATATTTACGAATAGTAAAGAGTAAAGACAGAAATATTAATAACTATTTATGTCAATTCTTAACCAAATCTCTACTGCCTAAGCCATAGGTCATACCTACCCAGTATATCTTACCAATTCCATAGGATAGATAAGAAATACCTAGTAAAGTAGTGACTAATATACGTACGGATTTACAAAATATGCACTGTAAAAACTTACGAATTTTTATGACCGTGGTGAAAGGTTTGTTTTTGGTGTTGTCAATCTCATTTTCCTTATTCAAGTCCATGATTTTATTATTTTTGACATCTTTGTTGATATCTACAAACGCCAACGATTCGCTCTTTGCCATATCGATAATTATTGCGCTATCGCTTCCGAGATGAGTAATGTTTACACGTAAGGGATTGTGCAATTGTGTGGTTTTGTGTACTACCAATCTTAAATATGACAAAAACGCGGGAACTATAGTCGCGCACGGAGGATTTCTATTGTTTATGGAATGTCATGACGGTGTTGGTGCTTCTCGGAGTACGTATTAGGCAGGTGATACGTGAGGCGGCACTCGAGGATACACCCGTCGAGGCAGACAAGAACGGCGGTGGGTCGTCGCGCGTGCGCTGCCCGATGCGCGCTCTTCCGGCACTGCGCGCACGTTCGAACTGTGCGCGCGCACCGCTATATACTGACTTCACCCAGGTTGGATTTTAGCGTTAATTTACGTCATTCATTAACAGGTTAATGTGTTTTAATGATGAAGTTAATAGATATCCTTGAAATTTTTCACACTAAATGTTGCTGGCTTTAAATTGTCATACACCATAATCTGATCAAATAGGTGCATAATGTTTGATGTATACGTAACGCGCATATAGAACGTCCCAGTTTACTAAATTAATCCTACGTAACAATACAACAAGCCCCCCCCCCCCCCCCCTGTTTAGAAGCATTACAGAAGCTTGTGGACGCTTGTAGTACAAACAGTATTTATACGCGTCGCTTCCCTCGCTGCTGAAGTAGCAAATCTTCATGGGCGTCCTGGAAACTTCGTTTACTCTCGAGAATACAACATCGCTCCAGAAAGTTGTTAATTGACTGCGTTCTGGTAACACCTTACAGATACCTACACACTTCTCGGTGCGGGTTTTATTAAATGGCGCTTTGCATTACCTCCTTTTCACAAAGACTTGTTTGCTAATCGGTAGGGCTGCAGCTAATGAGGTACATTTCAGATCTAACGTTGATGGCGGGCTACATACATGTATTTAGTTTTCCTAACAGAATGTATATAAACAAGTCTTATCATCGTCAACACGTAACTGCATACATTGATGTAATGATAACGAAATCACACCGGAGGTGAAACTCGTTAATAATAGAGGAAACTATTATCCGGAAACGCCCATTCGGTTTGTGGCAAGAACTCTGCGATTAAAACATTATCACTCTGAACCTATACTCTGTACCTGTCTGTGTATATACCTATGTCCGCATATAAGCTGTGAGTTTATCAGTCGCTATTGCTCAATTGAGAGATGGTGCGAGTCAGCGAGTGCCATCCGGTGACGCAACAAGGTCTGAGTACCTACTTCGGAGCATTTGTGTTTTGTTGACTCCGTTCGCTGAGCCGTGCATGTCTAGAGGCATTATTAACGCCTACGTTCTTTCTCGTCTGAACTCCGATCTCTCTTTTATGACACCGTAACCGTATACTTTACCCGCCATAAGTGGGCGTATGTACTACGCATGTGCGCTCGTACTACGATTACTTATATTTGAGCTTGAGCGAGATTACATGCATTGTTTGACAGATTACGTTGGAGATTAGATTAAATTACGACATTGCATTGTACACAACATCATTCTCACTAAATTTTGAAATTCTTTTGTTCCGGATGACTTATACCAAATATTTTCATATCGTATGCATAGTAGTGCTGGAAGCACTGATTTATTTTTTTATACCACGTCGGGAGCCTAAGGACGATTCGCGCGATGCCACCTCTGCTGGTAACACAGCAACTCCGAAGGAGCTTACTGGTAACCTCACTCACACGCATGAACACAACAACACTCCAGAGATTTTTCTGTGAGATGGAGGTACTTCCCTACACGGGCTGCTTTGATGCGCCCTACCTCTCTTAAAAACACCGAGACCAAGACTAAGAGACATGTTCATGCACACAAATATTAGTCCTGTGCGGGAATTGAACCCTAGAGACACCCTCAGTGTCAAAGTCGTTTTATTAACCGCGCCATAGCTACTAGCTGCGCCACTGATTTCGTCAAGAAACAATTTTTTTACAAAATTATTATCTACATCAGTTGCAACAGTAGTTGCAAAAAAGGTTGTCTTTAAAAGTTTTATTTTATAGCTTATAATAAGTCCTTAAAATAGAATTAGATATGTTCCAGACATACAAATACAGAGTTGATACATGTCTATTAAAAATAAATTAATAGACATATTACATATACACCATAATTATTTATGGCTAGTACATATATTTAGGTAAATAGAAATATGGCAGTAGTCATAAACCACTGTAATGTCGAAGTATATATTGCATATTAATAATCATGTTCAATCGTGTATATATGTATCTTCACGTCAGTGTCCCTACTGGGTAGTCAGAGTAGACTGTGTGCACATGACTTAGTCCTTACATACTCAGTCACTTATTCAAAATGTATAGGATTATTTTTCATACACTTCAGTTTTTAGGGCTCCTACACATCATCATTCTGAGATATGTAATCATAATTATAAAAGATCTCCAGTACGACTCTACCATCGTTCTTCTATCGTAAGTTAAAGTTCAATGTAGTAAGCACGGCGGTGGTAATTGTATACCATACAAAATCAATTACACCTGACTCAACCAGGGTCGGCAACATCGGTCACATCTGGTGTTGCAAATGTCCATAGACTACGGTAACTGCTGACCATAAATCACGTCCTAAGCTTGTTTGATACCTTAGTTATTAGGCCAATTTTGTGCTTATTTCAATTTTACACGATTACACTCTCAACCCCTATTTATACGTATTCCATTGTGGGCGGGGACGTAAGTACCAACTACAACAAGTACCTACTCATTGACGGGCATTATTTTAAAAGGGCAGATTTTTAACGATTAAAATATGACTGTAAGTATAATTTGTTTATAAACTCACCCATAGTCATTTTGACGATAAATTACTCCTTAGAAACTTGAAGCGGCAAAACCGCAATCGTGAGAAAATTTTTATAAAATTTTCATATTGCTTTTTATATCAGTCGCTTACTTTGTTTCTTACAAAAAACGTTTAGTTTCAGGAATGTAATTGCATTTTTATATATAATTAGAAATTTACAAAACCGATCGATCAATTTTTCAGGAATTCTTGAAATCTACTCCTATTGTTTATACATTTTTCTTAATTCACATGATGTTGAATCTCTCCTTACAACGGTGTCCATATCTATTTTCAACGAGGCCTTTTACATGTTATATCCACTAAAATATCACTGCAGCTCTGTATATGCACCGATTATCTTCATTATTAACTACACTACACATCTAAAACGAGTGCGAAATAAATAAAGTCGCGCGACACCTAACATAATATCACGATACTAATCCTAAAAATTGTATAATCAAAAACAGTAGAAAAAATCGAAGAAAAATAAAATCACATTGTTTGTGCGCCGTCCTGTGCGTCTATGTTATGTAATGTGAGGGTGCCCAGGCAAAGCTCGAACCCTCGCGGAGGCCGACCGTCCCCCGAACCCCTGCGAGGCCTGCGCAGCGGCTTGTGTGGTGCGCGGTAGCGCGGCGCTCCCAGAGCGACAGGCGCGCGCAACGGCACGCCCGCCCCGCCCGATCGATAGCGAGTTGGGGCGGAGGGCGCGTGCGCCGCCGACACCATTCCATATTGCAAGCGCCCCGTAATTTCTCCAACTTCTACATTGACGGCCCTATGTACCTACCTATTGTCCCAGTTAAATTCAAGGTCGCTGGTTACAATAGCTATGACGCAAATGCAGTATTTTTGGTTTGTAAGTAGCCAAGTGGCATTCTACCAGAAATATACTAGAAAGCAAATCAAGTTAGCGAGTTTTCTTTAATTACTTCACTGTAGTATGAACGTTGAATTACATATTAAATTAAGTATTCGACGTTTATTAATTCCCTAAGATTTTTACGATATCTATCATTTACGATATGCTCGATATCAATGTACCTTCGCATATTTTTTCAGATATATCGCCTCTTTGCTTCAATAACGTGATCTTGAAACACGTATTTATACAAGAAGCCATTCAGGACCGTAAAACCGTCTAAAATTAACATGAATTTTCCTTAGCAACCACGTTATAGCCTGCGAATAATACACTTGAGAAATCAGGGAAATTTGGGACTCGTGGGCGAGTCCCTGCAGGGCTGTCATAGCTTCTCATTTATAAGAGAGATTTTCTCCTGAGACGGTATCGGGTAACACACATCTTCAGTAGCTTAAATTAATATGTCCGTTACAAGTTATTTATCGCTCCTCGATGATGTTATGGAATAATATTAATAGAAACTAATATTGATTAAATGTACATGGGCGGCAGTATATATATGCGAAATGTCTTACATTTTGAGTTCCGTACCTAAAGCACAAACGGAATACGTAGGTCACACTATAAGTTTTGCGTAACTTAAAAAAAACAACATGTTATAACCAAAATATTATGTTTATTGCTTTTCAAAATACTCTCCTTTACATTTTAAACATTTTTTCATGCGATCGAACGATTTTTAAAACAGGAGGACCACAGATCTGAAGGCATGTTTTCTACGTACTGATTGAACGCTATCACTGCCTCTTCGGAGTTGGTAAAAGTGAAATCTCTCATCAAATCTTTGATTTTGGGGAAAATACAAAAATCACAGGGTGCTAGGTCGGGGCTATGCGCAGGATGGGTAACGAGTTGTACTTTTTCGGAAGTTAAAAATGACTTTGTTTTGTTGGCCGTGTGTGAAGAAGCGTTGTCATGATGTAGGAGAACGCGGCTTTTTGGTCGTCTTTCGCGAACTTTTTCTAACACCCTGGGTAAACAAATGGTAGAATATCACTCGGCATTAACACTCTTTTAATCTTCAAGTGGAATTGTGCAGATGGGACCCGTAGCTGAGAAAAAAACAATAAATCCACGTTTCGTCTGTGACAATGTCATAAACAGCATTAGAATGTCCGTGGTCGTACTTCAGTAGCATCTGTGAGCACTATTCCACGCGAGCCCGCTTCTGCTCCGCTGTCAGTTCATGAGGGATCCAACGACAACAAAGTTTCCGAACTTTCAATTCTTCGTGTAAAATTTTCTGAATTTGGGTCATACCAATCCCTAATAGTTCTCGAATTGTCTCATAGGTAATCCGCGGGTTTTCTTCAATTAGCCGCTTAACAGTAGCCACATTATTTACGTTGACGGCAGTTGAAGGCCGCCCTTCACGAAATTCGTCATGTAAAGAAACTCGACCTCTCTCAAATTCAGCAAACCATCGCCTCACGGTGCTCAAAGAAGGTGCTTCTCTCCCAAAAGATTTTTGAAGACGAGCAGCACAGTCTTGCGGGGAGAGAGAACTTTTAAAATCATAAAAAATCATCGCTCCAAAATCTTTTCGACTCAATTCCATTTTCGTTGCGTACGTAGAACTTTGATGTGTGATAAAAAACAATTGACAAATGATTTCCCGCCAATTGTTTTTTTTATTACTAAGTAGGTTGCAACTTTTCAAAAAATATAACATTCGAAATTCAAATAGTTCCGATTAGCTAGAAGTGCAAAACTTTTAGTGTGCCCCATGTAGTAGTCACGGCAGGTATTGGGACTATTTTGGCGAATGTGTAGGAAATTATTGAGCTATTGAAATGAGATCTGGAGGGATTATTGGTACTGAGCTATTGCAGAAGAGGGACGGACACCTGCCAAGCTATCATATCTGATTGTTACTTTCGGGAGGCGGTGGCTTTTATTGTGTCATTATTGGCTATATTGTACATATTACACTGGAAGAAGTTTAGTTCGGGATATGGTTTAACCAGTCCATTAAGAAGATGGAGTGCACTTGTGGGTGGGTATTGTATAGCCATCACCGTTCTACACCATGGACTGATGAACAGATCGTGTTTCGGTCCTTTCAAATAATTATCAGGCACAAATATGGAAATCGAAGCTAAACCCGTTGAATTATTTTTATAACCTTGTATAGGTTGGTATACATACCGTATTAGTGACACTGTTCGCCTAGCTTCTAATATTGTCACGGAAAAAGAATAAGTGGTTGCTAAGTTACGTTCGTTGTTACAATTTGAAGTTTAGGTTTTAATTTGGTCTCAACAATATTTTACCATTTTTATATTTTAATCCTCATTATAAGTACGTATCGCAAGGAACTGGATTTATTTCATCATATTATTGGCGACCGTGATTAAATAAACAGAATTTGAAATAAATCTGAACTATGGATTCCTTAAAGCGAAAACGTACACAACAGCGACGCGAGTTCACGTTTGCAGCCAATGCATTCGAAGCGGCGATTCATTCTAATGATGCGGATGAAAAAGAAAACGCATTTTCGATGCTCTCTGAAACTGCCGACAATCTGTTTATAACAGAAGCGGCCGTAAGAGATATGTGGTGTGACGATGACGATTTCGAAGAAGCTGTATTTGAGGCTGATCAAGATAAGGCTTTGGAGTACCGGCGGCGATGGCTAAACCTGCAAAACAGGTACAGAAAAGTGGCTAGACCATCGATCAGCAAGGGTAGCAGTAACTCTTCATTGCAATCTACTATTAAGTCAGTACATGAGGATTATGAAGGTACGTCTAAAAAACGGATTAATATGCCAAAATTGGACCTAGTCAAATTTGACGGCAACGTGAAAAATTGGCTACTCTTCTGGGGTCAGTTTAAAAGAATCCATGAGGACACTGACTTAGAAGATATCGACAAGTTCCAATTTTTGCTCCAAGCTACAGTAGTTAATTCAAATGCCAGACAATTGGTAGAGACATATCCGCCTTCTGGTGAAAACTATTATAAAGCTATAGAAGCACTAAAGGCACGCTTTGCACGGGATGACGTTTTGATCGAAACCTACGTGCGAGGCTTACTCAACTTAGTGCTTATGAGAGAAAGGGGACAAACAAGCGATTTGACGTCGCTCTATGATAATCTCCCAACACACTTACAAGCGTTGGAGACACTTGGAGTTGCCAAAAATAAATATGCGTCGGTTTTGTTTCCCATGATTGAATCCACTTTGCCGGAAGACATACTACGCACGTGGAATCGTATACGTGCAAATAATGAAACGAAGGGTGACGATCTAAGTAAATTAATTCAGTTTTTGAAACAAGAAGTTGAGTCTGAGGAAAGAGTCCAGATGGCACGCGAAGATTTCTTTAATCTAAGTCTACCCGGATCGAACCAGCCGACTGCTTGTTTTATTTCAAAATCAAAGACTGGTAATGATAATGATGAATCTAAGAGGACTAAGTCTTGTATTTGGTGCGACAAAGAAAACCACACTAGCTCTGAATGTCATAAGGCGATAAAATTTACATTGTTACAGAGACAACAATTCCTGAAAAATAAAAGCGCTTGTACTATATGTCTAAAACCTAACCATAACAGTAAAAAATGTAAGAGTTTCCCGAAATGTTTATATTGCAAGAAACGCCATCTAACGCTAATGTGCACGGAGATTTATAATATCAGCAGTGACAGTCCGAAAAATGACCACGTCAATAACGCCGAAAAATCAAAGAGTATGTTATGTCAACTCAAGACAACCACAGTTCTTCAAACTTTAGCTGTCAAAATTGTCAACGGAAAAAAGGAAGTGGTTGTACGAGCATTAATAGATAGCGGATCTCAAAGGTCGTATGTACGCAAAGACGCAATACAAAAATTGAATTTGAAACCGTCTGGTAAAGAAATTATGAGTCACTGTTGATTCGGTGGTATCGAAACTAAGACTGAAGAATGTTTTATGTATAATTTGTATGTTAAAAGTACTGTAAATAATTTTAATAGTGTAATTTCTGTTTTAGAGCAAAATGAACATTGTGGTGTACTACCAAAGGTTACATCGACCGTAATTGAGCAGCTGCGACTAAAATCTATTACTTTGACTGACGTGAGTGACTGCCCTGACGAGATAAGTATACTGATTGGTGCAGATTTTTCAGGCTATATTCTTACAGGTGATGTTTTACATTTAGATAATAATCTTACAGCTGTTAATACAAAACTAGGTTGGACTGTTCAAAGCCCAATGACAGGAATTTTTTGTTCAGTAGTAGGCATGCGTACGACATTGCATTGTTTATCTAAAATAGATATTACGGATTTGTGGAACTTAGAATCTTTAGGAATTAGAGACCCAGCCAAACAGTTGTCTAAGTCTGAATATGAAAAAAATTTTAGACAATTTCAATAATTTTATTTCATTTAAAGACGAAAATGGCTTGATACGATTGGAGACTAAATTAGGTTTAACTAACGAAACCTTTAATTTCAAATCACCAATCATTCTACCTGGCACGAATTTCACTGGTTTTATTAATTGTTTGAAATTAGTTGATTGGAATCAGATACTTTGCTTCTCGTCGATAGCTCGTATTAAGTGGAATTTTATACCTCCCGGTGCTCCCTGGTGGGGAGGGCTCTACGAAGGAATGGTCGGGGTCATGAAGAACACTTTAAGAAAAGTTCTAGGTAGAGCATCGTTAACTTTGATAGAGTTACAAACAGTTTTATGCGACTGTGAAGCTACGATTAACAATAGACCTCTGACCTACATTACAAATAGTCAAGATGACTTGAAGGCACTTACACCATCAATGTTCATTCAGCCTTTAATAGAGCATAATGTTCCTGACTTAGATGTCATAGATAGTAAGTCTTTAAATATTAGGAGTGCTTATTGTCAGAAGATCCGCGAAGATCTTAGAAGACGTTTTAGGAGCGAATATATTAGCAGCCTTATTCATAAGGGTAAACAACATCATTCGCATGAGGTCAAAATAGGTGATGTAGTTCTTCTAGAAATAGAAAACGAGAAACGGCTTCAGTGGCCTCTTGCTGTGGTAACTGAGGTTTATGTAGGTAGTGACAGTTATATTAGGGCTGCTAAAGTTCGGACTGCAGCTGGAGAAAGAGTTCGACCTTTGCAACGACTTTATCCCTTGGAGATAACTAATGACCGACATGACTTGACTGAAAGACCTAGTACTGTCACAAAGTCTTTTAGAACTGTTAACCTACCTAGTCGTTTTGCTGATTTTGTTTGATTTTAACCTTCCGGTTCTTCCTCCCCCGGAGGATGTCACGGAAAATGAATAAGTGGTTGCTAAGTTACGTTCGTTGTTACAATTTGAAGTTTAGGTTTTAATTTGGTCTCAACAATATTTTACCATTTTTTATATTTTAATCCTCATTATAAGAACGTATCGCAAGGAACTGGATTTATTTCATCATAAATATGTTATATCCAGTCATACCAAGTAAAAACGAACTGTGATCTATAATAGGATATCCAACAAAGTACCCATACTGCTTTTAGTACAGCCATCGGATAATTTTTTATTTTTATTTTCTCCAACTTAACTTCATGCGGATTTCATATAATTGCGTTAGAATCCATTTTACTGCGGAGCATTATAAACAACTTTAATGGCCGGATTTTTTTTAAGTGGACTGATGTCGTCGTACCGAGAGACCGAAACGCTTGTGTGCAAACAATTCTTATTTGATCCTTAAACGTTAAATCTTCGCACATATCAACTCCTAAGTATTTAGTTGAGTGTACATTACTCAATAAGTAGTTAGTTTGAACTGGATGGTGTGCGCGGCTAAACGTAGTCAATGAGCATTTAGTGCTTTTAAACTTTAAACGATCCTGTTGACACCAATTAAATACATTATCTATGTCTTTTTGGAAAAGTTCACAATCAGAGAAATTATGAATTTGGAAAACAGTTTTAGGTCATCTGCAAACAAGAAACAGCACGCTGTACTAAGTGTCTCCAACAAATCATTAGCGAATATTAAAAATTCCAGGGGTCGTAAATTACTTCCCTGACTGATATACCAGAGTACATGAAATGTGGTCCCGAAATACATCCATACAGTTGCGTAGTTAATTTGAAAAAAAACTTAAAAAGAGGTGTGAATCCTGCCTTCGATAGCTTTCGAAGTAGAACGTCATTATTCAGAGCATCGAATGCTTTGTGATAATCAAAATATGCTGTGTCTACCTGGTACCGGAGTCTACAGCCTCTATAACATAGGTTCAAAAGGCAATAGATTTGTGGCAGTGGATCGATAGGTTCTGAAACCGTGCTAGGCATCCGTCAAATGACGTTCCATTTTTTTACTAATTCGTTGATAAAATAGAATAGACAAGAATATGACCCACCTGATATACAGTGTGTACCGTAACCTATGAACAATGCAGAATGAAAATGGAGGGGGACTCCTGGGAGTTATTATTTGGCTGTGCTACTATTTCATTCGATATCTGCCAAATTCAGCTCTCGCTTCCAGCGTAGCGATCAGTACCGTCTGCCTGCTGTGTCTTCTGACTCAAAATTTTACTGCCAAGAATTTTTACCAACAACCATTCACACTATTCCCTGCCCTCATTTGCCTCTCATTCACGCCATAGCTCCAGCGCCAAATCACATCATGTACCTTCCATTACTGCTAAAACTGCATGAAAGATATACAATCTTAGTCGCTTGTTCCAATACTACCTCATCAAACTTCATTCTTGCGTTTTTTCTCCTTCCCGGCTTTCAATTACCTTCTTAATTTTACAATTTTATCTACACTCAAACACATATGGAGTTTATTGTACTTACTTGACTACGACGTATGACTCTAAGGTGGACTGGTAGAGATCTCCTTGTGGGATAAGTCCGCCTATGTACCATTATCTCTTTTAGTACTAAATACTATTGTATATTTTGTAGTGTACATCAAAGATATTACAAACCAACAAACTTGTTTAAATTGTCACATGCATTAACACAATCAGTTTTTTAGTAGACTACTTAGTCAAAAAATAGGTGTATGAGTGTAGATAAAATTATAAAACAAAGATTATGACATTTTAATAAGAGGAAACCAATTCAAGTGCTTACATTTGGACATGATTGCGGTAAGTTCGAAGAGCTATACTACTACACTACTAAACCACTTGTTGCAATGAAATACAAAATTTGGTTTGTCCCTAAAATTTTATTTTGTGGCAAGTCATTAATTTATATAGCCTCTCACTACAGTTGTAACTTTTGGAAGTATAGCAGCACACAACGTTGCACTATTACATTTTTCCCTAGAAACCAACAAGGATGTGTGAAAAGAGCTATGAGTATTATAGAAGCGAGTAAAGTGTGTAAGGACTGCGTCATGTAGTGTTTGGTTCTCTCTGCCAACCAAGTGACTTCGAGTGAAGAAATTGATAGTGTTATGAGATATAGGCAGGTATTATATGTCAATAGTACATAAAATAATAATAATAAGCCCGCAGGGCAGCTTGTGGCGAGCTGTTGGTGCATAACGACACTACGGGCACCCAAGTGCTCCAGAGAGTCGATCAGGGCCTTCGCCTCCGGCGTGTCTACGTCGTTCGGAGTGTAAATCAAGAAGGCCCGCAGGACTCTCAGCTCTGGCTTGCCTTCATTGGCCGTCCAGAGAGGAGTCGATAGAACATATTACTTTATCAGGTGATATGCTCCAGGGGTGGAAGTGTTAAAGGGCATAACGCCGCGAGTAATTTCGGAGAAAGCGCAGCACACCTCCCGACACCCCTGAGTCACTCACACCGGTGTTGCCCTCGGCCGAATTTCTCTGGCATTTCGGGGGATCCATCCAATGAGTGGCGTGCCACCGCCTGCCGGAAGTAACATCAGATATGATAGTTGTGGCAGGTGTCCGTCCCTCTTCTGTACTAGCCCAGTACTAATAATCCCTCCAGACCTCATTCTAATAGCCCAATAATTTCCAACACATTTGCAATAGTCCCAATACCTGCCGTGACCTGATTCATGGGTATATTGTCACATTGATATCCCCTGGACAAGGTCACGGCGGCTATACAACATTACATCAAGCTTCTCAAAGGGGCCTCTACGCGTTGGATCCTTATCGCCGCGCACGCCTATCAAATGACCGGGGATAATACCCGTGAATCAAAATAAAATAATAATATTTTTATTTTCCTTCATTACATAGGTACTTAATTTTATAATACGAGTATTTACATTATTAATGCCATGACTTTGTAGACCCATGTAGTGAGTGGCTGGTGCCTGAAGTAGGTTCGTAGAAAACCTGAATTACAGGTCACAAGGCCCTCCCCGTATAGGACACACTGGTGCTAGGCATCTGACTTAAGTACTATATTAATGTGAAAAGGAAACTATTACTAATTAATTTTGTGTTAATGTGTGTGATTTGATTAACAGCAAAAAGAAAACAAATAAAGTTGTAACAATACTATAAGCGATCGAACGAAATAGAGGATAGGTGCTTGGAGTGTGGGCCGAGTGGAATATTGTAGTTGAAGATGTCGTTTATCGTGTCGTGTGCGTTTTGAATGACCACGAGTATCATACGTGAGCTTATGTATGAGGGATAATAGAAGTAGAAATGATGTTGTTGTGTCTGAAACTAGTACACTATGTTAACTTGCATGGGACAGTAGACTAGTCGTAAATAAAAGAAGGAACTGATTGCCATGCAGCCATATGTCTAGCTCCAACCGTAAGCTGACTCCAGGACCTTTAAATTACACGTGAGGGATCTCAGCGGGTGAGTGCTATGAAAGTATTTCCCAAAATTCCCACCACTGGGCGCATTCACAAGCAACTTTAATTATATATGTGAAATAGTGCTGTGACTAATTTAGCGACTGTAAGACAATGCATATAGTCTGCAACACTGAACTTGGAGGTTCAAAATTTGTAGAGAAAGAAAAGATACAGGAGATTTTCAGGAAATCGGAACGGGTATGAATTTTTTTTTATACCACTAAGGTGGCAATCAAGCATACGGCCTGCCTGATGGTAAACAGTCACCGTAGCCTATGGACATTTGCAACACCAGGGCAACTCATGCGTTGCCGACCCTGAAATTACATAACTTCTCTAGTTATACGTTTTCAAATTGCTAATTTACGATTTATTATGTCGTGATATCGGTGATTAACATTTGGTCACTCTCGAGTAAGCAAGAAAATGTGTTGCAGTGCAAAAGTATCGAAGACCCAGGAAATGGACGTGTTACGGTACTTCGGTAATAGTACAGTACACCTGCTTTGTTATTACGATTAAGTTTCACTTGTTTTCTCTGTTTACACGATATATTAAATATCGGGTTGTTGAGAAAGAAACTCTAGCCGCGGGAAAAGTGCCAGATAAGACGAAAGGCGGGAATCCTACGTCACTACTGTTCAAGACATGGGATCAGATTAGAGTTTTGTGGGAAACACGCCCGTATTCCCTGCGCTGTAGAGTGGAAAACACGGATTGGTAGAGTATCTTGTATATATGTAACGTAGCGGCGAGGTGAACCTTGCTACCCGGAGTTAGAAATTGTTTTCGTTGGAAAGTTTTGAGAGAAAGCACTTTCCGGTCGTGCGATGTGTCGGATGACGCAGATGACGCTGTGCTTACAGCGGCACGGCCAGCACCCGTCTGCCAGTCGAGCACAGTCCGCACTCCAATCAGGACTGTGTCGTGTGCTCGTGTCTCTTCACTCAACACGAGCCACTTGTCATAAATGACATCGCAAAGTTTATTGTTTATTTAGCGCAGGATTTTTCCCGAAAATAATTTAAGGTAAGAATAGCATAGTTTCGTTACTTGAAGTTTTATAATTTAATTCTACGGATAACTTACTTCAATTGGTATTAATTGTATTTCTATTACATTGTCTTACGATGTGAATAATAATTACAATAGCTGATTAAGAAAACTATCTAGTTTAACGAAACTTTATGCAAAGTTTAATGCAGTAAGCTTCTAAAAAGCGACTGTATTAGGAGCAGAGGTGGCAACATGCGAGTAATACTCCTTGCATTGCAAGCGTACATAGATTACAGTAACCATTTTATGTTTTCAGATAGATAGTTGTTTGCGTTCCAACGGTGTATAAATTACAGCTTCATAATGTAATAAACTAACTACCGTTGATAATGGCTGGCTAACGAGAACGTTGCACGGTTACATACCTATCTATGGAATTGTAGATTCAGACATCTTAAACTATTGTGAATTTCGCTTTTCCACTTTTTTGACATTAATTGTATATTACGGACAAGGATTGTATATTAAAGTGTATAATTTGTTCATCGTTATTCATTGGAACTTCACTGCAGGCGGTTGTACTCGTATTTTGTTTTATGCTATTATTTTTGCAATTCTCGTTACTAATCTATCACAACCATGTAAAGTAACAAGCGCAAGTAACAGCGTTCACGGTTATTATTTTCCTTTTTCTGGCGTAGTTATTATAGTTAATTGCCCCGAAACTGGACATACAAAATTTGTTGATATGTGGCGTTTTAAAACTAACTGCTTTATTCTATACAATTCTTAAGAGGATTGCTGTATGCGTGCATAAACAAAAACTTTCCCCGAAATTAATAAAGCAGTTGTAGTATTTTTTTTTTACAAAGGTGATGTATCATGATCACGTAATTTATCTATATTATTATTAATATTTATTAGTTAGATTAAATATAATTTTCGTACACTCCTTGAAATGGGAAATATTTGTAACTTGCCAATTTGCGAAATGCCATCTCGCCTATTTACCACCACCACCACCACCATCGGGCAGGCCGTATGCTTAACAACCAACATGGTCATCTATGATGATCTATGGTGCATATTTATTGGGGCTCTATTTTTTAGTCCTTAATATTGGTAAATATATATAAAACAATATGTACATTCCTGCGTTCTCATTGCTTAATCCGGTTTTATTTGTTGATAACCTAAACTGCCATCGAATAAATTACTAACATTATGATTAATGATAACCACAATCAAGAAGTAAAGTAGCTAAGTATCAGATAATGTATAAATTTACTATCGCAGTGTAACTTTCATCGCTGAATCGCTTACTTATCAAGATATAGCATAGTTATTCAAATCACATACGCTGGCAACTTTCTTATCACAAAAACTGCTGCATTGTTTATTGATTGACAACTTAACTTGATATATTTCTACGCTTTCTTGATAGTTACGGTATATGTGTATATTAGCATTAATAAATAACTATATGATGTAGTCATATACTTATATTAAACAAAAATAATATATGTAAATGTATAAGCAAATTTAATTTTATTTCTAACGGTGAAAAGTATATATCTACGAAACTGGTCCAAATTTTTGGAGGCAGATCATAAATGCGATATACGGTAGGTCATTTTTAATTCATTAGGTGGTTATAACAACCGTGCTGTGACTGTAATATATGAATTCAATTAAACAAAACAAAATAATTTATTAACGGAATAACCTCAATAATGTTTCGTCTTTCGAAAATAATTCGCAAATAAAAAATTAAGAGAGAGAACCGAGCGCCATATAACGCAGCTCTTACACACTTCACTCGCTTCTTTTCATAGCTCTTTTCATGCACGCTCGCCCGTTCCTAGGGCTACTGACATCACTTTCTGATAAAACTCGGCCAATTTAGTCATGGTAGGTTAGTCTTTATCTTCCTTTGCTCCTACATCCTTCCACTTATTCATTGTATATTTATTTTGTCATTTTTTAATCCTGCATTATTTCTACATGTCCGAACCAACGGAGCATGCCTTTTCTTATCTTCACACTGTCATCATTACGAAACTTCAAATCCAATTCTTCAAAATATGCTTCAGCTTTCTCCTCTCTTGACCTGGCTCAGTTGTCAGTGGGCCTGTTATGTAGCTTTACATAAAGAGTAGCTGGAGCCTTTATCAGGGTGTAATGATTCTACAAATTTTTCAAATGCACTATTTTGTTACTTGTCAATTATTTGCTTTAGATGGGAACAAGCTTTGTCTAGAGTACTTTTGTAAGATGGTTGCCTACTGCTATGCCAAACCCTCCGCAATCTTCGTTTTTCTTTGATAAAATACTTAACTACAGGGAAGATATTCTATAATTGACTCAGGTGTATTATTCCAAGCCGCTTCCTGAATTAAGCAAGTAAAGTATGTTGTAGCTCCGATATCCTCTTGAGATTTAAGAGGGATATTAAGGTCTATGTTGTCAGCAATATAGTCCCGGAAACCATTCCAGTCAGGTCTAGTGTTGGTCAAACAATCGTTTTTTATTAACTGGAACACACATGTGCTCAGCTTGAGGAGCAAGACAACTGGTAAATGATCAGAAAAGCTGTCTTAACAGGATTTAATTTCAAAATAGTTTCGTAAAAGCCCCTTGACTATAAAGAAATCAATAAGATCAGGCAATTTTGAGTGATCAGAAGACCAATGGGTTGGTTCTCGTGTGGATATAGTGAGCAGGTTATTAGTGTCTAAGCTTTTCTTGAGATCTCTATCCCTTGTGAATGTGAGCTAAATAATACATGAAAATCATGTAAGCTTATACATGAAAAGAAGAAAATATTAATATTAGATATAAAATAATCATTTTGAAACATAATTAAGTCAAGCCACATCAATTAAATACAAATTATTTTATTGTGAATTAATATGCAAGTCTGTGTTCTGCCTTGTTTGTGATATATCTAGGTTACGGTATTTCGCCTTACCGCCTGTATGCGACTTTTAAGGCGGAACATCGCAGTATAGATCTGGCTTATATAGCGCCAACAGAGATATAATCTTAACCATAATAATAATTAAAAAAAAAATTACAAGGTATATTGTAGTGTTTTATACATTAGGCATTCATTTAGACTTTATTAGCAATGCCATTAGATATATATGGTAGGAAACAGGTAACTGAAATAAGTAGAGTCAACTTTAAAACAAAATGGCAAGAAACATATTCCTCTAAAGAACGTAATGTAGTTTACGGGGTTCCATAGGGCCTTGTTCTGGGTCCACTTTTGTCATCATATATGTCGGAACGTGGATGTAATGGTCGTCAGGTGGCTCGTTGTTCATGGCGAATAAAGCGAAATACCAGCGTAGTTAATCTTCTCAATATTTAATCAGCCCATTACGAAAATAATCGTAACAAAAGTTATACTCAGATCGCAGATTATAACGGATTCAAAATGCGGTGGACGCGACACCTGCGGTTGGCTCCATTGCTCGATTCGTAATGCCGCTTCCAATGACGGTTTCTCATTTTGACGTTTTTGACAACTGACAACCGATATTTCGAGCAAACCATAACAAACACAACCGGTGTTGCCAATTCAACGATGTCGATTCCACCCAAGCGCCGACTTGACATTTTGAACCGTTATTATTAAAACTACGAGTAGCATCACGGGGATTGATTTCTTCCGGGCTTCTCAATATAGTGTTGCTACCACTGCGACATATATATTAATGACCTACCCAGTGCTACCACTCAACCAATGACTCTCTTTGCAGATGATAGTACAGTGACAATAGCGTGCAATAATAAAGACTTATATGAATCTGACATAGAAAAATCCTTGACATCAATAATTACATGACTCAATAATAATAATTTAAAAATGAATTTAAATAAAACTAACATTCTACATTTTCGACAAGGAATAAATAATTCATTTGACATTAAATTAACTTATCAGAATATTAATATACATGAACTTGATGCTACGAAATATCTGGGTTCAGTTGTTGACCGCACGGTGGCGCAGTGGTGAAACGCGCTGTTACGCTACTTTGACACCAACGCTCATGGGTTCGATTTCCACACAGGACAAACATTTGTGTGCATGAACATGTCTGTTTGTCTTGGTCTGGGTATTTTCTATGTATAATAAATATGTATTTACAAAAAAAAAATGTATTTACGTATGTTTATCAGTTGTCTAGTATCCCATAACACAAGCTTCGCTTACTTTTGGGCTAGATGGCGCTGTGTAATTTGTCCAACAATATTTATTTATTTATTATTTATTTATTGACCAAAAATTAAACTGGAATAAACATATAGAAGTAACTTGTACAAAAATCAGTAGCCTAACATATTTGCTCAAAAAACTCGCTCTTACCTTAAATACTGTTTCACTACTCATGGCATATTATGGATTGGTCGAATCTACTCTCAGATATGGAGTTATTTTCTGGGGGAACTCAACCAACACGCAGACAATTTTTAAAATTCAGAAGCGTCGCATTAGAGCATTGTTTGGTCTTCAGTCCACCGATAGTTCTATGCCTTATTTTATTAAACATAGAATTCTAACACTTCCGTCATTATACATCATGGCGATTGCATTATTGGTCAAGAATAATCCACAATGATTCCGAAAGCTATTGGATAATGAGACTAGGAGTAGGCGTAATATTCATGTAAATAAACTTGTTATTGTTGTAGAAAACTTTATTGTACAGTAAATAACATAACAATATATTACATGATTTGGTTAAAAATAGTACTGTACAATGGCGGACTTATCCCATTTGGAATCTCTTCTAGTCAACCATAGAGAACCTAAAAGGAGATATAAGCTTGGCGAGGGTTAAGGAGCAATGTAAGTAGATACAAAGATCGACAAAATAGGTACATAGATAAATAATACTAAGATATGCAAGAGTGGTATAGAATGTATAACACACACATATAAGAAATAGTAAACAATACACACAATAAATTACGAACATAATACATAACATTACTACAATAGGTCAATGTAAAAGGAGTATTGACCACGTGCTTCATCACACTGGATTTGAACGAATTAATTGTTTGTGCCATTTTCACATCTATTGGAAGCGAGTAGGTTTGTAAAAAAACTAAACTAAACTTTGTACCGATTCCGCCAAAACTGCGCTGATGCAAAAAATATTCTATGTATGGCACCGAATATATTTAATAAAATTCCGAACTGTCTGAAGACACTGAATAACAGTACGTTTAAAAACCATTTCAAAAATCTCTTAATAAAAAAATGTTATTATAGCGTTAACGATTTCATTACTGATGAATGCTTATAATTTGCTGTATATGGTTTTTATCGACATAATATGTATTATTATTAATTAACATTTCAACTTTTCAATTTACCTTAACATGCCAACATTGCTCTATTTCTCAGGTGTTATAAGCCGACAAGGCAAAACACGAAGGAAATCATTGTAACACCATATTTGCAACGAGCGTATGTAATTATTACTCATGATTTGTGCAAATAAATATATTTTTATTAACGCTCACGCCGCACGCGCACTCTCGATCTGCTTCGGTACCAGTAGCATTTTATAGCTTACTAAAATTCAACTAAGTTTTTAATGGCTGTTTGAATTGTATCGGTAATTCTACGAGCATTAGCATATATATTCTCGTATTATTATTTCAAACAAAAACGCCCTATCTACTTAGATAGGGCGTTTTTGTTTGAAATAATAATACGAGAATATATATGCTAATGCTCATGCATACTTATGCACCTCATCTCGAAATCCGGAGGTACGTATTTCATCCATATACATATTTCGTTCATATGTGACTCATTTTGCTCAAGTGGTAAATACAACGTTGTAGGCGTGAATCATTATGTTGCAACGTTGCTATTGAGATTTTTCCTTAACATTTTGTTTAATATTAAAACGGGCCTTACCAAAACCTCTATAGGAACCTATCATAAAAATATTAGAGTTAAATATGTTAAGTCAACTTATTTTATAAAACATGAATGGCATTCAAGTGGCAGCTGCTGTTGTAATGTGCACACTCACATATTATAGCGACATGCGTGTTACTTACTCGACGAAAATTAAGAAAAAATAAAGAAAAGAATGGCAAATGACTTTTATGAAATGCGGGCATCTGCGCTTACAACTGAAGTGAGCCGAGTAGTGTATTAGGACGCTTCGTGTTAGAACTTCGGGACGCTTCGAGCCCTTTGACTCGGGCCTTAGATCATATTATATTATAAAATACACGGGCACAAAACGATAACGAGCGGAAGTAGCGCGAGGCGAGACGAGATTGCACGAAGCGTACCGAAGTGCCTCTCTACACTCTGTTATTCGCTTTACTTCGATCAACTTTGCGAGTAGCGTAGTGGAGGGTTTAAATATAATAAATAGTAACATTTGTTTACCAAAAGCAAACATATACGTCCCACGGTAGACTGGGCCTAAATCGTAAGCGTCAAAATAGTCGATTTTTCAAACAACGAGTACAATGTAGCGGCGAACAGTAATTACAATCATTGGGGAGAGATTGCTGAAAAATAACTTAATTTAATATATTATACGAGTATAACATTTCAGTTCAGAGCATAAATCCATAAGAGTGGATCCGCAACTCGCTACATAGCCGTATTGTAGGTGCGTTTTCATGGCCCCTAAGCAGCTATAAATATTTATTTAACTTACCTACTATTGAAATAATTTTAACATGTTTTACATTTCCGAATTTATAGAATTCAGTTCAGTTATTTTTATTTAAGTGAATCTTAATTGTTGTGACCACAGACTACATGGATAGTAAATACTGTATTCATGTGTTCGGTTGGTTATTGTTTTGTTTTGAGCAAAATTAGACATAACATTTTACCCTTAAAATCTTTAGGCACGCTTAATCAGAAACCAAATACCACAAGGTTTTGTCTTTTCTAAAAATAATGCATTTGATTTAAGTTACGTCTAACTTTTTTTGACACTCTGTTGATAGTTCTATGTAATTATATAATAAAATTCTACGAACCCAATTTAGCTGATTGTTATATTATCATAAGACTTAGCAATTTCCGTGAAGTTCACATATCAATACCATAATATAGTACATACTATCAAGCTGGCCCGATAATGAACTCAGGACTTCCCAAATATTATCAGCAATTCCGTTCAGTTTGGTTTCAATTCTTGAATTCTTGTGATGTTCTTTATCATATACACTAAGTTAGCAGCCTGAGAGGCAATCCATGAGCGAATGACTCTTATATTTCTAGTGTCCAAATAGGCTACTACGTGTACTTCTCACTGCCTACCCCGCAAGGGATCTGGCGTGAAGATATACATACATATAGGCTAGGATAAATGTTTCAATGCATTTCGGCTGGCATTAGAAACTTATGCTTGTAATTTTCGATTAAGTTATGCTTTTTAATAATTTTATCGGTGATATCATGAAGGTCTTAAGTACGTGTGTCGTATAACTGTGGTAATGCCTGCGCTCGTTCGAAAATGAAAGTGGCCATCGTTTAGCGGGACGGCACTAATAGGGTCAATGTGCCAGTGCCGTACAACGGAAGGAAAGCTTACAAAAACCGTTGATGCCACATCTTAAACGAGCAGGCAACTAAACCTCACTGAAATAAACAGGTCAACAAACATAAAAGACGACGATTGCTCAAACAGCACTGCATACCAACTATTAACATATCACCCTTCAGAAGTTATTTATTCTTATACTACTACGATTCGACGCCGTCGTGGATGTCACTAATCGAACAAGTAAGTTAAGCAACTTCGACTGCACCCTCTCTGTGGAGAGGTTTACTTATCTCACGTTTCTCCGAGCCGCGGAGGGTACGTTAAACTAGTGATTCACAAGTCAGTGGCGTTCGATGGACTTCAAAATACTGGTCTCCCTCTGTAGACTACACAGTTCGGCAGGTGAAAAAAGATTTGTGTAACCTGTATGTGACCTGTATTAACCGTTTATTAGGGTTCCGAAGTAAACAAGGAGCCCGTATCGTTTCGCCATGTCCGTCCGTCTGTCCGCGGCCTAGCTCAGAGACTCTTGATACTAGAAAATTACAGTTTGGCAAGTATATACTCGTACATAATAGGGGTTATAAAGTATGAGATTACCGATTTATAGAATAGATACCTACATTGAATTGACATTAAACCTTCATGGTGTGAAATTTTCCAGTCAAACTTTTTTCACATGATACCTAGGATTTTAAAAAATGTGCAACATTTGATTTTCGAATTTCAATTGTTTTAATTTTTAACCTTAGACGGGAAAGATGGATACTTCGAAAATCCGAGGAATTTTTGAACACAAGTTCCGACGCGGAACTAACGCGGCAGAAACGGCTCGCAATATCAATGCTGCGTTTGAAGAGGAGACTACTAATGAACGCACCATGCGTTTTTATGGTTTAAACGCCTTCGTAATAGACACTTCGACTTGAAGAACAAACCACGTGGAAGACCGCCACACACAGGTGAATAATGCTGAAATGAAGGAGATGGTGGAAACCGATCCGAGTCAAACTACCCAGGAATTAGCGGCATGGTTTAACGTTACCTTTCCTACAATATTGTCTCATTTGCATCAAATCAATACGATAAAAAAATATGAAAAATGGGTGCCTCATGATTTGACTGATGTGCAGAAAGAAATGAGTGTTGAAACGTGTGTTACCTTGTTGAACCGGTACAGAAATGAAGGAATATTGGATCCTATTGTGACAAAAGAAAAGTGGATTTTTACAATAACCATAAGCAAAACATGCAATGGCTGACTCCAGGTCAAACGCCGCAACAGAGCCCTAAAGCAAAGCTTACTTACCAATAAAAAGGTAATGGTAACTGTTCGGTGGTCTCTTAAAGGCGTTATCCACTATAGCTTTCACAGGTCTGGTCAAGCAATAACAGCAGATGTTTACTGTGCCGAACTTCAAACAATGATGGCGAAACTGGCAGTGAAACAGCCCGGACTCGCGGATCGATCTTCACTATTATTGCTCCATGATATCACAAGAGTTCACACTGTACCAGAAACCGTTGTTACTCTATAGGAGCTGCAGTTAGAAGCTATACGTCATCCTCCGTACTCGCCAGACCTTGCTCCAACTGACTACCATTTTTTTCGTGATTTGGACAATTTTCTACGTGGTAAAATTTTTTACGACGTAGAAAATTGTCCAATTGTCTGTTAAAAGGGTAGAGGCAGTACAAAATGCTTTCACACAGTTTGTCAAATCTAGAGCCAATTCCAAGGGTCTATCGCATAGACATAAATAAACTTCCGATTAGATGGCAGCAATGTATGGATAATGAGGGTAAATATTTTTATTAAATAAATATGTTACATTTTAGAAAAGAAAACGAATTTTACCTTTTCAGTACAAATCCGCAATTTCATACGTTAACACCTAATATTGACGTTATGCTGACAAAGCGAATGAAATAAATCCTGAAAAAAATAATTGTAGTGGTACCTCCCCTACACGTAAGTGGGGATGATTTTTTTAATTCACGCCCACCCCTTGGTGATGGGAGTCGTCAGATAGGTTTTTTTTTAATATTGAGGGTGTGGGAAGATAATTTTTCGATATAGTGATCCGTTTGCAAAATATTTATAATAAAAGTGTAAAATAGGCAATTTCACAGTTCGTCTGAATTTCATACATCATTTTAGTTCACCCTCACATCACCGCTGTTAGGAAGAAAGCCGCGTTCTACTTAGGCTTGCTCGCTCTCATCTGGCTAAGCTTCAGATCATCCAAAACCGGTTTGTTCGAAATGCTACCGGCGCTCCTTATTATTTCAGGGCCGCAAGTCTCCATCTCGACCTTTAATTACCTTTCATCATCTAGTTTGATGAAGGAAGCGTCTAGGCACTACTTCGAAACAGCATCTCAACACCTACGGCGAAAAAAAAATTTGTATATGTTAAATGCCTCCTGGAACTGGATAGTCATAGATTTAATTCCACTTTCGGTTATATCTTTGGATATTTAGTTACATATTTAAATAGGTATAGTAAACTCCACCACTAATATAAATATTTTAAAATGAAGACCATCCTATGAATGAAACGCTGGTAGGCAATACTGAAACGTTGCAGGTATTATGTGTTTACTTATGTGCCTAACATTGCCCATCGACACATTTCCGCTAAATCTACTTGTTTGTAATCATTAAACATCATAATAATATGGCTAAATGTGTGAACACGCTGCACGAACTGTATCTTTTGTCTACCCAGTTCCCAGAAAGTTATTTACGCAAAATTTGGCACCACCCGAGTCACCTTTATTTGACAGCGGAAAGACGATTGATTTTTCTTTAAACTCCTTAGTTTGCTCGATTGCTTGTGTTCAGTATTATCAGAAAAAATGTATTATTTTCTGTTTTGACTAAAAATTAGAAGTACAATATTTGGAAGTATTTTTAGTTGATTATCGTTTCAAGAATTTTGATAGCATGGAATTAACCATGAATGAATGGAAACGTTGAGGTATCTAACGGTAAGATCGTCACTTTTTATAATCAGGAATACTGAGGTCTCCTGTGGTTATGAAGGGTCGCTCACGATCTGCGACTGTGAACTTCCTTAAAAATCATGTACGTGGTTGTGCAATAATTTTCCATGTTTCTTTGTCCATTCCATACGTCTACACACACAAACCAGAACAGTCACTTCTTTTTTGTCTTTTGTTTTTAAATAACTTCGGGAGACATACACATATATGGCCCACATTAGTGATTACCGTAGTTTAAGACCGTTTGCAATACTTTAAGTATGCCACCTCTGCTGTTAGCACAGCAACTCGTTAAAGCTTACAGCTAACCTCACTCACTCGCAGGAACACAACAATCCTCCAGGAGTTGTTATTTGGTTGCGGTTCCCTGTGAGGTTAAGATAGTTAAAAGATCAGAAGTTTGCATTAAAAAAAAAAGTACAGTCACGTATTTACCAAGTCAACATTATCTATTACTTTTATTTGAATACAAATTTGATGAAGACAAAGGCAGCTAGTAGCCTTTTTTTATAACATCATTGGCTAGTAGTAGCTATACTACCGGTACTACCGGTAGTGCGACCAGCCGAACATATGGACCGTATGTCCTGTTACCGCTGTGCTGTCGGAACCTTGATGATATGCAATATAGAGGAACAATTTTACGGACAAATCACAATGCACAGGTACTTTTTCTCAAACTATAATAACTGTAATTTTAATGTTTATAGAGCATGTGTTAATTTACAAATATCTACCTTTGTACAGCACTTAGGCAATAAATTCATGTCTATTTTATCAATATATTTCATAAACCGCCATAACTTGACATAATTGATAAAAAGAAAATTACAATACAGACATTTGACATTACTGGGCAAACGAATAGTAGCCTAACTCATATATTATTCTTACGTACCTACCTAAATCTGTTAATAACGTTTAATTATAATTAACGTTCACAATCATTCAGCGGGCAGTTCAGCTTCACTTGACAAGTCAACTCTTTGAGGATTTCAAATGCAATATTTGTCATATTGCTGTCTCTCATTTGCCAAGAGGTGAAGTCAATTCTAAAACTTCCTTCTCCTACAAATTTCTTCTGATTAAATTCGTTGTGAGTTCCAAGGTAGCTGTAGTTTATCCCTCGGGACAGCAATGAACTTGGTCGCCGCTGTTAATTCTGACTACACGGGAGACACAGTGGCGGGAATGTGTGGTGGCCTTGTCTCGTAAAAAAAAATCATTCAGCGAGATCACGAGCAATCAGAATAAGTATAATTATTGAAAATACTTAAAGCGATTTGTTTTTTTATTTGCTGATGTTTCGTCAAGGTTGCGACCGTAGTTATAGGAAAATAAAAAATAATAAATCCCGTATTTGTGGTAATAATGTAAACAACTGCGAATGTTTAAAATGTAATATGTATGATTAGTCTAAAGTAGTCGTAAAGTTAATATTTAAGTATGTAGAAAGATGCTATGTTCTGTTTACACACAGTTATCGTTGATCAATTGATCGATATAATTAGAGTAAGTATAACATATTTGGGATACAGCCAAAGAATACGAATAGGGAGCGGCCAAGTTGAATTTGATTTGATTACATCGCATTTTAAGATTCTGATACTTGTTTACGTAAATAAGATGATAACCATTTACCTAAACTAAACCCTGGAGCATAAACGTACCGTATTAGCGCCAAAACCTTGTGTCTATTAGAAGTTTCCGTTTTATTTATTAACATGTAACAAAATTTTAATAAAATTAATATAAAAGCAATCAATCATGGCTTATTTCAAGCGCAATTTATTATGAAAGTTGCACATATGCAGAATCCAAAAATTTACAATGAATGAACTCATTAATACGTGTCATAGAAGCTCAAATTGGATGGAACCACTGTTTCCTCGACTCCGTTCATCAGACCTACCCAATTACCATATTACTAGCTAATCTGGCCATAAATACTGTTATATAGGAAATTATCTTTTTTTCAACTCATTTTCAATTTGGAACGCGTTTATTATGTTAAAAACTTCATTCGATTCCGGTCGTTTTACGTATTTTTTTCGTGTTTATTATCAAATTATAATATGGAATGGATTAGAACTACAAAGGCTGTTAATGTTGTTAAAGCCAGAATTCGCCGAAACCCCATTGGAAAACATAAAATGTTATCGCGAGAAATAAAGATTCCCGCTAGGACTCTATCGCGTATATTAAAACAAGAGTCGAAATCGTCGATATACAGGACATGCCCTAAATCAATCCCTACAGTTCAAGAGAGTGGATCAATCAAAACACCTTCTGTCTCTATACGCGGGTGAAAGGCACAGAAATATCTTCTTTACTAATGACAAAAATTTCACGATTGAAAAGCTCTACAACAAGTACAACAAATTGACAAAGTTTGACGAGCTCGGTGGCGCAGTGGTGAAACGCGTTGTTACGCTACTTTGACTCCAACGCTCGTGGGTTCGATTCCCACACAGTACAAACATTTGTGTGCATGAACATGTCTGTTTGTATTGGTCTGGGTATTTTCTATGTATAATAAGTATGTATTTACAAAAAAAAATGTATTTACGTATGTTTATCAGTTGTCTAGTACCCATAACACAAGCTTCGCTTACTTTGGGGCTAGATGGCGCTGTGTAATTTGTCCGACAATATTTATTTATTATTTATTTATTTATTTATTTATGCACACAGTTGTAAAGAAGCTGCCCAAGTGATCGGAAAGGTACAACGTGGTCATCATCCTGTGTCTGTAATAGTTTGGTGCGGGGCGTCTTATCAAGGTGTCACAAAGCTTAATTTTTGAAAATAGGAGTGAAGATCTAGGATTATCTCTTCAGCCAAAGAGTATAAGAGATAATCCTAGATAGTTTTATGAAACCTCTCAGCAATACATGTTTAAAAATGTACCAGTAATGTAATGTACTTACTTTCCAGCAGTACTCTGCACCTGGTCATAAGGTACGAACTACCTAAGCCTGGCTCGAAACCAACGTTCCGGATTTTAAAAGAGCTAAAGACTGGCACTTGTCTAGCACAGATCTGAACCCATTAGACTACAAATTATTGACAATTTTAGAGGATATGGCCTGTCGACAACACGCCGATATTGTGTCTCTTAAGAAATGTCTGGTGCAAGCAGTGGCTACATTTCCCATGGAAACAGTGCGTAAATCCATAGATTTGTGGCCATATTAAAAGCCTGTATCAAGCCAAAGGTGGCCATTTCGAATAGAATCATTTTTTTTATTTTTTGCGAGACTTTCATAAATATAAGTTTTATTGTGCAAGCAGTGGCTACATTTCCCATGGTAACAGTGCGTAAATCCATAGATTCGTGGCCATATTAAAAGCCTGTATCAAAGCCAAAGGTGGCCATTTCGAATAGAATCATTTTTTTATTTTTTTGCGAGAATTTCATAAATATGATATAAGTTTTATTTAGATTACATTACTTTATATTTTTACGAGCATACATTATGTTCTCATAAATGTACTGAGAGGTAATCGTGAGGATATTTATTTCTTTGAATAGTTCTTTAAGTGATTCCCTGGAGGCCATGTTATAAATAGAGCAGATGGCTCTCTTTTGTAATATAAAAATATTTTCAATATCAGCCGTTCTTCCCCACAGCAGCTGAAATAGACTAAGCGAGCAGTAGCCACATCCGTCAATTGTCTAATTCTCCTAATTGCATATGCGGCAGAGCTGAGCTTACTGGCCAGTTTATTTATGTGAGGGCCCCACTGCAATTTTGAATCTATTGTAATTCCAAGTAATACAGTACCTATCATTAATAAATTCTAGAATGTTATTGTCAATGAAAACTTCTGTATTGGCAGAAGCCATATTTGGAATACTATATTTTATAATTTAGTTTTAGTTGAATTTAATAAAAGATTATTGCATGTGAGCCCATTTAGAATAACAGATAGAATACTATCTACCTTGTCAATATTTACGTACTTTAATAATAGTACGGCGAGCAATATTAAAAATTAAAGAAGTATCATCGGCAAACAGTAGTATATCCGCTATTTTCTGCACCATGTAGCAGATCATTTACATGTACTAAAAATAAAAAGGGTCCCAATATAGAGCCCTGGGACATCCCAATATTAACGTTACTGCCTTTAGATTTTACTCTATTTATATCAACAGTTTGTATTCTGTTGTAAGTTGCGATCAAATTATGAGCTTTACCTCTAACTCCATAGCTTGAGCAAAAATGTCTGATGGTCGACACAATCATAAGCTTTGGAGAGATCACTGAAGACCCCAATAGCAGCCTGTAATCTCTGCCATGCGCTAAGAACATGCTTGAGCAATGCTACCCCCCCGCATCATTTACACAAAATTCACAAAATTTTCCACCTAAGTGATATAAAACTCATTCTACAAACAGTTATTTATCATGTTGTTACTATCACTTTACAAGCCTCCACAAAAACACTATTACTGATATGGTATCCGAATTCTATCTGTCTCCCACGTGGTCTTTGGTTTTTCAAGTTTTACAAGCGATGATGATGTAAAATTTATATAATCGAAACTAAAGGAACCGAATATCAAATTAATTAATTAATTGATATAAGCTTACGACAGCCTCAAACAATCCGATTTACATGTGTCAGTTATGCCAATATATTTAATATCCTATTCTATTAGGCAACTCCCAAAATGTGTCATCGAATATCGCGCAAATATGTAAAAAAATAAAATAATCGGCTGCGTGTCAGGCCACGCATGTAAGGATTCTACTAATTTTAACTGTCTTAATTCTTACATTAATAAAGGTTTTGTGTGTTCACAGCTATTAAACTACTGTCGGCGTATTTGTACAGTATTTAAGTTCAGTATATGGTACACGACTGATTTCTAGCTAGTTCTAAAATAGACCACGTAAAAAAATTTGTTATTCATACTAAAAAAAATTATTAATAAACTATTATCCATTTAATATGCTTCGAACAACGACACCCCTAAACACAGACAACATAACATCAACACCACCCGTTTTACATATAAGAGCCTTTAAGAATACTTTCTATTGAATCGGTTTTGTTTGTCAGCAATAAAATACTTTACAAAATATTAAAATTCATACCCATGAAATAGGTATCGACAAACAGCAGTGTCAGCGATATGGGTTCTGTTTTGCCCATTCGGACACGGGTCTCTAAGAATCTTAAGATTCACACAACTTTGTAATGTCATAATTACCTACTCATAATAGTATACTAACCCAAGTTAGTGTCGGACCACTGACCCAGTGACCTTCAGGCACACGACCGGCTTTACGCACGCATCTAGAGCGCCGCCGCCGCTTCCAAACACAACATTAAAAAAAGAAAGCCCGCGTGCCGACCGCCGCGCTGCGCCTGCCGCCTCCGTGACGCTGTGTGCATCTGAATGATGAAAGCGAAAAAGAAACAATCAATTAACACGCTGCACATTATTGTCGTGCATCGATATGCACAACGCAACACAGACGACGCCAGTATTTGGTAAAAGCTACGCATATTTAATTGGTGTTTTTAACATTCATACTCAAATTTTCAAGACATATGCAGTAAGATACTAACTTATCAAGATATTTTATTATTTAACAAACGCATTCGACTGAACTGGACAGCATTCGGACAGTTGGGAATGTTCGTCACATCCTCATTCGCAAATACCGCAATGCTGGAAGACCAAAGTCATCGGTGCGTCAAAACCAAAATACAGTGTACACGGACTTCGACCCTAACTGAAGGGTTAGTTATCAGATTAAAAGTCACACAACGAGAGAGAATTCAAAGTTTTTTTGGGACAGCATTTTGAATAGGGAAGTCAAAGAAAACCAAAAACATCGATATGGTTCCCAGAGCAAAGCAACTTGACATACGTGCGATTTACATACTACGGCCAGAACCAGCAAAAACATTCCATAAGCTGAAAAGCAGTGAAGCAAAAAACACTGCTGAACGTGGGAAGGTCTATATTCGGCAAAAAATAGATAGGCAGATACAGTTCATTTTGATTCAGAAAACTCAAAAATCATCATCATTTCAACAGTTTGTCATGTTAAAAAAGTCGTTATTTCAAAAACAGGAAAAGAGGTAAAATCTTTCCAATGATACAACGCATATTAAGAATACGTATCTGTCCTTCCCCAAGTAAGAATTTTCGATACTAATCGGGCTTATGTGAAAAATTTCAATACTAATCGGAGGAAATAGTCAGTTATTAATCTACCGTAAGTGACTAATACAAAAGCGAATACAGTAGTCACCAAAATTTAAAATATTTTGTAAAATTAAACGTAAATACTGTGATATCCTGCCAGCTACGCAGACGGTATGGCAATTAAAAATTAAATTTAAAATAAAAACTTATTACTCTCGTGATTATAATAGTTTTCCTATGTCAAATTTTAATCATGGAGGTTTAAACTAAATGCTAATTTAAAACGAAAACGAACTAAAAACTAAATGTTAATGTTTTTGTCTAAATGTTTGGTTGTAGAGAAGTTTTGAATATACGTATAGGTGGGATACGTAAAATAGTCCAGACAGGCATATAGGAATGATAGTAGAAGTAGGCCAGAACGTGCCTTGCTTATCTTGCAATTTAGGCTAGATAAGCAGGATAGGTTTTATGGCCCAAATAAGCAAGATAGGCGTGATAGTCTAGATAAGAGCGATAGCAAAGTTTAACAAGACAGTTGTGATAGACAAGGTAGCAAGGTGAATAGACAAAGATAAAAGTGATAGGAACGCAGGTAGATTAAATAGGCACTGAATTAGACGAGATAGGTAAGACATGTGAGATAGGCACGATAGGAGAGATAGACTAGATAGATAGGACAGATAGGTGAGATAGATCTTAGAGATGGGAGAGAGAACACGTAATTATATTAATATTATATCTGTGAGCAACATTTTTATAACATGACCTTGATTTATTCAACACATTCAAGAGCAAGACGATTAAAGCTGGTATTGGCGTGTTAGCGACATAATACTGGACTGGAAATGGAAACCGTGATTCAAGCTGAGCTTTATGTATTTTGGAACAATTTTCACCTAAACTACCTACCTACTACTGTCTACGAGGATTCCTAAATTGTTAATCATGTCCCTATTCAAGGACGTTTGAGGTTATTGTGTGGCACCAGGCTTAGAAGAATATTCCCAGGACTACTGTCGCGCTCCTCGATATACGTGGCGTAATACATAATATTAAAAAAAAATCTAAAATTTAACGGTTCAATATTTCTTTTTATTTATTTTCAATCCCTCCACCAGCAAAGTACATGGGACAAAGTCAAAATTTTAAACATTTTTTCACTCTGCCTGAGGCGCCTCTTCTACGTCCAGCTCGAATATTACCAGAGCAAACTTTTATTGAGTTTAAGCTTAGATATGGTCATGGTTCTCTGACATACGTTACGTGAGCATTAAAGTAGAATAAACCCAGCCGAGATACAAGCATTGTCCAAAATCTGTGATGTAAAGCTTTTATACAAAGTTCAAAAAGATGATGTGAGAAAGAGAGATGGTCTGAAAGAGAGTATCGGTATTGCATTAGAAGAAGAGATTATTATCACTATCGAATTGGTTACGTTTTATCAGAAGGTCAGGAGCCCTACGATCGGCGAGCGTGCATGAAAAGAACTATGAATATTAATGAGGCGAATGAAGTATATAAGAACCGAGTCATGTGGCTTTCGGTACCTTCTGCATACCGTGCAAGGGACTTGGCTTGAACATATAAAATAGTGATTAAAAATAATTATATTCAGCTGCAGTTATCTGCTGCAACATTATTATGCATTACATTATTGCATATAAACGACAACAAAACTAAAGAAAAGCTTAAAAGATAAATAAAATACAAAATAAAAAGTTGTATTTTTTTTTGTAAATTTCACAAAACAGTGTCATAGCAGCAGAAAATTGTCCCCGTCTCTGCGTAATGCCGTGACTCAGTTGAGCCACGACGCTGTTTTTCAGACGGTGACGACTGTAGTAGCTTTGCTTTTAGAAAAATATGACACAAGTTACATAAATACTTTCCAAAATTTTGTAACACCGACATAAATAACTCAAATATATATATATACACACATCAAAAGTGTCTAGGGATCAACATATATTTTTGCAATAACTTTTCTCCTGATTGATATTAATTAAAATTTTCTTTAAGGATTCATCAAATAAAGTGTTTTCGTTTGTCTACAGTAACGATAAACCAAGTCGCCTTTGCATTAATAAAGAAATTTGCCATTTTCATAATAAAGGGATTTTTGACATTTGAACCACTAACATTAAAGTTCGAAAAAAAGACTGAAATAACAGTTTTCTTTAAAATTTTATTGGGTAACTTAAACAATTAATAATCCGTGTTTCTACCGCGAACACTAACAACACAAGAACATCGGTTTGGCATACTCAAAATGAGTTCATCCAAATCACGCTGTGGAATGGCCGCCCATGTTCGACTGAATACAAGTCAGAGTGTTATCAGTCGACTTTGGACACGTTACCGAAGCACTGGTACCGTGGCTGAGCGCCATGGAGGACGGTATCGCTGCACCACACGGAGACAAGACCGATACATTCAAATCACAACTCGAAGAGCTCCAACAATAACCGCCATGATGTTAGCCGTGACGCTTCATCACTCTTCAGGGAACTTAATTAGCGACCAAACAGTCAGAAACCGCTTGCATGAAGTGAACCTTCATTCCCGAAGACCGCTAAGGGTACCACCTATAGCAATGCACAATCGTAGGATTCGATATCAATGGGTTCTTGAACACAGAAATTGGGCAGAAGAACAATGGCGTTTCGTGTGATTTTCTGATGAGTCTCGTTTTGGTATGAGACCGGATACAAGACGTATACGACACTGGAGAACCCCTGGACGCCAACAGCGATTAAAATCCTGCCAGGAAGTCCATCCTTATAGTGGTGGAACCATCATGGTATGGGCGGGTATTTGGATCGGCGGAAGAACTGAGTTGATTTGGATCAGAGGCAACCTCAACGCTCAAATTTATGCTGAGACGATTGTATCAGACGTCATCGTTCCTCTACAAGTGCAAATCGGTCCCTTATTTCAGTTAATGCATGATAATGCACGACCGCACACCGCAAGAGTTGTAAGACAGACTCTCGCCGCAGCTAACATCAATGTCATGCCCTGGCCTGCTCAGTCGCCAGACTTGAACCCGATTGAGCATGCATGGGATATGCTACAGAGAAGAGCTCTGCCGAATATGGAGGGTATCCAGTCGCAAGAAGACCTTTTTTTGTTGTTGCAACGAACATGGGCGGCCATTCCACAGCGTGATTTGGATGAACTCATTTTGAGTATGCCAAACCGATGTTCTTGTGTTGTTAGTGTTCGCGGTAGAAACACGGATTATTAATTGTTTAAGTTACCCAATAAAATTTTAAAGAAAACTGTTATTTCAGTCTTTTTTTCGAACTTTAATGTTAGTGGTTCAAATGTCAAAAATCCCTTTATTATGAAAATGGCAAATTTCTTTATTAATGCAAAGGTGACTTGGTTTATCGTTACTGTAGACAAACGAAAACACTTTATTTGATGAATCCTTAAAGAAAATTTTAATTAATATCAATCAGGAGAAAAGTTATTGCAAAAATATATGTTGATCCCTAGACACTTTTGATGTGTGTATTTAAAAGAAGCAAACTTAGGTGCACGTAAGTAATATCAATATGAAAAATAGTATTTTAGAAATATAAGTATGTATCCGGTATAATTTTTATGTAAGCAGTTTTTGATAACGTAAAAGTGGCTCCTTAGTTTGTTTTTAAAAGGAAATTTGGATTTTGACTGTCTTATATGCGGCGGAAGGTTATTCCAACATTTAGTAGCTAAGTATCTAAAACTGCCTCGGAAAGCAGTGGTTTTGTGGCAATGTAAGGAAAGCTTCCAAAAAAAAGCCCCGCGTGTTGTACATCGATTTTGAATGAGCCCATGTTAGTTTGTCATGGAGATATTTTGGTATTTTAGTATTTACAACATCGAAAAGTAAGGTTGCAAAGTACCAATCGCACCTAGATTTTATAGCATATTAGCAGCATTTAAATATGGAGTAATATGTGTTCTTGGTGGTACTCCAAAACAGAATCTAAAACAAGCATTTTGTATGCGCTGGAGGACCCGTTTAGACCTTGCTAGGAGACAGGAACCAAAGACTGAGTAACAATAATTTAATTTTGATAGGACCAACGCCTCGCAGAGCCTGACTCTCAGTGGCTCACGTATCTTGTTACATTTTTATGTATCTTGTAGAGGAGTTTAATTTAATCATTTACACCAGAAATTCGTTTGTTAATTCACAGAGACGGTCCACCATGTGCCGATTATCTTACCTATCTTTGTGATTGTGGCAATACACACCTGAAGTTACGCTAGACACCAACTGCGAATATTATTATTTTTGCAGATGACGGCGACTTCAATAAGTAGAATAGCCAACGTTTTTCTTCTGGTGACTGTCTTGGGGTCAACACACACGCAATCTCATTCAGAAACAGGCTATGGCTCCGGTGAGTATTCACACGCAAATAACTTACATTTAGTCATGCAGTTGCGGTTTTGTATATTATGATAAAATTTTTAGTATATTTACGGTTAACTTACTAACATTATTATGTACATTTATATATATATTTTTAACACTCGACCTTTTATATACCTGTTTAGCAATGTACTTTACAACATTGTAGGTAATTATTGTTCATGAAATTTGAGATGTAAAGCTCATCCACCATCTTCAGATACAAAGTGATCCTCAGCTGCACAGGTTGCATGATGAACTAGCAAACGAGGTTCTGACGTTAGTCGCCAATCCTCGTGTCCAACGGGGCGTTTTATGATCAAAAACTCTCTATGAAAGTAAACCAGAAGTGGCCGCTAGTATCCCTTACAGCCTTACTATTCGCAGTCATGTTAGTAGTTACGGTTTCGAGTTTATAGCAGATACTTTGCCAGAAACCTACAACCTGCTCGGGAGTCATAAAATACACACCAAAAGAACAAGAAGCTAATGTGTGCCAGAATGTCGTATAGTTACAGTGAAAATTCGTGTTAAATGCTAAACTGCAATATTCTTACTTTCAGTTGAAGAGTTATCAAGCGTAGGTGCTACTGAATCCAGGGATGGTGGAGCAGAGCTAGAGTTCCAGTATCATGACCACGACCAACTGACGAGGTACCTACGAGCCGTCTCCGCACAATACCCCTCGCTCACTGCACTCTACTCCATCGGGAAGTCCGTACAAGGTATGTACCATAACGTCTCAACAACTACGAGTACTAATTTCGAATTCCTTCGAAGGCAAGTTTAATTCCACTGGTCTAAAGCTCAGATTGTACGAGTAGATCCTTCTTCAATTTCTCATCTTGAGAGATTATCGTTACTCAAACATTTTAATTACAAATTGTATTTATACTCAATAGTATATAAAGCGGAAGAGTTTATTTGTTGATTGTTTGTCTGGAACTACCAGTCAGATTTGAAAAATGCTTTTTGGTTTTGATAGCCCAATTCTTGAGGAAGGTTGCTATTCAATATTAGAATACGACTCTTAGAAGCTGTGGAAAAATAAAAAGTAAGAAATAGCAGTTCCTACGTGATTCCGGGATACGCGAGGACGAAGTCGTGGACAGCAGCTAGGATTAAGTAACTAGATGCTAAGTAAAAATATATATATTGATGATACTTACAATTTACATTCAATCGTTTTTTTCTAAAAGGAATCACTGAGAAGAAGCGCGGACAAAACGGTCGAAACACGGTGTAGGTATATACAAAATGCAGAGAATAAGCATTTTGTATATACCTACACATGGCGATTGTATACTTAGTGGTATTTTTGTACTGCTAAGTGCACGTCAAGCTTTAACCTTCGGCCAATGTACCGTACTAATGTCGTACGTAATAAGAGTTACTATGGCACTTCGAGTGCCATGCGTGATAAGCTCTGCGCTGTAGGTACATTTTATACTTTACCTGTCTAAGATCAGATTAATAGGTATAAGTATGGGCAACTGAACCAGTGCAATGCTTGACAGGTAAGACTGGTGAGAAACAAGTTTTAATAAATAGTGTAATTAGTATTCACGATTTAGTTCCAGGTTGTATGAATAATTCAAGGTTATGTGTTTTGATATGCTTTACATTATTTGATTTAAATAAATACCTTAGCTTACAATATGCATTATATTATATACTTAAACTAATTAATTTCACGTAGAATCGGCGATGTGTAATTCATGATGTTAGATAATAGTCCTCGAAACTTTGAATGTACCATTCTCTCCGGCTACAAGTCTTCCTTTATGAAGGTCGACAGAACATGAGTCGAAACCCTCACCACAAATTAACTAAAATACAATTTTATGGCTAGATTCCAATCGCCCGACCATCAAGGTGAAGTTGATCTTCTTCTGCACATATTCTAATGCCTCCTCGACCTTTGTGGACCAGCGTAATCAGGAAACGGACAACGGCGTCGATGGTACTTTCACTCGCAACTGTGTGGTTTGAAGGCTTCTGCCTTTCTACTCTTATGAAGCCCGGCCCTCATCACACTGGTTCTTGTGAGAACCTGATTGCAAAGCCCTAAAAACAGGCTTGCAACGACTTGACTACTCCCGTTGTATCCATGGTCGCTGAGATGGTAATGCGGCACGGGTACCTTTTCCGTAATCACTTCCAAGGGCTGATTATACAATGTTAGTTTATGGCAGTCACAAAAAACTAGGTTGTGTTATCAAACGTAAATTAAAACTGCACAGAGAAAAAACAATCATACATTAGGTTAACTTTCTACCAACTGATCTGCCAATTTGCATAGAAATGCCTGTCATTCATTCTAAAACTGTGACTAAAACTACAGCACAGTTAATTATGCTACGGACACGTAACTCTTAGTTAACTTATTGACTTGACGTCGCTATATCTCTATGGTTTAGTAGGAAAATTACGTCTATCTACACAAAATACCTAGGGAAAATCTGTGTTAAGACCGCCTTGAATTATGTTTGAAAATGCTCTGCAACTATTGTCGCCAGGCGGGTCGCGAGGCTCAATTACGTTTCTCGTCTCCTATCGTCATAAGAATTCCTCATCCTACTCGTATGTCCCATATTCACACATATGGCATATTGAGCGTGAACCAAAGCGCGAAAATTCCGTAAAACTAAGTATATATGATTTTGGAAAAGTCTGACATGTCTATTAAAAAACATTATGGTTAAAATAACTATGCTTCTACAGATAGATTTTTTTATTATTGCAATTTATATTATAAATAGAAAAGTTCAGGTAACACTCACGGAAAAAATGGATTTTTACTGAATTTAGTCCTGAAAGTAGTAGTTGGGGTCGGTACCAGAAGCGTGCACGTCGCGACCCTGCCAGTCCAACACTGGACTGCAATTCTGGACCTAAAAACAAACCGCACAGACGCGCGGATTAGGGCGTCCCCCGTAGGCGACGCGCACCGATCCGCCCTCGTCGGTGCGGGTTTAAGTGCATGCGGCGGTGGGGGCCGCCACCCACCACGCAACGCCCAACCTGGCGGGTCGAGGAGAGCTGAGTGTCGTATAGGCACATGGAATGTGAGAGGTGGATTACAAGATAAGATGAATGAGTTGATAGATATAATGAATGAGAGATGCCTAGATGTTTTGTGTGTGTCAGAGACCAAGCGAAAGGGAAGCGACGCCGAAGATCTGCCCGGTGGCATGATGGCCCTGTGGTCCGGGGTGAACCAGGACGATCATGCCAGCGCTGGCGTAGGCGTTGTGCTTTCATCTCGCTTGGCCGCTGGTGTGAAAGATTACGATTTAGTAGGGCCAAGACTTCTCTGGGTTAAAATAAAACTGGGGATTACGCGAGTCTTTTTGGTTGCAGCATATGCTCCTGTAAGCTCTACTAATCCCCAGGAGCTCGAGAAGTTTTGGGAGACCGCAAGGGGTGTTCTGGATTTGGCTGATGCGAATGAACGGATAATTATGTGTGGAGATCTGAATGGATGGGTTGGGACCAAGCGAAGCAGTTATGAGGCTGTGCTTGGTCCATACGGAGATAAGAGAGTGAACGATGCTGGTAAGTTACTTTTAGACGTATGTATGAAACGAAACCTCCTTGTGACGAACACGTTCTTCCATCACAAGGATATTCACACGTACACATGGAGACGGAATGAACAGAAAAGTGTGATTGATCTGATTTTGATAGATGGACGTCTCCGAAAGTCGTTAATGGATACAAGAGCCTTCAGAGGCCCCACTCTTGAAACGGACCACTATCTGGTGATAAGCCGATTTGTGGGCCTTTTCAAGAAGTGGAGGCATTGGCGAGTGCGTATTCCTTTCGGAGACCATGAAAGAATAAGAAGTGAAAAATTGGAAGATGAAAGTGTGAGGAGTACGTATGTACGTCTAGTCAGTGAAAGACTTGCGAACGCGAGTCTTTCCGACTCAGATGTAGACGAATGTTGGAAAGTTCTGAAAGAAAGTATGGTGGACAGTGCGAAAGAAGCATGTGGATGCGCAAAGAGACGTAGAACACTGAAAGGAGATGCCTGGTGGGATGCGGAGGTTCAATCCTCCGTGGATAAAAAGAGGAGAGCGTGGCTGGATTACGTATCATCTTTGCACCAGAGTGATAGTATGAAAGAGAAGAAGAAAGAAATATACCGTCGATGCAAGAATGAAACCAAAGCTTTAGTGAAAGAGAGGCGTGAAAGACTACTTATGAATGAGGAAGAGAGGCTGACGAAGAACTTCGAGGCTAATACCAAACTCTTCTGGAGAGAGGTAAAGAAGTCTCGGAGTGGTTCGTCGGCATCCGAAATGGACAAGATAAAAGGTAAAGCTGGTGGCATTCTTGCTAACACTCAGGAGGTGTTAGAACGGTGGAGCGAATATTTTAGAGAAATGTATGATTATGTCCAGGGCGCTGGCACTGTGAATGAGTCTGTGACTGATTCGGCAGTGCCAACGTACCATGAAGACATTAGCATGGATGAGATTGAATGGTCGATACGAAGTTTGAAAAATGGAAAGTCAGCGGGAATCGATATGGTAACAGCTGAGATGATCAAACTGGGTGGCACCTACGTTAAGGACGCTTTCTGGTTTTTGAGCAAATTATGCTGGAGAACCGGAAGAGTCCCGAGCGATTGGAGACGCGCAGTCATCGTGCCCTTGTATAAAGGCAAGGGCTCACGTATGGACTGCGCCAACTATAGGGCCATCAGTTTGATCAGCCTAGCAGCTAAAGTGTATGGAAAAATCATTGAAAGGAGAATGAGGGTGAAATCCGATGGGATGCTTTGGGAAGCACAGGGGGGATTTCGAAGCGGCAGAGGATGTACGGATCAAGTTTTTTCGCTCCGCAATATCGTGGAAAAGCATCTGGCTACGGACCAGAAGGTTTTCTGCGGTTTTGTGGACCTTGAAAAAGCATTTGATAGGGTCGTGCGAAAGAATCTCTGGAACATCTTGCCCAGATATGGGATTGACGGTGACCTTCTACGTGCTGTGCAATCCACCTATGAGGATTGCACAGCATGTGTGAGAGTGGACGGCAGCTTATCACCCTGGTTTGATACCAATATTGGTGTCAGACAGGGATGCGTGCTGTCGTCTCGGCTATTCATCCTGTATCTGGACAGTTGTCTTCAGAGAATGAGAAATATGAATGTGGGAATGCGAATGGGTGGCTCAGTGGTTAACTGCCTGCTTTATGCAGATGACGCAGTATTAATAGCAGAATCATCATCCGAACTGCAAACACTAGTCACAACAATGAAAGACGATTGTATGAAGAAAGGCTTACAATTGAATGCGAAGAAAACCAAAATAATGGTATTTGAAAGGGAGACAACCAGAACGAACACTAGGATTACGGTTGATGATGTAGTGTTGGAGCAAGTGGATGAGTTTGTATATCTTAGAAGCGCTTTTAGAAGCGATGGAAGGTACACCGCTGATGTGGAGAGACGAGTGAGTGCAGGGAATAGCGTGAATGGAGCGTTGGGTAAACTGTTTGGCAGCCGAAATCTAAGCCAGAAGGCACAGCTCGCTGTACACAGCGCGGTGTTAATCCCAACGCTAACTTATGGAAGTGAGAGCTGGGTATGGCAGAGAGAGCATGAAAGTAGAATAAATGCGGTCGAGATGCGAGCACTGCGAAAAATTTGTGGCATAACGCTTGCTGACCGCGTTCGAAATGATGACGTACGAAAGAGAGTTGGACTGAAAGAGAGTGTCGGTGTTAAGATAAGAAAGGGCATGCTCCGTTGGTTCGGACATGTAGAAAGAATGCAAGATGAAAGAATGACGAAACAGATATACAATGCGAAAGTGGAAGGATGTAGGAGCCGAGGAAGACCAAGACTGACCTACCATGACCAAATTGGTCGTGTTTTATCAGAAGGTGATGTCAGGAGCCTTAGGAACCGGCGAGCGTGCATGAAAAGAGCTATGAATGTGAAAGAAGCGAGTGAAGTGTGTAAGGACCGCGTCTTATGGCGCTCGGTTCTCTCTGCCTACCCCGCAAGGGACCTGGCGTGAAGATATACATACATACATACATAGTCCTGAAAGTTTAAAATATTTTAAAACATTTGATTTCCATTAAAAAAACTAAATTTTTATTTTTAATTATCTTATATAAGAAGCAAAAACTATATAACATTCATCCTTAGTTAGTCCATTGCTGGATATGGGCCTCCCCTAATGCTTTTCACCCTATGCGATCCTCCGCTATTTGTATCGGCCACTATATACTCGTATCAACTGATATTTTTGAAACATCATTTTGATTCAGGTGGGATTGCTTTGATTAGGATGGGGTCGAGTTATATTTTCAGTGTTACGCAGCAAAATAAAATTAAATGGATCACTTATGTTCTCCCGTCTGTCAGGCCGTCTGTTAGTTTGTCACAAACTCAGATTAATGACCGGACTCTAGCTCTGTATACTCGTAGAGATAAGGGGAAACCGTGAACAGGGCTCGGGTGTTTGTCGCCTTAGTCAGCACCGGCCCTAACCCGTGATCAAAATAGAGCGTGATTGTCTTTCAGCGCTCTTTATATTGTGTAAATTGTACTTCCATTTATAGACTAGCTTCAAGGCTAGTCTAGCCGCTCCATCGGTCAGATTTAGCTTTTAAAGAATCTCTGGGTCCACGGATTTATCTAGAGGCAATCTACGGATTTAACAAATTAGATCTACTGAACCAGTAGCCTACGCTTTTCATAAGACGTCATCGATATTTATTTTTTAGTTTGAAATTGTTTAACTCATTTCGATTTTTGGCGCCCCTTGACACTCAGCGCCAAGAGCGACCGCTCCTGTATCTTTACCCCAGGGTTGGCGCTGGCCTTAGTGATATAAAAATCCGGTTTTGAAACCATACCCCTGATATAATAACGGTAATGACATGTATTAATGATATTTCCAAAGGTCGCGACCTATGGGTTATGGTGGTGTCAGCATCTCCGTACGAACACATGATCGGGAAACCCGACGTGAAATACGTCGCTAATATACACGGCAACGAGGCTGTTGGTCGGGAACTGCTTCTGCATCTTATCCAGGTATAGTATAATAGAAAGAACACCGCATCCTCAGCAAAGATAATGAGCGAAAGGTGTTCCATCCAAACGTCGCCCAATGCCAGCTACGCAACGCAACCGTTTTGGTTAAAAAAAATACGACACACCGTATTCATCTACACTAGCTCTAAAGTATGTTCCAATACTTTACAGTGGACTATTAAACTGCGTGTTTCGTTATATTAGGCGCACCAAGAGGGTTTCCTATTTATATTTTGGTACGGCGGCATACTAAAATAAATAAGGAAGAAAGTTCAGTATGGCGTCATCGCTATTCTTTGATACCATGATGGCAAACAAGCGTACGACCTACCTAAAGTAACCAAAGTCTATGGACGCATTTGCCAAAGGCGTCACTATCGCCGTACCGACTCTAAAAACTTTTAATCCACTTAAGAGTTCTCGGTAGAAAACTTCTCACGAACCGCACTGTACCTGCTGCGTGACCATAGTTTTGGATACTATTTTTACGCAGCTATGGCGAAGTCTAAAAGAGGGTTGTAAGTTTAGCAGTCTATGTGTTTATGTATGTCTGTTCATCGGTCATGACATAACACATCTCGAAAACTATATACAACTGATATTATAACGACATGTAGGTACTTACCATTGAAAGCGTGTTGTTGTTCCGTTTGAATAGGCTATTTGATGTCATAGAAAATTCAAAGTAGTGGGCTTAAGGCGGTCTACTTTATCACCGCTTACAAAAACAATCGAAATAATATTCGCTATTTAGTGAAGGGTCTAAATGAATAGATTCAAACCAAATATATAGGTCAGGTCATGTAAAATATACTTAAACAAAAATGAAGTGTAAATTACGCGAAAGTGGGTAACTCACGCGAACCCATTGTCTTCATAAAAAATGCAACCGGAAATGGCCACTGTAAGGTTTTTTATGTTTTAGCAAACAAGAATATGTAGTTTTTGTGATAAAATTTAATAATAAGGGCGGTTTTGTTTAGACGTAGTCATACGTCGTATCATCTATGCCAGGCTAAATAAGATACACGACATATTTAGTAATGACGTGTTTGATGTGCCTGTATGTCCTGACGTTGTTACTTTACGTTGTAAAAAAAAGTTCGTTATGGCTGTAGCACGATGCCGCTAATATGCTCTCACCTGCTAATTTGTGACTTGGAGTAAACTTTAACAACATCTAAATTATGTTTCCAGCATCTGGTGACGTCATACAACACAGACCCGTACATTAAATGGCTACTGGACAACACCAGGATTCATTTAATGCCCTCGATGAACCCAGACGGTTTCGCAATCTCCAGAGAAGGCCAGTGTGACACGGTTCTCGGCAGGTATACCTAAGCTAATTTTATGTTTTGTTCAATTTGCATCTTATTCCAATGGAATCAAAGCATTTTAGACCTGGATGATGCAATGTTACAAATTACAACATAAAAAGTTAAATTGCGTGTGTAACGTCATTCATAAAAGTTGGAAACCGGAACGGAACCCAAATAATGATGGCATATTATTACAATAGTAAAAATCTGCATTATACCTATTTGACACGCGTAATATTTGGTTGTAAAGTTTTACACATGAAATCTATCTTACCGCCAAGTCCTTTGCGGACCAGAGCGAACTCAGCGCATGACTCGGTCTTAGTCACTTCACTTACATAAGTAATAGGGGTTAAACTAAGATTTTTTAGATACGTAGTACAACACGCTCTAGAATGGCGAAAGTAAGACAATTGCCCAACTCGCATTCAGTAGGCCACGCTCTCGCGTCGCGGCTATACGTACTTCGCCACAAAGCATAAATGTCTTAAGATATATATTTATCTCTTTATGACTCTTTCTTAGAGCAAAGTGTCATAATAAATAACTGTACGTAGATATAGAAATACATACTTTAAATTGACATTAAACCTTGAGATTTTTGAATCAAACTTTTTTCACAAGATACCCTAAGATGTTTTTATAGTTATAGATACGTCGTACACTTTCTAGAATAGCAATACAAAAGAAAGGTAATTGCCCAACTCCCATTCAGTTGGCCACGCTCTCACGTCGCGTCTATACGTACTTCGGCACAAAGCGTAAATCTCTTAAGATACCTGTCGTTAGAAAGAGATGAATATATCATCTCTTTCTAACGACAGGTATGCCCTATCACTTGTCTCTTTGTTAGAGCAAAGTGTCATAATAAATAGCTGTACCTACATTACATAGCGCCATTTTAAAACACAATAATGTTGGTGTATAACGAGTTTTACCTTTTGATACGTCTCGCTGATGATACCTATGAGGATTTTCTTGTAAAAAAATGTGCATCATTTGATTTTCGAATTTCAATTACTTTTTTATTCAGCATTTTTATTTAGACGGGAAAGATGGATACTTCGAAAATCCGAGTAATTTTTGAATATGAGTTCTGACGCAAAAGTAACGCGGCAAAAACGGCTTGCAATATCAATGCTGCGTTTGGAGAGGAGACTGCTAATGAAACGCACCGTGCATTTTTGGTTTTTCGTAATGGAAATTTCGACTTGAAGAACGAACCACGTGGAAGACCAGGTGAATAACGCTGAATTGAATCTGATGGTGGAAGTCGATCTGAGTCAAACTACTCAGGAATTAGTGGCATGGTTTAACGTTACCTTACCTACAATATTGACTCATTTGCATCAAATCAATAAGATAAAAAAATATGAAAAATGGGTGCCTCATGACTTGACTGATCTGCAGTAAGAAACGCGTGTTGAAACTTGTGTTCCCTTGTTGCATCGGTACAGAAATGAAAGAATATTGGATGAAACTGTGACATGTGACGAAAAGTGGATTCTTTACGATAACCTTCAATTTAACCTTCTTTAGGAGAGTGAGTACCTCTACCTCACAGAAAACCGCAGCGAAATAACAACTCCCTGGAGGGTTGTTGTGTTCCTGCGTGTAAGTGAGGTCGCCCGTAAGCTCCCAAGGAGCTGCTGTGTAAACAGCTAAGCAGGCATCGCGCGAGTGATACTTAATATATCGTAAGCGTTAGTAGGCTACGGTACCCGCTTTACATCAGGTGAGCCGACGTAGTAGTAGTGGATTTTTTGCTTACGGTTTTTTTAAACCGTAAGCAAATAATCCAATGGGTGACACCAGGTCAAACGCCGCAACAGTGCCCTATAGCAAACCTTAACAATAAAAAGGTTATAGTAACTGTTTGGTGGTCTCTTTATGGCGTTATTCACTATAGCTTTCTCAGGTCTGGTCAAGCAATAACAGCGGATGTTTACTGTGCCGATCTTCGAACAATGATGGCGAAACAGCTTCCTCAGCTCCATGATAACGCAAAACCCCACACTGCACGAGAAACCGTTGTAATCTCCGTATTCGCCAGACCTTGCTCCAACTGACTACCATTTTTTTCGTGCTTGGACAATTTTCTACGTAGTAAAAAAATTTCTTCCCAGTAGGCAGTACAAAATGCTTTCACACATTTTGTCGAATCTAGATCCCCAGAGTTCTATCGCAAAGGCATAAATAAACTTTCGATTAAATGGCATGAGAATAAATATTTTGATAAATATGTTACATCTTAGAAAAAAACGAGTTTTAATTTTTGATTACAAATCGGCAATTTCATACTTTAACTCCTAATACACATGTGTATATATATATAATAGTGCATGATGTATTAGACTGATATACATATAACTCTTCATGTCACACATAATCTATCAATAATAGTTTAAGCTTTAACGCAAAAGCAAAAAGGGTCATACATCAATCAGTACGAGACAGACTAAGTAAAGAGTGTCAGAAGTCGATCTTCCCGTTGCGCAATTTTTAACAGGACATGGTAACTTTAGGGCGATGACACAAGTCTAAACGAAAAGATCGTTTAGACTTGTGTCATCGCCTTTATGTGAGTGTTCTACGACAAATCATGAATTCGAGCAAACAGCACATGTTCTCTGGGAGTGCGATCTCTGGCGTGGCGGGACGATATGTTAAATTCCTTGCGTGTCACATCCGGCATAGTATACTATTCTGATTTAGTGGCAACAAGGGAGAATTACCAGACGTTTAAGCGGTTCTGCAATCTATATTATTGGAATCGATGTGTTAGGTAACAATTCACAATTTAGGACCCAATGGTGTTATATATTTGATAAACCGTGGTGCACGGTCCATCTCTTTGAGGCTTTTAAATTCCTTATTTGTCATATTGCTGTTTCTCACTTTGCCAAGAGGGGAAGTCAATTCCAAAACTTCTAACTCCTACAAATTTCTTCTGATTAAATTCGGTGTGTTCGGGTGTTTTAGTTTATCGAAATCTAGTTATTTAATACTAGCTGAAGCCCGCGATTTCGCACGCGTGGGATTTTGGGCTTTGAGTAGCCTTTGTTACTCTCCAGCCTTCAAATTTATTCTGTTAAAAAAATCCAAGTTCAAAATCAAAAGCGCCTTTTTTGTAAGTAATTACCCTAGATTTCATCGCGTGGCATACATATTAACAAACATATATAAAATACTAGCTACCCACCCCAGCTTCGCACGGGTGATCTGCACGCTACCAAACTTCACAGGATCACAAATTTGCCCGGCCATTTTTGAGTCCATAGAGGACATACAGACAAACATTCATTTATATATATATATATATATATGATATATATAATGTACCTGCGTAGTGTGTGCCTAGCTTATAAAACATTTCAGCTATTAACAAAAAATATTAGACTGCTTATGTGATTAATTGGCGAATTCTGTATTCTTGCTTAATCTATATGGACTTGTCCATAGTATGGTACCATACCATACACTGTGCCTGTAACAACGTAACCTGAAAACAAAGGACCACAGTCAAGGTCGAGACCATAAACACAATATAAGTGCTACGTTAGTATAAGTTTATGGGTCAGATGCATACGTTGGCTGGCATAATACGGACGTATAACAATTATCCAATCTGTGGTTACGGTAGTAGCTACCATTATGTCGCGTTTTAGTTGATGGCATAAACTCTTTTTTTTATATTAGCTCAGCATAGTGGCTCCGCTTCCCCTGTTGGTAAGCGAAAAGAGGAGCTCAAATAGCAGCGGCAACTGACAAAGTGTCCTGTCGGTTGACGCTACCATGCCGGCCCGCAAAACGGTTGAATGTAATGATTCAAACATTTTTAATTAGATAGAGATGACTAAATGTAAACATTGTTATATACAGTGGATATTGAGTATCTAATTAAGATTGTGTACTCACGATATATATTTAAAAATATAATTGAATGTTAGAAACATTATGCATAAATATTATATATATTATATTTGCTATCTATATTGGAGGGTAATATATGACATACACGCACGTTTGTTTTGTTTATAGGTATATTATAAGGTGTCTCCATAATCACGGGTAATTCCCGATCATTTGATAGGTACCTATGTGATAGGATTATATGGTTATGGCTCAAACACGTAGATGTCCCTTTGAGAACATCGATTTGATGTAGGTAATGTAGTAAACTCACCGCGATCCGCTCCAGAAGATTTCAACGGAACAATATACCTATGGACAGGCCATGCTCCGTTGGTTCGGACATGTAGAAAGAATGCAAATGTGGAAAGATTGGCCGTGTTTTATCAGAAGGTTATGTCAGGCAACCCTACGAACCGGCAAGCTTGAATGGCATAAAAAGAGCCATGAATGGTAATGATGCGAGTGAGGTGTGTAAGGACCGCGTCTTAGGGGGCTCGGTTCCCTCTGCCTACCCCTCAAGGAACCTGGCGTGAAGATATACATATATACATACAATATACCCATTAGTTTTATGAGTAGGCCATACATTTTAGAACTATTGCGAAATGTGTCGGAAATTAAACGGTTATCGAGTTGAGTAGGGATCCTGCCATTACTATCACTGCCGATCGCAACTTTCTGCAGGCGTTTCACTCACTGCATAGTGCCCCGAAACTTAGAAAGCCGGCAATATTGACTAGGGGCAACATGCAGGCTTCTCTTGATTAATTGGCTTCACACTGGAATGCCAATTAACAAGACAAGCCAGAGCTAAGAATCTTACGGGCTTTGTTGAGTTCCACTCTGAACGAAGACACGCTGGAGACCAAGGAATTCGAGTATACTTAGTACTCGCAGTAAGAAGGTGCAAAAATCATCCTAATTTTTATAACAAAAAATTATTTCCACTCAGGTATAATTCCCGGCGCTACGACCTCAATCGCAACTTCCCCGATTACTTCAAAGCGAACACGAAGCAACCGCAGCCTGAGACGGAGGCAGTGAAGGAGTGGATCAGCAAGATCCAATTCGTGGTGTCGGGCTCTTTGCACGGCGGCGCTCTCGTAGCTTCTTATCCCTTCGACAACACGCCCAATGCTAGTATGTATGCTACATGGACCATGATTCAGTTCATTCTCTTGTATGTCACTATCAAAATCCAGTTTACGGTGTAGGGATCCTTACGGAGTAGCCCTCTCGTCGCCTCTTATCCTTGATTCGCAACAATGGGAGGGTGACGTAAATGGAAGAGAGAGAGAGAGATAGAGAGAAGAAGAAGAATCAAGGAAAGAAATGAAAATAAATATAAATGACTTTCATTAAGATTTCCATGCAAGTTGATCTAAACTACTTTGTGTGCTTCCGCCAACAATACCGCAACATGCAGTCGTTACCATGGCTACTCCGGTAGTCTCTGCCTCGGCTGCAGCGGTTTTCCTCGCAATTGCACGCCATCTGGAACAGAAACCGTATGCACCCCCTACCATTGCTGCCATGACTGCCCTGGTCATCTCTGCGACACATGGTTCTCCTCTCCTCGAGGTATCCTTAGGCACTGTAGATGTTAGCAGTTAGAAAATCATGCTACAAGCGCTACTACCGGCGCTAGTTAGCTAAAATGGTAGCGGAAGCACCTAAGGCAGGCTAGATCAAATTGCATGTAAATTTGACTTTCGAAATTTAACGTCTGAAATTATTAACTATTTTATAAATCTTGCTATTCCTTATTAATTAAGTTATGCCCTTTCTCTATCTCACCAGATGTTATTTACTTATTGTCCGAGTGTGAGAAGGTGATGACGATAAGCCATTTAAATCCGAAAACTCATTTCGCGACGCCAGACACTAACTTATAAATCATATGAATGAATGAGTACATATGGTAGAGATTATCCCAGGAGAGTTTAATTATAACTATTTTATATTTCCATACGTTATTTTAAATCCTATTTATTTATTTTAAATAAAATATGAATTATAGTATAGATAACTAAATCATTTCCTTTTCCGGTAAACAACTTATGTATTGTATATGTATATGTATTAATACATGTTATGTAATAAAAAAACCGTGTTAATTAAATGATTTATTATCTAATCTTAAAATCTAGCCTTCTTACTCGTATCTACTGAAGAGGCGTAAAACAGAACACTGCGCTGTGTTATTTACTGATAAAGAACTCAAAACATATTTATTTCTGCAACACAGTTTGCAAAGATGTAGTAATTTTTCGATTATTTAGTATTGATTGTGTACTTTGGTATCCATTTTTATTCTGTCATTGTACATTCTGGTACTCTCATACCCATTTCAATTACTAACAACACTTAGAAAACATGAAAGGGCTCTTAACACTTTTGAGGGCGAATCTAATGGCCTTATTTAATTGTGACATTATTAAACTAAGACGGTGGTTCCCGTGTTTATAGGGATCACTCTAAAATCGCCCGTGCAAAACATACAAGACAAAATATACATACAGGAGTATAGGACAGGATTACCGGCATTATGTGTATGTTTAGCACAGCTACTGCGACATAAAATAATATCGAAAGTCAAACACAAAAGCTTAATATTTATAAACATTGAATATCGCAGCAAAAAAAATAATTATTGACGATAGTTATGTCGGAGGGTACAATGCCACGCCTAGTGTGGTAGACATTAGTTGTGCGTTCAGTTCAATTGCGCGCAATGAACATCGCGCTACCAGTTCGATGATAAATTAAAAAAATCAAATCAAAAATTGTCTATTAGTTTAAACACTAATAGAAATAGCCATAACAGCTATTTTCTAATTGTCGTCTGTCTGATCTTCACCCATTACGTAAAACCTAGTGAATGCATTTTGTATAAAATATTACACGACGATGGCTTATCTGAAAAGGTAGATTATCTCGGATCAATATTCCGGCTAGTATGTAGGGTTGTCCCGAAAATTTTGAAAACTAAATGCAAGAAGTAGAATTATTGCAAAGCAATAAGCCACAGCATTTTGGCATGTAAACAAATAACCTCATAATAGTGTACCTTTGGTTTATATAGGATGCTATATTTATTTAATACATAGCTGCTGCCTATGTAGGAACCCAATATATTTCCCCAATAAAAAGTACACCAACTTTATTTTGGCCCGGAACATAAGTAACACTTCTTCAAAATCTATTCAGTAGGTTTAGTGTAATACGTGTGTTTCATTGCACATGCAATAAATAGAATAAGAAATACAAATTACTTTGAATTCTGTATCGAGTAGAGTCCAGCTGCATCATTAATTCAAAAAGAAATCCATGTGAAAAGAGATATTTGCTTTAATTTTTCATCGAACATTCAAGAAGATTATTCGACTTTCATACCTTTTATAACATGTATAGAATAATAGAGCAATCTAACAAATACTATGTTATTTCTTTGCATGCCGCAAAAACAGGGATCTGCAGATCGTCAGTGCTATGTTCGGGTGACGTAATGTTTCCTTATTTTGTACACTTTAGCAGCTCACAAAATAACAAGATGAAGCAAATGTTGGCAAATTGTGAAGGAAGCTAGAGTAGGGGTCGCGTATGGACACAGCATTAGACGCCTCCCTTTAGATGAAGATGTCTCTCTATTGATGGAGGAAGTCACATGAGTGGCCAAAAATGCGGAGCAATCGAAGGCTGTAGAAAGCATTATGGTAGACCTACATCCAACTGTGGAGCAATATGATGACTGATGATGGTGTTAGTCCCAGTTGACAATTATATACATGCGCTGTCATAAGAAGAGTAGGAAAGGGAAGCGTGAAGCGGGAGCGAATTGCCACGACATTGGAGAAGAAGCGCGGGTGACTATTTTTCTATTAATTTGTCAACAAAGGAGCTGTACTGATCCTTCTGGCAATGGATAGACAGAATCCACCACTGTTCACGCAATATCGCGTCAATAATCCCCCGAGCACTGTTTATTCACCAGCTGATCGTGAAACGCAACTTACTCATAGGTAGGGTAGACTGGGTACAGTTGAAACAAAGGACGGTTGAAACAGAACGAATATCTCGGAAACCACTACGCGGGGAGTGAGGGACCCAAGGAGAGAACGAAGCGTATGACATGTCCGAACACGAATACCAGTGTCGCGCAGCTCTCCGCATGGTATTGTTGTTGTGAGGGTGCTGTATTGTGTTTTGGTACCTAAAAGTAAGTATTTTCATTTTTTTATTTTTGCTAATACTGTGAGTTGCATCCAAGTTAAAGTTTTGAGTATCCGTATGTGATTTTAATGAAGCTTTTAGAATACGGAACAACAACTAGGTTTAATGTGCTATTATTACTATCATTTCTATAAACTGTTTTTTATAAAAAGCGGGGTTGGGGACGTTTGAAACAATTTTTGTGGGTACAGTTGAAACAGTAAATATATATTTTTTCTTGTTTTCTAGATGCCGAGAGTTCGCATAAGAAAGACTTCCAGAGGGCAGATAGACTTGTCGAGGTATAAAGATGCATTTGAAGAGGTTAAAGCTGGAGATTCTGGACTACGAAAAGCGGCGGACAAGCATGGAATAAATCACGAAAGTTATGGGGTATAGAGTACATAACAGAGTTTTTGAAGAAGAGCAAAAACTTTAAACAAGAAATATTTTTGTTTAAGTACTTCGTTTGTTTTAAACAATACCGTTAAACTTTTTTATTTTAGTTGATTGCGTTAATTATTGACTCATCAAAGGCTGATTAGAGATATAATTATTAGTATAAAACCTTGAAGACTGATTATTGTTGTCATACGGTGCCATAATTATTATTATAATTAGAATTAATAATAAAGAAAACTTGTAACAATATTATATTTTGAATTATTTTCATGTGTTTCAATTGACCACCATCACTGTTTCAACCGCCCCTGGTATGGGGACGATTGAAACAAATTTACTTTTTTTTTAAATATTCGTATACTTCTAAAACCATACCCCAGAAACTAAAATGATAAAACCTTTTTTGTAGATACACCCACGCTCTTAAATTTGGCATACCACCATCCTCGCAGGATATAAAACCACTATAATTATGAATGATGAAAGTCAAATTGTTTCAACCGTACCCAGTCTACCCTACGTCACTTCGTGAGTGTTTCGCCGTGTGTACGGTGATAGGCGGGTATTTACCCTACCACCGGCTGAGAAGCTGGAACCTCAGGAAATCCCTTAGTCACCACTTACGACACTAACTGGAAGAGAGGGAGCGGTGATGTATTGTATTCTTTCTCCGTCACCGCACGGATAATGGTTACCGACGGCTCTAACTAACAATATCTTTTGTCCAACATGTCCCTTGAACGCAGTGTTCCAAAGCTATGCCCACACGCCATCGATAGCGCCTGATGACGACGTGTTTCGTCACCTTGCGCTCGTCTACTCCAAGAACCACGAGAAGATGTCGCGCGGAGTCTCCTGCAAATCGGGATCCAGTCGCTTCGAGAACGGGATTACGAACGGCGCCGCATGGTATCCTCTCACAGGTAGCTACACTATCATTCTGACGATTTAGTTCAAGGCGGTTCCTCACAGTTAAACTCGATGAGAGTATTTCTTCGATACTAAAATATAAAAGTAATCTTATGAATGGTTTTAATTGTGGAATCTAATCAATATTAAATTTCTTGTCGATTAGTATACGAAAAAATTCCTCAAGTTTAAACACGGAATTGATAATCAGTGCAAATTTTCGATATCCATTATAGAAAGTTTTTAAGTACTTAATTATTTATTACATGAAAAATAATTGGTAGCAATAAGTACTTTACAGATTTGGCATCGTCACTGATGCAATATTATAAGCACCCATAGGCTGAGGTAATTATTTACCATTAAGCAGGACATATGCTAGTTTGGCACTTTGACGGAATAAAAAATAAAGAGCAGAAATTTTGTACATAACACCATAATAACACCTGGTAGGGGAACCGCCATAAGTCTAAGTACTAATGTGTCAACGTCCTATTTACAATAGTTCTAATGAGTATTCAATATTAGGTGGCATGCAAGACTATAATTACCTATGGCATGGATGTATGGAAGTCACCCTAGAAATATCTTGTTGCAAATACCCCCCCGCTCACGAACTGCGCAAGTACTGGCTCGACAACAAAGAGGTATGTACAATTTATGTAGTAGTTTAATTTGCACTTAGAATATATTTTATAATATAGAATATAATAGAATTGAATATTCTTTATTGCACCAATGATAACTTCACATAAAACACATGTAAAAACGACTAAAGATATTAGACGGTGTTATCTCTAAAGAAAACGATAGCTTCCAGACAATCGTACACGTATAACAGGAAGAAACAATCAGTAGAAAAAATAAAAGGAAAGCGCATGAGGAAAGCATTTATGATAATGATTTTTTTTCACGTTTACATAAGCATAAAACGCACATACTATTATACAATGAACCATACGTGTAAACAAATTACGTTTAATTATTTCATTTCTTGAGAAGAAACGAGAGGACAAGATTTTTAACAAGATTTACAACATTTTTATTTGACCAGCTCGGTGGCGCTCTGGTTAGTAACGCTACTTTGACACTAACGCTCGTGGATTTGATTCCAACACACAACAAACATTTAGTACATGAACATGTCTGTATGTCACGGGCTATGTATTTTAAGAAAAGTAGAAGTAGAAGAGTACCTTCACCTCACAGAAAACCGCAGCCAAATAACAACTCCCTGGACGGTTGTTGTATTCCTGCCTGTGAGTGAGGTCACCTACTAGGCTCACAATCACAAGTAGTTGCTGTATTAACAGCAGAGATGGCATCGCGCTAGTGATACATAATGTATTGCCAGCGTTCATATTTTACGGTAACCACTTTAAACACTTTTAAACAAGTTAACACTGGAAGAAAATAATCTCTATTTTTTAGCTTACGATAATCCTTATTGTAAGCTAAAAAATAGAGATTATTTTTAGAAAAACCATGAAATGTAAATACGAAAGAAAATTTATTTAGCCATATTAGAATACACATCCTTAATTATTAGTGATAACGCAAAACCGAGCATAGTGAGAGAGGGTACAACTGTAGCAGACGAATTCCACGGATCGACAGGCGACAATATCCCGATTACGCCACAAGCAATTCGGGGACCTGCATTGCCCGTAGTCAGAGACAAGTCGTGCCCTCCTAATCCCAGGTCGTCTTCGTTTTCATGCAGTACTAAAGCTCGTCCTAAGATGCTATTGCGACCGCGAAGTGCAATTGTCGTAACGTTGTAATTTACAATAGCTGAACCGGTTTCGTTCCCCACGAACACTACGTTTCCAAGGTCTCCAACATGTCGCACCGTGTGGTCTCTACCGCCGTGGTCTGTATTATGAGGGTTAAAATGTCCTCCAGTCGAATTGCATGTGGCAACGTTACCTATTTCATGTACATGGAATCCGTACAGACCCTCCGGAAGCCCAACGAGTGTACCTGCGACTTGAAGACCGTTCTCTATCTCCGTAAATATTATAGAGCCTGTGACATTTTCTGACACAAGATTAGCAATAGCAACTCGCACTTCACCGTTAATTCCAGCCACTAAACTAATTGATAATAAATAACAGTGCCAGTTAAATAACATTTTGTATAACTTATTGCACAGATACTGTGCACCGAACTGGGGACAAAATAAAAATACGCTTGAAATAAACGTGTTGTACGTCTTTATGTACAGTATGGAGCGCCGTGATAAGACTTATTATCACTTTTTCTTAAGATAGATTACTTTGATAACATTTGAGTACATAGCATATTTTTAATTAGTGTATGTAAATAGGAATTTTATATGTTGTTATGATTACTGATAAATTATAAATAGCTAAAAAACGTTCATTTTTTAAATAGTCAAATGTACTAAATCTAGAAAATAATCAGAACAAGCACGAGTACTTGGACCTGCTTGAGATTTTAACGTCTGGTAATAAATCGCACAATATCAGCAGTGCTGTCTTCTCATGTTGGATGTCAAGGGGCCCTTCGTGTCGCTGCCTCAGCGGAATAGATAATATATCTGGGAAATAAAAACGAGGGGCGTATTTTCTCCTTTTGTTGGGCAAAACACATTTTCCTATACAAGTCGTTCGTAAACACGTTGTACAGTTAAAAGTTATTACTTATTCCGCTAAGGCAGCTCTTAAAGCGCCCATTGCTTTCCGACATGAGACATAACTCACGCATGATTCTTACCATATGTCAGAATCTCCAAAATATTTGAAAATAATTAGGACATAAACCTGTACCAGATTTGTGTTTTCATTGCCTAGTTTTTATTGTTAGTTTGATTTTGATTCAAATCACACGAATACACTACGAATAAGATTTACTTCTAAAGCAGTCTACGACCACAAAATTACTACATCTTAACTACATCCTAATACAATTAAATACTTATATAATAATAACATTATTTATTATTTCTTTCTGATCATGGTCATTTGATAGGCCTGTGTGGGATGTAAAAATGAGAACGCTGAGGAATATGACAAATCAAAAGCACGCAAAACCGAAGCGCATGCATGAAGAGGTTGATGAGTGTGGAAGAAGCGTGAAGGGTATGTTTGGATCGGTGCACCTGGCGTTCCATAGTCTATGCCTACCCCAATGGGAGACATAAGTGATGATATGTAGTATGTATGGAGACATAAGTGATGATATGTATGTATGCAAGGTAACCCACAAGTATATTAATTATGCAAGTTTTTAGTTAAACTATACTCCCGCATTAGATACATTCAATATTTCCTTCATCTAAGTGAATATAATATTATACTATTAGTATTTCCAGAATCTCAGTTTAGTGAAACACTTTGATTCTTTCGAACACTTAATACAGTGAGTTCTCTTGCAAATGATGTTGTGCACTGAGGCTGAGTGATGCTATGTTCATCACTAACAGGCCTTAACCGACAAACTGAGGTTTCTGAAACGGTATATAGGCGTGTGAACCCGTTCGAAATAATCCGGTTTCCGGCAGCACGTCACGTGAATGAAATTCTACGTACAAGCAATGGACAAATAATAAATATGGAAGGTATATAAATAAAGTATAGGTATAGATCGATTATCCTGACTGACAGTTACGGATCAAGGCAAAAGTGAGGAAATTACCGATTACGTTTCATTGAAATGCATTGATAATAATTATAAATTACGAATGTAGCTATATATATAATACAACATACAATTTAAAGTCCAAATACAATTGTACAAATACAATTGTAAAGTTCCTATGAAATGATAACGAGTAGATAATACTAAATTAATACGAATATAAATAAAGTACCTATTTTACTTTACAAATAAAATAATGAACCGATAAATACCTACTCAATAGCGGTAGCCATATAGTTAGGCGGAGGGGTGCTGGTGATGGGTGTGTAGTCGCAAGCGTTGTAACTTCTTACCGTCAGGCGTGTCGTTATAAGGACACCAATCTTTTATTTTATCACTAAGATTTCGAAATAGCGTACGGCATGTGTTTTGGAGAGCAGTAACCAAAGCCTAAGTATACTTAAAACACCAGAGGCATCATTCGACTCCGTAGAAAAAAATCCGCACTTTAAAGAATCTAATCTAATATAGAAGTTTCTTGAGAAATCCTCGGCAAAGTTCATTCCATAACCTAAGAATTCGCTAAGATAAGTTAAGCAAGTATAAACCTTCCTTCCTTCCTTCCTTTGGGATCAGTTGGCCACAAATTTTGCGGAATGCTCGCATCTCGACATTTATTCTACTTTCATCCTCTCTCTGCTATACCCAGCTTTCATATGTTAGCATTGGAATTTGCACCGCGTTGTGTACTGCGACCTGTGCTTTTTGGGTTACCTAGAAGTTTACCCGAAGCTCCATTCACACTGTTCACTGGATTTGATCAGCGGTGTACTACCTTCTATCCCAGTAAAAAGCGCTTTCAAGATATGCAATCTCATTTACTTGCTTCTACATATCATCAAACGTAATCCTCGTGTTCATTTGGGTTCAAATATCTTTATCTACGTTTACTTCGCATCAAAATAATAATCCCTTAAGTATACAGTTGATTAAAAAAGTAATTGCACGATTGATATGATAACTCATGCAATTTATTGAATTAAACAATTTTTTAACGGAAGTATCTCGTGTTTTATTTATTTTGTTGAACCTATATGTTCCGATTCACACAAAAAACGCTCATCTGAATCAGAACATACATAATTAATACATCCATGTCGGTAGATGTAATAATTGAATAACCAATGCAAGACTTATGTCACCGTAGTCTTCCTGCGACCACGGATGCTGCAAAGCATTCGAAACGTCAGGTTCAACAAGATAAATAAAACACGCGATACTTCCGTTAAAAATTGTTTAATTCAATGTATAACAATCGCGAAAACCTAAGACAATACCATGCAATTTAATTATAACTCATAAACGCGTAAGAAACTTGTTAAATCGTAGTTATTGATACTTAAAGTATTTCTTATACTTAACTTACCTACTGTATTACGTTTCATGTTTTTAGTTTAAACGTCAGGAAATTGTCGTTCTCAGCCTGAGGGGTCTGCAGGCTGCAACTGTAACAATCGACGTCTTTTTTTGACACTATATAGGTGGCCTGTGGGGCCGTTACTACGGCTCCGGAAGGAACGCTCGACACGACCCGGCCCATATATATATATCATATATTATACCTACCGGGTGCGAACGAGACCGTCCGATTCTGTTCAATTCGGGAAGCATTTACCTTAAAAGGACCACTTTATTTTGGATCAACTTTACAAACAATTGCACTATTTTTCTATACTATAGACCCCTTTTCATATAAAAACAATAAAGAATTCACATGGAAATATATTTACTCAGCAACTTAAACTTACGGCACTATTTCTTTATACATATACTATGTAGGTACTAACTAAAACTATCTATGTATATACATAAGTTACTCAATACTGTGACATGACAACTCTTACTGATATCCCCTTAGTTCTGTTTTTCTTACATTAAATGAACAAATAACAATTCACGCGACTATTTCTCTATTTACATATGTATTAATCGCGAACAATACATTAGCTAACATGGTAATTTCTCAAGAGCTTACTGGTAACCTCAATCACGAACATAACAGCGCTTCAGGGAGTTGTTATTTGATTTCGATCTTCTTATTTCCTACTGGGGATGCATCTCTATCTCCTTTGATGTGCCCTACCAGGTTTTGACTATAAAGATGATAATGAGTCACCAGAGTCACATACTCCAAAGTCCTGTTTTATCGCAAACGAAATTTCATTAAGTATTGCATGTGAATATTATATGCTAATGTCGTTGCCGGCTTTACGTTACGCATACCTAGTGAAGCGATTACCGTTACGCTGATATAGATGCTTTGTCATCTTATACGCGCATAGCCGCTGCTGGCGCAGTACGTACCCGTTTTGGTTTCATTCACTAGTTGGTTGATTTACAAAATGTAAAATCACATGATGGTTTATCTTGGCCCACATTTCCTTTCTTGTAATCAACATTTAATACATCTCAAATTCTTTTGTACAAATAAAATATTTATCGTTTATTTCATAAGAAAAAAAAGTGTGTGTGTGTCAGCTCCGACGCGCGAATGGAGTTAACTCCTTACGAATGATAACTATGATATATATCGAATAAAAAAGAAGAGGGTAAATGAATGCATCTTCTGAAATAATAATAATAAAATTTATATTATACATAAATGTGAACTAGTTATAATACTCGTATTAATCAATAACATATCCTACAGGCTTACGAATTAACCGTATTTACGTGTTTTTCAGATTCTTCTGCGTTACGACTCAAATCAATTTCTTCCATATTTTTCAATGTTTTTCTTAATTTAATATGTTTAATAGTATATAAAAATATACGTAAAATTTACCAAGCTTCGTAATATGAGAGCACCGTGCGTTTTTCATCAGATTGGCCGTGTGTCTTCCGACGTTGTATAAAAAAAACTCAGTTAAAGCCTATAGATACTTCTATCTCACTTTCTGGCACATTAAATCCTACAGATGTACCTATATGTTTGTCTTTTTGCGAACGAGCGTATCGTTCCCGTTTTTTTGTAAACGCGTTCACTTGATTTTACTTCTCATAAAATTTCCGTACCGGGCCTTATAACTCAGGTAAATCCTTGAGATACTTCTATCTCACATTTTCGTCTCTTTTTAAGCGGACGAGCGTAACGTTTTTTTGTAAACGCGTTCACTTGATTTTACTCCTCATAAAATTTCCATACCGGGCCTTATAACTCAAAATCGTTTTTTAAGGAGTAAACTCCAAAATATTGTATAATTATTGTTTACATGAACAACCATATTTAATACATATTTTATTGTTACAGCTGTCAAATACACTTTCCTTAAGCTGTAGATACATGATACATTATACTTGACAGCTACGATAACAACTCTTAAGTCTAAGTGAAATTTAATAAGTCCTGATAACATTTTTAAATTAAATTAAGTGTTTTTTAATTAAATAATTTTGAGATGTAACTGGTCACTGCACTGATACACACTATATTTAAGTCAAAGCTAACCTTGTCTGTACCTCGCCCCAGACAAGCCAGCCAACTCCCGAACGGAGCTCTGGCGATTGGTGAGATAGGGCGCAACTATTTGTAATTCAATAAGGTGGGTCCAAAGGTGGTCGTAGTCGAGTACGACCACCTTACGGAAGACCGCGACTAAATGATAATTCAGTATTAACAACGGGGTGGCAACGCAAGCTGTAGTCTGTATCCCTTATATTGCAAGCGTTCATAGGATACGGCAACCGCTTAACACAAGCCGTAGATATGCTTGGTCGCCTCCCGACGTTATATAAAAATATTTATATAATTAAAATATTAAATAATTGTATAATACTACCATAATACAGCAACTCTCGTTCTAAACTACAAAATCCCTAATGTATTTTCAAGATCTAGACAGATTAGTGTTGGAATAAATCTTCTTTTTAGCGTTACCCGTTTTCTTTTCCGTTAGTATTGACGCAGTCCGCTATTAAGCGTAAGAATTTGGCAAGAATTTGGCGAATTTGGTATACTGATTTTTACATGGAACGACTTGCCGTGAGGAACAATGAAACCTTTGTACGTAAGGTTTCGTCGGTCCTCTATAGTCTTTCGAAATAAGTTTTTAGGTTTCCTCACAATATTTTCCTTCGCCGCCGAGCAAGTGATAATTACAAATACGTATATAAATCCGACTACACGAATTGAGTAGTACATGCCAGGATTCGAACCGGGGAGACCAGTTCGTCAATAGGCCGGTTCCTTATCCACTGAGCTATCATTGCTCTTTTGTGGAGGAAAAAATGTATAGAATTATATGAACCGACTTTTCGCGATAGTGTCTTTATTTTAGTCTAATGTAGTCCCACAACACATATAGATGTTCCTTATAATACCTACCCTCATTATCTATACATTGCTGCCATCTAATCGGAAGTTTATTTATATGCCTTTGCGATAGTAGTCTGGGGATCTAGATTCGACAAACTGTGTGAAAGCATTTTGAACTGCCTCCTGGGAAGAAAATTTTTTACCACGTAGAAAATTGTCCAAATCATGAAAAAAATGGTAGTCAGTTAGAGCAAGATCTGGCGAGTACGGAGAATGACATATGGTTTCTTACTGCAGCTCCTGTAGAGTTACAATGGTTTCTCGTGCAGTGTGAGGTCTTGCGTTATCATGGAGCAATAATGGTAAAGATCCATTCACAAGTCGGGGCTGTTTTACTGCCAGTTTCGCCATCATTGTTCGAAGTTCGGTACAGTAAACATCTGCTATTATTGCTTGCCCAGACCTAAGAAATCTATAGTGAATAACGCCATGAAGAGACCATCAAACAGTTACTATTAACTTTTTTATTGGTAAGCTTTGCTTTAGGTCACTGTTGCGGCGTTTGACTTCCGTTCAGCCATTGCATTTTTCGCGTACGGTCATCGTAAAAAATCCACTTTTCGTCACATGTCATAATTCGATCCAATATTCCTTCATTTCTGTACCGATTCAACAAGGCAATACAAGTTTCAACACGCGTTTCTTTATGCAGATCAATCAAATCATGAGTAAGGTAACATTAAACCATGCCGTTAATTCCTGGGTAGTTTGACTCGGATCGGCTTCCACCATCTCTTTCGATTCAGCGTTATTCACCTGTGTGGGCGGTTTTCCACGTGGTTCGTTCTTCAAGTTTCCATTACGAACGCGTTTAAACCAAAAACGTACGGTGCGTTCATTAGCAGTCTCCTATCCAAACGCAGCATTGATATTGCGAACAGTTTCTGCCGCGTTAGTTCCGCGTCGGAACTCATATTCAACAATTACTCGGATTTTCGAAGTATCCATCTTTCCCGTCTAAGCCGAATAAAAAAATCTATTGAAATTCGAAAATCAAATGTTGCACATTTTTTAAACCAAAAACCTCATAGGTATCATGTGGAAAAAGTTTCACTCGAAAATTTCACACCATGAAGGTTTAATATCAATTCGAAGTATCTATTACTGTAAAAGGGCAATTTCATACTGTAACCTCTATTATTACATGGGGCACACTAAAAGTTTTGCACTTCTAGCTAATCGGAACTATTTGAATTTCGAATGTTATATTTTTAGAAACGTTGCAACCTACTTAGTAATAAAAAAAAAACAATTGGCGGGAAATCTATTGTCAATTGTTTTTTATCACACATCAAAGTTCTACGTACGCAACGAAAATGGAATTGAGTCGAAAAGATTTCAGAGCGATGATTTTTTATGATTTTAAAAGTTCTCTCTCTCCGCAAGACTGTGCTGCTCGTCTTGAAAATGCTTTTGGGAGAGAAGCCCCTTCTTTGAGCACTGTGAGGCAATGGTTTGCTGAATTTGAGAGAGGTCGAGTTTCTTTACATGACGAATTTCGTGAAGGGCGGCCTTCAACTGCCGTCAACGTAAATAATGTGGCTACTGTTAAGCGGCTAATTGAAGAAAACCCGCGGATTACCTATGAGACAATTCGAGAACTATTGGGGATTGGTATGAGCCAAATTCAGAAAATTTTACACGAAGAATCGAAAGTTCGGAAACTTTGTTGACGTTGGATCCCTCATGAACTGACAGCGGAGCAGAAGCGGGCTCGCGTGGAATGGTGCTAACAGATGCTACTGAAGTACGACCACTTACATTCTAATGCTGTTTATGACATTGTCACAGGAGACGAAACGTGGATTTATTGTTTTGAACCCGAAAAAAAACAGCAATCTTGTGAATGGGTGTTTGAAAATGACTTAAAATGAGAACAGGCCAACAAAAGTGAGGCAGGCGAAAAACGTTGGTAAAAAAATGATAGCGTTTTTTTTCTCAGCTACGGGTCCCATCTGCACAATTCCACTTGAAGATCAAAAGAGTGTTAATGCCGAGTGGTATTCTACCATTTGTTTAACCAGGGTGTTAGAAAAAGTTCGCGAAAGACGACCAAAAAGCCGCGTTCTCCTACATCATGACAACGCGTCTTCACACACGGCCAACAAAACAAAGTCATTTTTAACTTCCGAAAAAGTACAACTCGTTACCCATCCTGCGCATAGCCCCGACCTAGCACCCTGTGATTTCTGTATTTTCCCCAAAATCAAAGATTTGATGAGAGGTTTCACTTTTACCAACTCCGAAGAGGCAGTGATAGCGTTCAATCAGCACGTAGAAAACATGCGTACAGATCTGTGGTCCTCCTGTTTTAAAAAATGGTTCGATCACATGAAAAAATGCTTAAAATGTAAAGGAGAGTATTTTGAAAAGCAATAAACATAATATTTTGGTTATAACATGTTGTTTTTTTAAGTTACGCAAAACTTATAGTGTGACCTACGTATAATAATGCAATCGCAACAAATTTTACTTTTATGACTTCTTCCACAGTCACTGATTAAATACCTCGCGGAAGCCCACCGCGGCGCCCACGGCTTCGTGATGGATGAAAACGGTAATCCGGTGGAGCGCGCCTCCGTACGCGTCAAGAACCGTGACGTCACCTACCACACCACAAAGTATGGCGAGTTCTGGAGGATCTTGCTACCTGGGACTTACCGCCTAGACGTAAGAAGATATATTTCTTTAAAAAAGGAACAGCACCTCATAATATCACTTTTTTATCTAAAAGATTTTATATTTAAGTAATGACGTAGGTATTAAAATATGTCTTATAGGTACAGTCGATCGCACATCAGGGAAACTATAAAAATTATCATTATCATGATATCACATGATTTATTAGTGGATCCAAAGGTTATGCTTTATCTACGGTAGAATATGCTTCGAAAATCGAAAGAAGGCCCAGGTGGAACTAGAAAAACGTTTCTACATAAGTGACCAGCTAAAAGAATTACATAATTATGTTACTTACTTAAATTAAATAATTATCTAACTAATTTATGTTATGACTTCTCTACAGAAAATTTTGATGACTACAGCGGTTGAATGGTTAACAATACCAGTTAAGCATCAAGGCTCGTGGTTTGATTCCCGTACAGGAAAAACCAGTTGCTTAAGGATTAGTTGTGTTAGCAGTAGGGATGACGACACACGATCGACACTTCCTGTATTGCATGCATTCATAGGACCGTATGCTTGAATACCTAATAAGGACATTCAAAAGAAAAATGTGTATGTTACAGGTGTCTGCTGATGGCTACTTGCCGCAAGAAGTAGAGTTCATCGTGATAGACAGCCACCCTACGCTGCTGAATGTCACTTTGCATTCAGCAAAAGTGAGTAAAAAAGTACTGTTACTTCCATTTTCTCTCCTGTAAATATGTACTTAGGTACACTTGTAAATAAGCACTTACAGGAATTTTACACTAATATATTAGGACACCAGACAAATCAGAAGGTTAATAAATAATGTACATATATAACTTCTTATAAAGTACTGCCTACTAACCATGGTAGCAGAATTTAGTTTGACTAAATACCTAAAGATACTTGATCGTACCTACTCATACTTACGAAAGTCAAATCTATTCTATCCTTTTCTAGCAAACGCATTTACCTAAGTATTAAATACCTTTTAACCCTCTACCTAGGCATTACTACCTACGTGGTGCTACCTAGGCATTACTACCTACGTGGTGCAACCAATAGTCTCATGAGATATTTTCTTTCCCGTTACTCTACTATTCTCATGGTCAGTTAACTGCTGCTTCAAATTCCCGGTAGATTAACTCGTTATCCATGGCATTATCTACATGTCGTGTTGCTCCTTAAGCACTCCTGCGTAGTAGTGTCTTTTCCATGAATCGACTAGGAATACATACTTTAGATCTCACAACAAAAAAACTTGCTTACTTGTAATAATAGGTTAAGCTTTCTATTTCCTTCAGCGACTTTTCTAAACGTTGAACTTTCTCAACATTTCTGAACTACGCTATTGCAATTGCGAAGTCCCATTAAAATAAGTATGTATGTATATCTTCACGCCAAGTCAGAGTACGGTACGGGGTAGGCAGAGAGAACCGAGCGCCATAAGACGCGGTCCTTAGATACTTCACTCGCTTCTGTGACATTCGTAGCTCTTTTCATTAAAATAAGTCTGTTTACTAAATAAGTAAACGCAAATATAAATCAATACAAAATCCTTTAATTTATTTATTTGTATGTATATCTTCACGGACGCAAATTCACAGCTCTTTTCATGCACACTCGCCGATTCCTATGGTTACTGACGTTACCTTCTTATAAAACACGACCTATTTGGTCGTGATAGGTGAGCGTTTATTAATATATGAGAAACGTGCAGAGTAGCTTCATGTTGAGTCTTTATGGGACTTCATAATTGGAATGGAGTATAATACACTTGTAACCTAATTTCGGTGGAAATGCAATAGCTTATACTTTTGGTGGTGAGGTGTGATTCTTATTTCCTCGCTCCTTAGGGCTACGTGGCGAGCCGGCCATCTTCAAGAAAGACGAACCGCAGGAAGACTACTACTACTGCAGTGCCTACATTTACATTACAAGGACAGAACAACGCATTTGTGATCCCCGAAGCCTAATCAATCTGTAATATACAAGTTGCTAATATTACGGGGTTAAACTGTTTCGTAGAACGGACCTAGAAATTCATTTATTTCACTATAAACCTAATACTGTAAAGTAGTTCAATCAACAGCTACGCATTGAGGGTTATTAAACACGCGCGTGTAGACTTACAAAAGAGCTAAGAGAATGATTACCCACAGATGCGTGCATAGTTTAATGTATACTCATGACTTGAGACACTTATTTTCAATACGTTGTTTACAAAATAAGTGTCAGGGAGTCGCGTGCATTACTAATTACTTACTAATAGTTCTTTAGTTAAGAAGAAAAATCACAACGGAAGCAATTATTATTGTAATTATTTACAGCATCAAATTCAATCTTTGCCATAGCTGAATCTTTGAGTTAAAAGAGGCTATTATAAATTAACGAATCCAGATATTAATGAAATTTAGAATTTATTTTTTCGTAGTTTATGGCTTCTGTTATAGGTACGCGGGAAAACATACGAATAGCACACTAGTAGATTTTCTTTAAATATTCCTAATCATTTTATTTTAGGACTAAAGTTGTGTTTTTAAAATGAACAATAATGAGTTCTACTCTTGAATCCCTCACCCGTATGTACATGTGCAAAGACAATAAAAAATACTTAATTTTTGCATACAGATAATTAAAAAGTCCCCAATTTGTCGTAATGTAGGGTAGGTACTTACATAATTGTTTTCTTTTTCAGTATGTACATATTAATTTATGTACAGGATGGATCGAAACAAAGTCTTGTTATATCTATTTTATGATACTATCAGAGCTAATTACTGATGCGTGGTTTGTTAAATATTGGAAGTAGTTTAATATCTACTTAGTATAAATTACTTAAAATTGTGTTCAGTACGTTCAGAAATATAGTAGTTACATATAATTCCGGTCTAAGGTAATATGCATAAATTATTGCGGGTCATTGCAAATTAAAGAATACTATATAATTATAATATCTTGGTATTTTAAAATTATTGTCACTTTTTTCACATATAGCCCTGATGTACATAGAGGTAAGCGACTAACATTGGTAACCTATATTAACTTTGTGTGTTGTTTATAAGTAGATATAGTATGGGTATGCGAATTTATTGAGTACGGTAAACCGCAATAAGCTTAACACTTGTAATGATAAATCACGAAATGCAGGACGTGAAGCACTTCACTAATCAGAACTAATCATCTAAACTACGAGTGAGTACGAAGTTTTCCACCGGCACGTCTAGACGAGGCAAGAATTGAAATCCCATCTATTTCCACCAAAATTTTCCAATAATATTAACTCGAGAATTGAAATAATCATATCGTATCGCTTAACTTATCGCTTTGCGTGCCATCATGAGAGTCAAGATTATGGCACTTTACCTTTAGCTGATATATTTACTATACATCTCAGAGTATTTCAAGGGCAGACAGAGATAACACGAAATCTAAGATTTACTATTTTGATTAAATAAATAGCAACGTAGGCGAGACAAATAGGTTACCTCCTTAGATGACGTTGCTACTTGCTCATATCGTTCTCGAGGAACAGGTTCTGAACGTCAGTGACCGGCTTGTCAGAATTGTAAGTTCAAAAAGCTAATGTAGATTATTCTACAGGTGTTACGAAAGTACCTAAAAATTTAAATAGAGGTCAATCAGGACTCAAATGTGCAGAACAGTTTAGTAAAGGAAAAACAATTTATAAAATGTTTTGTAAACACAACACAGCAAAAAGTGCATTTAAACATGCATATTTGGTTAAAAAGACAACACAGCACAGTTTGACTGTGATCTTTTAAAAACTTTCATGTAATAATGCTCCAGAGAAATTTTCTTTCGAAAATTCTTAATTTGTGAAATGAACTCCTTACTAGTTTCCCTAAGGGCAACGCACGAGTGTTGCCTCTGATGATACAAGTGTCCATAGACTATGGTATACAATTATTACCAGCACGCAGGCCCGTACGCCTGATAGCACTTTAGTAATTTATAAAAATATACGTTGATGTAAATAGACTGACAGTACTATGGTTTACTTTTCACACCGTAAGTGAAAGTATTTTCAAAAAAAAATCGGTCAAGTGCGAGTCGGACTCGCACACGAAGGGTTCCGTACCACTATCTATAAAAACGGCAAAAAATCACGTTTGTTGTATGGGAGCCCCCCTTAAATATTTGTTTTATTTTAATTTAATTATTTATTCTTAAAGTGAATATATAACTAAATATTCTGTGAATATTTCAAGCGTCTACCTGTTGCCGTTATCAATATCAAGCAAAAACGAGCAAAAGAAATCACGTTTGTTGTATGGGAGCCCCCTTAAATATTTATGCTATTCTATTTTTTAGTATTTGTTGTTATAGCGGCAACAGAAATACATCGTCTGTGAAAATTTCAACTGTCTAGCTATCACGGTTCGTGAGATACAGCCTGGTGACAGACGGACGGACGGACGGACGGACAGCGAAGTCTCAGTAATAGGGTTCCGTTTTACCCTTTGGGTACGGAACCCTAAAAATGGAAGTCGGTAACCTTAAACTAGAGGCAATAATTGAGTATCACCCGAATGTAAACTCTAATATAGATATATTATACATTATCCTTTACTAGTCCCTTCGTACTAGTACTTTCCTATCCTTGTCTATAAAACCCGACTTCCTGACTGACAGACAACGTACAGCTTAAAACCGTTGGACGTATACGTACTATTGGAACTGGAAGTGAATATTCTATGTTCATAAGATGGAAGTATCAAGAAAACTAATTTATGTACCTTATTGGTCTAACGCATTTATAAAATAGACTGAACAATCACGTTGAGCTAGTAGTTCATTTGTAAGTACAGTAAGTGAAATAATAAGAATAAGCACATAACATTGAACCTCATTGGTGTGATTTATCATTAAGAGTGTTTACTTGGCTTATTATTTGTCTTTAAAAATATATTATCGGAGAAATACTTTTTATATTTTCTACAAGATATTGCATGTTGCAGCGTATCGACGGCGGACCTTACTACCGGCCCCTGCCACCGCCACCGCGCGCGCCGCCGGCCCATGCGCCCGGAATCTTCGCCTCATTCACCAACTCCATCAACAGTTTCGTCTCTAATATATTTGGGTAACCGCCCACTAGTTTTGAAGTCACCGACATAATCGGTATTGGCAGGATTTAAGAGAATGACACCTAATATGATCTCTCGATCTTTCGACCCATTTTGAATAAAATTTCCAAAACATTGTAGTATCATGATATGGGATTCATTATATATATGATTATTTTTCATAACATATTACGAGGCAAAATAAACATACAATGAGAAGTGGTTAACGAAGCGTATAGAAGTTTACAACACGAGTATATCCATTCAGTAGGTGTAATGTAGTTTAGACTAACGATAGAAGCTACGAACGTATGGTGATCTCGAAAGCGCGTGTTAAAAAAAAACCAGTAAACAGAATGCGATGACATTAATCTATGTATAAAAATATATATATCCAAATACACTGTAAACGTAAATAATTCAACAGAAAATCTCTATTAGCTGTAAGTCTGTAAATAAAATTATAATGTTAAGATTAATTTATTGTACTGAAAAAAATAAATGATTTAGTATACATTAATTGCAATCATTGTCCGTCGGCCCTAATCCAACCAGGGCTCGACGGGGGATACAAGACCGATGACAGCACAAGCAACCCGTCCTCCCGCGTTCCCTGTAGTCAACGACGTTTCGTGGCCTCCCAAACCCAAGTCATCCTCATTTTCGTGCAGCACTAAAGCTCGCCCCAAGATACTGTTCCGACCACGCAATGCGATTACATTATCGATGAAATCTACTGCAGCCATAGGAGTATGTTCACCATGGAAATAAATATTCCCGAGATCACCTACATGACGTAAGTCGTCGTCTCTCGCACCATGGACGATGTCATCAGGGTTGAAGTGGGTACCAGTTGCGTCGCAATTCCTCGTGTCTCCAAACTCGTGGATGTGAAACCCATAGTACCCGACGTCGAGTCCCACTATGCTACCGTGTACCCGAACGCCGTGCTCCGTCTCCGTGAACCATATACTTCCACTAACTTCAGGAGTATTCAGGTGCGCAACTGCTACTCTCGATTCACAGTTAATTTGAATAAATAATAAAAGCAAAATAAATGCTAAATATTTGAAACACCTCATGTTAAATACTTGAAACTTTGTTAGATGATCGTATGCCAACTACATTCATCTAGAGAATATTCTTCCCTTTAAGTAATCTTAAAGATGTGATAACGAATAATGATATCAAAGATTCATAGATATGAATATATGTATATATATAAAAATGAATGTTTGTCTGTATGTCCTCTATGGACTCAAAAACGGCTGGGCAGATTTTGATGAAATTTTCAGTGAATCTTCAGGTTAGCCCAGCAGGTGATCCTGTGAAGTTTGGTAACGATTGGATCACCCGTGCGAAGCTGGGTCGAGTAGCTAGTAGATACATAAAATGATATTTAGGAAACAAGTAGATAATTTAAAATTTATAACACTACTGCGTAAAATGCATACCAACCACGACGGAAACTGGTTATACATTTGTATACAGTGTAGGATTACAACATGGAGAGCAACGAAACTTATTTATCTTTAATTAGAAAATGTAAGGATACTGACAATACTCAAAATTTAAATCCGTTCAGGCGTTTAGAAGTTTTATTCTGCACTGAAAAGTCATAAACATGAACCCTGAAAATATTCCTTGCGCACTCTTGTATTGTAGTGGTGTAAAAAACATACAAGGCGACCATAAATTAATGTGATTTATAGAAGACAAAAATGGCCAGGCTTATGATTGCTAGAATATTTGATACAACTTAATGACTAACTTTGCAACATACATTTTACAAATATGCAGTGTGGCCTTATATTGTAAGCATTCATAGGCTACGTTTACCACTTAACTTAGTGGGTTCAGTCGAATTTATTTTAGTGCATTTGGCGTGGCTCTCGTAGAAAGTTTTGTTTAAAATTCATGTGAAATTCGACCACTTCGCAAGCCAAGAGGTGAGTACAATCCCTGGGCCAAATGTATAATTAGGTCTGTGTATTTTTTTTATATGAGAGGGGGGCAAACGAGCATGTGAGTCACCTGATGGTAAGTGGTCAACACCGCCCATAGACATCAGTAACACCAAAGTATCACTGATCCGTTGCCAGCCTTTTTGGGGAAAAATAGGCTCTTTTCTTGAAGGCACCTATATTGTATTTGTTCGGGAACACCGCTGAGGGTAGTTTATTCTACAATTTCACCGTACGCGGTAGAAAATGCTTCAAAAAGCGTACTGTAGTGAAATGCCTCTCATCAAGATGGTGAGTGTGAAATTTCTGTTTGTGTCGAGTGGTACAATAGTGGAACTCAGCGGCTGGTATTAAGTTGAACAGCTCCTCCAAACACTCCATGATACAATTTGTACAGTACACAAAGAGAAGCAACGTCTCTTCGTGTACAAAGCGAGTGCCGCCGAACGGAAATCACTAAGTCGCCAACGATTCGCACTGTAGTCCAATTCTACTAAAAAAATGCAATTGCACTGCTGCGCGGCGTGTGTCACAATGCGTACATTTTGACGTTTCATTATTCTTTTCGCCTTGAGGCCCGTTATATACTTTGGCGCCGTAACGCGCATGGCGGAATTCAGCCACGCGGGCCTCAACGGGTTAAGCGATCTGACAGCAGCGACATTGTAGTAAATAACTCTTTATTCTGTTAAAAAATACATACACTGCCCCTGCACGTTTCCTGCATATAATCGTATTCTGATAAATTGTTTTGATATTTGTAAAGCGGTGACAGAAGTTTTGAAGCAGTTTATTTGCTGATTTGCTAACGTTAGTTTCAAGCAATTTTTGCGAAGTAAAATTAATGTTTTGAAGCGGTGATTTATATTACAAAATGTTTCGTTTTGGGAGATGTTTGTGGAAATATATGATTAAGTAAAGCTTCGTTTCAGTTAGAAATACCTCCACGCCGGTAACCAAGGGCAATGGGATTTGAAACCATAGGAGTCAACATTAAGTAAAAAACCAATTTATTATATTGAAATATGGTAACATGACAGGTGTCAAGTAGTTAATTTGCAGGATATGCACAGTTGAAACGTAGTTGCAGTGCCGTTGCAGTGCAGGAAATTTTAATAAATACACGTACTTGCACTCCACTATTCCTGCACGATTCAAATGACAAGCGTAAACGTGCAGCTGCAGGTTTTTTAGTAGAATTGGCCTCCTGCTCTACGTTATATGCGATCAAATGAAGTAAGCAAATATTGTGGCACGCCGGCCCAAAGACGTGAAAAGTATTCCATGTGAGGCCGAACCTGGGCCTTATAAAGTTGAAGGCGATGTTGAGGTGTATTGTTTAGCTCAATTAATCACACCAATCCTCTTAGACGCAACTTAGCTCTCCGGATGACCCCGAAACTGTACATCGCTCGATATGACGGTACCCAGGATACCGATGCTACGCGTAAAGCTGAGGGGACCTTCTAATAGAGGAGTTACGATAAATGGGGACTTTTTCTAGGTAAATGCGTACACTTGTGTCTTTAGGTGATTAAGTTGAATTCATTTAAATTCAATCAGAGACCTGTTCTAGTGATGTCAAAAACAATTCGAAGAATTGATACAAAATATACGATATTTAACAATTTAATTTACTAATATTCTATAGGTATACAAAAACTAGTTTTACGGGGTATTATTTAAGAAAAAAAACTTAACGTTTACATAAAAATATGCTAAAGTAAATTATCAGTCAGCATATACATCATTTACGCAATCATAAGGTGTCAGACTTTATAAATGGGTGAAAATAGTAACCGGCTGTCAGCGTGTTTATCGTCAAATAAATTAAAATAAAGTAAGTACGCCTTTCTATTCACAGAGCAAACACGAATAGTTTTTCAACCCGGGAATGTGTTTGTTAGTTTTAGATATTGATAAAATACTTTTTAAAGTAGAGCAAAAACAAAGCAACAATTTACAACAATCGGATCAGAACGCCACTAAGTTGCCCGCTATACAATGTAAGCCTGGTAATTTGAAATCGTCATTTGGAGGTCTGTAATTTTATCAACGTTGAAATTACGATGACGTTCTCGAAATGATACTTTTGTAATTTAAATATGTAATGTCGGATTGGCGGAGGCCAGTGTTTTCAAGCCGCCCGAGGGCCACTGACTTAGCTTAACGACTATCAACAACAGCCGGGACCAGGCCGGGACCGACGGCTTAACGTGCCCTCCGAAGTCCGCGGTCGAAGTTGCTTAACCTGCGTGTTCGGTAAGAATGACACGCGCAACGGCGCAATCCAGTTCTCTTATCTTTACCAGATGATAAGAATTAATGGAAATTACTATTTGTTTTATTTAGTAAATTAAAGAGACAAAATTGACGTTGAAGCGAAATCTTCCAATGTCAAGAAAATATATTCTCCTATACATCTTAATTTAATATTATCTGAGGCATTCTTATTCATTAAAGTCCATGCTTAAAAGACAAATACTTATTATACATAGGTGTTGCTACCTGGCAGACTAACACTCTTGAGATAATACCAATGTAATTACTGAAACAAAAACAAAATCTAGAATATATATGATGCTGACTATATGATATTACTAAAAAAAAAATTTTTTTGTTCAGTCATTACAAAGTTAGCTTTTGTTTTAATATTCATGTTATATTTTATTACATGCCTTATTTTTTACCTGATTAAAGTTTATGCTTAAGGCAATATAAATAACTTAATTTTTAAACTTTAATATACTCTATAACATCAATATCGTTATTCAGTAAACATTCTTGTCACTCCAGGATCGCCTGATCATTTTGAACAGTTACTAAAATTACAAACACAAATTTAAAGATTTCCACAGAAAAGATTGTAGTTGAATAAAAAAAGCGTATGTCATGAAAATTTAATTACAAAACTTGTGACATTTCTTAAATTATACGCATGAAAATAGCAACTAGTCTTTGTTTTTTGATGTTTAAATCGAAGTTTGCATCAAAAAGTCATCTTTATTATAATATTGACCAATACCAACTTACGTATTTGAATAAAAAATACCAGCATGAGCTCAGTTTAAAGCAATATACAAATAAATAATAAATTCTATATGCTGCCCCATTATTGCTCTAATATTTATTTCTAATATTTTTCGTTATAAATCCAATTTTGAAATTTGTTACCTTGATGATTTTGAGCCAATCGTTACGGATTTTCGTTTTGCATAAGTCTGATACGAGAAACGAGGGGATGGTATATCTGAAAGATAGCGGATAGGCGGAATCGTACCGTGAAAATTCCTGTTGAACCATTTTTGTACGAATCCCAAAAAAGGTAAATGAACACTGAATCACAAATGGTTAGAGAATAGAAGAAATGACATCGAGAAAAAGTAATATTGGTACAACGTGAACTTTACAACAAACTTTTTATTTACATTTGAAACAAAAAGGTACAATTCATTCCAGGTGATATTCTTGCGAGTAGACTACATTTAGGAAGTATAATATAGCTGTGCCATTTTTATCAGAACAATTGAGTAACATTACGAAGCACTATCAACTTTCAGTTGATCTCTGGCTACTTGAAAGGCGGCGATGAGTGCAGCGAGCTCAATACGTTCGCTGCAGCCGCTAGCCAACCGTGCCTCCGCGTCCGCCATCTTTATCAGCAGGGCCACCAACACATCAGGTGGCAGTTTCACTAAAATGTTACAATATTGTTATAAAAAGTTTGTATTCAGCTTGTACACTAGGTGATTATTGTGCAGATTTAAAACAAATACGGGCTGATACATACTAAGCTGGAGTTGAACGGTATAAATGAGACTATTCTTTGGGTAAAGTCCGTAAATAGTTTTTACGGTTACGGTTTAACACCAACGCTCGTTTGTCTTGGCCTGGGTGTTTCAAAGAGATAGGTCGCATCAAAACAGCCCTTTTGTGGGAGTATCTCCACTTCACAGAAAACAAGCACAAGCAAATATGGAACTCCCTGGAAGGTTGTTGTGTTCCTACGAGTTTGCGGTAAGCTCCTAAGGAGTTGCATTGTTAGCAGCAGAGGTGGCATCGCGCGACCGATACTTAATGTATTGCATTGATAGGCTACGATAACCACTTTACATCAGGCGGACGGCACGCTTGTATGCCTCCCGACGATATATAAAAAAAAGAACAAGTTTTAATCATCAGCACTTTTAATTTCTATTAATGTGAAAGAAGCGAGTGAAGTATGTAAGAACCGCGTCTTATGGCGCTCGGTTCTCTGTGCCTACTCCACAAGGGACCTGGCGTGAAAATATATATATATGTTATATATATAGAACAAGTTTTATCCTGTAAGATAGATCGACCACGGGATACGTTGTTTTAATAGTTTTACATTTCAATATTTTCATCTCAAATGTATCTAGTCGTTTGTTTTGGTACATTTCTCATAGGTTGGTATTCCAAACTGACGTGAATGTTCAGTTATATTTTTAAAAAAATCTGAAAAAACGTTTACTTACTTCTTTGTATAACCTTATGAGTCTCAGTCAATATGTCACCGAGGGCTAAACCTTTCGCGATCTTCACATTCTGGATATCTGGTTAGTAATATCAGGAAATTGAATAAAAAATAATCATATGGAGAGATAAACTGAAAATTAATATTCTTAAAGATACAATGTATGTGTTTGTGTACAATGTAAATGATCCGTGTGAACCTGCACGATCCTGACTAGCCAAGCGACTGTCGGCTATCACTACGACTGCAAAAGGGTTCAGGTATTTCACGAAGTCCCATCATTATATAGTGATATGACAAAAAACTAGTATACTTTCAGTGATACGTCGTTTCACTAAATAGTAAAAAAATGTTTAACTCTATAGAACGTTGTCAATTGCACCATCGGACATGATAAGTGCTGTACCCTCGACAAAATATTAAATTGAATATTAGATTAAATATGTTCTGGTGACATATCTCGGATGCAATTGATTACTTTCAACCATTTTATAACAATCAGTTATTATACGCTTATACTATGATACCCCGCTTACAATAGCTAAAATATCAATATCTATGTCTAATGACGAGCTAGGTGGCGCAGTGATTAGCAACGCTACTTTGACACCAACGCTGGCGGGTTCGATTTACGCACAGAACAAACAATTTGTGTGCATGAAGCTGTCTCTTTGTCTTGATATGGGTGTTTTCTATGTATCATAAGTATGTATTTTCACAAAATAAATGTATTTACGTATGTTTATCATTTGTCTAGTACCCGTAACACAAGCTTCGCTTACTTTGCAGATTTTTTGCAAATACCACCCTTTGCAGATACTTTGACATACGTAATGAAATCATCTACTCTATCTAACACCTGTAACACTTTTAAATTCAATCGTGATTTGTGAGTACCTAAAACACAGGCTTCGCTTACTTTGGGGCTAGATGGCGCTGTGTAATTCCGACAGTATAAAGTGTCATCGCCATATTGGATGAACAAAATCAACATGGTTATCAGAACCATGTTGATTTTGTTCATCCAATAGGGCGATGACTTAGATTCGGAAATACCACCCTTTGCAGATACTTTGATATACGTAATGAAAACATCTACTAACACTTGGAACACATTTAAATTCAATACGTGCTTAATGCACTTGTGATTGTGAGTAATGTTACACTTGTTAAATGCAGATTTGGTAAGTAATTGTTTATATATAACGTTGGAAATTTCTGTAGCTTTTGTTTTATTTGAACGTTCCGGGAAAGTGTTATGCCAAACCTAAAGTAATAAAAACTTGGTTGTCTGTAAAGTCGGTTTACGGACGATAAATTAACGTAATAACGTCATAAGAAAACATTCAACAGTTGACAAAACAGTTCACGAGTGGAAGAGAGATAGATGCGTTAGAAGCCGAACGCATAGGCCGATCGTGCCTCTCTACCGCTTGTTCCGCGCTCTCGCTTGCACGCTCGACTCCGGCGGAACGTGACAATGAGTCATGCTTTTTCGTGCGTGCACCCGGCGTTCATCGATTTTTAATACGTTATCACGTCAATAAAAAATGCTCAATAAGTTGCATAAACACGCAAATTGAATTTTTCATATTATTTCGTATTAAATTTGGTCTGTCAACAATAGCGTTATCTCGTTTTACTTGTGGAAAGCACCACGTATTATCAAAACCATACGAACAAACCAAGAGACAAACCGCGGCACCTTGCTGTACTACTATGGCGCTATGTTATTGTTTGTATTTGTTATTCGAGTAGACTTTTGCATTTCATTGGGTTAAAAGGATACTTTTGAAGCATGCAGCGAAGTCGTTCTCGTTGAGCAGCCAGTTGAGTATAGCGTTAATGTCGGTCCGAAGCGGGTGGCCCACACACGTGTACACGTGATCCTCGGTCACGTCCTTGTACGCCAGCCAGGTGCTCTGCAACGTGTTCAACACCTTCCTCATGTCGCCGCCAGATAGAGTCAGCAGCGCTTTCACGCCATCCTCTGATATTTTCACACTGGCAATACACATTTTTAAGAATTAAATAATAATAATAAAATCATTAACCTACCACCAATTGACTTTATGTTGAGGTTAGATCTACGTTCATAATATACGAACCAAAAGAGACAAAACGCAAAATCGGGAACAATCACATGCCGACTTGCTGGCGCTGCACGTCTATGCTTCACTTTTTGTCAAAACATGTTAAAATTACTTAAGTAAAAAAAGAAAAGATGTTCGTTAAGTAACTACATTTTTTCTTCATTTCTAAATGTGGTATTATGATTCGTATTGTAATTTGAACTAATTGTAAAATCAAATCTCAAAACCAATTAAGGGACATCCATCTGTCCTTTTCACCTACATCATGCATAAGAGAGAGAATTTGACGAGCTTTGTGACTTTGAGACCAACGCTCATAGGTTCAATTTTTATACAGGACAAACATTTGTGTGCGTGAACATGTGTGTTTGCCTAGGACTGGAAGTTTTAAGATAAGTAGGGTGCATCAAAGCACAGCCCGTCTAGAGAAGTACCCAAATCCACCTCACAGAACACCGCAACCAAATAACAACTCCCTGGATGGTTGATGTGTTCCTGTGTGTAAGTGAGGTCACCAGTAAGGTCCTAAGGAGTTGCTGTGTTGAGCAGAGGTGGCATCGCGCGAATGATACTTAATGTATTGCAAGCTTTCATAGGTACGGTAACCGCTTTACACGGGGTATAAAAAAAATAGATCAAATTTGGTAGAATTACCGTGAGCGATCAAAAGGTTTAAACAGGTGAATATTTTTTTTATTGCGCTGTTATTTGCAAGTTATTCTCAAATTACGTATTACTTTAACATGTTTCTTAATATATGCTTAATAATCTCATTCCTAAAAAGTAATCTTTTTAAGAATGAGGTTATTATATATTTATTTTAGTTTTCCTTAAGATCATACACGTCTTTCATTATAGAAAAGTGTTTTAGCGGAATCCAGAAATATCCAACAAAAAAATGCTTAGGTTAAACGGTTCTCGCTACATTTCATACAGTACTATGTTATTTTTTACTACTTATTTCTCTTTTCTAATGAATTCAAGATCAATTTAAAAAGATTTTTACTTTAAAAAGATCTAGGTACACATATTCTTTCAACTTTGAATTTAAGTCATACGAAATTAATTGCGCAATACTCGCATCTCGATCGCGTTTATTCTATTTTCATGTTCGTTTTGCAACTCCCGGCTTTGACTTCCGTATAATTAGCGTAAGGGTAACCTTGCGTTATATACTGCCAGCGAGAATTTACCATAGAGGAACAAATACTTATCTTGAGAAAAAGAAACAAACTGGCAAACATGTTATAATTATAGAAAGGAGGATTTAGATTATAGTAGACACCTCGGGATGTTTCTTGGACTATAAAAATAATACAAATTTATAAACCCTTCAGCGGCTGCAATCTCCTTGAGCCTGGGCACGATCTGGTCCATGTTGAGCGGCGCGAAGCGGAACCGCGTGCACCTCGACTGCAGCGCCGGAATTATTTTGCCCAGATAGTTGCAAATTATGCAAAAACGCACGTTCTCAGTGTATTTCTCTATAACTGAAAATCACATAACATTTATTTTCTATAGGCGATAATTATAAAACATACGTAAACGAAAAATGGAATAGAATATGTTCGACAACAACCGTTGATCGATTCGATCTGATCGAAAATAATATTTGTACATCGATGTCATTCTTTTATATGGCATTCTAGGGGCAAAAAAATATATATGTTAAATAGCAAACGGTTGTTAGATACCATAGCTTACAAACGTTTGCCACACGCGTGCATCGCAGTCGATCCAGTTCCACATCTCTGCCTCGCCTCAAGTGCTCACTTGCAGAAGTATAACAATTTTTCAGGTAATTGTTATTTGATTCCGGTACTTCGATAATCAGGCTGCCTATTAAATACCGTATCTTAGGTATCTCAATTTTGTCAAAGCTTCGTTTAATAATTTAGCAGATGTGGTAATCTTTGACTCTGAAGAATTAAACTACGAAACATTAATAAAACTTTCATCATATAAGAATATACGACCAACGCCATGTTTAGTATCACCAATTAATAAAGACATACCTATATATACTGCCTACCTAAACAAAGGAGCATACCGCTCGTAATTCTCCCCTGGATATAGAAAGACCGCTTATCAAGGTCGACACAGCATATGGAATATTGAATTTCTTATTGGTTTACCCACGTTTGGCGCTGGCTACGCATTTTAATATTTATTATTCCATAATTTCCATATGATTTATAAAATATATTTAGTTATGTATAAGGTCAATTGCGGCAACCCGTAATTAAGGAGCGTGGTTAAGTATGCTCTGAACTCCTCTTAAAGATAATCCCGTATTCAGTCACACGAGTATGTGGAACACTCAGAAAGTTTTGCGAAAATAAAGTGTTCTATAGGTAAATATTTTTTTATTGAATCTTTTCAATGGTACCCACTCTTCACCAGCCTCTATACAAAGTTTCATGCGTCTGAAACAATTTTCGAAACACATTCTCCAGTCCGCCGCAGACACCTCATTTACATCCCGCTCGAACGCATACCGTCGACTGGTGCTTCGTTTCTGGATCGTATCGATAAATCCAGGACTCATCACCAATGATGTAATGATGTCGTAAACACGCAGAGACGAAACTGCTTCAAATTTGTTTATCATATCACGGCACCATTCCACCCGGGCCTGCTTCTGAGGTGAGAGCGAGTTTGTGCGGCGCCAAGCGTGAAACTATCCTCCTCACGCGAAGATGCAAGTGTAGAATCTCGTGAAGGCTTCCCGATCCAATCTGCAGTATCTATGTGCTGAATATCCTGATATGTAACTCGCTTATTGTCTTGGATTAAATTTTTCTCTGCTTGCACGTTTTCGAAAGGGCGACCACTTCTTTCTTCATCCCGCACCGTTAGTCGACCGCGTTTAAATTCGTTATACCAACGATACACGGTTGCCTTGGAAGGGCCTTCATTCATGATTGTCATTTAAAGTCTATCGTACGATTCGCCCGGTTTCAGGGGACACTTGAAATAGTAAAAACTCATAGCGCGAAAATGTTCCCGGCGCAGATCTATTTTTCAATGACACGATAATTTAAATTAGCTCCCAAAAAATGTGGAGGGAAATTTTGAGATTGGAACCTATTTTTGATAGGTAGATTATAACTGGCCAGTCTCTAAAAACTTTTGTTCGCAATACTTTCTGAATGGCCTGATATGGGTAGATATGAAAGGGTTCTAGAATTGCAATCACACACAACAAATTACTTTCAGGAGCAATGGCTTAGCGTAGGTACACATACAACTCCACACCATGCTTGTATGAAATTGCCGCTTCGCTAATGTATAGAACGACAACGCGAACTAAAGGCATAAAATTCGACCAAATAAATGATTATTTTTTACCAAGGGAACCGATATGAAAGTAAACTCATTCGTTATTATAAAGAGTATTTTATTATTGTAAATGGCAGATAGATGAGGAGGCGCCTCTCTGTATCTTCCGTAGCGCTTTTCTATTCATAATGAGGCAGTGGCCGGGGTCCCGCGCGCTCGCCGCGGGCGCCTCGTTGGCGGTGGGCGTCTTGCCGTTCATAGCGGCCGGCAGACGGCGCACTTTCACGCCCATCACGCGTCCTACCAAACTGGTGAAAACACTGTTCACCTGGAACAATATTTTGTGTATCAGAACTTTGGTTTTGGAAATAAATATTAAAACGGAATTTGTTAATGGCTCAATATAATTCTTAGAACCAAAACAGACTGCAACTCCACGTGGTGGCCTCTACCAATTAATAAGCAACGCTCATAAGAAAGAAGGATGGGGCACAAGTATCCATTCCAAACTGGTAGAATGACTCTATCTCTGTGCGTCTGGTTTCGTCTTCTTCTTCCTATCGTAAACCCGTTTCCTAATCCATTTAGAAACACGAATTTAGTATCATATGTTCGCACTAGGATTTGAAACACAGTAACCAGTCGCTTAAAAGGTTGGTTCTTTATCCTCTAGGCAAAATCGGCTGCTATCAAAGTTAAGATTGTGAGTTACATTTTAACTTAGACAGATGAAATGAAAGAAATCTTTATCGTCTCTCAAAATAGCGCAATGTGGCTGTAAATGTAACTTAAATATATTATAATGTTAATTGGCTATTGTTACAACCATGGAGCCAGGACTGGAATCTGTGCTAGGATAGTATAAGCGTACTATTATTTAAAAAAATATATATTTTATATCAATTAATTTATACGTATGTGTGCCTTCGTTCCTCTGTATTTATATGTTCAGGTTTTTACATATACGTGATACGATTTTGTTCCACCATTTTGTGGCCTTTTTATTTGTAACTCGTGTAAAATATTTACATTATACAGATATGGGGAATTAAAGTGGAAGTCTTGGTGCAGTGATAGCCCAGTGGTAGAAGAACCGGTCTGTTGAGCAACTGATCTCCGGTTCGAATCCTTACATAGGTATACCACTATATTCGTGTTTTCGGATTTATATACATATTTGTCATTATCACTTGCTCGACGGTGAAGGAAACGTAAGGAAACCCGCACATCAAAAAAAATACATTTCGAAAAACGTGCCTTTGCCGTACCTTTGGGTTGTGGAGGTCTGACGGCAGTCGCAAACCCTGAGGTTTAGATAGCGGACCCTGCAATTTTAATGGATTAGGAAACGGGATAAAGCTAGGAAGAAGAGTGTTAGTGTTAAGAAGGGGCATGGTGCGCAGATTCGAACATGTAGTAGGATGAAATGAAGGACATGTACAACGCGAAAATGGTAAGATGTAAAACGCAAGGAAGGTTCAACCAGAGGGACTTACTGTACAAAAGTCACCTGTATGGGTAACTCTGTCTCACCTATTTCTACCGCCAAGGAGCTATATAGTATATATAGATGTTCCGATTTAAAAGGTGAGATATGGCAGAGAAATTACTAGGTACTGTGACGAAACATCCTTAGGTCACAAGATTGCCAGCGCGCGAGTAACATCCCCGTGGTGTTGCGAGCGTCAATAGGCTGCGGAGACCGCTTAGCATCTGATGCGGGCCGCATACTTGTTTGCCAATCTAGTTGTATAAAAAAAAGGTCAAAACCCATTATCACGGCTGACTTCGTCGTCGTTTGAGTTAGTGACGTCAGTAGGCCGTCGAGGTTGCATTAAAATTTCTATTAACCCTTCGAAACCCGGGTGGTCAATATTAAATTAATCTCAATATTAAAGAGACGAGTGAAGTGTGTTACATCTGAATCACAGTGATATAAAAGTATAAGTGAACATTTTTACCGCTTCTCCTGTTCTCGCAGATCCCTTAAAATTCTCTAGTAAGTGTTCTGAGGCAAATTTCTGTACGCAGGATAGCCGCACAGCCCGCTGATGCTCCAAATCTGATTTATTGCCAAACAACGCCATCAGCGGCTTTTTAGCCTCGGGTTCGAAAATCTCTTTTACTTTGGTCACCCATATAGATAGTCTCTCGAAGCTTTGAAGATTCGTCAAATCATAAACAAATAATACAACCTGTAAAACCAATTTTTAAGTAAGTTTCATCCAACCTTTTTAGGCAATGACAACTCTTTTAGTGAATACCTAATTTGTTTTCAAGACTGCTTAAAAAATAATATATAATACGAAGTCCATAAATACCTAACTCTTATGACTCATTATTCTAAAATGCGTATTTCGATTTAAATTATAATGGCTATCGATATTCATTTTTATTAGAAAAAATCATAGACAATAATGTACATACATTGTATACAAACTATACTTCTTTGAAAGTTGAAGTAACTTAACCGTGGTATATAAAAAGAAAAAACCGGCCAAGTGCGAGTCGGACTCTCACATCGATAGTTCCGTACATATTATTAGACATGTAAATAGTTCGTCCATCACGGGAATCGCGTCTCGAGAACTGAGAAAGCACCGAATATAGCTCTCACGAAAAGACGAAACTGAATTGAGGGAGAACTTTGTTAAATAAGTTTGTTACCGCAAAGTTTGTTATATTACCCTATAAATTTTAATGCTTTTGCAAGTGTCTAAATATGCTGCATAAACGGTGCATGGCCTATCTTTTAATTGTGTTGACTTAGAAGTTTAATTTTTTTTCTGCTCCAAGGGACTGCAGACTTGAGCGTTTAATATTAATTATACTTGATAACTCCACGCGTTCCTGAGAAAAAGGATCTTGACAGACGGACAACGAAGTGATCCTATAAGGGTTCTGTTTTTCCATATGAGGTACGGAACCCTAAACATGTACATAAATTGTTCAAAATGTAAAAAAATAAGGTTAATAACAGCTTAAAACATCTGCTTCACTTTTGGAGAAAATCTATTTTTTTTGTTTCAGAACTAATTAAATGTAATGCCTTGTTATAGATATGTGTGTAGTAACTACCGTAACTAGAACAGTTAAATAAGATGGAAGCTTAAAATTATACATAAACATCTGTGACAATGAATTTTTTTTTTACAAATATGGTGTAGCTCAACTCAATAGTTTTTGATGATATACATACATATAATAATCACGCCTCTATCCCGTAGGGGTAGGCAGAGACCACTTCTTTCCACTTACTACGATCCTTACATACTTGTTTCGCTTCGTCCACTTTCATTATTCCCTTCATACATGTTCTTCGGTTTAGGGTACTCTTGACCTGGCCTTTTTTCAAGACGTCCCTGATTTGGTCTCGAAACGTCCGCCTAGGTCGATCGTTCCAACACTTTCATTCACACTCGCCTTATACACTTTTTTCGTAAATCGTTCTTCATTCATTCTCTTTTCATTTTGGTGACCAATATTCATTTATAATCTAAGTCAAATATAAACCTATTTCGTCATATTTCTAAGTCGTTTAACTGTACTTAACTTATTACCTTATTTTACTTACTTTACACAATTAAAGAGTAAATTATTATTGATATATTATGAACAAACGGTTATTATTAGATAGATAGATAAATGATTTATTTTGCTTCTAAAACACACACGTACACACAATAATTTACACATAAGAGGTTACAAACAAGAATATACATACTGTGTTGAGGATGTCTTATTTAGAGTACGCGTATTATTGACCATATTCGGTCTTGGTCATTTGTTAAATTGTTCCGCTGTTCTAAGAAACAAATGTTCTACATCAATAATTCGAACGTTACATACATTACTATGCAGAAATCAAATTTAGTTATCTCGTTTCCGAATTCAATAGGATTGGCGAAGTCCGCTATCTAAGCCTATATACAACACAGTATATGCATTGTAATATTGTTCGAATTTTGTTCAAACTTTGTTAAAAAAAAATGCGGCTCACATATTATAAGAAATGTTTTTCATACTACGTCGAATGGCAAAAAAGCGTATGGTCCAACTGATACAAAGCTGATTTCGTGCACACTTTCATATGCTGAAGTAGCCTATGAACATTAAATTTATTTTTGAATTGCATCATTAGTGTAAATACGTTTGATTATGTTACGATAAGTAAATTAAATAATAGAAAACATTATGAACAGAACAGCTTACTGGTAACCCCACTCACTTGCAGGAAAGTTGCCCTGCCTGGGGTTTCCATTAAGCTACTGAGATGCTGTGTTAGCATAGCAGCTCGGCTACAGTAACTAATTTACATCAGGTAACAATATGCTTGTATGCCTCCCGACGTTATATAAAATAAACAATGTGAACATGTTCAGAATTGATATTCAAACGTGACGAAGTAGAAGTGACGAGGTTTATTTACATTATTGCCGTATTCTATAAAATTATTCGTGAGGGCGGGATAGCATGAACTAATGGCGAATAATAACAAAATGATATAAGGTCGAATTGCATATAAAATTTACACTATTGCTTAAGTAGACATAATACAGACGTCAGAGCAGTAGAGGTAGTTGTCAAGCATGGCGGTATGCAGCGCGCTGCCGGCGACGTCGCACAGCTGTATCGATACGGGCGGCCGCAGCGTGGCGCACTGCCCCGCTCGCACCTCCGCGCCCAGTGTGCACCCCAAAGCGCCCACGACCGTGCCCACACCAGCATCGCCCAGGTACCGAGCGCACAACACGCTCTCAAAAAACAAAATAATGCATAATTACATTTATTAGCATAACAAATTAACCAAGGCATGCAATGAACAAGAATAGATACATTCGAGAAGCGGTGCTGACACAAAATGTTAGTGTGTTTCTAACAGTTCCAGCAACACATTGTGCATGCAACAGGTACGGCCTTTTGCATGCACAATGTGTTGCTGGAACTGTGCGTTCTCAACGACGTGTGAGTTCTCAACGACGTCTCGAGCCTACAAGATGTATCACATGCCAATATGTAGAAGTACGACTAATATTGTTGCCAAATTGTTAATACAGGTTCCTAAGTGTCCAAAATGCGAAATTAAAGCAGTTATCCACAGACCTTTTCTTATCTCATCAGCTTGCAAAACATAAATTTTGGTATGCAGACCTCAGACGATGTTCACAGGCAATTTGAAATCTACTTTATGTACTTTCGCGACCAAATGGTTCGTGCGAACTAGAGCCACACGGCACCCACTCACTGCCGTTAGTACATACATGCCGTCATAGCCATGGCTGCGAATGCGGAGTGGTAGCATGGTGCATGCGATTTCTTTTCCAGATCAATCGCATCTGAACCATCTGATCAATCGCAGAGGCCAACGCAGCAGCCGAGGCAGAGGCGATCAGAGCACACAAAGATCAAAATTGCCTGTAAACTCGCAAAATAACGCCTTAATTTATTAACGCGATGTTCAATCATGGCCGCTCGTATTTCGTTTCTTGCAAACAACAGATAATAAAACATTTGATAAAACACAATCAATTTGGTCATGGTAGGCAAATCTTGGCCTTCCACGACTCCAACATCCTTCTGCTTTCGCGTTGTATATCTGTTTATCTATAAGCTACTAAACATGTTATTGTTACAGCTGTCAAATAGCCAATTACATAATACCTAGTGACTAATATAATACACAGTGAGTGTTAATCCAGCATAACGCGACACGTGAGCGATATGTACTGCTACGTGCATGTCATGCTTAATACTTCGACTTTTACAGCGTTCTTATGCCCTACGTAACAAGAGTTGTAATCGCACTTCGTGTCAAGCATCTCTAAAGCGTAGGTAATCTACTGCTTAATGTTAGTCTAATAACACCAGGAGATTATTTTATAAGATCTCACAATAAAATATCAAAAGAAGGTATAAACATTTTAACTAAAAATACTTGCGAAGCTATATTATTATTCGGAAGGCTAAACTTACTTTTCCAGTGGATGGTTCTCCAACAACAGTAATTTTAACTGTTCTAGTGTGCACTTCATCATCCTCTGTATCCGACATGTGGTTTTGATTTCTTGCAATATATGTAAACACATTTAACAAAAAGCCTATCAAATCGTAATTAATATTTTGATTTAAAATTTTGTAACAGGGTTGATGACAACCTCCCTCGAATATTATGATAACAATAGGTTTAACATACCTACGTCGGATTATGTTGTCCTTAAAATATCCATAGTAACCAGTACCGACAAACGTACAATTATTTTGTTTTATTGTGTGTCTATTTTATTTTATTGCATTGTGTAGTAATATACATTGTATTGTTATGTATTATTGTGAGAGTAGTGTGGATTTTGGACAAAGAGAAATGTAGTAAAATATAGGGGAGAAATTTCGGGTTTCGAATACCAACTTAATTACAAACGTGAAATTATTTCTGGATGCAATTTATAAAATTTGACAAAAGTTAATTAAAATTGATCCGTTTTAAAATATCATGACAAACTCGTATTATAAATGGCAAAATACCAAGATGTCAATATTTCCCGTCAAATTATATTATATTTAAACAATTCACGAATTTCATTCCATAAGTGCGCTAAATTCATAAATAACGAAGATCATAATGCGTATAATCCATTATTAAATACGAGATATTTTATTTTGAAACGCGTCCTTATTGACAAACGGACTTCAAAAAAGGAGGAGATTGTATGTACCTTTTACCGCCTACATGGATTTGGATAATTTTTAAATAAAAGTTGGTTTTACCTTATGTTTAAAACTTTTTATGTACTATTGATACTTACTGCGTCGAAGAGCATTCTGTGCGTCGTTAGTCATTGCGTCAGCTTCATCAAGAATAATAAGTTTTGGTCCGGCCTTGAATATAGTCCTAGTTGACGCAAAGCTGAGGATCTGTCCACGTACAATGCCTATACCTCGATCATCTGAAGCATTCAACTCGAGTACCTACAACATCATATAAAAACATATCTATGCATGTAAGAAATCAGTAATAGAAGCTTTATTATTTTATCTTTTGAACTTTGAATGTTATTAAAAAAACATGATGACGAATTACTGGCATCCAGAGGCCAGAGAATGGAACAGGGGTTTCAGTGACACGAAATGATGCAACACTCAGTTTATTTTGAAAATATAATTATTTACAAGTAATAAATAGGTACATTCCAATTTCTAATATCCCTCCACATTTTTGCGAGCTAATTTAAATTATCGTGTCTCATTGAAAAATGGATCTGCGCCGGGAACATTTTTGCGTTATGAATTTTTACGATTTCAAGTGTCGCCTGAAAACGGACGAATAGTACGACACACTTCAAATGGCATTCATGGATGAAGGCCCTTCCAAGGCGACCGTGCACGTTGGTATAACGAATTCTAGTGTTAGCAGTGAAAATTTTAATCCAATACTATTGTATTGCGAGTTACGTATCCGGAGATTCAGCACATACAGCAGATTGGATCGGGAAGCCATCACGAGATTCACACACTTGCATCTTCGCGTGAGGATGATAGTTTCACGCTGGGTGCGGTACAACCACACCGTTACGCAGAAGCAGGCCCGGGTGGAATGGTGCCGTGATATGATAAAGAAATTTGAAGCAGGCTCGTCTCGGCGTGTTTACGACATCATTACAGGTGATAAGTCCTGGATTTATCGATACGGTCCAGAAACGAAGCGCCGCCAGTCGACGGTTTGGGTATTTCAAAACGAATCAACGCCTACCAAAGTGACGCGATCTAGAAGCGGGGGGAAGATTTTGATCGCGAGCTTTTTCAATTTGACTGGTGTCAATTCCTTTACAGAACCAAAGAAGCATCCAAATGGATACTAGCAAACAAAGTTTCCTCTGGTGTGAGCGACAAGCGACCAAACACAGGGCTCCGCGGGCTACTGCTCCACCACGACGCACACCGCGCTCAAAACGAGGGACTTCCTGGACAACACGCCGGTCAAACTCCCTCCTTACAGCCCTGACCTAGCACCGTATGACTTTTTTTTATTCCCGAAAATAAAAAATCAGGTCAAAGGGATACAATTTTCGTCGCCGGAAGATGCGCTGTCAGCGTTCGAGCACGGTTTAAATGAGGTGTCTGCGGCGGACTGGAAAAAGTGTTTCGAAAACTGGTTCAGAGGCATGAAACTTTGTATAGACACTATTGGAGAGTACTTTGAAAAGCTTTAAAAAAAAATATTTACCAATAGAACACTTTTTTTATTTTCGCAAAACTTTCTGAGTGTCCCAAGTATATGGCAGTATTCATTCTCATGGACACTGCAATGTTGAAGGTGAAGCGACGGACACATGACCTTTCGGTTCATAGTGACTAATATAGTACCTATGCTGTAATGAGAGTGCGATGACAGATGAAAGCGACATGTAGCATGTGTGCTATGAGGAACTGGTAAAAGACAGGTAGAGCATACCACTATTTGAGGAAGGGCCAAGGACCAAGGCGAAATTCTGCGGCAACTGCTCTTAAAGACCCTGATTAAATGACAATTCCCTAGAAGGCTATCCAGTACTTGCCAGTTGACCAGCAGCGTCTGGAAAGCCATCTATAGAACAGCCAGCAGGGTGAGCAATGTGCAAGGAATACTCATAGCATCACAGGTCTCCTAGGTTACGGTAACTGCTACACATTAGGCAGGCCATATTTGTTTGTCACTTAATGTAACATAATAAACTTAAAAATAGAAAAAACAAAGCAAAATCACATGCAAATTTGAGAGGCTAACAGAAATCTACATACCATAGAATTGAACTGCTGCGGAGTGTACATTTGCCTGGCACAGGCCAGTATTGTGGAGGTTTTCCCTGTACCCGGTGGACCATAGAACAATAGGTGTGGCAACTGGTTCTCTTTCATGAACTGATTTACTTAAAAAGAGAAGAAGATTGTTAATGCTTCTAAAACACATAGTATAAGTGCATAGAGAATATGAAAATCATTAAAATGTGAATGTCTGTGTGAAAAAATTATGTGTAAAAAATATAATTCAATAATTAGTGTATTGTTTTTTGACTTGACAAGATGAAATTGGATAGATAAATTAATTCATTATTATTATGATGTGAAGCAACACACTCACAAATTAGAACTACAATCACATTAGCTTATAACAAAAGTTATGTTACTTTTTGTTTTTATATTATATTCTTTATTGCATAACATACAGAGCAGAAATATAAACTAAATAATTGATGTTGTGTAGTAGGTAGGCTTTAATTTCAGTGAATTTTAAAATATAAGTAATTGAAATTACAAATCAACCATCACCTCACTAAACCACGGTAATTTTTTTTCTGTGCGCCTTACCGCTAGCTAGCCCACAAGGGGGCATTATCGCCCACTTTGAGAAAGACTGATCTAGACTTACTTGTCTTTATAATGTCATCATGAGATACTAAATCTTCTAGTTTGGATGGACGATACTTCTCGACCCTGTAACAAAATGAGAATATTTAATATAATAAAATTAACATATACAATAAGACTGACTGACTGACAATACCCTAGATATAAAATTTCTATGGCATTAATTTTTTTTTAGGTATGTGAAGAAAAAGTGTTTATAAAATACAAATATATAAATGAACAACCAGTTTCAAGCATTTTTTATTTCATATCCTAAAGGAGCGGAAAGGTGATGATACAACATTAACAACTACACAAAATCAAAACTACTGAAAATAGAGATATGGAAAGAACAGTGAGTGTAAAGTAGAAACTAGAAAGGAGATAGCAATGTAGGAAAACTGGTGTAGAATTGTGGATGGTTGGACGAGTAACGGAACATACAAAATTAGAAGAGGGAGATAAAGTATCCTATTCTGTGTGCTAAATTAAAATGCAAACAACAGCAAAGGCTTCACGGGCAGTTAACAGAAATTTGGTATTCTAATTTATTCTCCGGAATACCAACTGTCACAAAATATTAATTTCCATGCAAGTCCTAGTTCCTTATTACCTACCTTGTCCATAAAGACATTATTGTGGGTACTTACCAAGGTAGATTTTTATGACTTTCTCCTAACGTCATTATTATTTTTAGCGGTTAGACAATATAAGTTGTTTAATCCTCAAATAGAAAACACTAAAATACTCGACATTCACGGAAAAACAACAAAAAAAACTTAGTTCTTCGTAAAAAAAAATTATGATGCGCTTGTATCGAATTTTTTTTATTTCACAAGTTTCAAAGAACGGTACAAAATGATTTCAACAAATTTAAATGGTGCAGTGCATTGCAAAATTGTAAACAAAACCTTTCCTCTGAGAAACAAAACAATAGATAGGTTATGCCGCGAAATACCAACAGGAAGAAAAGTTCGTTTTCCTTTGCTTATGGCAATCAGTATTCACATAAGTACATACCTCACAATACTTAATTCATTTTGTAAACACGAAAGATTTCAGTGACAGGTCCACCACTCATTCCCACCACTGTGTCTCCTGTATAGCCAGAATTAACAGCAGCGACCACCAAAAAGGCAATTAATGGTGAAGTTCATTGCTGTCCCGGGGGTTAAACTACAGCTGCCTTGGAACTCACAACATCACAACGAATTTAATCAGAACAAATTTGTAGGAGTAGGAAGTTTTGGAATTGAATTCCCCTCTTGCCTAAGTGAGATATAGCAATATGATAAATAAGGCATTAAAAAAACCTCAAAGAGATGACTAGTCGAGTGAAACTCAACTGCCGAGCTCCACGATTTATCAGATATCTAACACTATTGGGATCTAAATTGAGAGTTATTACTTAACCAGTAATTTAGATTCCAGAACTGCCTAAACGACAGGAAAGTCTCCCCTGTTGCCACCAAATCAGAATAGTATACTACCCCCGATGTAACATACAAAGAATTTAACATATCGTCCCGCTTCCGACGACGCCAGAGATCGCACTGCCAGAGAACATAATGTGCTGTTTGCTCGAATTCATGATTTGTCGTAGAACACTCATATAAAAATGATGACACAAGTCTAAACGAAAAGAGCTTTGCCCTAAATTTTCCATGATCAGTTAAAAATTGCGCAACGGGATGATCGACTTCTAACCACTCTTTATTTAATCTGTCTCGCACTGATTGAAATAACAGATACAAGTGGCGTCCTTTAGTAGAAGTTTCCCATCTTTCTTGCTATTCAGACAACAAAGTTTCGAGTACTTCGTCAATTGGTTTGAACAATAAAGTATTTTGTCATGATCGCGGTGTTTTAGAAAGTCAGGGTGCATGTTTTTAGAGGTGTATGATATTGAAACACAGCGTTGTATTTCTAAGTCAACTAGTAACACTCCTGCCAGCCTCGGTGCTCACAGTTCTATACGATTTACATAGAAATATTAAAGCGGGACACGAACTTTGCAGCAACTTTCGACGCGCAGCGCCTATGGTAGCCCATCAGCTAATGCAGTGAACCGTACGTAATACATCCTAAATATTTGGCTGTGTAAATAATTTTTAACATTTTAAAAGTTAAGCAACGCATAAAAGTTCTTTTTAGCTTTTCTACAACCTGATTCATGTGTTCAATGTAATTAAAACCTTTGTCTAACAGTAATCCCAAGTAACAAACAGAGTTTTTATTTGCGACTGATACTCCATTGAAGCGCAATCGCGACGGAACCTGCAAACTTCCCTTGAGTAACAGCCGATATGTTTTGTGAGGTGCAAAAATCGAGAGGGATACCATAGCCCCAGTCTGAAATCAGGCTAGGGCAAGTACTGGCTAGTTTTTCTATACTTGATCTGGGACTAACTTTTATTAATAAGAGGCCGTCATCGGCGTAGCCAGTTAACGAGCACCCTTCCGCTAAGGGTAGGCTCAAAACACCGATATTCCAAAAATAAGGCTCCAACGCCGAATCCTGAGGCCAAGTTTTAATTGAGTTCTACCATTGAAAAAGTACGATACAACAACAAACATATAACCTCTCCCCTTTCGTTTCAGCAACAATATTGGCCACCAAGCATTATCGAAGGCACCTGAAATGTCTAAGAAAATACCTACAAAATACGTTGTACTATCTGAGAGCTCCACAATTTTACGCACCGCGATTGTCGCATCAACAGTAGACTTGGCGATGGTAAAGCCGTATCGATTTTTATGAAATTGAGGTCAACAAAGGTGGTACAATTAGACGTTGAAGTAGTTTACCCAGCGATGGTAGTAGGGTAATAAATCAAATCAAATAATTTTATTTGCAAGAATACACAATATTACAATAGGTGTTACAAATGACGTGTGTGGTAGTGTATTCAGTCTGCGTGCAGACGTGCAAAAAATACCGTGTTACATATATTATTATTAATTAAATCATGCCATATAAATTAACATTATGAATTACTATTAAGTACTGTTGTCATTTACATTTGTAGTCCAGATATTCCTTAATACTATAAAAACAGTGAGCCATTTCGTCAATTTCGTCTTAAACATATTTCCCATTATAGTTTTAAATTCCTCTGGTAATTTGTTATATATTAATATACTCATATTAAAGGCATTTTTTTTATATATATACTTATGACAGGTTGGTTGATGTATTAAGTTTTTATATTGAGCTCTAGTTCGCCTAGCAGTACAATTCGATCGCATTTTGTAAAATCCTGAATTTTGTTTTACAAAAATGCATATCTCTCATATACATGCATGGCACGGGTAGTATATTAAACTTTTTAAATAGGGGCTTACAACTATCTAGATCTTTAAGTAATGCATGGTGCATTACTTAAAGCGCGCATGCACCTCTTCTGCAGCTTAAATACTTTATCCACAAGAACAGAGTTTCCCCATAGCACAATACCATAGTTGAGTACAGAGGAAACGTAACGATGGTAGGCTGTAAGGGCTGCTGCAGTAGACACTGTTTGACGCAGTCTTCTAAGAGCATAAGCAAAGCGGTCTAACCTTTTGCATACTATGTCAATGTGGTCCTTCCAGTTAAGATGTGAGTCCAAATTTATCCCTAGAAATTTAATTTTATCTACTATTTCAATTTTTGTGCCATTGTAGTCTAAAGAAAATGTCATGCCTTTGGTTTTTCCTAAATTAATTTTTAGATTATTGGATTTAAGCCAGTCGATAATGACTACGAAACTTTCCGCATTATGTTTATCATCCGGTTTTATCCCAAGAGTCGTATCATCTGCAAAAAGTATACATTTATGTGATATAGTACTTGGAAGGCCATTGATATAAATAAGGAAAAGTAACGGGCCGAGAATACTTCCCTGAGGAACTCCTGTTTTTTTTACTAGCAAATTGGACCGACGTTTCGTGTTGAGAAATTTATTTCTGTTTCTCGTTACTTTGTTTATTTCGGCGCATTGCATTCTATTCCTCAAGTAGCTGTCTAGCCAATCATGTGCTTTTCCTCTAATACCGTATAATTCCAATTTGCGTAAAAGTATTGAGTGGTCTACATAATCAAATGCACTGCTTATATCTAAAAACAGCGCGGCTAGTAGTGAGTTGTTATTTATACTTTCTGAGACCATTTTAACTAGTTCAAAACAAGCAAGTGTAGTCGAGTAATAGGGCGATAATACTTCAGATCGTCGGGTTGCTTTTCATCGCGTCGATTAAGGACATGTATTCAAAATGGAGGAGGGCATTTCGAATAATGTACAGCTCGGCAAAAAAGAGCTTGCCAAAAATGAGGGCGCTACTGTCATACATATGGTCACCCTTTAGACGACAACCAAAACGATAGTGATACTTTTACAATTTTTATAATGATCATAATATTTATGACATTAGGTAGGTGTATATAATAATAAAGAATAAAAACAACAAGTATAACGAAACTTAGACAATTCAACAAAAGGACTCGCCATACGCGTGATTCCGTTAGTAAATAATTCTGGCATTTTTGACGGGGGACGAGGTAACTACTACATAGAAACGAAAATAATATTTTAAGGAAATGTCAACCTTATTTCGAGGAGCCAACAGTTCAAAGTTATTTTCTTACCGCTGCCTGCCATCTGTTGTGGAATAGCTGAACTTCTTCGTAAATCGAAGCAGGTAGCTTCAAAATTACGAAACATCTTATATACTTTTTTTGTCTTTAGCTAAATGAACTCTATTATACAGCATGAAGGACTGTTTTGTTTTGCAGTTTGTATAATTTACGCTAATTTGGGATAGGAGATATGCGTCCAAAATCGCGAATATGATTCGATTGCATCAGTACTCGATTACTGAATTGATTTCTCATGTATTAATCGTTATCACACCATTTTAATTTCTTTTATATGAAAGCAAATAAAATAATACTTGCATGTGAAAGGTAACTCAATATTTTTGCAAACTAGAAGTGTTCGACCTTTTTTTGCATGACATAACTGCACAGTTTGGCATTTTTAGTGTAACATTTTATGATGTTACCTGAGCGATAACGATTACAAGACTGTTAGAGAATCGATTACGTACGAAGTATTTATGCGCGCAATGGATCACAATATCTTGTACCATGACAGAGGGGAATGATCATACGAGGCTGGTCCTTTAGTAACATGTCTCTGTAACGAAACGATAAATCAGACAAGAAAGTAGTGTTGCCATAAAAAAAATATTAGTTCCAGCTGTCACCACGGCAAACTCTTTTTTGCCAAACTGGAAATAAAACTGCATTGTACATTTAATTACCTTTCATGGCATATATAACTTTTACATAATTATCAAAAAGTGTATCATTAATTACATAAAAAGTTTTGACAGAACTTATGACCTGACTGGTATATGCAATTCGCAGGCGCGCTCGGACCCTTTCATAAAATGTATGATGCTTTCTATCTGATTGTCTTTTTGGCGAGCTCGGTGGCGCAGTCATGAATGATGCGACTTTGACACCAATGCTCGTGGGTTCGATTCCCACACAAGACAAACATTTGTATGCATGAACATGTCTGCCTTGGTCTGGATGTTTTTAAGAGGTAGGGCGCATTATAGCAGCCCGTCTAGGGAAGTACCTCCACCTCACAGAAAACCGCAGCCAAATAACAACTCCCTAGACCTAGAGGGTTGTTGTATTACTGCTTGTAAGTGAGATCATTAGTAAGCTCCTAAGGAGTAGCTGTGTTAGCAGCAGAGAAGGCATCGCACAAGTGATACTTAATGTATTACAAGCGTTCATAAGCTACGGTAACCGCTTTACATCAGGTAGGCCGTACTTGTATGCCTCCCGACGTTGCAACGTACAACGCGTCCTACAGATCAATATGTTTGTCTCTTTTTCGTAACGTAACGGCATCATGTTTTGTTAACACCTTCACTTGATTTTACTCTTCATAAAATTTCCGTACCGGGCCTTATAACTCGAAATCGTTTCTTAAGGAGTAAACTCCAAAAATGTCACACTATTAGTTATGGCCGTATATTGAAAATACCGATCGCTTTTGCGATTATTGATGCTGATTTATCACAGTTCGTGTCTTAAAAGTGGGCATCGGTTCCACGTACTGCAGGACGGAAGCGTCCTAAGTTTTCATTACATTACATGTAAAGCATGGACATGTTTAATTAGGTAACTAATTAACGTCAGAACCTCTAGCCCCATGATCTTTTTACTTGGCTTCCTATCTCAAGATTTTGTAATGACCGAAAATATTTTTGAGATATAGAATTTGTTATTAAATAGTTAAAAAATAATAAGCATAACAGTTGTGCTAGATGCAAAAATCTGTAGCACGTTTATGCTTGTCATTCGCGTCGCACAAGAGTAGATAATGTATAGTATTGTCTTAGGTTTTCGCGATTGTTACACATTGAAATTAAACTATTTTTAACGGAAGTATCGCGTGTTTTATTTATTTTGTTGAAACCTGACGTTTCGAACGCTTTGCAGCGTCCGTGGTCGCAGGAAAGACTAAGGTGGTATTTGTCTTACATTAGTTATTCAATTATTACATCTACCGACATGGATGGATTAATTATATATGTTCCGATTCACACAAAAATCGCTCACAGTGTCCGAACATTTTTTAGTAGATCTTTGGATTTGTGACTTGATTATTTTTAGGACTGGATCCCAAGCAGGTGGTACTTGCCAACCATCTTCTCTATTGAAATTGGGGTGTTTTCTTATTTCAATAGCCTCGCGCAACATTCTCGGCATGTAGCGATTTTCCTTGGCGAGGATTTGTGGTTTATCGAACCGGATGTAATGGTTTGGTTGGTCCAGTGTATGTTCACATACTGCAGAGTTTTTATCGCGCCTATTCTTCATGTCAGCAATGTGTTCTTTCACACGAGTACCTACGCTTCTCTTTGTTTGCCCTATGTATGATAAACCACATTCGCAGTCTAATTTGTATACTCCTGCATCTTGTAGGGGGATATTAGACTTGATAGGTCTAAAAACCGTAGGCAAATCTTTGTTTCAGAGAGCACACGGCATCTGCGACGCTGAGCATCTAGAGGAGGAACTCCAACATGTCAAACAAGTACTGCGGAGCAATAGTCACACACTCCCTCGCATGCGTCACAGAAGCCGCCCGAAGCCACCTACAGTTGAACGTCAACCTGCCATCTTACCATACTTAAAGGGAGTCACAGACAAAATTGGCAACATCTTACGGCGAGCTTCAATTAAAACTTATTTCAAGCCCCATAAGAAGATCAGTCAATTTCTAAGACCTATCAAGTCTAATATCCCCCTACAAGATGCAGGAGTATACAAATTAGACTGCGAATGTGGTTTATCATACATAGGGCAAACAAAGAGAAGCGTAGGTACTCGTGTGAAAGAACACATTGCTGACATGAAGAATAGGCGCGATAAAAACTCTGCAGTATGTGAACATACACTGGACCAACCAAACCATTACATCCGGTTCGATAAACCACAAATCCTCGCCAAGGAAAATCGCTACATGCCGAGAATGTTGCGCGAGGCTATTGAAATAAGAAAACACCCCAATTTCAATAGAGAAGATGGTTGGCAAGTACCACCTGCTTGGGATCCAGTCCTAAAAATAATCAAGTCACAAATCCAAAGATCTACTAAAAAATGTTCGGACACTGTGAGCGATTTTTGTGTGAATCGGAACATATATAATTAATCCATCCATGTCGGTAGATGTAATAATTGAATAACTAATGTAAGACAAATACCACCTTAGTCTTTCCTGCGACCACGGATGCTGCAAAGCGTTCGAAACGTCAGGTTTCAACAAAATAAATAAAACACGCGATACTTCCGTTAAAAATAGTTTAATTTCAATAGATAATGTATACTTTTAAAATTACATGTATACTATTAAAATTTCCTGTACTGCAGCGGCCGCGCAACGGCTCTGCAACTGTGCGCATGCTGCAAGCTAGTTAACACCTGTTACGTTACTATATTTTAGTGTAGTGAATTGGAATTTTACTAAAGGTTCACTCCAAAAAACAATGTAAAGCTTCGAGCCCCATCACACATGTTACCGGGAGTGGAGGTATTTCATACTGAAATCATTTATTTCCACAAACATCTACTCAGATCGTCTTTGCAGATTATTAATTCTACTTCGTAAAAATAGATTATGATTAATGTTAGCAAAACTGCAAATAAACTTCATTAAAAAAAAGCCGTCGAGATAAGACAACTGCAGTGAGGTGTCGGGCAGAGCCCCGTGGCATACATATTAACAAACATATATAAAATATTTACACTAATGCTTGTTTATAAACGATGTTGGGCGTATTTTTCCCATTTGCTAGAGCAACGACATTTGCAGCATCACTCACTCGTGAACATGCCGCGTATAGTTGTCCATGCGTAAAGCAGCCCTTGCATAAATCAATGCCAGCTTGGCCTAGTGATTTATTAATTGTCATTGCAAAACTGACATTGATTGTTGATTGATTGGGGAATTGTAAACTTTTAAATTGAAACAGGTAATTAGATGGAATCATGGGTATCCTAGAGCACCATCTTGTCATCATATTGACCTTTACAGGAGGCAACGTATATTTATTTTATTTTTATTACATAAAAATGCGTAGTTATTTTATGTCACAAAAATACGTATTCTGTGAAAATAATAAAAATAAAATCGCTAATTTACCGATATTTACCCCTAATTTGAACAGTTTTTCATTTTTTACGCAGGGCCCTAAATATTTACGGGATAAAAAGTAGCCTATATTCTGCTCTGAACAGTCCTCTGCCTACCAGTGAAAGTCCTGTCAAAATCGGTTCGGCCATTTCGAAGTTTACCCCGGACAAACAAACAGACTGACTGTATGACAGACAGACAAAAAGTTAAAAATACATGTTTAGGCTTTGGTAACGTGAAAATAACAATATGAGCTTAAGATTAAAAGAAGCTTTATTTTGAAATTACACAGACAGACACTTCAATTTTATTTACATGTATAGATTGTAGGCAATTATTACATGTATCTTGATATAGTGATCTCATTGCATTTGCGTCAAACCTCAGTGGTTTATAAAATGCGTCAATATTGTTTATATTATAATATTTATGATGTGATGTGAATGATCTGCCCTACATGGTGCATAAAATAGCGGATATACTACTATTTGCTGATGATACTTCTTTACTTTTTAATGTTACTCGCCGGTGCGAAAATATTGACAATGTAAATAGTGTTCTATCTGCCTTCTAAATTAGTTCACATGTAATAATCTTTTATTAAATGCAACCAAAACCAAATGTATAAAATTTAGTCTACCAAATGTGCCTTCTGCCAATACAGAAGTTTTCATTAACAATAACCACTTTTACGCTGACGATTTGCAAATTTATGCTCAGACCTCTGTCGATACATTGAATACCGCTATAAGACAAATAAATACAGATCTCAGCAGAATTAATACCTGGTCCAAAAGTTATGGAATTCCCGTGAATCCCACTAAGTGTCAAGCAATTATTATAGGCAGTTCACGTCAAATTGCAAGACTGGACGCTAATTCGTTATCTGCTGTCATGCTTAACGACTTGATTATCCCCTTCAGCACCAGCGTTAAAAATCTTGGTCTCCATATCGACTGTACATTTAGCTGGACTAATCAACTGGTTGAAATTAGTCGTAAAGTCATATCATCATTACGATTTTTAAACCGATACAGAATTTTTCTCCCTATTGCTACTAAAGTTAACCTTGTGCAATCCCTCATCCTGCCCGTAATCGATTATGGTGATGTGTGTTATCCTGATCTCAATGCAGATCTGCTTGATAAGCTGGACCGGTTAGTTAATAATGCCATCCGATTTATCTTTTGTCTTCGTAAATTTGACCACATTTCTTCCTACCGCTCTAAGCTTGAATGGCTACCTATTCGTCAGCGTCGAAATCTGAGGTTACTTTGTACACTCTATTCTATTCTGTCCAACCCTCATTCTCCAGAATACTTGAAATGTAAGTTTCAGTATCTCTGTGACTCTCATAATCTCCCACTACGTTCCTACAATTCCCTCTTACTCTCTATCCCTCTTTTCCGCTCAGGCTTCATGTCCAACTCCTTCACTCGGCAATCAATTCAACTCCGGAATGCGTTACCAGTTTCTATTAAAAAATCGTGCAGCAAATTTGTCTTCAAAAAGAAGGTCCACCAACATCTTTATGAAAGCTCGTCAAGGCAGTAAGACCGTCATCATTATTTATATATTTCTATTATTTTAATATAAGTTGTAACAATTATGTATGTCTAATACGTTCGTATGTATCGTATAATTTATATGTATGTATGTATATGTATTGTAAGTATATATGTATTTAATGTATGTATATATATAATGTTTTGCCGCAATCGTGAATCTCTGCACTCCCAAAGGTCGAATGGTAGAGAATGCAACTAGCATTAAGTCCGCCTATTGTACCAAAATGTAGTGGTCAATAAAGTTTTAAATAATAAAAATAAATAATAATAATATACTATAATTTATTAATGATACTGTATTTCTTGGAATTACAATAGACTCCAAATTGCAGTGGGGCCCCCACATAAAAATAACTGACCAGTAAGCTCAGCTCCGCCGCATATGCGGTTAGGAGAATTAGACAATTGACGGATGTGGCTACTGTGCGCTTAGTCTATTTCAGCTACTTTCATAGCATTATGTCGAATGGTATACTGTTGTGGGGAAAAGCTGACATTGAAACTGTTTTTATATTACAAAAGAGAGCCATCCACTCTATTTATAACATGGGCGCCAGGGAATCTCTTAGAGAATTATTTAAAGAAATAACGCTTAAACATAAATCGAGTTTCGGAATAGACGAGTTACCCTCGATACTGATTAAAGAATGTATTGACGAATTATGTGTTCCTCTGACATTGCTGATTAATCAGTCTTTTTCAGAAGGTATTTTCCCCGACCTTCTAAAAAAAGGATTGGTAAAACCGATACATAAAAAAGGCGCAAAATCGGATCCAAATAATTACCGACCAATCGCACTTCTACCGGTTATCTCAAAGATTTTTGAAAAGGCTATGTGCTTACGTTTGTGCTCCTTCTGCGAAAAATATGGAATTTTCGATGATTCCCAAAATGGATTCCGAAAAAAACCGGTCTACTACACTAGCTTGTTACAAATATATCCATAGTATATTAAATATTTTAAATAATAAAAAATATGCGGTTAGCGTACTTTTCGATATGACAAAAGCGTACGAAAAGGTTAAATTTAAAATACTACTCGAAAAGTTATACGGCATAGGTGTACGTGGGGTGCCTCACGAATGGTTCGCTTCATACTTACACAACCGCGAGCAATATGTTGAGGTCGAACATGTTGACGAGAACACCCGCCAAATTGAAACGGTCAGATCGGACGTCCAAGTGATGACCGACTCGATCCCGCAAGGGAGTGTTCTCGGGTGTATCCTGTTCATTATTTACATAAACGACCTACCAAAAACCGTGGACGAACCGTGTGTGATGTATGCCGATGATTTTTCGCTTTTGATGTCGTGTGATAACAGCGTAAATCTCAATCAAAAATTACACAATCTAATAAATCGTATTACAATCTGGATGAATGATCACAACTTACAAATTAATTATTCAAAATCTAAAATAATGCAGTTCAGACCGCGACAAAAAAATGAATTGAATATATCTTTTTCTTTCAAGAATATTGAAATGGAATGTGTTTCTACATATAAATTGCTCGGTGTTGTTATCGACTCCAATTTAACGTGGAAACCTCATATAGAAACGATGGTTACTAAAATGTCTCGGTTTACGTACGCCTTGAGGGAATTGAAGAAATCGACGGACACCAAGACCGCTGTCACGGCATACTATGCCTACGCACATGCTTGGCTTAGCTATGGCGTGATGCTGTGGGGCAATAGTTCACGCGCACAGGACTTACTCATCCTTCAAAAAAAATGTATACGCATAATAACAAACATCGAACAAACAGACAGTTGCAAGCCACATTTCAAAAAATTAAAAATTTTAACTTTACCCTGTATTTATATTTTTGACGTTTGTAAATTTATTAGAAAATATCCAAACTTTTATACGTCACTAGGAGACATGCCCCGTCGTTACGAATCGCGTTACAAAAATAACTTAAAAAATTTGAATTCTAAATTGAACCACCAATTGGAAGAAGGGAATAAAAGCCGTTTTTGACGAAATAGATTTTTACTCATATTAGCTCTTTTCAATCGTAAAACTACGCGTCAGGTTGAAAAAAGAAATAAAACGGTCAAACGCCATTGTAATACTAGCGGCCAAAAAAGTTGGAAGTTGGAAGAAGGGAATAAATCATGGATTTATTTCTTTCTTCCAACTAACAACCTTTTGTCATACAGTTAAAGGTTATTTTAATTTGACATTTTTATTCACTTAAACCGTTAGTAATAACTGAATTTGATTGGCTGGTTAGCCGGTTGCTTAGATCATCGCCATTTTGTTTTGTTTACCAGTTATTTAGTTGACACTTGACCTTGACTACAAACGTTTGTGGTGCGCGTTGTTGTGATTATTTAAAAGAAGAAAGAACAATGTCAACTGAGAACGAATCATCTGATGATGAGATTAACGTTCCAAAAAAGAAGAAAAGAGGGGTACGTAATTCTCACCTTTATAAAAAGGAAATACAAAAAACACAGCGTCTATTGGGTCAATCGTACACAAGTACAAGCACAGGGAGGTTAGTAGAGGCAAAAAGCAATAAAGAACGTGATTGTAAATGCATAAAAAAGTGCACTCAGCAGTTCAGTAATATAGATAGACAAGCAATAATGGATACAGTTTATAATGGACGACCCAAAAATGAGCAAGACACGTATCTTATGAGCCTTATTGAACGCTCAAATATAGCCCGCCGCCGCCAATCTGACAATGAGAATAAAAAAAACCGTGAGAGTAGCTTTCATTACTTTGCCATGAAAAATACTGAAAAGATAAAAGTATGTCGTGAAGCATTCTCCATATTATACGCTGTGAAAAATAAACATATATTCCGATTGACTCGTCTTATCACCGAAGGTAAACCCCCAGAAGATCAGCGTGGTAAACATCGTAATCGAGGAAATAGTTTACCGAATGAAGCGAATGTTGCGATCGATCAACACATACGATCATTTCCCCTAAAACTATCGCATTACAGCAACAGAGAGCTTTATTATTTAGAGGCTAGCCTTAATGTCAAAATAATGTTTGAACTTTTTTCCAAGGACTACCCCAAATATAAAGATGTTGTGAAATATGATTACTATAGGACATATTTTAAACAAAATTTCGACTATAGATTTGGGCGGCCACAAGTCTACGTTTGCTCTGTCTGTGAAGAGCTAGAATCCAAAATAAAAAGTACTTCACTTAATGATAATGCAAAGAGAGTACAGTCAATCAGGCTATCTTTGGCCCAGTTTCCACATAAAAAGTTAGACCAATGTTTAAAATAATACGTTACTCAAAAAGATACACTTATTATGGTGGCTTTATGTAGCCTACTTCCAAAAAATTTACTCATTTACCAATAATCTCTAGGAAAATAGTTTCAAAATTCCATTTAACCACTGGGCCAATGTTAGATTGTGAGTTGGGCTTGGATTGGCCCAGGTCCCAATTGTAGGTTGTTTTTGCTTATTTTATTTTATTTAAAGCATTTTGCTAACATTGGCCTGCGTATTTACCATAAAAACTACAGCTGAGAGCCATAGACAATAATAATGTATATATTCGTTTTCATTTATTAGTACTAAAATGGGTAAATAAATTGTTGCCATAGGAAAATCAACACAGTTTTTATTCAATCTTATTATTCAAACTTATTAGCATTTTTAACTTATTTACTGACTTACCATATAGCTAAGATAATGAAATAAGTATCAAAATAATGAAAATTTTATTTAATCCTACATATCATGGGGTTAAACTTTGAAAAATTTCCATTCCATTCCATGGCCAGGAAGTCGTCTTATATGATGATATACCTTTCTTTCTTTGAATATTAGTGTCATTCAGCATTCGTATGATATTTGTATCATTCATTATACAAAACTGAGCCACGGCCTTTACCACATTATCACCAATCATCTGAAGGTCCAGTCTACCGTCATGTACTTCGTATGTCTCTATAGAAAAAAAATCTTCCTGTGCTATATCCAAACCACATTCTTCTTCATGTGTCTTCATCTCCTTCCTCTGCCCTTTCTTCACACTTATCGAATATATCTCCTCCCAATATTTTGAGAATTTTGAACTTTGGCCCGGGCTCAAGTTACCCCTATTCACCGGTAATAATTTACCTGTTCAATATTTATGGCAATATCACGGGAATTAGCTAATTAACTCTCGTAATTTTTGAAAGAAATCATAGATAGACACATATGAGACACTTTAAAATAACACTTGCCTCCTTAAGTATTCAAATGACAACACAGCAGACAACTCTTTGGCGCTTTCGTAACAAACCGCTCTATTCACACCACAGAAAAAAGCAACTGACGTCTCAACAATGATAGATGTCAATTATTTGGCAGAATCTGAGCATTTACGAAGATATATTAGAACCGATGTTTACAAATCTAGTTTGAAATACATAAAATCATAGCAAAAAAAAATCTATAATATGCACTTGAAATTTTGGGCCAATTTTATATTGAAGGCTTAAGTTACCCTGATCGACTGTAGCTGTGGCTGAGAAAATGGTACATGTGAAACGAGCGAAAAAGTTTTATAATAAACAAAAAGAAATATTGACTTTATGCAATGATAAAGACGATGTAGGCGCTATAGTTTTTGATTATATGCAGAACCTACCTTTGCCAAAGATTCCTGTTCAAGAAATGTTTTACCTATGGCTGTACGTGTTTTGCGTTCACGATTTAAAAACAAACGAGGCACATTTCTATACTTATCATGAGGGAGAAGCTAAACGAGGTCCGGATGAAGTTTGTAGTCTATTATGGATGATGATACAGAAAATGGATCCTAAAATCAAAGAACTACACGTTTTTAGCGATGCTTGCGGTGGGCAAAATAGGAACAACACACTCATAAGGTTTTTTTGACCCTCGTATCAATCAATCGTTTTGATAAAATATATCAATACTTTCCGGTGCGAGGACATTCCTTTTTGCAATGTGATCGTAATTTTGGAACAGCCAAGAGACTTATTAGAAGAAAAGATAGAATATACGTCCCAGCTCAGTACAACAACTTGATTTCAGAAGCTAAAAGTAAGGGTTTTTTGGTTGAAGTCATTAATAAAGAGAACATATTGAATTTTAAAACAACATGGCAGTCGTTCTACAAGAAAACCTGCAAGTCAATAGATAAAAGTACAACTTTTAAAATATCAAAATATAAACATTTTGAGTACAATAGTGGTAATAAAGGTTAATTCGGAACAGGTTATTCCGAATTCATTGACGGATTTGTAAAGACATCTTTTTTGCTCCGAAAATCAAGAACTAATCCTAAAATACCTGAAGAAAAAGCATACCCGTCAAAACTACCCATAAACGAAAAAAAGATGAATGATGTGCGAAAAATCATACCATATATTCCTGAAGAGTATAAGACGTTTTATGATTTGATTTTGACTTGGCCCACAACAACATTGGATGGTGCTGATATAGATGAGGATTAATACAATATCTTTTCTATGTTATTAATATAATAAATGCTAATATTCTTTAATATTTGTGTTTTTATTTTCATAAATTGGAAAAAGGGAATAATTCCAAGAATTTCAAACTACCCTAACTTTTGTTTATCTTTACATAAAATATTTTTTTTTACAGCATATTATCGGCAACAATGTTTACAACATTTCATTTTAAGATATCATGGGCATTTGATCTATACGTTGAGAGTAAATCAGTTTTTTCTAATTATCTCAGTTCGAACTTTTTGTAATTATTCCCTTCTTCCAATTGGTGGTTCAATTAGTACTACATAGCTCAGGTCCCTATTCAATGTCAGTAAAGGTTTACAATAAGCTGCCTGATAACATCAAATCCGAAAAATCATTCGGTAAATTTGTTAATTTGATAAAAGAATTACTCCATACAAAAGCGTATTATTCTATAAAGGAATACTTAGAAGATAGAATACAATAAAAAGTCTGCCTCTCTCTCTTCCACCTTGCTGTGCCTGAAAAGGTTCATGTATATCTTTGCGCTGTGTATTATATAGTTACAGTGTCACAATGTATACATGTATTGCAATGAATAAATAAATATCCTCAGTGTTACTTCTCAGTATATTAATGAGAATATAATGTATGCTCGTAAAATATAGACATTTTCTAAATTTAGTGAAAATCTTCAGAAGTAAGAATAGGTTGCGTATGCCTGTACATCGACTTGCTAAGACTAGTAGATCTTTTATTGTAAATTGTATTCGATTCTATAATAAATTACCTGAAACAGTTCTTGTCCTTATCTGAGAATATGTTCAAAAGGTACATCAAAAATACTCTGTGCAAGAAGGGTTATTATTATAGAATCGATGAATATCTAACTGATAGAGATGTTTGGAAATGATTCAGCACATGTATTAATATATCCTTAATTGTACCACTTGATTTCACTATATGTACACTCACATATATTTATTGTTATATATTTTAACGATGGAAAACAAAGACCCATATTGGCAAGTTTCTTTTGGCATTTCTTCTTCGCCAATGGTCATTTCCGAAATGCTGGTAGATTAAAAAAGAGAGATTATTAGTAAAAAAAAACTGGAAAATTATTAAGATACAATATGATTTAATTTAAAGAATGTAAGACGTGTCTAAGTGCCCGTAAGGGTCTAATGGCAAATAAATGATTTTTATCTTTATGTAAATGGTAATGGTAACTGGTGTAATAAAAAAGACTATCGTTTAAAAAAACTAAAATTTTATTTTTCCTTTTGATGGTAGCAAACGGTCTGCCTAATGGTAAACGGTGACTCAAACTCAGACCGTAAAAAACTTTTCATGTCCGATTAAAGAACCCCTCGATGCCCTATTATTTTAGTCTGTCCTTGCTAAAACTTCGGCAGGGAATCTACTCCACAAGCTAGGGATTCAAGAAAGAAGCCCTCTGTAAACCCGCAATATAGGATCACTGTGGTCATAATGTGTAATGGTGTATGTCCATGATGACTGTTAATTATAGTCAAAAATTCATATCTGTCAAATTTACAGGAAATTTTATTAAGACTTCTTTGTATGCTTTCATACATGACACCCATCTTCTACCAGTAGTAGATGTATGCAAATAGAGACGACCCCAGCAGCTGGAGCAGATGAAATGAGCAGCCACAGCCAGATGCAATACATTTTCTAATGGTAGCTTGTCGGTTTACATGAACTATCTGGCGGAAAGTAGTACCTCAATCATATAAACAAAGTCAAGTTACGTTATAAATTCATATGTATTTCATCAATTGCATTTCAACCACAGTACGCCCGTAGTCACGATAGATAACGAAATGTATTCAATATGGTTTCCCGCGATATTGACGTTTACAACCATTTACACTTAAACAGTTTATACAACAATATAGCTATCAGACATAAGCTAGCTTTTATTGATATTACGGCTTATGTAGTTCTCCATATCTATACGCGATATAACACCCTCCCGGGCCGTACCGTCCAAAATAGCGCACGCCGCCTCGTCCCAGGGCCACACAACTCTTGACATGTACCCGCTGATCATGTCTAATTTCGCTTCATTTGGGATGTAATATTCGCTTCGTGGTCTCTTATCCTTCCCCATCATGAAATAATACTTGTATCCGCTTTTCTTCGATATCTGTGCTACCCACGGATCTGAAATCATTAAAACATATTTTCTCAAACATAAATAATAAATAAATAAATAAATATTGCCGGACAAATTACACAGCGCCACCTAGCCCCAAAGTAAGCGAAGCTTGTGTTATGGGTGCTAGACAACTGATAAACATACGTAAATATTTTTTTTTTTTGTAAATACATACTTATTATACATAGAAAATACCCAGACCAATACAAACAGACATGTTCATGCACACAAATGTTTGTACTGTGTGGGAATCGAACCCACGAGCGTTGAAGTCAAAGTAGCGTAACAACGCGTTTCACCACTGAGCCACTGAGCTACCGAGCGAGAAACATGTTTGTACACGTTGGCTTTAATTTGAAATTAAACTGTCAAATGCGGGCCGGGACTAGCTCAGAATATTAAGATTTTATGACACTTTTCTTCTGTTTAAATTCTTACATTGCAACAGACCGGGAATTATCATCAACTAATATATACCTTTAACCACTGATGGATTTTTATACCACTAAGGTCGGAAAACAATCGTACGGCCTGCACGATGTTAAGCAGCTTTTTACACAACATTAAAAGGCCATCAAGCATACAGCTCATCTGTCGTGAAGTGGTCGCTATCGCCTATGTGCACCTGCGTTTACCAGGAGTATCGCTTGCGCGTTTCCGCCGCATTACTAATACAGCACCTCCACAACATACAACAAGTACACAATTCTTATGAAATGTCTTTCATATGAAAGATACCAAACAGAACCTATTTCTAAAAAAAATTTTGCTAACTTCTACACTTTTTGACCTTCTCTAATTTGTTATACATGACTTTTGAGTAATCAATACATTATGGTGGTAAGTAGTATATTACGCATCTGTGAAAAAAATCACGTTTGTATATCTAACACCTGAGACGCGTGAGTGATTTTAGAACGTAGCAGACCCTAATAATACCTACCTTTGATCTCTTTTATGAAAAGAACAGATCCGACAGTGTAAAACATTCCATTTCTATTAATTCTATTGGGTGTGTCGATAGTTACAGCCTGTTTAACTCTCTTCATGGCGCGGCAATTCAAGTCGACCGCAACATTAGCAAAATTTTCCATGTTGAAAAACCTCTTGCACCTTATAGCCACTGATTCTGTGTTGAATGGTTTATTGAGCGCAGTGCAAAATAAATCACATAGATTTATTCTCTCAGATAAAGTCTTTTGTGAAATATCAACTCCTCCAAGGACCATGGCGTCTACGATGTGTAATGCTTTATTGTGTATTTGGTTGTTGCCTTCACCTTTGTATTCTTTCACAATCTGTGCAAAAAAATATTGCTATAATTCTACAAAATATAGAATACGTATTGTTCTCATTATAATCAGTGAATCAGTTTATGCTTACCTCTCCATATATAAGTGTCTTTGCAGGTATAGTACGAAATAAATCGGGCACATTTCGCCAGCAATTATCATCTAGCTGGTACACTTGTTTACCGCCGCAACCTAAAATAATGGATCAATAAATAAGTGGATTCTATAAGTAGGAGTCCTGCGAACTGCTGGTCATCGAGGTAGTAAGTGTATTAGGGAAACACTAAACTTTATTGCCCAATGTTCATTAGTTAAAATACTAGATTTTTTGATATGATATGTAATATCTAAATTCTTATGCAGTGCACACATATATTTCACATTTAATTTAAAAAAATATATTTTTTATTTGCGAAAATGTTTATCGCTAATTACAATATAATGCAATAATTAAAAGCTAATACATATTTTAACTTACAAAATGTAAAGTGTAATATTTAGACTAAGTTAAAAGGAGTAAATAAAATAAAACATCTATAATTCACAATTAATGCCCACATTCAATATTCTTTGAATTATGGTCTCAATCTGTGGTTACAGTTAAAATGAGCAGTTAAAGCAACTAGGTAAAAAATAACCCGAACAGAAATTTTTAAGTCGTAAGAGAGTGGTAAGTATGTATGATTTGTTAATGTCGTAGGTATTTGCAAACAACGAATGTCTGGTGAAACCATAGCATCATTAGAGCGCAAAGAGCAACAAGCAGTCAATATGTGTGTCTACAGCTTTCTCATCGACATAAGAAAAATTCTAAGCATGTCATATTTTAAAGCATATTAGGAGCAATCAAACGTTTCAGTCATAATTTTAGCAGCAACCACTATATATAAGGCAATAACTTGTTTCTAGAATAGTGTGAAATATTTCCCTAATAAGTTTTTTTTTTATTTTGATGTTAGGAGAAGACAATGACAATAATAAGCATATAGAAGAGTGCAGAAATATAAAATTAGTGTATACTTAATGTGTTACAAATATGTATATGTAATAATTAAATGAAATAAAATAAAATGGTTAAATTTCATTTCAACCACTGAGCGACTACTACCTACTAGATTATCATCCAATTATTATTCTTTCAAATCCTTGGTGCGCGAACAGATGCTGTGATTTTTTTTATAAAATATAAAGTATACTATACTGTGCGTTATCCAGGCCATATCTATCTATAAGTTCATCAAAATTTCATCCAAATCCGTTAAGCGGTTTCAGCGTGAAAGAGTAACACACAGACAAACTTATATAACAAAGCATAGCAATATAAGAAATCCCAAATAAATAGACTTTGCTTTTCTTTTAAATTAACCAGTTATATAAGACAGCTCCTAGTCTAAAATTCTCAAAACAGAAATTAAAACGATCAATAGTGCAAATTAAAATGACTCGAAATAATGCTAGCTCTAAGTTCAAACCTGTTTAACGGACTGAACGGCAACGGCTCGCTTAGGCGCTTCAGACATTACTTTGATTTTTTTGGCGGGAAAAGATTTTTTTTGTCTTATAATTTTGAAGCTAAGAAACCCAGAAATTTGAAATGCCTCGTGTGTGCTCCTATTATAACGTACTATCTGATCTTTAAATCGAAACTCTAACTTATACAGTTATAGTAATTAATCATGTGTTACGTGTCACCAGCTTGCACATAATTATCGGTGCGTAGCTGAAAAACTTTGATAAATTTGAAGAAGCCTGTAATGCTGCAATTCGGCTGAGAATTTTGAGATATGGTACATAATCGTACCTTAAATAATTACGGAGATATAGCTGTGCAAGCCAGGGACACACACGGTACTCCAGCTCGCGCGCAGTTTTATGATCGTAGTTTCAACAGTATTTGAGTATGATAGTTCGTTTTTTTGGCTCTCGTTGCTGCAATTATGAGCTAAATTACTGACTACAGTCTAAAATCCTAACCCCTTTGCCTCAACGGCATGTGCCAGATGGAGACACGATTCTTCAGATAACACACAAATAACAACTCATAGTAACGAAGTTGTGGTTGCTGCTAAAATTATGACTGAAACATTTGTTTGCTCCTAATATGCTTTAAAATATGACATGCTTCGAATTTATCTTATGACGATGAGGAAGCTGTAGACACACACACAGCAAGTAAACCTATGATCGAAAATAGCTCGCAGCATATTAATGACTAGTTGTATGATGAGATCAGTGATATTAAGTTGTCATCTATTTTTATACTTGTACTTGTTTCATAGCACAATACGAACATTGTACGAGTATTATTGTACTCTGCTATTGCTATACTGTTCTCAGAATTAATATAAAGTATACACAAGCTTCTAAAAGTAGACAATTTTATTTAACACTACGCACACTAATGAGCCAGTCAATTCGTAATAACACATTTAATGAAGTTTTATTTATCAGAGCAAAAAATTTATCAACAAGCACAACAGTCCTTCGGCCAATATGATCTCTAAAACACGACAAAAAATAAACCTTTGTTAAGCACACGTAGCAATAATGATTATGGTTAATATAAATGTATATTATGTAACAGAAGGGGGACATGGACATGCGCAGAGGCGAATACAACAAGCAAAGGCAGCAACGATGGCGGGTACTTGCGTTTACAGTTACAGATGGCGGGCAATAATAGACATAACAAGAGCAGACATAGAAGCGGCAGCATAGAACTACTAACGGTAGTGGATAAACTATTAACAACTAACCTAACTGCTAAGCTAACTAATGGCGGAAGCATACAAAGTAGTATAGATAAGATTGCCTAAATAACATTTCAATAAAATTTTAAATACAGTACACTATTTAATGTGTGTCTAAATATCACAAGAAAATGGTTTTTCTTGGTTCTATACCTTAAAAGGACAAACGGAACCCTTATAGAATCAATTTGTTGTCTGTCTGTCTGTCAAGAACTTTTTTTTTCAGGAACAAGTGGAGATATCAAGCTGAAATTAATATACTAAAAATAATATAATACTCAGGTTTGTAATCCCTTTAAGCAGTAAAAAAAAAACAAATTTTTAAGGCAACGCAATCAAAAGATACGGCTGCGTCGTTTATGTGCATATTTTGACACTCGTAAGGGAATCAAAACCTATCGGGTACTTCCCGTTGACCTAGATCATGAAATTTGGTAAAAGGCAATGTCCTGTAGCACAATTAAAGGAAAAAAAATCGATAACCGTAAATTTGTAGTTCCAAAAGTACCGTAAATTTGTGGTACAAAAAAGTACTTTTTTGCGACAATGATTAACGAAAATCTTTTTTACTCTCGGACTCGGTTTTTTTTATTTATTATATGCATAAAATAACTATAACAAGCGGCACTCATGAAGTTACGTATTAATTAATAATTACATTTGAAGGAGCAAATTGCTGTTCTTTATTGTCAATAGTGACGTGCAGTTAATCATAAAATTTATCGAATGTATAGGTAATTTTAGGACACAAAATTTATTTATTACATTGATTTCTAAACTACGAGTATATATATTAGGGTACCGCGAACATTTATTTTTTATTTTTATAAGATAAGATTATAATTATAGGTGAACTTATTTACCACACAACTCGGCATTTGTTTTTCGAAATTCAAATTTTTTTTAAATGAAATCTAATACGATCGTCACATAGGATCGCTGGCCAGCACAACTACTACCTCCGGCAAACTCGCGTCAATGCTCAATGCAAAACAAAGCAGTTTCGACTCGACGTTGCTTCGAAAAGTACAAACTGTGAGTGCACTGAGATTGTGATATACTCGTAGTTTTGACCTGGCTTTGGATTTCGGATATTGATACTGCATTACTGTTGACCCTTGCTCGTTAATTTGGACTCTGTTTACGAGTTCACTGTTTTTTTTTGTTTCTGTTTACTCTGTTCACGACAGTGAAAATAGCAGTATGGGCGAATCTGATTAAATATGGCCTTTTGTGGCACCTTTTTTTGGTCTCTTTTTGTATTAATTTGTTTCTTGTGTGTATATAAAGTATGTATATTCATTTTCATTCCATTATTCAGTTCGTTCAAATATATTAAGTAAACACTTATATTTTTATTTTATTAAACCTTTTTAATCAGGTTACTACTTGCAACAAAAACTTATAGATTTGATTATATTTTTTTCGAGAATAAATTGACATTTCACATCACTATTGTAATATGTCAAAACGGCCATCATAGGGTGCCGCTTGTATAGTAGGCAATAAAAAGTGTTGCCATAGATACCAACATTCATTTGGTTCATTTTATAAGAGTGGGACAAGCTACCTTACAGATCACCTAATATGTGCTTGGACGTCGTCGTGTATAATACAACATAGAAATGCAAATTCTATTTTTATAAAATGAAATTTTCCAAGTGAGTACAATCCTGCAACAATTCCATACCAATGAAACTGATGAATTTGCATGTTACTGATTGCCGTAATTTTTTTATACAACGTCGGGAGAGGCTTACAAGCATACAGCCCACCTAATGTAAAGCATTTACCGTAGCCTATCAACGCTTGTAATATATTAAGTATCAATCGTGCGGTGCTTTCTCTACTGCTTACACAGCAACTCCTTACGAGCTTACTGGTGACCTCACTCAAACGCAGGCACACAACGGCCCTCTAGGGAGTTGTTATTTGGCTGCGGTTTTCTGTGAGGTACTTCACCAGACGGACTGCTTTGATGCGCCGTACCTCCCTTACAACATCCAGGCCAAGACAAACAGACATGTACATGCACACAAATGTTTGACATGTGTGGGAATCGAACCCACGAGCTTTGGTGTCAAAGTCGCGTCATTCACGACTGAGTCACCGAGCTAGTCAATATATATATAATTATATATTTTATATTTGATTTAGGGCAATCAGTATATACAGTATTTTTAAAAGAAGAATATATCAATACAGAGCCGAAAATAATTTCCTAAAATAGCCGCGATATCGGGATACCGGGGAAGTAGGAAAATATACTTCAAGCTGAGTCGAGTGCTTCAATGGCAAAAAAATTACAACGTCGCAACTGTTTAAATTTATCATTTAACATATTTGCCATTCAAGAGCCCTTATTATTGAACCCCGAGCATCGTGGAGAACGAATGGAATTTGAAGATTAGGTAGTAAAAAGAAAAAAGGTTACATGACGAATTTCACAGGCAGGTCTGCAGGCTTTCAAAAATGTAAAAAAATGTCAGATGGAAATACTCGTGCGCGTCAGATATTAATAGTGTATATGCTCCACTCTGATGACGCAAGTATGTTAATCTACCGGTTTGCATGATGGGGGCGGCCGAGAAGAGTAGTTAATAAAAAATACAGGGTAAAAAAATATATTCGAGTGCGTCAGATTTACAGAGGAAGTGATAAATGAACCTAAAGGAAGCTTCCACTCAAAAGACAGACGATTCGAAAGTAAAGCGAGTTCATGCCGGCTTTTTGAAAATGCTAAAAAACGCTATTTTGAAAAATTCTTGAGCGCGTTAGATTTTGATACACGGTTCAGCTTAGTGTTCTAGTCGTGCTGTATCGTACAAATTTTATTAAACTTTGTAAATAATTTTTTTTTAGCCTACGTAAACTTATTTCTTTTAATTATAACCTTTATATTAATATGTAAAAGTAGTACTCTAATTACAAATTGGAGTACAGTGTGGGGAAGTTGAAAGAGAGGGAGATGTGGTTAAAAAGTGAAAGGGAGAGAGGCGCGGAGTCGGGAACACATGCTTCACTGCAGCTGCGCTAAACTTTATTCATGTTTTTTGTTTCTTCGGGTTGTGGAAATCGAATATATTTTTCAGGTATCCTTAGATTATTTCCAACATTAATAAAAATATCGTCCGCGCTCGAGAATATTCATGTGACTTTTTTTTCAAGTTTGGACCCACCACTCACTCCCTTATGTCACGCTCAAGTATTGAAATGCATACTTTTCAGCATGTCATTAACATCACTTTTATCCGACGCGTTCTACGAGTAGTACTTCGAATATAGTAATTTTTTTTATATATTCTGGTCGGCTGCCTTACACGATGCGTTCCCCTATATAAAGAACATAGATATGATGGAGATACTCAACAGGTTGCAAGGTGTCACCCATAGGTTACTCTGCCACGCTTGAGTACATCCCATAATCCCCTCTTGGGCTCCCATACTACTTAGTCTTGCATTTGAAATACACATTCCTTTATTTTTTGGGAAAAAAGGTCAATAGTCTTTACAACATAGCATTGCGTTGCATATTACTTTTTTTCAATGTTGACATTATGAATCATTAGATAGAAGAAACTATATGAAGATTGTGTTTTTGTTAATTAATTTCGTGAATATGAAGGTTTAATACCAAAGCAAAATAGTGATATTTTATGTTATTACTTTCATGTTCTGGTGATTACATTAAGATGATTAGCTTAAACTTTATGGAAAAGACAACGTATTAAGCTAGTTACCTAAAAATATCTTCAAACATGAATCTCTTTTGTTGTTGCTCAAAAACGTGAAATGCCAATCATATACACTCTTGAAGACATCTAGTTTGGATGGGTGTTCAAGAGATAAGGGTTGTTTGTTCAGGACATTGCTCTTGAAGGCTGCTGGCTTGTGGGCGTCAGGCGGCGGCGGTTTCACCAGCGACAAAATATACTTCAGGGTGTCCTCTGGACCAAGTCTTTCGGGTTGCGTTCTAACTTTATCGGGCAGCTAAAAAATTACTTGCATTGATTTATATATGCTTACCACATGGTTTGAACTCCTGGCTTATGCCGTTATCTTAAAAGTTACACACTTACTTGCCATAATTTCAAACACTCTTCCCTCATTTTAGCTTGGCAATCGTCTTTTAAGTTTTTATCTTTACTAAAAGCAGCAATTTTGAGTAAATTTTTTATTTGTCTTTCACCAAGCCTGGAAGATTATATTGATATTAATTACGCCGTAAAAATAATATAAAAATATTTTGATATAAACAATTCTGTACATAAATACGTTTACTTACACACAGTTACTTCTATACATATACTCATAAAATCCGGTATCCTCTTGAATGATGGTTAAGGGAACAAGTTCGGTGACATCTTTTCCGCCTTCGGCGGCTTTGTTTAAGATTTTGTTAACTTGGGCAAGATGTCTTTCTGCAGATTCTGTGCCTACTCTCTTATTCTTGCATATTAAATATCTTTCGGAGTTAGCCGGCCGTGACGTAACTGGCTTGTGAATACATACTGAAAATTATTAGTAATGGTTATTAGGTTAGTTAGCTACTGGTGATTGTTGACGTTTGGTGCACCTTTCTAAACATTATTAATACCATCATATTGAGAAGGCAATTCCGTCGGAAATGATGATCGGTAACAACATAACAAGAATCAGTAAATTGATTTATATAAAGGGGTGGAAACGCGCAGGGCAGAGGTAGGTTTGAGGCACGGCGCCGCACACAACACACATTTTCCGTTTGCAAAATTATTATAATTAAACCTCGTCAAAAATTTGTGGAGTTAGTCAGTAAAAGAATAATAGGAGAAATATGATAGCGCAAAAGAAGAAGGTGTGGAATGATCTGTTAGCTAAGAGAGCTAAGAAAAGAGTTCAAGTACTGAAAGGGCAATGAAAGAACGGTATGATATTTTAAAAAGGAGAGTTAAGCAGTTAGTGAAGGAAAAGAAAAAGGAATGCAGAGACAGGTATGACAGAAAATTCTCCAATAATTTTCGGGCCAATATCAACTCTGGCATTTGGTCAAAACAGCCCGAGGCAAATCTGGAGATTTGAGAATAGGTGTGATAAGGAATTCGAATGTAGATGTAATTAAAGATAATATAGAAATAATAGAAAATTGAAATAAATAAAAAAAATAGAAACGAAAATGCGAATGAGAATCTTAATGGTGAAATTGACATTAGCATGAAAGAGATAATCAGTGCAATAAAGCGGGTGTAGGAAAAAATGTATAGCAGGCCTGCTATACCTTTTATTCGGCTTTTATACGGCCAAAGCCCGTGATTGTGCTGCTCTACAAAGGAAAAGGTTCACAGCAGGAATGCAAGAATTATCGTGGAATAAACCTCCTGAATGTAGTAGGCAAATTGTATGCAAACTTATTGATTGAAAGAGTGATGTCTGTAACGGAATTGAAAATTTGGGATGTGCAAGCGGGGTTTTGAAAGGGGATGGGATGTGTGCATCAAGTGTCTTCCTTAAGTTGTATAACGGAGAAAGCATTAGCAAAACATAAAATGAGTTTCAGCATCTCCATTGACTTGAGAAACGCTTATGACACAGTGGCAAGGGTGGATAGTAATTTGTATGGGTATTTGATCCCTGTACAAGGCCTCAAGTGTCTGTGTCAGGGTGAACGGGTCTGTACAGACTAGTTCAGCATCGAATATGGTATTAGGCAGGGCTGTGTAGTTGCTGTCACCCTTGGTTGTTCAACTCATTCATGGACAATTTTTTGACAGACTGGAAAGAGTATGACTGTAGAATAAAATTATTGAGTCAATATTTAAAACCCTGTTGTGCGCCGATGATCAGGTTCTCCTTGCGGAATAATTACATCAAATGGTTACAGTAATGAATGTGGCCTTTAAAAGGAAAGGTATGAAAGTAAACGTAATAAAGATGATGGACGATGGTGATCGAAAGAAATGAAAGTGTTACAGAGTGCCAGGTAATGATTGGAAATAAAAAAGTGGATCAAGTAAATTAATTTGTTTATATATAGAGATGGAAAATATGAGGGCGATATTGAAAGAAGAGTGAAAGCAAGAAACCGTATAGATGGTGCGTTGTACTTGGTAATAAGCGATAACATATCGTACAAAGCTCGGTTTGCTATCATTTAGGGTGTACTTACGCCAACATTGATGTAGAAAACCATGAGTATGGCAAAAGAAGCATGAAAGTAGGGAGAACGCCATTTAAATAAAAGCGCAGAGTAGTATGTGTGGAGTTAGAATAAAAGAGTAAGAAATAGCACGATATGAGAACTATGTCGAATGAGAGATGATGTAGTGACAAAAGTTGAAAAGGGGATGCTGAGATGGTTTGTCATTTAGAAAGAATGAATGACAAAAGAATTTCAAAAGAAGTATATCTGGCAAGAGTAAATGGAGATATCGGCAGGGGCCGCCCTAGACGCACATTCAAATTAGTGATGTGTTGAAAAAGGGCCAAACCAAAAGTACTTAAAAACGAAGAGCATGCATAAGTGTGGTAAAAGCGAGAGAGGTATGTTTGGGTCGGTGCACCTGGCGTTCCATAGTCTCACCCCAATGGGCGAAAGGATGTAATAAATTGTTTTTATTTACTAATGCAATAAAAATGCGTACCTTTGTCGAAGCACCTGTACATGATGTAAATCAGCCCAACGCTGAACATCGTAAACACATCGAACAACTTGACAACGAAGTGCCCCCCTGTCCGCACTAACATCAATGCGGCAAGACATTGGCACAAATACAGTTGCTTTGATAATATTTCTTGTATGTTCTCCTGACCTTCTACGGAGAACCCCTAGAAAAGATAATTATTAAGGTGAAAACGTGCAACGGTACAATGGATTTTGAAGAGAGGAAGGGTGCATAAAAGCAGCCCGTCTGAAAAAGTACCTCCACCTCACAAAAACCGCAGCCAAATAACCCTAAAGGGTTGTTGTGTTCCTGCGTGTGTGTGAGGTCACCAATAAGCTCCTAAAGAGTTGCTGTGTTAGCAGCAGAGGTGGCATCGCGCAAATGATACTTAATGTATTACAAGTGTTCATAGGCTACGGTAAGCGCTTTACATTAGGTGGGCCGTATGGTTGTATGCCTCCGCAAATTGTACAAAAAATAATAATTTGCATTCTTTTTATACGACGTCGGGAGACGAACAAGCATACGGTTGTTCGTATGCTACAATCATACCGATTACCGTAGCCTATAAACGTTTACAATAACAAGGAGTATAGCTCGTGCGCTGCAAATACAGCAACTTTTCAGGAGCTTACTGGTATGCTTGCAGTACTATTAGTATCGCCCACGCTTTATTATCCCATCCTGGTGATCTCACTCACTTACAGGAATATCATCGAGAGGGAACGTACATAAACAAATACACGGTGTACCGACTATCGCGCCTGTGACCTCCAGCCCCTGCTTTTGACCGCTGCGGTCGGTGCGGTTGAATGGTTGGACCGCTGCGGTCCAACACCGATTCCTACTGTGCCTTGATCTTCGACGTCCGTGAGCCCCTCACGTACTGCTGACAGTGAACTTTGGTTAGATCAATCCAACGCGAGTTCTCAATGACTAAACTAGCCGAACTCTAGATTCCGTTGTTTTTTTTTATATCTTATATTGTAAATATTAGTTTTTAATAAATTTGATATTCCCTTTTTAGTAGCACCTTTTTCTTTTTATTAAGTACATAATATTACATCCTTAATAATTATAGTGAGCTTATGATACCATAAAATTAAATTTTTCGTGGTTACGATGGTCTAATCAGATAAATATTGTACTTACACCATCCGCCATCAAAAAATGTACGCCTTTGTCATCTGTCTGTTTCAAAACATGATCTTTTAATGATTCCAAGTTATCAGAGTCAAAAATATTGCCATCTCCCTTCACACCGTAATAGGGATTAAACGTTTCAGGTGTCCCAGCATAAAAATCAGACAACTTGAAGTCATTTCCACCTTTCAAGGTAAACCCAAATCCTGGAATTAATTAGAACATTATCAAATTAATGAATGAGCCCTAACATTCATATTTTTCTTGGTACATCTTTGAGAGCCATGCAAGCATATAGCCCAATATAAATATAAAGCGCTTATCGTAGGCTATGAACAATTACAATACAGTAAGTATCGCTCGCACGTTACACCCCTGCTGCTAACACATCAAGTCCTTAGGAGCTTACTTGTACAGACTCAATCGCAGAAACACAACGACGCTCAAAGGAGTTGTTATTTGGTTGTGGTTATTTGTAACATAGAGGTACTTCCTCAACCGGGCAGCTGTGATGCGCCCTACCTCATTTATTACATTAAAAAAGATTTCCCAAATATACTGTTTATTTATGTTGTTAAATGTCCTGATATCTATTTTCCCCCTACTCGCCTTGACAAAAATAGTTGCTCCTCTTTTGGTCCCAAGTATATGTATAACGTCCGCAACAACAGCTCCCAATGAAATATTTGTAGTAGTTGCATTTTCTCAGCCTGCATAACACCTGCCAGTGTCTGAATAAATCTTCCATTTGTGAAAACAGAATGGCCACTAAACTTTAATCTCCATATTAAGAAGAAAGATAATATTTATTTGTTAAGCACATTTATTCTCTTAATGGACAACCTATTAACAGTCTACATGTTAAAAGCAAATATTTTTTTATTGTATATTTATGATACGATTTCAGTCAAATATAGATGTTTTCTTTTCGGGAGAGGCAGAGAGAATAGAGCGCTACATGACTCGATCTTTAGACACCTCACTCGCTTCTTTAACGTTCATAGCTGTTTTCATGCACGCTTCGTGTAGATCGGGTTAGTAATTCTTTCCAGTTTAATTCTTTCTACAAGTCCGAACAAACATCGCTTCCCTCTTCCTATCTTAACACCGATACTCTCTTTTAGGTTTATTTGTAACTATCGAGAGACAGAATGAACAACCGAGCGGACAGCATGCAACCTAATTTGAGATCAATTTTGACAACAAACCAGGGCGACATGCCGCCATCTATCCGCACACATGCTGATCAATCCAGACGGGCTGCACAGCATGGAGCAGTGCACCGTCAATCCCAAATCTCGGCAATATGCCCCATAGTTTCTTTCGCACAACCTTGTCAAATGCTTTCTCAAAATATACAAACCCGCAGAAAAAAAATCTGGGCTATGGGTATTAACATTGCCTCGAAACGCTATATTCTATTCGGAATCGATAAGCTATTTGCCAAAATGTATGGAATCTGAGTCAAAATTTTGGATATCCATCAATTTATTTAGAATGACAACGCTAGATATAAAACATAGATACGAGCGTAACAGGAAGCCATGCTTACATCCTAAAAGAAACCAGTTATTATGTATTCTCTTTCATTATAGCCTCACACTCATTACCCTCGAAGAAAAAAGTGTGTTCATGACTCTTAAAATCACGTGAATTATTTAGTGTAATTGGCTAACTTTAGCTAGTTTTGTTAATAGTCTCTTACTATGTACTTAGTAAAGATTCTAGTATCTTATGATTTCTTCTAGGGATGTAACGGAGGTAGTTTTATCGGAACCGAAAGCGGAATCGGAGTTTTTAAAATTGCTTTATCGGAGTCGGAATCGGAGTCGGAGGCAGGATCAGAAGTGGTGGCATGAGAGAGAATTTTTATTTAAGGACAAATAAAACATTATTTAGTCAAATTTTTTTCATTTCAATTTTCAATTATAAAATAAAACACAAACAATGAAAAAAAATTGGCATATTTCCAAATAAGCAAGAAATTAAAATAAATAGTAGCATATTAAGTACATTATATTAAATGAACAAAAGCTTTAAAACAAATTAAATCAAATGAATTCACTCCAAAAGTAGTGTATTATACTTTACGAACAAAACGTCTCAAAAAACACAAATATGGTTCTTCAGTGCCCTATAGAGCGTTTTTTTTGGAATTGGTCTTAGATACAGCGTTATTAATAAAAACAAAATGAGAGCGCCACTTAGCTTTGTGCTTCCTCATAAGCCGCAAAAATCAAAACAAATATCTATAACATATGAACGTGTCGTGTGCGTAACAAATTAACAAGTGAAAAAATAATTGACGATTGCACTCTGCACGTAGTGGGAGTCGGGGGGATTCCCCGCGACATGTATGAACCTGTTCATAACAGTCGACACAGGCCGCCGCCGCCGCCGCTATGTTATGCTTCGGCCTCCGATTAAAACCTTCGATTTAAAAGTGTCGGAGCCGAAGTCGGAACCGAAAGTGTAATAATAATCGGAAGTTCCGACTTAACGGAACCGGAGTCGAAGGTCCGTAACATCCCTGATTTCTTCTTCCCCATTATTGTATATATACGAAAACCGATAGATCTGGAAATACAGTATTTCGAGAACCACTATATATTTGATGGAAATTGGTTCTCGAGGTTTTCTAATATAGTAAATTAAGATCGAACAGTGATAGCCCAGTGGATATATAACCGGCCTATTGAGCAACAGGTCCCGGTTCGAGTCCTGGTATGTACCAGTAAATTCGTGTTATCGGATTTATGCACATATTTGTAATTATCACTTGCTCGGCGAGCATGGAAAACATCGTGAGGAAACCAGGACGTCCAAGAAATTATATTTCGATAGGGATGTGACCTAACCTAAGAAAGATCTGGTTTTGCCTCTGGGGTGTGGAGGTCTGACGGCAGTCGCTTCATGTTAAAATCTTCACCAAATCTTTAGGCTTAGGTAAAGTAACCCTAATAGATTAGGAAACTACAATGCAGATAGACTCCAAAAATATTATATTAAAATTACACTCCACTTTCAGGATTGGAGTAAAAAGTAAATATTTTAGAAAAGATATTCTTACCTTTTGCCTTCCATCCTTTTCGATACAATACGTATTCTGAAAATCCTCCAGGGCCCGCACAAACATCAGCAAAATATAGTATCTCTCTCTTATCGATTGCACTCTCTCCATCTGCTTTTTTGGGGTTTGTGAACATAAAATCAAATACAGCATCCATATTAGCCATCTTAACGGCTGCTCTGTTTAAAAATATTACCGAACCAATTGTTTCGTAGGGGTTGCTTCGGAAACGGGCGTGTCGTAAATCTTCGTCATCTAAACTGTCAAAAATTGTCTGTAAAAATATAATACTTTATCTAAATATTGTGAAATCAACTCTTTTCCTTTATTTTAATTATAAGATTGTAGAGGCTAAGCTTAGCCTAATGTAGGTACATTAGGCTAAGCTTAGCCTCTACAATCTTTAAATTTAAAATCTCAAAATTATAAATCTGCCGACGGAAGCCCATGAAGATTGTAATAATATTTTAATTTAGAGTCATAGTACCTTGCCTCTCTATAAAATTAAACCAGTATCATGTGGCGCTGATGGCAGGTACCTTAATTATTACAAAACTGAGATATAGTTTTGTATCTTATATTTATATATGTATATATTTTGATCTATAATTTGGGCATCAAAAGAAAAACATTCTTAAGCCACATAAATTACGTAAAAAGTTACTAACTTTTGAGTCCAATACTCCTTTCAATATGTGAGGCTCCACAAATTCGGTCTCATCGGTTATGGTTAATTTCTTAGGTCCTTTCTTTAGCCATTCCTCCAACACGTCACCCGATAATGGTTCTTCAGGAGCAGGTGGCATCCAAGACTGCAACAAGTTATTATAATCCTTACACATTAAGAAGATAGCAGAATCATCATCCGAACTGCAAACACTAGTCACAACAATGAAAGACGATTGTATCAAGAAAGGCTACAATTGAATGCGAAGAAAACCAAAATAATGGTATTTGAAAGAGAGACAACCAGAGCGAACACTAGGATTACGGTTGATGATGTAGTGTTGGAGCAAGTGGATGAGTTTGTATATCTTGGAAGCGCTTTTAGAAGCGATGGAAGGTACACCGCTGATGTGGAGAGACGAGTGAGTGCAGGGAATAGCGTGAATGGAGCGTTGGGTAAACTGTTTGGCAGCCAAAATCTAAGCCAGAAGGCACAGCTCGCTGTACACAGCGCGGTGTTAATCCCAATCCAATCCCAAATCCAACTTATGAAAGTGAGAGCTGGGTATGGCAGAGAGAGCATGAAAGTAGAATAAATGCGGTCGAGATGCGAGCACTGCGAAAAATTTGTGGCATAACGCTTGCTGACCGCGTTCGAAATGATGACGTACGAAAGAGAGTTGGACTGAAAGAGAGTGTCGGTGTTAAGATAAGAAAGGGCATGCTCCGTTTGTTCGGACATGTAGAAAGAATGCAAGATGAAAGCATGACGAAACAGATATACAATGCGAAAGTGGAAGGATGTAGGAGCCGAGGAAGACCAAGACTAACCTACCATGACCAAATTGGTCGTGTTTTATCAGAAGGTGATGTCAGGAGCCTTAGGAACCGGCGAGCGTGCATGAAAAGAGCTATGAATGTGAAAGAAGCGAGTGAAGTGTGTAAGGACCGCGTCTTATGGCGCTCGGTTCTCTCTGCCTACCCCGCAAGGGACCTGGCGTGAAGATATACATACATACATACACATTAAGAAAGAACGAAGAAACAATTTTTTAACGTGCCCTGACTTTGATCAGCCTCCTCTACCTATCGAAGCTATTATTATCTCCTCAATCTTCTTCTTAACGTTATCTCGTTTTCTAATCGATTAGCTACCTACAGAACTCCACAACCCAGAGGGAAAATCAAACTTTACACAGGTTAGGTAACACGTCTTTTTAAATATAATTTCTAAACTTCTAAACAAACAGTTTAAAGTGTATACTGATCACACCACTCTGAAATGGTTTTTAAATCCATCTAAACTTGCTCGGTGGTGAACGAAAACGTGAGAAAACTCGCACAGCCAAGAAATTATATTTCGAAAGATGTGGAACCCTACCTAAGAAAGGTCAGGTTTTCCCTGTGGATTGTAGAGATCTGACGGCAGTCGCTCCATGTAAATATCAGCATCTTCGCCAAATTCTTAGGCTTAGGTAGCTTATCCCGCCAAACCTTCACCTTTTAATAACGGTTTATTTTAAAAAAAGAACACAAGTCTAATCATAAGTGAGGGCTCCGTGCCAAGAAAAGAATTTTCTAATAACACGGCATCGTCTGCATAAAGTCGACGGTTCACCACAAGGTAACCCATGCGCAATCTTACATTTGTTGACATTATTCTCTGCATTATTCTATGTATTCATACTTGTATAATAATAAATAAGTCATAAGACGTAGATACGTTATGGAGTAAAATAACATACTATCTCGCTCTAAATACATGAAACAAGATGAATCTGTATTTTTCCTGCTTCAGCATGTTCCATACATACAGAGCATGATAGCATGTTACCCTACGATATATTATAGCTACGTCTGTGACGGGTTTAACAATGTAAACAGTTAGGCAATGTATAGCTACATTCAACAAAATAATAAGGTAACATTACTGAAGATTGCGGATTGAGAGAGAAACTTAACTTTGTCGTTAGAAAACTGTTGCCCCCTTACATCGACATAAATCGCAGTTAGTATATACCCAATTCAAATAAGTTTGTAATCGCAAAAAAAATGTGAATACTAAACTACAAATTTCATTCATAGTATTGGGATTTTTTCATTTACTTATGCTCCATGAGATTGCATCTTGCCAAATTTCATGATTCTATATCCCACGCGTTCTTAAGCAAAAGTATCTTAACCAACAGACTAACGGACAACAATGTGATCTTATAATGGTTTAGTTTCTCCTTTCGAGGTAGGGAACCCTGAATTTAAAAAATATAGCTTAATTAAGCTATAAATTTTAAATTCAGGGTTCCCTGAATTTAAAAAATATAATAAAAAATATAATAAATAAAATACAGATTCATCTTGTTTCATGTATTTAGAGCGAGACAGTATGTTATTTTACTCCATAACGTATCTACGTCTTATGACTTATTTATTATAATACAAGTATGAATACATAGATGAAGATCATCTTTGTTAATTTACGGCATTTGTCATCAACTAAAAATATTATTACATAATTAAGTTAATAAGCAAGTTATAGTCATGCTAGTAGGTAAATAAAAATATATATTTTACTGTAGAATGAGTAATATTTTTTTTTTACCTGTATCTCGATAGTTGCAGAGAATAATGTCAACAAATGTAAGATTGCGCATGGGTTACCTTGTGGTGAACCGTCGACTTTATGCAGACGATGCCGTGTTATTAGAAAATTCTTTTCTTGGCACGGAGCCCTCACTTATGATTAGACTTGTGTTCTTTTTTTAAAATAAACCGTTATTAAAAGGTGAAGGTTTGGCGGGATAAGCTACCTAAGCCTAAGAATTTGGCGAAGATGCTGATATTTACATGGAGCGACTGCCGTCAGATCTCTACAATCCACAGGGAAAACCTGACCTTTCTTAGGTAGGGTTCCACATCTTTCGAAATATAATTTCTTGGCTGTGCGAGTTTTCTCACGTTTTCGTTCACCACCGAGCAAGTTTAGATGGATTTAAAAACCATTTCAGAGTGGTGTGATCAGTATACACTGTAAACTGTTTGTTTAGAAGTTTAGAAATTATATTTAAAAAGACGTGTTACCTAACCTGTGTAAAGTTTGATTTTCCCTCTGGGTTGTGGAGTTCTGTAGGTAGCTAATCGATTAGAAAACGAGATAACGTTAAGAAGAAGATTGAGGAGATAATAATAGCTTCGATAGGTAGAGGAGGCTGATCAAAGTCAGGGCACGTTAAAAAATTGTTTCTTCGTTCTTTCTTAATGTGTATGTAACATCATCAAAGTTACACACTACATCATCAACCGTAATACATACAGAGCATGATAGCATGTTACCCTACGATATATTATAGCTACGTCTGTGACGGGTTTAACAATGTAAACAGTTAGGCAATGTATAGCTACATTCAACAAAATAATAAGGTAACATTACTGAAGATTGCGGATTGAGGGAGAAACTTAACTTTGTCGTTAGAAAACTGTTGTCCCCTTACATCGACATAAATCGCAGTTAGTATATACCCAATTCAAATAAGTTTGTAATCGCAAAAAAAATGTGAATACTAAACTACAAATTTCATTCATAGTATTGGGATTTTTTCATTTACTTATGCTCCATGAGATTGCATCTTGCCAAATTTCATGATTCTATATCCCACGCGTTCTTAAGCAAAAGTATCTTAACCAACAGACTAACGGACAACAATGTGATCTTATAATGGTTTAGTTTCTCCTTTCGAGGTAGGGAACCCTGAATTTAAAAAATATAGCTTAATTAAGCTATAAATTTTAATATTGTCCTATATTTGGCAATAATTGAAAAAGAAACGTGTTAGAAACGAGGAGAAGGAAAAGCGGGAGAAAAGGGTCTACATTTTCTGGGAGACCTTTTTCTACATAATAATATCTCGATATTTTTCCTTTTCAAACATTTTAAAACTTCCATGTTATGGGAATTCTACCCAGCCGACGATAGGACGGGTTGGCTAGTACTAAATATATTGCAAAAGCACATTCAAACTGTAAAATAACGATAACTTACAACTTCTTCGTTCGCTTCTGACTTGGCATCGTCTGGTGACCATTTAAAATCCTGAGGTACTTGTCCCACTACCGAGGGCTTTGAGCCTAGACCTCGTCTTCCTTTTTGGGTTGAAGCTGCAACAGGCTCAACGCGACCATGTTCAAATTTACCTAAACCCTTTCCTAGTTTGAAACCCATATTGCTCATCATTCGCATAGACTTCTCTGAATAACTATTTAATGCATTATTAGTTTGGTTATCTTCAGATATGCTTTTATTATAAAATGTATTTTCACTTGAATCGCGGAAGCTGGCTCGCATTGAAACTTCTCCATTATCATTGTCTTCAAAACCAGGTCTGTAGTCGCCATATTGATCATTAGGAGAGGAACCATTTTCACTTAAACTACTTCGGCTTCTTCTTACGTCGTCATTGGGACTATTTTCTGCATAGCCTATTTTATTTTGAAATTGCTCACGACCAGAGTAATTAGCATGCGATGTATCTGGTGCCTCTTCATCAGATTCTTGTCTAACTGCAATGATTAATTTTAAAATACAGTTATTAAACGTAACAATTAATATTATCGGAAGACGGTCAACATTCAATTGTATATTGTCTACATTTCTTTGAACAATTTTCAATACTCGCGCACTGTAGTGCATTTTGTTTGGCCAGTTCCTGGTCTGTGAATATTGGATCCTATCTCCTGAAATCGTAGGATCACTATCTGAACTGTTGACAGCGACGCAGCAACAGTTCTCGCTATATAATACTAACTGTGCCAGATACTTCAAGAGTTTGGCATATGCTTTTAGCAGAATTTTATTAGAATAATGAATTTCTATATCTAATATTGGGCGTATTTTTAAGAAGCGAATGTATATACAATGTAATGTGACGCTCGACACTCACTGCCTATCCCGCAAGGACTTGGCGTGAAGATGTATTTCTTTTTTTTTATTTATGGTATTTCGTTCATTTGCCAAAATGAATTAAAAAAGGTTACTTATATTTGTACCTAGCAGCCCCGCGACTTCGTCCGCGCGGAGTTGGATTTAGTTCACTATTTTAAGGATTTTTTTCCCTGAGAAAGCCTTATTTTTTTCGCCAAAATGGAAGTAGTTGCTCCTTATAACATTAGTTATCTGCCAATAAAAGTCTGGTGAAAATGGCTCAGCCATTTCAGAAATTAGCCAAACAGACAAACACAAATTATAAAAAATCTTTTTTTGTAAAGTACTACATCGGGTCGTCGTACGGGGAAGTCCTAAAGTCCGCGGAATGAAAAGGTTCAAAAAGGAATAAAACAAAGTTATTTTTCTTTTTCTATGTAATCCCCCTTAAGCTCAATACAATTTTTACTTCTAGAAACTAGCCTCTCTGTCAATAAAATATTTTTTACTTTGCCCTCAAAATGGCTTAAAATAGCCTGTTTGACTTCATTGTCATAAGAAAAATTCTTGTGAACAGGCGCGTTGTCTTGCAAAAGCAACACACTCTTGGTCATCCCCCCCCCCCCCCCCCCTGTTTTTTCTTTGATAGCTTCTTTTAACCGATTCAGTATTTAACCGTCTCACTCTCCGGTTATTGTGATACCTTTCACTTTATAATCGATTAATAAAATACCCTCACACGCGTCTACTCGTTGTTCTTTTGACGCGGCGTGAGTATTCTAAGTATCCATCTTGCAGTGAGATTTGTCATGCCAAGATCGTAGAGAATGCTCAAAACGGTTGTATCGGATACTTCAACTAATTCAGATAGCTGTTATGCTACAGACGGGCATCTTCCAGTACAAGATTTTCGATTTTTTCCACGACGTCTGACACGGTGGCTTCAATTGTTTATTACATAAAGCTAGCTCCAACATTTTGGAGGATATGCTGCTGACTATGTAGAATATTTCATTGCATAACATGGTAATTAACATAAAGGTTACAAATACAAATCAATGCATATATTATATTGAAATTGAGACTACTGACAAGTCTACTATAATAATTAATAACAATAAATTATGATTTTAATATTAATAATTTTTTTTTTCTTTTTGTTGTACTGTGATCTGCGATCAGTCTTTTTTTTTTCCATCGACTATGAGCAGATATGATAAAAGTTCCTTAGTTCTGTGAGAGAAGTGATCCATTGACCATTACTCCCGCATTCACAAATCCAACTCTATTATGTGGTTACGTTTCAGTCTTTTTCTATAATTTATGCTTCCAAGTTCCACTGCCAGAGGATTTGGATGCATAGCTATTCGCTGTTTGTAGCTAGTCATAGATAGCTTTATTTCATCATTGATTGTATTGATGTTTAGCTCTCCATGCAATTCGCTGTTTCTCAGGAACCATGAAGCGTTGGTCAGGTTTCTAAGAATGCCATTTTGAGCTCTCTGTATGATGGCAATATTGGATTTACAAGCAGATCCCCACAGTTGAATACCGTATGTCCATATAGGCTTTGTAGATAAGAAGTTTATTGTCTGTACTTAGCACTGAATTCCTTCCAAGTAACCAATGAAGTGTCCGATATCTAAGATTTAGCTGTTCACGTTTTTTTTGTAGGTGTTTTCTCCAGGTGAGTTTTCGATCTAGATGCATACCCAAGTACTTAACAGACTCATTGTGTGGCAAGATGGCATCTCCCAATTGTACAGGTGGACAGTCTCCAGTGCGCAGTGCAAATGTGACATGTGTAGACTTAGAGGCACTTGCTTTGATTCGCCACTTAGCTAACCACTGCTCGATTTTGTCTAGCCCTTGTTGGAGGGTTTGTGACGCTTTGTAGCGATCGTTGCTGCTTGCGAGGATGGCAATATCGTCTGCGAATGTGGCCGTTACTACACTTTGCGTTTCAGGAAGATCGCACGTAAAGATAGTGTACAAAACTGGTCCCACCACTGATCCTTGCGGTACACCTGCATTTATGTTCTGAAATTTAGAGGTATATTCGCCATCCTTAACTTGAAATATTCTTTCAGAGATATACGATTTCAACAGCTCGAAGTATGCGTGGGGCAGTAGCGTTTTGATCTTACAAAGGAGACCCTTATGCCACACCCTATCAAAAGCCTGTTGAACGTCTAGGAAAGCTGCCGAACAGTATTCCTTGTGTTCTAGGGTCCTTCTTATATGGTTCACAACTCTGTGCACCTGTTCCACAGTGCCATGATTCTGTCTGAATCCAAATTGGTGGTCTGGGATTATAGATCGTTCTTGTATGGTTTTCATGATTCGTGACAACAAGATTTTCTCAAAGAGCTTTGAGGAAACAGGTAAGAGACTAATCGGTCTGTATGATCCAACTTCATTGATTGGCTTCCCATCTTTGGGAATCATTATGATTTGGGAGATCTTCCATATGACTGGATAGTAACCTACTCTTAAGATACTATTGAATAAAATTGCTAGAAAGACTATTCCTTTTCTAGGTAGTTCAAGGAGAACCTCTTTAGTGATCTGATCAAATCCTGGAGCCTTTTTATTGTCAAGTCGAGTTAGGAATTTAAACACCTCTCGTGGAGTGGTATGTTTAATGGGGATATCTAGTTGGAAGTCCTGGTTCAGTATATCGTCTATATCATGGTTATTACTAGTGGCTTCATTTGGTTTGAATACATTAGATAAGTGGGTCGCAAAGGTATCTATTCTTTGCTGTGGTGTTTTGGCCCATTTACCACCTTCTAATCTTAAGGCCGGTTTGGTTCTTTTTGGTTGGTTTAGACCAGAGGTTGCCTTCCATAGTGAGTAATCCGTGGACTTAGTGGCAGTCAATGATTCCAACCGATATGACAGAGTTTCATTTTTGGCATTTCTGAGCAGTTCTTTAAGTTCTCTAGGCGCTTTGTTGTATGCTTTTTTGTCATCTTCATGTTTACTGTAATGCCATGTTCTGCGTAGTCATCTTTTTTGTCGTATCTTATTTCTTATGTCCAATGGAACAGAGTTGTGCCTGGGTTTGTAGACCGGTTTATCAGGAGTCATTGACCAACAGGCGACCTGAACCAAGTTGGTAAAGTGAGTTGCCGCTGTATCTATGTCATTCGGTGTTTTTAACGGAATCCGAAGATTGAGCCTCTTGTTTATAATTTCACGGAAAGAATCCCAATCCGTGTACTTGTTGTACAGCTTTAGAGTTGTTTCATATTCTAACAGAATTGTGCTGAGTGTTAAGAGAACCGGAGTGTGATTAGAGGATCCATCCAGACAGGAGTTAATTGAGGTGAAGTATTGTGACATGCCCTTACAAATAAAAAAGTCTATTACGTCGGGTAGGGTCGGGTCGGGTTTGTTCATGTCAGTAGACCAGTGTGTCGGTTCAGCTGTAGACAGCGTTGTCAGGTTGTTGCATTCGATTGACAGTTTCAGTTGACGTCCTCGTGTGGTTGTTAGTCTTGAGCCCCAGTAGGGGTGTTTGGCGTTCCAGTCGCCTCCGGCCGCAAATCTGGGGCCGAGAGTACTGAAATAGTGTGTTAGTTGTTCCTTTTTTATTTTGTGTTTTGGTGGACAATACACAGCCGAGACGTTAAAGTTGCCCGTCTTTCCCTCCACTGTTATAGTGGTCGCCTGGAGATATTCTGTTTGATACCCTGCTAGTTCATGGTGTTTTATGGACGATCTCACAATGACTGCTGTTCCTCCATGTGCTGTACCATCTGGGTGTTTGGTGTCGTAAATTGTATAATTTTTTATTTTAACTGAGCTTCTATCGGTGAAGTGTGTCTCTGATATCAACAGTATATCAATCCTGTGGGTAGCCAATAACACCTCCACTTCATTGACATTTGGTGATAGGCCATTAATGTTCCATGTTACAATATTTAATGAGGGCATTACGACAACTTTTCGACGAGAGTCGAAATAAGTCCCATAAGTAATATTAATAAATACATAATCTTTTATAATAAAAGAAACTAAATAAGATATTAATTTTAACACAGCAATTAATTAAGACACAGCAGCATCTTCATCATTTGTGCAATGGGCGTCCACTGCTAACTACAGGCCTCCCCCTAACTTCCACAGCAATTGGATCTGTGACACTTGCATCCATAGGCTCGCTGCAATCTTCACAAGATCATCGATCAGTTCATGGTTAACGCAACATACAATGAATGTACCAAATTTTAAAGTCAATGAAGCAGTTTATCAATTTTCGTCGCCAGTATTTCTACTGCATAGATATTGCTGAACATCAATTTATCTGACAATAGCGCAATATCAATAATGGGCAATACTATTAACAGAGGTGGCAAACTAAAGAAAACATATAGGTTTAAATCTATCACTTACATCTATCGCTGTCGTTGGTTAACAAACTGGCAAATAAAAGCAAGTGCCTCGAAGTCTACACATATCACATTTGCAGTGCGCACTGTAGACTGTCCACCTGTACAATTGGGAGATGCCATCTTGCCACACAATTAGTCTGTTAAGTATTTGGGTATGCATCTAGACCAAAAACTTAACTGGAGAAAACTTGGTTACTTGGAAGGAACTCAGTGCTAAGTATAGACAAGAAACTTCTTATCTACAAGGTCATACTAACGCCTATATGGACATATGGTATTTAACTGTGGGGATCTGCTTGTAAATATTACAATCATACAGAGAGCTCAAAATGGCATTCTTAGAAACCTGACAAACGCTTCATGGATCCTGAGAAACAGTGAATTGCATGGAGAGCTAAAGTCAATGATGAAATAAAGCTATCTATGACTAGCTACAAACAGCGAATAGCTATGCATCCAAACCCTCTGGCAATGGAACTTGGAAACATAAATTATACAAAAAGACTGAAACGTAACCACATAATCGAGTTGGATTTGTGAATGTAGGAGTAATACTCAATGGATCACTTCTCCCACAGAACTGGAACTTTTATAATATCTGCTCATAGTCGATGAAAAAAAAAGACTGATCTCAGATCATAGTACAACAAAAAAAAAAGTAGATTTATTTAACTTCTACATTGTAAGCTTGTAGAGCTTTCCAAATGAAGCAGTGGGAAATTATGTCAAAAGCTTTACAGTAATCAATGAAGCCTATATATAAAGAGCTTGATTAAATTATTATAATTTCTCTAGCAGTTTTTCTATTACTTGTATGTTGTTTATCATGGAAAAATCCAATCAGAAACTCGCTTGTTCTAGTGGTTGTCTCTCTTCTATTTTTGCTATTAAAATACCCAAAAGCAGTGATGAGAATAATTTATAAACGTTAGCCAGCGTAAAATATCCTGCCTTTTTTTATACAATGTCGGGAGGCATACAAACATACAGCCCACCTGATCTAAAGTGGTTACCATACTCTATAAACGCGTGCAATACATTAAGTATCACTCGCATGATGCCTCTACCTCTACTCCTAACACAGCAACTCCATAAGAGTTTAGTAGAGACCTCACTCACACACAAGAACACAAGAATCCTCTTGGGAGTTGTTATTTGGCTGCAATATTCTGTGAGATGGAGGTACATCCTCAGATGGGCTGCTTTGAACCGTCCTACTTCTCTTAAAATATCCAGACCACAGACATGTTCGTGCACACAAATGTTTGTCTTATGTAGGAATCGAACTGAGCATTGGTGTCAAAGTCGCATCATTCACAACTGAGTTACCGAACTCGTCAAAAGTGCCTTGTGTTAGTTTCTTCCTGGTTCGCTCCTAGCCTTTGTATCCATTTTCTATGTGTGGTTAGTTCTCTGCTGGCCCTTTTTTCGCATCTATATGTTGTTAAGTTTCTCTCAATGAAATCTTTTTGATTGTCGCAGTATTGTCGAAATGCTTTATTGGCCTCTTTATATGTCTTTTAGATCATCTTCATTTCCTTTGTTTTATTTTTGTTGTGCTGTTAATTTGGTACGCTTCTTAATTAATTGTAATGCACAGTTTTTGAGTATCTTATGGTTAACATTGATACAACTACCAATAAAATACAAATTTTATATATAATAGATTCATATGTATTATAATCAAACTTTGTACAGTGGATTTCGGGTATAACGACAATGAAGGGACCACTCTATTTTTGTCGTTATATCCGGAAGTCGTTACAGGCAAAGGTAAAGAGATACAGACACGTACACATGTGTAGTTTATATTCATTTATTATTGAAAATATTTGCACAGATAGTTATTCACCGGTACATTTAAAAAAATGTACATGTAAAGCATTGTTTTCACCGTTTTTCAATTTTGAAATGATTTCCGCCTTTTCTTTAACAGTGAATGTGCGTCTAGCAGCCATACTTATTCAAAAGTTTACTAAACCAAGTTGCTACTCAGAATATCACTTTGTAACTGAACCATAAAAGCTCCGAAACGTATAGGCTTCCCTACCTACTTAGTTGATATCTATAAACAAAAGGTAAAGGTCTCCACACTTGCTGACCATCTGTGTGCAATGGATGTAAACAAAAGATAAGAAATGTTTGTGAAAGAAAAAAATCTTTGTGTCTTTGGCGGCCGACTCCGGTCGCAATATCTGCATGGGATTTCTAGGAATTTGTTACAAATGATTCATTAAAAACAGTCGCTACACCCGAACTCGGCGTTACATCCAAAGTCGCTATAGCCACATGAATTTTGTACTAAAGTATGCTTTAAATTCAAGGGACTTAGATTTAACGTCGCTATAGGTAAATGGTCGCTACAACCAAGGTCGTAATAAATGATATCCACTGTATATAAAATAAAAATTACAAAATTACATTAGCACAAGCACATTTGTTACAACAAAACAATCCCCACACCATTAGCTACAATTTGTTAAAATTAATTTAGTCGTTTCAGGTCCATGAATAGCAGCCTGTATGCTCTGTATACAGACTTCTATTCATTATATTTGCTTCAACATGGTTGGCTAATGAGTGACATAGTTATATGTCAAATTACTATTATATTTACCTGAACCATGAGAAGTAGTAGATGAAGCTCCAAATGTATCAACACGGGCCCGTTTCAAAGGAACTGGGCTTTCATCGCTGCTCGACTCTTCGTCAGAGGGATCTACAGTACATAAATATATAATATTTATAGAGTGATAACAAAAGCATTTTAGAGTTTAGCGAAGCAACTTCATATATGTTAAATCTAAAAACTAAATAATAAGTACAATTATTACGTTAAAGCATTTGCAAACAATATTTTATTTAATGTAAGGTTAGATGGAAATGACGGAATACAATACACACCTGATAAATTCATTTTAAGCACAATTAATTACGAACAACAGCAAAATATGTAAACTTTGATGTTGATTTGACGTGAAGTTCGTTTTGGCTTATCTTTCTTATGTAATTCGCAGTGATAATCTGTTAATGAAAAAAGAGGATACAATATAAATTATATTCATACGTAAAAACAAAAACATTGGGATCTCCCGCAAACAGATAAAAAGCAGACCACAGATAGGGTAAGGGTACACACACGAAAAATAATTTCTATTTTTTTTAATTTAATATCCGACAACAGATGTCGTACGCAAATCGCTATACAAAATATTATTTCATTAATTAATTCTCCAGTAATAAGCTTCCAGCAAATTATAACTAAATTGGGATATTCTTATTTTAAAATTACAACATAAATAAACTTGAAATTATTAATAATACTATTTTATTTCAAATACTTGTAACTCTTTACAGACACTGTCGTAAACTATTCAAAGGATAATTATTCATTCTCTGCATTAAACATAAATCTATTAATAATGTTTTAAGATTAGCGGACTGGCGAATATCACATTTCCCGTAGGATTTTTTTGTAACGTATCACTATTTTCAGGTCAATCGACAGTCCTGATTAAGGCCATCAGGTATTGTTAAGAATACCTGATGGCTGAAGCAGATTTAAACTACCAAGGAATTAGCGGCATGGTTTAACGTTACTTTACCTACAATACTGACTCATTTGCATCTAATCAATAAGATAAAAAATATGAAAAATTGGTGCCTTGTGATCGCGAAAACTGGCCCATGGTCAAACGCTGCAACAGTGCCTTAAAGCAAAGCATACCAATAAAAGGGTAATGGTAATGGTTTTGGCGGTCTCTTCATGGCGTTACTCACTATAGCTTTCTAAGGTCTGGTCAAGCAATAACGCAATACGCAATAGAGACAAAAGAATCTCTTGGTCTGTCTTGCTCACACATACGTGTTACACGATAATGCTATCTCTTCTGTACGGAGGTATTTATTCAGATTTCTAACCGTAATTGAGCAAATGTAATAGAATAGAATCGTTAATAGATTCAGGCGTTATTTTGCGAAAATCAAATTTACATACAATTTGATCTAACCTGCTTTGTGTGCTTCCGCCACCAATTAGTTCATGCGGCCTAGCGCCGGCCGCACCCACCCGTAATCGTAAGAATAACATGCTACAACGCCTGATGATGCCTCGTGGAGAGGCGAAACACGTATCGCAGCGACGACCAGGCCAGTCGTGGCAGCGACGGTGCTGGTGGGGGCATGCGGATTCTGTTCCAGATGGCGGACGACCACAGCAGCCGAGGCAGGGACTACCGGAGCAGCCATGGCAGCGTCGGCATGTAGCACGCACTAACAGTAGTGAGTGGGTGCCGGCCGGCGCTAGGCCGCATGAACTAATTGGTGGCGGAAGCACACAAAGCAGGTTAGATCAAAGAATAGAATCGTACTAAAAAGAAATGATATGTTTACAAATTATTTACTAGCCTCTGCTTTGAACGTGTTTCGTAAAGGTTATGCACACATATTGAACATTTTACCGGAGTCTGCACTTTGATCATTATTAACTATTTGTTTATTTTTGGTGACTTGATCGTCACTGTCACTCATATTTTGATTCAATATTAATATCACTGATTCGAATTCTTTGCAGCAATTATAAAATAATAAGAGTAATGATGTTATACCGGGTGACTAACTCATTCTTGAGAATACCATGCCATGCTGTGTAAGTATAGTAGAATCTATTAATGTGAAAATTTGAATTTAATATTTTATTTTTGACGAGCTCGGTGGCGCAGTGGTGAAACGCGTTGTTACGCTACTTTGACACCAACGCTCGTGGGTTCGATTCCCACACAGTACAAACATTTGAGTGCATGAACATGTCTGTTTGTCGTGGTCAGGGTATTTTCTATGTATAATAAGTATGTATTTACAAAAAAAAAAGTATTTACGTATGTTTATCAATTGTCTAGTACCCATAACACAAGCTTCGCTTACTTTGGGGCTAGGTGGCGCTGTGTAATTTGTCCGACAATATTTATTTATTTATATATTATTTTGAATATTACAAAATAATTAAGACAGGCCGACATGTTTTTAGACATAGTCACCCTACTGGTATACACGTGGCTTTTCCTTTGAAGGTGCCACAAAGAAACGTTGCGTACGCTACGTTTCTACGGTGTAAAAACTGTTTCAGTTATAACGTTTATTATTATATGTTTACACTTATTACCATAGCAAAACAAATATTTTAGTATAAATATACTATGTCATATTTACGAGAATATTATTATCGATATCGGTAAATAGACAGGGTATATGGGTCACCCTGTCTATTTATCGATATCGATAATAAAATTCTCGTGCTCAACTTTAGGGTAACGTATGACCTAGCGTCGGCCAATCGGAGCACAGCGGTCACCGCAATGATTTGGCGGAATTATTGTCAAACAAAATAAGCGACATTTCGTCTCTATTAGGTTACGTTCTCGGTGGCTCCCTCAGAATGCGCCCCTATCATTACAACCGAGTACAAGCTCTCCATACTCCTGATTCTCAACCTCGTGTAATAAACACCTCAAACATAGATTATACGAACAAAATATCAAGTTGTGATTTACCAAGACCTGAGTAAGGTAGATATCGTCAGCGTCCACTATAAATACACAAGATCTACGGGTGACGTAGTGACAGCCCACTCGGGGCTACATAGTCAGGCCAAAAAAAAAAAAAAAAAAAGAGAAAAAGGATGCATTCACATTGCCGCGGCCGCCGCGGGGTGCATCATATATATAATAAAGTACTCTGTGGGGTGCATTATTCGAACGGATTTGCAAAGTTTTCACTAAGATTTCTTACTCATTTTGACAGATAACTAAATAAAAAAAGTGAATACACCTACAGATACCAACCCATATCCTCGCCATGGTAATTGAGAATTCTAACACAAATTAGAATTATGATGTGGCAGAAATGTCAAAATTTTACATAAAGTAGTTATTCTGTTTCTCAGAGAAAGTATATACCTAGAGTTGACAAACGCGTACACCCGTAAGGGACGGCAACAAAAGTACATACAATAACAAGGTTACCAGACTGTGGAAAATTTACCCCACTACATAATGCGTTTCGAAAATTTGAAATTTACAATGTACCCAGATAACTGTTTACCATAAGAAACTTGCATATAATGTGTATTGTGTGGTATAATAATATGATATTAGCAATGTAAAAAAATCGAATAAGTCTATACAGCCATTTCTACACACAAAGTAATAAAAGTTAATATTTACATACGTATGAAAACTACAGTATCTGAATAGATGAACAAACATATTTGCACTTTAATATTATTAAAATAGTATTTTTTTACGCAAATAGAGTTACTGTATAGATCTATTAATTAATAGTAAGCCTGAGTTAGTTTCAGTAAGATCTGTGAAATCATTGGAATAAGGATAGGAGATTGGTCAAACCTAGCAGAGTTATATAAATTAAACAATATATTTTTCTATTTTAGACATATATTTTAAAATACAAGCGATGACATGATACTAAATATAGGCATAGATATGAGATAAAAGATAAAAAACACTTTATAGACAATTTGTAAATAAAAATATTCGTGCCTTACAAACTAGCATTTATGTTTATTTTTTCATATATTTTTATTCTTGAAATCAATGTTATTAGATCGATTTTTCTACATCGTGTATTTATATAAATATCGTGAGAATGAAACAGTCGTCGAATATTCATGGTTACATTTACATACACGGTTTTTAGTTAAATCTTCTTTACACAATAAATGCGGATTATTCCTTCTTAAAATTAAACATAAAAAATTTCAATAATTGTCATGTAAAAAAGAATTAGTGCCAGGGATGATTTAAGTGTAAATATTAAACAAAGGTAAACAATCTTTGTTTTTAAACATTTTGTATTGCGCATCATGGTTTTCATTAGACTTAAACTAAAGCTACAATTGATCAAGGATTATCCTTTCACATATTGTACTCAAAAGGTGGTAAACTGCTACGGTCCCTTAATTCCCTAGTTCACTCTTTTCCTCTAACTTGTATAATGATATCTATCATCTATACATCGATTGCATTAAAATTCTGTATAATGACAGATAGTTCAGCACTTTTATTTCAAGTCGTTTAGTTTTTGACCATAATATAGCTAATTTCTTCTTGCGTGACTCAGCCAGTAATGTTTTCAGTCTCAATTCAAAAGTAAACTTTAATTTTCATGGTGTTAATGTAGTGTCCGTCGCTATTGGAAGCCCTGGATGGTCTGGAAAATAGGACAATTTTAATTTTGTAACGCATTATTAGCATGTAATATCGACAGCCTAGTACTAACATTATATTAAAACTACTGTCAATACTATAATTTAGTTGAGCTTTACATATTTAAAAGTTTACAAATTCAGACAATATAAAATGCTTGATTAACATTTATGTGTTGACACAAAAGCATGTGTGTGTGCATGATTAACTTGATTAACGTGGTATAAATAATTGGTATAGAATAATCTACACGACTACCCTCCATATCTTTCACAATTACCTGTATAAATATAATCAACCCATCAACATCATATCAACCCATACACACTTCATTACTGGAGTACGGGTTCTTATTTCAACCAAAAGACCTTAGAAGATATATCCCGAAACTACTCAATTACGGATTGTCGGAGTCGTTAGAATATTTTCATATGTTTTTGTACTTCAATTATACGTTTCTACGACTAAAATGTAACTATGTAAAATTTCAAGTCTGTACGTGAAACTTTCTAAGACAGACTAGCAGACGAACACGCAGGCATGTAAATCATCTAATTTAGTTCCTTATTTTTTTAATACCTATCATCATATATACTCGCCAACAAACTGTTATAACAGTTTGGCGAACATAATAATTTGTACTATGTAACTGTATCGTGTAAATAAATAAATAAAAACAATATATATCAGTTGAGAATGCGGAAGCTTGCATTGCCAGAGGAACACCTGGTTCATCAACAAATCAAATCTTGACGAACCAGGTCAACAAATGTTAACTTACGTGTATGGTGGATGTTGAAACTGACGACTTATCCAAATAAATTTCTTCCGAAAGCAGTGGTCTTTAAAATGTTTGGAACATATACGACTGTACTCGGCTCCGAATTCTGTCGTCCAGTAGCAAAAATCTATGCATTACGCACACTGACGACTTTAGGAAATCTAAAAAATAAACATACATCTAAGATTAAACAAGTTAACATTTTTAATTTAAAAATAAATAAATACATTTTGACGAAAAATTATAAACAAAACAGTATACAAAAAGTAAGAAGTTAAAAAAAAGGTTTCGGTACCCATATAATTTACCCATAATTTCGGGGTGTTTTCCCATACTACATACTGGTAACCCTAAAACGCTCATTATACCGATAAATTGAAAATACAACAGAAAATGGCTGACGCATTACCCACAGACAACCTTCAAGATTTAGGCGGTTTATACTAGAAATACTTTTTGTAAATTAAACCGATATTTTCATTGTTTTTACGTTATTATACAAACAATTTATTTAAAAACTACATGTGTATCTAATTTTCGCAAAATATTTGATAATAACTATTAAAACTTTATACTTACGTATGAAAGGTTATGTTTTCGTATTTTTACTAACTGAGGCTTTTGCAGCCTTTTACACAGCAACGTACCATTGTTAAAGTAAAAAGACAATCCCAAACAAGCAAAAGAACACAAATTTGCACTAATATTTCCCTTATATTTAGTAATTTATGCAAAAAATTTGTTGTACTACAAGGAACGAAATGATTGTTTGCCACGAATTTGTTTTTGTGGCAAACACAAAATATTGAAACTATGACAGGGACAAAAAATATTTTATCTGTCTCTTTCCTTCTTATGAGGAACTGTATAGATTTATCACGTTCTATCTTGGTATTATTTGCTTGTCACCTCTAGGTATCCTTTCTCTTTGTTCTGTTCATATAATACTAATTTCGCAATATTTTTTTTTTTTATTTCGGGGAAAAGAAATCTTGAATATGTGGGAATTTGATAAACTCGATCTAGCAACCCTTTTCATTAGTTACCGTCGTCCATTTTGATTTCGAATTGTTGTCCAGTCTTACTTAATCTTAACGCGTCTAAGCCTAAAATACCAATATCGTGGTGTTCACTATTCAAATTTACTATATAATATTCTCCTGTAATTAACAGCTTTGATAATTTGGAAAAATGGTTGATCGCATTGACATGGCCCTAGACGACATCATAAAAGCGAGTAAAAAGGGTAGAGGCGTTGGAGGAGCTGGAAGAAAATTTGATGGAAACCGAAGACCCGGTCGTGGTGGTGGAAGTTTTCGTAATGGGCGCGCAGGTGGCATATTGCGGGGCAGAAACCGCGGAGGAGTATCCAAGCCTACTAATTACACAAGGGTAAATCCAATAATTAGATGATTATACAATTGCATATGGCGGACAATGTGTGGAGAAAATGACGCATCACCATTAGTACTCGAATGACGCTGAATTCGGGGAAATTACATTTTACCTACCTAGTTCTTTGGATGTTTATTTGTGAAACTGCGGAGTTAGACTCTGCCTCATTCCATATTTTTTTGCACTGGCCGCGGTCCGCATTCGTTTTCATGATAAATTGTCTTGAGAGTCGTTATATATTTTATCTATGTATAATTTTAACCACTTAACATGATTTGTGGCAGTATGGTTCTGTCTGAGATGAAACCACACTGAACAAAATGTTCCTGACGTCTAATCTGTCAATATGCAGAAGTGGCATTTTTTTGAAGATGAGTAACCTGCCCATGGTACTGAAGAAGTGCAATGCGAGTAGAGATGTAATTGAGGAAGTGGTTGCTTGTATAAAGGATCCTGCTACCTATCGTCGTCAAATCCAGTGATCAGGCTTAGTTGTAGTGGTCAGTGGCAGAAACAACAGCCATGTGGTGTTTGACATCAATGTGAAACTTGAGACATTTCATATTAGTGCTGCAACAGTGTGATCATATTGTAATGAGTCATGAAATTGTTATTTCTTTTTATGTATAATCAACCTTTGATGTTATCAAAATGTTAATTGTAATAATGTAATTAAATAATGTGGAATGTATTAGCTTAAACAACGGGTGTGTTTTGCTGTGCATTTTGAGTGTATCCATACTCAAAGAGGCTTGGAGTAGCCAGCTGGCATGCTCTATGAAGGACGACTATTTCAGGGTGATGTTAACAGCACATGGAAACATGACATGTTCAGTGACTTTGGAGAGAGGAAGATGCAGCAGCGAAGTGGCCCCATCACTACTGGACCCACAAAGCTGCTAGTTTCCAATTTAGACTTTGGAGTTTCAGATTCTGATATACAAGAGCTATTTTCGGAATTTGGAATTTTAAAGAGTGCAGCTGTGCATTATGATAGATCTGGCAGATCTTTAGGTAAACATATATTTATTATATCATAATATTTTTAAGTCTGGACTAATGTCATTTGTAAATAAGTATTAAAAGTGCGAAAGATTCTCTACAATACTTTGGTCATGTACAGCTTTGTCATGAGGTAATTATGAGTTATAAGGTGGTGATAAAAGACCTACTTCTTTTTGGACGTTATTTTGATCTTCTTTTTCACCAGTTTAAAAAATGAGGAGATTCTTAATTGGACCTTTTAGATTTAGGTACATGTTACACCATAATTTGCCTATTATTCTTGATACACTTTTATCATTGTAATAGAAGTTCATTGCTGTGAGGAAGTAGATTATTGTCATTATTTACAATTCGTCACTGTACACCTCTGCAGTTAACGTAACAGTTTAACTTAAAGCTTATTCAGTAAGTACTAAAATGAAACAAGATGTAACTAAGTTGTTATTCATTAGTTATATTTTTCAATAACATTAAGAGATAGATTGTATATCTTTATTTGCCATTGGCCCCTCGCAAGCACTTAGACCTGTCTTTCATTTATAACAAACCATAAGTAACATTAATGATGTATTATTAAATCAAAGCTAGCTTGCTATCTCATTCTTTCATTCACTGAAACATTTCGAATGTAATTTCAAATTGTGCACTCTTTGTAGGCAAATGAATAAAATGATGGCATGTAGACACCAACTGTAAATAGACTGCACACGGTGCAGTGAACCTTCTATCCCATATCTCTGCAATATGTCTCACAGTTCCTTTAGCAAAGCCATATCAGATGCTTTCTCAAGATCCACACAACCATATAAAGCCTTCTGGTCTATGGCTAGATGCTTCTCCATGATATTGCGGAGCAAGAAAACTTCCCCTTCCATTTCAGAATCCTCCCACAGCATTCTATCGGATTTCACCCTCATTCTCTTTTCAATTACCTTTCCGTATACATACTGCTGCTAAGCTGATCAAACTGATGGCCCTATCCTATAGCTGGCGCAGTCCGTGTGTGACCCCTTGCCTTTATACAAGGGCACGATGACTGCACATCTCCAGTCCATTCGAACCCTTCCAGTTCTCCAGCATAGATTGCATAAGTACCAGAAGGCACCCCGGATGAATGTGCCACGTAGTTTGATCATCTCAGCTGTAATCAGATAAATTCCTGCTGACTTTCCGTTTTTCAAGCTTCGTATTGACCATTCGATCTCATCAATAGTAATGCATTCATTGGACGTTGTCAATGTGAGTAACTGTCAAACTCACTCTCATTGCCAACGTCTGATACATAGTATATAGTCTTGTTACAATTTATTATTAGTATAGATTATACTGCCGGTATATTTAGCCAAAAACATTATTGTTGAATTACAGGAACTGCTGATGTTGTATTTGAGAGACGAGCTGATGCTTTAAAAGCTATGAAACAATACAATGGTGTTCCATTAGATGGACGTGCCATGAACATTCAGTTAGCTACTTCCGAAATTTCTAGCTTCAGATCTGATGACCGAGGACGTCTTGGTGGTAGTGGGGGTGGTGGACCAATGAGACGAAATTCAAACAAAGGTATGGCCACAATCTGTTAGTTATTATTTTGTTGTTTATTAATAACATAAGAAGTCATACATGCTTACAGGGCATCTGGTGCGAAATAGTTGCCATAGCATATGAATGCGTGAAATACAATAACACTCATGCTATGCCACCTCTGTTACTAGCACAACTCCTTAGGAGCTTACTGGTAACGTCACTCATTTGCAGGAACACAACAAACCTCCATGGAATTGTTGTTTGGCTGTGATTTTCTGTAAGGTAGAGGTACTTCTCCAGATGGGCTGATTTGACTTACCCTGCTTCTGTTAAACCTCATACCTCCATTAGTTACCTACTTTGAGTTTCACCACAATAAACAAATATTCAGGAGGAAATTCCTAAATGAACGAAGTTGAAAGTTAACTTAAGTATTGATGTATTCCATTTTTCTTATACCACTAAGGTGGAAAACAAGCGTACGGCCTGCCTGATGGTAAACAGTTATCGTAGCCTATGGACATTTGCAACACCAGGGGTGTCACTCTTGCGTTGCCGACCCTGTACCTCTTCACGCCTTTCTTGAAGAACCCCATACTGCAGTCCCTTGGGGAAACCTGGCAGGGAACTCATTCCACAACTTAATAGTTCACAGTAGAAAATTTCTCTGGAACCGCACATGTTATAATTTAAATGAGGGTTGTATTGTTGTATAGTGTGCTGCTCATTGAAAATGGATACAGCAAGTTTGTTTAGTTACACAAGTTAAAATCCTAAAAAAGAGATACTTTGTAAAATATTTTTTGTACTTCGATAATGGAATCACAGGACTCGAAAACAAATGCATTGATTTTCAAAGACAATAATATAGGATTATTTAATTTGTTTTTATTGTAGTGTAACATTTTACCCTACCCTTGTATAAAGGCAAGGGATCACGCATGGACTGCGCCAACTATAGGGCCATCAGTTTGATCAGCTAAGCAGCAAAAGTATAAAGGCACAAGGAGGATTCCGAAATGGAAGGGGATATACGGATCAAGTTTTCTCGCTCCGCAATATCGTAGAGAAGCATCTGGCCACAGACCAGAAGGTTTTCTGCAGTTTTGTGGATCTTGAGAAGGCATTTGATAGGGTTATGCGAAAGGAACTGGTGCATATTGCCGAGATATGGGATTGACGGCTCACTGATGCGTGCTGTGCAGTCCACCTACAAGGATTGCTCAGCATGTGTGCGAATAGATGGCAACATGTCCTGGTTTGATGTCAAAATTGGTGTCAAACAGGGTTGCATGTTGTCTGCTAGGCTGTTTATTCTGTATCTCGATAGTTGTCTACAGAGAATAAGATCGACGAATGTAGGATTACGCATGGGTGACCTAGTGGTGAACTGTCCGCTGTATTCAAATGATGCCATCCTGTTAGCAGAAACACCATCTGAGCTGCAAACACTAGTCACAATGATGAAAGACGAATGTATGAAGGAAGGCTTACTATTGAATGCGAAGAAAACAAAGATTATGGTATTTGAAAGAGAAGAAACCAGAACCAATGTAAGAATTACGGTAGATGATGAAGTGTTGGAACAAGTGAATGAGTTTGTATATCTTGGATGCGCTTTCAGCAGGGATGGAAGGTACACCGCAGATGTGGAAAGGCGAGTGAGTGCTGGGAATAGTGTGAATGGAGCGTTGGGAAAACTTCTTGGCAGTAAAATCCTGAGCCAGAAGGCGCAGCTGGCTATACACAATGCAGTGCTGGTCCCAATGCTTACTTATGGAAGCGAGAGCTGGGTATGGCAGAGAGAGCATGAAAGTAGGATATACGCAGTTGAAATGCGAGCGTTGCGCAAAATCTGTGGTTTAACGCTTGCAGACCGTATCCGCAATGATGAGGTTAGAAGCAGAATTGGTCTGAAAGAGAGTGTCGGTGTTAAAATAAGAAGAGGCATGCCCCGTTGGTTTGGACATGTAGAAAGAATGCAGGATGAAAGAATGACGAAGCAGATATACAATGCAAAAGTGGAAGGATGTAGGAGCCGAGGAAGGCCAAGACTTACCTATCATGATCAGATTGGTCGTGTTCTATCAGAAGGTGATGTCAGGAGCCCTAGAAACCGGCGAGCGTGCATGAAAAGAGCAATAAATGTGAAAGAAGCGAGTGAGGTATGTAAGGATCGAGTCACGTGGCGCTCGGTTCTCTCTGCCTACCCCGTAAGGGATTTGGCGTGAAGTTATAGATAGATAGATAACATTTTACACAATCAACGTACAAATAGAATTTTATTTGCACCAAATTATATTTGTACCTTTAATATAGATAGGATCTTAGGAATAAACCTAATTTTAATATTATATTGAGGAAGCCTATTTTATACATGCTATCCCTTCAAAGTAGAATTACCTACCAATATCCATTGTTTGTCATTAAATTAAGTAATGGGTGGGGGAGAGGAAGCGTTCCTCCCATTCTCCTCTCAAAACGAAAAAACTCTGAAGTGTATGTAATAGTTTTGCAAGAAAAATCATAAAAAATTCAGGTTATATACTGTGAATTTCAAATGTTGCTTTGAAAGTATCCTCCTGAATGTATCCTCTTTATTGTGGTGAAACTCAAAGTAACTAAAGGCGGTAAGAGGTTTAAAAGAAGCAGGTCTGTTAGGTAATATGCAAATGTGTGTTTTATATAATTATGGAGTTTCCATGCTAAAGTAGAACACAATATATAAGCAATCTCTCAAACTGTTGTGTATCGATATCATAAGATATCAAAAGAGGTCTTCATTTCATTTGTTAAAATCCATTTGTACAGGTGGAGTAAATAGAACCCCAAGTGGTGGCGGCGGGGGCGGCCGCGGCGGGGCTCGTCGTGGTCGGGGCGGTGCCGGCCGTGGCAGGCGACCCGTGCCTACTGCAGAACAGTTGGATGCAGAACTAGATGCATATGTCAAAGAAATTAAGTGAAAATGTTTGTAGTGCAGTGCTAGGACGCTATATCACACATATTGTGTGTCAGATGAACTATAAAGTACTTGACACAATTAATTATAAATAAATAACCATTGGTTTGAACAACTATTTTGATGACGTGAGTAAAAAATGGCCAAGACTTGTTATGAGAATAATTTTTAATAAATAGTAATTTCTTAGAACAGATTTTTTATGAATGAACCCTTTTCTTCTTTCCTTGAATTAAAATGAATCTATACTTACGAGAAATATGTATGTACAGGTCCCTCAGCAAGAGTTGAGGTGAACACAGTACTCACTGATGTAATATTTGCATACATGGATGTTGCATTTTTGTTCTATGTATATTTTATAGTAGTATAAGATAACCAACGTCAATAAAAGGAGTAGGTTATCCATCGACTGTATTTTTATTTGTTTAGCTATATGTATAGGTCTTTGTAAAGCAAATAAAACTTTAAAATCCAGTTATTTTACCATATAGAGATATATTTAAAATAAAAAGTTAATCTGTGTCTGAAAGTTCCCCTATGCGCATGTGTCCATACTGCTTGAAGATGCAGAAAATGACTTCATCTGATGATTTCCCAACTTGTATTATGAACTTATTGGTGTGTTTTGTCTATTTTAGGTTCTACCTTCATGTATTCTTCTTTTTCTTGAACTTTTCCGAAAATAAATTTGAAAGTTGCTGCATCTATGGCATTGACTTCTTCAACTAAGGATCCAGCGTAAAATTGACATTTCGAACTGCTACCTTTTCTTTTATTATTCCCCAACAATTTCAATAGGGTTTAACTCTGGGTGATAAGGCAAACTTAGGACAATAATATTGGCTTAGTACAATTTTCTGTAAATTGTACATCGCGTTTTTGCAACCTGTCTACCATTTCACCTTTTTTGAACTCTATTTTGAACATTTTCACATTCTACATTGTGATATGGTGCATTATCTATAACAGATTTCCGTTCTAGGTTTGGTAAAACTTTTTCTTTTAACCATTTACTATAATTGTGGATATTCGTAGAACCATGGTAGTCACCCTACCAGATAATAGTATTAGTAGTCATTTACAGATGTGATTTGAAGGTTAGTGACGTAAAGTTAGTAAAAATACACCAAGCATGAACAATTGTAATCAAATTTGGGCTGTTGTTGAAAAGTGGTAGACATTGATATTTGAATTGCTGTGAATGTCGGTTTATAGAAATCAATCATTATGATTTTTTTTTATACTACGTCGGAAGGCATACAAGCATACGGCCCGCCTTATGTAAAGCGGGTACGTAGCCTATTAATCAAGTATCAAGGGACTACAGTATGGGGGTTCTTCAAGAAAGGCGTGAAGAGGTTCTTACAGGGTCGGCAACGCAAGAGTGACACCCCTGGTGTTGCAAATGTCCATAGGCTACGGTAACTGCTTACCATCAGTCAGGCCGTAAGCTTGTTTGCTACCTTAGTGCAGGTCGAACAGTCATTATTTCCTTCTAAAATATTTAATAATTCGTAGTCTTCTAACATGGCAAGGGAACAACACTAATTTGTATAAGGAACGTGTCGTGTACGTAGCTTTTCTCGCGTCAAAGAGCATTAAGCTTGGACGCCATCTTGAAATCTAAAATGACGGATGTATAACATTATGCTTTTTTTTTAACATCATTTGTATCCTCAGAAGTAGTATACCTAGAATATAGACGTAATAAAAAAGTCTGACGAAATCTCGCTGAGAAACAACTGAAGCACCACAATGGCGGCATGTAACCAGTGTTGCCACAACTGAGTTCCCAAAAGGTACATATCCAGCGCTGAAAACTCAGAGAAAGTATATACCTAGAGTTGACAAACGCGTACACCCGTAAGGGACAGCAACAAAAGTACATACAATAACAAGGTTACCAGACTGTGGAAAATTTACCCCACTACATAATGCGTTTCGGCAATTTAAAATTTACAATGTACCCAGACTACAGTTTACCATAAGAAACTTGCATAGAATGCGTATTGTGTGCTATAATAATATACTCATAATATGGTATTAGCAAAGTAAAAAAATCGAATAAGTCGATACAGCCATTTCTACACACAAAGTAATAAAAGTTAATATTTACATACGTATGAAAACTACGGTATCTGAATAGATCAACATATTTGCACTTTAATTTTATTAGAATAGTATTTTTTTACGCAAATTGAGTTACTGTATAGATCTATTAATTAATAGTAAGCCTGAGTTAGTTTCAGTAAGATCTGTGAAATCATTGGAATAAGGATAGGAGATTGGTCAAACCTAGCAGAGTTATATAAATTAAACAATATATTTTTCTATTTTAGACATATATTTTAAAGTACAAGCGATGACATGATACTAAATATAGGCATAGATATGAGATAAAAGATAAAAAAACACTTTATGTATAGACAATTTGTAAATAAAAATATTCGTGCCTTACAAACTAGCATTTATGTTTATTTTTTCATAGATTTTTATTCTTAAAATCAATGTTATTAGATCGATTTTTCTACATCGTGTATTTATATAAATATCGTGAGAATGAAACAGTCGTCGAATATTCATGGTCACATTTACATACACGGTTTTTAGTTAAATCTTCTTTACACAATAAATGCGGATTATTCCTTCTTAAAATTAAACATAAAAAATTTCAATAATTGTCATGTAAAAAAGAATTAGTGCCAGGGATGATTTAAGTGTAAATATTAAACAAAGGTAAACAACCTTTATTTTTAAACATTTTGTATTGCGCATCATGGTTTTCATTAGACTTAAACTAAAGCTACAATTGATCAAGGATTATCCTTTCACATATTGCACTCAAAAGGTGGTAAACTGCTACGGTCCCTTAATTCCCTAGTTCACTCTTTTCCTCTAACTTGTATAATCATATCTATCATCTATACATCGATTACATTAAAATTCTGTATAATGACAGATAGTTCAGTATTTTTATTTCAAGTCGTTTAGTTTATGACCTTAATATAGCTAATTTCTTCTTGCGTGACTCAGCCAGTAATGTCTTCAGTCTCAATTCAAAAGTAAGCTTTAATTTTCATGGTGTTAATGTAGTGTCCGTCGCTATTGGAAGTCCTGGATAATCGGTCTGGAAAATAGGACAATTTTAATTTTCTAAGTCATTATTAGCATGTAATATCGACAGCCTAGTACTAACATTATATTAAAACTACTGTCAATACTATAATTTAGTTGAGCTTTACATATTTAAAAGTTTACAAATTCAGACAATATAAAATGCTTGATTAACATTCATGTGTTGACACAAAAGCATGTGTGTGTGCGTGATTAACTTGATTAACGTGGTATAAATAATTGGTATAGAATAATCTACACGACTATCCTCCATATCTTTCATAATTACCTGTATAAATATAATCAACCTATCAACATCATATCAACCCATACTCACTTCATTACTGGAGTACGGGTTCTTATTTCAACCAAAAGACCTTAGAAGATATGTTCCGAAACTACTCAATTACGGATTGTCGGAGTCGTTGGAATATTTTCATATGTTATTGTACTTCAATTATACGCTTCTACGATTAAAATGTAACTATGTAAAATTTCAAGTCTGTACGTGAAACTTTCTAAGACAGACTAGCAGACGAACAGGCAAGCATGTAAATCATCTAATTTAATTCCTTATTTTTTAATACCTATCATCATATATACTCGCCAACAAACTGTTATAACAGTTTGGCGAACATAATAATTTGTACTATGTAACTGTATCGTGTAAATAAATAAATAAAAACAATATAAATTGCCAGAGGAACACCTGGTTCGTCAACAAATCAAATATTGATGAACCAGGTCAACAAATGTTAACTTACGTGTATGGTGGATGTTGAAACTGACGACTTATCCAAATAAATTTCTTCCGAAAGCAGTGGTTTTTAAAATGTTTGGAACATATGCGACTGTACTCGGCTCCCAATTCTGTCGTCCAGTAGCAAAAATCCATGCATTACGCACACTGACGACTTTAGGAAATCTAAAAAATAAACATACATCTAAGATTAAACAAGTTAACATTTTTAATTTAAAAATAAATAAATACATTTTGACGAAAAATTATAAACAAAGAAGTATACAAAAAGTAAGAAGTTAAAAAAAAGGTGTCTGTACCCATATAATTTACCCATAATTTCGGGATGTTTTCCCATACTACATACTGGTAACCCTAAAACGCTCATTATACCGATAAATTGAAAATACAACAGAAAATGGCTGACGCATTACCCACAGACAACCTTCAAGATTTAGGCGGTTTATACTAGAAATACTTTTTGTAAATTAAACCGATATTTTCATTGTTTTTACGTTATTATACAAACAATTTATTTAAAAACTACATGTGTATCTAATTTTCGCAAAATATTTGATAACAACTATTAAAACTTTATACTTACGTATGAAAGGTTATGTTTTCGTATTTTTACTAACTGAGGCTTTTGCAGCCTTTTACACAGCAACGTACCATTGTTAAAGTAAAAAGACAATCCCAAACAAGCAAAAGAACACAAATATGCACTAATATTTCCCTTATATTTAGTAATTTATGCAAAAAATTTGTTGTACTACAAGGAACGAAATGATTGTTTGCCACGAACTTGTTTTTGTGGCAAACACAAAATAGTGAAACTATGACAGGGACAAAAAATATTTTATCTGTCTCTTTCCTTCTTATGAGGAACTGTATACATCTATCACGTTCTATCTTGGTATTATTATTTGCTTGTCATCTCTGGGTATCCTTCCTCTGAGGCTGAAAAGGTACAATAAGAGGTAAAAAGGTACATAAACATTTTTTTACTCAACTCACTCGCACAGCTTCTATTATCACAAAATTTTGACACAAATCAGAAATATAACATCTTGCAAGTTAATATTTTTCACAATAAACAGAACAAATAACACACGTCCAACATGGCGGTTTTCCCTCCAAAAACTCATTGTGGTTGAAATAAGATCCATAATCTGAAATAAAAAAATATATATGTGCTCATAATTGTCAGTTGAAAGTAAAATAATGAACTAATTATGTTACTAATTCTACAACCAAGTCATGCATGATTATATATGCCTTTACCAACCTTTTGTTAGCCCAGGATATCCAGAATGTTAGGAAAGAAAGTATTAGTAGGAATATTAATTACTAGCTGCTGCACGCGTGGAGTCAAATAACGTAGCCTATGTGTTAATCCAGATCATAATCTATCTACGTGCCAAATTTCATACAAATCCGTGCAGCCGTTTAAGCGTGAAAGAGCAATAAACATCCATCCATACATACAAACTTTCGCATTTATAATATTAGTAGGATTGTTTAAATTTCCAGTTGCTGCTGGTGAGTAGCGATTTCGGCAGTTCGTATTTAATCGAATCTTTGATACTTTGTTTGGTCATCATAAGAGCCGCTATAATGTCTGAATTTAATCTGTTACGATTATCAGTTTTGATAAGTTTCAGCTGGCTAAATATTCGTTCGACCGAAGCGTTTGAAAAGGGAAGAACTAGAAGTAGGCAAATAACTTTCTTTAAGTTGGGAAACAGAAGGTCTTGGTTCATTTTTCGTAACTTGAACTCGAAAACCATATTCCAGTAGTTGGTTGATTGTATCGATTTGGATGGATTGTGATGTATAGGTGGATATCACAAGATTTAATGCTCTAATTTGAACGACAAGTTAATTGCTTGGTTGGAGCCGTGTCGTTGCGGTGCCGGTATAGTGTGCCAAGACCTTTATAGGTACCTTTTAAAAAAAAAAATAAGGAAAGGGATGATGATATGCATACGTACGTATACCTACACCTATACCCCTTTATTTATACTCGCTAATGACATTCAACATATGCAAACCCCGATAAAGTTGGTATTATTTGGTAAGTGTGGCAAACTTGCGAAAACCATCGTCCATTCTGCTTGACCAGGGGTCCGTACCTACCGAACATTGTCTACCTACAATAGTTTATTATGATTGACGATGGAGTTGTTTGTATTTGTTTTGTATGAACTTAAGTACCTACCTACTTAAAAATAAAGAGGTTAGATTTGTAGTTGTAGTTATTTGTAGTTGTTAGTTGGTACTTACTTGGCCATGTTAAGTTCATAGATTGCATTTTGTTATTTAGATAGTACCTACGTGCTATTAGAATCAAAGCTCTCAGCAACACACGATGCAACACAAATACATTCTCAAGAGTAGTTACCTACCTTCTACCTACCAAGCAGCACAGTGAGGAAGGCGCCAGGTCAGGCGCCACGGCTAAATCGGAATCGGACACAGAATTCGAATAATCGAATCACAAGAATCAAAGAGACTTTATTACAGGTAAACTAACAGTGCACAAGAAAGAAAATTTACTTCCCTACCTAACACAGAACTCGCGCGCTCTAAAATACTATAAACAAATGAAATACCTATGATGTTTGTTTACTTATGTCGAATTTAAAATCACACATTCACGCACGCGCTCGAGCCCGGTCGGTCGGTTTCGATCGGACGGATCGTACACGAGCGAGATGCATAACACTATGCAACTGCGAACTGGGAGTAATTGCGTATGCTCTATCCCGTTCACGCACGTCTCTCTCGCGTCATGCTTCGAGTATGGTTATTTTACGTTCCGATACATGCAGCGTTCATAATTTTATTATCTATATATTTTTTTGGCGGCGGTTTATAAAATTTTACACATAATTTTGGATGAGAACAAAAGGTACGTAAACTGGACCCCATTACACATAACACATTGGAGGCTACAAAGGTACGTCAAATGTGTAAAATGTACGCTAACGGCAACGCTGCATGTAACTATGTATGAGTGTCAAGTGGGTTGCCAGATGGAAGAAAATTTCCCATTTCTTTAACCAAAAAGAAAATAAAATTATATGATTCGTTACTGTCTTCGAAACTCGAATTTTATTCTTTTAGTGTTGTTTAAAATAGGTATTGATGAAAATAAATTAAACACATGAAATATAACATTACATATTCATTTTATTATGTAGGACAAACAGATGCATACTTATTTGAAAAAAAATAAATAAAAAAAATCAAATACACCAATTTTAATGACCAGACGAGGCTCTGGCGAAAGACAGGTAGGGCACGTTAGCCTGACTGGGGAAGTACCTCCACCTCACAGAAGACGGCAGCCACTCCTCAAAATGTATACTGCATAATACACTGGATCTAGATGGACTCAAGCCGCTTTCTTTTCTGGACTCTCTTATGATTTGTACCCAATCATTCTTCCATGCATCGTTCGACGATGGAAATCTAAAAAATATTAAAGGTATGAATAATAGTTGTTCAGTAAAAGAATCATAGGATGTAAGTTTATGTCTGTTTAAACAAAGTTAGGTATCTGAATTATATAAGAATTACAAGAGAACAAAGAAAAATGATCTCCCACACAATTACGATAAATTGGAAATGTGAGTTATGGCAACACCGGTCGATTTATTGTTTTCAAAAATTAATTTAAGTGAAAACTTTTAATCAGAAAAATTACTTGCTTGAAAAAACTCAAATATAACACGTTTATACACTTTTTGGAAGACGTGAATAAGTTCATCAAGAAAATCTTGTAAAAATCACTATCGTTTTACGTGTGGTATTTAAACTGGGTTGATTGGGTCGAGGTACCTTTCCCAAGTATTTTTTCAGCATAGTTCCTGAAGCTGGAACATAGAATTAAGATTTTCAAATGGTTCTAAACTGATGACTTGGCTGTATGGGCTAGATCCCTTTGCCTTTCCTCTCGGGGATAAAAAGAACCAAAAAAAAAATTGAAATTGTTTACTTTATTTTTATTTGGTTTATAAATAAATGATTAAAAAAGTATTACTTATTTTATTTTTTACAACATTAGTAACAAAACCTATGCTTGCAATGATTTCGATGCATCTTAAATGTCGCGGTGGGGTGTATCCCCGTTCCAACGTTTCAAGATTCTTTGTGCCAGATGATAAAGTTAGCTGGTCTATCCCTTACAATGAGTACAATCCGCCAAACTATACTGAACCCTCACTGTATGGTAAACCATGGGCAGATCCTGATGTTGGTGAGTAACCGTATGAAACAATATTATGAATTCTACCCTCGTAAATTTATATTCCACAAAGTCCAAAAGTTATATGATTTCAGGAGTAAAACCTATATTTGATTGATTGCTATGTTTACAATAGAATTAACCTACTTAATCTATAACTTATAAATCTAGTCATCATTATGCTGCACCGATTTAAAATTATCTCAATAATCTATTTCTTCCATTTACATCTATCTATACCCTGTGACTTATACCAAGCGTCTGTGCATCTGGTGGGACATACTACTAAAGTGCTCTAAATTGTATTTACTATCAAGCCATTGTCAGAGTGGTATGAACACGTTCTGAGTCTTATGCACTGCGACATCAATTGATATATAACACAACATACTGTACCTTAAATGATGTATGCACAGTCAAAAATATTAGATATATATATAATAGGTTTTCTAAATTGCAAATGATTTTGTAGTACACATATTTTACCTAAACTTGATTGATTTTACTTTGAAATTTTTAATATAGGAACACTGTTTTAGGAAGCTTAAATTTTCATCCAAAATGGAACAGCATTGATGGAAAAATAAGTAGACAAAGCCACATGGGTCCTTATCAAATTATTGATGGTTACCCCCAGAATCCAATTGGCCGCACTGGTATTTGTGGTAGAGGGATCCTTGGGCGATGGGGCCCAAACCATGCAGCAGATCCAATTGTTACAAGATGGAAACGATCAGAAAGTGGAGCTGTAGAAAATGATAATTGTGAGAAGTATGCTTCAATTGCTTTTAGTTCTTTATAATTGTATTAAAACCTCAGCAAATGGAAAGGCATGGCACTAAATAAAGATAGGGTTCAAAAAGCAAAGTTTATACCGGGCGCCAGCCATACACTTTCTATAACATTGCTCCGAACAGTCCAGCGATGCCTGAACATTTAATCTCAAGGAGAGTAGCAAGAAAACCATTTGATTACCAATTAATTTTTTAATACTTTTAGGGGTCAGGTGTAGTAGCAAATTACAGTTAACTGAAATTCAACTAAAAACAAGATTATAAAACTAAGTTAGTGAGGTTAGTTGAGTATAATGGCTTATACTAAAACTTACTGCATATCCCTATATTCCTCTATAAGCAAATTATTTCTTGGGTAACGTGATGAATTTAGATAATAATCATTTCTAAGAGAAAATCTAGCCGTTTTTAAAATAGATTAGGTCGTTTCAGACCTTAAATCCACAAATCAAACGAAATTAATTTTAATCGCCATGTCGTGGAGAAACTAGACCAGGTAAAAGTCAGAGTGCAAATTTTTCTTTTTTAAAATCAAGTTCTCTTTATCGCTGAGGGCAAAGGGTTTTAGCTCATACAGCCAAGTCATTCTCCGAAATTCCATGTGGCGAGAAAAATACTCGTCACACTATGGCGCTATATTGTAAAACCTGTTGTCTGAAAATAAATTATTTAAATTGAATATCCCAAAGAAGGAGTGTGGGTGGCAATTTTTTATTATACAGAGCAATCTTCAGTACCTTACTCTGTCATTCACCTGCTGCACATCTAGAAATTCTACAATACAGTGCAAGTACCTTACTTGTTCAATGGTAGAATATTGTTAACGGAATCCAAACTGGTAGGCTGGGATAACCGTTAACTGCTCACGTTGAGATTAATCTCGCAAGCAACATTATTTCACATATACCTGTGACAAGACAGGCAATAGGCAATAGGACAATCAATGATTCAAGGTCAGCTGGTTTTCTGTGCTTTTGAATCTCACTATCTGGGAGAGGTTCCGATCTTCTGGAAAGATAGCTTTAGTAAGCGCTGTGATGAGCACTATTGCTTTTTTAGGAAGCATTTTTAGCACCTTCATAGTTAATAGGTTATAGCCAGAAGCAAATTAGCCCTTGAGGTTCCAGATTATTTATGCACTTCCTTATGAGTAGCAAGTTTTAAGAGTATGTTCTGTAAACACTTTCAAAACCAGACCAATTAATTTCTCATCAGGGCGAGAGTCAGCTTCGTTTTGAGTAAAAGAGTTTTTGAGGTGTTTGGTAAATGTTCCCATTGTTGCTTTGCAAAACCAGGCCCAGAAATTATTTGATTTTTTGATGGGCGGTTGTGGAGTTTGGTGCTGGAGATTAAGGAGTTTAGATAACATTAGGCTTGGCTCAGGTATAATAACAATAACAGATTATAATTGATACCATTCAAAAATTTTATCCTAGAAATATGCCATGTAACAGTAGACGTACTTTCTTGAATAACACTATGCCCTATTGTTCTTTTGCCAGTAGCTCATTAAATAAAATTGGGTTTAAAGGTGAAGAGGCTGACTGACTTAACATCAGGCATATCAATCACATTTTACTGGTGTAAAAAACATTGCACAGTATCTATATAATTATTTATTACGTTAGTTAGCACAACAAATTTGTTTTGTTCTAAGATGTAATTAAATAAATGGAACTGGTGATCATTAGAGGTATCTAATGATCACCAGAATAAGTTTAGACATGGGGTCTAAAAATTAAATTCTAGTTCAAATTCAAACACCCAGAAAGTGCATCCATTCTTCCATTTTGAGATTTCACATTCGTCAAATTTTAACAAACAATGATCCTTTACTATTACAGACCAATACTCCAGTTTGTAGCAATAAAACGCGGTGATACTGGAGAGTGGGCTTTACCTGGTGGCATGGTAGATCCTGGTGAAAAAGGGACTGCCACAGCCATTAGAGAATTCCAAGAAGAAGCTGTAAATTCTTTAGTTATGTCTAAAGGTAATAGAAGTATTTATTTTGATATATAAATTTATGTAGGCTGTGTAAATATGCATTTTACTCTACTTATACCGTAGATTTTTTTTACCAATATGTCGACCTGTTGAGCTTTATGAAACTATTTTGTTCTATACATTTTTTATGCTTTTAGTGCAGTAAACAGTAATAAATTGTATAAAGGCAGACGCCATTATAGGCCAGTGACTGAAGGGTTATGGCTCTTAATTTTTGAAAGAAAGATGGATTTTGCTGAATTTTTTACAGTAAGTCCTCCAAAAGTAAAATCTACCCTATGCCGATATGTGCTTTTTTTGTTAGTGAATACCACCCTAACTCGGAGGCGGGAATATAAAAAAATAGTAACCGATAGAAGAATCAATTCTAAGCAAAAAATATTCTATTAAAGGTTTTTTCGAAAAATCAATGCTTTTTGAGGTATTAGTAATTGAAAACGTCAATTTTTTACAAAAAAATTACGTTTTTCCAATGTTTTTCACAAATAACTGAAAAATTATTGATTTTGTCAAAAAAACTGCAGGAATGAAAATTATAGTTAATAAATAAACGAAGAGTTTCATTTCCTTTTGTTTTTATCTAGGCCCAATACAGACAAAGATATGGCTCATTGAAGATAGGCTTTAATTTTTCAACGAAAAAATTAAAGATTTCAACATTGAATTGCGAAAAAACGGTACATTTTACGATCAAAATGCTTCAGATCATTTTTGAAGAACACAAAGAAACCTTCAAAATGCGATTTTATAAAGGTCTCTAGCATGAAAACTAATAGAGTTATGGTGAAAATAAAATGAGTTTCGATTTTTTTTACGATAAAAATCATCAATGAAACTACTCATCACTACCCACATTGAGATAAAATTCTGTAAATTTACATATTACTTTACTTTAATATTACAAATATGATCCTAAAGTTTTACCAGTTTAAAATGCTTATTTTTGATAAAAATATGTTTAAAGTGGAATCGGTTTTTTGATATTTATCAAAAAAATTTCAAAAATAACTCGGAAAATAAGCCATGCATAAAAATTGCTAGAGTGCAAAAAGTTAGCATTTACTTTTACAAAAAATTTGTTTTTTTTTTGTTTTTGTAGCTTCAAAATTTTCCGAGATATGGCTTGTCAAAGTTAGCATTCCGTTAGTAAGAAATCCGTGCCGCCCTTCAGCCCTTTCACAGTTCACCTTTATAAAATGGAGGTTCTGGGAAATATGAAATGTATATGACCTTATAGGCCATAAAATTACCTACAAACTCTTTTTTGTATTATTTGTCTACATGATACAGACACATGCGTATACTGTTTTCATCATTGGCACCTGGTGAAAGTGTATTGTCTGTGTATATATACCGTGTGTTAATCCACCGACTTTTGACATTTTACAGGTGGGTCTATCTCCCCTTGCTTTGAAATGGCAGTCATTTGAAAAAAAAAAATAACATAAATGGACTGAGTTATAAAAAAATTACTATTTCTGATTGACTGATCCCATCATGACAAAAATGATGTTTTTTCAAGGTCTATAGAATTCTACTTCTTTCGGTATCGATATTGATAAAGGTTAATCAAAATTAGTGTAATAAAAAGTGAAAAGCTAATTTTTTTCTTTTTTTTTGGTCTATTGATTTTTTTTCTGAAACAAGCCTCTTAACTTGTTTTTTTTTTATGAATTAATTTTTAGATCACGGCCTAAGCTACAAAATCTATGTGTGTAAATTTTTAAACGTTGTAATATCAATCAAGCTTAAGTTATTTTTTGTTTCAGCATAACAATAGACAAAACTTTATTATCGCTAACATTTCATACCGTGTAAATGAAAAGGTTAATAATTATTAATAAGTATGTGTGAGTGAGACAGATACGGAGCTGGTAGAGCCGCGTATGCGCACGCACATAATCAGTGTCAGTTGTCTCTCGCCCTGCGTTGTGACTGCGATTCACAGCTGTGGTAATTGTTACAGTTTTTGTTGTATTCGCTTTGTTGTTGATTGTTCCTGTTAATATTGTTATCGTTTATTGTTGTGGTTGCGTTATGGCATCGCAATTACCAACCCGAACACGTTGCAGACATTCACTTCATCTATGGGTTTTGCAACGGAAATGCTGCGGCTGCTGTCCAGGAGTATCGCAGAAGATTTCCAAGAAGACTTACACCAACTGCTCCTACATTTACTGCCATTCATCAAAGACTTCGAGAACAAGGGATATTGCGAAGACCTAATGAGCGGTTTCGCTTAGTCGATGATATAATAATAATATAATAATAATAATAATTTATTTGGAACAATAACAAGAGTACAGAACAATATTGTACGATAACAGCTGCATTAGTCTCTAAGGACTGTGTCGCAGCCGTTAACGCCCATTCCCAAAACAATTTGATTCAAGTTCCATATTTTGTTAAATACACAAAGAGCTACTCGTACAATTGTGTTGGATACTTGCTTTCTACCCGTGCTACCCTATACAAATTTTGCATGTGGACAAATACGTATATTATTTCTTATTATTCAATCCATAAATGAATGAGCCTAACAATCTCCTCTACCAATATTACTTCAGCAGATTCTCCATGTCGTCATATGTCAATCCCTGTAACCATTCCGATATCGTCTTCTTGCAGGTCTTTAGATTCAATGGATAGATACATAGGTACTTGTTAACCTTATTGTATAGCAATTGGCTGATATAATAATACTGCCGGTTCACCAAGGAGAGTTTGCCTCTCTCTACGGAACAGATGTTACGACAGCTCCTTTTAACGTTAGTATAGTTGGGGTCATAAGAAAGATGGGAATGTTTCCGTAGTGTGGCGCTCAATATGAACAATCCTCTGACTGTGTGCACTTTGCAGAGTGCATATAATTCTATTGTGGGAAATCTTATAGGTTTATATGTTATGACTTTCAAAACGGCCCGTTGTGCTATTTCCAACCTTAGCATATGAGTCTTAGCAGAGGCACCCCAGGCAGTAATGCAGTATGAGATTACAGACTGTGCAAGAGCAAAATAGACAGTTCTCAATATCGAAAAGTCAGCGCTTGATCTCAACTTTCTAAAAACGAAAATCAATTTTCTAGCGCGTGTAACTACTGACTGTATGTGTTCTTTCCACGACAAGAGGCTATCAATGATGACCCCAAGATACTTGCTTTTATGAGTTCTTATTAGTTCTGGACAACTGCAGTTAACATCACGTGAGCTCACGCATTCATGCGCTTGAATTTTAAATGATGAAGCTGGTTGTGATGATAGTTTGGGAGCAAAGGTAATATATTGCGTTTTATTCACGTTAAGGGTCAGTAGATTTAAATTTAGCCAATACATTACCGTGCGTAAAGCAGATTCCGCATTTTTGCGAACATTGATCCAACTATTGCCATGAACAACAATAGCCGTATCATCAGCGTATACAAATATTTCGGAATTATTCAGATTAAGTTTGCAAATATCATTAATGTATACGAGAAACAGCGTTGGACCGATGACGCTTCCCTGAGGGACTCCATAGGTGAGAGTTTCCTCGTGACTCATAAAATTATCAACTGTAACGCACTGCGATCGGTTGCTTAGGTAGCTTTCAAAAATTCTCAAAACAGTTCCTCGTATGCCAATTTTTTGCAATTTGTTTAGAAGAATGGGGACAGACACAGTGTCAAATGCCTTAGACAGGTCCAAAAAGATACCCAGAGATTTGAGATTTGCATTCATAAGTTTAGATACTGAGTTAGATAATTCCAAGACTGCATCCTCCGTTGATTTACCTGGTCTAAATCCAAACTGATTTGGTGCAAGCAAGTTTATTGAGTTGAGGTAAGATTGAAGTCTTTTATTTAAAATTTTTTCAAAGATCTTGGATAAAATTGTTAGTACGGCTATGGGTCTATAGTTGTCTACACTGCCTCTATCCCCACTCTTATAGACCGGGATTATAAGAGCTTTTTTGAAAACTTTTGGAAATATACCGGTTTCTAAACACAGATTAAAAATGTGGTTTAGAATTGGGGCAAGAATGTGTGCACCAGCTTTTATAAGGGAGGCTGGTATGCCGTCCCAGCCCGTGGCGCAGTTTTGTTTGAGTCCTACAATGATCGCCTTGATTTCATCGCTGTCTGTAGGAAATAAGGCCATAGAATTGGCTTCAGATTCCAGTCCGCCATGTGGGTTAACTAATGGGGCAGTGATATTCATGGGCAATTTAGAAGCGAGATTTTTACCAACATTAACAAAAAAATTGTTCACGACGTCAAGGGAAGAAGTCGGATCACCACGCAAAGAAAGCAATTCGCTAGATTTTGTAGTATTAATATTGAGATTTGAGAATCTTTTTATCAATTTCCAGGTCTCTCTAGGGTTTTTATGATATTGTTGATATTCTGAACGCTCGTATTCTCGTTTTACTTTTTTTAGTAGCTTATTGCAGAAATTCCTATAACGTTTACAGGTAAGTAAGAGAATTTCATTGCTTGGGTCGCGTTTGGATTTCCTACAGAGCTGGTCACGGTGGCGGATACATCGTAATAAACCAGGTGTGATCCATGGTTTTATTGTCCTCGCACGACTAGGTGTGATAACGTAGGATGAGTGAGAGTCAATAACTGATGACAATAGATTTACTAGATCATTACAAGTATCTTCCGCCCTGTCGCTACTAAGTATTTCAGAAAAATTTGCTCGCTCTAACTCATCCACACACGCAGCAATATCGATACGCTTGTGTCTTCTTGTGTTATGTACTTGTTTAGATATTCCATGACAGCACAGAATAATTGGGGCATGATCCGTAATAAAGGAGTCTAGTATTAATGTAGTAGATGCGTTCCCTGTTTTAAGTATCACGTGATCAAGGCAGTTATTGTTCCGCGTTGGATAGGTATGAGCAGGCAACATTGCATGTGAGGCCAACAGGTTCAGGTAAGCATCAGAATTGGAGTCAGAGGAATTAGGTGAGATATTTATATTGATATCACCGATGACTGCTAACGTAGCATACGAGCTCAAGGAGTGAAGAATGGAACTAATGGAATTTGTAAAGTTATCTATGTTTCTATTTGATGGAGAGCGATAGACGGCTAGTATAGCAACATCTTTGTTTGGCTTAATAAGTAGACAGTTTGCATCATCTATGCTAGGTTCTTCCACTGAAAGAGCAGAAACATCCTTCGCGTAAACAACCACCCCGTCATTTTGGTTACTAAATTTGCTTTTGAAAGTGGAGTAACCAGCCAATATCGGAATAAAAGAACACTTACTTAGCCAGCATTCTGAGAGTATGATGAGGTCAAAATCAATTTTTATTCTTTCTAAAAGTATTAGTAGATTATTAAAGTTGGAGCTACTACCAATGCTTCTAATATTAACGTGAAATATTGTTAGTGTTTTTTCAGAAACTGGGATATATGTTAAACAGTTTTCCGGGGTACATACGAATGAATTGGCAACTGTTATTTTATCTAAATCGTAAATTATTTTAGAATATTCATCCATTATATGATAAAAAAACAATTAACAAATGTGTTGAAATTAATTTTACATTCGAAGAAGATATTAGGATGTCCAATGAGGTCACAGAAATTCCAGAGTGCAGTTAGTTTTGGTGAATTAGCAAGATTGTTGTGTTTAAGACATTTTGGAGAATCCGCATGATGTACAAGGTTGTAGTATTTGTTAATACAAAGGCATAGAGGATTGGATCTAAAGCAGTACAGTAATGAAGCGAGTAAAGCAAGTATAAAAAACAGTAAAATATAACTAAAGCCACGCATTGAGCCATGGTAAAAAGATGAACTAAGCGAGTGGCAGATAACCGTTAAATCGAAATACACATAATAAACATATACTAGTCACGGTTTTCCATTGAGATTTCGCAAGGATTCTTCATCCTTGATGAAGTGAAGAGCTGCTCCATCCCTTTCACGAATGAATATCTTTCCGTTTGCAGTCCAGCAGTAGCTGAAACTGTTCGACTTGGCAAAATCCCGTGCGAGGAAGAAGAGTCTCTTCATTCTCGGAGTTAAGTTTTCTGAAATAAATATGGGGTTAGGAGGGCCATTGATTTGCAGGTGTTCTGTAGTCAAGCGTATATTAGTATTCGATCTATTGAACTTCTTGCACGCCTGTAAAATATTTTCCTTCATTAGTGTGCTATTCAATTCGAGAATAATCGTTTTATTTTCCAAATCCTTGGGACCAATACGAAAAACATCCTTTACATCCTGCGGCATTATAGGAGTATTCAGGACCTTTCCCACTTTCATAACAGTTTGAAGTAAGGAATTTTTAGTTTCAGGTTTTTTGAAAGGGATATTTCTTATTTCAAGGCAAGTAGATCTAGAACTTCTCTCCAGCTTTTCAATTTTTTCCTCCAAGTTTTTGATTTGTGTTACATTATCCTTGTTAGCGAGATTGCTGTCCTCAATTTGTTGTTGTAGTGATTCATACTTTTTTGATAAAAAGTCTAAAGATGTGCTAATGTCTTGAGTTTGGACTTTAACCTCTTCAATTACGTTGAACATTCTCTCTATCTTAGTCTCTTGCTGTTCCCTAAATTCATTGAACATAGCTTTAATATCTGCCATGAATTTGGTCAATTGCTCTTCCATTAGATCAGAAGATCTTTTCCGTTTACAACGACGTGCAGCCTTCCTGGTATCATGCAAATCTTGTTCCGATGAGCTACATTGCGACGATTGGTTAGTTGCGGCACACATCGGTGGCACTAGTCCAGAGGCCGGGGGTGAATGATTTAACGGCATGTTCAAGATTAAATAATATTTGATCTGAATTTAATTTCACGTCTCTCGTGTATTGGTGCCTTTATAAAGTATTAGTTAGATATGTGATAAATGGAACGCTCCCAGTGAGATTATTGTGTTGTCTATGGTTAGCAATTCTGTATATGTTCAGGGGGTAGGTAGCAAAATTATTTTCACTGATAATGACATCAATTTAATTAGAATATCAACTTTGTATCTTTTTTTACTCACGTAGTCGATAATAGTAAGTAGATATATCCATTAATTCGCCGCCACAACACTTTAGCACTCCAAGTAGCAAATAATAATGGGCAAAAATCACTTTTATTTACGAGTAGTAAATTCTAATCAGGAGCTAGCAAACAACACGTCCGCTCAGTTCTAATGTACGGAGGGAGGGCTGAGAGATGATGAAAATTAACCCGAAATATTATGTTTGATTGCACAAGATACAAGATTAAGTACCAGGCGTATTGCTCTGATGACTGGGATATCACACGTTTCAGTCTGGAAAGTGCTCAAAAGACATGGCTTGCATCCGTTCCACTTTAGGCAGGTACAGGAACTTACTGCTCCTGATTATGGCAGCGCGGTCTGTTTTCTGCGCATGGATCTTACGTGAAAATCGAAGAAACCCAGGTTTTTTAACTACAGTGCTTTGGACAGATGAGGCAAAATTCACGGGAGCTGGTATCACAAATCATAGGAACAATCATTTATGGCTCGACGAGAATCCGCATGCCGTCTGGCCCAGTTCATTTCAACATGAATTTTCCATCAATATGTGGGCTGGTATGATTAATGACACGATCATAGGCCCCATTGTGCTGCCTGATGCTATGAACAGCCTAATGGAAAATAATACACTGTTGTAAGCAGAGTACGTAGGAATATAATACTTCAATATATAATCGATAGTTTCAACACGACAACCATTGTGGAAGACAATAGAATATCATTTATAATCAATATTCGAACATATGTCAATTACAAATAAACATTATATGACAGTGTACATGTAATAGATTACATACGTACATATAAAACCTCTATTACGCACCCTTAATCTATTACATATTAAAATATTTTGTAGCCGACTGTACTTACAAAATTTTTAACCTGACTGTACTTCTAATACAATACAAATCACAGTAGAAATAAATACATAAAAATAAAATCAAATCATGTCCGCACCCTTTAAGAAATTTTCTCTTTAAAACAGATTCTATAAAAACAAGAATAAATCTCAAACTAAGTCACATCTGCCCCCTTAATAGATAATTTCTCTAAACATAAGTGCGAAAGGAATCCTTTAATCTTAGGACCATGCAAACACTTTGTCATTATGTCTGCAACCATTTCATCAGACGACATGTACTTTATTTCCACTTTGTTATTTAACACCGCTTCTCGAATAAAATGATATTTAATATCAAAATGTTTAGTCCTATTGTGGTTCATTTTGTTTTTCGCAATTTTATGCGACGACTGATTGTCATTAAAAATAACCACAGGTTTTTGACAAACCTTATTTGTCAAACAGTCTAATAAACTGTTCAAATAAATAGCTTCCTTAGAAGCTTGACATAAACCGACGTATTCTGCTTCCGTCGAAGACAGAGAAACGCACTGCTGTTTGCGGCTCTCCCATGAAATTAAGTTTTCACCTAATTTAAAAATCAATACCGTGAAAGACTTTCGGTCGTATGACCCGCCCCAATCCGCATCGACATAGCCATGCAAATCTAAATGTTTTGTCTCCTTTAAATACCTAAGAACTCGTTTCGCACATTTGTAATGTAATTCACTATAACATTAATTGAACTGTGACAACACACTAACAACATGTGCGATATCTGGTCTTGTATTAACCGCCAAATAATTAAGACATCCTATAAGATTTTGATATGGCAAGTTACAATGCGATTCCGATGTTTTTTGTAATCGGAGTCCAACCTCCATCGGGGTCACGACAGGTTTACAGTCTGTCATTTGAAAATCATCCAACAGGTTTTGAATATATTGTTCCTGATCGAGATATAAAGCATTATCCGCCCTTCTTAATCTCATACCCAAAAAATGTCTTAAGAAGTTATACATTTATTTAAGAAGTTATTTCTCAACTTCTGTTTTTGGCTCTCATTATTACCAAACACAAAAATATCATCAACATAAATAACAACAATTATTTTGTTATTGTCATTTAACCTTTTCTGATACAAACATGGCTCTATTTTTGATTGTATGAATCCCAAGTCTAACATTACCTTATCTAGTTCATCATACCATGCGTGTGACGCTTGTTTCAAACCGTATAAAGATTTTTGAAGCAAACATACTTTTCTTTCTTGACATTTCACTATTGTCCCCTTCGGCTGTAGCATGTAAATATTTTCTTTTAATTTTCCATAAAGAAAAGCAGTAGTTACGTCCCACTGGTCAATGAACCAATCGTATTGAGCCGCCAACGAAAATAATAATCTTAACGTGGAGCTTCGAACTACCGGTGAATAAGTCTTACTATAATCTACGCCACGTACCTGCGTAAATCCCTTGGCTACTAGCCTAGCTTTATGCTTGACTATCTTACCGTCGCTATCCTTTTTTAGGGTTCCGTACCCAAAGGGTAAAAACGGAACACTATTACTGAGGCTCCGCTGTCCGTCCGTCCGTCTGTCTGTCTGTCACCAGGCTGTATCTCATGAACCGTGATAGTTAAACAGTAGAAATTTTCACAGATGATGTATTTCTATTGCCGCTATAACAACAAATACTAAAAAATAAAATAAAATAAATATTTAAGGGGGCTCCCATACAACAAACGTGATTTTTTTGCCGTTTTTATCGATAATGGTACGGAACCCTTCATGTGCGAGTCCGACTCGCACTTGGCCGATTTTTATCTTAAACACCCATTTGCACTGGATCGGCTTCTTATCAGGTGGTAGGTCTACCAATATCCAGGTCTGATTCTCCTTCAACGATTGCAGCTCGTCGTCCACAGCCTTTTGCCATAAATCACTATCTGGCCTCGCAAGTGCTTCTTCAATCGTTAATGGATCACCATTAATCTCTGCGGTAGCGTTACATTTATAATAATCCACTGGTTTACGCTTACGAAGAGGATATCTTCTCTCGGTTGTAACTGAACATGAATCGCTTGCCTCCTCATTAAAATCGGCTTCTATAGCTTTCTCAGCACTATCACACGGTCCCGTTATTTCGCTGATATACATGTCAGGTCTTAAAATTGACTCAATATTTGTCGTATCGGGTTCTAGGAACTCATACTCACTCTTTGAATTACCATCACGAATTACATTTATCACAGGCTCTTTTTGTTCCTCCTCAATGTTCAAAGGAACAACTGTGTTTTTCTTCACTTCCGTGCCGGCTTCACCAGGAAATATATTCTCCAAAAATTTAACATCTCTTGCTACAGATATTTTACCCGTTTTTGGATCTATCAAATGGTAACCCTTTGTATTTGTAGGATAACCGATAAAGATCATTTCTTCAGTCTTCATATCAAGTTCCTGTCTCTTTTGTTTTGGTTTCAAAACAAAAGCTAAACATCAAAACACTTTCAAATGACTTAAGTCAATTTTCCTTTTCGTCCACATTTTCTCCGGTACAGCGTTAGTAATAGCTTTGGTAGGACTTCTGTTCTTTAAATATATTACAACATTAGCTGCCTCTGCCCAGTATTTCTTACTTAGGTTTGCCTCACAAAGCAACGTTCTTGCCTTTTCGATAATCGTTTTGTTGGCTCTTTCGGCTACGGAATTAGGCTCGGGCGTATAGGGAACAGTTTTTTAATGTTTTATGCCCGCAGACTTCAAATAATTATCAAAAGCACGATTGCAAAATTCTGACCCGTTGTCGGATCTTAGGCATTTTATCGACTTGCTCGTTTCTGTCTCAACTTCAGCTTTATACTCGCGAAATTTATCAAAAGCTCGATTTTTATTACACAAAAAATAAACATGTGTTCTGCGAGTATAATCGTCGATAAAGAGTAACATATACCTCGAACCACTAAGCGATGGCTCTTCCATTGGACCGCATATATCGGTGTGTACTAATTCTAACTAGTCATGTGCTCTGGTACATTTATTTTTGAAAGGACTTTTGCACGTCTTCCCATTAATACACGGTACACACGCTTCAATAAAATCTGTGTTTTTAAAATCAATTCCAGTCACATGATTTTTCAAGGTTTCCATATAATTTCTGCATAAATGTGCTAATCTTCTATGCCAAAGATTTGACAATGTCAGGTTGACCATACAATCTTGTTTTTCTTTTAATTCGTTGATGCCGCCAACTTCACGACAATTTGCGATTATTTGGTTGTCCTTCTTTATAGTGCAGCCTTCTTTGTCAATATTTATAGCATACTTCTTTTTAACAAGATTACTCGCAGAAATGAGATTCATTGACAATTCGGGAACATGTAGTACGTTACTTAGTACAAGTTTAGTACTACAACCGAAGTTTGGCTCAGCATTCCCTTTCTTGTTTTATTTTTATTTACGTAAAAACACATAAAAATAATTATTTATTATAAAATCTTCCAAAAAACACTAAACCATATTCATTTCATATATTAACAAAACAGCATCATTTTTCCTGTCACTCACATATCGAACGAATTTTAAAACGACATGACCAAAGACAACTTAAATAAAATTCCCACCTTCAACATCCCGTCTGAATTTTATATTACTCTACTTCTCATTCTTCTCATTGAAAACCCATATAATAATCCCTACCTACTATACAGTACTAAAGAAACTTAATTCATAATTAATAAACATAATTCCCAACCCCCTTAATAATAAATATCAAATTAATTATCCAAAAAAACTTAATAACTAATAGTTTACAACAATTTCAAATTAAAAGAAAACCTTTACATCTACACTCTTAACTACAATAATGTCTCAGCTGACCATATATTATATTCATAGTCTCTCACTAATCAGTTATTATGCACTTCCTAAGTCGTAAAAATTTCGTTCTGTCTAGACCTTTCGTCAAGATATCTGCTATATTTGAATGTGTCGGACAATAAAAAATCTCAATCAATTTTTGTTCTATTTTTTCTTTAATAAAATGATATTTCACGTCTATATGCTTGCTTCGTCTATTCAGAATACCGTTCTTAATTAGGACTATTGCAGATTGATTGTCAACAAACAGTTCAGTTTTCGGTATATTTCCTGTCATCTCTTTAATCAAGCTTTGAACAAACAGTAGGTCCTTGATGCATTCGGCAGCTGAAATATACTCTGCCGCCGTACTCGACAGCGCAGTGACCGATTGCTTACGTGAGCACCAGTGTATCGGTCCACCACCATAAATGATAACAAAGCCAGTTGTACTTTTTCTCGTATCAGGATCTCCTGCGAAGTCTGCATCACAGTATGCTCGCAGTGTTCGGTCGTTTCCAGAGACGTATCTAATACCACTAGAAATTGAACCTTTGATATATCTGAAAATACTCTTAATATTCGCAAAATCATTTAAGTTCGGACACTCTTGGTGTCTGCTACAGTAGCCCACATGAAAAGAAATATCTAGCCTAGTTTTGTTTACTAAATATAACAAGGAGCCAATAAATTGTCTATATTTATGCACATCATCAATATTTCCCTTCCCCTCTTGATGTGCATCCAGCAAGATATCTGGAGAACAAATTTCTTTTAAGTTATTATAATTATATTTCTCTAATAAATTTTTTACGTAAGATTTTTGAAATATTTTTAAACTACTATTTTCAATGTATATATCAATCCCAATAAATTTTTCAACTTTGTCAAATTTCCTCATTTCAAACTCTTTTTCTAATAATTTTATAATTTTATCTAATTCCGAACAACCTTTTCCAATAAAAATTCCGTCGTCAACATAAATCGCCAAAAATATGTCTTTTTCGCTACACAAAAATAGACATGGATCTAATTTTAGTTGTATAAATCCTAATTTCTTTAAATAAATCGTTAACCGTTTATTCCACATCAGTGGAGCTTGCTTTAATCCATATAAACTTTTCTTTAATTTACATATTTTATTTTCTTTATCTTCAATCGTATATCCAAGTGGTATTTCCATAAATATTTCTTCTGCTAATTCACCATACAAAAATGCAGTTTTCACATCAAATTGCTTTATTTTAAAATTTCTTTGAGCCGCAATTGCTAATAATAGTCTCACGCTTGTTGCGTTCACCACAGGACTGTACGTTTCCTTGTAATCTATGTTGTATTTTTGTAAAAAGCCTCTGGCCACTAATCTAGCCTTGTATCTTCCACCTGGTTTTAATGTAAAAATCCATTTACTAGTAATAATTTTTCTGTTTCCCGCTTCTTTTTTATCTACAATTTCCCAGGATTTATTTTTCTCTAAAGAGTCTTTCTCCTCTTTAATAGCTTTTTCCCATAATTCTTTTTCATTACTGTTCAATACCTCACTATAAGTTAAAAATGTACTTTCTAAGTCATAATCTTTAAATTTTTCTGGCAGTCTTTTATCTCTTTTCGGCAAAGTACGTTTACAAATTCCTTCATTAGCCATATCAACAGCATCTTCAAATTCCTCGTCTCTTATTGCTACTCTATCGTTTAAATCTTCAACCACTCTGTTCGTCGATTACTCTTGAAACCTCTCTTTCATTATTATCCTCTTCTAAAATATTATTATCTTCTATACTGTCTTCAAAAATCTCTTCATCAAAATTGTCAACTGATTCTCCTCTATTCTTATCTTCTAAAATCTCATTTTCAACCACACAATCTCTTTCTTCTTTTTCAAAATTAGAAACTCGCTTCCTATTTGTTTCAACACACGTCTTTTCCAAATTTTCTCCATTTGAGCTTCCCCTCTCAAAGTTGCAATTATCTTCAGGTAAAATCACACATCTTCTTTCTATGTTGTTTTCATTTGTTTCTCCTAAATCTTCATCTCTAAATAATTTATATAGATCGGTATTCTTTGTATTCTTGTTACTATCCGATAAAAATTGTGAAACTTCCTTAACATTGTTATCGAACTTCACATCTCTTGAATAATGAACTATTAATTCCACCGGATCCCATATTTTATACCCATTGTTCGTATAGCCTATTAGTAACCCTTTATTACATCTAGAATCTAGAATTCCAGTTTTAAAATTATTTTTATAATATGCTATTGACCCAAATATATTTAAATGATTCACATTTGGAATTCTCCCGAACCATAGTTCAGCTGGTGTTTTATCATTAATTCTGTTTGAGCACCTATTAGTCAAATAAGCTGCAGTTAGCACAGCTTCACCCCATAGAGTGTTAGGTAACTTCATATCGAAGAGCAGGGCTCTAGTTCTCTCCATGATCGTTCTATTTAGTCGTTCGGCTTTCCCATTATGTTGCGGTGTATACGGAATAGTATTATCAACTTATTTATGTCGTGGGTCATGTGGTTTGAGCATCCACTATCCAGATACCAACTATTTTTGTTAAACGTATTTGATTCACCCGTATTCATGCAAATCATAGCATAATTTTGTTTTTTCTCTTTGCACTCAGACGCTTTGTGCCCTTGTTTATGACACTTAAAACATTTGTACATAATTTTTTGCTTTCTATCAAATGTTTTGTGATTTGATCCTGCAATATTTTGTACTTTATTAGTGGCCAAAGCTTGTTCACCGCTTAGATTCATTTCTTTTTGTCTATTTCCTTCCTGTAATAATTTAGTTTTGATTTGCTCTAGACGAATCTCTTGTCCACTATTATCTACAGCCATTATTAAAGGGCTGTATTCTTCGGTCAAGCCACTCAATAATATGGAAATAATCCATTCATCTGATATTTTAGCATCAATGTCAGCCAATTGCTGCGACAGAAATATAACTCGAGAAATATATTTCTCCATAGACTCGAAATTATCTAACTTACATTGCCAAAGTTGTCGTTGCAGTGTGATTCGCCTCCCCCACCCTTTATCTTCGTACGCTTTACGAAGATTATACCACACTTCTTTAGCAGTCTTTGCATTATAAACGTGTGTAAAACATGAGGGTTCAAGCAATAAACATATCGTGGGTCTAGCTTTTCTGTCGATATCGACTATACTATCATTTACAATAGCAGCATCGATCACTTTCCACCAGTTTCTGTTCTCAAGGTAGTTACGTACCTGAAACTTCCAGTCAGGAAAGTCCGTCGTACCAATTAGTTTCTTGATACCACACAGTCCCAGACTAGACTCGTGATCCTCCATTGCACACGATTTCGTTTATATCACAATTTCAACTATACGATTTTAACAGTATTTAAATACTGCCCATAACCTAATGGAAAATAATACACTGTTGTAAACAGAGTACGTAGGAATATAATACTTCAATATATAATCGATAGTTTCAACACGACAACCATTGTGGAAGACAATAGAATATCATTTATAATCAATATTCGAACATATGCCAATTACAAATAAACAGTATATGACAGTGTACATGTAATAGATTACATACGTACATATAAAACCTTCCATTACAGCCAAAGGTTCTTGGAATTTCTACGCGGTGACTTCCAAGAAAAAAATTATGAATTACCATTGGCTCAGCGGCAACAAATGACGCTACAATTAGATGGAGCTCCGATTCACTTTGCTCGCGCAGTCCGGGATTATTTAGATGAAAATTATTCTCCTTGGATTGGTCGTGGTGGGACGGTCCCATGGCCTGCGTGTTCGTCAGACTTAACACCCCTGGACTATTTTTATTGGGGCACTTTGAAACAAAAAGTTTATGCTGAAGTCCCAAATACGCGAGAAGAATTACTACAAGAAATAATAGAAGCCTGAAGAAATAAAAACGACCGGGCCATGGTCAAACGCGCCACCCAGCAATTGTCAGCTAGAGCTACTCTTTGTCTGCAAAATCACGGAAACTATTTCGAACAGTTACTGTTGTGTTTAACCCTTTGACCGTCATATTTTGTTACATCATCATACAACCTAACGCCAGCGGCCTGTCGGCGTAATTTCAAATTGGGTTGAGAAATAGTGTTACCGATTAGTTTAAATGAATAAAAGTTCAAAATTTAATTAATATTAAATCAGTCTTTATTAATCCAGTATCAAGGGGCTACAGTACGGGGGTTATTCAAGAAAGGCGTGAAGAGGTTCTTACGGGGTCGGCAACGCAAGAGTGACACCCCTGGTGTTGCAAATGTCCATAGGCTACGGTAACTGCTTACCATCAGGCAGGCCGTAAGCTTGTTTGCTACCTTAGTGGTATAAAAAAATATTTACCACGTTTCAATCAATATTCTAGCAATGAATCTAGTATAACATCTTCGTTTTCTGATGCATCTCTTCGAGCTTGATTTATCAAATTAATAATTTTCTTATATAATTCTGATCGTACCTCAGGTCGAACAGTCATTATATCCTTCTAAAATATTTAATAATTCGTAGTCTTCTAACATGGCAAGGGAACAACACTAATTTGTACAAGGAACGTGTTATTACGGTGATGGCGCCTGAGGAACAGCAAATATGGCGTCGTTTGACCTTGAGCCGCACGTAAAATCACGGTGACGGCGATCGGAGAAAGTCTGAACTAGTGAAGCAAGTTATGGCGCTTGTTTCAGAAAAAAAATTTTTAGACCAAAAAAAAAAAAAGAAATAAAATATTAGTTTTTTCACTTTTAAGATAAAATTTATTACACTAATATTGATTAACCTTTATCAATATCGATACCGAAAGATGTAGAATTCTATTGAGCTTGAAAAAATATCATTTTTGTCATGATGGGATCAGTCAGTCAGAAATAGTATTTTTTATTATAACTCAGTCCATTTTCGTTATTTTTTTTTAAATTGCTGCCATTTCAAAGCGAGGGGACATAGACCCACTATTGGGGGGATTTTTGACGATGAAATGGTCTAAAAATCTAAATAATGCACCTGTAAAATGTCAATAGTCGGTAAATTAACACATTGTATGTGTGTATTTTTTTTACACAACGTCGGGAGGCATACAAGCATACGTTCCACCTGATGTAAAGCAATTACCGTAGACTATTAACGCTTGTAACATATATTACTCGCGCGATACCTCCTCTGCTGCTTACACAGCAACTCTTTAGGAGCTTACTGGTGACCTCACTCACACGTAGGAACACAACAACGCTCTAGGGAGTTATTATTTGGATGCGGTTTTCTGTGAGGTGGAGGTACTTCCCCAGGCGAGCTGCTTTGATGCGCCCTACCTCTCTTAAAACATCCAGACCAAGACAAACAGACATGTTCATGCACACAAATGTTTGGCTTGTGTGGGAATTGATCCCACGAGCGTTGGTGTCAAAGTCGCGTCTTTCACGACTGAGCCACCGAGCTCGTAAAGTGTATGTGTGTGCACATACACGCATAAAAAAATCTAGAGTACTTTACGTGCGTGTCTGTGTCTTTCCCTCAAAACTCAACGAGCGACGAGTTTTTTTTCCCAATTTTATGAAAAAAGGGGTGTTTTAGAAGGGTATAATGAATAAAATAGGGGTAGTAAACTAGCAAATAATGTCTCAAAATATGAGACTATCTTTAAGTAAAAGCTACATACATTTTTTTATTCATCAAATACTGAAATTTATAAATTTAATAATTTTTGTAAATTAGGGGTAGTTTTCACCCCTAAGAGTAATAATCACACATCGGCATAGGGTAGATTTTGAAGTTGAGGGTATGTAGAGCTTATTTACAAATTTTCAAGAAAATCCATCTTTCTGGAAAAAATTGGGAGGTTGTACCCGATTTTTACCTTCAGTCACTGGCCTATTATTAGTCCAAGCTACAACTTTCTCAAAATTGTGCTATGTACAGCTAAGAAGAGCACATCACTCTCCATGCAATTGTAACTATTATTACCTGTACCTGTACATATTTAGAAAAAAGAATCTGGAACTAAAATTAGCTGCATTCGCCAAACGCTTTCATTGTGTGGGCGCTGTGTATATATCAAAATACATTATGAATCAAATATCTACCTATGGTTTGTACTCTACCCTATTAACACGAGATAATCATTAATATTGTATATACACGAGATATAATTTAATATTGCAAGGTAGCTTTTATTACATCAGCACTGGCACAATTAGTTAATTACATATTTTTTAAATAAAACATGTATGACAACTAGAAGCGGGGTTTCTCAGTGTAAGAATACAGTCATTTTTTTCATTCCTTCAGCAATTATCTAATAATCAAAGCTGCCTGATTGCAACATGATATGGTGTATCAAAGTAGCTTGACTGGAGAATCCCAGATGGATTGCTATGATGCACCCTAACTCCCAGATAGTTTGAGACAAACAGATGTTTGTGCTGTGTGAGAATATAAAATGTATTTTCTTTTATGAAATCGTACAAATGTCATAAAATATTGACATTGTACTTATCTGCACTAAGCGTTCTGCTTCCTAGTTTCTAATTTGAACGGCCAAGCAGTGGAAGTCCGCCATACATAGGTAATTTTATAGTTTTTTATAGTTCATCTGAATTTCATACGTAATTTTAGTTCCGATATTTTACACTAGATGGCGCCGTTCCCAAATTACAATAGATATATTGATCAAGTTCATCCGTATTTTATCAGAGGAAAGAGAGGAGTGGACCAAGAAATTCCAAAATTTCTTCAGTGGCGGTGAAGTTGTATATGAGGGATATGTCGATGATCGTCGCAACACTGACAATGCTTGGATGGAAACGGTGGCGTACAACTTTCATGACGACAATGGAACCGTGGTGGGTGATCTCAACCTGCACGCTGGTGATGATGCTGTCGGAGTTCGTTGGGTAGATGTCGCTCCTGATATTAGTTTATATGCCAGCCATGATTTAATACTGAAAGAAGTAGTGAAAAGACGGATAGGAAACTAAAGGACGGACGGACCTAAAAACGGAGACTAATAAAGTTTTATTTAGTTGCATATCTTGTTTTTCTTAATCATGATTTCTTTCGATTGTTAACCTCTTCACGCCCATTTAGAAGAACTTTGTGTGTCAGTGTCATTGGCAAATCTCAGCAGGCCAAATAAAAGATTCAATAATAAACTTACATACACACGTCACTGTCAAACGCTCATTACGGGGTATTTTCGGCTACATTCATTAGTTCATTACAATAAAGCTGAAGAAGAGTTATGGAGGTTATAATGTGAGTAAGGGGTCATGTGCCAAAAGCGTGCTCCTTCGCGACCCCTACCAATCAATCACATTGCAATTCTGGCCCGAAAGCGCACCGATGTGCGGATTAAGGCGTCCCTCAGAGGCGACGCGCATCGTTCCGACCCCGTCGGTGCGAATGTAGCTGCATGCGGCGTTGAGGGCCGCCATTGACCTTGCAGCGCCAATTAGTCTGCATAGGCACGTGGAATATGACATGTGGATTGAATGATCTGTGAATGTAATGAATGAGAGACGCTTAAATTCTTTGTGTGTGATAGCTTTGATCTGCCTAATGGAATGATAGCCCTATGACCGTGTGGACCGGGACGATCACGCCGGTGTAGGTGCCGTGCTCTCCTCCCGCTTAGGTGTGAGAGTTTACAGTTTGGTAGGGCCTCGACTTCTTTGGGTTCGCAGAAAACTGGGCATCACGCGAGTATTTCTGGTTGCAGCATACGCTCTTGTAAGCTCAGCGTGTGCTCAAGAACTAGAGAAATCCTTTGGGTCTGTGAAGGATGTTCTGGATTTAGCTGAGGGGAATGAAAGAATGATGTGTGGAGATTTGAATGGATCAGTTAGAACCAAACGAGACAGCTATGGAGCTGTTCTTAGCCCCTGTGGACGAATTAGGTAAGTCAATTTTAGATTGAACGAACTCCTCGTGGCGAATACTTCATTTCATTTTTTTTATTTTTTTTTATTTTATATTGGCTCCTCTTTGCCTGTTGGTAAGCGAAAAGGGGAGCCCAAATTACAGCGGCAACTGACAAAGGACTACGGTATCCTGTCAGTTGACGCTACCATGCTGGCCCGCAAGGTGCTTCTTCACGCTTCGTTTGAAGGATCCCATGTTGTAGGAAGGAGGAAACACATGTGCAGGCAAGGCGTTCCACTTTTTAATAGTTCGACAAAGATAGGAGTTGCCGAACTTTTTAGTACGAGAACAAATGTCCTCAACAGTGGAATGATGACATCGCAAGTCTGCACGTGTGGTTCTATGACGGAAGGGAGAGGGTGGGATAAGGGAAAATAGTTCTTCAGAGCACTCACCATGGTACAGGCGGTAAAATGTACTTAGGGAGCCTATGTCCCTACGAAGTTGCAGAGGTTCTAGGTATTTTGTGACCTCTTCGTTGTCGATTATGCGGATAGCCCGTCGCTGCAACCTATCGAGAGCTTCGAGAAGATACTGTGCGGAGCCGTCCCAGAGATGCGAGCAATACTCCACGCAGGCCCGAACTTGAGTCTTATAAAGAAGACAATGTTGGTCCGGCGTGAAGAACCGGCGCACCCTGTTCAGGACTCCGAGTTTCTTTGAAGCTGTTAAAATGAGGCTCTCGATGTAATTTCGTTGGTTTAGGTCGTAACGAATATCCATGCCTAGCATATTCAGGCTATCGCGCATATTGAGGGTAGCGCCCTGAAGACTGGGAGTGGGATGAAATGGGGACATTTTTGTTGTGAACGCGCACACCTGAGTTTTCTTGGCATTGAACTCAACCAGGTTATTGGAACCCCATTTACTAACGAGGTCCAAAACCCGATTAAGCTCAACGACAAGACTCTCACGCCTCTCACCGATTTCTGCCCGACTAGCACTAGGCCGCCCGAAATATCGCCCATGGACCGTACTGTCATCTGCATAGCAATGAATATTACCAAGTGGCAGCATGTCATTGATATGCAGAAGAAAGAGGGTGGGCGATAGGACGGAGCCCTGTGGGACACCGGCATTCACTGACATGAACCGCGAAGCGCGTCCATCTGCAAGGACGCGGATTCTACGCTCATGCAGGAAGCCAGCAATCCACTTACAAAGCTGGAGGGGCAGACCGTATGCCGGAAGTTTGGAGAGAAGTGCTTTATGCCAAACCCGATCAAATGCCTTGGCGATATCTAGGCTGACTGCCATAGATTCACCATGTTTATCAATTGCCTCCCCCCAGAGGTGCGTCACATACGCTAGAAGATCACCCGTCGATCGTTTCGGTCTAAAGCCATATTGACGATCGTTAATTAAGGAGTGATCTTCTAGGTAATGGATCAACTGATTGTTAAGGATCCGTTCCATGACTTTGCACAACACTGAAGTTACGGCAATGGGGCGGTAATTTGATGGGTCCGAACGGTCACGGCTTAGACAGGTTGAGCGTGAAACCGGACCTGGAAGGTTGGTCATAAGCTGGGACGCCAACGCGAAGAGTTTCTGGTGGGGCAGCTCCCAAGAGGACTCCAGGGGGGAGATGATGACTGGAGCCTTAGGGGAGCTGGGCCTCCAGATACTTAATTCGGGGGACGTCCCGACATTCGATACCGTTCGAGGCGGGAAGAGGTACAGCAGCCATGTCGACGTGACGGCCTGCTCTGAGGATATGCTGAGCCTGGTGGATGGCTGGCGCGTCTCCGAGGCCCTAACGTCCTCTGACCACAACGGCATTCTATTTGAAATCAACTTGGCACGGGCGAAAGGGGTATCCGTGGCGAGGACCACCAGGATCTTCAACACCAGGAAAGCGGATTGGTGTCAGTTTCGTGAGAAACTGACAGCAATCATGCGGAGGGACCGCCTGAACGTGGAGAGCGTTGAGGCGGTCCAGGTGTGGGAGGACCTGGAGGTAATCGTGGACGGGTATAGCCGAGGCCTGCCAGGCAGCGATGCCCAAAATCAAAGGCGGGGTTTCATTGAGATTGCCGTGGTGGTCGGAGGAACTCGAGGAGCTGAAGAGGCAAACCAACACCAAGCGACGCAGAATCCGAAACGCAGCGCCGGACCGGAGACAAATGGTGGTCAGTTCGTACCTCGAACAGAAGGGCAAATACGAGGCCGCAGTGCGGGATGCCCAGACTGACAGCTGGAGGAAATTTTGCGGGAGGCAAGACAGAGAAGGCGTCTGGGAAGGTATCTATCGGGTCATTGGGAGGGCAACCGAGCGCAAGGAGGATGTACTCCTCCAGGAGGGCGGGAGGCCGTTGGATCACAGGGAGTCCCTCGAGCTGTTGGCGGATACGTTCTATCCTGCCGACAGCGAGTTGGACGACGATACAGATCACCGCGAAATGAGGAAGAAGGCCCGCGAGGTAAACGAGCGGGTCGATGATGATCATGACCCGCCGTTTACCATGAGGGAGCTCACAGCGGCTGTATCGTCGTTCAACCCGAAGAAGGCTCCCGGTGCCGACGGCCTCACGCCTGACATTTGCGCTCGGGCCATCAACGGTGACCCTGAGTTCTTCCTGGCCCTTCTCAATAAATGTCGAGCCCTCCGCTACTTTCCTCGGCTGTGGAAGGGGGCCCTCGTAATTGTCCTTCGGAAACTAGGCAAAGACTCGTATACCTTGCCCAAATCGTACAGGCCGATTGGGCTTTTGCCTGTCTTGGGCAAGGTATACGAGAAAATGCTGATCGCTCGCCTCAAGCACCACATTCTACCGAGGATTAGTACTCGCCAGTACGGGTTTATGCCACAAAGGGGCACCGAAGACTCCCTCTATAACCTGGTGCAGCACATCCGCGCCAAGCTTGACGAGAGGAGAATGCTCACTCTCGTCTCGCTGGATATAGAGGGAGCCTTCGACAACGCCTGGTGGCCGGCAATCAAACTACGACTGGCTGAGGAAAATTGTCCTCTGGGCTTGAGGAGAGTGATCGACAGCTATCTCAGCGATAGGACGGTCAGAGTTAGGTACGACGGGGGGGAAACCTTGCGGTCCACCACCAAAGGGTGCGTCCAAGGGTCCATAGGAGGACCGATTTTGTGGAACCTCCTATTGGATCCTCTTCTGCAGCAACTCGACCTTGCGGGGGTGCACTGTCAGGCCTTCGCCGATGACGTCGTGCTGATGTTCGACGGCAACACTGCGCTGGATATAGAGAGACAGGCCAATGCCGCTCTCGAGCATGTGAGGGCGTGGGGTGTCAAAAACCGGTTGAAGTTTGCGCCGCATAAGACCAGCGCTATGCTGGTCACGCGCAAACTTAGGTATGACACTCCGCGACTTACCATGGGCGGGATAGACATTGGCATGTCTCGGCAGATCAAACTGCTGGGGTTGACGATTGACGCGGGTCTGACGTTCAACGCGCACGTGGCTACTGTCTGTAAAAGGGCAGTGGCCATATACGGGCGCCTTGCGCGTACGGCCCGCGTCAGTTGGGGTCTCAACCCTGAAGTAGTGAAGATCATATATTCAGCCGTAGTGGAACCTACGATATTGTACGCTGCCGCCGCATGGGCTCCAGCGGTCAATAAGCTGGGCATCCAGAAACAGCTCAATAGCGTACAGCGGGGCTTCGCGCAGAAGATCTGCAGAGCCTACCGCACGGTCTCCCTGAACTCCGCACTGCTGCTGGCCGGGGTGCTGCCTCTTGACCTCAGAGTGCGCGAGGTCGCCTCTTTGTACGAGGCCAAGAGGGGGCTACCCCATCCGCTGCTCGGGGACAGGGAGATCGAGCGGATGGCCTCGAAGATCGAGGCCCCGCATCCCGCGGAGCTAGATAGTTTGGAGTTCGGCAGCCTGGTGGACGAGGAACAATGCAGGGCACACTCCAACTTTGCCCTGCGAATTTACACGGACGGCAGCAAGATTGAGGGCCGGGTTGGCGCCGCTGTATCCATATGGAACGGCGGCGCGGAAACCAAGGCCGTCAAGCTTGCTTTGTCGTCCTACTGTACCGTCTACCAGGCGGAACTCCTGGCTATCTGCACGGCGGCCGAGTACGCTTTGAGCTGCGATGGGCCCAGTATCGGCATCTTCAGCGACTCCATGGCGGCGCTCCAGGCGGTGGCGAACGTCGAGTCCCCCCATCCCCTGGCGGTGCAGACACGGGACGCTCTTAAACTGTGCAAAAGCCAGGGTAAGAGCGTCTCGTTGTTCTGGATCAAGGCACACGCGGGGTTGGAGGGGAACGAACGTGCCGATGAACTCGCCAGGAGCGCCGCACTGGGGTTGCGGAGGCGGCCAGACTACGACCGCTGCCCTGTCTCATTCGTCAAAGGTATGATCCGCAAAGAGACCATTGACGAATGGGACAGGAGATACAAATCGGGAACAACAGCTTCGACGACGAAGCTGTTCTTCCCGAGTGCGGCGGAGGCGTACGGCATCGTGGGCAAAATGGTGCCGTCGAGCATCACCACGCAGGTCCTCTCGGGGCATGGTGGGTTCTCCGCGTACTTGCACAGGTTCAAGTGCGCGGATGACCCATCCTGCTTCTGCGAGCCCGGCGTGGACCAGACAGTGCAGCACATATTGTTTCGGTGTCCCGCATTCTCCAAACAGAGGTACGATTTGGAGCAGGAGTTGGGAATGCGGGTCACCGAAACCACAGTCTCCGAAATAGTTTTGGGGGGAAATAGATCTAAATTTATAAAATACTGCGTCAGTCTAGCTACGGTCGTCATTGATCGCAACAAGCAGAGCAGCTCCACCTAGGACTAATGCTGTATACCTCGGCTATACTCCGTATAGCCGATGGGATCGCGGTGGCTAGGTGGAGCTGTGAAGCCCGCTGTCGCCCGTGGATGGACTGACGTAGTATGGGGAGGGAAGTTCGGAAAGAGATAAAATAATTTCACCGGCGTTCAAAACGGGCAAATATTAGAATTTTAGAGATTAACACTGAAAGATGAAGAATGAAAGAAGGAATTGTGGAAAGGAAGAAAGTATGATGTATGAATGTGATAATTTATATTTAATGTAATATTTTTTTAAAAAATGTCGAAATAGCCTTGCCCTTGGCAGGGGTGCACGTAATAAAATTAAAAAAAAAAAAAAAAAAAAAAAAAAACGGTCTCCCTTTTTGGGTACCGGCTGCACATTAGCCTCTCTCCAAGCCTCCGGAACACAACCGGTCGAGTACGAGAGACGAAAGAGGCGCGTCAACACCGGGGACAACTCCGCTGCACATTTTTTCAGAACAATCGCTGGGATACCATCAGGACCACTGGCTTTACTGACATCGAGTGACTGTAACTCAAAACGGACATCACGCTGTCTGATGTGAATTTCTGGCATAACGGAACCACAGGAGGGTATCGATGGTGGTTGCGTGCTACAGTCATCGATCCGGGAGTTAGCCGCAAAGAGACTGGCCATAAGATCGGCTTTCTCCTGCGGCTGATGTGCCAGTGAGCCATCAGGGCATCTCAGCGGGGCAGCGAGGGCTGGCAGAAGTTGGCCTGCACGGCTTTAGCTAGTCGCCAGTAATTACGCGATCCAGTAGGGTGCGTCACTAGCTCCGTGCCGACTTGTGTAACGCGCTGGGCATCCGCTCTTATGTATGCCCTCTTACAGACCTTGGTGGCAGTATTATAGGCTGATTTCAGCAAGTTAATATTCGGATCTTTTAGGGCGCGACCCCTGGTCCAAGCGCGATACACTGCCTGTTTGTTACTAACAGCTTCAGCGCACTCGCGATTAAACCAAGGGCGTCTCCGGCTTTTGATGACGACATCGGAGTGGGGAATGTAGTATTCCATTCCAACTTCGATCTCGTCAACAATAGCCGCAGCACTCGCCGTAAGATCTTTCTCACTGGTAGGTTGGTCTACCAGTTGCGTCAGGCTGTGGGAAAGAGCGAACGCGTGGCGGTCCTTCCTGCATGGTTGGTTATGGAGGATCCCAACCAGGAGTCGTGGTGAGAGTTAAAGTCCCCCAAACATACCATCTCTGCAGTAGGGTACCGCTCCTGCGCTTCATCCACCGCCCGGCTCAAGTACTCAAATAGCTGAGTCGTCTCCGTGTCCCTAGTATGGGGTCGGTATAGGCACATGTAAATACGGCTCTGAAGGCCCAGGTTTACATGTACCCAGAGGATAGGAAAGGAGGAATCCTCTAGGCAGCGCAGACGGCGACAACATACATCCGAGCGAACAAATAGACAGACCCCGGCTTTCGCGAGGAAATTCTCCTCAAGCACGTAACCGGGGTACTGGAGGTAGGACGTGTCCGCTGGATTTGTGTCTCCGTCAGGAAGAGCATAGCGGGCCGTGCCGTCTCTAGGTGTTGGTGTACGGCTTGAGGTTTGAGTGGAGTCCGCGGATGTTAGTGAACTCGACCTTGAACAGAGTAGTGGGGGAGTGCACCGCTGTAAAACCGTTTTTTCCTATATGTGCTGTCATAAGGGTAGATATTGGAAGCGTGAAGCGGGAGCGAATTGCCACGACATTGGAGAAGAAGTGTGGTGGACTGTTTCTCCATTAGTTTGTCGAAAGAGGAGCTGTACTGATCCGTCGGACGGAAGGGCCCCCCGAACCCCCCCGGAGGTAGTCGCCGGGTCCCCACGATCCGGTCACCAACCGGCACGACGATCTACCCCGAGATTATGCGCGGTATGAAAGGGCAGCCTCTCAAGGTGGTTAGACTTGATTGGGCCCCTGTACTGTACCGCGGGCGGCCAGCGGAACAACCGTTTCAACGGGTCTCCCTGGCCGACGGATCAGCTCAGTCCTCCTGACAATGGATAGACAGAATCCACCACTGTTCTCCAATATCGCATCAACAATCTCCCGAGCACTGGTTATACACCAGCTGATCCCGAAACGCGACGTACTCATAGGTACGCCACTTCACGGGTGTTTCGCCGCGTGTACGGTGGTAGCCAACCAGGCGGGTATTTACCCTACCACCGGCTGAGATACTGGAATCTCAAGAAATCCCTTAGTCGCCTCTTACGACACCCAGGGGAAGAAAGGGGGCGGTGATTTTTAGTATTCTTTCTCCGTCACCGCACGGATAGTCATTATAAGAATATTCACACATATACATGGAGACGGAATGACAAAAAGTGTGATTGATATCATTATGGTAGATATGTGTCCTAAATACTATAGGTAATTGATATAAGAGCCTTTAGGTAACATTCTTGAAACGGACTACCTGGTGGTAAGCCGGTTTGTGGAACTTTTCAAGAAGTTGAGACACTGGCGAGTCCGTATGCCATTTTATTTTTGATTACGAAAAAAAAATTAAATAAATAAACGTTTTCTTTTTAATCTGAGTTTTTTGCTTTAATGAACTAGAAATTCATTTCAATTTTATGCATCGTACAAAATGCCTTTAACTTTTAAATAGCAGTACTCATCTTACAAGTCCCTGTAAAAAATGTAGTTTTAAATTTTCAGGGTGTATTTGGAATGCTGTGGAAGGCACAGGGAGGATTCTGAAATGGCAGGGGGATGTACGGATCAAGTTTTCTCGTTTCGCAATGTCGTGGAGAAGCATCTCTGCGGTTTTATAGATCTTGAGAAAGCATTTGATATGGTTGTGTGAATGAACTGTGGGACATATTGCGAGATATGGGATTGACGGTTCAATGCTCTGCTATACGGTCACTTGCAAGGATTGCTCTGCATGTGGGCCGATAGATCGCAGAATTGTTTGGTTTAATGTTAAAATTGGTGTCGAACAGGGTTGCATGCTATCTGCTAGGCTGTTTATACTGCATCTCGATAGTTGTTTGCAGAGTATAACGTCAATTGCGCATGGGTGACCTAGTGGTGGACTATCTGCTGTATGCAGGCGATGCCGTGATGTTAGCAGAGACACTATCTGAACTGCAAACACTGGTCACAATAATGAAAGACGAGTGAGTGCTGGGAAGTGAGTGTAGTGTGAATGGAGCGTTGGGAAAACTTCCTGGCAGTAAAAACTTGAGCCAGAAGGCACAGCTCGCTATAGGTACACAATGCAGTGCTGGTCCCAACGCTTACTTATGGAAGCGAGAGCTGGGTATGGTAGAGAGAACATGAAAATAGGATAAACGCTGTCGAAATGCGAGCGTTGCGCGATATTTGTGGCGTAACTCTCGTAGACCGTATTCGCAATGATGATGTTAGAAACAGGATTGGCCTGAAAGAGAGTGTCGGTGTTAAAATAAGAAGAGGCATTGTACAAACAATGAAGCAGATATAAGTAGGATGTAGAAGCCGAGGAAGGCCAAGACTTACCTACCATGAACAAATTGGTCGTGTTCTATCAGAAATCGGCGAACGTGCATGAGAAGAGCAATGAATGTTAAAGCAGCGAGCGAGATGTGTAAGGATCTAGTCACGTGGCGCTTTAATCTCTGCCTATGGCCGGAAGGGATCCTAGAATGGACCGGAGATACCCTATTATGCAAAGTGTCACAGTGATCATCTTAGCAGCAACGGTATATAGAAAGGCAATTCAAAGGAGAATGAGGGTGAAATTCGATGGAATGCTGTGGGAGGTATAGGGAGGATTCCGAAATGGAAGGGGACGTAGGTATGGATGAAGTGTTCTCATACCACATTATCTCTCTTGGCTACAGACCAGAAGGTTTTCTGCGGTTTTGTGGATTAAGAATCCTTTATTCAGATTATAAACCTTTTCATGACTATTTTGAAGAACTTTATGCTATAGTCTCATTGGAAAATCTCAGTAGGATGTTTTACAAACACAAAAATACAAAAAGAAAGATCCGTGGATACAGCCGTGAGTTTTAGGTACGTGAATACGTCTTCGTAACTGGTAAATTATACTAAAAGTAAATGCAAGAGCATGTATCGGGCTAAATTGTTTTAGCTTTTATAAAAAAAATCTTTGGCGGTTAGACGCTAGTGTACTGCAGTACCTACGTAAAATGGCATTACGAGATTTGCACAGTTATCTATTGACTACATTTTGAAATTTATTTTTACAATATTATTAGGCATACAAGCATATTGCCCAACTGATGTAAAGTGATTATCATAGCCGATGAATACTTGCGACATAAATAGAATCGCTTGCGGTTTACACCACCGCTGTTAATACGGCAACTCCTCAGGAGCTTTTGAGTTCAGGTTGTTATTTGGCTGCGGTTTAACACGAGAGTTAAAAAGGTTTGAATGTACTCCGCATTAGAAGACAAACTTGGATAAGGTAGAGAGGCCGACAAGAAACGAGCAGGCCGGGGATGTCCTTTTTGCTTAACGACTGTTATCCATCAAATACAGACGATACCAACGGCTTAATATATTTCTGGCGCCATCAAACATACAACACGCCAGATGTGAAGCCATTACATTTAAGTATATAGACTACGGTAACTTCCCCTGGCAACGGGACGTATAGTCGCATTATAAAAACAATATAAATAATAAAAAACACACTTTATTCACTTCTCAATATAGTCTTCTCATATCAATATAATAAAGTTCGTATATCCCTGAATGAAAAAAAAAATTGATTCATTTTAACATGTTTAATATTCCCTAATTTATAGAGCTAGGTGACCTTATCACATTATTGCACCCATACATCTTATACCCATATACCTATCATATCGTAAAAATGCATAATTTCATTCACCTCGTTCAGTATAACAATAAGACTGCAAAACAAACTTATAAACATTTTCACCTGCAGAATCATTAGTAAAGTGCCGGTACACACAATGTCGTAATCATACGAAAATATAATAAAACAACTAATATTAACAGTCACTATACTCCGTACAATCTAACTTGATACCTGCAATATGTTTCAATACGTATATTTTCAAGTTCAGTCTGCCACTTTTTCCATAATATCTCTATAGGTTAATATCCAACGAAGTATATATATGAAAATTCTTTCGATGTCAGGACACCGAAATATTTCAGTATATAGGTAGTTTATCTTATTTCATAATACGTGTAGAATTTTTTGAAATTGAAAGCTGAAATTTTTAAATTAATATGAGTTGTTAAACTAGGCTAGCTAAGGCTTACGATCCCACAAATATTAAGCTTTTCCCTGAGAACATTATAAAGTAACGTACCAAAAAGTGACCATAGGCACATATCAAACATTAAGCTGCTTTTCCAACAGATATGTGCGAGGAAGCAGAGCGGTGGATGACGAAAGACTTCACCAATAGTATCACTTGTCCTAGCCTCGCTCAACGCTATTCTGGTAGAGATCTAGCATAACAAGGATTTAGTACATGCACAAGAGCTTACATCTATAACTTATGTGTGCGAGGAATTCAAACTGAGAAATGTGTGCGAGGGACGAGATCGCGCGCTGCTCTCCTACCATACGGCAGCTACTTTGCATATATAAAAAGAGCCCGCTACGCATGCACACCTTCGACAGAGGCGGATTAATTTGGTCGTATTCAACCCCGTGAAGACCAAGTGTGTTCACCGCTAAGAAAACCCCATTAGCTTTTTAAATTATAGAACACACCTCTTACCATCAGCAAAAGTATTAGTGTTTGGCGTCGAGATCTCCAGTGAAGTTCAATATCGAAGTCACCTGGAGAACAAGGCTTGACCTTGTCCTCCAGGTGACATCGACATTGAATTGAAACAGGCGTCTAAAAAATTGGTGTGCTCAACAGGGCAAAGCAGTACTTCAGCGCGGGGCAAAGACTTGCGTTACATAAGTCTCAAGTCGACCGCACTTGGAAGTACTGCAGTCACCTTTGGTCGGGAGCACCTGGATACCAGCTTGGACCATGTGATTAGATTTAGAGACGAGCTGTGAGAATTGTCGACGATCCTAAGCTTACACACGTTATTGAACCCTTAAGGAGACATTTGAGTGTTCTACCGATTATACAACGGGTTGTGTGCTGAAGAATTGTTCGATATAATGCCGACAGGGAAGTTTTCTTCGGAGAACTCTCAAGTTGGAATGAGGTCCCAGCCGAGGCTTTTCCAAGGGCCTATAGCATGGTTACGACTACAGATCTTTAACACATGAAATGAAAAGACGTGAAAATATATTGATAAGGTCGGCAACGCATGAGTGCCGCCCTTGGTGTTGCAAATGTCCATATAGGCTACGGTGGCTGTTTACTCTCCTCTCATAACTCCGGTGGAAACGCTCACATAGTTTCACAAGTTCGCTACGCATCTTCGTACCGCTTTGTTACCTCGCACATCTCCGGTGCAAAAGCAGATTCGAAAGTTTTAGGATTGTAATATTATATTGGGTATAAAGTACGAAATTGCCGTTTAATAGTAATAGATACTTTGATTTGACATTAAACCTCCAAGTTGTGAGGTTTTCGAGTGAAACTTTTTTCACATGATACCTATGAGGGCTTTTCTTTAAAAAAATGTGCAAAATTAGATTTTCGAATTTTGTTTTTTTTATTCAGTTTAGACGGGAAAGACGGATATTTCGAAAATTCGAGTAACTTTTGAATACGAGTTCCGACGCGGAACTAACGCGGCAGAAACGGCTCGCAATAGCAATGCTGCGTTTGGAGAGGAGACTGCTAATGAACGGACCGTGCGTTTTTTGTTTAAACGCTTTCATAATGGAAACTTCGACTTGAAATACGAACCTCGTGGAAGACCACCCACACAGGTGAATACCGCTGAATTGAAGGAGATGGTGGAAGCCGATCCGAGTCAAACTACCCAGGAATTAGCAGCATGGTTTAACGTTACCTACAATGTTGACTCATTTGCATAAAATCACTAACGTAAACAAAATATGAATAATGAGTGCCTCATGATTTGATCGATCTGCAGAAAGAAACACGCTTTGAAACTTGTGTCGCCTTGTTGAATTGGTACAGAAATGAAGGAATATTGGATCGAATTGTGACATGTGACGAAAAGTGGATTCTTTACGATAACCGTAAGCGAAAAATGCAATGGCTGACCCCATGTCAAACACCACAACAGTGTCCTATAGCAAAACTTACCAATAAAAAAGTAATGGTCACTGTTTAGTGGTCTCTTCATGGCGTTATTCACTGTAGCTTTCTCAGGTCTGGTCAAGCAATAACAGCAAATGTTTACTGTGCCGAACTTCGAACAATGATGTCGAAACTGGCAGTGAAACAGCCCCGACTCGTGAACCGATCTTCCCATTATTCCTCCATGATAACGCAAGACGTCACACTGCACGAGAAACCGTTGTAACTGTACAGGAGCTACAGTTAGAAACCATACGTCATCCTCCGTACTCGCCAGACTCCCACTGACTACCATTTTTTTCGCGATTTGGACAATTTACAACGTGATAAAAAATTTTCTTCCCAGGAGGCAGTACAAAATGCTTTCATACAGTTTGTGGAATTTAGATCCCCAGAGTTCTATCGCAAAGGCATAATAAACTTCCGATTAGATGGCAGCAATTTATAGATAATGAGGGTAAATAATTTGATTAAATAAATATGTTACATCTTAGAAAATAACGAGTTTGAATTTTTCAGTACAAATCGGCAATCTCATACTTTAACCCCTAATAGATTTTAATACTTTTATAGAAATATAAGTATTTTTAAATCAAATTTTACTCCCAAAAGCGGAAATTTTAAGCGGTGGACATTTTACACTTTAGTACAAGCTAAATAGATTTACGAGTATATACGAATGAAATTTTCAGCAGTATGATTCCAATGATCCTCGACTATTAACATTATAACTTCAGCTGCAGCACCACTAGTAAAGTGAATTACGCTTCCCAAAAGTGAAACGTGAAATGCATATACTACTTTATTATTATTACTGCGATAAAGCCGTATCATAAGTAGCTTTATCCTTTTTTATATCACATAAAATAGCAAATTTGTGTAATAATCGTACCTTGAGATAGGTATATTTTAAACAGTAATTAAAAAACTACTCTTTGAAACTTAGGCTAATATTTGAATTAAAGATTTGTTTATACAGCGACGGGACGCCTACAAGCTTATGGCCCACCTGGCGCAGTGGTCACCGGAGCCTAAGAATGCTTGCGATAAATTCTGTATTGCAAGCATAGCTTAGCTCACACTTTGCCAGTACTGCTGCTAACAATCAAACTCCTTGGGAGCTAACTTGTAACCTCAGTGGTTTTCTGTGAGCTGAATGTACTTCTCAAGGGATGCCCTCTACCTCTCATAAAAATAAAACATGTGTATCCATCCACACTCGAAAAGTGTGTACCGGTCACTCCTGAAATGGCATTTAGGTAGTCTAAGCGTTAGTTTCGAATTAATAGTACGAAAGCTTATTCTAACAAATATTACAAATGCGAAAGTTTTGTTTGTTTCACAGTACAAAATATAAACAGATATTGAACTTGGCTTGGTGTTGCTGTATCCTGGTGCGGACGTTTTCACAGATCATCTTCCTAATTCACACCAGCGGATCCGTAAAGGGGAGATACTTAATTTGTTAAGATTAATTTATCAAGTGCATAACGATAATATCGCCAAGTAATCTGCGGAGTAAGAGGTCAATATTTCTATTTCATTATTGTATTTCGCACATAATCTTTGTATTATAAACTATAATTATAACATTATTATATCGTCCCCAGTCAGCAAGATGTTTGTAGAATATCAATTAAACACCTTTTTATGATAAATCCTTTTTCATCTAAATTTTGTAAATCAAATAAAAAGTACTCATACCTAGCTTTTAAAATAATAATCACTATTTTAAACACCATTTAATAAATGCGAATCACTGATCTAGAGATCATATAAAATGAAGAATGGCAGATTTAGGCACAAAACTTTTACATAAAGAATAATAACTTTTCTATTGGCGACCTATATGGTTCTGAAAGTTATATATAGATAGTAATACTTAACACTTTCCATAGAATGAACGAAAAAATCGCTTTATATATAGGCTTATATTATTGTAAGCCTAAACGATTCTTTACCTAACAATTATTTTTACTCAACATCAAGAGGAAAACAAGCATCCGGCCCACTTGACTTAAAGTGGTTACCCTAGCCTATAACCGCTTGAAAGTATTGATAGAAACACGGGAACCCTCCAGGGGCTCCCGGGGGGCTGCTTCACACGCAGTGTGACACCTCTTTCCCAGACTATAATTAACATACAAAATCAATACATATTTTTTCTATTAAACTTCGGAAAGCATACAAGCATACGGCTTGATATAAATTGGTTACCGTAACATATGAATGCTTGCAATAAGAGTATTATTCACGAGTTGCCATACCAGGTTCTAACATAGCAACTCCCCATGACCTTACTGGTAATCTCGCTGACTCGCAGGAACACAACAACCCTCCAGGGAGTTGTTATTTATGGAGGTGAAAACACTTCTCCAGTTTGGTTTGATGCACCCTATATCACTTTTTAAAGTATCCTTAAAATATCTTTGCCCGCTTTACCAATATTTTATACTCCACTGTCATGTTAATAAGTATACTTTTTAACCTATGATTATTTTAACAAATTTCACATTGACATTTACAATGACTAGCCATTTAATTCTACGTCGAGATGGTAAGGCGGAATATAATGAAATGACTTGGTAATTCGCGCCGACCATAGTACAGTACCTATGCATCTGACACATCATCCAGCTAACATAGGAACCTCTTCACGACATGTGAATATTTACACTATAAAAATAAAAACCAATAACTCTAGTTATAAATGCATAATAACGAAATAAATGAAATACCTAAAATAAGTCTAAGGTAACAGTGCGCCATTGCAATAATTCCACCATTGCATTTACGTAGGCATTATGTAGCGTTTTCCGACCAATAAATGACGCACTTTCAGCTTGCCTGGACTATACATATGATAAAGTGTTCAACGAATAAATAATCTGTGTATTAGTATTGTGTTATTACATTCAAACAATGTTTAAAGTATTTAAGAAAATTACAACCGGACATATGTAAATGAAAAGTCATTTTCATGACTTATTTGTTAAGTCGTGTCGACGTGACGACGTCTTTGTAGAAAAGAAAACAAATTCACCTAAAGGAAATACCTCTACGTAATGTGTCTAAAATAACGTATTATAGCAAATTATCATTAACAAAGATATAGTTTTAAAGATAAAAAGCAAATGATGTACTAATAATAATAAACCCAACGCCAATAATACCTCCAGATCTCTTCAATAGCACAATAATTTCCCACGCATTCGCAATAGTCCCAATGCCTGCCGAGACCTGCTCATGGATATATTGTTCCATAGACATTCCCAGGAGCGGGTCAAGCTAACAATAAGTACAACATTACATCAATCTTCTCAAAGGGGTCTACGCCTTGGATCCATAGCCCCGCGCACGACTATCAAATGATATCCGTGAGTTTACAAAAAAATATATATTTTATTTCATTATCTAAGTTTAGGGCTGGATCTATCTTTAAAAATGCACGCTTGTAACAGATAGGGTAATGATGTTTGAATTAGGCTCTTATAACGTGAAGCCAGCAAAATCATCGAACGAAAAAAATATAAAGCTTAGTCTAAACAGACAAATAAAAACCGTCGCCATATTGCAAACAAAAAAACATTAGAACCGATTTCTTTCACTCGCATCATTGAACATCAGTAAAGTGTCGTGTTTTTTAAGCTAGTCGTTTTTCGAAGCTTATGCGAGTTGTTTGTGTATTAAAATGCCGAAAACTATTCACAGCCTCGAAAGAAAAAAGGTTCATAGTATATTAAAGTATTTATAAGAGAGAAAGTCTCGTCAACATGACAAAGAGGGTTGCAACAAAAAAATTAAAAAGTGGCGTACCCAGAGTCGATTTTTTATTTTTCACTTTCTACGACCCTTAAGTTTCCTCGATTTTTAATGATGTATTAACAAATATAAACGGATATTTAAAATACACAGAGCTTTTAGTTTTGTTTTCTCGTAACGATTTGAGATCGGACGCCACAGTATCAAAAGGACAGAGCATTTAAAACAGACATGTGTGATCATTGTTGGTGGTGGTAACACATTGTATACATTTTTGCCCTTAAACCTTGACCGTAACAGACAAAACTAGCCCAATGGCTAAAATGTTCATTAAGAAGTGTCTATGCCAACCTTGTACACTGGACATAGTGTTCCAAATTGTTGTTTTATTGTACTCGGTTGTAATGTGGAGGTATAAGTATTTTCTGATATAAATTATATTTGATCCCTGTTTATCAATGTGAGTGGCCAACGTCGTAAATCCATCACACAATGATCGCAGCAATCGACTTCAAGTGAATGAAAACATGACTTCACTACAAATCTATACAATACAAAAATACTATAATATAAAACATTTCATCGGCTATTTTTAGCGTCGTGTCTACTTAAAAGGTCGCTGTATGCAACGGTGACGCGATTGTATTAAACGATGTTAGTGATATCGTTTGAGGAAGTTAATTAATTTAAAATCGAAAACTTATACCGAACTGATAACTAGAAAAGAAAGCTGTCATGTAACAACTAACGTAACAGGTATATGGTAATAATAACATTATTAGCACACTTGCTTTCTCTTGTTTTTTTGTTTGGTTCACATTTTCAATTTTAAACAAATTTTAACAATAATTCCCCTTTTCACTCATTTCTTACAATGATTTTTTTCTAACAATAATTTCTTACAGTAACCATTCGATTACAATCGTGTCGCAGATATGAAGTGCGAAATATAAAGTTTGGTATTTTTTTTCAACCAATTTGCCTATTGAGAACAAATATAGCAATTGATTTTAAGCCAATTTGACGATGAGCTAGACTTGTTTGCCATAATCCTCTCATGACATAACCGCCAATGTTTGAAATCGATTACAAAATTTCTCCCACAAAATTAAAATTTTATATATAAGAACTTCTGCATAATGTAATATGTCTATATTTTTCAATTTATTCGAGTTAAGATTGTATTTAGAGCAAAGACATTGAGAACGTAACTAGTCGGGCCATAAATACTGTTACATAGAAACTTTTCTTTTTTCAACTCTTTAATTATATTAAATTTGGAACGCGTAATTCGATTTCTCGCCGTTTTATTCGAGTTTATTATCAAATTACAATATGGAAAGGAGTGTTAAAGAAACTAGGAGTGCAGTGATTGTCTTGCACAAAGTGGATATGGAGCCGTCGGTCATATTCAAAACACTTCAAAAGCTTGCTATCAGCCGTATGTTCGAATATCGTACTATCGACAGATATACCAACAACTTGCTATGCTGAAGACCATAAAAGATCGGGGTGACCGCAAACTACAAAGGCTGTTAATGCTGTGAAAGCCAGAATTCGTCCAAACCCCATTAGGAAACAAAAAATCATATCGCGAGAAATGAAGATTCCCGCTTGAACTCTGTCGCGTATAATAAAACAAGACCTGAAGCTCGGCGCTTATCGTCGATATACAGGCCATGCCCTAAATCAATCCCTACAGTTGAAGAGAGTGGATCGATCAAAATGGTTTGGTAGAGAGTGTCTTATCAATGAGTCATAAATCTTCATTTTTGTGAAAAAGAGTGAAGATTTCAGCCAAAGTGTATCAAGAGACTGTCATGGATCGTGTTGTGTAACCTCTCAGCAATACATTTTTTAAAAATGTACCGTGGACATTCCAGCAGGACACTGCACCTGGTCACAAGGCACGAACTACCCAAGTCTGACTCGAAACCAACGTTCCGGACTTTATAATAGCTCTTATACTACAAATTCTGGTCAGTTTTAGAGGACATCGCCTGCTCGAAACAACATGCCGACATTGTATCTCTTAACAAATCTCTGGAGCAAGCAGTGGCTAAATTTCCCATGGAAACGGTGCTTAAATCCATAGATTCGTGGCCAGACAGATTAAAGGCCTGTATCAAAGCCAAAGGTGGCCATTTCAAATGGAATCATTTTTTATTTCGCTGAGACTTCCATAAATATGTAACGTACATATAAGTTTTATGAAGATTACATAACGTCATAAAAAAATAAATGCATATTTATTTGTAACAGAAATTATGGTCGGACTAGGTATTTACAGCAAATCGTTCGCCAGCTCCTAGGCCTAACAAGTTACCTCACAGCTTTCCAATATAATATTGGTCCAAACAGGTAGATAATTGGTTAATTAAAACTTCATAACGTCTAAACGTCTCGAGACTAGCGAGCAGCAGTGGCGGGCGGCAATCTTGCCGCTCTATACAGCAATACACAAACGTTGTCGCCCGCCACACTGCTCTTGCTCGACTAAATACCTAGAAATTCTTATACATGGAGCAGGAACCGTACTGCACCTGCAGCGGACCGTAATATTTACGTATTTATATTGAGAACATTTGAAGCAACCATACTACATACGAACCCATAGCTAACATTTTATAAGGTGAAATACGAGTTGCGGTCGCTCTCAGTACCGTACCGACGTCTCAATAGAAGTGCACGACTTCTGTGATTGGACTTTGGCCTTTCGCCATCAATACGTCCTTTCGACTCGGCCAATAACCACCCACTCTCGTTGTGTTCGGATGAGCACCGGACCGGGTGTTGGAAGCAAAGTAATGTACACCAAATAGCTTGTGTATTACTTCTGCAAAATAACACTTAAATCTATTAAATTAAATATAGAGCTACCTCTTGACTAAGACTTGACGAATTGTCTTAGTAAAGCTGTAGCCCTTACTGATGGGAGCATAACTAATTCACAACAGTGTCATTTTTCCTCTTTCAATATCTGTGTGTCGAAAGTTATTCATGTCTTATATTTAACATTATCTCAGTGATAATATACCATCGTACCCTTGTTGCATGCGCACAAGGTTCTTAGCTTTATGCGGAATGTTGCTATATGCTTCATTTCTCAAATATAGTAAATAAAATATTTGTTATACTTTGGTGATACACCGCAGGTCGCATCGCATTAAAAACTGATGGCATGGCCGGTAGGTCGATTCTACTAAAAACTGCAACTGCACTGCAGCGCGGCGTGTGTCAAAATGTGTACATTTTGACGTTTCGGTATTCTGTTAAATGATCTGACAGCAGCGACGTTGCAGGAATGCTGCAGTAAATGACTCGCTATTCTGTTAAAAAACCTGCGCTGCACCTGCACGTTTCCTGCAATATAATCGTATTCTGATAAATTGTTTTGACATTTGTATACCGGTGACAGAAGTTTTGAAGGAGTTTACTTGCAGTTTCTTGAGCAACTTTTGCGAAGTGAAATTAATATTCTGAAGCGGTGATTTATATTTGTTTTGTTTTGGGAGATGTTTGTGGATATATATAATTAGGTAAAACTTCTTTTCAGATTTTTTTTTTACAAATACCTCCACGCCGGCAACCAAGGGCAATGGGGTGTGAAACTATAGGAGTCAACATTAAATAAAAATCCAGTTTATTAGATTGAAATATGGTAACATTTCAGGGGATAGTTCACTTGCAGGATACGCACAGTTGCAGTGCCGTTACAGTGCAGCATACGCGCAGTTCCAGCGTAGTTGCAGTGCAGGAAATTTTAGTAGAATACACCTATTGGCACTGCACTATTCCTGCACGACTCAAGTGACAGGCGTAAACGTGCAGTTGCAGTTATTTAGCAGAATTGGCCTACGGTACGGTACACATACATTTTTATTTGCCTGCGTTCCATCAATAAAGATACTCAGCACCGTCTGCAAATGTTATTGACTTAGCAATAGCTATAATCATGTTCGCAATCTTCCAATATCATAAATTGGAATATAAATAGTCAAATGCTGGTTTCCATCAAACCAGCATTGCGCAGTAATGCTACATGGTGGCGGGCGCCAGTGAGTTGTAGGCGCGGTAGCAGTTCACGTCGTTCATCAATAGTTGGATGTTCTGGGTGAAAGTCGGTAGGTCCTGAAATATAAATAGTGTATTTACATAATAATAATAATAAGGGAAATATATTAAAAAACTGGAACATTCGTATTATTACATATTGTGAAGAATTCATATATTCGAATAAGAACTCCATGTATCCATGTCATTAATCACCAAAGTTACTAGTTTCGAAGTTCAATATTAGTAATAGAAGAGTAGCATTACCTTCCGTCATTAGCTCCTAGTTATCAGATGAAATGCATTCATCATTTAGCGAAATCGGTTCTCTGCCTTTTCGCAGAAAATTGTTTGGCCGATTATCACTTGCCAACTAACGTTTTGAAGAATTTTATTTAGCAGAATAATCATTTTGTTTTATTTCCCAACCTTGTATACTTCGTCTGCTTTTAATAATGATACTTTTCATAATGGCAACGATTCGCCTGCTGCCGCGGCACGCTCGCTCCGCTCGCTCGGCTCGTGCGTTGTGTGTCATACACTAACCTAACCAACTACCAACTGAGATTTCTGTTGCTATACTTATTACAAAATTTTTATTTGTTTGAAAGGTTTGACAAATGATAAATGCCCCAAACGTTTTGTGGTTTTATAATACACGTAATCAGCTTAACAATAATTCTACCAAATGAAACGTTGTCACACAAAAATTTGATAATCGTTAGTTGTCAAAGTGAAAAATAGGTAAAAGTTGGTTGGCAAGTGATAATCGGTCAAACAATTTTCGGCGAAAAGGCAGGATACCAGTGAAATCACTAGGAAGAGAAGGTCGAGCTGACGTCCAAGAAACGTGTAATTTAGCTCAGGATAGATCATCGCCTCAGAAAGCAATATTTGAAACGGATTCGAAAAGTTTTCAAGTTCAAAATAATATGTTTGCTTATGACCTTGCGTAAATGCGTTTGTCTGATAATCAGAACACCTAACAAAAAGTTGATTGGGCTCATGTTGTGTACCGTGTATGCTGGCATGGTTTAAAAGATATGACATTAAATAAATCAAGGCTGAAATTATAATGAAATTACATACTGTATCTGGCGGGAATTGCGCCAGCTCGTGCACGTGGTGCGGTGCCAGACCAGGCAGCTGGCGCAGAAAGTGGGGCAGGAAGCCAAGGCGGAAGGTTTCGAAGTCGACGGTCGCCATTGAGTGTAGTGCGGCCATCACCTCTTCGCGCAGCAGCGCACATGCGCCTCCCTCCGCCAACGTGCGCAGGAGCACCGACAGGAACTCCGCCAGGAACTCCGTGCGGAACATTACCTGAGAGTGCAACGAATGTTACTACTAACTGCTAATGTAATTAGTCAAAATACTGAGGTAGTTAGTCAAAGTTGGTGCAACGCATCACGTCGCTCGTTCAAGTTCAGGTATAATTATAATGCTATTGTTTGCGAGCAGCAGTCGTACGCGAGGGGTGATGGTGGATGATGAGCTGATGATAATGAAAATGATTTGACTGGTTTTAACTATGCATTTAGTAGTAGTAGTTTACAATTTTTTATATGCGAACACTCTGATAGCCGATCGTCTAGGGGAAGGCGGCGACGCCTCCGTAGCCGCCGTGGAACGTTGACGCTGGTGGTGGCGCGTATGTGTGTGAGTATGCTTGAATGAGTGTATGTAATATTGTGTGCGTGTGTGTCGCCGCATCATGCCGACCCTCATTGAAGCGTCGCCGCTTCAATCCTGGTCCGGTTTCGGGAGCAGACAAATCTTCGAGAAGGATCTTCGGATGTTTGTCTGCTACTCGTGCGACGCCGTAGGCATTTAATTTTATACTACTTCGGGAGGCATACAAGTATACGGCCCACCTGATGTAAAGCGGGTACCGTAGCCTATTAACGCTTGCAATATATTAAATATCACTCGCGCGATGCCTTCTCTGCTGCTTACACAGCAACTCCTTGGGAGCTTACTTGTGACTTCACTCACACGCAGGAACAACCCTCTAGGGAGTTGTTATTTGGCTGCGGTTTTCTGTGAGGTGGAGGTACTTTTCCAGACGGGCTGCTTTGATGCGCCCTCTCTTATCATTCATCATTTTTCCATTCTATCGTTTTTCTAATTTTTCACGTTTGCTGAGAAATGGCGGTCCTGTTGCGTTCCATAGTATTATAACACTAGCAATAAAACTAATAAATTGACAAGCACGTTTCCGAAATACAAAGGGCCGCTCAATAACTAATGTATATTTCACAAATTATTCTTCCTAGTTGAATGCCAATTATTAAACTCAAATAAATCACAGATTAAAGCGATTTATTACTCCATCAAAGGCCAGCAGTTACCCCCCATGAAATGGCTGTTGGGGCGAGTCATAACTATACATCCAGAAACTACAATTGTTTGCCAATGTGGAAATGGCCTGGTGTGAGTGTATGTAATTGAACTGTTTGTGAGTGTGTCGCCGCAACAGCTATATCGGAAGCGATAATGATGTATAAACATATATCAATCTACAAAACACTGACTTGTATCTACGGCGGATCAAATAATTCATTATTTGGTTTGCTCGTGACAATTTGCGATGGTGGCTCATGAAAACCACATTAAAATTAGCATCGTAAATTGTGGATTTACAAACGAGTCGGCTCGACCGAACACCTTTGGTTTACGTACTTTGTGGTACAGTTTCCACTTGGTGTTAAGCACGTCGAGCGTGTCGATGTTGATCCGCAGCAGCTCGATGTCTGGCTGCAGCAGTGCTCGGCCGAGCGCCGCTAGCGCCTCGCGCAGCTCGTGCGTCCTACGCGCGCTCTCTTCGCCCTCGCACTTGTGCATGAAGAAGTAGCGCCAGCGGTGTATAAGCACGCTGCAAGTAGTTAAAATTAAGAATGTAGTACGAATAAATAAAAAGAAATGGAATGCACCAGAATTTTTCAGGTGGGTTAATGTCAAGTCGGGTATCGTTTGAAATAAATCTGGAAATTGGAAAGGTGCGATAAGGGAAATTGAATATAATTAATAATTGGCGATAAATGTGGGTGCAGAAATGTTAATGGAATTAATGGGGTATCGTGAAAGTCTATTTGAACTAGGTGAAAATAAAATAATAGAAACTATATATATAGACACTGAATAAGATATTGATTGGAATGATGACGTCTTTAACAGAAACTAAAATTTGGGTTTCCGAAATAGGACGTAATGCATGAATCAAGTCTTCTCCTATTTTGTCATTGACCCAGTAAACCAGCCACATTCAGGTTAGTAGACTGACTCAGCATCGAAAGTGGCGTTAGACCATCTAATTGGCTACTTATTTTATTCAAGGAGAGTTGTTTAAAAGACTTGAAAGAGTATGAATTGGAAATAAGAATGAATGTCACTATCTCAAACCAATATAAAGTCAATATTTGAAATCCTGCTGTACGCCGATGATCAGGTTCTTCTTGCATCATCTGGAGAAGAACTACAAATGAGTATTGTATTGAATTGAGGCCCGTAGTGTAAGGGTAATGTGTGCTAAGAGCCCTTTCACTTGTGATAAGTAATGACACATCGGGGGTTGGGGAGGAATGATAATTAAACCACCCTAGTTGAGTGCTAAAAATAGACTTATTTACTTTAATTGATATTGTTTAAAACTAATCGCTATACCTAATTTAATGAACATGTTAAATATGTAGAAATGCTGCATCGACGGTACATTAACGTACTTACTAATGATACGATCGCTTGCTCGTACATCCTGCCATCGGATAGGAAGATATCGACTGAGAGACAGGCATACAACGAAATCAGGTATATCATTATTAATATTTACTTTATCATGAATGATATAAAGTAAATATTATTAATAAGTAAGTATATAAAGTCCGGGACGCCTTCTGGTACTTATGCAACCTATACTGGAAGGGTCCCAGTGGACTGGGGACGCGCAGTCATCGTACCCTTGTATAAAGGCAAGGGATCATGCATGGACTGCGCCAGCTATAGGGCCATCAGTTTGATCAGCTTAGCAGCAAAAGTATATGGAAAGGTAATTGAAAGGAGAATGAGGGTGAAATCTGACGAAATGCTGTGGAGGGCACAGAGAGGATTCCGAAATGGAAGGGGATGTACGGATCAAGTTTTCTCGCTCCGCAATATCGTAGAGAAGCATCTGGCTACAGACCAGAAGGTTTTCTGCGGTTTTGTGGATCTTGAGAAGGCATTTGATAGGGTTGTGCGAAAGGAACTGTGGTGCATATTGCCGAGATATGGCATTGACGGCTCACTGATGCGTGCTGTGCAGTCCACCTACAAGGATTGCTCAGCATGTGTGCGAATAGATGGCAACATGTCACCCTGGTTTGATGTCAAAATTGGTGTCAAACAGAGTTGCATGTTGTCTGCTAGGCTGTTCATTCTGTATCTCGATAATTGTCTACAGAGAATAAGATCGACGAATGTAGGATTACGCATGGGTGACCTAGTGGTGAACTATCTGCTGTATGCAGATGATGCCGTCCTATTAGCAGAAATACCATCTGAGCGGCAAACACTAGTCACAATGATGAAAGACGAATGTATGAAGGAAGGCTTACTATTGATTGCGAAGAAAACAAAGATAATGGTATTTAAAAGAGAAGAAACCAGAACCAATGTAAGGATTACGGTAGATGATGAAGTGTTGGAACAAGTGGATGACATGTAGAAAGAATGCAGGATGAAAGAATGACGAAGCAAATATACAATGCAAAAGTGGAAGGATGTAGGAGCCGAGGAAGGCCAAGACTTACCTACCACGATCAAATTGGTCGTGTTCTATCAGAAGGTGATGTCAGGAGCCCTAGAAACCGGCGAGCGTGCATGAATAGAGCAATGAATGTTAAAGAAGCGAGTGAGGTATGTAAGGATCGAGTCGTGTGGCGCTCGGTTCTCTCTGCCTACCCCGTAAGGGACTTGGCGTGAAGTTATAGATAGATAGATAGATAAATGATATAAAAATTATTAGGTGATAGAACAATAAACTGAATTAGTATTATGATAATATATATATATATATATCTTGAATATGTCGAAGTGCTGCTCTACAGTACAGTCACATACATACTCGTACAAATACGACAGGTTCAGAAAGAAGTGTTTGAAGTTACAAAGACATTGAAATGAATGGAACTCTTTCAGAGTGGCAAATAATAATCGGGGTAAATAAGGGGAACTAATAAATTAATTTGTGTGTCTAATTTCATTAGACCAACTGCTAATATGCTGAAAACGAGCAAATCTAAAGCACTCCAAACAATGTAAAAGAAGCGAAAGAGGCATGTTTGAATCGGTTCACATGCTTTTCTTAGTATGTGTCTATGAGATAGGCGTTAATATGTACGTAATTAGGCATTGATACTACTATATATCTCACTGGCGTGTATCACATTTATTTTTAAACTGCAGCTGTCCGTTGATTATACGACAGATAATAACAAAACAAGTGTTACAAATAAAAATCTATCATATCAGAGACTGATGTCAAAAACGCATTTTAACAGAAAAATATCGTAGTAAAAAGAAACGAAGCGACACGTTTCAGCAAAATCAATTTTATATTATATATGCGTTCTGCGGTCGCATCTATGGTCTAATAAGCCAGTGATGACAATAATAATTAATTAGAAGTTGCCATTAGTTTTATTGGCCGATCCCTGTACTATCAATACTTAGCAAGGTACATTATTTTTACAAGTAGCAGTGCAAATACCTGGCCAGCAGACGGTGTGCGGCCCGCGCGAGGTCCGGCGCGGGTCGCGGCAGGGCGTGTTGATGCAGTAGCGCGAGCACAGACCGCACGCGCACGCCGCCGCCACCCGCCTCCACGCCTAGTCGCACGCATTCCACCAAACGCTCTAAACTGCTGTCGCCGCCGCCTCTGAACAATTTTCATATAAAATATAAGCCAATCTCAGTCCTCACTCATAACATCTGATGCGATGACGAACTTTGATGCGTCTTAAGTATACCTCTGTTTTCCCAAAGCCTCGTTTGGTTATCAGGATGTACCAAGTGCAGGTGAAGTTGACTTTGACTCTACAGATGATAATGAGTATTTTATCGCAAACGAAACCCTATTGATGCACGTGATAATTATGATGTTAGATATTCTGTTATTATTATTCACACATGGCAATTTTCACAATTTACTCGTAGAATATGACATAAATACTTCATTTACGTCTCTTTTCAAATTAGCTGATATTAAATAGCTAGACAATTAATTTGATGAAATCACAGTTGCTGAATTTTAAGCAAAGAAATAACTACCTATTATATTATAACATCAATTACAGTTAGACAAACACGTATTTTCTGGGATGACCATTAAACTCATGTTTTCTGATTACGTATATATTTGTAATGATCATTAGATCGGCGGTGAAGGGAAACCCGCAAGTTCAAGAAATAATATTTCGAAAAACATGTGACCAACCAAAGGTTAAGTCCCATCCTCTGATTTGTGGAGGTCTGAAGGCATTTACTTCATGTAAAAATCAGACCCAGCTAGTCCTAATGGAGTAGATACAGGATAACGCTAAGAAGAAGAGATTATAACATTAATTATTTAGGTAATTCATTTCAAAAAGTATACACACTAAAATTCTTGGGTTTGACCATAGATAAAAAGCTGACATGGAACACAATAATAATTCAGAAAAAAACTTGATCAATTTTTCTATGCACTACATAAATTAAGAAATATTGCCAATATGTCTTCAAGTTTCAGATATGGCATAATGTTCTGGGGCAACTCTAACATAAGCACCGTATTTATAAAACCCAAAACAGATGTCTAATAATCTAAGATTAATATGCAGTTTAATTCCACTCATGTGAGCCATACTTTCACGAGTATTAAATACTTTTTCTGCTATTTATGTACATCTTAGGTTAGAAATTTTAGTAGAAATAAGCTACACCACTTCACCCCAGATCCCGTTGAAAGCCATCGTGCAGGCACCGCAGCCAAATAACAATTCCCTAGTGGGTTGTTGTGTTCCTGCGTGTGAGTGAGGTCACCAGTAAGCTCACAGAGAGTTGCTGTATAAGTGAGCAGCAGAGAAGGTATCGTGTGAGTGATACTTAATATATCGCAAGCGTTAATAGGCTACGGTACACGCTTTACATCAGGTGAGCCGTATGCTTGTATGCCTTCCGACGTAGTATAATAAAAAAGGCACAATGAGAGTGATCCATTTATGTAAAACTTAGTAGAATGACTGTAAATTACACGGCACCCGTCATTTACGATAAAATTCCACTGCCCATTACGTCAATAAATGATAAACGATTTAAGACTGCACTCACGTGCTTCCTTACTGAAAAAACATGATTTGAAAACATTTTTAAACGATAAGATGCCCTAATAAAGAATTATTAAATTGTACGTAACGGTAACGTTCGTTCTATAATTTTTCTTTTGACATATTCTGTATTTTTTTTATCTTTAATTTAATTTAGTAATTTTTATTATTAATAACTAGTTTCACTTATGATTATGAGTTACCTTTGAGCAACATCGAGAAAAACATCAATGGCAGTGTAGGCGAAATTCCCCAATTGAGGCAACAGTGCTGTGAATAGTGCGAGGAAAAATTCCGTGATCTCCGGCTCGGCGGTCGCGTACGCCGGCTCGCATAGCATACGGAGCGAAGTCTCCGCGGCAATTTGTATGCTCTCAGCTAATATCTGCAATTTCCATCAATCAAATTAATATGAACACTGTACCTAAATTACACGTAGAAACTAAGATGTAACACTTATATAAAACCACAACTGCAAATACTTCAAGATGCATTTGCGCGCGGGGCTATGTGCGCGAATGCTGAAATATACATAGTGCCTCGCGCACAGACGAGTTAAATTATCCGTAATCATTTTTTTCTATTAAAATAAGGATATGGGTATGCTAAATACACAATGCGTGCCACCGAAGCACGTAAACGATATTCTACGTTTTGTAGGTTTCATGGAAAATATGAACAATAATTTCATTCATTTCATACCAGGGTACCAGGAAATGGTGATACCATGTTAAAAACGAATACTTTTGCTATAGCTAACTATGATGATAACATATATGTGTGTGTGAACAACCTTTTTAGCGGGCGTGGGTGCGGCTGCGAACGAGTGCAACAGCGCGGTGAGTGGCGGCAGCACGGCGGCGGGCCCGGCGGTCGGCAGCGACGCCGTCCACGCTGTCAGCAGTGCGCGGGCCGCCTCCGCGCCCACCACGGCACCCGTCGCGCTCTCGCCTGGCGGTGTGCCGCTCCGCGACAGGCACAGTGACAGTAACGCCTCGCGGACTACCGCAGCTGACTGATGCAATCAATAAACGTCACTACTGGTATATCATTACGCAAAAATGAGACAATCTGTACGATGCAAGCGGTAATTTAGTCTCGACAGTCTCTAAATTCATAACTCCCTTCATGCGACGCCACAAGTGGCTCGACACACGTCTCCGGTGTATAAAGGTAATTAATATAAGAAATCTTTGTATAAATGTATATACAATAAAACAAAAACGGTATTTTGAATAAAACACAATTTCCAAGTATCAGAAATTTCTCTCTTCGTCTCTAGCACGTTTTGTATAAATTTAGTAGCGTTGTCAAATCTTTATAAATGTATTTTTATGATTGTAGTTTACAAATTAACAATGCTAAATATTACTTATACTACCTTGGGCTCCAAATAATGCAAGGAACGCTGAGCTTGATTATACAAATCGCCCACCAGAGACATAGGGTCCCGCGTGAACTTAACGTTCTTGGATAAGCTGAGCAGAAGATGCGCCGCCGCGTGACACAGCAAAGGGGGTTCCTGTAGATACACGTCATCATTGTTATCACACTTGAAGCTCTTATTTGCCTTCAGTAATATAGAAATAATCTTACAGGTATTTCGTGTGGTAACAAAAAAGGCACGGCGGAGGTAAACAGTCCTTCCATGGTGTGAACGGGCACTCCACAATCGTTCGCGTAGCAGCACCACGCCCCCATGCACGCAAACATTTCTGCATGCCTGTACAAATACATTATTATCATTACACGATTTTTACGTATGTTAATTATTACTTGCGTTAATTATTGATCATCCATTTTTTTATACAACGTCGGGAGGAATACAAGCATACGGCCCACTTGATGTTAAATGGTTACCGTAGCCTAAGAATGTTTGGAATATTGCAACATATTATGAATCTGTCGCGCGATGCCACCTCTGCTGCTTACAAAGCAAATCGTTCGGAGCTTATTTATAACCTGACTAACACGCAGGAACACAACAACCCTCCAGAGTGTTGTTATTAGGCTGCGGTTTTCTGTGAGATGGAGGTACTTCCCCAGACGGGCTACTTTGATGCGCCCTTCCACTCTTGAATCATGTTTTACATACGTAATTAATAAGTAATATTATTTCATACGTTATTTTTATACAATGTAAAGCATAGTCTACGAACGCTTTAAATAAGGAATTATCGCTAGCTCATTGCCACCCTTGCTACTAACACAGCACCTCCTTAGCTCACTAGTAACTTTACTCACGCCCTGGTACACAACGACACTCAACGGAGTTATATGACCGCAGTTTTCTATGACCTGTAGGAAGTTCCCCAATGGGACTAATTTAAAGCGCCCTACCTCTCTTAAAGACAATGATGCCTATTCGTGCAAATGTTTATCTTGGGTGGAAATCGAATCACATTGGCGTCAAAGGAGTGATTGCTAACTACTCGAACTCCGGGCTCGTCATCACTATCAGTTTTAGAGCCAAAGCCAATCTCAACTTTAATGACAATTAGCATCCGAGGATATACGAGCACAATTAGGAGTAGCCTGATTGAAGATGTTTATACATCTTATGGAAAGAAGTAGCATTCAAATAAGAAATTCGGGGGCTGTTGACGTGTTGCATGAGATTCAGTTCATCAGAAGGCTTCTGAGAAGGTACTGTGTTAGCAGTGACACTGCGTTAGCGATACTCTTTGCGTTGCAAGCGTACGTAAATGGTAATCGTTTTACCTAATATGACCGTATCCTTGACTGTCATCGGACGTCTTAATTAAAATTATTAAAACTACGATTTATAAAAGCATTCTCAAAACATCAAACATTCATAAATGTTATATGGTTAAGTTCTTCTAGTAAAGTGCCTTTCCCTTGTCAGCTTTCTCATATTTTATTTCTTAAATCGGCGTGTCTAATGTGTAGCGAAACGTAGCTTATACACAATTGCAACAAAAAGGTTATCGCTAGTTGCCACCCCGCTATTTCATTCATTTTATTTCACCTGTTCAAGAGCCTACTGGAGTCCAAACACAGGAATATAACAACTTTCAGGGTATTGTAGAACCTCCGTTAAAACACATGCCTGTATATTTCGCAGAAATGTATGAGCAGCGCTACGTGCAGATAACGGCGAATAATGTATAACAGAGGGCCTTACGCTTAGGGCACCCGATCAAGTTTTAGTGAAGGGTCTTGTACATCAATCAGTTTTTTTTTATACAACGTCGGAAGGCTTACAAGCATACGGGCCACTCGATGTGAAGCGGTTACCGTAGCCTATGAGCGCTTGTAACACATTAAGTATCATTCGCGCGATGCCTCCTCTGGCTGCCAACACAGCAACTCCTTAGCTTACTGATGACCTCACTCACACGCAGGAACACAACAAGTCTCTGGGGAGTTATCATTTGGCTGCGGCGGTACTTTGATGCGCCCTACCTATTTTCAAATACCGTTTGTCCCTGTGTGGTGTGTACTCACACTTGCACGAGTGCGGGCGCGTGTGGATGTGCGTGGGGCAAGGCTCGATGCGGGCGGGTGAGCGCGGCGCCGTGCAGCGCGGCCGCCGCTCGCTCCACCAGCGCGCCGCCTGCCGCCGCGCAGCGCCAGCGCCGCGACTCGCCGCACTCTGCACACAACGTGCTACTTAACACAGGCTATAGTTATATATCTATTTATACTGAGCAGCGATAGCCTAGTGGATAAACAACGAGCCTATTGACTGGTCCCTGGTTCGAATCCTGGTGTGGGACTGGATCACTAGATTCATATACATATACTTATATGTATGTAATTATCGCTTGTCTGGCGATAAGAAAAACATCGCGAGGAAACAAGCACGTCCAAAAAATTATATTTGAAAAGGCCTGTGATTTAACCTAAGAAAGGTCTGGTTTTCCCTGTTGGTCGTGGTCGTCTGACGGTTATTCGGTGTATCATTATCGACCAATCCCTACCGTTAGTTAGCGGCCCCCGGCAATCTTATAACTATTTTAAAACACACACACCTACATGTACACTTACCTACAAGGAATGTGACATTTTTTAAAGTATACTAATACAAATTTAAGGTTTTATAACTAGTCTGGCCGTAAATACTAAGTTACATAACTAGGGGAGCTGGGCCTGCGGCGCATTGGCAGAGCTGCTTTTGCACAATAAGTAAATAACAGCAAGCTGCGTAAGCAGAGCTGCTAGCCCTAACCCTAACTGGCGATTGTGATCGTGTTGTTGTTTTTCAGTGCTCGCCATACGCGCTCCATTTGACTTTGTATTGGAACGGTTTTTGGGGCGATAACATCACTTATCGATATTCTTTATTGAGCTAATCGCAATTTAATCTATTTTAGGGGAATCTACAATACTTAAGGTACATTCACGTCGAACAATCAGCTCTCTAGCTTCAAAACTGAAAGAGTACTACGTGTAACAGTCGAAAACCGCAAAACTGCAAAAAAGACCATTTTCTCGGTTATATAGCTTCGCTGGCTAACGCAGCTCGGCAATTTTTTTTTTTTTACAACTCCTTAATTATTTTGAATTTGACGAGCTCGGTGACTCAGTCGTGAATAAGGCGACTTTGATACCAACGCTCGTGGGTTCGATTCCCACACAAGGCAAACATTTGTGTGCATGAACATGTCTGTTTGTCTTGGTCTGGATATTATAAGAGAGGCAGGGCGCATCAAAGCAGCCCGTCTGGGGAAGTAAAATAACAACTCCCTAGAGGGTTGTTGTGTTCCTACGTGTGAGTGAGGTCACCAGTAAGCTCCCATGGAGTTGCTGTGTAAGCAGCAGAGGAGGCATCGCGCGAGTGATACTTAAGATATCGCAAGCGTTAATAGGCTACGGTACCCGCTTTACATCAGGTGGGCCGTATGCTTGTATGCCTCCTGAGATAGTATAAAAAAAATTGGAGTGCGTTTATTATATTAAAAACTTCTTTCTCTTTCCTGCCGTTTTAAAACAGTTAAAACGGATTTTATCAATATTTAAAATCATGGATTTATTATGGTAGAAAAGTTTTTTTTTAACTCTTCTGCTATATTCTATATAAATGATTTACATTCCTATACTTGAATTCGAATCCAATGCGAAGAGAAAAAAAAGTACTATAAGTAGTACATTTCCAAATGCAAAATGTGGTTACTATTAGTTCATTGCTGCGAGAAAGTTGTGCAATTAATGTTTTCTCAAGCAAAGTTGTTTAAGAAATGCGTAAACCGGTTTTTACAGGGCCGGGATTGCAGGAATAATTCCACCTGATGTTGCAAGCGTCCATAAGCAAAAGTAACTGTTCACCATCCAGCTGGCGGTACGCTTTTTTGTAACCATTAGCGGTATTCAAAAAATCCCTCATGAATATTTATGTACCGGTAAGTCCCTATCCGATTCACACAAAAATTGCTACTGTGTGAATCGGAACATATATAATTAATCCATCCATGTCGGTAGATGTAATAATTGAATAACTAATGTAAGACAAATATCACCTCAGTCTTCCTGCAACCACGGACGCTGCAAAGTGGTCGAAACGTCAGGTTCAACAAAATAAATAAAACACGCGATACTACCGTTAAAATTTTTTTAATTCAATGTGTAACAATCGCGAAAACCTAAGACAATACTAGTAATATTATTTTTATATGTGAAACCTACTTCTACAAAAATTAATTACGTTGTATCATTTTAGTACAAATCTTTGTAAATAATAATGTAATAAATCTTCCTGGTGTTTTAATAATAACACTCAATAGGGTTGAGTGTTATTATTAAAACACCAGGAAGATTTATTATCTTATAGTTCAATGAGCATAAACTTGCTCATTCTGCGTATTACAATGTTGTTCGAAATAACATTTCTATGGCCTTTATTTGGATAACCTTATAAGAGCTTATAAGGCTATAAAGGAGGGATACAACCATATTTTTATAAAAATAATATCAAAATATAGCCTCAAGTGCATTAACACCCTTATCCACAATCAAGAATAAGTTTAATTTTCAAACAGCAGTGGGTCATAAAGACAAGTGTATATACCTAGTCAGGTCATAAGTTCTGTCAAAAACTTTTGATGTAATTAATGATACACTGTTTGATAATTATGGAAAGTTATATATGAAATGAAAGGTTAAATGTACTATACAATTTTATTTACATTATTCGAAATGCTCTCCTCCATTTTGAATACATGCCCTTAATCGACGCGGCCAGTCATCGATTGCAGCACGCACTACATTTATATCTATTTCTGTCGCTGCTTTAACCAGAGATGCTCGAAGCGACTCCAAATTCTGATGAGGTTTAGCTCAGACTTCCTCCTCCAAATGTTGCCATATCTTGTAGTCCCGTTGGATTAAATCTGGACTAGAAGAGGGCCAGTCTTCATGCCCGATGATGTCAATTCCACGGGCGGTCAACCAGTTTTCAGTACTTCGTGGCTTATGAGCTGGTGCAGAGTCCTGTTGGAATATCCAGTGTCTGTTTTTGAACATTATTTGAGAAAGAGGTTCTACTATGTTTGTTAGGACGGTATTTTGGTAAACCACGGCACTGGTTTTCACATCTTTTTCACAGAAAAACACCTCAGTTAAGCCTGAATATGAGACTCCAAGCCAAACCATGATTGATGAAGGATAATGCCCTCGCTGGACCCTCGCAATACGCGTGCTCGCTCGCTTCACAACTGTGGGCAAACACCTTATCATTTTGTTTGTTGTAACTTTCTTCGATGGTAAAAATTTTCTCATCCGTAAACAAAATCTTTCTGTGACCTCCCTTTGCGTACCGCTTCAGTAGTTGTTTCGATTTTGAAATGATCAGTACGTCTCTTATAGGCTGCAAGTCATCTTTTAAAATACGCGACATGGTTCTAGGTGCTATCTTCATCTCCCGAGATAAAATGTTTTGCTTTCGGACAGGATTTCTTCGAATTCTTTCCCTTACTGCTTTGACCACCTTTTTCGTACAAACACTACGTGAATTAGATCTTTTTCTGTCACAAACAGAGGAGGTCTCGTTGTACCTATTAATAGCCTGGTACACAAACTTTTTACTAATGCCAAGCGTATGGAGAGTTTTAAAAATTGCATTTGGCTCCATACCTTCTTTGTGTAATGCAATCACAGCGATTCGGTTCTCTTTATCAACCCACTCCATTTTAATATCGCAAAATATTGTACAATGTATTGGCGCCAAAATAAGAAAAATTCAATGAACAATCATATAAAAATGACAGATTCCAAATTCAAATGTAATATTTTGTTTATTTTTAATTGTAACAGTATTTATGGCCAGACTAAGTATATAGCTGGAAGGGTGCGTTTCTGACTTTATAGGAGTAGAAAACTGGTCGTCATCTAGTTCCGATGAATCTGAATTATAATTTATGATCTCTTAATGTGGCCTTCACTAAAACGATATGATGATTGAGTTACAAATCCATTCTTAGTGCCAGTGCCAGTGGCGGATTTCCACATATTGAAAGTGCATGTTCTAATCGATAATTGGCCCCAATTGGTATTGTGTTACGGCCTTCGGAGATCACTTTGAATAATTTTTTTACAGAAGAGGATTTCGCACAATAGGAAAAAATATATATATCGAAGATAAATCTAAAATAAAACTATTTCCATAGTCTTCGCACCCCATTGGCAAATGGAATGTACGTAAAAAATGTAGTTTTCTTTAGTATTGTCTTAGGTTTTCGCGATTGTTACACATTGAATTAAACAATTTTTAACGGAAGTATCGCGTGTTTTATTTGTTTTGTTGAACCTGACGTTTCGAATGCTTTGCAGCGTCCGTGATCTCAGGAAGACTGAGGTGACATTTGTCTTACACTGGTTATTCAATTAATACATCTACCGACATGGATGGATTAATTATATACGTTCCGATTCATGATTCACGATAATTGATTTTTGTGTGAATCGGATCGTATATAATTAATCCATCATGTCCGTAGATGTAATAATTGACTACAATAAAACTATATATATATTATTATATATTCCTAGGATTTTTTTTCTTCGCGTAGAGCAAAATGTTACTAACATAATAATGTAGAAATAAAGAAACCAGTATAACCAATACATCACTGGCTGACCATAGAAGAGTATGATTACCTGAGAGCAGCGAGGCTGCGAGCCGGCCCAACAGTCTTGTAAAGGTGGCGAGGTCGAGCAGCGCGGCCAGCAGGCGGTCGGCGTCAGGCTGCGCTGCCGGGCCGCCCGCCCGCCCCGCAGCGCGTGCGTGCACGTCCGACAGGCACTGCCAACGCTCCCACTTCAAGGAATTACAACACTTTTAAATACGTCTAATTATCAACAACAGCCTTTCGTAAGCCTTCAGAACCCATTATATACCTTTTCCCATATATTTCGCGGTCATATATGACCACACGGGTTTCGAAGGGCGGCGCACTTAGTTTGGGTTTACAATGGGTAAACATATCGTTAACTAAGCAATGGGTATGGGCAATGACTTATAAACATATGTATACACTATATTTTTTTTTTTGTTAACGTATACATATAATACAGTATGTTCATGTAAAGACGTACCCAGTCTATGTTGTCTTCTTACACAGTACGATCCGAGCTCAATAGCAATAGCTTAGTTGGTGTGTATAATCGTAATAAATTTCTGATGATATGGGTGACACATCTTTGAGCATTTAAATTATTTTCAATACTGTAATGTCATCAAACACTATCAATCTTTTCCAAGAAGTAATTGGAATGGTTTAATCTAAGAATATAATGGAATTGTAACAGCCTACGGAGTCAAATCTCAAGAGCACGCTCTTTGTTTTCATTAACAATATCAGCATTATTATATCAAACAATGAATTAATTGAATATCTATTATATAATTGTAGAAACTTTTCACAGATCACTCACAACAGATGTAAATACGTCGAGTGGAGCCAAGTCTGCAACGCGCGCTATACACTCTATGCAGTGCTTTAGGAATGTGTGCCATTCAGTTTCACCCTGAAAATATACAATTATGATTGTTAACCAAAAAAAAGAAAGTGATCAATTTATACTTGAGTTATTACGGTTACTACTATGGGTATTACAAATATCCTACTAATATTATAAATGCGAAAGTTTATATGTAGGGATGGATGTTTTTCACTCTTAAACGGCTGAACGGATTTGAATGAAATTTGGCACGTAGATAGATATGATCTGGATTAACACATAGGCTACGTTATTTGACTCCACGCGGGCGGAGCCGCGGGCAGCAGCTAGTAATCCATCTTTCTATCTGTAACCCCACGCCAAACAACTTGCGGGGTAGGCAGAGATAACCGAGCGTCAAATTACTCGACCTTTACAGACCTTTACACTTTAACATTTATAGCTCTTCTCTCCCGTGCTCGCTCTCCGGTTTCTTCACACCTTCTGATCAAACACGGTCAATCACAAATATAATCAACGTATAATATATTCTCTGCCATTAACGACGCGAAATACACACGATTTGAAACTTCTAAAAAACACTGTTCCTTCTTACACTATAACTATCGATGATTTTAATGATTATCTTCAATATCGATATCATCGATCAAATTCGTAAAATCAAACACTAAAAAACATCGCTTGCACCAACTTGACTATTTTGTTTGTTGATGAACCTCATTTCTTTTAAATTGCAAAGGTTCACTTCTTGACCTCATCCTTTTTTAATCTCCCAATTACGTTACAAAGTATGGGCAGTATCGCGCTGAGACGTTTTCCTATCACAAACTCCTCTAGCTATTCTATAAAGTCTATTCACAAGTCCTGTGAAAATGTTATAAACTGTCCTCTCAAATACGATAGAGACCGTCACAGTTAATTTAGTCATAATGACACATGACCGGCTTTTTTCTAGCGATAATGTTTTTCTTCTATTAAATAATTTAAAGAAAAAAATATTGCGAGGGGTATAAAATGACACTTGGAAATTTTAAAATACCCATTCGAAAACTGTCAAATAGCCTATTATGTGATTGACTTGTATTTATGTCACTGTTGTAGGCCGACTAATTATCGATCGGATACGCGGCGCCATATAAAACCTCAAAATTGTGTGTTGCACACATAGATAACAGAAACAACGGGAGATGTGACGAGGGGGCGTGGTTGGTGTCGCCGCAAAATGCTCAAAACGAGAACATTGCCAAGAACAGCTAGTTAGTTGCAATCAAGTTCGATTGAGATACGTTGCTCCTTATTTTAGCAAAATGCCAAGTTGTGCTGTTGCAATTTGCAAAAATAGAAGTGCAGTGGTTAACTTTAAATCAAATGGAATCACTTATCACCTGTAAGTACAAATAATATTACGTTTTATAAGCATAAATACAAAATTAATTTCAAAAATTCTCCGACGCCATTTCTACCCGAACCTTACCACGATGCAAATTTTAAATAATCAACATCTCATTCTTAGATCATACATTGCTTTTCTACCATTTCGCAGTCGCCACCGCTCGTTTCCCAACACGCAATGTAAAGCGAGTGATATTATTCGTTCACTGTGTGTGCAGTTTCGAGATACGGCCGCTTGTTTCTGCCGTTGGTTAGGGGTGCGCTTTGACTTCACTTTTTATCGATACGAAGTTTTATCTAAGACTGCTAGTATTAGATAAAAATTATAAGTCTTTACTGTAGTTACTATTTGTGGGCTATGGTATCCTTTATATTAAAGTTGTATGGAAATAGGTTACAAAATATGTAATGATTGTATGATTACTGTGTTTGTTTTCTGTTAGTTTCCCACGTGACCTAAAAATTAAAGAAGAATGGATCAAGGCTACAGGAAGAGAAGATAATTGGTGGCCATTGGAAAAGAGCACAATATGCTCTAATCATTTATCTACTGGTGGCAAACAAACATACGGCCACCCGATGTAAAGTGGGCGCACGCGGGTGGGTGGGACGCACGAGTAACAGACACGCTTTGTAATGATATAAAAGTGTCACTCGCGTGTCGTCACCCCCGCTGCCAATCCAGCAACTCAACTTCTTGTGACCTCACTAACTCGCATGAACTCAATCATCCTCCAGGGAATTGTTATATAGTATAGTGGGGTTGGCTTTGGCTCTAAGTTGACATTGATCCACTTACACCCCACAAATATTTTATTACAAACATTACACTTCTTGATAAATCATAGATCGATATAACGTTGTCAATATCGACAAAGTCATATCGACCCGCGTGTCCCAGCAAAGACGCTTTATCAGTGTTTGTAGTAGTGCGTGCTTACTTGGGTGTTGTTTAAATAAACGTCCAATGACAGCGTCTTAACAAAAGTGTGTCGTTGTACTTGTGTGCGTAGAATGACATCTTTTATTTATTTAAGTGTGTGAGTGTTTTATGGTTGTGTGAAATTCGGCGACAACCGTCCCGGTGTAAACTCACGTAGTATGTCACATCTCCCGTTGTTTCTGTTATCTATGGTTGCACACGATACTATGCCATAAACAAAATAATACTCACATCATCATCGCATACTTCATTGTCTAAATGCTGCAATTGGGCCTTGTTGTGTTGAAATTGTATTTTATTGAGAATACCGTCGACTAGTGCCTGTAGAGCTTCCCAGTACCTAAAATTACAAGTATATGTAGTAGATGATTTAATCTTTTCTTTCCCCCTCGATGGGGACTCGGTATGAAACTATAGGTGGGCTTGTCGTTTTGTTTTGCCCTCGAATAAATAGATCAACTACATATCTTTAAATAGTTTGAACCCTTTCTACGTGTATATCTGTATCTGTTTGCGGCCACAAGAGAAACGAATAATGCGAGAATACAGTGCAGTAAAAAAGATAAAAATATTTATTTGTCACTCGGTCATCACGGGCACTTAAACACGTCCTACATTGCTTAAATTAGTTCATATTGTATCTTATTAAGTATTCATGGCTTTAATCGCTCTTTTTTAATCCATCAGCATTTCGAAAATGACCATTGTGAGTGCCCCTAAGGTCGCGATTTGCACCTATTTCCCTTCTCAGCCTACAACCAGCCGCTTGTATACTTGTCCTACAAAACGTGTATTCGTTAAAAAAGTATAATTTAATTAATATTCGGAAACATTCGTATTAGCTTAAAAAATGGCCAAGAGATTATTAGGCAATAGGCCGATTCTTTATCCACGGGGCTATCACTGCTCCAAATGCGCAGCCCTATGTAAAGATCAGTATCTTCACCAAATCCTTAAGCTTAAGTAGCGGATCCCAAAAAAAATATAAGAAAATGTACAATTCAACTGTGCGCGGCGCTACGTGTGCAGGCGCTAGCACAAATGCAACTTTGATTTGTATTGCAGTGACGCGGCAATGATCGTCCGAGCAAGACGTTACGCACTTATGACGACGTAGACTTTACGCTCGCATAGCGACACGCGCACAGATCAGTTGAAATTACCAGTATTATTAATTCAACTTATACTGTGGAGTCATATATTCCAAACGAATTGATGAGCAGATTTTAAAGTTTTTTTTGTCTAGTTTAAACCGTATGTTGATTACTATGTTAGATGAACATTTGTTCAAAGCAAAGCAAGTTGGGCCTTTATTAAATGGAAGCGGTAGCAGTGCTTATACGTTATGAGACTGCAGAATTCGCTATTGAGTATATCTGGTATACTTCCGAAATGCGTACTTTGCCTTTAAGCTATTACATAGTATCATATATTACTGTGGTATATATGTACCCAAAAAACTTACTTGGCTGTGTCTTCAGGCTTTAATATATCTATAAATTGTATCCATATATCTAAACAGTTAACAAATATAGCACACGTAGGCACCTGTAAACAAAATATAATCATTCATGAAATGCATGATTTATGAATAAACTTACGGATGTATATATGGACATATATAGAAAGTATGACATATAAGAAGTACCTACCTGGAATGTATACTGGAATAAATAAGACAGAAACTCGATCGCATCAAATTCTGGTTCGGCTTCTAGCCTCTTGAAATGCAGAGATACAAATAACTTCAACAATTCCGCTAACTTATTTAGGTAACTGGAAAAGACAATTTGTTAACTTAGTATGCACTAAATTAACCACAGGTATAATAATAGTAGGTATATTTGACGAGCTCGGTGGCGCAGTGGTGAAACGCACTGTTACGCTACTTTGACACCAACCCTCGTAGGTTCGATTACCACACAGTACAAACATTTGTGTGCATGAACATGTCTGTTTGTCTTGGTCTGGGTATTTTCTAAGTATAATAAGTATGTATTTACAAAAAATATATATATTTACGTATGTTTAACAGTTGTCTAGTAACCCATAACACAAGCTTCGCTTACTTTGGGGCTGGGTGGCGCTGTGTAATTTGTCGGACAATATTAATTTTTTTTTTTGACGCCTTGAGACCCGTTATATACTTGGCGCCGTAACACGCATGGCGGAATTCAGCCACCCGGGCCTCAACGGGTTAATAGTTTTACGCGGCGACTCATATGGATACAACTGCTTATTATTGCATGATATTTTCGTGTAGCTGCTGTTCGACAATTGCAACACTGTGGCCCGTAAAATATTTCCCACCTCATGACGCTTGTGGTCGGAACAGTCAAACCTCTCATTAAAAATCAATAAATAAACTGTAATTATTTTAATAATAAAAATTTCTTGGGACATCCGATGGCGGACGTCGTAATTAACACTTGCGTAAAAAAATTGCGTATGTTCTGATGTCCGGTTACGAATGTTATTATTGCCAAACAAAATGTTTTATCGGTCTAGTGTTGATACATTCTACAGCCCCCGATCTTAAATTCACTATCTTACAGAGAGCCCAATTTGTGTAATATTTCCAATGATGCAATTGTATTACACACATGTAACACCGAAGCCGTGGCATGTGTTCGCGAACCAGGAAACATCTTGTGTCTATTTATACAGATAAATAAAATTGGAGTGCCTGTTTGTAATATTAAAATAACCGCTTTTTACGAAATGCATATGGTTGTATACACGGTACATATACCAATAAATATTTTTTTTTTACAATTTTTGTCTGTCTGTTTATTCGGCTAATCTCTGAAACGGCTGAACCGATTTTGACGGGACTTTCACTGGCAGATAGCTGATGTAATAAGGAGTGACTTAGGCTAATTTTATTTTAGAAATCTATCTTTATCGGTATCTTTTACTTTTCCACTGTTCTGTTCTTCTTAACTCAAATTGTTTCGTTACATGTTCAATGTTTTCTATCAGTAAGACCTTTTTAGTTAGTTTTTGATTTACCAACTTTGAAATTGATAAATTACTTACGGGTTATTTTTTTAGTTAAGTAATAAGTGGGTAATAAAGCTAATAGTTACGAAAAACTGAAAATAAATAATAATTAAACTAAAAATGCAAAAACGAATAAAAAGAACTAAATAAATGTACTATAACAAAATATCCATTCACAAAATAGAAGAATTTCATTAAAATTAGCATAGATATTTCTATACGCGAAATACGTAAACTCTCTCTGCGAACTGAATAATAACTTTTTTGTTAGAATCCACGCGGACGAAGTTGCGGGCACAGCTAGTTTTCAATAAGCCCATGCTGTAGTCTCTTGAAAAATCTTTCATTCTACAAGCAGGAAACAAGCCGGAAGTTAATTTAAACACAACTTATGTGTAAGGGAAAGAAAACGGTGACTGTTTACCATCAGATAGGCCGTATGCTTGATTTCCACCTTAGTGATACAAAAAACTTCTAAGGCACAACAAGTAAACGAAATGAGTGTCGGGCTTCTTATTAAATATAGCTGGGGTCTATTTATCTCTTACAACAGTCTCGTCTGCAAGTTGGCAGGGCGGCGGGCACTTTGGCGTCTTGAATGCCGCGACTTTGACACCAACGCACGAGCGAATCGATTCCGACTCAAGCAAACATTTGTGTGCATGAACATGTTTGTTTGTCTTGGTCTGGATGTTTTAAGAGAGGTAGGGCGTATCAATGCGCAAACGTTGCGCGTCCCTGGTGCGCCGGGTGCGGATGAGTGGCAATAGCATCCTGAATATGATTGCGAGCAGACTGGACTGTCGATATGTAAACCATTGGTGCACTATATCAGGGGGAGTGGTGCAGGAATGGCCAATGTGAATGTAGTATGATTTTAAATCTAATTCTTATTAACATAGTGCTTAAGTTTTTACTAACATCCTTTATGAGTCTCAGTTAATTGCAATAAAATTTATAACTATTATAACTAATAACTATTATTAATGTATTTCATAATTTTCCCTTTTACCGTTTTTGAGAATAAAATATACTAACTCATGGTGTACATGCTGCATATGTGCAGGGTTGTGCGCCAGGTGGCGCAGTAGACGCAGCGCGGCGTGGTGCAGCCGCAGCGCTGTAGTGGCAGATGAGGGTGGCGCGTACCGTCGGTACAGCAGCTCGCAAACACCGCCCAATCCCGCCAGCGCCGCCTCCATGCTCTGTGTAATAACTGTACCTTAATAAACCTCATTCATTACTCATGTGGTCGGAAATTAGGTACAGATTTCTAATACGACATTTGAAATAATTTGCCAAAACATTTGTATCTGCATCTTATGTACTCTAGCGGAATAATTTAATAAATATATAATTAAATTACAGTAACTTATAATAGGATCCAGCTTCTTAGCTTCGCTTTTTTTTGTTTAGAGCAAAATCACGTATTTTAGGAAAGCATCTATAATAAACTTAAATTTGGCAAGGGAAATCGCGGTGGTGTCGGTGTATCTAGATGGAGATAGTTTCCAAGTTACACGAAATTTTTGACGAGCTCGGTGGCTCAGTCGTGAATGACGTGACTTTGACACCAACGCTCGTGGGTTCGATTCCCACACAAAACAAACATTTGTGTGCATGAACATGTCTGTTTGCCTTGGTCTGGATGTTTTAAGAGAGGTAAGGCGCATCCAAAGCAGCTCGTCTGAGGAAGTACCTCCACCTCACAGAAAACCGCAGATAAATAACAACTCCCTAGAGGGTTGTTGTGTTCCTGCGTGTGAATGAGGTCACCAGTAAGCTCCTAAAGAGTTGCTGTGTAATCAGCAGAGGAGGCATCGCGCAAATAACTAAATATAATTACAAGCATTAGTATGCTACGGTAACTGCTTTACATCAGGTAGGCCGTATGCTTGTATGTCTCCCGACGTTGTATAATATGTATATATATATATATATATATATATATATATATATATATATATATATATATATATATATATATATATATATATATGTGTGTGTATATAATACAAAATTGCTCAGTAATAGCGTAGATGGATACATCAATATCCTTTTAATTTGCTACCTTTGTTCATATTTAATATTTGCTATTAATAACCTCCATTGTGGTAATGTATAAGTAGAGAATTTGTAAATAATCAAAATAAACATGAAGTAGGGAGATACAAACGTCTGACTGCGTGGCTATGCTCCCCCAGTAAAAGACTGTGGTGACTAGTGACGGCGGCACATGCGACGACAGCGGTAACCATGAGAACAAATGCTGCAGTGTCGTCAGGCACTTTACTACCGTTTCTATGTTCTGAATTCTACAATATAAACAATTCAATTAGTATAAGCACGTTTTTACGGTAAACGCATCGCGAAAATATGTCGAAATTACATTGTGTTGTCTTAAAATAATAAGGAAAAGGCACATACAATGTAATCTAAACTACTTTGTGTGCTACCGTCACCAACTAGTTCATGTGAAGAAGCGCCGGCCGGCACACGCCTACGACTAACATCTACAACGCCTCGTGGAGAAGCGATGCACGTACCGTAGAGACGACCGAACATGTGATCGGAGCAGCAATGGCAGCAAGACGACACACATATACTAACGTAAATTGGTGGATGCCGACATAGCTAGTTCACTTTAACTCATAGATGGCGGAAGCATACATAGTAGTTTAGATCAAATTGCATGTAAATTTGACTCTTAAAATAATGCTTGAATCTATTAACTATTTAAGAAAAAATGTGACCTACTTCTCTGGAGAGTGCACATCACGAGTGTTGGGCAGCAAATCTGGAAGCACAGATGTCTGTGGAATTCCACTAGTTGGAGATGGAGGGGGATTTGATTGCACCTCCTGAGCATTTCTCTCTAAAATTCCTACAAATTAAAAAATATATGTACCAACAATAATTTTACTGACGTCCTTCAGAAAAAGAAGTAATCTTTGTGAATTGGTGACAGAAATAACACACCTGTTTGTTGCGTTAAACTTACACACTCTTACATTTATTTCTAGCACAATGTCTCGTTTATAATTAATAATACTATAAAAAGTACTAAAAAATTGAATTATAATATATTAATATGTACACATGTCACATTAAGCTACACATCTAAGTTTCTTTTTTTTTCTTTTAAATGTAAGTTTTGAATGGGTTTGTATAGTTTGATCACTCACCTTGTGTATTGTATTCACATAAAAATGAGATAAACATTTTAAAACTGTACATATGAGTGCACTACACTTTAGGTACTGTATTCACATTTTGAGGTTTTTTAGTCCATACTTTTTCAATGTTTAGTACCATCCAATAGGTGTACTTCACACACTATTGAAAAGTAATGATGCAAATATATATATCAGATACTGAGTTTTTCATTGCAATGGATTAATATGCACAAAGTTTCGATAATGGCCAAAAATCATACTTGTAGTATCTTCTAGACCATAGACCATATATAATTCTTAAATAATATCCCAGACTTAAAATGGAGAATAGTATCATATATGTTGATGTAATGGTTTATCCATTACCAGCTGCATAGAAATCCCAGTTCTTAAAATAAAAAAAAATAATAAACAAATATAATTCATTCAAATTTAGTCTTGAAACGATGCAGCTATCGCCATCTAGTCGGTACACTGCACACTTTGTATTGTACATCAGTGTTAACTACTATAGAGGCCGCTATTCGACAAGTTAAATCTATTAGGTACTTTTTAACAATTAAAATCCATCAAATTACTTTAAAAAATATATAATTCCAGTATTCCGTTATAAAATAATTCTCAATGTATACTTTACATTTAGGAAGTTTCTAGAAATAATGTTTTGTTTGCAAATTCAAATCTCATATCTTGATGGTTCTATCATTCAGTCTGTTGCTTGGATCTGATTGATTCTGTTCGAATAAGTCGTTCAAAATGACGAAAGAATGTCCATTTCTTTTTCGGATTTAGCTAACAGTTGCTATCAGAGCTGTCTGTAATAATTATCTAAGCAGTTAAATATATTTATTAATTTACAAGTACTAAAGTGCCATCTCAGTGCAGTGATTGAAATATAAAACCTCCAACGTATTGGTTATGTATCTACTTCTGAGATTACCAGCATAAATATAATATTTATTTCTTCACAGCTTCTGTGTTACATTTTATATTAATTAATTAGTTAACGTCTACGATAGGAATTTATTGCGAAATTGTAAAATTTTCATTTTATGAAATTGTGCAGATTGAACTATTACAACATTCCTTGGAGGTACCTACCTGTAGGTAATCGACATAAACTTTATTAATGTTACTTGAATGGGTCCGGCCGTTACGCACCCATTCCGCGACGCCCCCGGCCGGGATGCCCCCACAGTGAAAATTTTGTTATTCCGCTACGCCCCCGGCCGGGACGCACCCGTTTTAAAACAAGCGTTTTTTGACAGGAAACTTGAGCGAATACTTTTGAAAACAGAAGTGTTTTTGAATAGAAGTGAATGAAAGTGTGAGAAAATTATTTATTTATTTAGATTAAATATTTTTATTATGTGGTGTGCGTATACTGTCATACATAGGGCCTTAGAATTAGTAAGATTAGTTTTTAAGTACTCCCTTCAAATAATGTAATTAAAAAATAAAAACTAAATTGTACACATATTATTAAAATATATTGGTTACCAAAATGAAAATCGAACAGAAACAGTGAAAGGGTAGCTCACCTATTGTGTAGGTTACCTGAACTCAGCCGAGTTTTTGATAACAAAACAATGGATATATTGAAATGGACAATATGTGCATCCCCTTCGCTCATGATCGAATATAGCAAATATTCAAGTGGTTGCCAAAATAACATTACACGGAAACAATGAAAGGGTAGCTCGCCTATTGTGTAGGTCTTATACCACAACTTTAGCGAGTTTTTGATAACAATAGATAAATTGAGACGGACAATAAGTGCATCCCTTTCGCTCATGATCGAATATTGCAAATATTCAAGTGGTTGCCAAAATAACATTACACGGAAACAATGAAAGGGTAGCTCGCCTATTGTGTGGGTCTTATACCACAAATTTAGCGAGTTTTTGATAACAATAGATAAATTGAGGCGGACAATAAGTGCATCCCTTTCGCTCATGATCAAATACTGCAAGTATGCAAGTGATGAGATAGGTCAATCGGTCAGTGTGTCATTTCACACCTATAGACCGCTATAGACCACAGGTATAAACCCAATTAACAATTATGTTCATAACAGTACCTTACTCAATTATCCTGGAAAAAAAAAACAACGGGTGCGTCCCGGCCGGGGGCGTAGCGGAATAACAAAATTTTCACTGTGGGGGCGTCCCGGCCGGGGGCGTCGCGGAATGGGTGCGTAACGGCCGGACCCACTTGAATAGTGGATCTTCAACTTAATTTTAATTACGAACACTGATAGGAACTCTATGTATGTATCACGCCAGGTCCCTTGCCGGGAAGGCAGAGAGAACCGAGGCAATAAGACACGGTACTTACTTTGATTGATTGCTGTTATATATTATTCTGCGCTATTTTATGCTGTCTGCCTGCCTATATACAATTCTGCTTTATACTATCTCTCAATTGCCCATATCGATTGCTAGTTGGCTTCTTAGATGCTTAACTTTTAACCACCGTGGCTAGCATCCAAGGCGGGAAGGCAGTCGGGAGGCAAGGCGGTGCCAGTTTCTAACACACTGGACGTGTGCGTTACAGGGTTCACCCGTACAGGTAGGCTACGTCTGCCCTGTGCTGCCGGACCTGTGCTACCGGAACACCTGACATACACCGGAGCTGCCTGCTCTGCTGAACTACGCCCGTCGCATCTAGCCTTCCGCTGCGTCTAGCCTACCCTCACACCACCACCTTTTTTATACATCATCGGCAGGCACACAAGCATACGGTCCACCTGATGTAAAGTGGTTACCATAGCCTATGAACGCATGTAATACATTAAGTATCACTTGCACGATGCTACCTCTGCTGCTAACACAGAGATTCCTTAAAACTTACTGGTGACCTCGCTTACATGCAGGAACACAACAACCCTCTAGAGAGTTATTATTTGGCTGTGGGTTTACTGTGAGCTGGAGGTACTTTCCCAGATGGGCCGCTTTAATGTGTCCTACCTCTCTTAAAAACACCCATACCAAGAGAAACAGAAGTGTTCATGCACGCAAATGTTTGTCATGTGTGGGAATCAAACCCACAAGCGTCAGTGACAAAGGCGCGTTACCACAGCATTATTAACCAAATAAAATTTTTTACTTACTTTTGTTACTGCTCTAAATCTAATTTCTACAACAAGCAACATGGACCCTCAAACTTCAAGACTTTAAATCATAATATAAAGAGTTGGACCCACTGAATTGCAAACACTGAGTAGATTTTTTTCCATGGATTTTTTTATACAACATCAGAAGGCAAACAAGCACATTATAGGAAGTGGTTATCATGCCTTAGTGATGGGATTCGAGTTGCTTTTCACTCGAGTGACTCGAGTAGTTTTTATATTACTCGCACTCGAGTTAAATTTTTGACAACTCGAGTTTCGAGTGACTCGTACCACTTGAGTGGTTTATACCGAGCCGAGTGAGAAATTCAAGTTGTGACAAGTTTACCTGCTGTAGGTTCTCTAATTACGTAGAAATCTGTTTGTGTGAGTTGTTACTGTTTAATGTTTTGGTTAATTATGACTGTGTGTTATTAGTAAGTGGTAAAAATGAGTAAACGTGTAAAAAAAGCAATTGCGTGGTCATTTTTTGACAAAAAATTAAATATTATAATTTAATAACGGTTTTTTGTTCTAAACAAAAAACCGTTATTAAATTATAATATTTCAATTTGACTGATAGTTGATATAAGAGATTTCTTGATTATATATGACAGGTTTAGTTTGAAGGAAAATTCTATTTTTTTACATTTTCTTTAGATTTTTTTGAGTAGCTTTTACATTAATGCGAAAATGAATACACATTTACTATGAAAAAATTAAAAAATCGTTTTAAAATTTTGGTCACTCGAGTTTTATATTCCGAGTGACTCGAGTCAATAAAAATCACTCGAGTGGCATTCGAGTGAGAAAGTTACCAGTACCGAGTGACTCGAGTGAAAAAAAAATCACTCGAGTCCCATCACTATCATGCCTATAAATGTTGCAAGTGCAAATATATCAAGAGTATTGGTTGCATGTTGCCATCTCTGCTGCTTACACAACTACTACTATGCAGGATCTCCAACAACACTAATGGGAGTCATTATTTGGTGTGGTGGTAGGTGGAGGTAGTTACAGAGCTCAGTTTTGATGCATTCTATTCCTCTTTTGCCACATTCACGTTTGTTATTTAGCAGGGTGTACCATATGCAGATAGAGTTGGCTTTCATTCTTAAAAGTGATAGTGAGCCACTTGCACAACAGTGACGTAAATTAGTAATAAATTAATTTCTAGGAAAACTCACCACTTAGTGCGGCTAACATCTGAGGCATACCCTTCAACATAAGCCTCTTCAGCTGACTTCTACGCTGTGAAGGGAGCAATACACCAGTGTCACGTGCCGCACCCAGCTCTTCACTTGCTGCTTGAGCCAATATCAAACCAAGTATACACCGGCGATCATCGCACCTTATTAACTAAGGAGAAAGAAAATTGATTCACAAATTACATACCTTTCAAAGACTTTGTACGGCTATAAAAATTATGTTATGATTTCATTTTAGTCTTATATAAAATAGCATAGCATGCAAAATCAAAATTTCTACGAAGTATGAACAGTGAAAACAGCAGATATTTGAAAAGATATTTACGGAGGGTTCAGACACATGTATATAGTTTTACTTATCATGATAGATACACTACTCTGTACTCCCATTCGAAGGAATGATATCTGATCATTGTGAGCAGAGCCCTCTAACAAAGTAGAGGAAATTATCTAAGTTTAAGCAAAAGTGAATTAATAGTATATCATTTGTCCGCTTGAACTTAGTGAATTATAACAAAATATAATAATACATTGGTGATGTTGTTCTGCTTACACACCTCTACTATATTATTAAAGAAATCCGGATAGAGATCAGGCCAGTCATATCTGGCAATGGACACCATGAGAGCAGCCAATTTGTTTCTGATGAAGTACAGCATCACTTCATGTTTGGTCATCAACTCATTCCATAAAGTTAGTCTTATATCTGTCTTTTCATTATCTGATAAACTAATCCATTGTCTATTTATTATATTCTGCAAAAATATAGTTAACAAATTAGTTGATAGTTTAAGTTGCCTAGATTTTAGTAAAATAATTTGCACAGCGTTCTATTCATAACCTATATCACTTTATTTGAACAAATGAAATCCACTTGAGGAAGTGTTTCTACATCACTACATACTCTTATTTTTAAACTATGCCATGTGACAATAAAGCATAAGGCCCACCTGATGTCACACAGTTGTCAAAGCCTAGCCTACAATAGGATGAGTATAACCACAGCAAGGCTACATCTGTTGCTAATGCAACAACTCCTCAGGAGCTAATTGGACTTACCAAGTAAGTTTAATTTAGAGAGCTTGTGAATGTTACTATGTCCTTGAGAGAATGAAGAGAAGAGAGAGGAATACAACAGATCTCCAGAGTTATTATTTGGTGCAGACTTCTGGAATAAACAGACTCATTTACTAGTCACCAGGTGCACCTCATGAAATTGGCTTTGACTCTCAAAATTATAGAGAGAAACTTACATCACTCATTCAACTAATGCATCCAACTGTAGAAGTTCCTTTCTACAAAATGGGTTGTAGAGCATATTTCACTATACAGTTCTACTGTAGATAGGCAAAGGTCAATGTTTTCTAACTAAACACACTTGATTTAGTTTAATAACAATCAACCACAGACCGCAGGCATAATAGAGAACTAGTAATATGCATAAAGAGATTGAGAATGAAAATTAATAATAAAAGCTAAAATATTGTACATTTACCAACAATTATAAAAATGGTATAAATAATTAGATAAAAATGTGATTAAACTCATGTACACTATTATACAAGTGAAATAATTATAGTTACCATTATTAAGATACATACCTCTAAGGTTGTCAATGTAAACATTAAGACATACTGGTTATTAGATTTTTGAAGAAATAATAAACAATGTTTCCATGAGTCTGTTCGATTTGAAAAGTGTTCAAGCATATTTTCTATTTCCCTTTTCCTATAATTATTCGTGGTAGGTGCGAAAAACTCCGACATCAGCACCTCCAGAGACGCCAATGCCTCGTTGACATCGATATCCCCCTGTAAACAAAAATCATTCTAACTCCAGTAATATTTCCTTTACGAGCACTATGTATCACTGAACGATAAGTCAGGAAAAGAAAACGATATAAATCAAACAAAACTGTAAACCGTTTAGTTGTAATTAAAAGATAAATTGCAATTAAGACTCTTACCATGGTTCCAATTCAGGGATTATTTTATGATCATTAGAATTTGAACTTTTAAGATTTTATTTATCAAGTACTAGTGAATAAATGATACGATTTATGACTCGCACACTTGAGATCACAAATTAAGGAACGAAGAAAACACATGTATGGGCAATAGATCTTCTCTCATTAAATTTTTTACAATCAAAGAACAATACAATATTTTTATAAAATTAAGAATCCTCTCCCCTTAATTTAAATTCGCCTCTCTCACTTTCTCATTTTGTACTAATTTCTATTAAAATCTACGTGAATTTATGCCTTCAAAACTGGGGCTTTAACTTCGGACGAAACGAAACTCGCAGATAAAACAAACCAGATTTACTTACTGACAGATGACAGATCTGTCAGTTTTTTTTTTTGTTCTTTTTATCCCCGAGGGGAAAGGCAAAGGGATGTAGCCTATACAGCCAAGTCTTCAGTTTAGAACCATTTAAAAATCTTAATTCTATGTTCCAGCTTCAGGAACTGTGTTGAAAAAATACTTGGGAAGGGCACCTCGACCCAATCAACCCACTTTAAATACCACCCGTAAAACGATAGTGATTTTTACAAGGTTTTCATGATGAACTTATTCACGTCTTCCAAAAAGTGCATAAACGTGTTATATTTGAGTCTTTTCATTACTGTATAATTCCACTAGCACTTATGTTACAAAATACTATCGAAATTGTCACATAAAACTAATTTTATATCGAATTGTAAAAATTTCAAGTATAACATCAATGTTACTCATCAAAAACGCGGGAAGAAGTCAGATATGTCAGCTTAGCATAAAACTTTAACTGCAAAATATGCCCGGAACTGCGATATGGTTCACTTTTTAGATTTTGTAATTTTTTCTATTTTTGCAATACATAGTCAAATACACATAAAAATATCTTTATGAAATACAGTAAAATTAATCTTTATTAATCTTTCAGCAATGGACTAAAGTATTAAATTATTAGGACTTGATGACATAGTTATATTTTTAACTATGTAATCGTGTATATCCGCCAGCGAAAAGAGACAAGGCGACGTGAAGCTAAAAATTTAAATTTTAGACTACCTAACTTAAAGTTTATTTGGTTAGGAGCTGACTCAAACATAAAACCCTTATCTATTTATATATTAATGTTGTGACATTTGTGTCTCTTTAAATACATGGGTCACACTGAAAAACTTCTCATGGGTAGATGGGTATGCGTGACCTAATCCAAAACATTAGGACTCTTTATGGATTATTCGGGTTAGATTTTAAATTAAAAAGTTACAGTTCACACTGTTGAATGTAAGTATACACGTAGAGAAAAATTCAATTTTTCATAAAGCTCAATCATTTCACATCCACTACACGTACTTATTTGCACAGTAATTACAGTTTTAAAGCGTAACATAAATTACGATATGTGAAATGGACAACAGATGATCCATCAATAAAACTTTCTTTGAATTGTCAAAGCAACAAGTACTTCCTTGAAGGGACTTACCCATACGACCGACGCTGTTGTCAGCAGTTGCTACAAAAGATAAAGAAAGGGGATTCCCCGAATTCGTCACAGAATAAGTAATGAAAAAATCTCTTTTCAATTGGTCCGAATTTGTAGAGGGATAAAAATATGAAATGGTTCAAATATTTTTATTATTTATTGAGAAATTTTGCCGCCTCCTAAAAAATGCCGCCCAGGGCGGGCCGCCCCTGCCGCCCCCACTACGCCACTGGTAGCCAGTCAAATTGAAAAATCTCGCGATCAAAATCTTCTTCCCGCTTCACTTTGGCAGGCGTTGATTTTTAGACGTTTTGAAACACCCAAACCGTTGGAACAAGTATATGAATTAATTGAATAACATGATTGCGCTTTCAACAGGGATGGAAGGTAAACCGCTGATGTAGAAAGACGAGTGAATGCTGGGAATATTGTGAATGGAGCGTTGGAAATCTTCTTGGCAGTAAAAACTTGAGCCAGATACAACTCGCTATACACAATGCTGTGCTGGTTCCAACGCTAACTTATGGAAGCGAGAGCTGGGTATGGCAGAGAGAGCATGAAAGTAGGATAATCGCGGTCGAAATGCGAGCGTTGCGCGAAATTTGTGGCGTAACAATTATTGACCGTATTCGCAATGATGATGTTAGAAACGGAGTTGGTCTGAAAGAGAGCGTTGGTGTTAAAATAAGAAAAGGCATGCTCCGTTGGTTCGGACACGTAGAAATAATGCAGGATGAAAGAATGACGAAGCAGATATACAACGCAAAAGTGGAAGGATGTAGGAGCCGCAGATGGCCAATACTTACCTACCATGACCAAATTGATCATATTCAATCTCAAGGTATATCAAGAGCCCTAGAAACTGGCGAGCGTGCATGACAAGAGCAATGAATATGAAAGAAGCGAATGAGGTGTGTATGCATCGGGTTACGTGTCGCTCGGTTCTCTCTGCCTACCCCGCAAGGGATTTGGCGTGACGTTATAGATAGATACATGTATGGAATTGAAATATATGTATATATATGTACATATGTTTGTAAAGAAATTATAATTCTTAAGTTTATATGTCCATTCGCATATGATGCGACCATCGCGTGGTTGTAGAATGTCTACCAGAAACTAGTAATGAGACATATAGTTTCGAAATCATGATATGTGATTTGTTTTTATAGAATATTATGAAAGTAAAATAAAAACTTGTGAAATATTACTCAACATGTCGTTTCCTTGTTTATGGATATATATATATACATATATATATCTAAGAACAAGACTAACCTACCATGACCAAATTGGTCGTGTTTTATCAGAAGGTTATGTCAGGAGCCTTAGGAACCGGCGGGCGTGCATGAAAAGAGCTATGAATGTGAAAGAAGCGAGTGAAGTGTGAAAGGACCGCGTCTTATGGCGCTCGGTTCTCTCTGCCTACCCCGCAAGGTACATGGCGTGGAGATATACATACAATCATGATACGTATAGGTAATCACAGAACCTGAATTGCAGTTAGGCAGCGTGATCTTCGGCCTTAGCCTAACCCGTTATGATTGACGTGAAAAAAGAAAATGAAATATTTTCGCGCCTGTCTTCTTCACCCTTGTACAATGTTTTGTTTCTGTTTTAAGTAGAGAACTAACTGAACATACATTTCTAATTTTTATAATGTTTATATTCGTATTTCTGTAGAAAGCCTATTTCCTTCTTCTTCTAGTAAATATACTAGAACACTTGACAAGTCTTGTCTACTATTCATTCTGCAGTGGTTAGTTGATTTGTGACGCTTTGCAACCGCTTCTCATTGTATCGTATTCGTAAAAAATACGTATTTTATGATACATATATATTTTGTTTTCAGGGTGCTCGAGGCTGCTGTCATTACCTTTCCTAAAATATTCGGCACTTTTTTATTTTATTTTCCCTGATCATGAGCCATACTCAGCCGCATAATTTGAAGGAGGATGTTAATGAATCAATAAATGGTAAATTTACTTTCAATAATGTATAAATATTGTAAGTCGCGGCAATATATATTAGAAATGAAACTAATATCTGGCAAATAACCTATAAGGTACACATAAAGAGAATAGAATAAAATTCAAAAAGTCCTCGTTCGCATCTTTATTTATGCCTTTGTGATAGAACTCTGGAGATCTAGATTTGACAAACTGTGTGAAAGCATTTTGCACTGCCTCCTGGGATGAAAACTTTTTACCACTTAGAGAATTGTCCAAATCACGAAAAAAATGGTAGTTGGAGCAAGGTCTGGCAAGTGTGGAGAATGACGTATGGTTTCTAACTGCAGCTCCTGTAGAATTACAATGGTTTCTCGTGCAGTGTGACGTCTTGTGTTATCATGGAGCAGTAATGATGAAGATAGATTCACGAGTCGGGGCTGTTTCACTGTTAGTTTTGCATCCTTGTTCGAAGTTCGGCACAGTAAACGTCTGCTGTTGTTGCTTGACCAGACCTGAGAAAGCTATAGTGAAACTCTATGAAGAGACCACCAAACAGTGACCATTACCTTTTTTTTCTGCTTATGTTTATCATAAAGAATCTACTTTTTGTCACATGTCACAATTCGATCCAATATTTCTTCATTTCTGTACCAATTGAACAAGGTAACACAAGTTTCATCACATATTTCTTTCTTCTGATTTCAAATCATGAGGCACCAATTTTTCATATTTTCTTATCTTATTGATTTGATGCAAATGAGTCAATATTATATAGGTAAGGTAACGGTAAACCATGCCACTAATTCCTGGGTAGTATGACTTGAATCGGCTGCCACCATCTCCTTCAATTCAGCGTTATATGAGCGGTCTTCCACATGGTTCGTTCTTCAAGTCAAAGTTTCCATTACGAAAGCATTTAAACCAAAAACACACGGCTGCGTTCATTAGCAGTCTCCTCTCCAAACGCAGCATTAATATTGCCAGCCTTTTCCATCGCGTTAGTTCCGCGTCGGAACTCGTATTAAAAAATGACTTGGATTTTCGAAGTATCTACTTTTTTTTCCTGTCGCTTTCCCGTCAAAGTTGAATAAAAAAAAACATTTAAAATTTGAAAATCAAATGTTGCACATTTTGTAAAAAAAAATCTCATTTATCATGTGACAAAAGTTTCACTCGAAAATCTTACACCATGAAAGTTTAATGTCAATTCAAAGTATCTATTACTATAAAATGGCAATTTCATACTTTAACCCTTATTATAACAATGATAAGCATAAACAAAACAGTATACCCACAATTATTGATCTATCTTCTGTTATTTCTTAAATCCTACAGTGTCATTTCCTAGGTGTTTTTTTGAAGGCCTTTTTCCTAGGTGTTTTAATTACATTTTCAATACATTAATGCATTCAGAATAATCCTTTTGAAATGTTTGATAGAAGGAGTACTTTGTGGCTGCTTGATGCCTACAGTAGGCGCGGGATAGTGTAAAAGGGCTAAATACTTACACACCCATTGATATTCATATATCACATTGGATTGTATATTGCACATTTTTTTTTACAGTATATCGGGAGGCATATAAGCATATCACTTGATGTAAAGCAACTATCGTAGCCTATAAATGCTTGCAATACAGCAAGTATACATATGAAAACCAAAGTGTCAAAAACTCTATTTAAGTCTAGATCATCTTATCTAAATAAATAATTATTCATTTTTTCAGATTCAGTGTCTAAAGCAGTAAAAGAGAAGATGAAAATAGACAGTAGAGAAAATTCTAAAAGCCGAAAACGAGCTCGTCCTAACAGCAAGAGTGAATCTGAAAAAAAAATAAGGTAAGTTTACATTCACCTTAGAGGCTTAGTTTAGAGATTGGTTTACCTGAACAGGGTAATGTAAACTAATCTTTAATTTATGGTATATAAATAAAAATTAAAGTGTACAATAAAAAAGTTCCTCTCAACATATATATGTACCTCAAACTACACTATAACATTCTGTATTTAACTTAAATGCTTAGAGGAAAATGAACAAATTAGACTTATTCAATCATGACACATAACTAATTTTTTAAACTCGAACCCTGCTGGCCCCAAGCGCTAGTCACGAGTTTCCAGAGTTGTGCATCACCTAAAAGTTGTCACTGAGAAAATGGCGCTGACTATATACTCTAAGCAGTTCAAGCACTGAATTAAGACCTTAATGTTTCTTTTGTTTTCTACATTTACAGTAAACCACCACGGAAACCTTTGGAATTAGAAACAGATATTAGTATACTTCAAAGACGTCAAAAGCAGATTGACTATGGAAAGAACACAGTTGGTTATTATAATTTTAATCAACAAGTGCCAGTGTAAGTGCTTGTTATATTTTTTTTTATCTATACTTTCACACCAGGTAGAGAAGCAATAATAGCATGTTGTGTTCCTGTGAGTGAGGCTACCAAGAAACTCCTGAGGAGTTGCTGTGTTAACAGCGCACACACAAGCGATACTTCTTACATTGCAAGTATTCCCAGACTTTGTTAACGACATCTTTGGTGGGTAGGTCAGTGCTTGTCTTTTTATTTATATGCGTTTCTAGAGCTTTCGACCAATTACGCACGTGTATGTTGCATGCCTATTATTTATGCTAGAATGAAAATAACTTTTTCTTCAATATTGGGAAGAACCTCTCAAAAGAAATAGATTTCGAGATAGTGATTATTTTGTATGTTTTATCAAGTGCATCTGTACAAGTAATAACTATATGCACGAAGTTTAGTCGTTTTCACAAAAACACTGTTTGTAAAGAACAGAAATGAAAACATATAATTTGTATATATCATCACGCCAAGTCCCTTGCGAGGATCACAGAGAGAGTCGAGCGCCACATAACTCCGTCCTTATACACCTATCTATTTATTTGATTATACACCTCACTAGTTTCTTTAAGATTTGTAGCTCTTTTAATGCATGTTCGCCGGTTGCTACTACTTCAGACGCCACTTTCTGAAAACACTAGATTAATTTGGTTGTCAGTCTTGGCTCTTCTTGGCTTTTACATCATTCTACTTTCGCATTATCTATTTCGTCATTCTTTCCTCTTGCATTCTTTCTAGGTGCCTGAACCAACGGAACATGGCTTTTCTTATCTCAACACTCAGACCAACTCCCTCTCTCATTGTGAATGCGGTCAGCAAGCGCTTTGCCAATAATTTCGCGCAACATATCTCGACCGCATTTATTCTACTTTAATGTTGTCTCTGCTATACCTAGTATTTATTTCCATAAGTTGGCGTTAGGATTAGCACAGCGTTGGGGTCCGGCCGTTATGCACCCATTCCGCGACGCCCCCGGCAATGTCTGCCTGTGGTCTATAGTGGCAATCGCTCACCACTATAGACCACAGGTATAAATTTTTTTAACAATTATGTTCATAACAGTACCTTACTCAAGTATCCTGGAAAAAAAGAAACAACGGGTGCGTCTCGGGCGGGGGCGTAGCGGAATAGGTGCGTAACGGCCGGACCCACAGCGTTGTATACAGAAAGCTATGACTTTTCACTTAAACTTTGGTTGCCTAGAAGTTTACACAGCACTCTATTCACATTGTTCCCTGCAATCGCACGTCTGCCCACTTTACCTTCCTCCTCCGCTAACACGCCATTGCCTGCTTAGCAGACAATTCACCACTAAGTCACTGGTACGCAATCCAACATTCATGGATCTTATTATCCGTAGATAGTTATCAAGATACAGAACAAATTAAAATAAAATAATAATACTGGACACGTGTCCGCGTAGTAAGTTCCGCTCTACGAACTACTAACGGCTACCCTCGCGTGTGATGTCAAATTTCGTGTTCCTACCACCAACCGTCTTGAGGCGTGCGCTTCATATACGCATATAAGCTTGGCATAATGTCTACTCCCTTACATATGATTAAAAGAAAATAAAGATACCTAATATGCTAGCAATAATATCTATAAAATAAATTCCGAAAAACTCATGCGTTCAGTCAGTGATCACACTTGATCTGCAGTTATAAACATGTTCTTAACAATATTTTTTAAAATTTTCATTACAGTAATGAACGCACAAAAGAACATCCAAAAACCCCAGATAAATATTCAAAATATAGCAGAAGATCTTGGGATGCTTTAGTAAAGATCTGGAGAAAAAAATTGCATGTGTACGATGATAATGCTACTGGCGGCGATGAATCAGGAGGTTCAGAACTAGATTCTGATGAAGATAGTGTCAAATAAACAATCAGTGTCTTCTTTGCGTCGTGGACTGATGCACAGCACAGATGGACATATAATATTAAGGCCTACATAATTGTTACGTGTTAGTAATATTTAACAAAAATTAATAATCTAAGGTTAACGTGATAACTATAAATAAAATCAACGATTGTGAGTGATTGCGAAAGACAAGTAATGGATGCCTTTGTTTCAGAATTCATCGACATAAATGTTTTGTTATAATCAGAATAAGGGAAACTACCCTAGTCAAGTTTCTAATTCTGATTGCAGACTATACATTATTCAATCTCGAGAGAGATATAATTGCTATTTACACAACATCGGGAGGCATTCAAGCACATGGTCCACCTGATGTAAAGCGGTTACCGTACCCTACGAACGCTTGTAATACGTTAAATATCACTCGCGCAGAGCCATCTCTACTGCAAAAACAGTAACTCCTTAGGAGCTTACTAGTGACCTCTAAAGTTGTTATTTGGTTATGGTTTTCTGTGAGATAAAGTCTTCCCCAGATGCTTTAACCCGTCGAATCCCGGGTGTACCGTACCGTATATATGTCGTAAGCGAATGTCATAATTAAAACAGTCTGATCTCGCCGGGTTAATACACCCTACCTCTTAAAAACAGCCAGACCAAGACATACAGACATGTTCATGCACACAAATCATTGTCCAGTGTGGGAATCGAACCCAAGAGCGTCGGTGACAAAGTCGCGTTCTTAACCGCTGCGCCACCGAGCTCGTCATGAACTACTGCAATAACTGCAGAATATATGCGTAAATTATATTTCCTTAAATTTCATACTTTCCATGTAAATGTCGTTAAAATGTTCACTGAAATTATTAGATTAGTTAGACTATCACGCGATTGAACAAAACTACACTAAATTCGATACCTTTTTAAAGAATATAAGAAATCAGCATTTCCGCCCATATTCGTCCACTGCTGGACATAGGCCTCCCTTCTAGAGAGCCACTCGCCTGAATCCATAGACTCCCTATTAATTTCTTCAGGTCGTCACTCAACTAGTGGGGTTCGTCCCACACTGCTTGCACCAGTACTGGAATACTATTTGAGAATGTTATGTGCTTAGTGGTTGTCAGTTCTATGAGGTTAAGGTTGCTTATTCTTTGGGTTATGTCAGTCACTTTTGTTCTACTACGAACTTACTCAGAGTATAGCCCTAGCACGCTGACCTTAAGCTTATCCATATGGCCCACAAAAAGAAAGCGTTATTTTGTAAACATTCACATATTTTTTTATTTTATAGAGTCTGATTCAAATTTTGATTCTTCGCAATGGGTCGAATGTGGTCGACGTCTCTAGTAGTATGTAGTATGACAAGTTCAAAGATTCAAAGAAGCCGAGGAACTAAGTATTACCACTGTCGAGGCAAGCTGCCATCAACTTGTATAGAAAATTGAGGGTAATTTGGCTCAATTACCAATTCAACCCTTACAACAATCAGACGCACGTTTCCGTATTACACTCCCTCAGATTTTTCTCATAATGGTGAGACGGCAGACTCTCTTGCTCTAAATATCCATTAGGGGAAGTACATCCATCTTACAGGGCAAAGCCAATTAAAAACTCCGGGAAGATTGTTGTATAGGAGAGTACGCAATACGCATGACAAATGGCGAGTTCGTCTGAACGAGGCACAAGATCACGCCATTGTTACGAACTCCACCTCACGATCGACGCATTATTTGGCCGAACGGCGGGCGGTAAGATGACTGCTACTTAAGACTCCACTCCACAAAGGCATTCTCAGTAATGGTTGCGCGTGCGCCTTTTGTTCGAGACTAACCGGCCATATTGCCACTCGCTTCCCTCGCAGGTCGCCTTAGTCATATTCATATTAACATAGTTGGGCCCCTACCTGTGTCTTCGGGGTACAAGTACTGCCTCATGGTAGTCGACCGTGTTACGCGCTGGGCTTAAGCTTTCCCACTGGGACATTACCGCCGAAAGCTGCACTTCTGCCTTGACAGCAGGGTGGATACCTCGTTTCGGGTGCCCTAAGCATATCACAACCAACCATTGACGGCCCGGCAGTTCGTGTCCTCCACTTTCAAGGAGCTTACTGCATTACTCGGCGCAACTCACAATCTCACTACAGCATACCACCCCGCGGCAAATGGGTTGTTAGAAAGGTTACACTGCCAGCTGAAAGCCGCTATCTCCTGCCACGTGAATTCAAGCTGGACAGAGGTTCTACCCTGGGTCCTTCTAGGAATTCGTTCAGCATGGAAAGAAGGCCTACAAACATCGACAGCAGAACTGGTCTATGGTCAACCACTAAGTTTGCCTGGACAGTTCCTCACCAGCAGTGCTGACAAATCAATGGACACTTAAAAGTTTAGTCAGCAGACTTCGTTCACACATGAGAAGACTAGCGTCATAACCCACATCATGGCACACGGGTCAGCAGTAAAATTTACATACCAAAAGTTCTGGATACAGCAAGCCATGTCTTTCTTTGCCAAGGCCCAGTTAAAAGACCGCTCCAAGCACCTTACCTTGGACCTTACAAGGTACTTCGCAGAAGACCTACATAGAAATCCAAGGAAAGACACAGACCGTCACAATAGATAGACTTAAACCAGCTTTCATAACAAAGGAAGGTGGTAACACCAACCTAATGCACCAGAATGAAGAACATCAGAAGTTGTTAAAAAAAAACTAAGTGGACGTGTAGTCAAGTTTCCTATACCACTATAGTTGCCATCCTGACCACGTCACCACTTCATTTAGAAGTGCATGTGCTTCAGTTTAAAGATTCTTTATTTCTCATAAAACGCAAAATGTCACTTATATGAGAAATTATACTATAAATAAAGTACCTAACATAAATTACTTGAATCGTTCGAAACAGCGGGCATACATTATTTCTATAGTTTGAATATTATCTATAGCTAACTACTTACCGTTGACAAGACATGATACAATGATCAAAAGTATTCAGTTATACAATGAATAAACTGTTAACGCATTAACACAAGGAAAAACACATACACACACACTAGAACAGGAGACCAAATCACTGTATCATTGCAAGTATTTTATAATACCCACAACGAGTAACTAAAACTAGTGACGGTAAGTTGTTTGGGATACCAGGCCAAGTCTTTTGATACTCAGTATCAGTAGTTTGATTCAGTAATATGTATTAATATTATGTATCTCAATACTATATACATACATACACACACATATATGCATGCATATTGTTATGCTTATCTATTATATATATATATGCGGGCATATATATATTAACCCTACATAGTTATAGTGCCCATAGCACACATATAGTCTCTTACGACTTTGAGAACTATTTAATCTTTTCAATATCACATTGATATTATAGATATTTTGAGGTATTTAACACAGCAGAAATACCAGAGCACAACTAGACCGATGTATCATTGTAAATATTTTCTAATAGCCACATTGATCGTGTTTACCATCAGGCAGGCCGTATGCTTCATTGCCACCTTAGTGGTATAAAAAAACCGCTGAGAGGCTGAAGCACCTAGTCAAAGAGGGATGAGCAAATCAACGTAATCTTAATGAAACTTTATTGAATAATCATGGTGTGAAAGCAAGAATATTGCATTGAAATCCAAATTATTTCGTCAAACTCGAAGCACGAATAGTCGTACTAAGTAGAAGCATGTTAAAACAATAAAAATGTTTATTTTAATGTGTGTTAAATATTAGAGATAATTTATTGTTTCGATAAAGAAGCGATAACTGAAAACTTCACTAGTTCACATCATCTTTTTATAATATATAATTATAACTGAAAACTTCACTAGTTCACGATCGCCGTCACCGTGATTTTACCTGCGGCTCAAGGTCAAATGACGCCATATTTGTATTTTGGTGGCTGTTGCTCAGGCGCCGTCACCGTAATTACACGTTTCTTGTACAAATTAGTGTTGCCATGTTAGAAGACTACGAATTATTAAATATTTTAGAAGGAAATAATGACTGTTCGACCCGAGGTACGATCAGAATTATATATGAAAATTATTAATTTGATAAATCAAGCCCGAAGAGATGCATCAGAAAACGAAGATGTTATTTTTTTTATTTATTTATATATTTCATTACAATAGGTTCCTTATAAATATAATGTAGCCGAAGTCTCCTTTTAAGCATAAAAATGCTTGTATTAGGAGGCTTCACTCTTCCTTAGCTATAAACAACTAAAACCTATTCTAGATAATTTAGTAATTGCGTATTGATAGTGTGTTTATTTAAAGTGGATTTGTGTATGCATGTGTCAGTGTGTGCGTGTGTGTATATGCGCTGTTGTGTATGTTTGCGAGGGTTATACTAGATTCATTGCTAGAATATTGATTGAAATGTAGTAAATAATGTTTTTTTTTTATACCACTAAGGTAGCAAACAAGCTTACGGCCTGCCTGATGGTAAGCAGTTATCGTAGCCTATGGACATTTGCAACACCAGGGGTGTCACTCTTACGTTGCCGACCCTGTAAGAACCTCTTTACGCCTTTCAAGAAGAACCCCATACTGTAGTCCCTTGATACTTGATTAATAAAGACTGATTTAATATTAATTAAATTTTGAACTTTTATTCATTTAAACTAATCGATAACACTATTGCTCAATCCTATTTGAAATTACGTCGACAGGCCGCTGGCGTTAGGGTGTATGATGATGTAACAAAATATGGCGGTTAAAGGGTTAATATGCTCATGAATTAACAACGAAGCTGTGGTGAAACAGGTAGGGCACATAATACCAGTCCGACTGGGGAAGTATGTCGACCTCAGGAATTGGGCTAAATTCTAACCTGCGACTAAGTGAGGTTACCAATAGGCTCCTGAAGACTTGCTGAGTCCGGTGGGTGCGTTTCGTCGACGTACGTAGAAAATAAAGTTGTATTTTTTGTTATTTTATATTTGCAATGAATTTCCAATTCTATTTACAATTAAAACTGCAACTTGAACTTATGTGTATTACATGTCCATAGGTGATATAAATAAAAGCTATTATCTATGTTTGTTTTCTCCGTTTACACGATAGATCTGAAGTCTTAATTCATAGGTAGTTCCATTCGGGTCAATATGTCACGGGCTTGCTTGATCACGGCACCGCTTTTGCTTTCTGCGAGACTTTGTAGTTTTTCCATATATTCATCTATATTTGTTTCGGTTGCGCCGGATGGTCCACCTGATGATAAGGTATATGCAAATATTTATCAAGATAATTTATGTAGGAGTATATCATATGTCTAGGGGTTTGGACCACTACAAATAAAAGAGGATTTAGAAAGGTAATAATCAAACTTCAAATTATGACATAAATAAAAATTTAAACAATTTTAATTAAGCGTAAGTGACTAGTAAGTATGATGCAAATTACTAGGACCAAATTTATCATAGCAGTAATATGAATAGGCATGTACTTATTCAAGTAGCTTGCACGGATTAAAGTTTTGATTTTAAAACTTTTCTATTTTATCATCCAAACAGTACCAAAATCACATTGAATACTTGTATAACATCACATATAAAAAAATATTAATCTTTCGCCAGTATACTCTACACCTGACGAAATATTGATAAATTTATACCTTCTAGCGATCGAACATTACGGGATTTTTTAACTCGTTGGCGTTGAATCTACAACTAAAGGTGATCGTGTATTACTTTTAAATTTTGTATTTATCACAACTACGGGGACAGTTCACAAAGTAAAGGAGAATTCCCATTTGAGGTTTCAAGATGTGCACAGTTAACACTAACAAAAAATCCAATCATTATTTTTAACTGTCTCTCAAAAAATTAACAAATAATAAATAATTAAATAATAATTGAAATAATAAATCAGATACAATTAAAAATACTTTGATATCACCGTGTAACGCATAAGTTCCGGTCTGCCATTTAAATGAAATCATTGCCAGTACTAAAAGGTAAACAAAGTATTCAATTGAATAAGTATTCATTGAAAATAATCCTAATTTAAACTACCATTTATTGAGCAAAACTTATATATAAAAATACATATTACGTATAATTTCGATGATAAAGTGATAACTCTTCATATATATTTTCACCAGTTACGGTTATTTAATGCATAAAATGCTCGTTGTAATTCATTTATGGCAACATTGATGGAAGTCTTAAACTGATAGATGTTAAATATATAGAAATCCGGAGCTATTTATAAACAATGTTACTTTCATTTGAATACACAGTTTCACATCAGATTAAAGTCGGTTTCATTTTTGCACAACAAACATAATATTGAAACGCCAAACAACAAGAGGCATTCTCCTTTGATTGTAATTAGACTAAGTCGCCAAATAAATGGATTCGTATATGACGTACCAGGTAATGCGAGTGCGTGTAATCCCTGTACAAGCGCAGCCACAAGCGCGCGCCTGTGTGCGAGGAGTGCCGCAGTGCGCTCCACGGCCGCTGCAGTCTCCGCGCGCAGCCTACACGTCGCACCACACACTTCTTCTGCGTGTCTTTGCAATATGGCATTCTGAAGTAGTTAAAATGGAACTTTAGTACACATCTAAAAACCTGTAACATTTTATGAAAACAAGAATATGTAGTTCAAAGTTCAGTCCTGCGGGTGCTGGAACCATCGTGTCTGAGAGGGGAACGATCAGTATCTGAGAATTACATTAAAGTGATAACTTTCTTCATTAAACTGTTGATTCAATGTATACACAGCGACCAATCAAGCTGTACAAAACCGTTCAAAGCTTTACTACGAGTACAACGACATAACGTAGGCCACAGTGACTGTTTACCATCAGGCAGGGCGTATGCTTGATTGCCACCTTGGTGGTATAAAAAATAAAAATAAGACTCATAGATGTATAGCTTGATGCGTCGTTGTATCTATTGTTAATTTCTATATTTTAAGAAGGGGCGTAGTGAACTGAAACAATATCAATCGATTTTTAAAAATTCATCCATAATGTACCGGCCGGTGGAGTTCATAATGAATAGATTACACATATATTTACAAAATTTGTGGCGTAACGCTTGTAGACCGTAAATGATGATGTTAGAAACAGAGTTTGTTTGAAAGAGAGCATCGGTGTTAAAATAAGAAGAGACATGCTCCGTTGGTTCGGACACGTAGAAAAATGCAGGATGAAAGAATGACGAAGCAGATAATTAATTGTACAACAAAGGTACGTCCTATTAAATGTGCTCATAATTAAAACCTTAAGTTAAAGTTAGTTCTAAAAAGTCATAACATACAACATCCACATTTATCGATAATATTACTCCAAGCCTTTTTTGTCATAAGGACAGACTCAAAAAAACCGGAAATGGGTGTACTGGATGGATATCAGGATGGCGGATGTAAGTTAAAAAACAGTAATTCTATAAATAGTAGTGCGTAAAATTTAAAGCAAAGTGCTTTTATAAAACTACATTTATTTCAATAAGATAATGAAGTCGCCAGCCTGATATCAGATTGGCGGGTGTATTTTTAATCTAAGTAAATTACTTATTACCTAAGTATGAAACATTAGCCTAGCAATGTGCCCGAACGTATCAAAAGCACAACCAGCTGCGGCAAAAGGTTCAAGAGTAATGTTAAAAACTAGCAGCGTTACTACAAAACGATTATAAAACGGTATTCATCACGTGTATATTTTTTGTACCACAAAACGAAATTTAACATCTATTTTTATAAACACTGTAGTTGAATATATTCGAAACTTTAATTCATTCATCCTTTAACGTTCCGTTCTATGCAAAAGACATATTATATAGGTTGCATATTTAATATGTTTAACGTCAAGACAAACATGAGAAATCAGTCTTTAGTTAAAATGAGTAACAAATCTAATAACATAATATATAATATAATAACTTATATAGTATTACAAAACTTTATTTTGTTTGTATTCATGTTATTTCTGATCTGATTCCATTTTAAACAAACGTATTGTTTATAGTTGCTTACCTCATGACGAGCCCAACATCTCAAAGCAGTCGTCACTCGCAATATAGCATCCAAAGTTCCACCTCGATGATCAGTTGGAAGGTAATCTTTTACGAGGTCAATTATTTTAGTGGCGAAGCCCTTGCTAAATCTATACTTTTTTTAAACTTATCACATCAAATGAATTAATTCGCTCACGATTTATGTTATTGCGAAAAGTATTCATATAATCTACATCCCTATCATCAATAAAATCAACAAAATCCGAAAAATCCACGATTAACGTTGGACGCAAACTAAATAAGCGTTGAACAATGTTTAACTTTAAACAATATCTAACGGTTGTCTAACCCTAAACACGATTTTATGGTACAATTTTTTTAAGTCGGCCAAAGTGTATCAAGATACAGCTAAGTGCAGCTCAAGCTTTACACTTTGACCTTTGTATCGTTCTTATTCCGTTTGTGATATGAGTTACAATCGCAGTTCGAGTGTTAAACGTGATCTGCTCTTAGCTGTACATATAAGTTTTATTAAGATTACATTACTTCATAAAAAATAAATGCATATCTATTCATTTGTAACAGAACTTATGGATGGACTAGGTTTGCATTGCACTGCAGGAAACCCCTGTAGTTTAAAATTTCCTCAATGCATTTCGTGGTGGTGCATTCATTGCTACGCTACTGTTTTCATACTTAGATAGTAATCGATTTACTCAATGCACCCGCTATTCTGACATCCGGCTGGCGACTCATTAGCTTTTTGAAATAACTGTGGTTTTATAAAAGCACTTTGTTTTAATTTTACGCACATTCCTCACATTGCTTTCATGTGTATAAAATGATGTACACGGAAATTGTACAGGTATATTACAAAACGAATCAGAAAGAAAAAGGACGATTTTGTGCCATAATTTTTCGCTTTGTTGCCCAACAAAAACCAAAGTACATATAAATTTTTCAAAATTTTAAATAATCTTATGAATGAAAATACTTTTAAATGTGACTGCGATTTGGTTATCATCCTAGCCATAAAGTCAAATTATCCCGATATAGTAAGGGGTTGCTATTATCATGTTACAAATGCGGAAAAAGTCTTAAATTAATTGGTTCCAGTTCTTATATAGAGGGTAGTAAATACACTCTGCTCTTCTCGATTGCAGTCTGCGAGTACTGTTGCCAGCAGAGCTTATACCTATCTTATCGGAGGCTTATAATACATTATATGGATTAGCTCCTAGCACTGAGGCAAGCATATAGAATTCCAAAATTATTTCTTGAAACAATGGATCAATCTTATAACCAGGGAAATCTTTATTTGTTATGGAGAGAAATTTCGTACTACAAGTGTAATCGAAGGGTGGCATAAAAGAATGAATTCTATAATTCCTAAAATACCATCTGTCCTTTATTCCATCATGCTTTTGAAAAAGGATGCGAAACTACATATATTATTGTGGCAGAAAAAAAAGGATGATATTTTAGTTAACACTAAAATTGAACTCTTTGTATGTGGATGTGAATTATCAGTATTAGAGTGCTTGCCGTTTTTGTTTTTCCTTTTACTACTTATGTAGAATGTACACGTGTTGGAAAAAGTTTGGACATGTTTTATATTTATTTTAACAGTTATTCGAGAACTTTCGCAGCGCAAAATCATGCTGACACTGAAACGTAGGCTCGAAGCGGTGAGCCTGTATAGCGCTAAAAGAGGGAAGTTTTCGTGAGTCAGGGCTGCCTTAATGCTAAAGGTTAATTCGTTTACGACAATATACAAGGGAGTTGTACAAAGGTGCCAGCAGACATATGCCAAACCAAATGGTAGTTGTCGAATAATAATATCACAATAATACAAAATAATTAAATAAAACACGTCATCTCAATTAACAAAAGATATGATGACATGACATTATTCTCAATATTTCGAAGTACAGTAGTACCACACCCTATTGTACTGGAGCTTAATCATGCACGTGTGTCGCAGTGATACAAATAGGCATAATATGGAGCAAACCATTGACAGAACCAAAATTACACGCACCATATGGCTCTATAGCTCGGATGTCAAGAATAACAGCCTCCTCAACGGAATACTAAACGATTGTCGTCATATATCGGGTGTCGGATTGCCCTGGCAGTAACATTGCCCATGCGCGTTGTTTTGATTAAATGTGCTCATTTTTTGTTGTATTAAAGGTATCATTATTGTTGTTCTTTACCGTAATTATATATTCATAATGATTATTATATAGATTACAACTTGCTTTATGATAAACAGTTATACCTATGAATAGTTGTAACACCAGGGGCATCACTTATGCTTCCCTTGTAAAAAGCACTACAGGACTTTTTCAAAAAGTGACAACGGGACTCTATTACTGAGGCTCCGCTCTGTCTGTCTGTTTGTCCATTCATCTGCCACAGGATTGTATCTTTCGAACCATAACAAGTTGACACTTGAAATAAAGTAATTAATTAAAAAAGCCCTCTTTAAGATTTTTTTACTAAACTATTTTAGTAAATAAATTTGTGTGCGATTCCGACCTGCACTTTTCGAAGGACCTTAGCTATATAGTCTGTAGGGAAAACCTTGACAGAAGTGAATAATAATAAAATTCGTCCCATCATTTAGGAAAGTACAAAGACAATATTTTTAATAATTAAATGTTTCCGCTTAGATGTCATACCTAAAACAACTTCATAGCTGACTAGATGTTATGTAAGCAAAATCATAGATTACCTTTATAGACATAAAATATGTAGTTTTGCTTAAATATACCATCTTGCCAATTGGTACTAGAAAATAAATAATGTAGATGTGTATGGACTGCACACAAGGAAACCTTATATATATTTTTAAATTAATTACCTGTTGCTCATAGTCAGAATTTGCTTTCCTCAACTGCCTGAGTTCAGACTCTCTCAGTTTATTATGTTGTAAGAACTGATCAGTAAATATTGGTATATCGGTGTCACCACCACCAAGCTCCTCCTGGAATTGAAAGTGATGTATTATTGAATATCTGCTAGACATGTAACATTTGAGTATTAATATTGTAATACTGTCGTTTCTTTCATCAAAATCTTTCATTAAATTTTCTTAAACGAATTTGATGAAAAATGTTTATTCGTCGTTATACATAGGCAAGATTAGCTCGAGACAGGGAACAATAGAACAAGAGAAAAGAGGCCCTACGTATGGACCTCTTTTCCCTTGTTTTATTTTTCCCTGTAAGTCGAAATAAGATGATGATGAAGTTGAAAGATATATATTAGATATGTCGATAAAAAAAATTCAATCGATTCAGTAGTTTCTGTGGAATTCTTCAAAAGACATACATAGTATACTTACTAACATAAAAACACTCATCAACTTTCGTTCTTCAGAAGGCCAATACACTGACGTAAATATTATAGGTAAATCCCAAGAATATCATATATTTTACGTACTTATTTATTATATATAAAGAGCCGTACTCGCCAGATACAGGTTTATATAACTTAATTGGTGAGTCCCAGAAACCTGTTTCTAATGACTATATAGCATTGAATAAATGAATTATACTTAACATCCCCCAACATAACAAGCTCATGACTTATATGGTTTTAGTGTATGTAAGGGCGGCGAAAATTATCTTTGCCCGAAGCGGCTAAATAGCTAGATTGAGCCCTGGATGAATATCTGGCTGACAGAGATGTCTGGATATGATTCAGCACAGTGTTAATATATCTTTAACTGTACAACTTGTCACCATTATACACTGTCATAAATTTATAGTAATATAAATTGGCGATTTGAAAGTCAAGAGAGACCTATATTGGCAAGTTTCTTTTGGCCAATTTCTTCTTTGCCAATGGTCAATTGAAACGCTGGTAGATTAAAAAAGAAAAAATTAAAACTATGACAAATTAATAAGATACAATATTGAGAATGTAAGATGTGTATATGTGCCCGTGAGGGTCTAAAGGCAAATAAAGAATTTTTATCTTTAATACATGGTAATCTAATATATACATTAATATTAAATGGTTAATCACAAAATATATATTTCATATACCACACTGCTAACATGACAACTCTGCTCCAGCTTCTTAGTGATCTTATTAATTTGCAGTAACAACAGTAACAAGGTAAAGAGTTTCCACTTATTAGTAATCTGACTGTGGTCTTTCTTGATGTTCAGATACACCTCCAAATGTAAGGGGAGGTGTATAAAAATAAATAAATATTGTCGGACAAATTACACAGCGCCACCTAGCCCCAAAGTAAGCGAAGCTTGTGTTATGGATACTAGACAAGTGATAAACATATGTAAATACATTTTTTTATACATAGAAAGTAATTACATACTTATTATACATAGAAAATATATCTCTTATGTCAGGGACACCTAATAAGATCCTGCCCATTAACAAATAGTGAGCCTTATTGGGCAGGATGTACCACATGAAGCAGGTTAGGCTTTTGCACTAAGAATGACAGTGACTTACACCCTGAAACCTGACAATTTGTTACATGACAGTAGGCTAAACAGGTTCAATCTAAAATACCTACCATTGGATTCATGTATATATAAATCAAGTAATACTATAAATACCATGGTAACATGATAATGGAAACCTGGGTAAAATAATGGATATCTATGATGTGTAAATGGTTCACTATCATCTGGAGTCAACATGTAGTGCACCCTGCTAATTAACGAAAGAGCATCGAGGAATGGGGACTGGGGTAGTACCTTCAAACTCATAGAAGACTGCAGTAAAGTACCAACTACCTACAGGGTTGTGCTCCAGGGAGTGAGCATACCAGTAAGCTCCTGAGGAGTTGCTGTGTAAGCTAGCGGGGCTGGCAACGCGAGAGTAATGCTCATAGTATTCATAGGTTGCAGTAGTCCTTGTTTGCCTCCCGGACATTGTGTAAAAAGGCAGGATTGATCTGTTCACTTACAGAAGCCGGAGTGATACATGGCCTCGGTCGCGGCGGTGTCTGCTGCCGCGGAGCTTGCACAACACACGGTGCTGTATTACCATTCACAGGAATTATGTTCTGCTCAGTAGCAGGCTGCGTGTTTACTGTATATAATAAAACAAAAGTATTGTTTCTTTTACATACTATCGTGAGATACATAAGTAATAAATAGCCTAAAGGGTATGTACTATGAAACAGACATATATATGCACGCAAATGTTTATCTTCTTCGGGAATCAAACCAATCCATTTTTTGGATTAACTTAAGATGCTTACTAGTATAGGGCACACCTGTCGTAAAGCGGTTACTGTGACCTATGAATGTTTGTAATACATTAAGTGTGATTATTAATTGACAAGTGTGTTCATCCATACATATTCGTAATATATAAAAAATATTTTAAATTATAAAATATCTTTTCATTTTCTTGCATTGTCAATCATCATGAATCTAACGTATTAAAAGTATTAAAAGAATTTATACCATCTAATAAGTTAACACACCATTTACTGATCCTGAGGCGGTACGAAGTTCGCCGGGTCAGCTAGTGATATATATATAACAAAATAATTTCTATAGAAGGACAAATTATTAACTAGAACTCAATGTTAATGAATCCAATGGTTCTACATTTATGAATTTGTTTCATATTTATTTCCTCTGTCGCCTACTACACAACCAACAAATACATGTAAATTACTAAATTACAAAAAAAATACATGGTCATGAGTTTTTTACCTTGACTATTAGGAGTGCTGGCATCATGTGCTGGATTGTGCTTCGTTTTCTTTGTGGCTACCCCTGTGTCTTTCTGTTCCAACTGTTGACGTCTGAATTCTTTGTATGCATCTGTTTTCTTGTATTCCGCCCATTCTTTGATATACCTGTTTATAATGAATGATTGAATCATACAATTAGTGAAATGGAAGAACATGTACAATAGATCCCTAATGTATTATCTGGAATATATTAGGGATCTAGTTGGCTGAAAGTTTTATAAGAGATTTTGAATGTATGTAATAAACTAATATACCTATGTGAAGAATGATTATTGACTTAAGCCGTGTATCCACTAGGCAACATTCGACGCGTATGGTGACGCTCAGCATTTTCGGCAATGATGCATACCGTTGCCACATGGCGTGCAACATGACGCGCAGCATGTTGTTTGTTTCATTGCAACATGCAGTTGCGCATCATTAGAGTAAATTTACTAAAAGGTCACCCATACGGAGTACACTGAACACATTTTCTTTATTTTTTTTTGACAAGCTCGGTGGCCCAGTCGTGAATGACTCGACTTTGACACCAACGCTCGTGGGTTAGATTCCTACACAAGACAAACTTTTGTGTGTATGAACATGTCTGTTTGTTTGGTCTGAATGTTTTAAGGACGTAGTCCACGAAGAGCAAACGTACGAATAGCACCTGTACGAATCGCACCTAGCCTAGTCCACGAAGGGAAACTATCAATAATCAATTTTTGTCAGGTGCTCTTTGTGGATTCAAATTTATTTTTACATTTTTGTCCACAAAGAACACCTATGACTCGCAGCCTAGTGCTGGGATGTATTTGTTTTACAGAATGTTATTAAATAAAATATATATCGATAAAAATCACTTAATATATCACAATCAAGTATTATAATTTTGTCGATCTTGAGAAGGCATTTGATAGGGTTGTTCGATAGAAACTGTGGTGCATATTGCCGAGATATAGGATTGACGGTTCACTGCTCCGTGCTGTGCAGTCCACTTACAAGGATTGCTCAGCATGTGTGCGAATAGATGGCAACATGTCACCCTGGTTTGATGTTAAAATTGGTGTCAAACAGGGTTGCATGTTGTCTGCTAGGCTGTTTATTCTGTATCTCGATAGTTGTAGTAGTGTTGGAACAAGTGGATGGGATTATATATCTTGGATGCCCTTTCAGCAGGGATGGAAGGTACACCGCAGCAGCATGTGGAAAGGCGAGTGAGTGCTAGAAACAGTGTGAATGGAGTGTTGGGAAAACTTCTTGGCAGTAAAAACCTGAGCCAGAAGGCACAGCTGGCTATACACAATGCAGTGCTGGTCCCAACGCTTACTTATGGAAGCGAGAGCTGGGTATGGCAGAGAGAGCAGAAAGTAGGATAAATGTGGTTGAAATGTGAGCGTTGCGCAAAATTTGTGACGTAACGCTTGTAGACCGTATTCGCACTGATAAGGTTAGAAGCAGAGTCGGTCTGAAAGGGAGTGTCCCTGTTAAAATAAGAAGAGGCATGCTCCGTTGGTTTGGACATGTAGAAAGAATGCAGGATGAAAGAATCACGAAGAAGATATACAATGCAAAAGTGAAAGGATGTAGGAGCCGAGGAAGGCCAAGACTTACCTCCCATGATCAAATTGGTTGTGTTCTTTGCAGATTACTTATATCTATTTAATGTAATTTTGTGGCATTTATTATTAACTCACAGGGATCCTATTATGTGATCAAATGGAATGAAGTGGATTTTGTACTCTACCTTCCGATTATTTTTAGACAATTCACAGCGCACCTGCCAAAAATATTTATAGTTGCCTTTCGTGGACTAGGCTAGGTACCATTCGCATTAGACGGGTGCTCTTTGAGTACTACCTAGTTTTAACAGAGGTTGGGCGCATCAAAGCAGCAACTAGAGCATCGTTTCTGAAGCGGGGGGGTCGAGTTTGTTTTTAAAGGGGGTCGCAATCTGTTGAAAATTATAAAACCAGTGAAGGCTAATATAACATACAGCTGATAAAAATAGCACACTATGTACATATTATTATAATTTTATAGTGACAGGGTCGCAAGACTTTTTACTCAAGTTTATGGCTTTATCGTGGGTTGTCGCGACCTAGCTAGTCTTAATAAAAATAGTTGAGAAACAATGCCCTAGAGGGTTGTTGTGTTCCTGCGTCTGAGTGTAGTCACCAGTAAGCTCCTAAGGAGTTGCTGTGTAAACAGCAGAGGTGGTATTGTGTGAGTGATATTTAATGTGTTCTGAGTATTTATAGGCTACAGTAACTGCTTTAAATTGGGTACACCATGTGCTTGTATGGCTATCAACATTGTATAAAAAAAAAAGCAAAAGTAATACTAAAATTCTAGAATTTACAGTATGCAGATTTTAATTGATAAGACTGCAAATGTACTAAGTTAGTCTATGACTGTAAATGTGCCTAAATAGTCCACATACTAATCGGCTCACCTCTATTCATTACTTGATTTTAATTATTCAATTTTTAGAGGTTATTTTGTGATTGGTTCATCATTTTGCTAATCTGGAAACTAATTTGTCATGTCAGTACTGACAAATTTCATTCAACAATCATACTAATAGTATAATTCATGTTGGTATAACAAATTTAATACCTTTCTTTGTCCTGGTCTGCAGCATCCAAATAGTGTTGCTTTTCATCAGCTGGTAGCTTACTCCATTCACTAGCCAACTGCCTTGTTAATTCGGCAAAACCTAAATCTGGTTGCTCTGCGCGCAATTGATCACGCCGTTCATTTAAGTAACGCACATAACCTGAATAAAAATCATAAAATAAGGATAACTATAAGAACCAATAAATGTCAACACAATCAGATAAAATTGGTATTTCATAATTTACCAGTTAAAGGTTGTCTAGGTGCAGTAACATCACGAGGAACTTTAGGCTTGCGTTTTTTGGGTTTTTTCGGTGATGACTTTTGAACGTCTTTCACTATCCCAACAGTGATCGTGGAACTATTATCATTAGAAATAACCACAGGTTGTGTAGCAACTGTGCTAGGAATTTCTTGATCAACAACTGGTACATTTTTTGCAATCTCTTCAGGTTGGATTTCAAGAGGATTCTCTGGTTGCACGGATTCTGACTCCATTATGTGTATTGCAATAAATAATATATATGTCTTTTCTTTAATCAAATTTTAAGAAGGATAGCAAAGAGAATACAATAACTTCGTAAGAAAGGATAGTTGCTCAGGATAGTTGGCTTTTTGTGAATATTTTTTAGTAATAACTTTTTTTAGGTTCTTTTTATCCCCGAGGAGAAAGGCAAAGGGATCTAGCCCATACAGCCAAGTCTTCAGTTTAGAACCATTTGAAAATCTTAATTCTATGTTCCAGCATCAGGAACTATGCTGAAAAAATACTTGGGAAGCGTACCTAGACCCAATCAACCCAATTTATATACCACCCGTAAAACGATAGTGATTTTTACAAGGTTTTCTTGATGAAATTATTCACGTCTTCCAAAAATTGCATAAACGTGTTATATTTGAGTTTTTTCATGGCTGTATAATTTCACTAGCACTTATGTTACAAAATACTATCGAAACTGTCACATAAAACCAATTTTATACGGAATTGTAAATATTTCAATTATATCAACAATGTCACTATTCAAAAGCGCGGAAAGAAGTCAATAAGCTTGAGTTTCAAGGATTTTTTTCCTTTTTTATTGTTTACATGTAATTTGATCTAACCTGCTTTGTGTGCTTCCGCCACCAATTAGTTCATGCGGCCTAGCGCCGGCCGGCACCCACCCACTACTGTTAGTACGTGCTACATGCCGACGCTGCCATGGCTGCTCCGGTAGTCTCTGCCTCGACTGCTGCGGTCGTCCGCCATCAGGAACAGAATCCGCATGCCCCCACCACCACCGTCGCTGCCACGACTGACCTGGTTGTCGCTGCGACACGTGTTTCGCCTCTCCACGAGGCATCATCAGGCCTCATCATCATCGCCTGATAACAGTAGTGGGTAAGTGCCGGCCGGCGCTAGGCCGCATGAATTAATTGGTGGCGGAAGCACACAAAGCAGGTTAGATCAAATTGCATATAAATTTGACTTTCGCAAAATAACGCCTGAATCTATTAACTATTTTTTGTTGTTGTTGGGAGTTGGGAGTCGTAGACGTCTTAGTGGATAGTTTTCCTCAATATTAGTTTTGGCGCTCTGGGAAATGAAAAATCTACTGCGAAGTTTCCTGTTCTCGTGACAATAAGGCGCTGACTGTACTGTTTTAGCTGAAAATGACATAAGAGGTGAAGAACGACGATCAAAATTTGAAAGTAGGGAAAAAGATTAAATATGAATGCAATTTCGAACCCACAATATTAAAGGCTTTCGTGTTAATGTTAATTCTTGCACTTGTATAGATTCCACTTCACAATTTTATTTAATAATTATTTTTACCGACGGGTTTCGCCTTTACGGCATTATCAAGGTATTTATACAACATCTCTAGACAATTAATAGATTTGACAATTGAGTTATCTAACAATAAACACACATTTAATGTATTCAGAAAAGCTACTTTCAGCGACAATGTTATCCATGCGGAGCAGAGGCGGCTTTACCTAGTGTGCAGGGTGTGCGGTGCACACGGGCGCAGCGATGTAGGGGGCGCCGCGGGCGGCGCTCCTACCGTGTCCGGCGGCGTAGAGTGCCATCGGGCATGGCATTTTCACGGCGCCCATGTTATCACTCAATACTCAATCAACCTCATGTAAAAAGAACTCCGGTTTGCATAGAAAAAAAAATAGTAACTTTTGTTTCAACATAAAATAAACCTTAAAGCAGATATTTTATAAATTATAATTGTGTGGCAGTGAATGTCGATCACATCACTACCAAAGGCGCGTGCCGCCCGCCGCCGGCACCTATTTTGATTCGTTTGAAAGCACGCCGACAATCATTGCGAATTCGGTTGTTTACAATCTTAATAATTTATAAAATAAAGTTCAAATTGGCATGCATGGGCGGACGCGGCAATTCTCAAAGGCATGTGCAAACGCGTGCCGCACTTTGCACTCTACCCGCCCTGCTACATCGGCTTTTCTTTTGATTAAAATGGTATAAAAAGGTAAATTTGATTTGTCACACCTATTGTGATTGCGACTTTCACCAGGGTCAGAGCTCGTCAAAAACTAGCTACCGAAATTAAAGTCTGAAAATAACATTACATTACAGTGAGCGAGTGATAGTGAGTGATGATATAAGTAATTTAGGTACTTCGAATTCGAATTTTTCATCAATTTATCCTAGTGCAGTGGTCAGTGCGGAACAAACGGTAAGTTAAAGTTAAATATGTTCTACTATACTAGTATGAGTAGTTCAATGCAGCGGATTTATTTTATTTTTTATGGGCAAACTGCAAAACTACTGAAACGATTTTGATAATTCTTTCACCATTTACGAGCAATATTACTTATTCAGAATTAACATTAAGTTATATTTATTTACGTCAATAGTATCTACCTACCTACTTTTAGGTGCCTGTAAAAATATACTTTTTTACACAACGCCGAGTGGTAAACAAGCATACGGCCCACCTGATGTGTAGCGGTTGCCACAGGAACGCAGGCTTTAAATAAACGCTTTCGACATCAGCAGTATCGCTAGGTGATGATGAACCACTTTAACCGATTACCTAGGTACCTACCTACCCAAATAACATAATTTATTTTTCATTTTATATGTCTGATGTCGATGGAAAAAGGAAACTCTCTGGTGCACAGAATCGAAAAAGAAAATTGGAGAAGGAAGAATCTCTTAAAATGAATACAAGTTCTATCGAAAAATTTATTACTCATATTAGATCTGGTGAATGAACCCGGTCCATCCTCAGACGAACATCTGGCGACATCTGAAAACCAAGGTAATTCAACAACAGAAGTTGTCTCTTCAACGCCGCTGCTAGCTTTGTCATCGGTAGTTGAAGAAGACGAAGTACCCCCTTGTGCCGAAACGTCCCTAGAAATTATACTTCGAGAAGATGTAATGAATGATCTCGCGTTATGGCCACATTTATTATCGGACAAACAGAGGATATTTTTGATTGAGCGTGGACCAGTACAGCTAAAACAAAGTTCCCATCCTATGAATAGTTCGAAGAGATCTTTTTCAAATGTTTATTATACTAAAAAATTGTTAAATAATGAAACCGTTTTAAGAAACTGGCTGGTTTACACTAAATGGAATGATTCAGTTTATTGTTTTTATTGTAAACTTTTCCATGCTGATAGCACTCCTTTCGATAGTAACATAGGTTACAAATATTGACAGCATTTATCTATAGCTTTAGAACGCCATGAAAAGAGCGTTGGTCATCTAAGATGTGTTAAAGAACAAATTACATTAAAAAATGTTATTTTAAAAGAAAAGTATGTAGATTTCTTGAACCAGGTTGTAATTGAACGGGGAAAAAAACGTTGGGTGGCAGTACTAGAACGAATAATCAAAATAATAATTTTTTTAGCTAGACAATGTCTGGCTTTACGCGGAAAGTCTGAAAAAATATACGATTCTAATAATGGAAATTTTTTTAAAGGTTGGATATACCTCTAATTTCGATAATGTACTTGAAGAACACATTGCCCTTATTCAAAAATCTGAGTCACGCCTGACTCGTTATCTTGGCCATAATATTCAGAATGAAATTATACAATTATCAGGAGAAAGAATAAAAAAAACTATTATATTGGAATTGAAACAATCCAAATTATTTTCAATTATTTTAGATTGCACTCCAGATATTGCACAAGAAGAACAAATATCGGTTGTCGTACGGTACGTCCTCTTAAATATTAAAAATAACAAAGCTGAAATAAAAGAACACTTTCTGGGTTTTTTTCCTATTACAAATACTATCAGGTCAGGGCTTGACTGACTTTTTGTTACGTTTTTTAACCTCAAACGAAATTGATGTACAAGACATGCGCGGTCAAGGTTACGATAATGGTGCAAACATGAAAGGGAAAAATATAGGTCTTCAAAAACGCATTTTAGACTTAAACCCGCGCGCATTTTATGTACCTTGTGCAGCACACAGCCTAAATTTGGTAGTGAATGACGCTGACAAAAGTTCATTAGAAATTGTTAATTTCTTTTCTATTGTGCAAGAAATTAATGTTTTTTTTTTCTGCGTCAACAGCACGTTGGCAAATACTTGCCAAAGAAGTGCCGACTTTAAGTCTAAAACCACTGTCAAATACTCGATGGGAGAGCAGAGTAGAAGCGGTAAAAGCTCTACGTTTTAATATGGGGAAAGTGTATGATGCCTTATTTACTATATATTCCGATAGTAGCAAAGATGCGGATTCAAGAAATGTGGCAAATTCATTACTGGCAAAAATAAGTCGTTAAAATTCATTTGCTCTCTGCTTATTTGGTTTGAAATTTTAAGCAAGATAAATATAGTTAGCAAGGCTCTTCAAAAGTCAGACGTCGCATTGTCGGAAGCGGTGAAAATGATTGATCATGTAAAAAAAGTTTGTCTGAATTTCGTAATGATTCTACTTTTGAGGAATTTCTTAATAGCACAAAAATAGTAGCGGAAGAAGTAGAGGCAACAGCCGAATTCTCCGCACCTGCCCGCCCTCGCGTTCGTAGGAGGTTTTATGATTATGAGGCGGCGGATGAGCCAATAACAGACGTGGTAACACATTTTAAAGTAAATTTTTACTACTACTTATTAGATACCGCAATTAGTAAGATCGACGAACGGTTCGAACTTTTAAATCAAAATAACATAATATTTTCATTTCTTCAAAAAATAAAACAGTGGAACAATTTGGATTTAAACACAAAAAACACATTGTGCTAATTTAGAAAGCAAACTGTGCCATGCTGGCTCTTCAGATGTGGATAAGGTAGAGCTCTTCAATGAAATCGAATTATTACCGATGTTCATTGATGATTGCACTACACCGTTAGATATTTTAAAGTATTTGTTTGCAAATAATCTAATTTCAGTGTTCCCAAATCTATCCACAGCACTTAGGATTTACCTCACATTACCAGTTACAGTAGCACATAGCGAAAGATCATTTTCTTAACTAAAAATAATTAAAAACTATCTTAGATCAACATTGTCGCAAAGTCGATTGACAAATTTATCTTTATTAAGTATTGAACACGAAATCAAAATTGATGTCAGTGACATAATTAAGGATTTTGCTAATGCAAAAGCACGAAAAGTAACTTTTTTGTAATTATGTTTTTTTTTAATTATTACCGATGTTCATTGATGATTCCATCCACTACTGTACACTGTTGGATATTTTAAAGTACCTATTTGTTTACAAATAATTTAAGTTCAGTGTTCTCAAATCAATCCATAGCAGTTAGGATTTCCCTCACATTGCCAGTTACAGTAGCATACCATACAGCGAAAGATCAATTTTCTAAACTAAAAATATTAAAAACCTATTTGTAATTGTATTGAATATTGATTATTAAAGAGATCAACATTGTCACAAAGTAGATTGACAAAATCGTTATTAAGTAAACAAAATTGATGTCAGTGACATAATTAAGGATTTTGCTAATGCAAAAGCTCGAGTAGGTAGGCAACTTTTTTGTAATAATATTTAAGTCATCAGAATAACAATATTTCAGTCATCCAATATATTTGTGCCTGTAATAAAGTTTTTAAATTAAACATTTTTGAAATAACCATAACTTGTTTTGTAATTTTTTTTACCCCTTCCTTCCCAAAAATAGTTTTTACCAGCGTAGGTACCTACATTGGCTTGGCCTATTTAAGGTCGCAGTTAGAATGAATTTTGACAGATGTGGAAAACTTGATACGAGACGAGACCCAATATACATAATCTACCTTTATATTTGTGTTCATTGTTTGTAATGTAAGTTTAAGGTGTAAACACAAACACCTTAACAGGCCTAAGGAAGGAGGAAACGTTGCTATGGTTGCATTTTTTTTTTAGGTTTTGGTTGGACCGCAGAGGGCGCTAGGGTAACAATTGCACCCGGGCGCTACATGGGCTAGAGCCGCCTCTGATGCGGAGTCCAAAAACCCCTTAACAAATAAACATGCAGCTTTTAATTTAATGGTGCATAGGCTTCTTTCTATTCCGCTTAGTAAAGAAAATTACAATACTGAGTTAGAAACAATTAAAACCATTGCTTTCAATAACGCCTATGACCCGAAAATTATAGATAGTATAGTGGTGAAAAACGTCGAAACTTTCGAAAGTCGTTAATGGATTCAAGAGGCCCCACTCTTGAAACGGACCACTATCTGGTGATAAGCCGATTTGTGGGCCTTTTTAAGAAGTGGAGGCATTGGCGAGTGCGTATTCCTTTCGGAGACCATGAAAGAATAAGAAGTGAAAAATTGGAAGATGAAAGTGTGAGGAGTACGTATGTACGTCTAGTCAGTGAAGGACTTGCGAACGCGAGTCTTTCCGACTCAGATGTAGACGAATGTTGGAAAGTTCTGAAAGAAACTTGGTGGGATGCGGAGGTTCAATCCTCCGTGGATAAAAAGAGGAGAGCGTGGTTGGATTACGTATCATCTTTGCACCAGAGTGATAGTATGAAAGAGAAGAAGAAAGAAATATACCGTCGATGGAAGAATGAAACTAAAGCTTTAGTGAAAGAGAGGCGTGAAAAACTACTTATGAATGAGGCTAATACCAAACTCTTCTGGAGAGAGGTAAAGAAGTCTTGGAGTTGTTCGTCGGCATCCGGAATGGACAAGATAAAATGTAAAGCTGGTGGCATTCTTGCTAACACTCAGTAAGTGTTAGAACGGTGGAGCGAATATTTTAGAGAAATGTATGATTATGTCCAGGGCGCTGGCACTGTGAATGAGTCTGTGACTGATTCGGCAGTGCCAGCGTACCATAAAAAATGGAAAGTCAGCGGGAATCGATATGGTAACAGTTGAGATGATCAAACTGGGTGGCACCTACGTTAGGGACGCCTTCTGGTTTTTGAGCAAATTATGCTGGAGAACCGGAAGAGTCCCGAGCGATTGGAGACGTGCAGTCATCATTCCCTTGTATAAAGGCAAGGGCTCACGTATGGACTGCGCCAACTATAGGGCCATCAGTTTGATCAGTCTAGCAGCAAAAGTGTATGGAAAAATCATTGAAAGGAGAATAAGGGTGAAATCCGATGGAATGCTTTGGGAAGCATAGGGGGGATTTCGAAGCGGTAGGATGTGCGGATCAAGTTTTTTCGCTCCACAATATCGTGGAAAAGCATCTGGCTATGGACCAGAGTGTTTTCTGCGGTTTTGTGGACCTTGAAAAAGCTTTTGATAGGGTCGTGCGAAAGAATCTCTGGAATCCACTTATGAGGATTGCATAGCATGTGTGAGAATGGACGGCAGCTTATCACCCTGGTTTGATACCAATATTGGTGTCAGACGGGAATGCGTGCTGTCGGCTCGGCTCGGCAGAAGGCACAGCTCGCTGTACACAACGCGGTGTTAATCCCAACGCTAACTTATGGAAGTGAGAGCTGGGTATGGCAGAGAGAGCATGAAAGTAGAATAAATGCGGTCGAGATGCGAGCACTGCGAAAAATTTGTGGCATAACGCTTGCTGACCGCGTTCGAAATGATGACGTACGAAAGAGAGTTGGACTAAAAGAGAGTGTCGGTGTTAAGATAAGAAAGGACGTGCTCCGTTGGTTCGGACATGTAAAAATAATGCAAGATGAAAGAATGACGAAACAGATATATAATGCAGAAGTGGAAGGATGTAGGAGTCGAGGAAGACCAAGACTAACCTACAATTACTAAATTGCTCATGTTTTATCAGAAAGTGATGTCAGGAGCCTTAGGAACCGGCGAGCGTGCATGAAAATAGCTATGAATGTGAAAGAAGCGAATGAAGTGTGTAAGGACCGCATCTTATGGCGCTCGGTTCTCTCTGCCTACCCCGCAAGGGACCTGGCGTGAAGATATACATACATACATACCCTATTAAATTATTTTACCTTTTGACATTTATTTAATTATTCCGGATATAATTACTATTAGCATTTAATATATTTTAATATGTATTTAAATCCTCTATAGTTCGTGACATTGTAGAACGGTCTTTAGATGATTCTTCTATCGAATCTGTTGTTACTACTCTTCAATCCGCCAAAAGTGCCAGTGGCAGCAGCAGCGTGAACGTTGCAATGTAAAAATTTGTTATTTGTACCAGTCAGGAAAATGAGAAGAAAATCGATCTACAATTATCTCGTTATATGTTTGCTACCAACACGCCTTTTACCCACGTAGAGCACCCGCAGTTCCTGAAATTAATGGAAATTTTACGCCTAGGATATAATCCTCCAAACCGCAAACAATTGCTGACGATCTACTGAATGAGGTCTACAATATATATATATATATATATATATATATATATATATATATATATATATATATAAATGAATGTTTGTCTGTATGTCCTATATGGACTCATAAAACGGCTGGGCTGATTTTAATGGAATTTTCAGTGAATCTTCAGGATAGCCCAGCAGGTGATCCTGTGAAGTTTGGTAACGATTGGATCACCCGTGCGAAGCTGGGTCGAGTAGCTAGTTCTAAATAAAGAGTAAGTTTATTGTAATTAATAATAAGTTTTCTCATGTCTCTGCCTGACGCACAAAATTTTGATTGTTAAAAATTAGTACTTACTTACTTAATTACGTTACAGTTACAATAATACTGTTTAAGTTTGTCTGAATTGATTAAAGTATATAATAACGAAAATTTGGATGTTTAATTACAAGTCCAAATAAATAGTTTCTTTAAAATAAATTCTAATTAAAATGACATATATATCACCGATCCAACATTTCAATTATTTACAGGCTATTTTAAGTCTAAAATATTTATCAGTTCTAATTCATTTTCAGTTTATTATATATTAAAAGTTGTTTTATATCCTGTTTTTTTTACAAGTTTTAAACAATGTTTACTGTGTTTTTAAACACTCGATAAAAAACACTGTTTTATTTCAAATTGTTTAAAACATTGTTTTAAACGCGTGTTTTAAATCAACTTGCTTTAATCATGCCTACTCTGCTTTGCTCTAACAAGAGACAAATGATAGGGCATACCTGTCGTTAGAAAGAGATGACTACCTTAACCCTTTAACCGCCATCACCGTAATATTTCGGGATATGAAAAATGTGCTCCGCGCGCCACAGACGTAATTTCACGTCAAGTTTTATAAATTGTTTATTGGTGCATTTATAGTAAAGATTAAGTTGCAATAAACGTTGTACATTACAATCTAGGATGTATTCTTAATAATTAACAAATTTTGCAGCGTTTCATTATGATATTTATAGAAAATTGCGAAGTTGATTATGTAGTATTCGTTGTAAGGTGTTACTTAGTACCAACACGAATCGCCAATATCGTGATATTACGTGTACTAGGGATGAGCAAATCAACGTAATCTAAACGAATCTTTATTGAATAATCATGGTGTAAAAGCAAAAATATTGCACTGAAATCCAAATTATTTCGTCAAAATCGAAGCATGAATAGTCGTACTAAGTAGAAGCATGTTAAAACAATAAAAATGTTTATTTTAATGTGTGTTAAATATTAGAGATAATTTATTGTTTCGATAAAGAAGCGATAACTGATAACTTCACTAGTTCAGATTATCTCCGATCGCCGTCACCGTGATTTTACGTGCGGCTCAAGGTCAAACGACGCCATATTTGCATCTTGATGGCTGTTGCTCTTCTTAGTATCTTCGATACTGCAACCTAATCTTATTTAGGCTATGCTTGCTGTTAAATCTGCTAGCTTTTATTGCTATATTGCCAGATATTGCTAGATTTCTATAAACGTCACCCGAACCTGCCAGAGATTAAAATAGAGGGTTAAATGCCAAAAAGGCACGATCCTGCCACATATGGTCACACTGGTCAACTTATACTTTTTCTACACGTTTTTTTTTATTTTCATTCTTTCTCCATCCACAATTCCACCGAAACAGTTTATGTCAAATATAACACGTTTATGCACTTTTTAGATGACGTAAATAAGTTCATCAAGAAAACCTTCTAAAATTCCTATCGTTTTACGGGTGATATTTAAACTGAGTTGATTGGGTCGAAGCACCCTTCCCAAGTATTTTTTGAGCACAGTTCCTGAAGCTGGAACATAGAATAAGATTTTCAAATGGTTCTAAACTGATGACTTGGTTGTATGGGCTTGATCCCTTTGCCTTTCCCCTCGGTGATAAAAAAGGAACCAAAAAAAAAAACAGTTTATGTCGGTTTATGTCGGACTTCTTCCCGCGCTTTTGACGAGTGACATTGTTCTTATACTTGAATTTTTTACAATTCAGTGTAAAATTAGTTTTATGTGACATTTTCGATAGTGTTTTGTAACATAAGTACTAGTGCAATTATACAATAATGAAAAAACTCAAATATAACACGTTTATGCACTTTTTGGAAGACGTGAATAAGTTCATCAAGAAAACCTTATAAAATCACTATCGTTTTATAAGTGGTATTTAAACAGGGTTGATTGGGTCTATGTACCCATCCCAAGTATTTTTTCAGCAGAGTTCCTGAAGCTGGAACATAGAATTAAGATTTTCAAATGGTTCTAAACTGATGACTATGCTGTATGGGCTAGATCCCTTTGCCTTTCCCCTCGGGGATAAAAAGAACAAAAAAAAAATCGGTTTATGTCATTCGTAGACAGAGTATATAGATACTCTATCTATATACTCTGTCTACGATGTCATTATTTAGTCTTGGTTGTTCGAGTGCATAAATTAGCTAAACATCTTTCATCACACAGTAATCCATGCACTACTGAGAGATCGCTGAAAAATTTTGTTGTAGGAATGGCATTGAACAAATACATGCATTCACGAAACATTTATAAAAATCCACCGGACTTTGCTAAACTTGCAAATTGTTACCCAGAATTTTCAAATATTGCGAAAGTGGTAAGTGTTACCTACTTTATTTACCAATACATATATGTTATTAAATATCTCACATTCCATTACTTATCATAGAGTTTCAGCTATATGTTCTGTTTGTCAGAGTTATGAATTTTATAAATATTACAAAAAAAAATATAACTAAAATATATGTTATTTTTATTAGATTCATTTCTATAAAACATTTATTTGATGTAATATGCATTTTGTATAATGATAGAGCCTGCTATCAGTTTTCTTTGAATGCTCAGTATGTTAATTAATATGTATTGAAATTACACTAAGAAGGACAGGAGCCCTGGGAATCGGCGAGTATGCAGGAAAACAGCTATGTTAGTGAGGTGCAGAGAAAACCAAGTGACCAAGTCATGTGTCACTTGGTTTTCTCTGCCTACCCCTTGTACTTGGTGTGAAGATAGTATTAGTAATATAGTATAATATTTTTACTTATTGTCTCTATCTACCCCGCAAGGGATCTGGCGTAAAGATATAGATACATAGATAGTATATTATTAACCCGTTAAATGCTGTTATATACTTGTTGCCGTAACGTGCATGGTTCGATCAAACAAGTTTGGCATGCAACAGGTTAATATGCATTAAAACTACTTTAAGATAACGAGCTACGTTTGCTTAAGGAAGCAAGAGCTGGGTATAGCATAGAGAACATAAAAGTAAGATAAACGCGGTCAAAATGCAAGAGTTGCATAGAATTTGTTGTATAATGGTTACAGTATGTATTCGCAATGATGATGTTAGAAACAGAATTGGTCTGAAAGAGAGCATCAGTGTTAAAATAATAATAGGCATGCTCCGTGGGTTTGGACATGTGGAAAGAATACAGGAAGAAAGAATTGCGAAACAGATACACAATGCAAAAGTGGAAGGATTTAGAGACGAGGGAGGCTAAGATTTACCTATCATGACCAAATTGATTGTGTTCTATTAGAAGGTAATGTCAGGTGCCTTAGAAACAGGCAAGCGTGCATGAGAAGAGCAATTAATGTTGAAAGAACCAAGTGATGTGTGTAAGGATCGAGTCATGTGGTGCTTGGTTCTCTCTGCCTACCCTGCAAGGTATTTGGTGTGAAGTTATAGATAGAAGATAAGAATTACATTTTGTTTGCAACAAAATAACTTCTGTAGGGTCAAGTTCTGTTTTACTAAACCCAAATGATCCATCAAGCAACTTTAGGCTAGCCTGTGCTTATTCTTGATCCACTTGTTATTTTTACGAACATATATATGCACTCTGCAAATGTACAAACAAATTCAACCAGCTATCACAGCTCACTGTTGGTTTGAAGATTTTTGACGACATAATCTCAATTCTCTCCTCTTTTAAAGACTACATTTCCCAGCTTTTTTCGTATTGGAATGAGGATGAGGATGGTATCTACTACCTATATTATTTTTTAAATTGACAAATCTTTATATAGGTAATACCTGCTATCAGTTTACTGGATTATTTGGTTAGTTGCGCTTGGTTAGGTGGCACACAGCAGGGAGACCTAAAACATTTGGAACACTGATGATGTTATATTACAGTAATTAAGATAAGTCAGTAGCATTCAGGCACAACATTATCCATATCGTCGTTGAAGTGCCAATACCTCCTAAGTGACATTTTTGATTAAATTGAGTTTTTTAATACAATAGGCTTAAAGTTGGAATTTGTATCGGTGGCAAATACACCTAATCATCAATCATTACCAGAACGACTGAACAGATTGTGAAAATACCTATTAAATTAAGAGTAAACCACTTTAAGCCTTTTATTGTATTAAAAAACTCAATTTAAGCAAAATGTCAGTTAGGAGGTTTTGGCACTTCATGACGATATATGCTTTAAACCACACAATAATTAAACAATTTCTATTGAAGGTACTTCTGAAATAAAATGATGAAGGGTTGATGGGTATATGAAATAAATTTATAAATCATATATTTTTTTGCAGGATGTCACGGGTAAAGTCACCATTGACTTCAAAGATCCATATACATTAAGAGTACTTACAAAATGTTTGTTGAAGTCAGATTTCAACCTAGATGTCGATATACCTGAGGACAGACTAGTTCCCACACTTCCTCTACGACTGAACTACATTTTATGGATTGAAGACATAATTGTGACTCTAAAAAAGGCAGGAGATATTTGGGGGTTAGATATAGGTTAGTGAAAAATTTTGTGCACATACAGTTACTGGAATACAATACAGGTCAAATTTCAGATAAAACTTTTAAATACAAGTTGGGGTTTGGTGTTACAACCTTAGTGGTCATAATATAAAAACGAGACCAGACTGAATGCAGTAAAATTACCTTTAATTTAAAAAGCATTGCTTCCTGTTAAGCACAAATCTAGTAGAACAATGATAATAAAAGACAAACAAATTTTTGTCACAGATAAGTAATTTGTTGCTAAGATATTTATTACAGTTCAATTAATCTAATAAACATATCTTTGATAGCGTTATTCCGTTTCCTAATCCATTACGATTGGTCTACTACCTAAGCCTAAGGATTCGACAAAGATACTGATTTTTACATGAAGCAACTGTCGTCAGACCACAATCCAGAGGGTAAACCAGCTTTTTTAGGCTATCTTTCGAAATATAATGTATTGGATGTACTTAGATTTGTTAAACCCCATAGATCCGAAAGAGATACATATTAAAATACAAATTAAAATATTAATACAAATAGAATATTAATTTTTCAATGTTTTTGTATATCATTCACTCGAATATTTCATAGAATACATAAGATAAAAATTACAAGAACAACTTCATCTATTTACAGGACAAATTGTTCACTCAATACAGTCAATTTGTTCGTTCCCCAGTTTACCTAGTATCGAAATTAATCCTAACGAGGATACGATAGGACGACTAAGGTGCTTCGTGCTACGTACTAGCGTGATGCTGTGTAATACAGTCGAGGATTCAATACGATTATGATAAGAGTTTCTAATATGTTCGTGCTTACCCTACTTTAAATTGGTACCAATTCACAATTATCGTTTGAATATCAGCTAATTATTTAACAGGAACGGGTGCATGTGCCATATATCCTCTGTTAGCAGCAACAAAATATAAATGGCATATGGTAGGAACAGAGACAGACAACGCAAGTATTTTAAAAGCACATGACAATGTCCAAAAAAATAATCTTCAGGATTTAATCACATGTAAGTAATTAAAGACAATTTACATATAATTAGTGATAAGTAATATTTGATTTCTCGGGACTTGTTATAATTTATAGGTGAATCATTCCAGTGAAAAAGAATCCTACATCCTCGGTGATAGAACATTTGTTTTGTGAGAGCAATGAACAAATTTTCGACTTTTCCATGTGCAATCCACCATTTTATAGCAGCATCCAAGAGTTGTGTGAATCTCGCAGTCCTGCTAGGTAAGATCATTAGACTTTATAGACTACTATTAACTTTTGTTGGGATGTGTGTATGAGTTGCATTGTCAATGTCTTCGACAGATTAAAGGCCCTACTTTGACAAAGTTAGTAGTAATAATGAATTTTTTCACTGCTTAATTAATACATACATGGTAGTGTTAAAAGGTATATACCGTATATTGTCTCATCAATAGCAGATTAAGAATAGATAAATAATAACTAAGAATATTTAATAACTTACAATAAGATTATATTTCAAAAATTAAAATAAAGATTTTTTATCGTCATCTTCATGCCTTGCACCATGCAGATGAGGTTTTTGCAAATGAGACAGGGCTCACCTATAATTATTGAAAAGTAAAAGTAGATAGCTTGATAGCGTTGTTGCGCGTGTCGTTCTAACCGAACACGCAGGTTCAACAACATCGACCGAAGCCTGTTAGTAGAGATAGGGTTTATCTATCACGAGCTTCTCCGTGCTTCGGAGGTCATGTTAAGTCATCGATTCCGGTTGTTCGTCGTAAAGCTAACTCAGTGGTCTTCGAGCGGCTTGGATACACTGGCCTCTGCCAATCCGCAGTCCAGCAGCAGGTGGAGTATGCTAACTAATTATTAACACATTCAGATGCAAGTGTAAAATTTTCTAGTAAAAAACAATGACAAGTATAATTTTCTAAATATGTTTGTGCAGGCTTCCACCTAAAAACGGTTTTACCGGGTCACCTCAAGAACTTATTACGGAAGGTGGGGAGTTACAGTTTTGCAGAAAGTTTATCAACGAAAGCAAAAATCACAAAGACAGAGTTCTGTAAGTAACATAGAACATTTGTTTTTATTCTAATTGGTCTGAATATGATTGAAACCGCAGTTAGTACAACTTACACGGTCGCCTCTGGTATTGCAAGTGTACATAGACTACGGTAACTGCTTACCATAAAGTAGGCCGTGTGCTTATTTTCCACCTTAGTGGTATAAAAATGTGAAGGGTTCCGTACCACAGTATAGAACAACTGCCATAAAAAAATGTTTGTAAAGGGACCTCTTTAACTTTAACGGCCATAGTAAAACTTTGTGAAAAATTCAAGTACTACCTAGTATAGTTTAAAAAGCCCTGTGACAAACGCTCGGACAGACAGCAATAGACTTCCATGGGCCCTAAAAACCACAATATATATACGTTAAAAATAATTGCTAATATTTTTATTACAGCATTTACACTACAATGGTTGGACATAAATATAATTTAAAAGAATTGTTACAAGATTTGATAGCGGAAGGTATACGACATACGCATACCGAGTTTTGTCAGGGTAGGGTGACACGATGGGGACTCGCATGGACTTATCAAGACTATGATATTTACAATTTAGGTAAGGCCATATATTATCGTCGATTTACAAGATCAAACTGGTCAAGAGTGTCACACAAATATCTGTAGTGATTCATGCACACAGCAATTCACTTCCCGGTAGTTACCAGTAAGCGAAAGATTCAGGAATAGAAGCAAATCTGTAGTATTAAGTCTTCAGCCACAGTATAAATAAGTAGTAGTATTACATATAGATACATTTTTAAGGGTCGGCAACGCATGAGTGACACCCCTGGTGTTGCCAATGCCCATAGGCATAGTGGCTGTTTACCATCATGCAGGTCGTACGCTTGATTGCCAGCTTAGTGGTATAAAAAAAACATAGTATGGCCACTCTCCACAGGTTCTTCGAATTTGTCTTAGCTCCTCTTAATAATCAAGTAAGCCTTCAGAACCCGTTATATACATTTTCCCATACATTTCGCGGTCATATATGACCACACGGGTTTCGAAGGGTATAGTATTATCACACCCCACAGTTCTGTCGAACCCATCTTACCCCCGATTAATAATCAATTAATATAGTTTGAAGAACAGAGGGAGTGGAACAGAGGTGGGATGTCAATCATACCTTTAACTATATTCATTAATGGCATTGCATCATCCACTCTTCTTCTAGCACTTAGGGCTAATAGAATAGAAGTAGGTGACTGCAATGGCTCAGGTAATCGTAATACGGAATTTTAAATTTAAAATATAGCTAACGACTAAACCTCCTCTGTATACGCTCGAGTCTGTCTATATATATATATATATATATGTTGTATTGCGGATTCCAGACCTGACAGGCATATTCTAATATACTATGAACATACGCACAATATAATATTTTTCGACTCTTCTTTTTTTAAAAGAACCTGAATAGTGCATGATGAAGCCGAGAGCTTTGTTTGCTTTGTTGACAATGTACTCAATATGTTGATCATAAATGAGCTTGCTATTATGCAGGACCCCAAGATCTTTAACATGATCTAATTTTTTTGATATTATTCGGTTTTTTATTTTGTAGTCCAAGGTTATGATAGTGCTCTTCTGACTAAAGCTAAGGATATGGCATTTATCGACGCTAAGATCTAATTTATTTGTCGCACAATAAGCATCTAGTCTGTTGAGGAAATTTAATGCTGTAGGGAATAAGCAAAATTAAGAGCGCAATAAACTGATATTATTACATTTGTAGGTAAGTTAAAATCTTTTAAATATAATATCATGCTAAAGAGAATAAAACCAATAACAAATAAAAAACAATGGACTGCAAAAAATAATCTTAAACGAGTAGAAATAGGGTTACGAATAATATAAGCTAATGATGACACAGTGTAGTTAGTATGGCAAATAGTTTATGAGAGTAGTGTGATATTATTTCATTTTTAATGTCTTTGGCGGAGTTTATGACTAAAACTGGTGACATAGGATCTTACTTTACTTGAATTTTTGCATGTTTTACCCACACAAACTGATTTTTTTTCTTTGGCTTGAGTTTTTACTTTCTTGAGAAGCATTTGCTTCTGAACTGTTAGATGGTGATTTATGAATATTCTATTGGTCGCTGTTAGACCAATGTCAGCAGGTTGGATATTAGATTTCTTAAATCTTGCGGCCGCGATGAATTCCACTTTGACGTATCTATTAACCCTTCGAAACCCGGGTGGTCGTATACGACCGCGAAATGTATGGGAAAACGTATATAACGGGTTCTGACTGCTCAATGACATAATGATAGATTTATGAATAGAGTTAGATTGGTCCTTGGAGGGGATTCTCGCCACGTAATTAATGCTTGCTGTAGATATTGGGTAATCAATTTTGCTCCCGATTGTACTCACCATGTTAAACAGTTTCTCACCCATGCTTTTGAGGTACACGTTGAATCTTTACATTATTTAGACACGGGCACTGGTTCTTGTCCACTAACTCCGACTCCAGCATAGAGATTTTGGAGCAGAGTAGGTAATTCGCCATGGTCAGCCTCCACTTTATTTAACCGTGTCTCAATGTCTATCAGTTTTGTAGATATATCCATACTTGTTGTTTTGAGTTCTGCGATGTCGTATTTGATTGCCTGGACATCCTGTGTAAGAGTACTCAACAGGGCAAGTTGGAGAGACATCTTTTGCTATTCGGTCGTTACACTTTCAAGAGTGCGAGGTGTCAGACTTGTTAGCACTCTCTGTTTACGCTGAGCTAGAGATTTGCCAGATTTGCAAGACGTACAACGCCGTACCTAATACACTATAGTCACTCCCCACAGATTCCTAAACTCTTAATAATCAATACCTAATCGTTTGACGGCATAATATACATTCGCGTCATACACAAACTTTATCTTTTTATTCGTACAAGAATGGTTAAGGTGAGACTGTCCACCTGGTACGGTGGCATATTTCAGGTAATGCTATTTGAAATTTGGATGTTTTAAATATCGCTATTTGCTCCTCTGTTCTTTATCCAACCTTATTGCAAATTAAAAACCTACCACAAGCCTATCTTTGTGAGCCAAGTCGACGTACTTAACTAGTTTCTTTTTATAACTTTCACTAGGATCTTGTCGTGTGGTATGGTGACATCAACAAGATTTGCATGACATGCCCCCCGGCACGATATCGGGTCTATTAGCAACAAATGCAACAATAGTGCTCTCTATAGTCCTATAGTATATATATCTAATACTCCCGGTGCCAGTAAAATATGACACTACCGTTTTCCAGAACTGCCGCTGATTCATATTTATGGTGCGGTATCCAAAGTCGTATTTATGAGCAAGTTGCTGGTGTATTATCCTAAATATATATAATCGTGTCTGTGCAAGTACTCGCCATCACTCATTCTCTCTCATTAGGACAGTGGCTTGCTCTTCAAATGTCCACCGTCCTTTAGCATATATTTCCTATAGTTATTCGTCTTGATAACTTCGTCCATACTTAATTACATAATAAAATAATAATAATAAATATTGTCGGACAAATTACACAGCGCCATCTAGCCCCAAAGTAAGCGAAGCTTGTGTTATGGGTACTAGACAACTGATAAACATACGTAAATACATTTTCTTTTGTAAATACATACTTATTATACATAGAAAATACCCAGACCAAGACAAACAGACATGTTCATGCACACAAATGTTTGTGTTGTGTGGGAATCTAATCCACGAGCGTTGGTGTCAAAGTAGCGTAACAACGCGTTTCACCACTGCGCCACCGAGATCGTCGATTTTCGTTTTTCCCTAAGTGATCACTGACACGTAGTCGGACCACCGACGCCAGAGGGTCTAACATCAGGCTGTGAGGGCTCGTTAGAACCTGTGTAGCTATTTGCTTTTGATAGTATATAGATATGTGGCTCTTAATAGTACCCATAGTACATTCGCTAAAGATAGTTGTATATGTACAGTCTAGAAGGGCCTTTAGACTGCTATGATTTATCACATTTTCACAGTGGATGACATATTTACTGAGATTGCACACCTTATGCAAAAAGTCTCGAATTCCATACTTCACCACCGACGATCGTGGCAAATGAATGCGATAAGTTTCTCTTAAAGTAGTAACAGGTATAGGCATTTATACCGCGGAGTTTGTTTTTAGCGATGAGATTTTGTAGGCTCTCTCTCAGACTCAAAAAACATTGAAAAAGGAAGAGCTTTCTTCAATGTTTTTTGGGTCTGAGATTTTTATGAATTATTTACATTAACATTTAGTATATCTTAATTTCATATCGTTACAGTTCCTCCAAGAGATCAGTCACGTAAGAAAAATGTGCCAACTACATATATACTTCCCCAATTACCTAATGACGCTTACGACGTCGAAACCGTCACCAATAAGCTTAAGTCTATATTAAACAATTTAGAGATCACACCCAAAGTAATCAATAAAAGGGGAAACACCATAGTCCTGGATCTAACGGCAGCAACGAATACTTGGTCCAATCAAAGACGTAAAAGAAGGCTTATGAAGAAACTGCAAGAAAGTGAAGCAAAAAGATTAAAACTTAATAATGAAGATATCCCATCAAGTAGTAGTAGCAAATTGTTCGTCGAAGATCAGACTGAATTCCCTGACTCGAAACAACTTAACATAGGAATAACAAAACCTGATAATAATGTAACACATAATATTGTATACGAAGACGATAAAGTGGTTCATACAACGGAGCCTGTGGTTCATGCGATATTAAGAGTATTGAAAAAGGAAGATAATGTTCAATTGGAAATGGAATTCTTGAATGGTAGTGCTGGCAAAGAGGGCTTGCATCAAATAGTTCAGTACATTAAAAATAATTGGAAATAAAGTAAATGAGTTATTCTTTTGTCGCAATATATACTAATAGCACCTAAAAAAATCCAAATCTACATCATTATACAACTATTTTGAACTACATCAAATGACAAAGGCACGCCTAAGGAGAAGGTGGGTACCGTAGCCTATGGATACATTTCAGAGCGCAATTCAAGAGTACACAGCATCTCCTTAGGTAAGCTTATCTAGAGCTCAGCTTAGTAGAGCCTCCCTCAATTCGCCTAACACTTTCTGTATTGTAAGCGTTTATAGGTTATGGTAACCAGTAAAGATACGGAGATTTATTTATCATAGAAATATAGAACTTGAATTACAAATGAGCATAGGCGTTGACAATTGCTATTCATACTTTTATATGCAAGAAATCATTACATGGTTCAATCAAAATTAGATATTTTTTGTCCATTTCGTTACCTTTAAGGTGGCAATCGAGCATACAGGCCGACTTATTGGTTAGCAATTACAGTAGCCTATTGATGGTTGCAACACCAGAGTGATTACTCACGATTTGCTGACTCTGTAAGAACCTTCGTATTTTTAGGGTTCAATTCACAAAGACGGAACTGAACGGAACTGTTACAAAATCATTTGCGTGCTAATAACAAAATAATTTAACAATGCGGGCATCCTCATGATGTTTTCCTTCACCGCCGAGTAAGTATAAATATGTACATAAATCTGAAAACACAAATTAAGTAGTCCATACGTACGCCAGGATTCGAACCAGGGATCGTACTTCTATAGGTTGATTCTTTATTCAGTGTGCTGTCACTGATCTCAAAAATACATTGCACGAGTATGATCTTAAAATGATTTTTGTCTTGCTTCTTCTTAGCGTTATCCCGTTTCCTAATTAATTAGAATTGGCAGGGTTCGCTACCTAACCCAGAGCGAAAACCAGACGTATTTTAGGTAAGTCTTTCGAAATATAATTACTTAGACGTGCGACGTGAAAACATCGTGAGGAAACCCCCTCACGATGTTTGTGGGCGTTAGTGTATTCTATATATTGCAATATATTTATTTATTTCAAACTACAAAGGATGAGTCTATGATAAAATCATTTGAGTTTAGCTTTGTTTTTTTTATACAATGTTGGGAGGATAAACGCTTGCAAAAAATTTAGCATCACCAGCACAATGCTAATTCTGCTTACACACATCAATTTCTTAGGAGCTTATTGGTGACCTCACTCACACGCAGGAACAAAACATTCCAGGGAGTTGGTATTTAGCTGCGGTTTTCTGTGAGATGGAGGTACTGCTCCAGACGGATTGTTGACTGACTGACTGATGCGCCCTACCTCTCTTAAAACAAGACAGGCATTTTCATGCACACAAATCTTGTGTGGAATTCGAGTACGAGCGTATGAAAGTATCGTTACTAACCATTGCGTCACCGAGCTCGTCAAAACGTTTGTTTTGCTTATTAAGGGGTTTTGTCAAAAAGAAAACTACATTCGTATGTCAAATTATTGTAATGGTCAATGGCACGAACATTATGTATTCTTTTAACAGTTATTCATCTCGTCACTGAATGAAATTTACTTTTTCCTTCTGGTTGTTTTTCTAGCAGTAGGTTTTTTGAAAACGTCATCTTCGTCTTTTTTAGGCTCCTCTTCTTCTGTAAACAGACAGTAAAAAATTAACGTACATATCTATTTCTCAAACTTATTTCATCAACCGCCCACTTTGAAAATATTAATTTAATTATAGTGTGCTATTATATATTAGTCTGGTCTGGAGTTTATAAACTTACATTCTAAAGAGAATAAGACAAACATGCGCAAACTAGTTTATCTCTTTCGACGCTCAATCATACTGAGCAAGCTAGAACAAGTATCGATGAACCAGCCGATCGCTAAGAATTGCGCAAATCGCGTTATTTAACAAAAACTTATTACAACTCGATTTCGTACGAAAGCTATGTTATTTTTAGTTTTTATACAATCATACAGGGCAGAAATGTAAACTAAATAATCGATATGGTGTAGTAGGTAGGTTTTAATTTCAGTGAATTTTAAAATATAAATTAAATTACAAATCAACCATCGCCCCCTAAACCACGCCAACGCCCCCATTTTTTTTCTAGCCCTCTTACTTCCCCCCTCTAGGCCTTCAGCGCCCTCAAGGGGGCTGAATTATACAACATACTGACCAAATAGAACGTTGCCACATTATCACCTCTCTCTCAGGGAAACAGCTCCGGTCCAATGACGCGCGCACGCCGTCTAGTTTCAATAGTTTTAGAAGTATTGGATGCTACCCAAAGTTTTATTATTGTTTTATTAGTAACATCGAAACAAACTTTGGAGATGTTTTTTGTAATCATTATAATGTATTCATTATAAAGAATCTTAGCAAGACAGTTTATATCAATTACTTCTTGAAAATATATATAAAAAAAATATAGTTTTATGTTTACTCCAGCTCTGACTACTTGGTGATGGCTGTACATTAAAAATAAAGAAAGTTCGATGTGCTTACTCCTTTTTTACGAGACAGGGAATATTAGGTCGAGACGTTTTTAAGAGAGGTAGGGCGCATCAAAGCAGACCGTCTGGTGAAGTACCTCCACCTCACAGAAAACCGCAGCCAAATAACTCGCTAGAGGGTTTTTGTGTTCCTGCGTGTGAGTGAGGTCACCAGTAAGCTCCCAAGGAGTTGCTGTGTAAGCAGCAGAGGAGGCATCGCGCGTGTACCCGTTTTAGATCAGGTGGGCCGTGTGCTTGTATGCCTAATATAAAAAAAAGGTTTTAAATCTGCTTTTTGACAATCTTTTTATGTAACATCGGGAGGCATATATACATACGGCTTACTTGATGTAAAGTGGTTACCACAGCCTATAAACGCTTGTAAATACGGGAAATATTTCTTGTGCGTTGCTATGTTTGCTGCGTCACAGTGACCCTTGACGAGCTTACTAGTAACCTCACTACTTCGCAGGCGTTTCTGTGAGGTAGTGTCAGTCAGTAACAACCCTCCAGAGATTTGTTATTCGGCTGCAGCTGCAGGCTGCGAGTCGAGTCAACCAGAGACAAGAGCCCATAACAGGGCATTAAGAGCTACAGTGGAATCGATTGTTTTAACCGCAGCTGAATTAGCAGCAGCCTTCGATTTAAATAGATAAACGATACTGCATATCAGTTTGGTTGAATTGAAAAAACTAAAAATCTCGGAAAATATCAGTATGTATTCACTTAGGTACAATAAAATTGCGTAGGAGCTAGACTTAACTTGTTATATAGGCACATAAATGAGGGGGTTTCTGAAACTGTCTAGCGGGTCTAGCCAATTCTTAGGTTACAACGCTCACCACACACTGCACCAAGGAGTCTCATAGATACAGAAATTGCGATTGGAACTGGACAGTCACCCATCATATTTGGATTTTGATACCTTATAACAGGGTAGAAATTTTATATCCCGATGAAAAATGCATTTAAAGAGTTAAGATTTCTATATCATTTGGCGTTAATGTTAGTGAATGGCAGAAATGCATTTTTTTTAATAAATATTGTTGGACAAATTACACAGCGCCCTCTAGCCCCAAAGTAAGCGAAGCTTGTGTTATGGGTAATAGACAGCTGATAAACTTACGTAAATAGGTACTTTTTTTGTAAATACATACTTATGATACATAGAAACCACTTAGACCAAGACAAACAGACATGTTCATTTGTCTTGTGTGGGACTCGAACCCACGAGCATTGGTGTCAAGGTAGCATTACTAACCACTGCACCACCGAGCTCGTTAAGTCGCTCGCATTGATAATAATGTTCAATACTACGACTAATTAAAAATATGTTTTTGATTTATAGAACGGTAATTACATAAATAAGGAAAGAATATTAGAAAAATAAACATATATTTACCTGATTCATCACCATCAGAGTCATAAGAAACAACTTTCCTGGCTCGCGCCGGTGCTCTTCTGGTTGATTTTCTGACAGACTGCGGAGTATCCCCATTACACGGTGGATCATTCTGAAAAATTAAAATAGGTTTAAAAAAAGAAATAAAAATTACGATGGGTTTTTGGCCAGCATAGAGAGAATATGCTATGTTAGAGTATATAATGAATATTCTGTATTTAGGCGAAGGAAATGTAAAAGTAATCTGAGTAAGGAGTCTGAATGGATGGGTCGGGATCAATACATATATATGACTTTGCACATTAGTCGGTTTTTTTACACCTCACTAACTTATTTAACATTCATAGCTCTTCAGAAAGCATACAAGCTTACGAAATCTGATTTCGTGTAGCAGGCATTAAGCTCGTGTTCCTTGCTTGGTTAATGACAAGCTAAGTACCACCACGAGGATTGGCCGTCACACATTGGGACAATTAGCGGGCCGTCAAGGGGGGGACAGTCAGCACAGCGGTAATCACTGTGATGGCTGTTCTCTCATCTGGTTTTCATTGACGCTTTCCATCAGGCGCATTGAAGACATTTTGGCAGGCCACATTAAATAAAAAATTATAATAATAATGTTTATCTTTATCTTGTAACTAATTCAACCTCCATAAAACCAAACTTTTTTTAAATATTATATTTCTCTATTTATATTTTGGTTAAAATGGAATACATTATAGGATAAATAAGCGAAATTAAATAATTCTTGTAATGATAAATTTGATTATGGATTGTATTTATGTATAAAACACAATTTAATATTTCATGTAATCAACCAATCACTTTTATTAACAGACTATCGCGACGCAATCGATGTGAGTAATGTAGTGAGTACTTTAACGCTTCGAACGGGTTTCGAAGCGTTAAAGTAGTCGAATACGACCGCGAAATGTATGGGAAAACGTATATAACGGGTTCTGACTGCTCAAAGTGGCTGCACATCATTAGACAATTGTCTCGTGTCTCATGAGGAAAATTCCTTACGAGAATGCGTCATATCGATACACGAACACGAGATAATGTTTTATAATGTGAAGCTGGTGTTAGGGTGTACCTCGTCTGGGCTTGAAGAGGACCGTCGTCGTTGGCGGCGGTTGGCGGGACGCCGCTTGGGCGTTGCCCGGGGCAGCGACGGCGGGTGATCTGCGGGCGGGCCGGCCGGCGGGCGGCCGTCGGCGTCGTCGCCGTCTCGAACGGCGAAACATTCCTCGATTTTGTCGCCCAGCTCCGTCACCAGCGTCTGAACATTCATCATTATTATCAGCAATAAATAAAACTCATTATTAGGATTTCATCAGATCATGTAGGTTCATTATGGGTTGGTGGAGAAAGTTTATTCCCTGCAAAAATTCACTCTAAAGTGGATAGACGGAGACACGTGTCTCAAAATTCACGTTAAGCCTAGATAAATAACTGTTAATGGGTAAATGTTATGTGTTATTCACTACATACTCATTTCACTGCTGGGATACGGATCTCCCTTCAGCTGGAGGGACGTACTTCACCAGCCTGCTCAATTGCGAAACGTTTTCTAAGATTCTTGTATTGCAAGCGTTCATAAGCTACTGGAATCATATTCACCAGGTGGGCGGTATGTTTAAGTTCTAATTTATAAAGATACAAGGTCCATCGATCTAGGCTATATGTTGTTTGCCAATAGTATTATTCTGTAAAACTTGGTAAAGAGAAAGTCAATGTTTCATACTGAGAGACTTTGATTAATTTAGTGTTTTCTGAGGTTGTTAACCCGGACGGTCAGTCTGTTCCACTCTTCTGAGCTTCAACTATCATTATGCAAAAAAATCATAGTAATTCTTTTATGACTTGAAAAAGGGACAAACACATTTTTACATTTATAATATTAGTATGAATAGATGCCCTACCACATTTTCGTCAAACCTTAACTTAGCAATCAGCAGATGCGCAGCGGAGGCGCATCACGTGCAGACAAGGTGGACTTTGGTTCAAAAGTTGATGTACTTGCATCTTAAAATGCAGTTAATGATTGTTACTATCTAACCTTAATTTCAGCTTTAGCCATTTTAGAGGTGTTGTTCATGAGTGTAGTAAAACATTCCATGACTCCAGCGCAGTGCAGTTTGTCCTTGAAGCAGTCAAGGTTTTCCATGAGTTTCCTCAGCGAGCGCTCGTTGTAAGTGAACAGCGAGAGGCAGTAGGCGAGGTCGCGCCACTGCCGCTCTTCCGTCGACAACTTGAAGCGTTGACATAACTTCTCTACTAGTGCTTCCATTTGACGATCTTTTTGAATCAACGATGTGATATATCTGAAATTTTCGATACGACTAATGTATGTATGTATACATATAATGTGTAATGAATGCATTAATCAATAACAAAAAACTTACATATTTGTTCAAATCTCATGGTATTATATATTTTCAATTTATATAAAGGATGTTTGGAAAACGATGAAAATATTATACCTCTCAACATTTCCGTTAATACTACTATGCGGTGCTATTTTAATTACAATTATTTACCTAAAAAAGTCCTATAACATTATAAAGATTTTTATTGTTTATATCAAGAATCTTAATTGTCACATAGTCATCCGACTCCTGAGGTATGGGCTTACTTCTATCGACATGGTTTATAGAGTACTCGGTTATGTAACTTAACCCCACAGCAGATTTTTTAAGCTGCCGAAAGTTGGATAACATTTGGATGAAAAACTGAAAAGGCTATCTTCATCAAGTGACAGCAACCGTTGGTTTAACATACCCTCGAATACGCAAAGGATTCAGCTATAAATGCTTAACTTATGTATTTTTAGACTGACATGTGCAACAACGCCATCAAGTTTACCCAAAATTAATTACAATTACAGCTCTACGTTTTGTTAAAGCCCACAGGAGCAGAGAAGCGGGAAAGCGGCAGCTATACGGGATGGTATTTTTATAACATTCGTGCTTGTATGGAACCTGTCACACAAAACGCGTACGCGATCCAGCGCGGTGCGATCAAACACGAATGTTACAAAAATCACTCACGGGTCGCTGCTGCTTTCCTGCTTTTACCGCCATTGTGGGTTTTGGCTTATAGTGTTTACAAATATATTGTAACTACAATGGTCGGAAGGTACTTACACCAATTTGGTAAAGCAATGTCATGTGGTGTTTATATCTACTTATTACTATTAGTACTCACTTCATAATAACCCTATATTGTTCTTCAGGCACGTTGAGTTCCGGGTCGCTCAATCTTGAGATGATATCCGGCATAACATTGTACAAAGCGTTTCCTTTTTGAGAGAGCTGCTTGAAGAATAACCTTGTCATGTTGGCAACGCGGGGATCTTTATCCGCGCAACATAACGCCATGTCTGCTATTTGGCCTTTGACCCGGACCATTTCGTGCAGCACCAGGAACGATAGCATCTTCACTGCGCACTGTCGAACTTCTAGCTCCTCATCGCTGAGACTAGTGAAGGAGGACACATAAATTGTGAATTACAAAAAGGTCGTAAACAAGCCACTTTATTCAAGACTGGATATTTAAATGGAGTATAGAATGACTTATGGAGTACATAATCGAGTTATACACTCTTTTTTTTCCACTTTGGTTATAAATAAATAAAAAAGAAAACTAAAGGCAAAGCAAATAAATTAATTATTACAGTAAAATAACATTTTAAATGTATAAAGTTTTGTTGTGTATCTCGCCATATGTCTTTATTGTTCTTAGTTAGTATCTTATACCACGAGTTATAATCCCGGTCATTTGATAACTGTGCGCGGGGATATGAATCCAATGCAATATAAAAAAATATTGTATACCTGCCGTGACCGCTCCTGGGAATATCGATGGAATACTATACCCATGTAGAGACTCTCTGAAGGTATTGGGAGTATTGTGTATGTGTGGGAAAATGCCTGAGAAAGCCGGCCGGGTGCAACACCGGTGTGAGTGACTCAAGGGGGTCGAGAGGTGTGCTGCGCTTTCTCCGAAGTTACTCGCGGCGTTATGCCTTTAACTTAGTATTATTATTGTATTTTTAACGAGCTCGGTGGCGCAGTGGTGAAACGCGCTCTTTCGCTACTTTGACACCAACGCTCGTGGGTTCGATTGCCATACAGTACAAACATTTGTGTGCATGAACATGTCTGTTTGTCTTGGTCTGGGTATTTTCTATGTATAATAAGTATGTATTTGCAAAAAAAAATGTATTTACGTATGTTTATCAGTTGTCTGGTACCCGTAACACAAGCTTCGCTTACTTTGGGGCTAGGTGGCGCTGTGTAATTTATCCAACAATATTTATTATTATCTTATTAAACTACGTTGGATAAATAAACTGACCGCCAGCTTGGTGTATTGGAGTTGCATTAGAAAAAAAAAAATATTTAATTTTAATTCGCGTAACGTAAAATAACCACGTTAAAATAAAATGGTCAGGTTGGTTACTATTTGCCTACCTATTTATATCTATATAGTTGTCTGTAAAATATAAGGTAAACGAATGTGGATTGCGTATGTACGACCTAGTGGTGAACTGTCTGCTGTATGCAGACGATGCCGTGTTATTAGCAGAAACACAAGAAGAAAACAAAGATAATGGTATTTGAAAGAGAAGAAACCAGAACCAATGTAAGGATTACGGTTGATGATAGTGTTTGGACAAGTGGATGAGATTGTATCTTCTTCTTGCGGGGTAGGCAGAGAGAACCGAGCGCCACGAGACACGTTCCTTGCATATCACAGTCGTTTCTTTAATATTCATTGCTCTTCTCATGCACGCTCGCCGGTTCATCCTGCATTCTTTACATTACATGTCCGAACCAACGGAGCGAGCATGCCTCTTCTTATTTTAACACCGATGCTCTCTTTCAGACCCACTCTGTTTTAACATCATCATTGCGAATACGGTCCACAAGCCTTACGCCTCAAATTTTGCGCAGCGCTCGCACTTGGACCGCGTTTATCCTACTTTCATGCTCTCTCTGCCATACCCAGCTCTCGCTTCCATAAGTTGGCGTTGGGACCAGCACTGCATTGTGTATAGCGAGCTATGCCTTCGGGCTCAGGTTTTTATTGCTAAGAAATTTTCCCAACGCTCCATTCACACTATACCCAGCCATTAAGTCTTTCCACATCTGCGGTGTACCTTCCATCCCTGCTGAAAGCGCATCCAAGACATACAATCTCATCCACTTCTTCCAACACTTCATCATCAACCGTAAACCTACATTAGTGCTGGGTTCTTCTTTCAAATATCATTATCTTTGTTTTCTTCTTGTGTTTCTGCTAATAACACGGCATCTTCTGCATACAGCAGACAGTTCACCATTCACCATTATCTTTCATTTCTTTGCATTCAGTAGTAAGCCTTTCACCATACATTTGTCTTTCATCGTTGTGACAAGTGTTTGCAGTTCAGATGGTGTATCTGCTAATATCACGGCATCGTCTGTATACAGCAGACAGTTCACCACTAGGTCACCCATGCGCAATCCCACATTCGGTGACCTTATTCTCTGTAAACAACTATCGAGATACAGGATAAACAGCCTAGCAGATAGCATGCAACCCTGTTTGACATCAAACCAGGGTGACATGCCACCATTTATCCGCACACATCCTGAGCAATCCTTGTAAGTGGACTGCACAGCACGGAACAGTAAACCATCAATCCCATATCTCAGCATTATGTCCCAGTTCCTTTCGCACAACCCATTCAAATGCTTTCTCAAGATCCACAAAACCGCAGAAAACCTTCAGGTCTATGGTCAGATGCTTCTCCACGATATTTCGGAACGAGAAAACTTGATTCGTACATCCCCTTCCATTTCGGAATTCTCCTTGTGCGTCCCACAGGACTTCATCGCATTTCACCCTCATTCTCCTTTCATTCACCTTTCCATATACTTTTGCTGCTATGCTGATCAAACTGATGGCCCTATAGCTGGCGCAGTCCATGCGTGACCCCTTGCCTTTATACAAGGGCACGATAACTGCGCGTCTCCAGTCCATTGCGACCCTTCCAGTTCTCCAGCACAGATTGCTCAAGTACCAGAAGGCATCCCGGACGCCACCTAGTTTGATCATCTCAGCTGTGATCAGATCAATTCCCACTGAGTTTCCATTTTTCAAGCTTCGTATCGACCATTCGATCTCAACTCGATCCATTCGATTTTCAACATTCTACAAAAATTGAAAATAACTACGTTTTATTTATTGTACTATCAAACGATATACTAAAGATTCAAGGTTTGAAGATCGTAAGAGGAGCGGCCGACCTCGCACAGTTAGGACACCAGCGGTCATCAAAACAGTGAAGGCGCGAATTCATAGAAATCCCGTGCGTAAACAAAAAATCTTAAAGCAAAGCTTGTGTTATGGGTACTAGAACTGATAAACATACGTAAATACATTTTTGTTTTTGCAAATACATACTTATTATACATAGAAAATACCCAGACCAATACAAACAGACATGTTCATGCACACAAATGTTTGTACTGTGTGGGAATCAAACCCACAAGCGTTGGTGTCAAAGTAGAGTAACAGCGCGTTCCACCACTGAGCCACCGAGCTTCCAAGTACGTTGAGTATTTGAATAATCCACTCTTTTTTATATAGATTCAAAACAATATTTACTTACATGTGATAAATGTGATGTGTCCATGGTTGAGTCAGGTTCGGGAATCGTAATGTAAGATCAGCGAAAGCTATTGTCAAGTTAGTTCTCAATGAAACATTCTTGGATCTTTTCAAAACTGTCACCATTAACTGCAATCCCTCTTCACAAACTGTACTCGACACCAGCATGAACCTGTAAAATATATATTATAGTTTATAGTGTCTGCCAATTGAAACTAACACCTATAGCATTATAGTATTTTAATTCATGCAGTGTGTACACACATCAACAAGTTGAGTTAAATACTTGCAGCACCATTTTTACTCTTATTGCGTGCGCCATAGGAACAGTAGAAAGGTCGTCTGGGCTTGAAGTATATATATAACAAACATTGTTACATCTATTGATTAACATTGTATACAAAATAAACTTTCATATCTGTTAAGTTAGTATACAAAGATACTATCCTTACATATAGCGCGAGCTTAAATAATTAAAACTTAATTTCTAATGATATCCGGCTTGTATCCTGCACTAGACGGTAAAAATAGCCAAAATGTCTTGGAGTGAAATAGACGGAATGTATTTCGAAATGGATATTTATACGGAAATAAGGAGCAGTGGTGGCCCCGCGGTATAACCCGCCTAACAAGCGTGAGGTTTCGCATTCCAACTACTCGGTTTTTACGACTGCAATTTACTTGCGTTTGGCTACCGCTTGCTCCCGGTGAGGGAAAACACCGTGAGGAAACCTGCACATGCAGATCTTGTGGATGTGTAATCATGATTCATTGTCTTGTCTGGTTCCCCTTTAAGGGTTACGGAGGTCAGATGGCAGTCGATCCAATGTAATAATAACTGGCCTCGCCACATCTTGAATAATGATCATAGGGAACCCCGGGCTACGTGGTGGATGCAACCAGGACTTACTGCTTGATGAGCGAGTGATTTATACGGAAATAATGTACAATCAAAAATTTATTTTACGCAATGTATTTGAACCGTGATGATCAGTTGACGGCAATTGAGTTTAAAGCAATTCTGCTTACTTTCGTATCGTTCCTTAATCTACACCTACCAAGTAACGCTCTTATACTGTAGTTGATTATGAATATTAGGGACATAATCGAAATTCCCGTTGGCGATGGTTGTTAATTTGTTATCCTTTCGCTATAACGTCTGAATAAAATTAGGATTGAATTTGATATAAATATAGATTATACATGTATGGTTACATTTTTTGTAGTTTTTTATGTCACAATTCAAAAATGTTGATAATGACCTACTCATTTGTATAAAAGAAAATAACTTATGTTGTGTTATCACCTACGAATAAATAAGGTTATCACACAAGTCCATATTCCATAGAGGAAAGTAGTTACAGACAAAAAATGTTTATGGTTATTTGATACCATTCATAAGTGACTTTCGCTCGTATGTTATGTTTAATTCTCCTCTGCTAGCTATTACCATTCGAAACCCGGGTGGTCATATATGACCGCGAAATGTATGGGAAAACGTATATAACGGGTTCTGACTGGTCACGCTGCTTGATTGTTTACTAATCTGTTAAGATTGGTATTTCACTATGTTCAAGTTATTAAACAATTATCTTTCAATTTGTTGGAATGAGCGAAAATATGCCAGGTTGGGTTGTCATGCTAGTGGAGCAATGACAGGTGGTTTTGGGGTATAAGTATCATCATTGAGTCAAAGTCAATCTCACTCGCATGTAGTGCATCCTTTTAATTTACAAACGAAGCTCTAGACCACGTATGGTTCGTGGGCCGCGTATTAAAGTAGTGCATATATATAAGTAGATTCCGTGAGTATATATAAGTAGTGTACTTAATTTTTTTTAATTGGGTTTTTTCAAAATGTCTCGCGGGCCGGATCAAACCTTACAGCGGGCCGGGTGTTGCCCACATGTGATCTAGACCCTCTCTAAACGGACTGCCTCAATATGAAAGAGGTAGGCTCTTACTACCTCTCTGTCATATTGAGGCAGGCCGTTTCGGGTAGTACCTTCGTCTATCTGAAGACCGCAGCAACATAGCTCCAACTTTATGGATTGTTGTGTCCCTACAAATGAGTGGGGTTACCAGTTAGCTTCTGAGGACTTGCTGTTTCGCAGGGGGTGGCATCGCGCGAGCGATATTCCTGGTCTAAAAAGTTGTCATAGGGTTTACAGTAACCACTTTGTTGCAAGTTGGGTTCACTTGCAACAAAGTGGTTACTAATGCTTGTTTGCCTTCTGACGTAATATATAAAAAAAGTTTGTAGGTACCTGGTGAAACAGAGCGCTGCGGCGGCCTGCAATGCCGAACTACACTTAGCGGGGTTGGAGAGCAGCCAGCGCAGTAGTGGCAAGTACCGCGCCAGTGCTGTGCCTGCACCGACAATGTCTCGCTCGCACACGTTGCGGACGTACTCTGCGTCCGCATCATCCGCTACGGCGCCCTCTAATCCTGTCTCTTCCTCGGTCATTGTTGTATTTGTCTGTGGTTAACAAACATATTTATATAAAATATTTATAATTTTTCGTTTTTGGAATTAGCTGTCGTTTTGCTGGTGTACTTCAGGTATTATTTTAACCCCTGTATTCATTACCATTTTTATAAATTTTATATCCCTTTCACTAAATTAAATTTTTACGCTGACTATTTGCAAACCTATGCTCGAACCTCAGTAGCTATGTTAAATACATCATTAATGATACAGATCTTCATTGAGATGGACTCAATGAATATCTGTACCGAATAAAATCATGGTCAAACTATATTTGGAATACTGGCGAATCTTTGTAAGGGGCACTTCACATAGGCAAAAAAAGCTGGAATCGATATCAGTACTTGAGTTGTTTAAACTACGGACAGTCCATACAGTTCATGTTTGATGAGTTGGAACACTTGAATTGAAGATGTAGGTAAGTCTAAAAATCATATTCACACCACAATTTCTAAATTTATATATAAACTTCCTCCCTATTCCCACAAAGCTTACACTAATCTCTTTTTTACCCGCTAATTGAATTTGATGATGTGCGATATCCTTATCTCAGTAAGTTTGACCAGCTCAACAAGGCTATTCAATTTATTTACTCTCTTAGGAAATTTAGCCATGTATGTTGCTGCTGGTTCAAGTTTGAATGGCTAACCAACGTTTCAGCGTCGGTATCAAAAGCATTCCTCTCAATTCTTTATAATCTCCACTCTCCAAAATTATTGAAATGCAAGTTTCAGATCCCTATTTACTGTCAATCCAATAGATGGATTGCGTTTCCAGCTATCATTTGGGCTTTATGTCCCATGTCTATACAAAGTTTACGACTGATAATTTGTCAGAAAATCTACCATTAAAATTGAAGAGCTTTCTCTGTCAATTTTATGGGTATTTTCTGCGTAACGAAAGTTTAGTTGTTAGTGTTTATTAAAATTAAATCTATAATTTCATCATCAAAAGTATTCGCGAACTTGTTTACTTCTATTATTCGGTTAACTGGTATAAAATCGATTTATAATAAAGACAGCACTGACGTTGCTGAGCTCCATGAGCAAGCGTAGGTCGTCTGAGCGTCGGTGCCGAGCCGGGGCTACGAACTATCTTACCGAGGGTCCTTTGGATTGGCTAAGCGCGCGCTGTCCTCGCGAGGAGGCGCTAGCGTTACTGAGATTCATGAGCGTCTGTCGGCGCAAGTCGTCAGCACGCCCTCGCCTCGCCGGCGTTGCGAACGCCCCCGCCTTCTTTTTCTTTTTCTCTTCTGCCTTGCGGTCTTCACGCACCTAAGTAGAAATTATTAAGTACAATTTAACAATCTTTCATACATGTGTGTATATGCCAGACCTGTACTGCTTCATTATAGTTATAGAATAGAACTCTTTAAACCAGAATTATTGCAAAATTAATTGATTGTCACTTGTATGATAAAAAAGCGGACTCACTCGCTGATAAACAACGCGGTCTTACATTTCCTTAGATATATTTAAATGCAATCATTATTTTCTTACTTAATTATTACAGTAGTGGGTAAGAAGTAAATGCGGTGTAAATATAATCTTGTCTAAACTATGAAATAATTATTAACATTCATTACTCACCTGATTTCTTCTTCTCAGTTCACTATACACGCTTATGTCAAGATAAATCAATTGCTGAAGTGCAATATGACCCAATATAAAAACGAAACGTATGAACAATTCTGTCGGGAAATTAACTTCCTCCTCATTCTCATTATCCTTTACCATCGCTTCTTCTATTGTTTTGTACATTTCTGCTAGAATCTTTGTACAAAGCGTCTCAGGTGTGTCGCATACAGCATATACAAAGTCTATTGTGTTGGCGGCGAAGTCCATGAATTTATTAAATTTAGAGAAAGCTTCTAACAAACTGTCGAATATAGAAGTGAAAATATCGTGGTTGGCAGGGTATCGCTGATTCTTCTTGGCCAATGGGAGTAGCAACTGAACACTCAGATTCCTAGAGTTGTAGTCGCCAGTGAGACCGTGGGTCTGTATCACCTCGAGGTTGGCGAGCGCCACGGACGGCTTCGCTTTGGATATCATGACGAGTAGCGACAAAGCCGCGTAGCTGTCCATATCGGTGGTGCCGTCGATTTTCTTTAGGAACATTTCCCAGAACACCTAATAACATTTTAATGTGTTAATTACCACATTAAAAAAGAAAGTTTCTTATCAAATATTCAAAGGCTTTTTGTACGAATAAAAAATGAAAGGAAACGTAACTGTGATTAAAATTATCCCCGTGAAAAATGGGCGAGTAAATCGGTGGAAGTAAGGTCACTTGAAATGTTTTAGATAGGTTTAACATTTTTTTTTGGACAAAAGACAGGCCAAAACAAAAACATACATCTGAAAATCGTTATACATGACTGAATTCACCTGACAGTACCTGCGCCGGGAGCCAAAGGACACATAAAATATAATAGATTAACTATACAGCTTGTTATATTTGTGATGGTTATACATTCGATATTCGATGTGATATTTATGAAAATCGCATTTTTTATTCTCGTATCTAAATAGATATGCTGTTCTGAGGAAGTTACGCTTCTAGTATTTTATTATTTGTGGGGTTGAGTATACAATGAAGGACCTGTATGATGGCTGGCGTGATGTGTCCCTTTTCAACCCACTGCACCATGAGTTGATCAAGCGCTAGCGCGGCGCCACGGTCGATCTGAGCTGCGAGTGCCACAAGCTGTTTGCCGACGGTGAACGCACGCGCGCGCTCTGCCTTGTTCTCACATTCCAGGTACATCTCACGGTATGCCCGCTCCACGGCCTCACGTTTCTCCTATAAACAACGGATATCGGAAAAACTTAATAACGAAGAAACAATATTGACAGACGCGACAAGACTTTCTTGAAGAACCCCATGCTGTAGTGCCTTGGGAAAACCGCAGCTGGGAGCTCATTTGGGCGCAAAAATTCAGAATTCTAGGTAGGAAACTTCTTTGGAATTGCGTAGTGTATGAACTCCCCGCCGTCGGCAATTCTAATAGCTCGTCTCTGAACTTTTGACGAACTCGGTGGGTCAGTCGTGAATGACGCGACTTTGACACCAACGCTCGTGGGTTCGTTTCCCACACAAGGCAAATATTTGTGTGCATGAACATGTCTGTTTGTCTTGGTCTGGATATTATAAGAGAGGTAGGGCGCATCAAAGCAGCCCATCTGGGGAAGTACCTCCACCTCACAGAAAACCGCAGCCAAATAACAACTCCCTAGAGGGTTGTTGTGTTCCTGCGTGTGAATGAGGTCACCAGTAAGCTCCCAAGGAGTTGCTGTGTAAGCAGGAGAGGAGGCATCGCGCAAGTGATAAATTATATATCGCAAGCGTTAATAGGCTACGGTACCCGCTTTACATCAGGTGGGCCGTATGCTTGTATCCCGACGTAGTATGAAAAAAAACAATCACACGGCGCTAGCTAGTAACCAGATGCTCTCGTCCAAAGGTGACTACAGTACTCCATATGCAGTCTGACTTGAGACTTGTATAACATAAGTCTTTACACCGCGCGGCTTTGTTCTGTTGACCAGACCCAAGTTTCTTGGATGCCAGCTTGACCTTCGGTATTGAACATCATCATCATCACTGGAGATCTCGACACCGATTCCAATGTAGTGTATATATATATTAATTGTTTATGTTCACATTTAGTAAATAGACAACTCTCTATATAAGAGTAGGTAGTGCCAGTTTAGTTAATGAGATCCCTATGTCTAACACTTTATATTTTTTTAATAATTTGGTGCTTTTACATGTATATTTTTCATAAAGATGAAAAAATAATGCTATATTTGTGACATGACAAGGTAGTTTTAAATTTAAACATAACTGTATAATTTTTGTAAACAAACTTAAATTAAGTTTATCATGTTAATATGTACACCAGTTGCGTGCACTCCATATAGGCAAAAAGACATTGCCTACCCTATTAATTTGATAAATACCATCCGATGTTTCTTAATTCTTAAACATAGTTTTTAACTAATATTTCGTATTAAAAATTAAAAACAGCTCCATCTATCGGTATCGGTGCAAGTTATTAAAATAGATTCATTTACCCGCTACATCGATGTGCTACACGAGCGCCGCAATGGGAGCTTAACGGCAGAGACACAAACTATTTCTGTCTAAATTTACGTATGTGTGCCGCGTGGTAATACGAATAGTGTAGTGTGCATTCCTGTAAATACATTGCCCACAATAACACAAATAACGCACACAATCGCATACTATATACAATGTCTTTTCAGCTGAACCATGACGTAAATTACCGAAGTGTCGCGAACATTGCAACGTAACTATTTTAAAGACTAGTTTGCTCCATATAATTAGAGTGAAAGAAAGTGCAATTTCTTTTTTTCGTATAAAATTGATGTTAAATTTTATTTTGTTTTTAAACTGCCGCCATTGTTTTGATTGACTCGTGGTAGCAGACAAAATAAGATTTTAAAGTTTTAAAGTTGATAATAATGGATAATATTCACTGCGCAAGTTGTTCAGGTGGTGTGTGTGTAGGGAAAATAAAAAATGATACAAGTGATTGAGAAAGGCAGCTGTACACCGAATTTGAAATTAATACAAACTAAAGGCAAAGTTAATCGTAAGTTTAATGCAAAATAATATGATTCACATTATTGGCTCACGGCGTCCGTGCGTTACTGCTATTATTTGTAAATACAACATCAAACAAACGCGCCGAAAGGCCGCTTCGAATATCTGCAAATTGTTATGTATATAAAATCAATCAATCTATAGATATTTGAGGTGGCTAACCAATCACATACATCATTATTTCCACAAGACTGGGTAACGGGACAGGCCCACCACTCATACCCACCACTGTGTCTCCTGTGTAGCCAGAATTAACAGCGGCGACCACAAAAAAGGCAATGAACAGTGAAGTCCATTGCCGTCCCGGGGGTTAAACTACAGCTGCCTTGGAACTCACAACGAATTTAATCAGAAGAAATTTGTAGGAGTAGGAAGTTTTGGAATTGACTTCCCCTCTTGGCAAAGTGAGAGACAGCAATATGACAAATAAGGCATTTAAAACCTCAAAGAGATGGCTAGTCAAGTGAAGCTCAACTGCCGTGCACCACGGATTATCAAATATCTAACACTATTGGGACCTAAACTGTGAGTTGTTACCTAACACATCGATTCCAATAATATAGATTGCAGAACCGCCTAAACGCCTGGTAGTTCTCCCTTGTTGCCACCAAATCAGAATAGTATACTACCCCGGATGTGACACGCAAGGAATTTAACATATCGTCCCGCTCCCGTTGCCAGAGATCGCACTCCCAGAGAACATGATGTGCTGTTTGCTCGAATTCATGATTTGTCGTAGAACACTCACATAAAGGCGATGACACAAGTCTAAATGAAAAGAGCTTCGCCCTAAAGTTTCCATGCCCTGTTAAAAATTGCGCAACGGGGTGATCGACTTCTAACCACTCTTTACTTAATCTGTCTCGCACTGATTGAAAGAACAGATACAAGTGGCGTCCTTTAGTAGAAGTTTCCCATCTTTCTTGCCATTCCGACAGTAAAGTTTCAAATACCTCGTCAATGGGTTTGAACAATCTAAGTATTTTGTCAATATCGCGGCGTTTTAGAAAGTCAGGGTGTATGTTTTTAGAGGTGTAGTACATTGAAGCCCGGCGTTGAATTTCTAAGTCAACTGGTAATACGCCTGCCAGCACTGGTAGTGCCTCGGTGCTCACAAAGTGCTCAAAACAAGACTGGGTAACCAAAATCAACATGCTGTGTTTTTTGGTAAGTTAATAGCTTTAAAAAAATTCTGCCTAGCCTGTCAAAAATCTCTGTGCACGCCACTGATGTACACTACCAGTGGTATACCATATGTTGCTTCCAATTTCTACAGCTTGGTTATTAAAAGTTGGCACTTGCCATGACATACATTGCACTTGCACTGTATTCGGGTCTCTGTGTCTCTTCGATGTGTAATGTGTCTGTCTTGTTTGAAGAGACTTAGATCCAAAAACTAGCTAAACGGTGTGAAATAAAAATGCGAAGTAAGCTCCAACTTACCTGATCCGGCGACCAAACAAGTAACAGCATATTAGAAACTCCCATTTTCGCAGATCCTATATTGAAGTGGTGCGCGGTCGTGAAGAAGTCTATAGCCTCATTTACATCGCCGGCTTGTTTAGACATTAGCAATGAATTGATTAGAGGCACAGCTTCCGACACCATGCGACAGAAGTGCACTGACTCTTGAAGGAATGCTACTATGTTCTCTTTCTCTTCCATTCTCTTGTATAGCGCTAATTCATTTTCACACTGCTGTGTCAACGATATAGATTTTCTTCGATCAGGTATGACATATATGTTGCGGAGTAAAGCAACAAAGTAGTCGACCTGTAACATGTTTTGTGTTTAATTGCATATTAAAGTTGTGCTCATATGCATTATTTATATATTAAATCATGAACAGATGTAAGCATATAAGTTAATATACTACGCCGGGTGACAAACTAGTATATGACCCAAGTATCGAGATGATTTTGATAGACAATATATCTACTATAAAATAGCTTTTTAGAATTCTGTATATCGTAAATTATTACTGTTCTTAAGTGTTACAGGAAAAAAAGAAAGTGTTAAAGGAAACAAAACAAATTTTAAAAAGTATTAATGATGTTGCTTTTTTCCTTACATTAATCTACGAATTTTGTAAAGCGAATAAACACAAGAACAGTTTAGGTTTGTATTAAAGAAAAGGTATAATAATGTTTCTAACGAGTGGTTCTTTTTAGAAATCATCAAAAAATTGTCACCAAGTTCGGCGTGAAACGGTCAAAATATGTGACTTTGTATGTGTCGTCACCTATTTTTTGTGTTTCGGATTCTTAAAATGCCGGCCGTGCGCAAGCATTGTACCCATACTAAGATCACAAAGTACAATGTGGTTTTAATCACACAGTAAAAGGCAAAAAAAATGTATCAAAGGTAAAATTGAATAAAACGCATCGGCAATTTACACACTCATACTGTGAACCTCAAATGTGTTTAAGAACCTTATATAATAAACTTGCAATTCACCATATGTTCGATGATGACTCGGGTTAAAATAATGTACTACATTTTAAAACGTGTTTTCAGACTGATCTGGTTTAATATTAACAGTTTTAAATAACGTTTGTATTCCCTAATTACCCAACTCGCATTTACTTCGCTAGTCTCGTCTCTTAAAGACATGTTCGTTTTTTAATAACACTTTTCTTACACTGCGACTGCACAAATAACAATTAATAAAGTAAAGTACATAAACTTACATACCTGATCACTCTTTGGTAAGTCACATCTTAACAACTTAGCGTCAGGATACTGTCTTTCAGTATGCTTGACAATCAGATACGCCTTGTAGTAGTTTTTATCGTGCATATGTTTACGCATCGATTCGTAAAGATTTTCTAAAGATGCCTGCGATAATTCCGGCTCGTCTTGAGTCAAAATATCCATTTTATCATTTATCGCTTTGATTACATCTCCTTCAATTTTGGCCCATTTTTTTACAAGCTCGGCGTCTGGTCCTGGATTCAGTTTTTTTTGAAGGTCTTCTAATATTTTCTGTTCAGATTCTAATTGTTCTTCTAGCACTTCTAATTTCAGTTGCGCCGAAAAAGGGTTACACTCGAGAAAGATCTAGAAAGAAACGTAGCAGGAAAAATGATTGAAAGGAGAATGAGGGTGTATTCCAATGGAATGCTTTAGAAAACACAGGGTGGATTTCAAAACGGTAGAGGATGTACAGATCAAGTTTTTTCACTCCGTAATATCGTGGAGAAGCATCTGCGTTTTGAAGATTTGCAAGAAGCATTTGATAGAGTCGTGTGAAAGGATCTCTGGAACATTTTGAATTTATGTTGACCTGCTCCGTGCTGTATCTTATCTTACTTATCAGGAATGTACAGCATGCGACGGCTTGTCGCCCTGGTTTGACATTAATATTGCTGTCACACAGGCATGCGTGCTGTCGGTTCGGCTATTCACCATGTATCTGGATAGTTGTCTTCAGAGAATAAGAAATATGAATCAGGGATTGCGAATGGGTAACTCAGTGGTGAATTGTCTGCTTTATGTAGATGATGCGGTATTAATAGCAGAATCACCATCAGAACTGCAGACACTAGATACAATAATGAAATATGATTGTATGAAGAAAGGCTCACATTTGAATGCGAAGAAAACCAAGATAATGGTATTTAAAAGAAAGAAAACCAGAACGAACCCAGGATTACGGTTGGCTATGTAATGTTGTAAGTATATAATAAATAAAGGTTAAAGTATGAAATTGCCGTTTTATAGCAATAGATATTTTGAATTGACATTAAACCTTCATGGTGTGAGATTTTCGAGTGAAACTTTTTTCACATGATACCTATTATTCTTTTAAAAAATGTACAACATTTGATTTTTGAATTACAATTTTTTTTTATTCAGCTTTGACGGGAAAGATGGATACTTCGAAAATCCGAGTAATTTTTGAATACGAGTTCCGACGCGGAGCTAACGCGGCAGAAACGATAAAGCAATCTCAATCGAGCAATATCAATGCTGCGTTTGGAGAGGAGACTGCTAATGAACGCACCGTACGTTTGTTTGGTTTAAACGCTTTCGTAATGGTAACTTCGACTTGAAGAACGAACCACGAGGAAGACCGCCCACACAGGGGAATCCTAGTAGATATGTTAAAATATATAGCCTCAGGTGTCGACATTTGGATGGCCGCCTCAAACGCCCTCACACAACTCCTGACAAAGCATGGATAGAGAACTCCGCATAATTTATTGGAACCCCGGAGGAGTTCGTGATAAAACACAAGAGCTCAGATTAATTGCTCAAGAATACAACCCACACCTCGTGCTGTTGGGTGAAACAAAACTAAAACCAATAAACCAATTGCATATTCCTAACTATCACACATATCGTAGAGACCATCAAACGAGCGCACAAGGCGTAGCTTAGTGCACCGTTCCTGCGTACATGTCGAAATAGAACATCAACCATTCAAAACACTAGTTAGCATAAGCGTGACAATTAAAGCCGATAACGAAGAAATACGCATCTACTCTACGCATAGACCTCCGGGGCCACTTTTTCACCCGTCCGACATTCGAGCCATGTTTGGAGAGAGCGGTGCTGCGTTGGCGGTGGGTCCGGTATGGGGATCCCGCACCACAAACCCAGCAGGGCGAAAATTTCTGTTAGATTCGCAACAGCAGGGGTATACGGTTTTGGGGCCATCTGCACCAACCAATGTACCTACAAACCGCAACCACAGCCCAGATGTGTTAGACATCGTACTAGCGAAATCAGTACAAAAAATAATAAATATAGAAGTATTGTACTCGGCCTCAACACAGCACTTACCCATTATGGTCACGGTTGACATGGGGGCGCCGTATACAGTGCAGCGCCCAACCAAAAAGAAAATAAACTGGGAAATATATAAGGAGAGGCTTTCAAAATACTCTCTCGCAAACAAAATAAATTCACCATCCGAAGTAGAGGCTGCAGCCAAATATCTCTCGGAGGCCATGCAGATGGCAAGAGATGCAGCCACTAGTAAACCAGTCTCAGATACCCTTAGACGCTCCGACCTACCGATAAAAATAATAAAACTATAAAAGAAAAGCGCGCACTTAAAAAACTGGTCGCGTACGCGGTGCCCCCGTGTCAAAAGTGACCTTAATAAAACCACCAAAGAAGTCGCTGAAAAAGTAAACATTTGGCGAGGCAATACATGGGAATCCCTGATAGATAATATTACCGAGAACAGGGCCAATCTACTCGTATATACTCTAAATAGGCAGCTGACCAGGAAATCTCCCCCGGTATGTCCGCTGTTTAACCAGGCAGAAGAGAATATAGTGCGGCCGAGCGAGTAGAACTACTAGCCGACCACTTTGAAAATGTTTTCAAACCAAACCCGGTCCTGACGGGAACATCGCCTTCAATTAGGGAATTTCATAAACAGGTACACAGTAGAGTGCAGGAATTTCTAGTGACACCGGCGCCGGCGCTTCATATCACCTTCCGAGGTAAGACGTACAATCCATAGGCTCGCTGCGCGTAAGGCACCGGGCCCAGACGGAGTCATAAACGAAATGTTGTTGAGTTTTTAGATGAGTTAATTTTTTTTTTTTACTTTTTTTTTTAGTTGAGCTGCCGCGCAAGGGAATGGTGACAATGGCTCGCATCGCAAATGGAGTACTCCGGACCGCCCACTTCCCACACTGTTGGAAACCAGGCAAGGTTATAGTGTTGCCAAAACCAGGAAAGGATAGAAGGTACCCCAACAACTATAGACCTATCACTTTGCTCGCACATAGCGCAAAATTACTAGAGCGCCTACTACTGCGGAGGTTGCGCACATACCTGAGCCCGCGAGAAGATCAACACGGTTTTCATGAACAACATTCGACCTCGCTCCAGATGGTGCGAGTACTTTATCCTACCTACCTACCTACCTAGCGGAAGAATGGACCCTCGGTCGCACTACGGTCGGCGTCTTTCTCGACATAGAGAAGGTCTTCGACCGTGTGTGGCACGAGGGCCTTATCTATAAACTATTAGAGCACACAGACACACCGCACCAGCTGGTGCGTGTGATCGCATCTTTTTTACATGAACGCTCCTTTACGGTTGCGGTAGAGGGCACCGTATCAGAACCGCGAACGGCGCCGGCCGGAGTGCCTCAGGGAAGTTGCCTATCTCCAATGTTATACACAACTTACACGAACGACATATCTCTCCTGCCTGAGGAGGACAGACTGAAGGGAGAGAGAGGAGTAATGCTGGCACTCTATGCAGACGATAGTGCCTATTTCGCCTCCTCTCGTAATCGTGAAGTAGCGTCTCCGAGACTGCAACGGCTGCTGGATCGCCTACCGGAATGGTTCGACCGCTGGAGGCTAGCAGTTAATGTTGGCAAGACAGTAGCGATGCGGGTGGGACCGCATCGGGGCCATCCGGCAACTACACTAAGCCAGAGAGGCGAGTGCATTCAGTGGGAGAGCAAAGTGAAATATTTAGGCTTACATATCGATCGTTTACTACGAATGGTACCACAAACAAACCACGCTATCAACCAAGCAAAAGCTGCGCGCGGCGCGCTTAAGCCGGTTCTACAATCAAGGTTGTCGCTTAAAACAAAAATAAGTATATACAAAATGTATATACGCAGCCGGCTTACGTACGCCATTTAACAACTATTTTTGACGCCTATTTAAAACCTTCCTACTTTTACTTCCTATTTGAAATAAACAATAATAATAGTTGTAGGAACAGATTTCAGTTACTTTGCAATAATTCACCTTAGTAGTACCTATGTGTACCTAAAAGTAGTGATGATAGGCGATTAGATTAAGAATCGCTCTATTGACCAATTGGTCCCCGGTTCGAATCCTGAATTTAACATATTTGTAATTATCGTGAAGACATCCGCACGTCCAAGAAAAAGGCCTGGTTTTCCCTATAGGTTGTGAAGGTCTATCGAGAGTAGCTACATGTAAAAATCAGTCTCGCCAAATCCTTAGGCTCAGGTAATGATCCCCGCCAAACCTAATGGATTAAGAAACGGGATAACTTAGACGATGTGGTATACAAAAGTACACATTTCATGACCCCCTCATCTTGATCTCTCTCTGTCTTGATCGTAGCAAACTAACCCATGGACGAATAAAAAGGGATATGTCATGTGGCACACAATTCTGTCTGCCTGTCCCGAAAAGAATTTGGCGTAAAGTTAACTTGAGGTTGAGGATACCTTGAGCAGCTGTATCGCAGCTTTCCTGACGAGAGCCGCCTTGTCCCGCAGACGGCCGATGGCACGCTCTAGCACCACACGTTGACGATTCACTGGTACACAATTCTCTCGTTGAAGCCGCGACCAGAACTGAAGGACCTGAAACAATGCAAATAGATGTGCCTGATAGCGCTTACGTCGTCAGTAGCAACACGTGAGCATTATTTCTTGCGTCGCAAGCGTAACGTAGGTAACGTATATAGCTAGCGTAAGCTACGGTAACTGCTTGATTATTTTGATTATAGATTTATATAGTAATAAAACATAATAAAAGTAAAGAAATTGGTGATAACATAACTGCTACATTAAATAATAAACAAAAACAGAAATTTAATTTAACATTAACCTATTATATATATATAATATAAACGGATACAAATACTAGCGCATACCTTATGTCGTACATACGCGGAAAGATCGTGCATGTGTTCGTAGAGGTCGTCTAAGAAGTCATCTCGCTGCGCGCGCTGCTCGTCGGTCAGCCCCTCACCGCGGAGCTCCACGCTGAGGACCTCGCACATCATCCCCAGGACGCTTATACGGAGGGTGTAGGACTAGAATCAATGTTTTTGTTAATGTTAGAAGCGTCCACAGGATACCCATCAGTGGTTTAATGATTTTTCTTAATACTACGTCAAATGGTAAAAACAAGCTTATGGGTCCACCTGATGTAAAGCGGTTACAGTAGCGAGCGTTTTGAATACAACACGTTAACTACATCACTCGCAGGAACATTACAACCGTCACGAAGTTTTCTATTTTACTGTGGTTCTCCGTAAGTTGGAGACTTAGTTAGCCTGCTTTTCAAATATTACTGTGCACAGTCTGCCTTTAAGTAGATCCTGAAGGTAAGATGCAGGTGAGATTAGGTTTTTATATAAATATAATAAATAAGCTACTTCCGAACCAAATCAGTCTGTTTACAAAATACAATCTATTGTCAAATAAACATGATCTATTTAATAATAAGTAAGCCCCCGTGTTTACACTCATTTACACAGCCGGTACGTAACCGCATGAATTGTGGTCTCGTCTTGTCTCGTTTCGTTACCGCGGCAGACGTAGGTGGAGATTGCTACTGTATTTTAAACGGATGAGTCGTCGAAATCAGGCTTTGATCAATATGTTATACAAATTTCTTTTCAGCTTATTTACCATATGGTCCCTGGTTGGAATCCTGGTGTGAGCAAGTACCACTAATTCATGTTTTCGTATTTACGTACAAATTTGTGGTTATCATTTGCTCGGCGTTGGAGGAACACATTGTGAGGAAACCAGCACCTACATGAAATTATATTTCGAGCGAGTTATAAGACGTGTGACCTAATCTAAGTAAGATTTGGTTTTTCCTCTGCGTTGTGAAGGTCTGACAGTAGTCGCTCCATGTTAAAATTAGTCAAATCTTTGCCAAATTCTTAGGTTTAGGTAGTGGGCCCTGGCCTCCAATGCGATAACTTAGGACGCGACCGGAGACGCTTGGATCTATAAAAACGTGTGGTTTGTTTAAACTGCTAAAGTAGACATACCTCGTCACTCTCTAAATAAGGTTGTATAGTAGCAATAGCGCCGGTCATCTCTTTGGGCAGCTCTTTAGTGAGCTCCAAGAGGAACGCGCCACAGTTCCTGGCGGCTCCTTGTTCGGTGCCCGCACCCGCATTCTCGTCGTCGCTAGAAGCTAACGCTTCCGCAATTTCACGAACCTACAAATTCAATATCACGAGGGTGAAAAATAAACACTTCTACCACAATTCATTGATAACGTACGCTAGATTTATGGAATAAACTCCAGTTCGTTTATACTCGTATATGTGTATATAATACACTGTGCCGTTAATGTGTCTACCCTCGCCCCCATCGTAAAATATCATAGGACAAATGATTCTCGTGGAACAGCCTAAAGTTTTGAAGAATTCGATTGGGAAAGCACTCCATAAGTATTGGAGAGCTTTCCTTACAAATACAACAAATATAATAAAATCCACTTAAAACAGAATACACAGTGCTATGTACTCCCAAAATAAGCATGACTTACATAACTAATAATACAGTTATATGTAGGTATAGGTTGCGATTTTCTATGAGGTGGAGGTACTTCCCCACTAGGACTGCATTGATGCATCTTACCTATCTTAGAATGTTTTAATATAAGGTGTTTTTAAGAATAATCAATGTTTACCATTTGTGGTCCAAATGTACCGAGGCCAAAATCTTTGGTCAATTGTACTACCCCTGCACATATAGGGGATACAGCATGTTCAATCATTTGGAGAACCTGTAAAAGCAAAATAGATTCATATCCATAGACAACATGAAAACTAAGTTAATATTAGATAATCCTACTATTTTTAACATATAATAATGGAGATTAATCACTAAGCAAGCATATTGTGTCACAAATAAAACAAAATTAACAAGTTACCTGCACCAACTTTATAAGACAGGCTGTTCCATGGTTGTATTTCTTGATGAGCACTCCTAGAACTTGAAACACCGTTTCTCTTATAGCCTTATTTTTTATTATTTGCTCTGCCAATACTTTATAGCAAGGCTCAGCTATCATCCTAGAATATTCATAACAATTAGGTATTAGTATCATTTATTTCAAACTACACTTGCAATTTAAAATAGAATCAAACTCAGCATATTATTCTGTTGGATGTTTGATATGTTTTAACTGTAGTAGATCTACTACTACTACTATTCTAGTAGTAGAGTAGTGGCTTCAAAGAAACATTGGAAATTGTCACACTTATAACAAAACGGGCAGTTCCATGTTTTGAAGTGAAAATTACTGTCAAATCAGATACGGTTGCCACTTCGAACTGACTGGTCACATCTTCATGAGCTAAAAAATTGACGACTCTACTACGCTTTTTTTTATACAACTAGATTGGCAAACAAACATGCGGCCTGTGTTAGATGGTAAGCAGTCCCCGCAGCCTACTGACGCTCGCAACACCACGGGGATGTTACTTGCTTACTACCAATCTTGTGGCCTATGGCTGTTTTGTCACAGTACCCATTAATTTCTCTGCAATATCTCACTCTTCAAATTAGAACACAGCTATATAAATATAGCTCCTTGGTGGTAGAAATAGGTGAGACAGAGGTACCCATGCAGACGACTTTTGTAAGTCTCCCTCTGGATTGCTAAGGCAAGCGTGTAATAATGTTATAAAAGATCCAGTCGCGTTAGTCACCCTGCAGTGTGCATATCTCTATAGTTAACTGTTGAATCTTGACGAATCTTGAATATTAACCTCTCTATCATCGGAAAGATCACTAATGCGATTTTGTTACCAACACTCATGAGCTCGATTCCAAACATGTCAGTTTCTGTTGGTCTGGGTGTTTTAAGAGGTAGGGCGCATCAAAACAGCCCTTCTGAAGAAGTATCTCTACCTTTCAAAGAACCACAGCCAAATAACAACTCTCTAGAGGGTTGCTGTGCTCCTGTAAGTGAGTGAGGTTGCCAGTCAATTCCTAAGAAGTTACTGTATTAGCAGCAGAGGTGGTAATGCGCGTGCGATACTTAATGTATTGCAAGTGATCATAGGCTATGGTAATGTTTACTTTAGGTGGGCCTAATGCCTTTCAATGTTGCATAAAATAAATGAAGACAAATATAGATTATGATCTAGACTAGACTAACATTTAGGCAACTTTTGAAGCCTTTAATAGCCTTAACTATTCCTTTTAACTTACGAAACAAAATTATCCTCAGCCAGTGGTGGATCCCAAAGACGCGACAATGGCTGCTGGGCTACCAAATGTAAGGTGACTAGTGCAGCTTGCTTATCAGACTCGGTCCAGCCACAAAACTCTTCATCTTCTGTGGATTTTTTGCCCTTTTTGCCCAGAGTCAATTTGGTAGAATTCTAAAACAAACTATATATAAGTATAACCAACACATTTAATTTTATTTATAATTCAATTACATATTTTGCATACTGTAGAAGAGTTGCTGTGCTTAGCTGATTTCCATATTGCATGGAGAAAATGTGAATATAGTACAGACCTGCAACAATACTTTTTGTACAAAAACGTGTGATAAAATGTAAGTCATACACTTTTGATGAGTTCAAAGTGTTCTACAAACTTTTTGTGTTCAAGGTACACATACCAAATTAACAAATTTTAAATGTACATACACCACTGGAAAATCTAATTTTCATTTCATATTCATTTATTATTCAAATCAATATAATACAAAAAAAATGAGATTACAATAAAATGAGAACCTGTTTAACTCAACATAAGCAATCAAAATTTGGAGCAATCATTGACAAGCTTGCTTTCTCTCGCCTATGCGTAGGTATTGGTATTCTTAATTTTTTAACAAAACTGACCATTTTTCTGCAGCACACCAAGTAATGATCATAGTACACCAGTGTGCCGTGGCACACGCTTTGCAGAACACTGAGTCATTACAGACAATCCACCACCACTCATGGTTCCACCGACCTTGAGGTAATTTGAGCTCTGAGCACTTGCTGCTCTGAGATACAGAAGAAAGTTTATTTTACTTCCTAAACTGTGCAACTTTCGATTCACCTGGCAGGTACTTTTGCTCACTGTAATCGCCTGTCAATTTTTTTATTCATAATTTAAAATGAAAAAACTAAATCATATTAAATTTTTAAGGTTACAGAAGCAAGTTTTTATATTTTATTTATTTTACTATATAAAAAGTAAAAGTGCTGATGACGTGCAGGGCTGTAGCCTGCCAGGTCATGGTTATTGCCCTCAGCGTGCTATAACTCATAATTCTACAAATTTCTAGCCTTACAGGAAAACCGTTACTTGGGAGGGTTCAGTAGCTCTCCAGCTATAGTCAGATTTGAACAGCATTGATAATTTGCATATTTTAATATTTCATTATTCTGTTAAGCGATTTGTCGGCAGTCCTAAATGGCTTGCTTCTTCTTCTTCGAGTGATCCCATTTCCTAATCCATTAGGATTGGCGAGCCCCACTACCTTAACCTAGGGATTTGACGAAGACCCTGATTTTTACAAAGAGCAACTGCCGTCAGACCTCCACAACCCACAGGGAAAACATGATCTTTCTTAGGCTAGGTCATACGTCTTTTGAAATATAATTTCTTGGATGTATGGGTTTCCTAGCAATGTTTTCTTTCACCACCGAGCAAGTGATAAATGGCTGAACTGACTGAAAATTGACTGGTTAAGGTATAAAAAAATAAGTACAAGTAGCTCATTGAAATGCAAGTTTTCATAGGCACTGTAACCAATACATAAAAGTAGTGCGTGTAAATATATACATAAGTACTTACATCAGCTGCCAGCTTAGCATCTTTAGCTTTCATTATTTGTGTAAATAGGTACATGGTCATCTTGAGCACATTGAGGTTTTTGGTGCGTACATCAGTATCTATCTGCTGGTCTTGGAATACAGTCTCTAGGTGGTTGCACAGGTTTTTTGAAGCCCTAACCATGTGATCAAATCCTAAAAAAACATGAATGGTTATGATATAAAAAAAGAAGTATCTAAAGAGTGGTTGTAGATGTGGTATTTATTTACCTCTGTTTATGACATTCCATTCTAATTTGTTGCCATGAACTATTATGGAAAAATAGGTATCAAAATGTTCTAGTACGTAATCGACACCCTCCGAGTTATATGCACGAGCAGCATCTGTAAAATATACGAATTCATACGGTAAGATACAAGCAAGATTTACTCTCTTTTATACAATGTGAAAGATAAACAACGTTCTTACAAACCTTGTAATTTTGATAATAGTACTCTTGGTTGTACAACATCTTCTACGTGATATTGTCCAGCATGGGATTCCAATAACTCATCCTTTTGCAAAGGTATTGCAAACTCAAAGTGGCTCATGTTGATGTAAATATTTATGCTTGCAAAACATTCCAAAATTAAATTCACTTTCGTCTTTGCACCAGTCTCTGCTAACAATTTACGTAATATCAACAAACAGACAAGTATGACTTATTCTTAGCACTTGTATCTTTCACGTAGCAATAAATCTCTAGCTTCAATAACTTTAGATCGCGCGAAAAAAGAAAATTACAAAAAGAATGTAAAAAAAGAAGCGCGGTAACAGTATGAAGTTTGTTTATGAGTACAACAGAACGAATTTAAATTTAAAAAATGACGTTTAACTTGAAATCGTGACTTTGACAGATATGACATGACGGCAACATGATAGCAATTGCTTATTTAAAATTTTTGTACTAACCATAGACTTGATAGGTACATAACATAATATTTTACTGCAGTCTATAACGATAAACTAAAACACACAACACACCATATCCAATACATCTACCATTCAATTTAAGTTACTCACCAAGCCAGAGGCAAATCGAGCAGAAAGAGATAGCTAGATTAGACGCTATGTTACATACAAAGAATCGTTTAAATTACTTTCTAAAATTGCTAGAGAATAAATAAAATATAGAAATAGTGAAGATATCTTCACGCAGAGACATGTTACTAAAGTACCAGCCAGGATCATTTCCCTCTGTCATGGTACAAGATATTGTGATCCATTGCGCGCATAAATACTTCGTGCGTAATCGATTCTCTAACAGTCTTGTAATCGTTATCGCTCAGGTAACATCATAAAGTGTTACCCTAAAAATGCCAAACTGTGCAGTTATGTCATGCAAAAAAAGGTCAAACACTTCTAGTTTGCAAAAATATTGAGTTACCTTTCACATGCAAGTATTATTTTATTTGCTTTCATATAAAAGAAATTAAAATGGTGTGATAACGATTAATACATGAGAAATAGAGTCAGTAATCGAGTACTGATGCAATCGAAGCATATTCCGCGACTTTGGTCGCATATCTCCTATCCCAAATTAGCGTAAATGTTACAAACTGCAAAACAAAACAGTCCTTCATACTGTATTATAGAGTTCATTTAGCTAAAGACAAAAAAAAAGTATATAAGACGTTTCGTAATTTTGAATCTACCAGCTTCGATTTACGAAGAAGTTCAGCTATTCCATAACAGATGGCAGGCAGCGGTAAGAAAATAACTTTGAACTGTAGACGCCTCGAAATGAGATTGACATTTCCTTAAAACATCATTTTCGTTTCTATGTAGTAGTTACCGCGTCCCCCGTCAAAAATGGCGGAATTATTTACTAACAGAATCACGCGTATGGCGAGTCCATAATTTTGAATCATGGAAAACTTCAAATAATTTCCGCTCTATCTCTAATTTCCAGAGACATGTTACTAAAAGAATCTAAACTGAAGACTTGGCTGTATGGGCTAGATCCCTTTGCCCTTTCTCTCGGGGATAAAAAGAACAAAAAAAAATGCTTTTTCTGTAAGTTGGCATTATTTCGCGACACGTTGCTTACATGTCATTTGACGTTCCAGTTACTGTTGCCAACACGTATACTTTTCGTGTTCCGTGACTTGATTCGTTCTGTCTTTCTGAGTTTATTCACGACCACATAGTTTTTCTGTTAGTGAAATTAAACTAATTTTTACCCACTATCCATAATGTCTAGTAAAAGCAACAAGGCATTTACAAAGGAAGAAGAATTGCTATTGCAAGACTTCAGCAGGAACGTATCAACGAAGTCCTCTGCTCTTTTCTATGGAAACGCTTTCATCGTCTCCGCGATTCCCATATGTAAATATGTTACAATTTGTTCTTTATACTTTTATTTAGGCTCACTGACTGATATTTCTGTGAGTTTAATTCATAATAAAAGTATTTTAATATAATTCACGTATTTTAATATAAACAGGTTGGTGTTTACGTATTATAATTTGTGTATGGTAAATTTCAGGGTTGTTTTGGAGAGTACATTCTCTAGAAGTAAGTACATCACTGATTTGGTTTGCGCTAGTGAGCGGCGCGAGCACCTGGCTTTTGGCGTTGGCGTATCGCAACACTAAATTCCAGCTGAAACACCGCGTCGCGGTGCGCCGGGAAGACGCTGTCGCTAGGGAGATGTCCCGGAAACTCGCCGAAGACAAGAAAATGAGCAGGAAGGAGAAAGATGAAAGGTATGTTCTCACATTTCTTTTTAGTTGTTTCATTTTGTTAATTTTCTATTTTCTGGTAATGTGGCCAACTGTGCTACTGTATACTAATTAGAGGAAATATGTGTATTATTTTGCTTATTTAATATATGATGTACTTACAGATATATATTTTTTTGTTATTAGTATTAAAATGTAGTACTGGATTTATACATGTGTGCCACTTTCACTTTTATGTATAGATGATTTCACTTTAAAGTAGCTCAGTGCAGGTGTACTCCAAACATCTTACTACTGCGTAAATAAAACATTTTGCGTTGCTAACTACAAGTTTGGCACAATCTGGAAATAAACATTGTCTACAACTAAAAGTAGCCCATGTCCATGATTCAGACTGTTACTATTTCAAATTCTACCAAAAAGTGCTTGCTTAGTTAAGAAAGATTAATCCGTCTGGCCCCAAGGGCCTCAAAGGAGGGTCGAAATGTATGGAAAATAGTATATAACGGGCTTTGACGGATTAATGAATATCCAAATAACTTTTACATTTGTAATATTTTATAGACTGTGCCTAGGAACGAGATAATATTTTGTTGTGTAAATAGAGAAAGATACTCACCAGTTACACTAAGAATAATTTTCATATGCTTCAGAATTTTATGGAAAAAGAATGAGGTGGCTGATTACGAAGCTACAACATATTCCATATTCTACAACAATGCCCTGTTCCTGACCATCGTGATCCTGAGCAGCTTTTATATCCTGCGCACTTTCTCACCTACTGTGTATCCTTTTCATATAATATATTTTATGTTGGTAAGTTAGTGTTTATCCAAATGTATGTATAAAAAATCATATGATGCCTAAAATTTTCAATGGCAATTAGGATCAAATTTCGACAATTAAGGCGACCACTATTATTACTAAAACACGAGCTCTATATTTTTACAATATAATACCAACTAATTAAATATTGATACATGTTAAGAAATAACAATTTTGTAAACTGTAACAAATAACAATTTTGTAAATTTGTAAATAAACGGAAGTATCCTGTGTTTTATTTATTTTAACAAAATAAATAAAACATTCGATACTTCCGTTAAAAATTGTTTAATTCAATGTGTAACAATCGCGAAAACCTAAGACAATACTATGTTAAGAAATTATACCAATAAATATTGTAAACCAGTTTTCCCATCTTAAATTGCAATTATCTTTAACTTCTTATTTGTTGTTGTCATTTTTTACTATAACACCAATATAACTAGAAAAATGCAAATTTTAACATCCTTTTTTAATCCAAAATTTAATATACATGTGGCAATCATATTTACAATTATAAAAATTTGCGTTATAATTTAATTAGCAGTTACTTTCTACTTTGTTTGTATATAATTGGCCCACATGACAATCGGCTACTATTGGTTATAGAGATTTAAAGCCCAGTGTTAATTATGTATTTTTTAAGTTGAAATTCTTTTGTCATCAATTTTTTAGTACTACCATGAGTAAGAAAAGACCTTTTGTTGTACTATATTATCAACATATAAAAAATGTTAGTTATTAAAAGCTGGCTATACAATGTAACAACAAGCATTTGGTCCTCTTGATCTGAAATGGTTGATATATCTTAAAGCTATAACAGAAAGTATTGCTTGCATATTACTATGTCTGTTGCTAACGCTGGACTTTTACAAGGACGTGCCTTCACTCTGTTGTACAAACACAAATAACCTATTATGTTATTTGCTTTTTCTGTAATGTGGAATTATTTGCATAGTAGGCTACACCAAATTACATACCATGCTCTGTATACCTTTCATCCGAACCAGACACTAATTGCTGGAGTACACCATGTGCAGGTTGTTGTAGTCAAAAGATGAAAGTGAGCAAGTTCATAACGCCGCCAAATAACAACTTCCTTGGGGGTTGTTGTGTTCCTGAATGGGAGTGAGGTTACCAGTAAGCTCCTAAGGAGTTGCTGTGTTAGCAGCAGTGGTTGTATCATGCTACCGATACTTATGTATTACAAGTGCTCATAGGCTATGGTAACAACTTCACACTACTATAGGGGTGAAAGTGACTCTCTTCAGAGTTGAAGCCAACCGTACCTACATGTGATGCATCCTGCTATTTGCTGCTACATTAACAAACAACGCTCTTGCAAAAGAGAGGTAGGGTGCAGCAGCTAGAATGAGAGTGACACTGAAATAATATATCCATGAGGGTCTGTTGTATTCCTGTGAGTGTATGAAGTAAGCGCCACGGCTACTGTGTTTGTAACGGGGATAGCAACACGCGCGAGAGTTGCTCTTTGTTTTGCAAGCATCATGCACTTATACTTTCTGTCATAAGAAAAAAATGTTCTAGATATTTTGTAAATTTTCATTTGCAATTTGATTCCTTGTCGAACAGGATGCTAATGTATTAATTTATTCATTTATAAATTTTTCACCACAGCAAATTGCAACGATAGGCAAACTTTATGCTAATTCGTATTATAGCAGATGTGGTAGCAAATAAAAAGTGAATTTTATTTATGAGGTAGTGGTTAGTGGATTGCTGAATCATTCAATATACCTTGTATAAATTATTTTCTAAAAGCGTATTTCACACAATAACTGTTTTCAACTGCTATATTTCGCCTTTAGTCACATAATATCCCTGAAAGAATGTTAAAAACCGTCTCGTAAAATCTCACTATAGAAGTCACAGTTCCGTTCAAGACAACAAACATCAAAAATGGTAACATATTAAAAAAGGTGTTAATTTTTTTTACCTATCTCACGGGTATTAATCCCGGTCATTTGATGTGTGTGCACTGAGACATGAATCCAACGCGTAGAGGCCCCTTCAGAAATACTGGTGTATTCAAATTATTATTATTATGAAAAATATTTTTTAATGTTTCCTTAACATCCTTTACAGTAATTACATTACCTCCCTTCTAGTTGCTTCAGGACTACTGGCTCTGCTCTCGACTGGCACGAAGTGAATACTTGTGACTATCATATCAAGTGTGGTGTGCATGTGCTGACTAGCAGAAATACTCTTGAAGATCAATGTAAGGAGTATTTAAGATAAAGTTCATAATTTAAGTGTTCGATAGGTAAAACCTGCTGTTAAAATAATTTTATAAATTAATTAATATTATTGCAAACAATAAAACAATTTTTAAACAGTCTTCAGTTTATTTACAATATTCTAGCGAGGAGAGACTTATACATAAATGGTCCTTAATTCTTACATCTAATAAAGTAAGTAATCATACTGAGAGCTGTTTTTCAATTTAAGGGTGGGTTAAGTTCAATGTATAATCACAAACAGCTTTATTTTTACTTAATAATTTATAGTCTGTGTAATTACAGTCTCTGTGTTCGAATTTGCTGCTGCTGAATAAAGTAGCTATTAATCATCATATGCCATCAAAAATTCTAGGATGCCTGAAGGTCTAATGTGATCCAGATGACTAGAAAGTGGAAAGTAGGTAATGACAATAAGTACATGACTTTGAATAAAAAAGAAACGGAGCGAGTAGTTTCAGCTGTTGGCACTTAACATAAGTATACCTACTAAATGAACTATCATGTAATAGTTTTGGTAAAATAGGGCTTGAACAGACGATCGTAATGCGCGAAAGGAGTTTTCACTTTAAAACTTGCATATCTCAAGAGACGTAAGTCTTAAATATCCTGCATATAGAGTTATTTATCATCAATAAATATTGTAGTTTTGAGACTTGAATTCTTGTGAATTTTGAGATTTAGACGTTATGAGACGAAAGTTTTGCAAGCAGTCTTTATGTTTTTTTGCACTTATGAAACAAATCGGATCGAAGTGAAGAGCGGAGTCGCATGAATTTTATAAAAATGCATTCCATGATATTTCGATGTTAATCAAATGTGCACAGCATTAAGTAAGCACGGTGAGCAAAACTTACACGTCACAGTGGCGTCGTGTGAAGAGCGAGACTTCTCTGAATTAAAAAAAGACGTCTTTTTGGGATAGATACTTCAGCCAGCAGCAGAAAACTTGATAGATTATCGTTATGGCTCCTGCCCTGAGGCGGTGTAGCAGAAGCACCCCGCAGGCGGTGTCTCAATTGTTCATTGCGCCGTGGTTGCGCTGCCAAATCCCACTGTTCGCATGGAACGCTGGTTTGTCAGGAGCTCAGTACATCATGCCGACGTGCAACGGCTCCGTGCGTTGGAAGTACACGTTGGGATTGCTGCTGAAAGTGGGCTCTACGCTCGTGTACACGTTGCCCTCTTCAGGACGCACCATCACGCCTGTAATTAATGGATAACAGTACACATTACAAGGGGCACTTGTTTCCATACCTGCTTACATACAACTAAAATAAGTAATTAATTTGTTCTAAGATGAAGGTAGATAGCAGGTAAACGAGCATATATTTCGTATTTAAAATAGATACGTAATCGCACCATAGCTACTGAAATAAACCAGCATCAAGAGAATGACGAGCTTTTCGTAGCTTCGTAGCCGTTACTACATTAGATTGATTACGAATTTTTTTAAAGTATTACACTTTCTCATAGATTAAGTTCTCATAAATATTTTTTACTAGCTGTGCCCGCGACGTCGTCCGCCTGGAATTTAACAAAAAAAGTTATTGTTCAGTTCGCAGAGTTTACTATAACTAAGCAGAGTAAAATAGTGAACAGCAAAATAATAATAGATATGTATTAAGTACTTCGTCTGCGCGGAATAGTTATTTTTTATTATCTATTTATATTAATAAAAATAAATAAAATTTCTAAAAAAAATAGCCTAAGTTACTCCTTATTACATCAGCTATCTGCCAGGGAAAGTCCCGTCAAAATCGGTCCAGCCGTTTCAGAGAGCCGTTTCGTCATCGGCGTCGTCGTTGTACATCCTGACGTTTTTGACGGGTCTGTGCAACTCAAGTTACGGCAACTGTTTACCACGGTTACTAACTTGTAAGCCTATAATCAATTGGGAAACAATTCTCCGCCATTTTTGTACAAATTAACACGATTAAGTTTAAAAAATATAATGTGCCAAATTAAAACAGTTACCGAGTCGACCCGAGCTCCTTTAGTATTATTACTTTCTGAAATTTCTATAGTTTAAATAGGTGTCTTTGTGTAATGTGGATTATTAGTCACTCCAATATAAGCTGCCTTTTTTGCGGTCCTGGCGATATTTTTTTATATGATAATAAAATGTACATACAGCTAAGTGCACGTCAAATTTTACATTTTGGACTTTCTACAGTTCTTATGACGTCTGTTACTTACAATCGCACCTCGTATGTCAAGGTTTTTATAAAATATAACTTATTTTAAAGAAAGGCAATAAAATTTATCTTAACTTAGAGTGCGCGTCATCCTTGTGTCAATCGATAGTTTAGTTATTCACGAGACCAGAGGTAAACTGTGTTCCTTCAATTCACCTGAAATCCCATAATTGGATTTGAGTGGAAATTAACTTGTGTATGTACACTTTTTTATTCATTTTAATTTCTTATTATTGTGAATCACAGGTAGAGCATGGTAACGATATCGATATACCTTTTTTTTTTCAAGTAAAAGTAGTTTACATCATATATTCTTGAATTCTCATTTGAATTTATGTAATGTAATGTGTATCAGCAGCCGTACGTTTTTCGTCGCAGGTCAATATTGAGTAAAATTTTACTCATGTGTTTTTGGCAACTTAAGTTTGTCGTAGGTACTATTTATGGGACGTTCTGTACATATTAATCAGATGATACCCTGCTCAGGCTTGGAGTATGTTTTTGTTGTATATAGGTGGATATGCTCACTGGAGACTTAGACAAGATACATTTTTAATTAAATTTCATTGTGAGATTATGGATTGACGTATTGATACATTATTGTATGAATGTTTGCCTGAATGGTATGAAAATAAGAGGTCGAGTGAGTGTTCTCTATTGATAAACTTACTGAATTTGTATAAGTCTGTCTGCATGGCCGTCTTTAACTTAGATCTTACCAGCATTAAGAGGATTTATCAATAATCATTTGTGTATAAGTACCATTCGCAACTAAGACGGATCACTTATTAGTTATTTATTACTACTATATTCGTTCGCATTCATGTAGGTTTTTCTAAGATAGGGGAAGGGCGGGCAAGAAGAATAGGGTGGGCAAGAGGAGTATGTACTCGTACACGCAGTTGACACAAGATCGAGACAAAACATTTACACAAAGCGCTAGTGCTGCCAACCTACAAGTGAATTAGTTGGCCGTGCTGAACCTTGTGAGTTAGACTGAGCCGTTAGAGATTAGAGTTGTTTTCCCGCGCAAAAAATAAAATATTTAAAAGGCAAGTACACTCGATTACTTATATATATATGGAGGACTTATTGCATGTCAGTGTTTACAATTATCGAACACGGGTTGTGTGTAACTAATGTGACTGCTTTTGACTGAAATGATGCAAGGCAAGACCCCCCTTCACATCGTGCAAAACGAGTGCGGGTAAAACGGGTTATACCCTTTTTGCCCACCTATGTGCAGACCTGATGAGCTTTTCTTTTATTATTTATCGACTTATTACCTGCAGATGGTGTTTAATTACACAAGGCGAACTCTGAGAGCTTCTTGGTCGGAGCAAACGAAGCCAGAAGCAATTAACGAAGGCAGGAGAAGTATCAAAAGAGCTTTTTTAAAATATGGAATACCATATAGTACACTACAACGTGTCAAGACGGGGTCTTGTAATAAGATACTTAGAAGGTTCACTCCTATTTTTACAAAAGCAGAAGAGTTGGAACTAGTGAAAAAAATTGAAAGATCTTGATGCATTGTTCTACGGAGTGAGTTTGCCGAACGGAAAAATAAACGTCCAATATTTAAAAACAACGTCGCAGGCAAGCAATGGTTTAAAAACTTTAAAACACGTCATCCAGATACTGTATAGCGGACTACTGAATCAATAGTTAGACTACAAGCTTTTATTATCTATACCAGCGGTGAATAGTTTCTGCGATTTACTTGAAAATATCCTGGAGAAAGGACATATCCGTACTGACATGATCTTCACTATGGACGAAACAGGTGTCAGAACGTCTTCTACAGAACCCCCAAGGTACTGTCAGTTTATAGAAAAGGCAAGTAGGGGCAGTAAGCAACTTCGAAAAAGGGTTCCCTACTGTTTTACTGCATATTTAGGATAAGACAAAGGTATTCTCTAACAATTACAAGTATTTAAGCCCAAACGTTCAGTCCGTCTATTGCCTATAATTCAGTCTTATTTACCCATTGATATTTTTGGAGCAGTAGTGTTAATAATGGAAGCAGTTATACCTATTTTAAAGTCAGTTAGAATACCTATTTTAAAGACACAAAAACAAGAACGCACAATCATTTTAACATGAGCATGGTTTGTGTGTTATGTCATGTTTATGTGTTATGGGGTGTGTCTATGATTCACCGAATTAATGTCAACTTTTGAGCGACCAAAACATTTCATAAAAACTCAGATCACGCAGAGTTTGTAGCAATCATATCAATCTGATTCTAACGGTAATGAGAATAGTCTGGAATCGTTAATTCAAACATTGACCTTGAATGAATAAAAAGTGCGTTTTGCTTCGTACTATCTTTCAACGGAAAATAAAATATTTTTATGTCATTTAGCCCAAATTTATATTGTTTTGAACATTAGTTATCTAATGCCGTAATTGTTTACTAAATAACGTACAAATATTTCATTGCGCAAACGCTTTTATATAAGTATGTGTAAGAAAGTGCCATAGTAGCAAAATTCTCCAAAACGCCTGAAGTGTTGTAAAGTACTTTAGTTGTTTAGGTACTTAGTAAAAGTTAGCGTGAGTTTGGTGCATAATAATTACCTGGCGGTAGCAGGTAATGAAAAGGCGGATAGTTGTAGTGATAGTGCATTAAGGGGTGCAGGGGGTAGTGCGGTGGAGAGCACGGGGGGCGTGTGTGAAGGTGCGTTGTACTCGCGAACATCGCTCCGTACAGATCTGCGAACAGAACACGGGAATATGCGATCAAATCGTGGTGCGTGGAAGCGCTAGTTCTTACTGTTAGCGCACTTTAGATACTTAACTAACCGGCTGGCTGAGCGGGCGGCTCCTTGCGGTCTAACGCGGGCGGCGGGGCGGGCGCCGGGGCGGCCGCCGACACCATGCCGTACTTCACCGGCTTGAAGTGGAAAAACGACGGGGAGTAGCCAGAGCCCCCGGCGCCTAGCGAGCTGAGGCCTTCCTCGCGGTCGGCGTCCCATCGCCCTTCGCGGCCTAGCGCCGCCAGTCTGCGACCTTTCGGCGCGAACATGAGGGCAAACACTACCGCACAAGTAGCAAGGAGACCGGCTGCCACACACGCGTCCCGGTGTCGCTCGGGTGCGCCGAGAGCCGCTGCGACCCAACACACCCAAACTGCCGCGGTGGCCCCTCCTGCACCCGCTATGTGTGTCGCCTCACGGTAGTTATCGCGGATCCCGCGCGATCTCAAAGCTATGCCGCACACCACTGCAATTAGAAACGCCGCATACGATAATGACAACAGCAGATCTGACAATGCGGCGTCACATCTTCCTCCGCCGCTCGCGACTCGTGGCGGCGAGCCTCCTAACCATTGTGCACCGATTGCCACTTGTATCATTACAGCGAAAAATAACAGCAGTCCTTGGTATGCAGCCGGGAGGTACACTCCGCCGTTTAAACTTAATAAAAATACACATTTCACTAGCAGCGACGCGAAAACGATTACATACGCAACACCCGTTCCGAAACGCACAGCTCCGCAAGTGAACACCGTAGGTGTCGTGGCATAAAGTGCTGCAGTCGCTGCGCAAGAAAACAGTCCAAAGAGCAGCGTCTGTCCTAGCAGCAGGTGACGTTGACTAGGTGCTTTACGGCTCGCTCCCCATACAACAAAAGCTTCAAAGCCTCCGAGCGTTGCCATAGTTACACAGGCGAGCGCTAATATTGGTACCGCCCACGCTTCCAATCTGATTGTTCCCTGCGGTGGAGTCGGTATGGACGTTACTGCAGTAATGTTGTCCATTTGCGGAGTCGCCGAAGCAATAATAGCTTTTGAAGGCGTCGGTGGAGGCTGCGATGATGATGTTCGCTCAGGAATTACAAAGTACTCGGTGCTCATTTCTAATCGATGTGCCTCAGTGCGAGCAGGGCGACGTGGCGGCGGCGGTTCTGTTTCCGGTTGCGCTTCTTCTTCCCCTTCCTCAACAGATGGATTCTGTTCCTCGTATTCTTGTTCGTATGTCTCTTCATAGTCGGTCTCTGTGTAGTGGTGTTCGGACGGGGCGTTGCGCGGTGCGTAGGCGGCGGGCACGCGCGGCGCCAGCCTGTCGCCAAAGCGCACCGCGTGCGCGGTGGCTAGCGCGACCAGCGCCGCCGTGACGAGCAGCGCGCGCACCGCTGCCACAGCCATTAGGGCGCGCGGCCCTCAGCTGGCTGGTCCTCGCAGCAGACACATCCGTTGCGACTTGCTATCTCTGAAACAATAAACGAGCGCATCAGTCATGTCCTAATGAAATCTCGTTTCGCGTCGCAACATTTCGACAACGATAATCAGCAAAGAATCTCTGGATAAACCGGTTCGACGCTCCGATCGCCTTACATGGACTCTAACTTAGCGAATCAGTATTCTTTGTTATTTTATTTCTGGTCACAAAGAACGAAATAGCTGGCTCGGGTTAGTGCCGATTTAACGATTTGACTTTAAAACGTGACTATGAATATACATAGGGCTGTAAAGCGTGTGATTTATTTTGCATAAGAAATGTGCACACAGGAACTCGTATATTTCCTACCTTTTGTACAATTCACGACATTAAAAGCATATTATTTCAACAATTTTATCCATATACGTGTAATTCAATTACATTCATTTATGGCTTATGGGAATGTAGGAAGGCATATCAAATTTAATTCCAGAAGAGAGATATTATACAGAGTGAAAGTTGATAGGCAGCAGAGAATTTTCATCTTGGGTTCTGTTAGTTTGGGACATGGTAGTAAATGTCCTTGTCAAGTTTTCAAGCTATTACACACATAACTTACAACGTTTCATCAACACAGTTTCAGCGGTGAAGAAGAAAAAAAAAATCAAACAAACTTGCGAGCGAATTTTTGCTAACGTTTATAGGTTACGGTAACTTTTTACATCAGGCAGGCCGTATGCCTGTTTAAAACACTACGTAGTACAGGTAGTGTATACAGGTATCAGACAGTTATGAGCTGTCATTCGGAACTTTTACGTTTACAGGTTGGCTTAAAGTTAGACGAATGGTTCACATACCCAGCTCTTAGCGTTCTTTACGGGGGTAGATACGTATATGTAGCTACATTAACTGCTGCTGTCATTTCGTACTACTGGTTAGGAAGATGCATTGACACCTCCGAGACAGGCACGGGTTTAACTGACTAAAGTAAGAGTGCGAAGTAGTGGCTCGGCAACCTGGGACCCAAAATTCCAGATCCTTTACGGTCCTAGCATTTTCAGAAAAGCTGCATCGTATGGGAAAGTATGATTTTTGCATTTGTGCTTGCAGAGGTAATGAGGACAGCGACTACTTCCTGTTTCTTAAATGATGACCTACAAATGCTGATATGGATGGCATTCGGCACCGCGGAGGGGAAATAGGTCCAGTGTAGATTATGTAGGTAAATTGATTTAAGAGAGCATCACAGTAGGTCATTTGAATAAGTACTTCTAACTCGCAGAAGAGGGTTGTTGTGTTGCTACGAGTGAGAGCGGTTACCAGTAAGCCAATAAGGAGTAGGTGTGTTAGCATCTTTACATCAGGTGGGTCGTATGCTTGTATACCTTCCGACGTTGTATAAGATAATATGTTTCTCAACCGCACCGCTCACCGTGTACGAACAATGCTTACACTGTTATCTAAGCAGAACAACTGGAATATGATTATCACATCTGCGTGGGATTGTATCAGCAAGAGTTAACTAGGTACTGGACTTGTCGTCAAACGAGATTAATTTTTGAGTGTCATTTCTGTCACTTAGTCTGATTGCCTTTTATGATATGAACTATGATTATTATACCAATATTTTGACAATATATTTGTATGTTACGTGTGTGAGACATTCAAAGTAACCGGTTCATATAAGGTGGAGCCGTACGTCTTGTTTGTTACAACGTAGGGTACCTACGATACTCTAGGCTAATCTGTAGGAGAGCAATAGATAATAGGTTCCAAATCTCTACTAATTTATGTGATCCCTATACTTAGTCGTCCCGTACTCAATTTACTTAATCACATAGCGAAAGTTTTCTCTATCTATATTCATTGTACTCGTAATTCCACTGTTTTCACAACGTCGTTACGATAAAATACAAATGACAATTTAATATAAAATTTCTCGCAAGTTAAAAAAGTTATATGTTCTCACAGAGTCCCATGTTTTTCTCTAGTACAATTAAAATATTTTAAAGTTTATTTAGAGATTTAGTTATAGAAAAGAGGCAACGCCATATTATGCATTTTTTACACGGCTTTAAAAAGTAGAAAGTGCTATGTTTGTCGAGTGTTTTAGAGTTCCGTATCAAAAAAGTGGTAATAAAGGAACCCTTATCGGGCCACTCTATCCGTTTTTCCATCTTGTCTGTCTGTCATCTCCATTCTCATTCCCCTGAAAATCGTCAGAATAATTCTATCCCGCTATATATAGCGGGGTAGGCAGGGAGAACGGAGAGCCACATGAAATCTAGCCACGCCTGTAGTTCGCTGTACGTAGTAGTGCCTTGCCGAATATTTATTACACAGGAGTTAAGAGAGGAAGGGCACAGTGACATTTAACCCTTCGAAACCCGGGTGGTCGTATACGACCGCGAAATGTATGGGAAAACGTATATAACGGGTTCTGACTGCTCAAGGTGGAAAACAAGCGTACGGCCGGCCTGATGGAAAGCATCGGTATTAGCAACACCGGGGGTATCTTGTATTGCCGACCCTGTAAAAACCTCCACACCCCTTTCTTGAAGAACCCCATGCTGTAGTTCCTAGGATAAACCTCGGCTGGGAGCTCATTCCACAACTTGAGAGTTCTCGGTAGAAAACTTCTCTGGAACCACACAGTAACTGCGAATCAATAAATGCTTTTATAATTTACAAAATCACAAATTCGTATGTACTTATTTTATGTCTAAAGGCGGGTCTACTTCTTGTATCTCTTTTACTTACGACGTCAACTGTTTAAAAGTTATTATTAACTTTTAAACAGTTGACAATACACCGACCGAGATGTCAACGTACGAGCAGTACATAAATTGTTCAAGTAGCGTTACTCTAAAAGCGACGCCTTCATGCCCCGGTAATGCTCTTACAGTATTATCTCCTATCACACCTTCATCATAACAAAATAAATCACAGTTGGCCGCAATCCGTCTTCGCGATACGAATATCTACGGCCAATATAAATATGCATTCGCTCCGTATAAGGAAGCATCTAATTCAGCCGGGAGATTACGTAGAAAGGTACACGGGACCGGATCGTGACTTTAAACTTATTATCCGAAACAGTACAAAACGTACTGTAGGCAGATTTGGTGCTAAAGTAACGGTGCGGGTATAGTAGAGTCCACAGTGCAAGCTCTCGAGGCGATCCGACAATCGCACGAGCGAACGATCCAGGCAACGGTACCGGCGTGTTATCTTACATCGCTGCCAAATCTTCGCGTGCGCCACTGATCTACAGATAGGAGATACGTACCGATGCCCATCTTTACGTAATTGGCATGATTTAGTTATGCATTCATCAAAACAAACGGGGCTAGCTGTACCTACTTTAAAAACATAAATGTAGATTATGTCAGCGATTATTGATGTTAAGAGCGTGCATATTGTTTACTTCTTTTTTTATTTATTCAATACTATATTATATAGTCATTACAAACAGGTTTCTGGGACTCACCAATTAAGTTATATAAACCTGTATCTGGCGAGTCCCGCTCTTTATATTACAATAATATGCTATATAATATATATATACTAAGAAGTTATACAAAGAAAACAGATCTGTTGTTGTTTGTTTGTGTGTGAGAATGGGTGTGTGCGTGCGTGTGTCTGTGGGGCTGTGTAACGTAACGTAAGCGTGTATTGTGTGTGCTGTCAAAATATAGTAAAGTTCATATTATCTAAATTATTGGATGGGTATATTATGTTTCGATATAGGGACATAGGTATAGAAATATAAAGACATACATAAAAAAAGCCGGACGTATCATTATATACATTGTATGTCAGTTATTTAATTATTTCCAAAAGAGATTCAGTTTCCTTGTAAGTCGGTTAGTTTTTAGCCAGGATGATAAGATAAGTTTACAAGAATACAAAGTTTTATTATAAATGTTCAGTTTCCTATTTACTATCTTATGCGAATATACAGATATGTTGTCTGTTTGTCTTGGTCTGAATGTTTTAAGACAGGTACATCAAAGCAACCCGTCTGGGGAAGTACCTCCACCTCACAGAAAACCGCAGCCAAATAACAACTGCCTAGAGAGTTGTTGAGTTCCAGCGTGTAAGTGAGGTCACCAGTTAGCTCCCAAGGAGTTGCTGTGTAAGCAGGGGAGGAAACATCATGTGAGTGATACTTAATATGTCGCAAGCGTTAATAGGCTATGGTACTCGCATTACACCAGGCGGACCGTATGCTTGTATGCCTCTCGACGTAATATATAAAAAAAACCGCAGCCAAATAACAACTCCCTAAAGGGTTGTTCTGTTCCTGCGTGTGAGTGAGGTCACCAGTAAGCTCTTAAGAAGTTCTCTCTCTTGATCTGATTGAGGATGTCGAAAACATACCAATACCCCACTTGACCGGCCTCTAAAGGCACCCCTTACTCACCAAAACGTAGTATTATTTTTCAACTTTTTAATTATTTGAATTTGGAACGCCTTCATTATGTTAAAAACTCGTTTTGATTTCCCGCCGTTTTACATATTTTTTCGTGTTCATTTTCATTATCAATTTACAATATGGAATGGGGTGTTAAAGAAAATAGGATTGTGACAGTGATTGCCTTGTACAAAGTGGGTATGATGGAGCCGTCGGTCATATTCAAGACACTTCAAAAGCTTGGTATCAGCCATATGTTCGTATATCGTACTATCGACAGATATTCCAACACCACAGATACTTAATGTTACGCCAACACTTCCTCTGTTGAAGACCATAAAAGATACGGCGTGCTGTTAGAACAACGAATACTTAATTTAATGAAAATAATGTTAATGCTGTTAAAGTCAGAATTTGCCGAAACTGCTCAGTGATGTTTAATAACTGGCTCAACTAGGGTATTACCTCCACCTTACAGAAGACTGCAGTTAAATAACAACTCCCTGAAGGATTATCGTAAGGTTACCAGTAAATAGTTGCTGCGTTAGTAGGGCAGTTGGTAATACTCGAGTAACAATCCTCGTATTGCAAGTATTCATAGGTTTATAGTAAGTAGGTACTTCATATAAATCGAGCAGAATGATGTGGCTAACATCTCATAAATTCATCCAAATAAAATAATAGATAATTAAAATAATTTTAGATCATAGAAAATGATAATATGGCAGTATAAATAATATAATATGGATTCATAGTCAAAGAAATTCTAAATGAAGAAGGAGGAAGTTGCACTCTGTTAGTATTCTGGTGATGTTTGCTCTGATCGTGAGTTGCGAGGTAGCCAAGGCGGAGCCTGCCGCCGGCGGCGGCACCATGTTGTGCGTTCGTCAGACGCATAACATAGGTCCGCGCGCACGAGAATGGCGCGAATGGCGCCTAGAATAATAATCGAGTTGGATATTTAATTTTGAGAATTTAATGCAGTACGCGTTTATGTCTTTTCACGGCCATATAATTCAAAAGAACGCTACGATTTCAGCTACGCTTAGTAACTTCGCTACAGTTGCAGTCAATTTATAGGTAGGTACCACATTAAATGATGAAACAAAGGCTAGTATATACAAGGAGCATGGCTCGCGTTGCTACAACCTCTGCTAACGCGGCACTTCCCCAGGACTTGTGACATCACTCACATGCAGGAGCACAACAACCGTCTCTAAGGGATAGGCTCGCTTGCTTATCTAGGTCGTTGGATGTACTAATTGCTAGCGAGTTCGGCTTTGAGTCTAAAATTACCACGAGCCACTATATACTTTCTCTCTGTTATTGCTTAACAATTCCTAATATAAGTACAATTTTTGTTTATCTGCCTGTGTACTTGGCTGTTGTTATATTTTATCGACTAAACTTCTGCACAGATCTTTACATAATTTGATAATGAGCTAGTCCAGGACATTAATATAGATATAGACTACTCGTTAACGTAGTTATGGGGGTGTCCATGCGGACGGCGTTGCAGGCGAAAGCTAATTAGTCGTAATTACTTAAAATAAATTTCCAACAAGGTCACTTCCAGTCAATGAATATATGGACTAGTGGTGTAATTTTGTACTGTTCAGATCCACCAGAATTTCCGCGGGTATCGAATTATCGAAAATCCTTTCTCTAGGAAATACCCGATCGACTAATACCCTTGTCTCTTTCACTTTATTTCACTAAAGTATAAACCTGACTTGCCAGAAAGTGTAGTCAGAAACGTCACGTCAAGTCACGCCCAAAATTAATGTGAATGGAAAGTCAAAGTCACCTGACAACGTGTTATGTTGTAGACAATAAGTGTTAGGGAAACAGAGCGTTCGTGTGCGGCCGCGCGCATAAAAGTAATAGCACAAATACTCGGAGTGAAACTTGCCTGAACCGATTGTGCAGTCTCAACTACTGCAGTGTGCCTGCCACGTCACATTCCTGCTTCACTGTTTCACTTGCATCGCCCACATCTCTTCGTGACGCAAATATTTCACACATCCCTCGCGTTACGTGCGTTGTGTTACACCTCGATATAATACAATTTTGACGTGCATGTGGTTAATTCACGTAGGTGATGTTTCGTGATATGCGAACGGTCATTTACAAAATCTCTTAAAAAACTATTGCGTTTCATTTATAGCGTGGTTACGTCGTCGAAGTAGTTGTATGTAACTAATATGATTCGTTTACAAATTAGTGTTGGTATCAGCTTCTGGGTGAGAAATTTCCATTAAAATTGTTGAATGTATACTTACGTTTCACTTCGTGAGTGATTGCCCTTTTATACACTATTTTTGTTGTCATAAGAATTTTTTACTTATTAGGTATCTATAGCGTAACACGTGTGTTACGTTGTACATGATAAAAAAAATCTTATGACAGAAGTTCATGTAACAGAAATTTATGCATGTATGATACATTTGGCATTGTTTTGTTATTTTCATACCTATACATATTTAAAAATAACATTGGCGAGTTTAAAGTTATATTTCAAAATATTCGAAATTCTTTCCCCTGCCTTCCAATTTTATACTGATCCAAGAAATCAGAAAAATATCCATAATGAAATATATTATCCAAAATTTATAAGAAAACTATTGCGATTATACGTATTTTAATGAATTTTGAGCAAAATTAAGAGCAAAAGTCAGTGACAAGAATGTTTAATTAAATATTAAAGAAGATATAAGCGGCTCATTGTCATCTCTTGATTCAAAGCCAGCTTTTCCCTGTAACTTGGTCATTAGCAAATGAGGCTTTGGCAAAAGAGACGCAAAGCGGACTGGAGAAATAACACTACTTCACAGAAGACCGTATCCAAATAACACTCACCATGGAGAATTGTTGTGTTCCAGTGTGCAAGTGAGGTTACCAGGTAAGTTTCAGGGAGTTTCTGTGAAAGCAGCGGCTTGCAACATTCATGAACTACAGTAACCGCTGTACATCAGATGGGATTATGCACGCTTGCCTTTTATCATAGTATACAAAAGGTATGAAATCAAAGTACGGAATCCTCGGAGCGCGTGTCTCACTCACACTTGACCGGCCTTTTTTAGAAAAGCTCTACGAATCTAAAATGCAAAAGCAAAATACTAATTCAAGAAACTACGAGTATCATCATAGCGATACGGAAGCTGGTTTAATGGCACGCAGGAGCCACCGAACCTCATGTTTATTTCTCACCTCAAGCGTACACTAACCACAAACTGCGAGGGAAAATTGAACATAGGCATTCTACTCATGCTACTGGTATTGAATCAAATAATGAAATGATTATTGCGCGCTCATATCTAATGCAGGTGACTTAATAGTAGTTTATTGATCATATAAAAACGATAATCGATATACACATGCCACCCAAAATGGAAAAGTAGTGAAAGTAACAAATAACGACGTTGGCAAATGTAAATGAACTCTATTACACGATATATCATTATCTACAACTGATACCTTCGTGTCTATGTGTGGATTTTTGATTTGATAGATATTATACAAGTCATTGTGTATCTTTTACACTTAGTAGTATGAATATAGGATGAAAGAAAAATCTGTAAGCGATGATTTAATTGTTCAGTGGCTGTCGTCCCTGTTTGTGAGACTCATTGCAAATTTGTGAAGGTAACATTTTATATTATACTAGCAAATCTTGTATATATATATATATATATATATATATATATATATATTAATTAATATTTAAGTTTTTTATATAGGTTATAATTTTAATTCACTTACTTAATTCACATCAAAATTATTCCCGAAAAACGCGATTTTATCCAAAAAAATACAACAACTTTGGATATGGATGGACTAGCTGTTCGACATTATGATTATTACGCAATTGGTCCAGTGGTATATACGGCCTATTTTATACGTCACAAAGGTCCCCGGTTCAAAGCCCACAAACAGTACTCTGCTTTTACTTACTTTTATATATTACTTTAAACGAACAGTATTTATACATAAATTATATAAAAAACACTGAGCGAAACTCGGTAGCCAAAAGGGAGTATTCACATTGCCTGGGAAAGGCATATTCGAAACGAATTTGAAAAATTTTGACTCGGATTCCACATACTTTGACACATAACTTTTCGATTCCGATTCGAATGTTCTGTTTCAAGATAATGTGAATACACCTACGGGTACTATTTTATAAGAGCTTACGGAATTTTATTTTATTTTATGTTCATAAACTTTATAGGTGGTATAAAGATCACTATAACGATCATGAAGACCTTATGAATTAAGATTATAACAATCCGCCATTCTAATTTTTAAAAAGAATAAAATATATCCATACCTCCATGCCTCAGATATTGAAGTTATTTTTCGTCCAGTTATATAATAACACTAATGTACGAGTATGTTAGGCTGCTTAGGTAGGCAGTATGTTTGTTACCTACCTACTTGGTGGTATAAAAATACATGTATGGCGATTTTATAGAATGATCTCATACCCGTATTGGAATTCGCTCCTGGCCCTAAATGTCTGGAGCAGTATTTATATACATCAGCACCTGCTAAATCAAGCTTGGCCGTAGTTTAGCTATTGTTGTCTCTCTTCCATCGTTTCTATGTACAACCTGTATTGGCTGCGGGGGTGTCAAGGGGAGTTCCGGCACTGTATGTAGCTGGTGTTTGGAAGGCCCCTGGCATTCCCCAGCGGCCGCTGGTCTTTTCTTCCGGGTGCACGTCGGCGTGATTAATCCTAGGATTCAACCGCCTCAATGCACTCCAAATCGGTAGGTCGTCTGACCTGTGTGTGCCTGGGACGTCACGTGGGGATGTAGGTGCTGTATCTATTTGGCAGTGCGTGTCCACGGACGTGTCTGTGGCCAACAGGGCCCTATTCGTAGGAGGCTGCATCCAGACGTGATTGATCCTCGGATCCATCCGCCTGTATGCAGCCAAAGTCGATCTTCTCTGTTTAAATTGTCCAGCGTTATGAAGTCCTAATGTGTGCTATCACACACATTCTCCTTCGTGTCTCCGAAGAGTCTGTACGGCACCAGTAACCAGCTCAGTCAGTCAGACTTAAATTCCCAACTTCCGCGCCCGCGTACTCGCGGATCAAATTACCCGGGAGCAGCCCGCTCCCGGAGACTGCCCGGGTAATCAGCTCTCGCTCGTGGTCCGTACGCACCTTTTGTGGATGCACGTCCCTCTGACTGACAGTATTTACATGTTTTTTTTTTAATAATGTTAACATTACCAAGCATTTCTTAAAGAGTGATTTTATAACAATTACCAGGTCACTCAGAAAGAATTGCGAAAAAAAGTTTTATGTATGAGAGACTGGTCAGTTATAATCTATTTAAAAAATATGATTATTTATAGGTAAAAATAGGTACGTTCCAATTTCTAAATTTCACATTTTTTGCGAGCTATTTTAAATTATCGTGCCTTATTTATTTTGTTGAACCTGACGTTTCCGTTAAAAATTGTTTAATTTAATGTGTAACAATCGCGAAAACCCAAGACAATATTATCGTGCCTCATTGAAAAATGGATATGCGCCGGGAACATTTTTGCGCTATGATTTTTACGATTTCAAGTGTCGCCTGAAAATGGACGAATTGTACGATAGACTTCAAATAGCATTCATGAATAAAGGCTCCTCCAAGGCAACCGTGTATCGTTAGTATAACGAATTCAAATGCGGTCGACTAACATTGGGGGGCAGAAAGAAGTGGTTGCCCTTTGACGGCTGTTACGGAAGAAAACTTGCTAGCAGTGAAAAATTTAATCTAAGACAATAGGCAAATTACGTATCAGGAGATTCAGTACATACTGCAGATTGAATCGGGAAACCTTCCCGAGATTCTGCACTTGCATCTTCGCGTGAGGACTCCACCGTTCTAACACTTCCTGAGTGTTAGCTAAAATGCCACCAGCTTTACATTTTATCTTGTCTATACTGGATGCTGACGAACCACCTCGAGACTTATTTACCTCTCTCCAGAAGAGTTTGGTATTAGCCTCGAAATTCTTCGTCAGCCTCTCTTCCTCAGTCATAAGTAGTCTTTCACGCTTCTCTTTCACTACAGCTTTGGTTTCATTCTTGCATCCATGGTATATTTCTTTCTTCTTCTCTTTCATACCATCACTCTGTTGCAAAGATGGTACGTAATCCAGCCATGCTTTCCTCTTTTTTTTCATGGAGGGTAGAACCTCCGCATACCATCAGGCATCTCCTCTCAGTGTTCTACGTCTCTTTACGCATCTACATGCTGCTTTCGTACTGTCCTCCATAGTTTTATTTAGAACTTTCCAACATTCGTCTACGTCTGGGTCGGAAAGACATGCGTTCGCAAGTGTTTCACTGACTAGACGTACGTACTCTTACACTTTCATCTTCTAATTCTTTCATGATCTAAAGGAATACGCACTCGCCAATGCTTCAGTTCTTGAAAAGGCCACAAACCTGCTTATCACCAGATAGTGGCCCGTTTTAAGAGTGGGACCTCTAAAGGCTCTTGTATCTATTAACAACTTTCGGAGACGTACATCTTTTAAAATCAAATCTGCTTTTTTCACTTTTCTGTTCATTCTGTTTCCATGTGTAAGTATGAATATCCATGTGATGTGATATTGTTCGATGTACATTTTAATATATAGTTCGTACACTCTTATTTTTTAAATTTCTCTCACGTGCCATTTTCACTTCAATTATATGTATACACACCAATGAATAATATTAGAATACAAATAATTGCTTAATATAATTGCATAAAAATAATACACAATGTAAGTTCAATGTCTCACAGAAATGAAGTTATTCTATGATATTCAATAACTAGACCATCTAGCTAGGGAACAGTCCACCTTAAAGGAGACCGTAACCAAAAGATCTTAGACAGTTGTTGTGTTACGAGTGAGTGAATTTACCAGAAAGTTTTTAAGAATTGTTGCAAGCGGCAGGAATGTTAATGCATGATAATTTAAAGGCTGGAAAAAGATGACGTAACCTTTCGGTTGGTTATTTACGGTCAATTATGTCTATGTCTTAAAAATATATTCTTCTTTGTTTGAATATTTTTACTAGCGTCTATGCGTGAGGCATTAGGGCGTTTGTCCACCGCCGCCGTCACCGGGACGTCACCGAGAACGAGATTATTTCGGGCCGAGTTTAAGATGACGTGACGGCGATCGTGTGTCCACCGCGCCGATATATCGGTGGCTCAGTTCTAGAGCTTTGTCGTGTGTGGTAGTCGCGCTTGCCTTTTTAGTAGAACAAAACAAACTAGGAGGATGGCTAGTTTCAACCGGCGACAATAAAATTGCTTCTTCTGCTTTTGTACGTTCGAAGGCGTAGGCGATGTAAAGAATTTTGGATTCATCCGCTAATACGTGAACGATACATCACAGGAGCGTTTTATGTACTTCACGACAAGTTGCGGCAGTATGAACACAAGTTTATTAACTACTATAGGATGACCACGACTACGTTCGATTATATACTATGCCACATAAAAGGTGCCATCACACTCCAAAACACGAACTACAGGGCGTGCATACCACCAACTGAAATGTTGGGCTCCAAAAAGACGCAAACTTCGCGCCACGCATTTTTTGTCAAAATTTTATCTTTGGACACATCATTTGTTTTAACCCACAAACAGTCTTTACTCTCTACAATTTCAATTAATATAAATATCCTATTTGAATTTCTTAGCCATTTTTTACAAATTTTATGATAGACAAGATAAAAACCGGACGAACGGCACGGTGCGACGGTAGTGTGTGGACAAGAACAAACGTGTTTTGTATTGCCGGCACATCGGCCCGTCATAAAACCGTGCCGAGTTCTAGCGGTCACGCCGAGCTACTCGAAACATCGGCGGCCGGGATGACGGCGCTCGGGTGACGGGCGTGCGGTGGACACATGGCTATATTAAATGTATGTATCGCTAAATCGGCGCCGTCATCTCGTTCTCGGTGACGTCCCGGTGACGGCGGCGGTGGACAAACGCCCTTACGCAGTCATTCTTTTCAACAAAGTATGTAAGGAATTTTAGACGATATTTCAAAATTAAGTACTTTAGGTTCCATAACAATAACATTTTTAGGAGTAATTAAAACAAAGTAATTTGGCACCAACAATTAATTGCGATTTTAGATCACAAAACATGCGTGATAATAGTACCAACTTTCTAAATTAATTAATTGGCTCGTTCTACCATGATGGAAACTAGCAAGGGCAATTTCACTAACATCTAAAGCAATGCTTGGCACGCCAACTGAGTACGTACCCTAACTAGCGCTGGCGTGAAGACATTGTATACTAATAGAAATGGTTTGTTTATCACTACATCACGTGCTGCTGGAATTTGTTATATCTAGAAATTAGGCATCTTCCACAACTACTAGTTTATCCCCCTTGCACCCTTTTATGAAGAAGGACTGTCAACTAGGCGTTTTTCGGGTGAAAACTAGATTCTCAACTTATTAGACAAAGTAGTGGTCGATTGAGCTCTAGGGTTTTTGTCCCATTATCAGATGACGATTGTCATTAAACTAAACCAGCGTTAGATTTTCGATATTTAAAAATCCACTCGTAAAAATCGAATCGTCTTCACTTTAGGCGGCAGACCTCTTGATGATTATGTCTACTATGATAAGCCACGTGCTTACTCAGTCAATTAGTTTGCGTATGGAACTTCCTTAGCTAGTGGATAAAGATTATCTCAGTAAGTTGCAGGTTTCTACAACCAAACCATTCGAAAGACTACTAGGGTCGCTATGTGGATATGACACGCTCAAGTTTTACCATGAGACGGGGTTGTAGTTAACCCCTCCATCATAATCAGCAAGTTACGCCAATATATTGTCAATATTAAAAAATGTCTAATATTCCTTAAATCATACGTAAACTTAACGTTAATATTTAATTGGTTCTGGCATCAGAGTCTCTATCGAAGTTACCAGCTTGGGCTGCTCGAGGGTTTGTATAAATAAACGCCGTTGATAGCTAGATATTATTAAAAAAAAAATTGTGTCAACCTGCATATCACTTTGCACCTGCATATGACTCGGTTAAGAGACAAGCTGAAAGAATTGTCGACAATAATACGGTAAGAAAAGTTGAAAAAGTTCAGTTGGTCTGAAAGAGAGCGTCGGTGTTAAAATAAGAAGAGGCATGCTACATGTCCGAACCAACGGGTTGTAGAAAGAATGCAAGATGAAAGAATGACGAAGCAGATATACAATGCAAAAGTGGAAGGATGTAGGAGCCGGGGAAGGCCAATACTTACCTACCATGACCAAATTGGTCGTGTTCTATCAGAAGGTGATGTCAGGAACCCTAGAAACCAGCGAACGTGCATAAGAAGAGCAATGAATGTTAAAGAAGCGAGTGAGATATGTAAGGATCGAGTCACGTGGCGCTCGGTTCTCTCTGCCTACCCCGCAAGGAATTTGGCGTGAAGTTATAGATAGAAAATTCGTAAGCTTGCGATCTTGCTTGTCGTATATTGAAACCCTTTGTACCCTAACCTGAAGATAATTGCATCTCTTTGTCTATCGAATGTATATACGAAGATTGTGATGAAAGAACTTGTTTGATATGATGCCTACATTGGCAAATAATTTTCATACTTCAGGAATATCTAAGTTTTTCCTAAGTTATTCATGGAATTCTTCAAGAAATGTGTGAACAGGTTTTTGAGAGTCGGCAACGTATTAGTGACGCTCCTGTTGTTGTAAATGTCCATAGGCTACGGTTACTGTTTACTGTCAGGCAGATCGTATGCTTGATTTCCACCTTAGTGGTTAAAAAAAATCATAGCTGTCGCCCAATTACCTGCGAAGGTTCTTCCAAGCCATTACAACATCAGTTTTTCAAAGAAGCCCTGAAAATATCTTTTACAGGAGCGGCAATGCGGGAGTGATACTCCTGGTGTAGCAAGCGTCCATAGACTACGGTAACTCCTCACCATCAGTCAGATGTTAGCCTTATTTCCCTGCTTAGTGGTATAAAATAGGACTTATTTATTATTACTGAACATAGGTAACTGTGCTTTAATCGATTGTTAAGGTATAATGATGCTTAATTGTTGATGAAATACAACTTTAACAATGACATTATATGAAAAGGTGAGCAACATACACAATAGCGATAAGAACTCCATGAGTACACTCAAAATAATGTAAAGGCTTACATTCGCTGAAAATCGTATTGCGAAATTGTAGGTAAACTGTTTGGTTGATGGTACTTGACAGTGCAGATTAATAAACAATTTGATGATTGTATTCGATACCAGTTTCAGCTCCCTTCTTGTGACTTAGAAACTGAACGATGCTGAAGAACGGCGAAGAAGAACTCTATCCCAATACTTTTATTTTACTTAATTATGTTTTAAATCGACGACGAAGAGGTCACTAAAAGTCTAGAACCTCTTCAACTTCTTAGGGGCATTGGCTCGCTATTCGTATTTTACCGCCTTTACCATGGTGAGTGCTCTGAAGAACTGTTTTCCCTTATCCACCCTCTCCCTTCCGTCATAGAACAACTCGTGTAGGTTTGCGATGTCATCATTCCACTGTCAAGAACATTTCTTCGCGTACAAAAATGTTCGGCAACTCCTATCTCCGTCGTACTATTAAGAAGTGGAACGCCTTGCCTGCACGTGCGTTTCCTCCTGTCTACAACATGGATCCTTTAAACGAAGCATGAAGAAGCACCTCGCGGGCCAGCATAGCACCATCGACTGACAGGACACTGTAGTCTTTTGTCAGTTGCCGCTGCGATTTGGTCAGGCGAAGAGGGGCCACTATGCTGAGCGTAAATAAAAAAAACTTAATGTCTGGAATTAATTAATCAGCCATCTTGAGTGTAAATGGCCCACAATCGTTCTTGCTGCTCAACTGCACGCAATACACTCCGTCACCTTGGTTAACGAACTAGGCCATTATGATAAAGAAGAATGACACCAGAGTGTATAAAACGTTTATGCATGTGGTGCCTGATGGTAAGTGGTCACCATCGCCCACAGACATCAGCAACACCAAAGGGCCACTGATCCGTTGTCAGCCTTTTTAGGGAAACATATGCTCTTTTCTTGAAGACACCTATATCGTATTTGTTCGGAAACACCGTTGAGTGAAGTTGATTCCACAATTTCACCGTACGTAGTAAAAATGCCTCAAAAAGCGTACTGTAGTGGATTGCCACTCATCAAGCTTGTGAGGGTGAAAATTTTGTTTGTGGCGAGTGGTACAATAGTGGAACTCAGCGGTTGGTATTAAGTTGAACAGCTCCTGCGATCACTCCCCAAGATACAATTTGTACAGTACACAAAGAGAAGCAACTTCTTCTCTTCGTGTACAAAGCGAGTCCAGCCGAACGGAGATCACTGGGTCGTCGGCGATTCGAACTGCTCTACGTTCTATGCGGTCAAATGGAGTAAGCAAATATTGTGGCCAAACATGTGAACAGTATTCCATGTGAGGCCGGACCTGGGTCTTATAAAATTGAATGGCGGTTAAGTATCGTCTAGCTCTATCGATCACACCAATCTTCTTGGACGCCAATTAAGCTTTGCTCTCCAGGTGACCGCGAAACTGTATATCGCTCGATATGACGATACCCAGGATACCGATGCTAGGCGTAAAGCTGATGGGTATACCTTTTAATCGAGGAGCTACGATAAATGGGAACTTTCGCGGTAAATGCGATGCGCACACTTGTGTCTTCGTAACATAACGTCAATAGGAAATACCTATACGAAACTATAAAACGCGACATGTTAATAACGGTCGACCCCTATTTCCGAGATCATGATTTCCTAGTAGTGATATCCGGGTGCCATTACATCATTACAGTAATCAGCGAGGAAATTACTACAATGTCCCCTTGCGACGGTCACCTATAATGACCAGAAGTACAAAATACTTACAGCCCCTACTGTACACTACTGTACACAGAATGGATAGTTCTCCGGTAATCCCCGGTGAACACCAAAATGACAATGAATAGTGAGTATATTGCAGTTTCAGGCTAACCAAGCAGACATGAAACTCTCAACGAATTTAATCGAAAGAATTAGTAGGGGTAGGATGATTTAGGATTTTCAGTCGCCAGCCGAATAATGTGAGCGATAAGTAAAGGCTGGAGAGACTACTAGTCAAGTCAAGTGGAACTTATCTGCTACAGTTAACTTGTTATTTATGATGGATTTGGTACCAATAATGATTGATTCACTTAAGGGTCGGGCATTTTAATGTTCCAACCAGATTTTAATCATATACCTCTGTTACTTGCAAGAAATTCGGAATTCAACTCTCCTGACGTCATAAATTGTTTCTCTATACTCTTGATTTGTCATCAAACACTCGCGGAAAGGAGATTGCACAATTTTAAACGAAAAGAATTTGCCGTGGCATGTTTAGGCATCTATCACCACACGAAGTTTGTTGATGCTTATTTGTGTAGATTATTAGGGTGTGGATTCCATAGATTCAGCCGTTTTGTTGCAGAGGATTTTTCTGTCACGATCAGAATGGGAAATGAACTCCCCCTGCTGAGGTATTCCCTAAAGATAGCACGTGATTCTTCAAGAAAAGCATGTACAGTACCATTTTTAACAGGGTCATGAAGGTTCTGTCAGAGTTCATAGGCTGCGATGACTGTTTCTCATCAGGCAGGTCATATGCTTGTTTCTTATCTTAGAGCAGCGACCAAAAATCGCAAAAATCACGCGATCGATATTCGGCGAGTAGTTGTATAATAATTACTTGGAATATATTAAGATACAGTTTGGCGAAATAATAAATAAATATTGTCGGACAAATTACACAGCGCCATCTAGCCCCAAAGTAAGCGGAAGCTTGTGTTATGGGTACTAGACAACTGATAAACATACGTAAATACATACTTATTATACATAGAAAATACCCAGACCAAGACAAACAGACATGTTCATGCACACAAATGTTTGTACTGTGTGGGAATCGAACCCACGAGCGTTGGTGTCAAAGTCGCGTAACAGCGTGTTCCACCACTGCGCCACCGAGCTCGTCTTTTAATAAAATAAAGTAAATGTAAGGAAAATTGTACGTTTAGGTATGTGAAACTTTCGGCTGCGTAATTTAGACAGGTGAGTCACTTAGTGGCATAAAAATAAAGTCGTCAGCTTGTACATACCGTTTTGGACAAATACAGGCAATACTTACACGAATACACAACCACAGTAGAGTAATAAAATATAACCGTAGAGCGAACAGCGCCCTTAATCTTTTTAGACATAGGTAAGTTTTTCACTTAATTTATGACAATGTTTACATTAAAGCGGTATGATCGTCACTTTTAAACGACTTAAAAAAGTGTAGTTCTTTCCGTGTTTGCAGCGACAATTTGCGAAAAAATCCCTATATTTTTTACATTTTTTTATCAATTTCGCGAACAGAGAGTGCATTATAAGGGTGTCGGTGTTTCCAGTCGTTTCGAAGTACGAGCCACAATTTGACTCTGAACTTTGAATCGTATAATTTCTCACGTCTGCATGAAAGCGACGATTTCCGATATTTCCTTAAAGTTATCCTGCTATTTATATATGAGACAACTGCCGATATTATATCCAGTTCACAGGTTATTGCAGGCAGCATACGTGTGCATTAAATTACAATGATTTATTGTGGGACGTTATTTTCACCATTATGGAGACCACATTCCGCGGGCGGCGTGAGTGAACCGTCCGGGCCTGGTGTTGTAAACGTAAGGCGTTAGTCGTAAACACTTTGATTTATTTAAGTACAGACGTCCATTTTGGTTCGATTGTCAGAGAAGCCATGCGAATGACCAGGATTGTTACCAGTTCTGAGATCGAACTTCTTTTTATAGCCACTTCAATGCCGGCTTTGTGTCTAGAATTCTCGCCACTAGTGCCTACGAATAATACGAGTATAGTTAATGTATATAATATGGTTAATGTATAACAAGGGTATTTTAGCAAGTTGGCCATCCCCTTTATATTTTATCAACTAGGAGTCGGATGCGCGCACTATCGGTTCCGTACATTAAACTTATAATGAACTTCTTTTGTAAAAAAAAGTTTGTTAAAACGTGTTAATTATAAACGATTTTGTTTGCGATATTATTAGTTGATTTTGAAGTTATATTATTAGGATTATTTTCATAAGAGTAGTAAATGCTAAAGAAGAGATATATGTGTGTAAGGACCGCGTCTAATAACACTCGCTTCTCTCTGCCTACTCCGCAAGGGACCTGAATGAGGATATGGACTATATAAAGAAAGAGATTCTATGTTCATAGCGAAAGTTTTTAATGTACCTAACATAGGTACATTAAAAAACACAGATAGCTCAGGTATGGCACAACGAATTTGAGAATTTGAATGATTCAAATTACAATTTAAGGTAGATTTGAATTTCCTCTCATATAAGGTAAGTTTCAGTGACGGTGACATAAAGAGCAAGTAAAAGGAAAGGAGGAGAGGAAGTGGTGGAAGAAAACAGTCTGAATTTTCTGGAGAACCACTTTCCTCGATTAGCTCTTGACACCAGATATGAGGAGAGAAATGAGGACTGATGATAATTTAACTTAATTACCGGATTAGGGAGGTAAAGAAACAGTGGTGACACCAAAAACAAAGTACCTAGAACACAAAACAATAAATACACTGGTATTTATAGTCTTGTGTTCTAGATATTTTGTTAGACAACCCATGTCGATAAAAAAATTACTAACATACACTGTGTCACACAGTCTGATGCATATTCATCAGGCTGTGTGACACAGTGTATTTTAGTAATTTTTTTTCCTTGATGTTTATGAGAGTGATAAATTCTGCAAAAAAAAAAAAATTCTATACTAGCGTTCTTAGTAAAACTTTATTTACAAACTCGTACAAATTCTATAGTGGTTTATATTGATTTCACTATATATCTTGTTTGCATTTCAGGGTACGAAATGGGTGAAAAAAAGGGGCATGAAACTATCGACTTGTTACGCAAATTTTTTTTTTTTAATTATTAAGACATTATGAATGGCAAAATTACGTTAATTTAAACGTCACATAAAATCCTACATGAAGACCAATAGGAATTCTAAATCTACAGTTCATGTTTCATGTGAATTGGTCAAAGCAGTGCTAGACAATTTAATACAGGACGATTTACAACTGTTCTATGTCTAAACGAGTTAAAGTTAAAGGCTTTTGATTTTCCAGCAAAACTCGATGACGACGATACCGTAGTATTTAATACTAAGCGACACTAGCTCTAAACTGGATTGAATCTTATTTAAGAAATCAATTACTGTTTGTAGACGAACACTAAATTTAAACGTTCTTCTCAAACGCACAAATCTACCTGAAACATAAAGAATTAGGAGTGCCGCAAGGGAGCGGCTCAGACCATGGTTATTTTAGTTAGTATATTGAGCATAATGGTTTACATGAAACTAAGTTACAAAAGTATACTTCTCGCGGATGAAATTACAGTGATTACTGCCTCTAATAAAAATGGTACACAGAATAACACAATGATGAACAGAATAACACAAATTAGATTAGGAATACTTTAACGCTTGTATTACATAAGTTTAATATATTCGTAATTAACAATCTAATAAGTCGAAGACTATAAAATTATTTTATAAATTTTAATAAATTTAATTATCAATCGTAATTTTAAGCTATGACAAAACTATTAAACAAATAGGGCGGCTTTTCTTAGTCTAGTACTAGCTGTGCCAGCGACTTCGTCCGCGTGGAATATTATTTATTTATATTAATAAAAATAAATAAAATTTCTAAAATATATAGTAGCTTATTACATCTAGCTATCTGCCAGTGAAAGTCCCGTCAAAATCGGTCCAGCCGTTTCAGATATTAGCCGGAACAAACAGACAGACAAAACTTGTAAAAATATTAATTTTAGTATATGTACCGTGTATACAAAACATATGTATTTAGTAAAAAGAGGTTATTTTAATATTACAAACAGACACTCCAATTTTATTTATCTGTATACATACCCAAAATTTTATTGGATAAAATAAATATAATCTGTAATAAAATATATAATAAAAGTAGCAAAAATATTAAACAGCTGCGCTTTGACCTGCGTAAAAACTCTTTTATTGTAGTCAGTTGTACTTATTTATTTTGTTATTAAACGCTGTAATTATTAAGTGATTTATTTAAATTTATTAATTTAAAATAATGTTAATATTTAATAATAATTGCATGCCATGTAATATGTACAATAGTTAAGCCTATTTGTAAAACTTTCGCTGATACATCTAATGTGTATTATATTATTTATGCGCACACAAAATAATTATGTGTTTTAGTTTAATGAAATTTTAAAATATACTTACTTTTAAATTTATAAAGAACGTGGAGAAACTAATGGAAATATTAGATAACGTTATACAATGATTACCGATTTAGCTGATGATTTAGCAGTATATCTTATCTAACCCTTTTTACAAGAGTAATGCTATTTGCGCATTCACGTGCACCATGCACGTGAATGCGCCTCAAATAAGACCTTTTCTACTTACTGACAGGATGCAGGTGAGGTTGTCTTTGGGACTAAAATTGCTGGCGAGCCTCTTGAACCCCAATATACTAAAATGACTGGCAATTGACGGACATTTATTACTACGTAGCCGTACACATATTCCTAGAGTGTCTAAATCATATTCAAGACAGGTTGTGAGCTAATTATAGAGCTTTACATCATTTACATATCAAGCGGCTGTAATGGGATAACAACCTATTCTTTGGACGAGTTTGCGGTGGCCGCTTTTTGCCAGCGCTCGACTCAGGCGCGGAATAAGGGATCGAAAGAACGTATATGGACACATTATGCAAATGAAAGTAAGGTAGTCGGGTTGCTGTGGGCTCAGAAAACATAGACCACTATCTCCATTTCATACAATAAAACCTTTTAAATAAATAATGACAAAGGTTTGACATCCATGAAATTTCTTATTCTGACTCGTACTTAATTGTTAAATTGGAACTCGAAAACCGTTTCAATTTGCACAAAATTAAATTCATGGCTCAGCAGATAGTTTTTGATTGCCACATAATTTACGATAAGTATTTGGCACTAATAACGCTTCCACGTATATGTGTTTCTTTGGCTGTGTATGTATGATTGGGAACTTTGGATACTGGTTGAATATCTTGTGCTGTGAAACGCGCGGACTCGCCACAGGCACTGGATGCGGGCGATTACGCCCATTATTTTAACTGGCAATGGCTTCACATCTTTCGCCTTGTTTTACTGTTTAAAAGCTTCCAGTATTGAATTTATTTTCTCGTAAAATACAGAAGCAGTTGCACATTTTTAGGTTGAGAACGGCTAAACGAGGGATTTTTATGTGGATTTGGAAAAATTATATTTAAGCCTATTTCGTTATCGACAGGGTTAATTATTTTTAATTTTGTATTTAAAAGTTATTTGTATTTGAGTTAAAATTCAAAATTTGTAACTAGTCGTTGTTCAAAATCCCAACTTGTCCATTTTCTTAATAATAATATTTAATAACATTAGCGATACCATCTTTGAGTTTTTAGTTCCAGTGCAAGTGGTGTAAATGACTTACATCATTTTTAGAGTCAATGTTAACTTCATATTGGCATTTTGACAATTTAATTTACTTTACTTTTTATTATAGCGAGTGTAGAAGATTTGTAATTTTACATCACTAAGAAACTACTGGTTATGATTAAACTGAAAATTATGCGCTTTATAATACACTAGTTCGGGAGAAATTGAGCGGAAATATTGTCTACATACCTACATACACAGACACAGTTATTCTTTCAAAAATGGTTGTTGTTGTTGAATATCTTTATTGTACGATAAATTAAAAATAAGTTACAATGAAATTAAAACTAATGTTACAAAGGTAAAAGTAAAAGGTAAAAATGGTATAAGATAATTAGGCTGCTTTGAGACATAAACATAATCTATGAATGAAACTTTAGTTTCAATCATTGGTGTAATTAAAAATAACTTGGCCTATAATGCGACGTTATTTTATTTACGTTATAACGGCCATAAAATAAATATTTCAATTGCCACTCAGTTATTTAAGGTCATCAATTCGCTAAAGAGACAGAATTCAAGAGGGATGAATTGCACAACTACGAAGGGGTTCACAAAATTAATTGACGGGGAGAATGAGAGCCTAGATCAACCCCTGGAGGGTTCCTGGGGTTGTGTGATCTAGGCTCGGCAAGGTTCATATATTATATATTGTTAATGCACGTTGTGCGGATTATTAAAAAAAATATATATCATTTTTTGTAAGTTGTGCCAAGAACAACCATAAAATACATTATTCGTTCTTTTGTAGTTATAGTTAATGTAAAGGACATCTCAAGCTTTAACGATACGGTCAAGTACGGTTCATCTTTAATAAAGTATTGATTTAAACTATAATGCTGTAACTAATAAAGACTAATCAACATTTTCACTGCATGTTTTCAAATAATAATTTATTAACTACTCTTGAAGAAAGTAATTATTTCCTCATGTTCAATCATATATGCAGAGTTGCTATCTATCCCGATTAAATCGAGATAATTTTACCAATTTTAGATATTTGTGTTTTATGTCCCAATAACAAGGCTGGCGAGACCGTAATTGTACCTATTTTCATATCATGGTGGGGTCATCTGTAAATAGCTTTGGTAATTAGCCGGTGCTTTACACCAATTGGAACCAATGCTTTTTTGTTACTTGAGTAGTGTAAAAAAACTAAAAGTACTTGTACATTTTTAGTAGATGATTTGATGATAGAATTATAAATTAATACCTGCGTCTAGTCAGAAGATGTTTCGAAGTTTCTGAAAAGCTGTAAAATGAAAACCTTTATATTGCACTGCCCTCTTCGTCAGCATAAAGCTTTCTTCAACGAGTTTATTAAAAACAATAACACTATTACAACGTCAAATAATATAAACATTACCACTATCTATAAAATTATTAGTCGCTGTTAATGTATTTTTTAATTGCCCGCCAGAAAAACCTGCAGATCATTCCAGCAAAAGTTCGTCGATCTTAACAAACAAGGTTAACAACAGGTTCAGTACAGATCGGCTGACTGTTTAGCCTGCAGCAGGACCCGGTGCGCTGGCGACACGGTCAAAGCCCTATCTGGACTTAAAAGATACTCACGAAACTATTACTCCAGACTCGTCTCTGGCGTAGCTTACGAGTGCACTGTAGCGTTTGCGGCATATATGTCACCAGCCTTATTTGTCATAATCACTGAACCCGGGAAAAGTGTTGAGCTCCATGCGTGCGACTGGCACGGAGTCTAGGGACAAACTGAGCAAATTTCTGGGTGTCCGTGATGCGTGACGGGTGCACGTGCACGATGCGCAGACGCATCTTGACTAAACGCGTCGAAGCGTCGATGTGTGGCGGCCTAGCGGCCAGAAGGCAGCGCGCGGCGTCTCCGCCGTGCCTACAGATCACCTCTCATTTTCACCACTTTGTCGGCTTGTTTTGACGATAAGCTTCTAACCTTACGTCATGATATGTGAGGCAATAGATTTCTGTAACATTGTTATCTGATGAATTCAATTTTACGAAGTATTAATAAGTAGGTAGGGTTCCTCGATGATGCAATGTATCTAAATCATACGGTTTGGTAGCAGCGGGGTCTTTTTCGCTACGATTTTATTGTTAATGAAAGTTAATTCGTCACTCGCTAACCGTTTATTTTTCGGTCGAGAAACACTTTTAACGACATTTAATTGTGGTCTATGAGAACTAAGAGTGATTTAACGTACTACAGTCATTAATTTATGCCAGCCATTAGAATGGAAAATGTGTGTCACACACAATAGCATGAGCACCTCGACAATGTTACGTTTTCTCTTGTATCTTGGTTTGAGTCGCATGCCTACAATGGGAAAAGAAAAACTATAATGTAGTGAATGTGACGTTACAAGTACGTTTATTTAATTTATTAGCATTATTTTTCATAGTACTAAGTAGTACTAAATATCAATGTAAAGTACTTATAGTACTAAGTATCAATGAAGCATTTTATTTTATACTAACGACCCGCGACCCGCCCCGGCTTCGCAGGGGTGATCCGAACTTCACAGGATTTCCTGTTGGGCTAATCCCAGGATTCCGTGAAAATTTCATCAAAATCGGTTAAGCCGTTTTGGAGTCCATGGGGAACATCACACACCTCCAATTTATATATAAGATTTTTACATATATATAAGACTTTCGACGCACTACAACACGAATATCATATTGAGCGTACTAACTTATGTATCTATCATATTTTTAAAACAATCATCATTGTTATTGCTTTTAAAACAAGGATCCCTTTCAAGTTTAATTGCAGCATGAAAGAGGTGGTTCCTTCGTAATATAAATTGTTTTCATTCACGATCAACATTATTCGTTCTGTAATTATTTATTCATTATATTATTTTCTTTATTTGAAAGCCGTGCTCTCCGCTATAATTATTTTTAAAACGTCGATTATACGTGACTGTGACGTCCGTCTCGTCCTCCGATGGTTCCGTATGTTCTTACATTCCTTAACTTAATTAAGTTGAATTAGGAAAGAAAATAAAAACATTTCTTTTCGATTTTTCATGAATTCTATAAAAATACATTTGATCGTTGTAGTTTCCCTATAAAATATGAATTATCTTTATATGTAGTATTAGTAGTTATGTAGGTACATTAATATTTTGTAAGAGCTTATATCAAAATAGTAAAAATAATGAATGTGCTCATCAAGGATTCCACTATGTTTATTTCCAAAAACCTATTTTAGCTATTATATTTTAATCCCACTCTAATCTTTTACATGCTATTTTACAAAAACTAAAACCGGTATATGTGGTGGTCCACATGTTAAGTGATTATGCCAATTTTCATTTGTATGTCTAACACTTTTTGATAAGCAAGATAAGTGGGTCGACTATCTGACGTAGTATAAAAAAGTAACCTAATGAATGGTACTTCTAACTCTATATTTCCTTAGCTTAAGGATCTAAATTGAGGTTTTCTTTACTCAACTTTGTGAAATTAAAGCTAGAATTATATTCGAGTGAGGGGTCGCCCGGTCGGTACCTTATATATAGTATTGTTTATGTATAGGTACCCTCGGAGCATTACAACGGCTGAATGGACTTTAATCAACGAGGAGTCTACCCATACGTTTAAAATGGTTATATTATGGTCACATAATATTTGTTTTTCAAAAACCAAAATAGCGGCCGTATAAACAAAATGGCCATAGGTTTTTGTTTGAACGAATAGTTTTATCACATTGAGCGGCTACTCTTTTAGTTAAGGTATTTGTAAATCTAAGGTTTCTACAATATTTAACAGACATGTGTTACTTTGAAGGATTTCAACCTGAAAGTGTTGTAATTTTCTTAATTATTACAATATGAATATCATAACGTAAGCTTATCGTAAAGACACCGATAACATGTTCTGCTGATAATTGTTTAGCAGGATTCTATACTTTCGGGTGAGAGTGGCTATGAGTCTAAAGAGTATGGAAACGTCTTTTGTAACCTGCTTGTAATTTCTATATTTCTACCTTGGCATTAACTATCTAACATAATAATTTACATATTTATAACTTCTTTAGTAGTTTTAATATTGTCAGAAGCTTGTCATAAACTTCGCCATACCTGTAGGTACTGATAAATATTTAGGTATTTTTTATTTAATGCCATTTCCAGATGGGATTTAGATATCTTCGTCGATAGATATAAGCTGGAAAATTTGCCTCGTGACGATGTTAATTATAATAAACAATAGTAAAATTTAGATTTATCAAAAACAGCCCAACATTTGATATTAATAATTTAAAATTTTGCATGGCGTGGCGTAGGAATCAGATAAACGTTAAAGATATTCGAAATAATATAATTCGGTTCTCCCTGCCTACCCCACAAAGGGTTTGGCATGAAGTTATAGATAGATAGAAATAAAAAAGCAGTGTTTACTGAACTCAATAAAACAAGTCAACCGCACCTGAAAAAATGGTGAGCCCATTTGTTTCATTTATTAATAATCGCAACTGTCTGTGGTCAGCTCCGACTTCTATCATTAGATCAACTCGAACGCCAGCAAAATTATGTATTTAATTGGAAGTTCTGTCTGATCGAAAATTTTGTTCGATACCGAATCTCCGATCGCACTTCTATGACATTTACATTACAGGCCAGTAGAGGGTAGATCTACACTAATAGTAATAACCGATACCGGAACGTGTCACAATCAATAAAATAGTGAAAATACATTTTTCGTTATTAAAATGAAACATTTGCGCAAGGCACGAGTCGTCGATGCCGATGCCACTTTCCGTTCCGCATCGACGGGCCCATTGACGAGCGTTTCTTTGACGTGATAGTGTGGACAGACCACACCTGATTATTCTCATATGTAACCTCATTCGTTCATGCGTGATGTACACAGATTCATTGAAAATATTTACAAAGAATATAATTACGAATTATAAAACGCTACATCATATACCTAAAGTCATGCAAAGTAAAACAGTAGTAGTGAGGTGTAAGTAGCACACCTTTACCTTAGAGCTCGCCTGCACATGGCATACCCGGCGAAATAACAAACAAGGCGGCATAACAAAGGCAATTGGTAAAAGATTTAATAAGCTTATACAAGACCACAGCCGAATAACAATTAAGTTATTCTTCTCCTGCGGGTGATGAGATGACTAGTTATATAATAGAATTGAGTATATAAGTTTCGTGTACATACGTTTAGTAAAACTGCGATATACGTTTAAATGACACTAACTAACGTATAGGAAACTGGAACACTTGCTGTTTTTTGAGAAGTCTTTTAGTTTTCTTTTTATGAGCTTGTCACCTCAATCGAATGTCAGTGTCAAACGTTGTTATGTTGGGCGAGTAGTGTCATATTAATGTTACATATCACGACCATACTGCCACGGATCATCCTAAATCAACGACTGTCCGAACTGGCTGTACCTACTGAAAGTTTCTAACTAGTCTGGCCAGAAATACTGTTACATAGAAACTTTTATTTTTTTTAACTCTTTAATTAATTTAAATTTGGAACGCATTTATTATGTTAAAAACTTCTTTCGATTTCCCACCGTTTAACATTATTTTTTTCAGTTTTGTATTTATTTACAATATAGAATGGGGTGTTAAAGAAAATAGGATTGCAATGATTGCCTCACACAAAGTGGGTATAGAGCCGTCGGTCATATTCAAGACACTTCAAAAGCTATCACCCGTATGTTCGAATATCATACTATCGACAGATATACCAACACTTCCTCTGTTGCAGACCATAAAAGATAGAGGCGACCGCGTTCTGTTAGAACTACAAAGGTTGTTAATGATGTTAAATCCAGAATTCGCCGAAACCCCATTAGGAAATAAAAAATCTTATCGCAAGAAATGAAGATTCCCGCTAGGACTCTGTTGCGTATAATAAAACAAGACCTGAAGCTCGACGCTTATGCTTATGCCCTAAATCAATCCCTACAGTTGAAGAGAGTTGATCGATTAAAACGCCTTCGGTCCCGATACACAGCTGAAAGTCAGTTTGCGTCTGTAATGGTGAGGTGGGGGGTCTTATCAAGGAGTACAAAGCTTAATTTTTGTGAAAAACGAGTGAAAACTTCAGCTAATGTGTACCAAGAAACTGTCTTGGATCGTGTTGTGAAACCTCTCAGCAATACACTTTTTAAAAATGTACCGTGCTGGAAAGTCCACCGGGGCTCTGCACCTGGTCACAAATCACGAACTACCCTAGCCTGGCTAGAAACCAACGTTCCGGATTTTATAAGAGTTGATGACTACCCTCGTCTAGCTCAGATCTGAACCCCTTAGACTACAAATTATGGTCCTGCTCGAAACGACACGCTGACATTGTGTTTAGAAATCTCTGGAACAAGCAGTGGCTAAATTTCCCATGGAAACAGTGCGTAAATCCATAGATTCGTGGTCAGACAAATTAAAGGCCTGTATCAAAGCCAGAGGTGATCATTTCGAATAGAATCATTTTTTTGCTGAGATTCCCATAAATATATATACATATAGGTTTTATCAAGATTACATTCACTCCGGGAGTGCCGGCAGAAGTGAAAACTTGAACATTGTGCTTTTTTTAATATTTTGTAATGGTTAGGGAACAATTTCGCACGAATTGCTTTATTTATCAGTATAAAAGTACTATTTCGAGCCACAGCAGTCACCATCCGTGGATACGCGTAGCAGGCTGTAGTACAAACAAACACGCACGCATACTCGCGCAAGCGCCCTGCGCCGCTTAAATCAAACAGCGATGTTGATAAACTACGTTGAACGAAACGCGTAAGCGTCAAAAATTTCATGGCGCTTAGAACGTTTTGGTCGCGAGAAAATAATGCCCTATGAACGATCTAGTGCTTCATGTTTTTTAATTGTTTAATTAGAGGTAACTAATGTTTTAGCGCTGCAGCGAACTTAAGTTCTAATTCTCACCAAAATCTTACGGTAAGGGTCACGTGTCCTGACGCGAGTTTAGCATTTTTTACTCATCCCAAAAAGTGCACAACGCCGCTAAAGACGTTTTCACTTCAAAAATAAATACATATTCATTTGTGACAGAACTTATGGTCGGACTAGGTTATCGCGTTATGACAACGAAATATTTAATGTTTTTATTGATATTTTAGACAGTGCTTCCACATTGGTAGTCCTTCTCTGAGGGGGAGACAATTTACTTAATCCTGGAGTGCATACCAATATAAAAATATTATATAAATACTCCTACTACCAAAAAAAGATATAACGTTCCCTATGCTATTAATTTTATATTTATTTATACCTCTCACTTGAAGGATGCCCTTCTAGTTTACTACTGTAAGTAGATATGTTATTTTTTTTAAATGAAAGTGATTAAAGTACAATGTCCGTAAAATATTTTACTAGAGCCAGCGAATCCGACCGCATGTATTTCAGTATCCCGTGGGAACTGCTTTTTCTCACTTTCTTTCTTTTTACTCGGAAAGGTCGTATCATAATGTAGAATAGCCTTAAACTTAATTATTCTAAACGCAAGTATTGAGATGTCAAATGTAAAACGATTTTATTATATCCGGCAGGTAGTTGCAGAGATTATCGTGCAGATAATAGACTTCTAAACAAGACTCAACATTCTTGTACACAAACCATATTTTTGTTGAGATTATCTTTACGCCAGGTTCTATGCGGGGTAGTCAGGAAACTTAAAAAAAGGTGGTCTTCACGGGATGCCCGGCAGATGTGAAACATTTTAGAGAATATTAAAATTATTAATAAATAAAAATTAAAAACCATCGGATTGATATAGTAAACAGCTCATGCAGAGAAGTAACGCAGTGTCTAGTATGCGCACACACACGACTCCCTTGTCGCGAGTGGCGGCGTAGAGTGGGCGTGACGGCATGAGAGAGCGTCATGCCATTTGCCGTCACGGCATACGGTTCGATTTTACTGCCAATGCGCGCCAATAGATGTTTCACATCAAAAAGAAGGATAAAATAAATCTATGTGGTTATCTATATTTTCACGTCAAGATTCTTGCGACGTAAGTAGTGAGACCTGAGCGCCATACGACTTGGTCGCTTAAACCACTCAGAAAGTGAGTTCTGTCCTTACATACCTCACTCGCTTCTTAACACATTCAGTGCCTTTTACGTGAATCTGAGGGTGGCGGTGCTATATTAGCGGTACCTACTCGGATCTGAGCGAACGTCCCCGCCTCCATTTTGTTCAAGCCGGGAAGGCACTCGTTGCGAGTAGTTGTTATTTTACGCGGCCACTCTGGCAATATCGTCAACTTAGGAATATAAATATTGGTTTCGTTATCAATTGTACGTACATACTATGTACACGATTCTTATGGAAAATCCCGGTTTGAGCATAATTCATCAATATATGCATACAACATTCACATACACTCACTGAACAAACCTTTCTGGTTTCGGTATTTATGATATTCTTGGATAAAACTGTAACATCTTTAGTGGTAATATCAGCGTTGGGATCCGAGTACTTGGCTACCAGACATGCTCTGTGCCTGTGCCTGACTACTCGAATCCGAAAAAAAGGTTCTAAAATAATAATAATAAAACAAATATTCATTTACGACATATTTCTAATCGTTAATATTAGGGGGTTAAAGTATGAAATTGCCGATTAGTACTGAAAAATAAAAACTTTTTTTTTCTAAGATGTAGTATATTTATTTAATCAAAATATTTACCCTCATTATCTATACATTGCTGCCATCTAATCGGAAGTATATTTATGCCTCTGCGATAGAACGCTGGGATTTAGATTCGATAAACTGTGTAACAGCATCTTGTACTGCCTTATGGGAAGAAAATTTTTTACCACGTAGAAAATTGCCCAAATTACGAAAAAAATGGTACTCAGTTGGAGCAAGGTCTGGCGAGTGTGGAGGATGATGATGTTTCTAACTGCAGCTCCTGTAGAGTTACAACGGTTTCTCGTGCAGTGTGATTTCTTGCGTTATCATGGAGCAATAATGGTGAAGATCGATTCACGAGTCGGGGCTGTTTTACTGCCAGTTTCGCCATCATTGTTCGAAGTTCGTCACAGTAAACATCTACTGTTATTGCTTGACCCAGAGCTGAGAAAGCTATAGTGAATAATGCCGTGAAGAGACCACCAAACAGTTACCATTACCATTTTATTGGTAAGCTTTGCTTTAGCGCACCGTTGAAGCGTTTGACCTGGGGCTAGCCATTGCATTTTTGCATTTTTCGCTTACGGTTATCGTAAAGAGTCCACTTTTCGTCTCATGTCACAATTCGATCCAATATTCCTTAATTTCTGTACCGATTCGACCAGGCAACACAAGTTTCAACACGCGTTCCTTTGTGCAGATCAGTCAAAACATGAGGCGACCATTTGTCATATTTTTTTATCTTATTGATTTGATACAAATGAGTCAATATTGTAGGTAATGGAGCATTAAACCATGCCGCTACTTCGACTCTATAATCTCATACTATGAAGGTTTAATCAAATCAAATCAAATCATTTATTTGCAGGCAAACACGGTAGTATACATTACATATACAGATCTTATATAACATTGATCGAGCATGTGGCGCCAACAATAGGCATACAAAAAAAAAATTGTATTAGTTAAAATTAGTAAAAAATTGGCCAAGTGCGAGTCGGACTCGCGCACGAAGGGTTCCGTACCATTATCTATAAAAAACGGCAAAAAAATCACGTTTGTTGTATGGGAGCCCCCTTAAATATTTATTTTATTCCATTTATTAGTATTTGTTGTTATAGCGGCAACAGAAATACATCATGTGTGAAAATTTCAACTGTCTAACTATCACGGTTCATGAGATACAGCCTGGTGACAGACGGACAGCGAAGTCTCAGTAATAGGGTTCCGTTTTACCCTTTGGGTACGGAACCCTAAAAACCATAATGTAACAATGTCATTGAGTCGATTGTAATAAAATCAATTTGTCTAAATTGTACACAAATTAACTTTATCGAGTAAATTACTATAAATTGTGGGTGGATATCTTTAAAATTGAATTTTTGCGAATTCATTCACGTCATAGATGCTGTTCCTACTAAGTAGCTTATACAATGCCTTCTGGAAGGTATTCATGGGTAGATCCTTCAAATACTGCGGTAACATGTTAAATAATTTAATAGACATATTGTAACTATTTCTTGCAAAACACGTAGTCTTATGATAGGGTCCAACTTAACGATTAGGGTATCTGGTATTAAATGTCAAAATTTCATTATTTTTTGTGTATAGGTGTAAGTTTTTTTTTACAAACCTACACATGTCAAAAATGTACATAGCTGGTAAAGTTAAAATATTTAATTTCTTAAATAAAGGTCGACATGACTCCAGAAGTTCAGATCCACATATGGCACGCACGCACTTTTTCTGGATAATAAATGCACGAGTCATGTCAACCGAATTACCCCAGTTATCAGTCCATACCTCAAGTTTGAACAAACAAAGCCGTGGTAAGCCAAGAGGGCTGTTTTTTGGTCACAATTTTTTCCTAACCGTTGCAATATGTCAATAATGTCAATTCAAAGTATCTATTACTATAAAACGGAAATTTCACACTTAAACACCTAATAAAAATTCACGTTACGTTCCTAGTGCTCCTTACACCATTTTATAACAACCTCGTTTGGGCCTTCCTTGGGTTCTATATCACTCTATTTTCGCGTTGTATATTTGTTCATTATTCTCTCTCTTTCAAATATCATTACGTTTGTTTTTCTTTGCCGTTATCATTGTGACTAGTGTCTGCAGTCCTGTTGGTGTATCTGCTATTAACATAGCATCGACTGCATAAAGCAGAGAACTTATTATCTGTAAAGAATTATCACGATCTCTCAATTATTTTTTTCTATACTTTCGCCGCTAGACTGAACAAACCGATGGTCCAGTTGGTTGGAGTTAGGAGTTAGGAGTAAGTAGTTAGGAGTTGGCCTATCCGTGATCGCAATCCTTCCAAATCTCCAGTAAATATCATAAAATATAAAGTGCTCAGTTGCTTAATAATTTAAGGTAGAAGTCAAATAAATATACTTCTTCATTCAGTTACTATTGAAATGGTCATTACGTGCATTCATTCGCCAGTATCGTTTGTGTTTTCTAAATAATATTGAAAGTGGAGGTATATTTGCCATAATCAGCGTTTTAATTTTTCTTCACATGTGGCTTAAATATTATTTGAAACAGTCAAAACAATATGTTTATAAATAAAATTTTATTTATACTCGCGTAAGAAACAGCTTATTTATTTATTGATCATAACTTAGCATAAAATAAAGAGCATGCATTATCCTCACAATATCTTTGGTAATTAACCATAGCGAATCAAACTGCGTTACGATACGTAAAAGTCTGTAAAAATACATACGTAACGTACATACCGGAACATATATGCGCATTAGTAACCAATAACACTAAAAACGATAACGGAAACACAATATAGATAGTTTATCTTTCAACCCCTTTCAAAAAGAGGGGTCTTCTCATTCCAATTGGGTTACTAATGTTCTTACACTCATATGAAGGCGACAATAGATTAATTACGTAATACCTATACATAATACATAGGTACCTTGTTGAAAAAAATATTGAATTTTTATGTACTTATTATTATTGCTGATATTTATTTGAACATTCGTACGAAGTATCTACTTCATATCTCACATTTTAAGATAATCGCTATTAAACAAGCAGCGCGGCGAGCAGGTTTTATTTTATACATAGTAGGTAGGATCTGTATTATATGCATTTAATTTTAATCACTTTCCATCGGGTGCAAAAACAAAAATAATACGTGTACTATTCCAATTACGAAGTCCCATGCCGACTTTCAACACGAACGAACTCTACATGTTTCACATATATTTATAAATAAACAGTATGCGTTTATTGCAGTAAATCACAACTTGAAATTAATGATTATTTTAAGTTGAGAAATTTATTCGCAGGTGTAATGTAATTAATTTTTAATAGGACTTCGTAATTGGAATTGTCTGTAGGTACACCTATAAGAAGAACTAACAATTATTGGTATAACTTATTCTCGCAACATGTAGTTCTCTGCAAAGTCCTGACCCTAGGGAGAGTCACGGTTGGTGATTAAGGGCTGTCCCGCAAATCACAGGTGAAACTAATGCGTACAGCCTTTGGTCTCTAGGACACTTACAAAGTATGGGTGAAGACCGAATCGTTAGAAAAGCCGATCTAGATCGACCAGTTTGGCCAATGTCCTTTGGGCCGTCTCAGATGTTGCCGGTAGGGTCTACTCGACCTGTGAAAACTTGGAGTCAGAGTGAAGAGTAACCTGCTGAATTTGGGAAAAGATCGCTCAGTATCGGGAACCATTTGGTGTCTGTGAGCACATACACATGACTTAGTAGTTAGTTATGCTTATGATTTACCACTGAAGTACCTTATCATACTTAATGGGATTCCAAGCGATTTAAATTAGACAAATCTCATAACAATAAACTAGAGGTAACTAACTATATGACATTGGAACTATCCTGAATCCGTATCTATCTTAATACCCAGTTAGCAAAGACAAGTTCGGTGGGGCATCAAAGTAATCCGTCTGGGGAAGTAATTCCACCCCACAGAAAACGCAGGCAAATAATAATTCTCTGGAGGGTTGTTGTGTTCCTGCGAGTGAGTGAGGTCACCAGTAAGCTCCTAAGAAGTTGTTGTGTTAGCAGAGGTGGCATCGCACGAGCGAACTTAAAGTGAACTGTAAGCGTTTATAGGCTACGGTAACCGCTTTACATTAGGTGCGCTGTATGCTCATATGTCCTCCTAACGTAGTGCAAATTAAAAGTGATATGACGAAATGGTCTTAAGATCTTGATTGGCACAGTTATGATATATCATGAACACTAATTATCTTCGTAACAAAAGTTTGAAATTTATAATTCTGTAATAGCAAATGGTCTGGTTATGAACGAGGCTCTGTCATAAGCGCCAAAAGCCAGCCCTATTGGGGAAGTACCACCACTTCACAGAATAAAAACACATGGGAGGTGCTTGTTGTGTGGTAACGCGCAAGTGACACTCTTTGTATTGCAAGCATCTGTAGGCGACGGTAACCATTTTATCGTGTTACAGTCCGCGTGTTAACGTTTGTTTGAAAGAAAATACATAGTAGGTACATTTATTTTATTACATTGTCTATCGTGTGTGTAACTGTGTTTCGGTTAATTACATAAGTATTCATATCTTACAGATCTGCATACTATGCTCACTCAGCTTTTACGCCACCTAGCTAACTTGACTCATTGCCGACTGGGTATGTCAATCCAACTGAATTGTTTTTCTAGTAATTGGTTATTCTAAAAGAGACCCATTGAAACCTTTTTCTGAGTAGTATACTGCTGAGGCTGAGAATTTGACTACTATCTGCGGTCTTAGTATTAATTTTTAGATAACTAACAGGGTGTCGTTGTGTATTTTTGAAAGTTCTTTGAGTGTTCAGGACTATTTAAAAGGGACGTGCAAATGGTAGGCCATGGGTTAAGAAGAAGTGCATATCGTTCCATGTTGTGATCTTAGTTTGAGACACGGATTTGTGAGCAGAAGAGGGCATGATCTAATGCCACCGTATACTGTACATTTTAAGAACTTACTGACGCCATCGCATTGGCAAAAAAAAAAATGCATAGTCTTGATGGCGATCATCTGAGGTACAGAAATATAACTAAAATATATGTACGTGGTGATTTGTGATGGAATTGCCGGTAGCATCGCGGCACCACGTTAAGTTATATTTCGTTTAGAAAGCGCACCACAGACGCACAGATCACAATCTGTGGATCTGTGGTGCGCTTTCTGAAACAAAATACCCACTTACCGTCAAATAGCAATGAACATAACCTCTTTTGCGAATAGATCCATGATTTGTGGAATGCCCAAGCGGCCTGGACGACAAGACGAGATGACGATATTAATAAAAAGGCTAACCGTATCTAAATTCGACTTAGAAAAACAAAGCGATCTATTTATTTATCAAGACAACTAAGTATTACAACAGTTATTTACATTAATTAACTACGACAATACTTTTATACAAATCTTTGTCAGCCTTTCCTTTACGATCCTCACGATTTATCGGTACCTACGTTTCGGGAGCATTATTAATGCTTTTAAATCAAGGAAAAACTGATAATAATAATCGCATCCATTTTTATCTATACCCAGTCTTATCCAAAACCTTGTGATACTTCCTATACATAAGGCCCTTCGGGGTAAGGCTACGTTAGCTCTCGGCTATGAAATATGTCAAACCTGTGACTTGTCTGTTGATTGACATCGACTTGTGTCAATGATGTTCTTTACGTAGCTCACCAAAACGTCCACGTAGGTACTAAGTCCAAGTATTTCATTCTCGACAGCCTTAACTTTTTAGCGCCGTTCGCCTGTTTGTGGCATTTACAAAGCGTGACCAAATGGCTACTGTATCCATTACTGAATCCGTGGGTGGTGTCCTGCCTTGTTTATATTTTCTTAGTTTGCGGCCGCTCATCCTCGTCACTGTGCTCCTCCTGTAGCAGCAGGCTGTCCGGCGGGCCGCGGGGAGGAGCACGCGCGTTGCCTGTTTTTCGTAATCCTCCCCGCGAGAACATTCGCGACAGTTGTGCGAATTTCTTGCGAGACACTGTAATATGATTAAAAACATTTTCAAGTTTCTATCACTGTGTGAAATTTTATAAGAATTAGTTCAGTAGTTTTTAAGTTAAACGTGCATAACAACGAACAGATAAGACTGTTTTGGCTTCTGTAACGATAGTGGATTCTATTTTTGTGTGTTTTTGTACAAAAAATATTTAACATATAAACTCGACCCTGCTACGGTGTGTAGATAGTATATTAACAAAACTTGTGGGATAAATTATACCACGCTATACAGCCGCGAACCAAGCAAACTGAAATTAACTACACTCAAAACTTTCAAATAGAGAAAAAAAAATCGGTAATAAATAATTCTTTGGTCAGAGTAACCATCGTGATTCTTTTTAAATGTAAGTAAAGCGTTATAAGTTATAACTCCTCCTGTATAATATTTGAAAAGAATTCGGAACTTTGAATTTTATAATGTGCATTATATGGTTTCTAACTCCTAATATTATTCGGTGATATGAAAGAATGATATTTGAAAAGGGGGTTGCTAGCAGGATCCTTATTTTATACCTGAATATTTTGTGAAAAATATCTATCTATTACTTCACGCAAAATCCCTTTCGGGGGTAAGCAGAGAGAACCAAGCGCCATAGACGCGGTCCTTACACACTTCACTCCTTTTTTTAACATTCATAACTCTTTTCATGCACACTCGCCGGTTTCTAGGACTCTGACATCACCTTCTGGTAAAACACGACCAATTTGGTCATGGACGATGTCGAACTAATATCGTAAAAGTTTATTAATTTAGTTTCGCAAACACACTAAGTATCGATGCATTAGCATTATTAATTAGGTTAAACGTGTAAGTCGTATGATGTATTACGTACGTAGTATAAACAGTTGTATAAATACTTAGTTTTAAGCCATTATTGCTTCTTGACAATATAGACAGCCGTACTGGTAACAAGTCTTTCTTTTACCTCCTCCGTAAGACTCGACAGTCATGGTAGGTTAGTCTTGGTCTTACGCGGCTCCTACATCCTTCCACTTCTGCATTGTATATCTGTTTCGTCATTCTTTCATCCTGCATTCTTACTACTTGTCCGAACCAATGGGGCATGTCTTTTCCTACTTCAACACCGACACTCTTTCAGCCCAACTCTCTTTCTTACGTCATCATTATTAACGCGGTCAGCATGCGTTACGCCACAAATTTTGCGCAATGCTCTCATCTCGACCGTATTTATTCTACTGTCATGTTCTCTCTGCCATACCTAGCTTTCACTTTCATAAATTAGTGTTGAGATTAGCATCGCGTTCTGTTCAGCGAGCTGTGCCTTCTGGCTTAAATTTCGGCTGCCTAGAAGTTTACCCAACGCTCCATTCACGCTGTTCTCTGCACTCACTCGTCTCTCCACATCAGCGGTGTACCTTCCATCGCTGCTAAAAGCGTTTCCAAGATATACAATCTCATCCACTTGCTCCAACACTATATTATCAACCGTATTCCTTGTGTTTGTTCTGCTTATCTCTGTTCATTGTTCTCTGTTTCACATACCATTATCTTGATTTTCGTCGCATTCAATTGTAAGCCTTTCTTCACACAATCAACTTTCATTGCTGTAACTAGTATTTGCAGTTCTGATGGTGATTCTCCTATTAATAGCGCGTTATCTCCATAAAGCAGGCAGTTTACCACTAAGTCACCCATTTGCATTCCCACATTTATATTTCTTATTTTCTGAAGACAACTGTTCAGATATTGAATGAATAGTCGAGGCGATGCATGCATCCCTGTCTGACACCAATGTTGGTATCAAACCAGGGCCACAAGCTGCCGTCCACTACAATACAACACGTACAATCTTCATACGTGGATTACACAGCACGGAGCAGGTCACCGTCAACCCCATATCGAGGCAAAATGTTTCAGAGATTCTTTCGCACGACCCTATCAAATGCTTTCTCACGGTCCACAAAACCGCAGAAAACCCTCTGGTCCATAGCCAAATGTTTCTTCACGATATTGCGGAGTGACAAAACTTTATTCTGCCGCTTCGAAATCAACCCTGTGATTCCCAAAGCATTCCATCGGATTTCATCCTCATTCTCTTTTCAATGATTTTTCCATACATTTTAGCTGCGAAGCTGATCAAACTGATGGCCCTGTAGTTGGCACAGTCCATACGTGAACCTTATATAAGGGCACGATGACTGCGCGTTTCCAATCGGTCGGAACCCTTCCGGTTCTCCAGCATAATTTACTCAAAAACTAGAAGGCGTCCCTAACATAGCTGCCACCTAGTTTGATCATCTCCGCTGTGACCATATCGATACCTGCTGACTTAAAATTTTTCAATCTCATCCATGGTAATGTCTTCATGGTACGCTGGAACTGCCGAGTCAGTCACAGACCTATTTACAGTGCCAGCGTCCTGGACATAATCATACATTTCTCTAAAATATTCACTCCACCGTTCTAACACTTCCTGAGTGTGCAAGAATACCACTAGCTTTACATTTTATCTTGTCCATTCTAGATGCTGACGAACCACTTCGAGACTTCTTTGCCACTCTCCTGAACAGTTTGGTATTAGCCTCGAAATTCTTCGTCAGCCTCATTCATAAGTCTTTCACGCTTCTCTTTCACTAAAGTTTTGGTGTCATTCTTGCACCGACGGTATATTTCTATCTCCTTCTCTTTAATACCATCACTCTGGCGCAAAGATGATACGTAATCTATACTATAGATACGGGCGCTCTACAGCTTGCGTATGTATAATCTAAGATAACGCCTGTCAATAAATACATATATCACTTTAGTATAGGGTACTTACATTTGCCCATATTCTTTAACCTCTCTTTGAAGGCAGCTTCATCATCATGACATTTAGTCTTTTGTCCTTGTTCACTATCCAATGCTGCCATGAACTCCTGGTTCCATCTCAACTCCGCCATAAACTCTTCATTCTGCAGGAAAGTGGCGATTCGGTCGTCATCCATCTCCAGACTTAGGTCTATTCTGGCATCGGTGTTTGGCGGGATCCGAAGAAACATTGGCGGAAGAGGTCCTAACATACGAGGGACCCATTTCTTTCGTATCGCAAGTGGAATTGAGTCATCCTCAATATCTCTGTAAAAGTAAGAGAAGATTTATGATAGTATGTTTTGTGCCTACCACTCATTTGCATACAGCTGTTGGAATCCTGGCATTTACCACTAAATTCGTGTTTTCGGAATTATGCACATATTTGTAATTATTACTTGGTCGTCGGTGAAGGAAAACATCGTGAGCAAGTCCAAGAAATTATATTTTGAAAGACGTGTGACACCTAACCTGAGAAAGGTCTGGTTTTCCCACTGGGTTGTAGGTCTGACGGCAGTCGCCCCATGTGAAATCAGTGTCTTCGCTAACTCTTTAGATTTATGTAGCCAATCCTAATGAATTAGGTAAGGAGATAAAGCAAAAAAGAAGAAGACTCATTGGCGTTCAGCCCAGTTGATGTAATGGCTGATTACCGTATCCTATAATATTTGCAACACGAGTTTTTTTTATACAACGTCAACAAGCATATGGCGCTGTTGTAAAGGGGTTACTGTAGGTAGCCTATGAACGCTTGCAATAGGTTAAGTAACAGTCGCACGATGCCACGTCTGCTGCTAAAACACTCCTTAGGAGCGTTCAGGTGACCTCACTTACACGCAGGAACACAACAACCCTAACGTTAGTTTCATTTGGCTGCGGTTTTCTGTGAGGTAGAGGTACCAAACGGGCTTTTGGATGCGCCTTATCTCTATTAAAACACACCCAGACCAAGACAAATAGGTATGATCATGTACATAAATGTTTGTCTTGTGTGGGAATCGAATCCACGAGTGTTGGTGTCAAAGTAGCGATATTAACCGCTGCGATGATACTCTATTTCAAACTAACTTGTAACTAGAACTTCTACGATAATTTAATCAAATTACTATAAAGTAATTTGATTAAATCATATATATATATATACAAAATCTATACCTCAATGCCTACTTTGATACCATATCAAATCTGCATGCAGGATGATTCGCGATGACTCTTGAAAACAGATATGTAGACATGGCTCAGAAGAAAAATGGGTCTATAGCTTTTCCATAAGGCTTTATCACTCTTCTTGAAAACAACATGACGACGCTTCTGCCCTATGCCTGTGACGCTTTACCCTCGAGAATGACGGAATTGTATAGTTTCTGATCTGTATGGTGGATTCTTGAAGAAGGAGTTCATTGGGTTTGCCATAATAATCACGCTTTGTGATCGCAGTATAATGCAGTGCACGAGAGGATACTGCTACCCGTCATTCGGTAAGATGTTTCCCTTAGCCGGCTCGTACTGCACCCGCAGGAAGAGAGAAGGTGGCGCAATACTATGTCGATAACCACACGGCAATACAATAGACATAAATCCCTTTAAATCTGATATTGAGATACTTATATCCCAACGACACAGTCGGGTATGCGTAATAAATTAAAATTAAAATGTTATACGGCCATTATCATAACGTTGTTTAATTTTTAGACTCGAAAGTCACGTAGATATATGCTTAATGTAGATTAGGTAAATACAGTTTTGGCCTTCTTGACTATTAAGTGAAGTCACGTGAGTAAGTTTAAGTGTTTACCTTGTAATTTGTAAGTATTAATGTACCAAAAGGAAGACTACTTTTGCAAACTATCACACTAAATAAGGTTTATTAGGTAAATTACTTGTAGACACAATAACATAATACTTTTCGCATATGTTGAATGTTAGACAATTGCCTACGCAACTTTTACCTAATAAATAATTGGAGCATTATAATATTAATTTAGATATTTTTAACAGTTTAGTAATTTAATTAACTGGTAGGTCGATCTCACTGCGAAGATGAAGTGAATAAGTATACGATCGAAAATTATACGAATACAAGCACTCATATTTAAATCTAGGCCTATGTTATCTGTCAGACTAACAGTTTTATTCAGAATAATAATATGTACTTGTTACTAATAGGTATGTAAATTCCATATTGTAAATGTATAATTAAAGTAATTGATTATGTACTAACATATGAAAAAAAAAACGGAATTAATTAATTTTCATATTAAAGCAAATGAATAAGTAGTATTTTTGGTACACATAATTAAACATTGTTCTCATGGCGCTTCAGAAACATGGAGACTAGTTATTCAAATTGGACAATAACCCTTATATTGAAGAAAATAAATTGTTCCATTTTTGACCCTGGATGTAAATATTATCATTATCACCGTGCAGATATATAGGTAGGTACCTATGTAATGTTGCATAGTTTTTTATAAGTAACACAAGTTACAATTTAATGCAGCATATATGTTTAAATATTTTCGCTGTTTAAAATTTAATCAAACTCCGTTCATGGCTCTTGCATGATGAGATTACGTCACACAGAGAGACAAAAAGAATGACTTAGTCTTTTATATCGCTAAAGGAGACCGGCTACATTAGTCTTCCAAAAATTTATAAATATTCCATGTACCTACAAACTCAAGTAGGTACTCAATCCTGCTGCGATTTAGTATATGCTCTCTAACTCTGGTGTGCGAAAAATTAAGAAACAACCAACCAAGGCGTTTGCCTTAGGTTTGGTGTTTACAGACATGTTCATTAAAAGAGGTAGGGCGCATCAAAGCGACCTGTCTGGGGAAGTACCTCCTCCTCTTAGAAATCCGCGGTCAAATAATTCACTCGCAGGAACAGAACAAATCTCCAGGGAGTTGGAGGTTTGTTGTGTACGGTTACCAGGAATCTGTTAAGTCGGTGCTATGTTAGCAGCAGAAGTAGAATCGCGGTAGCGATACTTCAGATATTGCATACGTTCAAATTCTACGGTAACTAATTTACATTAGGTGGGCTATATTATATGCTTGTATGCCTCCCGATGTATAAAAAAAACATAATTCTCCCTACAACAATGTTACAATAATGCACGACAATTGAAATAAACAAAAGAAACTCCATCATCAATTGATTGTTAAATGTTACACTACACTCTAAAACGTTTTCTCTTTGTTAAAATTGATTTATGAGATATAATAATTTATTGGCAAGGAAAACTATATGGCGTCATCTACCACTGATTTATTTCACTTTTCAATGTAACGGGTCACAATAAATTTATTTGACTTTGATCTCACTTGTTATTTGTCTGCTTCACTCACTTATCTTAAAAGCTGAAGGGGTTGTTCAAAAGCTCTAATCTCTAGAACTCAATCTACCGACCACTCCCGTGCGTAAAATTTTTTTGCTTATTTGGAATCGATTCTCATACACTACTCAACTGACCAAGCAGGGCGGGGGTGCGTCGCCTGGTTTAAATTAGATAAACCATTATACAAAAAACCCACGTACTTGCGTTCTACTTAGTCGCATTGTTCTCTTTATTTAGACGCCCTGTTTCTCTTGTTTTATTTTTACGCATGCTGATAAGGTCAGCACGGTTAAGCAACAAATCTACAACAAGTCATGAAGTCGTGGGCGTAGGAAGAGGCAAATGTCAACAATGAAAAACAATAGCTGTAATAATCCCAAGGTCGATCGCATTTTATGAGGTTTCGTCACACAATTTCGCTATGTCCGAGCCGTCTGTATAGGATCATTTTAAGAGAGGGAAGGCACATCAAATCATCATCGTCACATCCGTCTGGGGAAGTACCTCCGCCACACAGAAAACCGCAGTCAAATAACAACTCCCTAGAGGGTTGTTGCATTCCTGCGTGTGAGTGAGGTCACCATTAAGCTCCTTGTTAGTAGCAAAGTTGCTGCTGTGTTAGTAGCAAAGGTGACATCGCGCGAGTGATATTAATGTATTGCAAGCGTTTATAGGCTACGGTAATCGCTTTATTTGGTGCCGCACATTAGGTGGTTCGTATGCTTGTATGCCTTTCGACGTTGTATAAAAAGAATAGGAGTATCAGTCAGTCAGTCAGTGGTTCTTGCACCCACGGGTGTGTACATGCCTCGAGTGAAGGCAGTCTCCAGGAGCGTACCGCTTTCGGGTATTTTTATTTTTAGGGGGAATGCGGGCGTGAAATGGATGTTAAGTCTTACTTACCAAAGATGGTATAGACCGCTCATACAGACGGAGCCTTGGTCGATTTATAAAGTGTGTGATATCTAACATTACGATGAGGACATAGCAGGACACGGCGAACATTCGTAGCGACGACCGCAGTAGACATGGCAGCGGCGACATGTATCTACTAACTGTAGTGGGTGGGTGCCTGCCGGCATTAGTTCGCATGAATCGGTAGCGGAAGCACACATAATAGTTTAGATCGAATTCCCTGTTTAAAAATATGAACTATTCATACTTTTTATACCACTAAGATGGTAAACACGCAAGCAGGCCACATGCCTGCAACACCAGAGACGTCACTCGTAGTCGTAGAGTAGTCTTGAAATCTTGAGTACTTTTTTATTCAATCTATCATATTTTCTTGTTATCAACATAAAACATCAGAATATCTAGAATATTAAATCGTATCAAATTTAGAGTTGATACAGTTTGCTAGAGTCAGTTTAGAAGGTACTTTACGGGATATACCCGTTTTAAAGAGACATTAAAAGTACTTTTTAATAGGGGCTTCCCTATTAAATTATTAATAGGGAAGCTTCCGATAGGATAGGTCTCATACAAATTTGTTGAAGTGCCGATTTCATTGAAGGGTGTAAGTGGCTTTGTATAGTCAAAACCCATCTCAGCTATTCGTGGTGCACCCTGTTGATTAACAAACGAGGCTCTAACCAAAGGCAGGGCGTATTAAAACAGCTGACTGAAGTACCTCCACCGCAGATAACAACCCTCCAACGAGTTGTTGATAGGAGGGTGAGCGAGCGATACTCCTTGTGTTGCAAGCGTTCATAGGCTACGTTAATCGCTTTACATCAAGTGGTCGTATGCTTGTTTGCTTTCCGACGTTATATAAAATAATAATAAATTTGTTAAACGACTTCTCTTCAACAAAAAGTACTTGCACATCAATACTGACATGTGTATGCATGCACGCAAATGTTTGGTCATGTGAGGGAAACGTATTTGCCACTCTTAATTGTAAGTTTAACCCATTGCTAGATATTCAAGCTCTGGCATCTTCATATGTACAATGAAAATGTATAAGTATATGAGGTTTACATTAACTTAAACTGAACATAACGCCTGTCAAGAATTGTATTATAGTAAGTATATTGATTGTTTTTAAGTTACGGGCAGATCGTGTACGGATTAGCTTTTATTAACATATAAATTTTACTATGATTATATATATTTTTATGGTTATGTAAAGAAAATATTAGGTTATTATCTCAGAGATTTTATTAACGGCGTCATATTTTTTCGACTTTTTAGGACGTGAACTAAAAATATTTGTATCGCTAATATCTTTATAAGTAGTTTTGTGTGCAGTATTTAGTCTTATTCTAGCTTAAAGCAAACTTACACGAGTGCGGTCGTATCGCTGTCTTCGCCGTTCTCAACTCGAGAGGTGGTTCGCCGGTCCTTACGACGCGAAGGCGTGCAGTTCTCCACGCGTTCCATCTCTAACCGCAGTCGTTCGTTTTGGTTGTCGGTACTCATCGCGAGCAGCTGGTCGATGGTAGCGTCAACGGCGCCCTGGTTCGCGCGGAGCACCGCCTCGATCACGTCATCATCCATGTCCGGGAACATCGTCTTGAAGTCCGTCATCGCTTGTGTGAACTCGAGTTGCATCGTGGAGGCCATCGCGCCGCCGGTCGCGCGGCACGCGATGCTCGAGGGTCGTCACGAGTGCGCGGCCCTAGCCGGCGAGCCAGCTGACATGTGCCGCAGAACTACTGCAGTGCCGAGTGTTGTCGCCGTACGGGCATCGGCCATCCTGCGGCGTACTGGACGCCGGCTCGCTCCCACTGTTTTCTGTAATTATTAGCACTCGACCTGCAGTGCTACTGCTAATTGTAGCGCTGCACGCAGCGTTACCATGATGTGCAATTTTCACTTTCGGCGTTTTCGATGTGCACTGCGCATGCGAGGGACAGGAGCAGGGGGCGATGCCGTCGATATAAATAGAGAATGCACGAGCCGCGCGGCGACGTCCCGGCTCCAGACTGTCGTAACTCGTACGGCACGCAAGCTCACAGCGACTGGAGGGTTCACTTACGAGTAGTCCCAGTACGCATGCGTGCCGGTTGTTTCTAAATTGCGGTCGTCAATGTGACCTTTGAGTTTTAGAATTTTGTGCTACAAGGCACGCACAAACTGTTCTTGTGTAAATACGCAGTTGAAACCTAATTAGTTATCAACTTTATTTGTTGGAGTGGAAACATTTCCACTCGGTAGTTACATATGTTGTCTTCGAAAGAATAATTAATAATCGTGTTTTTGGTAGCGTATATCAGAGAGCGTTACTTATATTTAAAAAGTTAATATATTAACTTTTACATCTCTTGTTCATTTTCCTAATTACAAGAGCAAGTAAAGGTAGCTGTCAGTGGAAACGTGGTTAATACTCACGCGCCCATAGTGTTTCGAAAACTAAATAGTGAATAGGTTCAATCCATATGAAGAAAATCATAAAAAATGATAAGGAAAAATACAACAATCCTTTTTGTAGTATGATTTATTTAAAATTTAGGTATGTTACATAGTCCATAAATTAGTAGTAGGTACTTATTTATACACACCAATTCACTAATTTAGCAATGATAGGTACTTTGAATTTTACAAAACCTTTCACAGAAATGAACTGTAAAAAACTAATCTAAAACATTTCATAAAAGTGAAATAAAAATGTTTCTCATAAAGCTGGATTTATTGAAATTGCTTAATTTATGAAACATGAAAATATTAGTAAGTACATTTACAATCTTGCAATTTTCGCATTGCTCATTTTATATTGAACTAACCCTAGGAATTATTACAAACAAACTAGTCAGTATTTTCGTGAGACACACAGGGTTAGTATTGAGCGATTTCGAAAATAGTATGTTCATGATCCATTCATCACCTAGTTCTATAATAATTTATAGCACACACTCAACTGTTAATTATGTAAAAGACGAAGACAGCTTCGACGTCACATTAACACAAACAAAGTAACACTGACATAGTGAGCTGTAACGTTTATTTTAGAGCGTCGGCTCCGCACCCATTACAAGAGCGCACTATCTTTATTTATTTTTCTGCTTTTTCTTCCTAGCGTTATCTTCATCCACCAAGATTGGCAGAGCCTACTATCTAAGCCTAGAGATTTGGCGAAGATTTTCATTTAGATATAGAGCGATTGTCCTCAGAAGTGTACAAGCCAAAGGGGCACCTTTTTTAGGTTAGGTCACACGTCCCTCGACATAGAATTTCTAGGACGAGCGGGTTTCATCACAACATTTACCTCCACAGCCGAGCAAGTGATAAATATGTACATAAATCCGAAAACACAAATTTAGTGGTACATGCGCTCTATTAGAACCATGGACCAGCCGATTAATAGGCCTTTTCTTCATCCACTGGACTATCACTGCTCACACTATTTTTGCTTTACTGTTGCGTATTATTTACAAAGCCATTGTTTTTAGCGGTCAAGTGAGCTTGGCACAAAATAGAGCAGATGAGCGTTACACTAATTCGAGTTTTACATCGATTAGTAGCGTACCTCAGAGCGTGTGAGTAGTTATTTATTCTTACACCCTCCATATGAAGTGATAGTGGTAGCAGCATACGGATAGTGCGCACTTGTGAGCGATATTATGACGATATATTACTGTTCGCCTTATACTGTGACATGGACGAGCAAAATTTACAGTTCAGAGTCATCCAAAACAAAAAAGAACAACAATAATTTAATAACTACGCCACTATCCATACGACATTGTATGATTTTGTTTACCCAACTCTATAAAAAAAGTGTGTTTCAATGACATATGAACTAGGCCTACTTTTACATTTAAGATTAATTATAAAAGGAAATATTTGTGGGACATACATATACTTTTAAACAAACATATAAGAAAAACGTAGGTATATAGTTTTACAACAATGATTCGTTTAATTTTTACAATTTTAGGCCATAGTGAAACTACTCACGGGGTCTTAACATTTAAAAAGCGGCAATAGAAGCAATACACTACGTACAACATCCGACGATACGATTGTTACATAATGAAATAGTAGTAGTAGTAACGTTAGATCTTAATTTATTACATTATCTCTAAAACTGTTCCAACAAAGTAGATTTTGAATGAACAATACTCGCTTTTGGTTGGTCGTAGTTAACTAATAAGGATTCAATCCACGAGTTACTAAGTTTAAATGAATTTCGATGGAGTTGCGGATGTAATGCTTACTGCTTAAGTACGTGCAATTTTAGCGGCTCGAAAAATACTGTAACGAAACACTTTGTTTACGTTCTTTTAAGAGAAATAAATCTGTTCTTATCAAATATATTGAAAAGCTTTCACGCTGTGTAAGTGTGTAACAATTGTCAGTACATATGCGAGTTAATAACGCCTAATTAACGTTACCTAATGAGAACATTATTTCGAATTATGTGCTAATATATTATAGTATCCACTAGGAGCTAAACTGAAGTATTCAGTTCGTAATACTTTCTCTGCTTAAGCATTTGCTAAAATTTTCAGTTACCGAGCCTTGATATCAAGTGAAAATGCACTGACGCATTGTTATATATCCTACCACCAATAGTAGACCAGACACCAGACAACATCGACAATGTTCCCAATATTTCTCGGCTAAATAGAGAATATTGTAAAATAAAAAAGTAATATAGTCTCAACCAATCGATATTTTGAACCAGAGCAAATCAGATTGGTTTAAACTTCTTGTCGCTAATTTCTTACACGTTCTTACCGCGCAATGACGAAGCACATCATATTAACAATTGTAACATTAACAATAATATATTTTTTTGTTTAATATTGACAGGACATACGAAGGTTTCACGATAGTATTCCGAGTTCATTATCGCACGAGTGAATGAGTAGGATGCGTCTGTATTGTATAATAATAAGGCACCATAGACTTTGGCATTTTATTGGCCATTTATGACAATGGTTATTTTTAGGGACATTTACAATCTGTTTTACCAAATAACTATGATGTGTATGATAGCCGATATGATTATTTGTGAAATATTTTGTTCGTGAACTATGAATTTGATGAAAAAAGTATTTCACTAGGATTGGAAAGATTTCAGGAGTATTACCCAACTAATTTGTTATGAAGAAATTTAGAAGATAGTGAAATCAGAGTGGACGGCTTAATATCGCAAAATTTGTAAAGTTTTTTTATCGCTATGGTCCATAGAATGCTGACCCTGCGACGAGGTCAAGTTCAAACGAGTAAATAATGGAATAAGGGCACTTAGTAGCGCTGCATACGTCCTGCGGAAATTATGCGCCCGAAAGATCAACGTATAGATACACTATGCTCCTTACAAAATATAAAGTTAAACATTTTGGCGTAATTTCCGCAGGTATGTCACCCCACTTAAGCCGTTCATTTTATCCTTAGACACAGACACATCCTTTTCCAAGGGATTTCTTTTATAATTGATACTAATAGTTATATTTTTATTATTTTTCTATAAATATTCTGATACATTGGATTTTTTTCAATGAATTAACGCTGTCGAGGATAATGCCCCTCGAGAGCGCTCCATACAAACGTAATTTAAAACGAATTTATTTCAAATACTAATTATGAACAATGCAATGTGAGGGGCACATTCTAATACATAAATATATTTAACGGCCTGTCATCCAAATCTTTCATTGCGTGTGGTTTAAAATTATAAGACTAAACTGAAAAATGATAAAACTACAGACAGATATTCACATATTAGATCATGTCACCAATTACATTGACAAGTTAGTTTGGTAATATGAGCAAGCTAGTCGGTACCTATACTAACAAGTGAAAATATAACGTTTGTATTTTTCTTTCACACTTTTAAATTTATTGAATTTGATGTTTTTGTTATGTGAATAGAAAGCTTCTTGGCTTTTATACTTATAATATGAGCATGATGGTCTATTCACAAAACCACTACTATAGACATTTCTCGATTGAGACAGTTCGTAGGTGCAAGGCAGCTATGAGCACGAAACTCAGGCACACCACACAGCTATCTTACGAACCGTACCAATATATGGCCTGTGAACTAGTTAAGGGGTCACTCTTACTAACGTCAAAAATTAAGCAATCATGATTAACACTACAGCAAAACGACCATGATTAGTATAAAATTGATTGAGAGAGAGAAATAATACTACTGATTTAATATACAAAAATAAAATTATAAAACGTAACGTAATGGCACTAGAATTACAAACTGACACTTGTAAGGTTTATTTATATAATTTGGAAATTTTAACAGGGCATTGCCCATGTAATACTAGCGAATACAAAGTATGTAGTAAACTATCCACAAATTAGTAGTCCCGTTATGACACATATCAATGCATGATGACTGGAGATCTGAGCCAGATCTCGTATCCGTTAATACATTCGTTATTGTTCAAAAGGCTAAAATTGAACAAAGAAGACGAGATTATTTCTTATCATCTTATTGTATAGAGATAGCAAACGACCACTTCATAAATAATAAGAATATTAATTTGCCTATATATATACCATATAGACAGATAGAGGGAAAGGAATGGTGCATAAATAATAGAAATAATCTCGCCTTGTGCCAAGGGGTGGGTGAGAACTCTGAAAATGGGCGAATATTCTATTTTAGCATTTTGAGCTTATGCCCCCCCTTATTGGGTTAATAGAGGGATCGAGCGCATCACTCGATCCATAAAGATCTCACTACTATAACGTAATGCTAGATAACTGTACCTATTTTGACATAGCTTTTAATAAAATACCTCTAACATTGGATTCATGTATGTTATGAGGGGCGAGATACACGGTGCAATAGGACGCGAGTTCAAAAAATCGTAGTTGGTTCATACAAGGTATTGATTCGAAGTCTTTAATTACAATTAATATTTTTCGTCTATTGGAATGTTTATCATTTGTTAAAATCTACCATTATATTATAATTCTTTATTGCACATATAAATGAAAAAGTCACAGTTTTTAAATGATTCAAGTTGTAACAAAATATCGTTCATGATTAATGAAAACTGTCAAAACGGGTCTACGTGTTGTGGTTATTTTAAAATGAAAGACAAAGTATAGTGAAAAGTATGGTAAAATGTACTTAAATAAATTTAATTGAACAGTGACATGGAAAAAAACAAATAAATGCGCAGGGATTTGTAATAAACCATGTGTGTGATTTCTAAAAGTATGAGAGGATGAAATTCATATATTTATTAATAATTTCAATTTAAATACCTAGTAGTAATCGGTTAAGATTAGCGAACGACATAAAAACATCGACATTATTATCGAAGTTTTTGTGTCCAAAGCCACAACGACCTAAAAAGGTCTTGATGTAACTTAATAATTTTCTACAAAATATCTTTGAATTTAAACTTAAATCCCTGGTGCAATTGGCCAAAAGGTTGGATTATAGCATGAGATTCAGACACGAGCCTGCGTCCCTTGCTGGGGCAGCATCACCATTGTGTTGTTGGCCACCGGCTGTGTAGGCTGTAGAGGCTGCGGTGGCTGCGGCTCGCCGGGAGGAGTCTCCGGCTGTAACAATATTTTTTTTTAATACAACGTCGGTAGGCATACAAGCATACGGCCCACCTGATGTAAAGTAGTCACTGTAAGATTATGAACGCTTGCAGAACATTAAGTATCACTCGCAATTTAGCATAGTATGTAGCTCCTTAGGAGTTTACTGGTGACCTTCACACGAAGGAACACAACAATCCTTAAAGAAGTTGTTGTTTGTCTGCGGTTTTCTATGAGGTGGAGGTACTTTGAAGCGCCCTACCTCTCTTAAAAACACCCAGATCAAGACAAACAGACATGTTTCGTGTACACAAATGTTTGTTCTGTGTGGGAATCCCCATAAGCATTGGCGTCAAAGTGGCGTTACTAACCACTGCGCCACCGAGCTCGTCAGTACAAATAAAAATTATAAAAAAGACAAATATAGTTCAAACGCAAAAAAAAAATTGCAACCAAACACTACAGTACAATGGCTCTACACAATCTGGCTAACGGGACAGGCCCACCACTGTCTCCTGTGTAGCCAGAATTAACAGCGGCGACCACCAAAAAGGCAATGAACAGTGAAGTTCATTGCTGTCCCGGGGTTAAACTACAGCTGTCTTGGAACTCACAACGAATTTAATCAGAAGAAATTTGTAGGAGTAGGAAGTGGTTGTCACTAACGAAAGTGGTATAAGGCATAGCAATATAATATGCAGCCCAACCAGGGAAATATCTCAACTTTATAAAAGACCACATCAACATAACAACTTGCTGGCAGATTTTTGCGTCTCTGCGAGTGAATGAGATGGAATGAGTGCGTACACTTTATCATTTTGCTTGGTGTAGTGCTCTTAAATCGTGATTTTTTTGTTCATCAGTAAAGAGGATATTTCTGTGCCTTTCACCTGCGTATCGGGATAGAAGGCGTTTTGATCAATCTACTCTCTTCAACTGTAGGGATTGATTTAGGGCATGCCCTTTATATCGACGATAAGTTTAGAAGCTTTCTTTTGTTGTCTTGTTTGATTATATGCGACAGAGTCCTAGCGGAAATCTTCATTTCTCGCAATATTTTTTGTTTCCTAAGGGGTTTCGGCGAATTCTGGTTTCATACAGCATTAACAGCCTTTGTAGTACTAACAGCACGTGGTCGCCCCGATCTTTTATGGTTGACCCCATTCCATATTATAATTTGATAATAAACACGAAAAATAAACATGTAAAACGGCGGGAAATCGTATCTAACATAATAAATGCGCACCAAGTTCAAAATAAAGAGTTGAAAAAAGAAAACTTTCTATGTAACAGTATTTATGGCTAGAATAGTTACATACATTTATGAGAGGTAGGGAGCATCAAAGTAGCTTGTCCGAGGAAGTACAACCATCACAGAAACCCCAGCCTAATAACAACCCCCTCGAGGGTTGTTAACTTCCTGCCAAGTGAGTGAGATCATCAGTGAGCTCCTAATAAGTTGCTGTGTTAGCAGCAGAGGTGGCATCGCGCGAGTGATACTTAATGTATTGCAAGCGTTCATAGGCTACGGTAACCGCTTTAAATTTAGTGAGTCGTATGTACGCCTCCCGACGTCGTATAATAAAATATACATACATAATATCATCAAAGCTCGCCTTGCTATCATTCAGCGTGTATTAACGCCAACATTGGTGTACGGTAGTGAAAAATGGGTATGGCAGAAGAAGCATGAAAGCAGGGTGAACGCCGTAGAAATGAGAGCACTGAGGAGTATGTGTGAAGTGAGAATGGTTGATAAATTAAAAAATAGCACGATACGAGAACTTTGTGGAATGAAAGTTGATGTAGTGACAAAAATTTAAAAGGTAGTTTGGTCATTTAGAAAGAATGAATGGCATAAGAGTTACGAAAGAAGTGTATCAAGGAAGAGTGTATGGTGATGTCAGGAGGGGCGCCCTAGACGCACACATATAGATCAAATTGGTGATGTGTTGAAAAAGGGCTAAATCAAAAGTACCCAAAACCGAAGAGCCTGCATGAAGAGGTTGATGAGTGTGGAAGAAGCGGGACCGGTATGTTTGGATCGGTGCACCTGGCGTTCTATAGTCTCTGCCTACGCCAATGGGAGACAGGCATTATCTCAGTTGCTTCCAACAGTATACAAGACAATGTTGTGAATAGGCAATTTGATCTACTTCTTTTCGTGCTTCCGCTACTATCTATGATCTAAATCTACATCGTTTGATGATCGATAGCGAAAGCAAAGTAATTTAGATCAAATTGCCTGTAAATTTGACTTTTGCAAAATAACGCCTGAATGTATTAACTATTTAAGAGGACGTATAAAACTAAGTAGCGCCCTCATTTTGTTTTTATTGCCAACGCTGAATTTAAGACCAATTAAAAAAACGCTCGATACTGGCACTGTAGAACCACATTTTTTTTTTTAGACATAATCTGTATTTATTATTTATGTACAATTAGTCATAATTTTGATTTTTGATTGCTACAAGTGGCCACAATACGCAATAATTAAAATTTTATTTACTTGTACATAGATAATAAACGTAAGATATGTTTCATAAAGACATAAATACGGTTCTATGCTGCCAGTATTGAACGTTTTTTTCGCATTGGTCTTAAATTGCGCGTTGATAATAAAAACAAAATGAGGGCGCCATTAGCTTTGTACGCCCTCGTAATGCTGTGAATGTAGCTGATGTGGACTCACTGTAGTAATAGGAGCATCGCCGGCCATGAGTGTGGCGGCGCGGTACGACGGCGGTGGCGTCTGCTTGACTGCCTCCTCATAGTCTGGCAGTAGGCTGGAGTAGTCGGGCGCGGGCGGCGGCGCAACGTACGGCGGCACGGGCGCCGGCGCCACCAGCCCCTCACTCGAGATCACGAACGGCGTCAGACTTTGCAGAGCGTGGGCGCGCATCGTCAGATATTTGTAGCAACGCCACACGACGTTGATGCAATAACCCTGCACAAAGTATAATTACTATTACTTTGCATTTTTCACTTACAATTGTGTATGATGTCAATTTTTGACAAGCTCGATGGCGTAGTGATTGGTGACGCTACTTTGACATCAAGGCTTGTAGGTACGATTCCCACCAGGACAAACATGTGTTCAACAACATATTTGTGCATGAACATGTCTGTTTTTTTAAAAGGGGTCTTACCTCGCATCAAAGCAGCATGTCTGAGGAAGTAACTCCACTTCACGAAAAGCCTCCTTCGTGTGAGAGAGGTCACCAGTAAGCTCCTAGTGCTGTTAGCAGCACAGGTGACATAGCGCGGGTTATACTTAAAGTATTAAAAGTGTTTATAGGCTACGGTAAATGCTTTACATCAGGTGGGCCGTATGCATGTATGCCTCCCGACGTTGTATAAAAGAAAAGGAGTGAGTGAGGTCACCAGTAAGCTCTTGAGAAGTTGATGTGTTAGCAGCAAAGATGGCATCGCACAAATGACAATGTGTTACAACAAGTGTTCATAAGCTGCGATAATAGTTTTAAAATCAGGTGGGCCGTATGCTTGTATGTCTCTCGAAATTCGTATAAAAAATCTTTTGTACATACGTTTCCCCAGTACTTTTGATGGGATCGGAATAAGAGTACTTGGATGGTAGTTATTGATATCATCTTTTTATTATTTTATGCAAGGGTTTCTTCTCTTCTTCTTAGATTGTGCATCCGCGGGCGGATGTACGTATGGACAGTAAGCTTTTTGTTCGGGCTGTCTTCGGCAGCGAACCGCTGCTGAGTAATTTTTCCCGCTGTATATATATATATATCGGTGTAGAAGAAGCAGAATAAGAATACATGGTATTTAATCGCGGATGCTTCGCTATAGGGACAATTATACACAAATGTTTGAGGGCAAACACGACAAACGGACGAACAACGAAGACACGCAGAACATACGACGATGGATAGACTTTTGACTGCATTCAGGCGGGTGAATCCGAAGATTAATCACGTCTGAATGCAGCCACACATTTTTTTTTTGATTTGACTATGTAGTCAGCCCCGTGTGGGCTGTTACTACGTCACCGGAATGGACGTCCGTGGACCCGCGCCGTCAAATATATACAGCACTTACGTCTCCACGTGACGTCACTGGCTCACAAGAAGTCGAGAGTACCGAGCCACATTTGGGTGCAGTAAGGCGGATGAATCCGAAGATTACAGCTACAGTATGGGCGTGCGTACTGCGCCCTGAGTTTAACTGCGCTGTAGCGCAATTTTGAGTTAACTTAATAAACCGGTACAGTAAGCTGCACCTGAGTTACTGTATTGAAGTAGAGATTTTTTGCTGCGTTATCGATGACTAGCCTGCGGTTTTCTGAGATAGAAGTACTTCTACGGACGGGCTGCTTTGATGCATCTCATGTAATACATCTCTTAAAAACACCCAACTAAGACAATGCCTGTTTTTCTTAGCCCGAGTGTTTATTAGAGGTACATAGGACCACCGCATAGGACAAACATTTGTGTTCGTCATGCACACATGTGACAATCGAACCCACGAACCTTGGTGTTAAAGTAGCACTGTTAACGACTCCACTACCGGGTTCGTATACCTGTTATTAACTCGGGATAACAATTTTCTTTCGGTCAACAATTTAACAATTCGGAATCGATTATATCTCAACAAGCGATAATACAAGTCGCATTAACAACGGGTAGTACGCTTGTTGGCGTTAATGGCGTAAAAACTGGACGGCGACTCAGTTGTCAGTGTGTTGTGTTGGGCATGCTGCATACTTTCCTGGTACCGTAATACAGGAAAAAACATTAGGAAAACGTGCCCCGGAATTCAAGTTTGATTATATTTCATACATAACTAACTAAATATATGTTAAATTATGCTGATTGTGTATTGTATTTAATTAAAAGTTTAAAACGAAAATAAATATTTTTTTATACAACGTCTACAAAGGTATACAAGCATACGGCCCACCTGATGGAAAGCGGTTACCGTGACCTAACTCACACGCAGGAACACAAAAACCTTTCAGTGAGTTATTTTGGCTGCGGTTTTCTGTGAGATGGAGGTACTTCCCCAGACCTCTCTCAAACACACCTAGACCAAGACAAACAGACATATTCACGCACACACAAATTTTTGCCCTGTGTGAAAATCGAACCCACGAGCGTTGGTGTCAAAGTAACGTAACAGCGCGTTTCACCACTGCGCCATAGAGCTCGTCAAAAATGTATTTTTTAGTTTATACAGATTTTTGCTAGAGCTTTATTTCGATTATTGAATTAATTTTTAAGTCCAATGATTTGTAGCAAGTACCGTGAGTATTGGCGATGAGTGGAGCACAGGGAATTAACAATTTAGAAAGAGCCGAGCATAGGGAATTAACAATTTAGGAAGCGGTAGTACACAAGTAGTTGTTTATGAATCACACAGTACTGTAAACAATCCAGCATTGTCCGATCTTTCTATCGATAGGTGCGTATTAGTCAGCACGATGGTGCCAACTAGTTGAGTGAGATAAGTGACGTGAAAGGATGTAACTTTGATTATAGATTTGCTTTGTATGGATATCTTCACGCCAGGTTGCTTGCGGGGTAGGCAGAGAACCGAGCGCCATAAGACGCGGTCCTTACATACTTCACGCGCTTCTCTAACATTCATAGCTCTTTTCATGCACGCTTGCCGTTTTCTGGGGATCCCGACATCACCTTCTAATAAAACACGTCCAATTGGTCATGGTAGGTTAGTCTTGGTCTTCCTCGGCTCCTACATCCTTCCACTTTTGTATATCTGTTTCGTCATTTTCTCATCCTATGTATTCTTTCTATATGTCCGAACCAACGGAGCATGCCTTTTCTTATCTTAACACCGACACTCTCTTTCAGACCATCTCTCTCTCTTACGTTGTCGTTACGAACGCGGTCAGCAACCATTATGTCACAAATTTTGCGCAAGGGCCTCACCTCAACCGCATTTATTCTACTTTCGATTAGCACCGCGTTGTGTACAGCGAGCTGTGAATTCTGGCTTAAATTTCGGTTTCCTAGAAGTTTACCCAACGCACCATTCACGCTTATTTCCTGCACTCACTCGTCTCTCCACATCAGCAGTGTACCTTCCATTGCTGCTAAAAGCGCTTATACAATCTCATCCACTTGCTCCAACACTACATCATCAACCGTAATTCTAGTGTTCGTTCTAGATGTCTCTCTTTTAAATACGAGTACATAACATAATCTTGGTTTTCTTCGCATTCAACTGTAAGCGTTTTTTCATACAATCATCTTTCATTGCTGTAACTAGTGTTTGCAGTTCGGATGGTGATTCTGCTATTAATACCGCGTCGTCTGCATAGAGCAGGCAGTTGACCACTGAGTCACCCATTCGCATTCCTACATTCATATTTCTTATTCTCTGAAGACAACTGTCCAGATACATGTAAATAGCCGAGTCGACAGCACGCATCCTTGCCTGACAGCAATGTTGACATCAAACCAGGGCGACAAGCTGCCGTCCACCCGCACACATGCTATACAATCCTCATTAGTGGATTGCACACCACGAAACAGGTCAAAATTAACCCCAAATCTGGGCAAAATGCTCCAGAGATTCTTTTGCACTATTCTATCAAATGCTTTCTCCAGGTCAACAAAACACCAGAAAACCTACTGGTCCATAGCCAGATGCTTCTCTACGATGTTGCGGAGTGAAAAAACTTGATCTGTACATCCTCTGCCGCTTTGAAATTCACCCTATGATTCCCAAAGCATTCCATCGTATTTCACCCTCATTCTCCTTTCAATGTTTTTTCCATACACTTTAGCAACTAAGCTGATCAAACTGATGGCCCTATAGTTGGCGCAGTCCATACGTGAGCCCTTGCCTTTACACAAGGGCACGATGAATGCGCGTCTCCCATCGTTCGGGACCCTTCCGATTTTCCAGCATAATTTGCTTAAAAAACCTGAAGGCGTCCCTAATGTAAGTGCCACCTAGTTTGATCATCTTAGCTGTAACCATATCGATTCCCGCTGACTTTCGATTTTTCAAACTTCGTTTCGACCATTCAATCTTATCCATGGTAATGTGTTCGTGGTACGCTGGCATTGCCGAGTCAGTCACAGACTCATTCACAGTGCCAGAGTCCTGGACATAATCATACATATCTCTAAAATATTCACTGAACCGTTCTAACACTTCCTGAGTGTGAGCAAGAATGCCACGAGCTTTACATTTTATCTTGTCCACTCTAAATGCTGACGAACCACTTCGAGATTTCTTTACCTCTCTCCAGAAGAGTTTGGTATTTGCCTCGAAGACGGTATATTTCCTTCTTCGTTTCTTTCATACCATCACTGTGGTCCCCGGTTCGAATCCTTGCGGGGGAATATCATTCCATTAAATTCGTGTTTTTGGATTTATCACTTTTTCGGACGTGAAGGAAAACGTCGTGAGGACACTCACACGTCCAAGAATATTTTAAAAAACGTGTGACCTAACCTTAGAAAGATCTGGATTTCCGGCTGGATTGTAGAGTCTGTGGTTGCGTCTGTCTGACGGCAGTCGCTAAAAATCAGCGTCTTCGCCAAATCTTTAGGCTTAGGTAGCGGACCCCGCCAATCCTAATGGATTATTAAACAGGATAACGCAATATGAAGAAGCATTGTCGAGATCCCGATAGGACAGAATATCCGTAAAAAAACGCTTTCTTGTTTTATGTTTGAGTACCCTGCAAGACAAATAAGTAGACAACGCCCCTGACGTAAACAGATTATTGTAGCATAAAATATTTCCAATACAACGTATCACATGGGCAGTGCCGCTTCCGCTGCCCATGCAGCAACTCCTCGGGGGCTTATGGAAGGCCATACTTACTCTCAACCACATTAACATTATTCCAGGCAGTCGTTACTCACTTGCAGTCTTCTGTAAGGAGAAGCTATTCCCGCGCCAAGCAGCGTATTTTACATAGTTGTGTACCTCTCGTTTGCTAGGGTGAGCGGTGAGGATGATCTTGAAAGTGAGTCGCTTGCACCTCGGAATAAAACCAGACTACAGTTATCATTACCTTAAGAATAACGGCGAGGAAGAACGCGGACAGGACGACGAGGGCCAGGGCCGGCGCAGGCAACTGCAGCAGCTGGGCGCGCCAAGGAACACGCCGCGTCTCTGCCACCAGCCGGTGAATAGAGCGGAGGTAACACAGGTATCCGGTTGCCGTTAATCTGCATATAGTTGTCAGTCAATCAAAACCGGATATAACGACATCGCTTTGAACGACGGATCGGTTATTACGACTAAATGGTAAGGTCCGGCCGAATTCCTATATAAACACATAATTATATTTACCGCCTATAACGACATCGGATAAAGCGATATTTCACGAAATTCATCGGCTATAACACCTAACTGTCAATTGTTGTAGGAAAACAAAACATTAATTTGCGCTGTATTCTAATCTTTGAAGGATTATTTTTACCTACTGTGTCCGCGACTTCGTCCGTGCGGAATAGTTTTTTTTTTAATATTTATTAATATTAATAAAAATAAATAAAATTTCTAAAATAAAAGTAGCTCAAGTTACTCCTTATTACATCAGCTATCAGCCAGTGAAAGTCCCGTCAAAATCGGTCCAGCCGTTTCAGAGATTAGCCGGAACAAACAGACAGACGGACAGATAGACAGACAGACAAAAATTGTAAAAATATTCATTTTGGTATATGTACTGTGTATACATCCATATGCATTTAGTAAAAAGCGGTTATTTTAATATTACAAACAAACACTCCAATTTTATTTATCTGTATAGAAGATTATTATTATATTATTATATATTATGTTATTATACATATAAAAAGAATGCGTAGTTATTTTATGTCACAAAAAATACGTTTTCTGTGAAAATAATAAAAATAAAAGTGCAAAGTCGCCCGAAGGGGAAGATATTTCCCCCTAATTTTAACAGTTTTTCATATTTTACGCAGGAACCCTAAATATTTACGGGATAAAAAGTACCCTATATTGTGCTCTGAACAGTCGTCTACCTACCAGTGAAAGTCCCGTCAAAATCGGTCCAGCCGTTTCAGAGATTAGCCGGAACAAACAGACAGACAAAAATTGTAAAAATATTCATTTTGGTATATGTACCGTGTATCCATATGCATTTAGTAAAAAGCGGTTATTTTAATATTACAAACAGACACGCCAATTTTATTTATCTGTATAGATACCACTACCACACACACTTTCACACATGTCCTCGGACATTTCACTACTTATTTTTAGTTGACACTGAGTGCGATAGTTGACGCCGCAGACATAATGTTGATTGTTTTGAGTAGGTAGTGTTTATTACGATCGTGTTTTTCTAATTATGTTGGTATTACGACTTTTTATTTGAATACAATATCACACGCCAAATGTCTATAAACTGTGATGATTAATTTGTCGTCACATAAAAAATGGGCTGTATGAGCTAAACCTTTGCTCTCGGAAACGTTTGATTGAAAGAGTTTTGACAGCTCTAAAATTCCGAGTTGACACTTCCGGCGCTCGCGCGATTTACCTGAGCCGAACCTAATATGACGAGATAGCGTCACTGAATAATTTTCATTCAAACGTCATTCGTTCCAAGGGCAAAGGCTCATACAGCCCATTTTTTTTTATGTGACGACAAATTAATCGTCACAACATATACTACATATATATGTATAAGTAACTTAAATACCTTTATACATATACATACATGTCACAAGTTTAAAGTATGTATCTATTTGTGCATATCGCTTATAGTGACTATCGGATATAGCGACCGAGGTTTATAGGTTAGTCTTCAATGTCGTTATATCCGGTTTTGACTGTAGTTCGATTAAAACACTAGTTTACACAAGGTAACTGATTACCGTGCGGGATCTGTTTGTCTGTAACCATAATGGAGTACAGGCAAGAACTAAATAGGTGTGACGTGCATGTTAATGCTAGAAAATAGTTAAAAAAATATTATGGCGATTTCCCTGAGATACAAATTCGAATCGCGCAAGCTTACTAATTTATTTCATATATTCAAATATAAGCTTTTGTAAAAACATTTTTTATAATACATACCTATTTATTTCATATTTCAATAAAATAGTGTCATCCATTGCCTAATATTCATTTTATGAAACGGTAAGAAACTGATGAAGTTGATCACCCGATTGATACGACTGATATAGGATGCATATGGTACAACTTAATGTTTATTTCAAATAGATTAAAAAACGGGACAACATTAGGAATAATATTATTGTATTCGTACGTATAGTCAACTGAACGACAATCAAAATCTGCGGTGAGACAAACAGAAGTTATTGCGTAATTATATACCAGTGAATATAGTAAAATTAACTTGTCAAACAAGAATAATACTTACACAGTAATCGCAAAGTCGAATATCTGGAGACAGAAGAAAGGCAGCAGATGCGCGGGCTTCCCTCGCGCCGCGCCGTATATCAGCATGAGGGTGATGGTCAGGGTGCACACTGTAACCAGTGCACCCACATCCACATCGTCTATAGCACACAGTTCAAATACATTATTGTCTATATGGACACACACATACTCCTTACAGCACTATTGTAAGAATAAAAAATCATCGCGACATCGACGGCGGCGAAGCGTCCGTGTTCAGGTCCATTTAAGGTGATTTTCCACCGTTTTTGTGAGACGTGAAATTATTAGGATACGTATAATACAACCTCTCGCCTACGCACAACAAAGTTATATATATTTGGGCAAAACGACATAAATTTACTAGTACTAAATATTGCTCGAAATTCGGTAATGCTTTCACACGACATTGTCCTAACAAATTATTTTCCCTTTGTTTCTTTTATAAACGTCACACATATTAATTATATTTACGAAACATGGAGCCAGTGTGACCCAGACCATAACAACGAAATCGATTGACTCCTCAATCATCAAAATCAGACGAGTAGCTTAGAAGCTACGGTAAAAAAGCGTGAATACAAACATATTCATACATAGACTGCTAAAATTATATCCTTTCCTTATGGCTTTGCTGTACTCTGGTAATGGAGAGTACCGCTGATCACGGACATAATTAACATCAATATCAATGTCCATTGATTATCAAAATTAAACTTCTATGTTTCACCAAAAACGGCTACAAGATATCGGGTGCCATACCACATACCACTAGGCCATCAAAATGACTTATTCCCATCTTCCAACTTATACCCATGTACTTAGGTAAAAAGATAGATTTTTCTGTGACATGAGAATTATTTAAAATCTAATTTTCTTTGACAAACATATTAACTCAAAGCTATTAACTAAGTATTAAAGTAAAACAACATGGAACGGAATCGTAATTATTATGTTTTTCGACACATGTACCACCTTAACCCAAAATGAACCATTAGTTGGTGAGGGTAGCCCAACATTATACATAATCATGATGGTTATCTTGAATCAAACATTATACGGTATTATTAAGCGAAAACGGAGATATGAATGAATTATTAAAAATAGAATAAAGACATATTATTGATTAACAATGGTAACGAGTAGACGGAAATATTTATTTTTTTATTTATTTATTTTAGGTTATATATATACTACAATGAAATTAGGTATAATAATATGATGCAGCGAAATGATCTCAAAATGACGGCGCTTTCTCTCCCGCGCAATGCGTTATAGTCACGTCATGAACGGATAGAATTCTTTGATACTCGTAACGTAATGAATATTTTGATTATTTAGCTGACAAGTGTTGTAATTAAATAATTTTGTTATCATTCGTTTTCTAAATTGCCTCCCACAATGAAAGCAAATTTAAAGACGTATTCACGTCAAAGGTTTCCTACCTCATAATTTACAGGATGATGGGAATAAAAATAATTTAAATATGATATTTTCATTGTCCAACCTGAGGTAAGTTAGAAGATGGCACTTAAAATTACCAACATCTAAGCTGGGTTTGATGCCTAGGTTGGGAAATGGAGAGAGTCATCAAAATTATAGAACAAATATTTAAGTAAAAAGAGTTACGAGTAAATTTAACTAGGTAAACCGCAAACTAGACATATGCAATACGATTGTACTAACGGTGAGACACGGCTGTTAAGAACTCATTTCTTCCATGACTATACTGAATGTAAATAATAATAGCGAGCGTCAGTTGGCCGATTGTGGTTGTCATTTTTTGTTTCGTTTTATGAAGGTATTACAGTCATATTTAATTTTGTTTTGTACGTATACGTGTGCATATACACAGATGTACTTGTATAGAGGATGATTCTTATGCAAAATAATTGAGCATTTGTGTGTTCCTACATACATTCGAAATCTACACGTGAAGACTTGTTAATAGCTGACAGTTGTTATAAGAACTAAGTAGTATATTTTAATAAGCTGTAAGTCTTCCGAATACATAAATAAATGACGAATTTCACACTACGTGCCCAATCAATCGTGCATATCATATTAGCATCGGTTAAAACACGAGGACGATCTAAACGACTTTTATCGTATCTATGTTGTTGAACATTGACCATGGCATGATGCAACGTAACTGCCGGTCGTAATCAAGTTTCGAATATAACTATGTATACTTAGTCTGGCCATAAATACTGTTACAATTAAAAATTAACAAAATATTACATTTGAATTTGGAATCTGTCATTTTTATATGATTATTCATTGAGATTTCTCATCTTGGCGCCAATACATTGTACAATATTCTCCGATATTAAAATGGATTGGGGTGATAAAGAGAACCGAATCGCTGTGATTGCATTACACAAAGTAGGTATGGAGCCAAATGCAATTTTTAAAACTCTCCATACGCTTGGTATTAGTAAAATGTTTGTGTACCGGGCTATTAATAGGTACAACAATGAGACCTCCTCTGTTTGTGACAGAAAAAGATCTGGCCGTCCACGTAGTGTTCGTACGAAAAAGGTGGTCAAAGCAGTAAGGGAAAGAATTCGAAGAAATCCTGTCCGAAAGCAAAAGATTTTATCTCGGGAGATGAAGATAGCACCTAGAACCATGTCGGGTATTTTAAAAGATGACTTAAGACTTGCAGCCTATAAGAGTACTGGTCATTTCTTAACTGATAATTTAAAAAAGAATAGGGTGGTAAAATCGAAACAATTGCTGAAGCGGTACGCAAAGGGAGGTCACAAAATTTTAGGATGAGAATTTTTTTACAATTGAGCAACATTTAACAAACAAATGACCGTATTTATGCTCAAAGCTCTAAGGAAGCTTCCCAATTAGTCGACAGAGTGCAACGTGGGCACTATCCGACTTTAGTGATGGTTTGGTGGGGTATTAGCTATGAAGGAGTGACTGAGCCATACTTTTGTGAAAAAGGTATCAAAACATCGGCACAAGTGTATCAAGATACTATTCTTGAGAAGGTAGTGAAGTCCCTTAACAACACCATGTTCAATAACCAAGAATGGTCGTTTCAGCAAGACTCGGCGCTGGGTCATAAAGCACGGTCTACGCAGTCTTGGTTTGAAACGAACGTTTCGGACTTTATCAGAGCTGCAGACTGGCCGTCGTCTAGTCCCGATCTTAATCCGCTGGATTATGATTTATGGTCAGTTTTAGAGAGTACGGCTTGCTCTAAACGCCATGATAATTTGGAGTCCCTAAAACAATCCGCACGATTGGCAGTGAAGAGTTTTCCCATGGAAAGAGTGCGTGCTTCTATTGATAACTGGCCTCAACGTTTAAAGGACTGTATGGCAGCCAATGGAGACCACTTCGAATAAGCTTTTTATATTTTAAATTGATTTATATTTATGTATTAAACTAACACACTGTAAAAGTAATAAATGTTATTTGCAATAGAATTTTTTTTTCTTTGTTTCAGTATTTATGGCAAGACTAGGTATATTCATTATGTGGTTCATGCCATTACTGCAACCCACTCAAGCTCTTCTTGGAGTATACGAGCTGAATCCATATAAACGTAGTTTAATTCTATTTTAAACAATAACTGTGGAAATTTATGAAATTTGGCGACACATCTACCTACTTGTAATTTCAAAGTCTGTGGTAATTAGGGTTTAATACGAAAAATAAATTCTTACGAGTAACATGACTCACGGTGTCAGTCTAACGAGAAATTTGGCATAATAGCATAACATGCTGACCTCTACGTAATCTGATCTATACAAAAAACGATGTTTGAAAAAAAAATGCATTAGAAATAGGTCATACGGGTATCTCACAGACTTTAATGCGAACATTCTGAAATATTTTCTATATTTACTAGCTGACCCAGCAAACGTTGTTCTACCATATAAATTATTTCTTATATACATAAAAAAATCATAAAAATCGGTCGAGCTGTTTCGGAGGAGTGCGTGCGACAAACACCGTGACACGAGATTTTTATAGATAACGATATGGCTGGATTTTGAGATATATTAAAAAAATCTAAATTTGACATTTCCTCCTTTTTGCTTAGAAATCAATCTATCTATAATTTCAGGCAAATTCCTTGCAGGGTAGGCAGAGAAAACCGAGCGCCACATGAGTCGGTCCATACAAACCTGACTCACTTCGTTTTCTTAAGTACGCTCGCCGGTTTCTAAGGCTCCTAACATCACCTTCTGATAAAATACGATCAATTTGCTCACGGTAGGTAAGCCAGGAAGAAAGAATTACGAAACGAAGGATGTAGGAGCCGTGGAAGGCTCAGAAACCTGTGATCGAAAAATCTGGAGTAAATCAAAATAGTATATTATATCCATACTTCACATGAAATCTGAAGCGGTCACTTATTTTATAGTATAGAAAATATAAAAGATAATTTAAAGATAAAACGGATTCACCAGAGTACGAATTCTACTTGCAGTTTTTAGTTAATGTCGTAATTGCAAAATTAAGTATTGATACACATATAGTTCTTTTAATTTATACGAGGGCTCAAAAAAGTAATATAATTCATTTAAGGTACCTGTAGGTGCGTAAGTACATCAGTTCTTTATTAGGTATCCTAAAAGCCTCAACTGAATGAGATATGATATGTACCTACGAGTATAATATGAAATTATAATGAAACGTAATGGATTGGATGTCGTCGTGTCGTAATAAATATCGTTTTAGTACCCAAAGGGCAAACCGAGCCCACTGTTGTAGCTCTTTTACTGGCCGTCTGAATGTCACAAAAAATGTATTTATATACTACATGGTTTCGCTGAACTTTCTAAGCAGTAAAACAGAAAGCATTGCCTAATATCTAATTAACATAGGCTTAATTATTAACATATAATGTAACGTGATCGTAAATGTGTAAGGTTCGATTTGCTTTCAAGCAAACAGGCATGTGCCGCGCCACTCTTTTGAATTTCGGTAAGCAGTTGCCGATATTTAAAAATGTCTAAGATATTTATGATGTATACAGACAGCTATACGATATTAAATGTTATCAACTGGTCACTATCGTAGATAACATTATACTAGGTATCATATAAACAAATCTTAATACAAAGCACGCAAACAAATAGTTCTACTGTACCTACAATTAGTGCGAAGTTGCAATAACTCACGGTATATCAAGCTATGATCTCGAGGTTGAGTGGAATGTTGAGGGTATGAGCTAGGTTGGAGTTCAACGTTAGATAACGGGGTTGGCAGCACGTCAGTCGGCCTGCCGACATCACTCCACTCGGCCACAGGTGACACATCGCGCTCTAACTCATCCAGAAGACGAGGATCTCGCACGATAGCTGCCAGGAAACCTAGTGCTATCAGATGCAGTACCTGATATAAAAACACACGATATTATGAGTTTCAAAAGTCACGAGCTATCTATCCTAAGCGATTTGAATCATGTTATACTCCAACAATAAGGGTAAATGATATACTTATACCAACAATAAATTTACTAGTTCTTGTATTCCCACTAGGTTTCAACCAGTAGTAGTAGTAAATATTGGGCAATACATAATATGCTATTAGGTGCATGAAAAGATAAGCTACATACATATTTTCGTGAGATATTAAGAGATGTAAAAATCTATGTTCCGATTTTTACAAAAGGATGTGACATTTCGAGACTTATTATACTTATTCTTCTAGTTCTCAGTAAATAAAAAAGCTTATTAAAACTTTGGAATATTCTATTTTTTTTTTGTAGCTATTGAGAAATCTAGTCTATATAGTCGCATAGTTAATGTGAAAGTGTAACTCACCAGATGCCATGTGCCTAGAAGTATAGTGCCTGTACGCACATGCAAGCAGAAACAGCAACGCCACTCGTTGCCGCGGTCACGCCCCAGTTTGGGAAACCTCAGCATTTTAGTCTGCTGTAACAAAAAAAAACTAATAAAAAGTGTTTTTAAAGTCATCTCCTATTAAAAATCATACTCATCAACAAATACATATTCCAGCCAGTTTGATTGCATAAAAAATAAAAATTATATAATAAATAACAAAAACTGTTATCAACTATTGATTTCACAAATAAACATAGACTCACCACACACACACACACACCCCCAAACACGCATACATGTGCACATAAAACTCAGCCTCAAGTAGATAAATTCCAAACTTAGTTACGGAAGAGCGCGGCCTCCTGGCCTCACACAAGTACTTTGTATACTTATTAATAGGTTGGTTGTAGGGACTAACCTATTAATAAGTATACAAAATACTTTGTTATTTTGGAAGATTATGTACTTTAAATGAAAAAAAAATCATTTTCAGTCTTGGAATACAAGCCCCACAGCAAACATATCATAAGCCGTCTACTGAAGGCGGCGAAAATCAGTCAATCAATCTATTGGCAACAACGCGACCCCAATTGTTCAACGTTCACGCTAAGCTCTTTTAAGAGCGGTAAGGCGCATCAAAGAAAACCACAGCCAAATAACAACTCCCTGGAGGGTTATTATATTCTTGCGAGTGAGTGGTCATCAGTAAGCTCCTAAGAAGTAGATGCATTAGCAGCAGAGGCGATATCGTGCGAGTGATACTTAAAGCATAGGCAACGGTAACCGCTTTACATCAGGTGGGCCGTAAGTTTGTACATCTATCGAAGTTGTATAAGTACAGAGGAATTCGATAAATCTATCCATAGTCACAGTGTACGTTGCTAGAGTTGGTCAAAATTGGTTGTGTTCTATCAGAAGGTGGTGTCAGAATGTGGAGCCCTAGGAACCGGCGAGAGTGCATGAAAAGAACTATGAATGTAACAGAACCGAGTGAGGTGTGTAAGGACCGAGTCACATGGCGCTCTGTTCTTTTCTCTCCCGCAAGGGACTCGTGATGATATTATAGTTCGTGCCTCCCAAAGTGGGCTATATCGACCCAATGGGGTTGATTGCAACATGAAAGGCGTCCATAAAATTCAAACATTAGTTAGGCGGGGGGTCTAAGGAGAGCAGAAAATATATAGGAGTCTACGGGACAAAAATGATTGGAAATCTCTGATATAGGCAGATAGAAATAACGATTAAGATGTGCTAATAATAGGCGTTAAACTATGAAATTGCTGTTTTATAGTAATAGATTGAATTTAAATTAAACCTTCATTGTGTATGAATTTTAGAGTGAATTTTTTTCATATGTTCATGTTTATACACATATCAGGTTTTTCTTTTAAAAAGTGTAGTAGAAAACATTTGAATTTCAAATTTCAATTGTTTGAAAAAAGAACAAAAAAATAATTTAAACTCGTTATTTTCTTAGATGTAACATATTTATTTATAAATTATAAAAAGATAAAATATAAACATCATTTATTTGCCATTAGGCGCACTTAGACACGTCTTACATTTTCCATTTTTCAAGTTTCGTATCGACCATTCTATCTCATCTATAGTTATGCATTCGCAGGACGCCGTCAACGTGGAGTAAACATCCGACTCACTCTCATTGTCAGCGTCCGAGGCATACACATACATTTCCTCAAATTGTTCACTCCACCGTTCTAACACTTCCTGAGTGTTCGCAAAAATGACACCAGCTTTAGACTTTATCTTATACATTCTGGATGCCGACGAACCACTCCGAGACTTCTTTACCTCTCTCCAAAAGACTTTAGTATTTACATCGAAGTTTTTCGACAGCCTCTCTTCCTCATTCATAATTTGTCTTTCCGCTTCTCTTTGACTAAAGCCTTGGTTTCATTCTTGCATAGACGGTACATTTCTTTGTTCTTTTCTCTCAAAGATACCAAACAAACGTTATTAAGTTATGCATCTACCACTTCAAAAATGAAAGGATAAGTAGATATGTATAAATATAATATATAAATAAAAATAAAAGGTTATTATTGTTCCATAAGAAATTAAAAAAAAAACTGGGACGTAAAAGCAAGAAAACTGTTATCGATCGGCATGCATCGGCCACAGTCGTAGGTCGATTGTACTACATACATACATGGAAGCGTGGAGGTAGCAGCTCTTTGAATCTCAAAACCCTTGTCGTGAAATTTCTGTGTCATGCATGCACAACTGGCAGTAAAACAAATGGATAAACATTAACATAATAATAGTAACAGTATGCATTGCTACTGAATTATAGGCTGCAATGCTGCTGATATAATACATAGTTGTCGCTCAAGGTCGATATGTGTAAATCGACGGCTATCACAAATACAGTTGGAGGCAGTCACGTTTTCGCCTCTTCTTTAAAGCTTCCCTTCAATTAGTTTACTGAATTAAAATATTAGCAAAACATATACAAATTGCATGTTTCAAATTTTTTTTTACTCAAAAATATTTTTTGATACCATTGAAGCTCGTCAATTTCTACTAAACAACATAAAATGGGTTGACAAACAGAGGAGAAAGGTGTTTTTTTTCATTGTATATAACAATGAAATCAGGTCCAGTGAGCTCTATCGTTGCAAAAAAACACCAGTCCGATTTTCTCCGAAAAAAAAAATTTGAAAGAATAATAAATTCGAGAGGCGTTCATTATTTTCAAATTGTTTACTAACAGCAAATAATCTGCTTTTATAAAGATGTTTAACTTGCCATGAATCAAACAAACAAGTTAAAAGGTATATCAATTTATTTAGGCATGACCTCTTAAGTTTTGATAGTTCAGACTTTGATATGTAATACGAAAAATGTAATAACAAAAATATTATTGATAGTATGATTTTGAAACTTGAAATGTTTAATAAAACATAACCTTCATATGCGGGTTGTAATAAGTTTTTCAGAAAATAATAATAAATATAATAGACCCCGCAGGGTTGCTTGTGGTGAGCTGTTTGTGCGTAACGACACCACGGGTACCAGAGTGCTCAAGAGAGTCGATCATTCGTCTCCGACATGTCTTCGTCGTTCGGTGTGGAAAGTCAAGAAGGCCCGCAGGACTCTCAGCTCTAGCTTGCCTTCATTGGCCGTCCAGAGAGGAGTCGATAGAGCATATTGCTCTATTGGGCGATATGCTCCAGGGGTGGAAGTGTTAAAGGGCATAACGCTGCGAGTAACTTCGGAAAAAGCACAGCACCACCTCTCGACACCCCTGAGTCACTCGCACGGGTGTTGCCCTCAGCTGAATTTATCTGGCATTTCGGGGGAAAGTAACAATCAGATACGATAGTTATGGCAGGTGTCCCTTTCTCTTCTGTAATATTCCAGTGCCAATAACCCTCCAGACCTCATTACAATAGACCAATAATTTCCCATACATTCACAATAGTCCCAATACCTGCCGTGACCTGCTCATGGATATATTTATCATCATCACATCTACCCTTACTCATCCTACTGCAGGGATACAGGTCTCCCTTCAACCGAATGGGTTTAAAGCATACTCCACCACGCTGCTCAATTGCAGATTGGCGGGAGGCCAGTGTTTCCAAGCCGCCCGAGGGACACTGACTTAGCTTAACGACTGTCATCTAACGACAACAGCCGGGACCGACGGCTTAACGTGTTCTTCGAAGCACGGAGAAACTCGAGATAGATAAACCCATCCAGAGACAGGCTGCGGTCGACGTTGTTTAACCTGTGGGTTCGGTTAGAATGACACGCGCAACGACGCCATCGAGCTCTCATTATTGTTCCATCGATATTCTTAGGAGCGGGTCTCGGTGGGTACAACATAACCACAATATTCTCAAAGGAGCCTCTACGCGTTGGATCCAAATCTCTGCGAATGCCTATCAAATGACCGGGATAAAATTCGTGGTATAAGAAGAGCATAGTTTAATAGCATCGTCACGAAAATATAACACCCGCTATGAGGTTCCCCATGGAGTTGGTTGCTATTATTTCTGTGATTTCTGAGCTTTGTTTGTCCATTTATTTCTATGCCAGTACACAACAGATGGTGATTTATGTATACTATACAGATTCAACATGAGCCAAGCTGCTGATCCCGTAAAAAAACTTTTACGTTAATTTTTAGATAACCCCATGTTGTTGTTTCTCGGGCTTGCCAAGGATTGGATTCTACAACCTCAGATTTTACGATAGAAAACCCACGTTGACAATAATTCATTTGATACAGCCAAATAGTAAAGTTTTCCTCTGTAGCGTGCGTGATGCCATTAGGAAGGTTTTAATATTACAGAAACTGCGTCTTAGGCATATATGCAAAGGACCCACCTGATGTACAGTGCTATATGCACGGTACAATACTGTATCTGTTTAGTAATAGCTTAGGTGGGTCACGATTCTATTTGGTTGATTGTGCTTGATTTATATAGTTGTTATTAGTCAGAGTTACAATAACTGTATTTTATAATCTACTGTAAACTAAGAGCTACTTTAATTTCGCATTGACAATACGACTAAAATAAATAGTTTTGTCATAGTGATAACAATCTAAATACACCATGGCGACAATAAAAATATCGATTACGTTACTTTGTTAATTATTTGTGTTTCTAATGAATAAAAATCGTAAGGGAATTAGTTAATATGTGAAAATGTTAACATGGAACAAGTCAAGTGCCATTTCGTGTAAAAAAGCAAATCGAACTTGTTGTGTTCTTGCAAGTCTGTGAGGTTACTAGTGAGCTCCTGAGGGGATCGCAGCGAGCTACACTCCTTGTGATGCAAGCGTTTATAGCCGTAGCGTATATAGATTTACAACTTTATATCAAGTTGGTCATTATGCTTGTATGCGTCCCGACATTGTAAAACAATCCACTAGAGACTTGTTCTTTGATAATTCTCCAGCTGGGCTACTTCCTAAAGAATACTGTCCCATACTTCTTTTTTACTGGTCAGAAGTCAGTTGAATGCATAACATGCAGGTTAGATTAGCCATGCCTCTAATGTAGTCAATGAGTAAGTCATAGTATGTTGCCATATTACACGGCACCTGAAAGAGAATCTTTCCATTCAAGTCAAACATTTGATTTTACAATGTTTTTTCAAAATGAAGCGTTTTCATAAACATTGAAATGATATTATTTTCTTAAAATTTATCCAGCACAAAAAATAGATAATATTGTACTACGTATAACTTCAAATCCCTTTGCCGGGCAGACAGAGTACCCCGAGCGCCACGTGGCTCGGTCCATAAATATTGTGTTACTATTTTATGCATTTAATAATAATAACTCTTGACTTTTGACCCAGTGACCTAGCGAAAGTCTCTGAAGGTGTCGGTCGAGACTTTTCCCTATTAGACCATTGACCGACACGACTATCGGGACAATTTCTGTTGAATCAACGTCCCACATGCCGGTAACCTCATGAGCCAAGTCCAAGTATTTTAACAACTTGTCTTAGAGATAATAATAATATTTATTTGCTTTAACATACAAGTTTTTCTTAAACTACATCCGGAGTCTCCTATTAACCATACGAATGTGTATTTATATGTATGTAATTAAGGTTTCATGTGATGATTAGCAAGTATCAAATAGTATACACGGGTCACATTGAAATTTTTGAGCTTCTGAATGCATAACTGTTTTAATTTCAAATATCATAATTATTAGCGGCAAAAATAGAGTTTTTTTTCATTTTTAAAATGAACGGGAATCGCGTGTGAATTGATTTTTTAAATACATTAAGCGTAGAACTTAATGTATGTATTTCTTCTTAATTTTAATTAATGTTACTCGTTAATTGGTGACTCTTATCCTTACACACAACACTCGCATCTTTAAAATTCTTCTTCAAATATATACGGCTGCTTCACTCGATAATTTAAATGATGCCATCGACATAATCAAGCAAGATATATCTTTTATTGCGAATGGTCTAATGATTTTAAGGTTTAAGGGTTAATCCAGCCAAATCACAATCAATTATCATTAGCAATCCTTACTTTATATCACGTCCTCAGAATCTGCAAGATTGTCCTGATGTTGTATTTGATGGAAAAATTATCCCTTATTCCTCCACAGTCAAAAATTTAGGTATCATTTTTGACAAAACTTGTCCTGGGCATCTCAGATTGACGAAGTCAGTCGCAAGATCTTCGCTTCTCTGCACTCCTTAAAAAGACTTTAACATTTTCTTCCTGTCAATACCAAAGCATTACTGATGCAGACTCTTCTGCTTCCTGTCCTGGATTACGGAGACATAGCTTACCTGGACCCATCTCAGGAATTACTCAATAAGTTGGAGCGTATACAAAATCTGTGTATAAGGTATGTTTTTGGCTTGCGGAAGTTCAATCATGTTACAGAATATCGCAATCGCCTTAATTTGCTACCGGTGCGTCTACGCAGAACTCTCCATATCCTTAGTCTGCTTTATCAGACGAGACGAGCTCGGTGGCGCAGTGGTGAAACGCGCTGTTACGCTACTTTGACATCAACGCTCGTGGGTTCGATTCCCACACAGTACAAATATTTGTGTGCATGAACATGTCTGTTTGTATTGGTCTGGGTATTTTCTATGTATAATAAGTATGTATTTACAAAAAAAAAAAGTATTTACGTATGTTTATCAGTTGTCTAGTACCCATAACACAAGCTTCGCTTACTTTGGGGCTAGGTGGCGCTGTGTAATTTGTCCGACAATAAAAAAAAAAATCATGTCCTTTTTCATCCTACGGCTCCAAATTACCTACGGGAAAGATTCACGTTTCGCATCCTAGATGATCGTCTGCGGTCTTGCAACAATCCATCTCTACGTGTTCCTGTTCCCAACTCCTACAACTATACCAAATCTTTTAGTGTGTTTGCAGCACGTTTATGGAACTCGCTTCCAATAGATGTGAAAATGGCACAAACAATCAATTCGTTCAAATCCAGTGTGATGAAGCACGTGGTCAATACTCCTGTTATATTGACCTAATAATGTTATGTATTATGTTCGTGATTTATTGTGTGTATTGTTTACTATTTCTTATATGTGTGTGTTATACATTCTATACCACTCTTGTATATACATAGCTTCTCTAGACCTTCAAACAAATATTTTTTATCTTTGCTCTCAAAATGTCTTAAATAGCCTGTTTGGCTTCATTGTCATCGGGAATTTTTTTCTTCCTTAATTAAGTCCTTCTTCAAATTAGGAAATAAATAAAAATCACTGCGGGCCAATTCTGGACGTTCTGGACGTAAGGTGGGTGGACAAGTGACTCGAACCCATAACAACAATCGCGTTGTCTTGCGGCGTGAGTATTCCCAGCACCCATCTTGCAGTGACTTTTGTCATGCCACGATCGCAAAATCCTCAAAACGGTTATACCGTTTACTACAACTAATTCAGATAAGTAGCTATTTTTTCTTCAGTCATCTTCCAGTACAAGTTTTTCGATTTTTTCCACAATGTCTTACATGGTGGCTTCAATTGGTCATCCAGGGCGGGGATCATCTTCAATTGATTCTCTTCCTTGTTTAAATAGACCATGCCACTTGTAAATCATGGTTTTCCAGGGCAATGTTCACCATAAACAGCTTTCATTTTACTCATCATGGTTTGAGCGGTTTTTTCTCGCTTAGTCAGGGACTTGATGAAAGCGCGACGTTTGATTTGCTTCATAGTTACAGTTTTCTTCCGGATTGGCTTGTTTGTTGGGTGATTACTTGTAAACGAATGAGGTTACGGGGTTGAAATTTGACTAAGGGGCCTAATTAGTATGGTACTAATTAGGTACTAGTATCCCCACTCCTATCCCTCCATTCCGCGGACTTTTGGACCTCGTATATAGCTATAATATATTGTAAGACATGCTGTCTCATTCTTTAAGAATGGAACATGATGAGACAGGAAAAATACATATTTACCATGTTTCATATGTTTTTTATTATGAAGGTTCATGAATCACTTATGAGAGTTATTTCTCTAACAGTTGTCATTCCCATTCCATAACATAAGCACTACAAAAATACAGAAAATAATAGTATATTCATTCCAATATTTTTATATATTTATTTCAACAAAATTTGGAATTACGCACAGAACGACATTATGTTTGTGAATTCAGTATGAGGAAATATTGCTTCAACATGGAGGATAAAAGCTATAAGCAAATTTCAGGAAAATAATTAATATGTTAAAATATATCATTAAAAGATGCAATTTAACTAAACATTAGTGCAAAGCTTTATTAACTCCAGTTCGAAGCTCTAGGGTTCCAGTGGAACTTATGTATTATTGTGGAGTTTATATTGAAACTAGAATTTTTATAAGCTTAAGATTTTTTACAATACTAAATTTCAATTTGGAAAGCTCAACTGTATTAGTAAAAATACAGAAAATAATACTATATTAATTCCAATATTTTTATTTATTTATTTCGACGACATTATGTTTGTGAATTCAGTATGAGGAATGGCGCTCGGTTCTCTCTGCCTACCCCGCAAGGGACCTGGCGTGACGATATATATATATATAACTGTATTAGTACTTTGATAACCTTTTTACACATAAAATTAACACAAGTGTTGTATTAATTTTATGTGTAAAAAGGTTAAGGTTAAAAAGGAGTAAAAAGCCAAAAATATAAATGCAATTTGATCCAACCTGCTTTGTGTGCTTCCGCTACCAATTAGTTCATGCGGCCTAGCGCCGGCCGGCACCCACCCACTACTGTTAGTACATGGTACATGCCGACGCTGCCATGGCTGCTCCGGTAGTCTCTGCCTCGGCTGCTGCGGTCGTCCGCCATCTGGAACAGAATCCGCATGCCCCCACCACCACCGTCGCTACCACGACTGGCCTGGTCGTCGCTGCGACACGTGTTTCGCCTCTCCACGAGGCATCATCAGGCGTTGTAGACGTTAATCGTAAGAATAACATGCTACAAGTGACAAATCCATCGCAGTGCCGTCCCTTATATTGAATTAAGGGTAGGGGTGGATGGTGTGAGCGAGTGCTTGCGACAGTTGCGAACACGTATCGGCGTATAAAAACAATCGCCCAGAAAGGTCACACTTCGCCGAGCATCTTATAGACAAAGGACATAACTTATCCCCCACTAATACATATCAAATTTTACACACCATAGACAAAGGTTTAAAACTAAATATTAGGGAACAATTAGAAATTAATAAACATAAAAATTCTAAAATTACTCTCATGAACAAACAGACTGACGTAAACCATTCCCCACTATTAAATATCTTTTCGCTCACACCATCCACCCCCACTCTCAATTCAATATAAGGGACGGCACTGCGATGGATTTGTCACTTGTAGCATGTTATTCTTACGATTAACGTCTACAACGCCTGATGATGCCTCGTGGAGAGGCGAAACACGTGTCGCAACGACGACCAGGCCAGTCGTGGCAGCGACGGTGGTGGTGGGGGCATGCGGATTCTGTTCCAGATGGCGGACGACCGCAGCAGCCGAGGCAGAGACTACCGGAGCAGCCATGGCAGCGTCGGCATGTACCATGTACTAACAGTAGTGGGTGGGTGCCGGCCGGCGCTAGGCCGCATGAACTAATTGGTGGCGGAAGCACACAAAGCAGGTTGGATCAAATTGCATGTAAGTTTGACTTTCGCAAAATAACGCCTGAATCTATTAAAAATATAAATCTTTATTACAATCTGTGACATCAAGAAAGATTTTCTTCCATGCTTTTTCAATTTGTGGAAATAATTATCTCCATTGAGCAGTGAAAGCCTAGTGGATAAAGAACCAGCCTAGCAACCGCTATGCCGGTTCTTTATCCACTAGTCAACAACAACACTTTAACAACTGGTCCCCAGTTCGAATCCTGGCATGTACTATTAAATTCATGTTTTCGGATTTATATAATTTGTAATTATCACTTGCATGGCAATCAAGGAAAAACATCGTGAGGAAACCCACACATCCAAGAAATTATATTTCAAAAGATGTGTGATCTAATCTAAGGAAGGTCTGGTTTACCCCCTGGGTCGAGGAGGTCTGACAGCAGTCGCTCCAAATCTTTAGGTTTAGGTAGCGGAACCCGCCAATTCTAATGGATTAGGAAATGGGATAATGCTGGGTATAAGAATCCTCTCCAAGTAATGTAGTATCAGATAACATTAGTTTAGTTTCATAGGATATCTCACATGTACACTCCTCCTTCTCCTATGTGAATCCAAACTGAACAGTGTATATTGGGAAATATATATATGTGATTTTTTTAATATGAAGAATAAGAATAATACAGTGAATAATCACTATCAAATTATTTTTATAGTAGTGGCAAGTTGGCAGATATGCCCTCAATTTTATATTGCAAGGCGGTTGCAGCATGTCATGTAGTCAATGTCAAATTCACAGATAGTAACAAAACTACACAAAATGGACACTGTATATTCCCTTTGAAAAATAGAATTGTGAATCAAATACCCAATACAAGGGTTCTCATACTATTCACCTGAAATTTCTGTCGGAACGGAATTTGAAAAACCTATAGGCACAGTGGAGCATGGATTATCCGAACGTCGCTCAACCGAAAGACCGCTTATACGAACTACTACGCCCACCCGACCCGCGCGTGCCTCTCCCGCCTCCCGCGCTAGTGCTTGCGACAGTCACTTGTCACAACTTGTTGATTGTACTCGTATGTCAATTCCAAGTAAAATGATTTTACTACAAGATTGTCTGCACTTTTTATTTAATTCCTATTTGTCATTAAAGATATAAATATAAATGTGGTTTTCATTAACCTGTACATAAATATGTATGGCTGAATCAATATATATACATAGATGTAGGTAGTTTGATTATCCGCAAAATAACGGTTTTCCGAGCACCCAAGTCCCCCAATTAGTTCGGATAATCGATGCTCTACTGTACTTAGATATGTCAGAAAATTTGGGAATTGTTCAAACCTTTATGAATCAATTGGTAAAAGAATGCACTTTGGACAACTGACAAAACTCCATAATTGTTTTTTGTAAGGGGGTAATAAGATTTGTGCTTACAATGGTTAGGTTATGCTGGTCTTAGTCTATTGCTTAGGCATACTATGGACTCAAACCGAACTTGACTCAATTGAATGTTAAGACCATACATAATTTTGAGATATGTAACCTCAAGGAATATTTCCTACATACTGATGTGCATATACATAAGTATGTAGTTAATGTGGATCATAAATTAACTTCTTCATGTTTAGCTACAGACAACTGGTATATACCTGATAAATAAGTTAACCTCTGTATCCTGCTTACATTTTGAGGTTCTATTTAAGGAAACCAAAGGTATTGTTTGTGGAATTATGGGCAAAATAAATAAGTTAATTAATTTCAATAGCCAGGCTACTTAGTTAATTTACAACCACTTGCTTTGAAATATAGTGTTGTGGTTAATGACATACCATATTAAAAGTATATGCCCAAAGCAGATCTTCAAAATAACCATACGGTATGGTCCATACCACATTATACTGGGATCAATCTATTATCACTGACAGGACCATTGGTAACCAATATGCCTGACAATGTAATTAACCCGTTAAATGCCGCTATATAATTGTTGCCGTAACGTGCCAGCCTTGATCAAACCACCCAGCACGCAACGGGTCAATAGATAGGTCAACATCCTAAGCAGTTATTGTTTATATTGCTGCCCCACATGACAGTAATTTTTGTGAAAGCTGAATAAGCTACACTAACAACATATTATTCATATTGTTGTGATGGCCAATGCTTTAATAATCAAGACCCTCAAACAACATGAAACGATGTGAACACATTGGGAAGCTGGATCAAGGGCCAGATGGTGAAAAGCAGTCCTTGAGCAGTCAGAACCCATTATATACGTTTTCCCATACATTTCGCGGTCGTATACGACCACCCGGGTTTCGAAGGGTTAAAGCACCCTAAAACATTATTTCCTAATACTATATTTAAAAATGTAAATAATAAGAAAATAATTTAATAACGCGTCATTTATGGGCATATAAATGGGCATAACATAAATACAAACAGCAGAATTTTTCCTCAGGTGGTAGAGAGATCAATGATTTTCACTTACTACCATCTTGACAAATGTAACACCAGCTTAATAACTAGCTAAGTACATGTTTAGGACAGATATTCAATATCCAGCTAAATTCTATCGTACAACAAAGTGTAGCATAATTATATTTCTCATATCATATAAACAGATTGAAGGTCTCGCCATGCCATATGGATGCAACAAGAAGCTTCGAAAATATCTACACACCAAGGGAACACGTACGAAATTGTAGTCATCTAGAATTTACGAATGCTCAGAATTCAATTATAATAATGAAAGTTATGTGATTTTAGGCCTATAATGCAGAATGCGTCTGACGCATATAAAATACGTGTGATAATATTTGTACGTAGCCTAATCCAAATAACTACGCAGTTATTAAAACAGTAAAATAGTGGAAGGTCTTAAATTGTGAAGGAAAATTTATTTTACTGACAAAATAAATATGTATAAAAATAACAACGCGATAAGCAAGAATATTGATTGCACGTCATAGCAAAGATATAAACATGAGAAAATTAAACTTACCCCAAATATATATATCTAGTGAATAATTCGTTAAGTATGCATGAAGTTAAGTAGCAATAATTGCCTTTGTAGTGTTCTGATTTCACAAGTTGATAAGTGCACTGAAAGTATTATCACTACCTACCATACGTAAAATGTAGGTACCTATGTGGAAAACACAAATTGGAAAAACACAATATGACCACAGAATACAATACAGCAACCACAGAAATTCATGGAATACGGATTAAATTTGTCTTTGATTTAGATTTCCACGACGTAGACGGAGAAAAGAATAGACAATAGACCCAGTGACGTTTTACATCTCATTCCCACAGTAAAGAGTCAATACCTTTCAAACGTAACAGAACGAGACATTGTAGATTATTTTCTGTCCCGTATCTAGTTTCAGTTTTTTCAAGGACTGCAACTCGAATTGCGAAACAAACTTGACATTTTTCTCTGTTGTGCAGAACAGTGTAGTTTGAAATACGTTTTATTTTAATTTTATGAATAAAAGTGTTTTGGTGTATAAATAAACATTAAGGGCTACGGTACGGTGTAGTGTTATTTTATACAAAAGCGTCAGGGAAAGCAAAATCTAAAGTGTATCTTCATGGGTTTGTAACATCATTTTATAGCTTGTAGTCTGTATATCAAACCTTTTGCCTCGTTTTATTTGTACTTATACTTCAAAGTCAAAGTCTTTTTATTCCGTAAAAATGGCTACATTTGTTTGGAATCGTCACAAACTTGATAGAACCATATTGTAACAACATATTCATTAGAAATGTTGGTAATTTTAGATTCGGTAACTAAATTTAGTGTTCTGTTTATCCCCGAGGGGAAAGGCAAAGGGATCTAGCCCATACAGCCACGTCATCAGTTTAGAACCATTTGAAAATCTTAATTCTAGGTTCCAGCTTCAGGAACTGTGCTCAAAAAATACTTGGGAAGGGTACTTCGACCCAATCCACCCAGTTTAAATACCACCCGTAAAACGATAGTGATTTTACGAGGTTTTCTTGATGAACTTATTCACGTCTTCCAAAAAGTGCATAAACGTGTTATATTTGAGTATTTTCATTACTGTATAATTTCACTAGCACTTATGTTACAAAATACTATCGAAATTGTCACACAAAACTAATTTTATACTGAATTGTGAAAATTTCAAGTAAAACTACAATGTCACTCGTCAAAAGCGCGGGAAGAAGTCCTAAATTTAGTGGTTATAAATGTATTGCCAGTTTTGGCATGCAATTACCCTATTGCTACTAATCAACAAAAAAAAAATAGATTACACCAAGTAACTGCTTAGTGGGTACGGAGTAGGTAATAATATTAAAACTTAAGTTATTTTTATTATATTGAGCTTTGTTAAGCAACGGTTATTTAGATATTTACCTCAATTAGACTTAAATTGTTGTATAGTCCCTCTTCCCCTGGGACGATCGCCTTCGATGAAAGTCTTCCCGGAAATACATATCTTCTACTAGAACTGTACCCATAAACCGGTTACATGTCACTAGCCATCCTTAACCACTCTAGTACAACACCTGTCAAAAGACCTAATTTTATAGGGAACGATGCAACAGTGGCAACATTAAACGCACACATAGGTAAACTATATCTGTCTCAATCATGGTTATAGGGTAGGGATGCCCGATCTTTTGCTTTGAATCGATCTTTTGAATCGTAATGGATCGTAACCATGTGAATCGATCCACGATCTGAATCGTATTGAATTGAATCGATCTCATTCGATCTTAGAAGATCGTATCCCAATTTTATAAAAATAATAAAATGACAGAGACATTGCATGTAAAATTGTATTTATAAGGTAAGTTACAAAAAGATCGGGCGGGGAGTTGGAGCCTATAAACAAATATGTTTATAGGTTCCAACTCCCCGCATTTAAGCTTTTTAAAAACAACAATTTAGTCAAACGAACTGGATCTACCTATTACAATGGATAACCTATTACGGCTATCAGTCAAAGTGTTGCCAGCTAGTGAATACAGACGTTCTGAAGGGACAGATGTTGCAACAATCGTCAAATACTTCAAAGCCAAACAGCTTAGGTCCGGCCAGATTGTAGATCTGGTGGTCCAATATGTTATTGGGTCTGCTTGTCTATTCAGTAATGGTTCTCTAAGGTACTGTTTCAAAATGTCATCAAGTCCTTTTGGAATATTTTGATTCGATTCTGACATCAACTGGCTATGAAACTTCCAAATGTTGTCGTCATCATCGGGAAAAACCACATTTTGCGCATTCTCTGATGTATCCTTATTGGCGTCCGTCATTTTTAGCAAATCGGTGATATCATTAAGTGATTTTGCACAAGACTGAGCATCCGTAAATTATTTTTTTTTTTGGAGTCGGGGGTCTAAAATTGTTGATATTGCCAGAAGATGCACTTTTTCAACATTCTTAAAGCGTCTATTAATTTCCATCAGTATTTTTGCTTTGAAGTCTCACCTCTACGGGGCGGCGCTCGTAGTCAAGAACACGCTTTGGATCGGATGAAAGTCCAAAGCGTGTTCTTGACTATACGCTCAGCTATGTAACTATGAAATATCTTTGGTATATAAACGGCAAGTAAAATCACTTTATAAATAATTAGATTACGATTTCGGACATTACTGTAGTAGAACTTTCTCCACTTTTGGTTAAATAAGATCACAATAAGAATTTCCATGATGTCGTTTGAGATGAGTTTTTAAATTCGTAGTATTCCTCCTTTGGTTTTAACAATCTGAGAACATATTTTGCACTGTCCACCCGAGTCACATTTAATAAAAAGCGTCCAAACAATTGATTTTACTGGCGGAGCCATGTTAAAAACAAAATCTATGTAAAAATAATAAGCTCTTACAAAACAACACACTCCGAAGTCAATACTATCAATGAACAATAAGGTATCCTACGATGCGGTTTATAAAAACAAATTTTAATAGTACCTTCATATCATTTCATATTTCATACTTATGCGTAACTCGAGACTACATATTTCAACAAATGGTGTTGGTAATCCTTTGTTGTACCCGCTAAAATGTGAGGTGGTCAAAGATCATAATATAAATACAGTTTAGTTTGCATTGTTTTGGTTTTTTAACGATGCGATTTTTTCATACGATCTTCCAAGCATACGATTCGATCTGAGCGAAGATCGCATCCTATCGAATCGATTCAAAAAATCGACAGATCGTATTACCGTGAATCGATCTTCTAAAAGATCGATTCAGATCGGGCATCCCTATTATAGGGTACCTTTATCTATTACTAGCGGCCCGCCCCGGCTTCGCACTGGTGGACATTTATATTTTAAACATTTTATATAGAGGGATAAACGTAGAGTAAATGTATCTTTAGAGAGTTTTTTAAATTGTTTTTCTTAAGTAGCATTTTTTTTCAGACAACTAAATTACTTTAAGTACATATTGAATTTTTTATCCAAAAACCTATTTACTAACGGAAAGTTTATTTTTTATTTATTTATATTGTTTTAGTTATATTTTTAGTTTTATTTTAACATTTCTTTTTTTTACATTTATTTTATTACGAATTATATATAACATATATTTCGAGACTGTTTAATTTTATAGGTTTTACTTTTTTAGTTTCCAATATGTTTACCTTAAGGTTTCACTGTATACTATATTGGCTGTGGTATTCGTAGATGGCAACAAAATATATTGATTTTTAGGAGATCCTACTCGAGAAAGTGCAACATATAATTGGCCATGAGAAAAGCCTTCTTCTCTTAGGTCGATGCCAGCCATCGAGAAAGTTTGTCCCTGGGATTTATTTATTGTAAGGGCAAACGATACCTTTACAGGAAACTGTAACCTTTTAAAAGATATGGGCAAATCTGTCGGTATCATCGGGATCCGCGGAATGTGAGCGAGCTGTCCGGCCGCGGCGGGACCGGTGATGATTGTTGCTACAATCAGATTGTCTCGTAATTCCTTTATCAAAAGCCTTGTGCCATTACACATATTGGGAGGGTTTAAATTTCTCAACAGCATAATGGGAGTATCTACTTTTAATTTCAGTTCGTGTGGTGGCAAGCCGGCGGGATAGTGCACTGTATCTTCAATGTTGCACACGTTATAATACATTTGTAACATTTATAATCACCTGGTACTTTTTCAATGATCATTTTATTTATCTCGTTTACTAAGCTGTTTTTCGGTGAGACGGTCGCCCTCGAACAGAGCCAATCGAAATTTATTTCTGTAAGATGTTCGATGTCGGGATAGATTGTCTCTATAAGGATTTCTAGACTGTGAACAGTTTGAGCCAATTCATTATCCAATAATACTTGGAGGCTATGTGCAATTGGACTTGGTAATTTATCGTTTCCAAGTTTAAGTAATTTTTGTGAGAAATTGTTGTTGCCGTTATTACTTAAATATGCTCTCATATTCGTGCGCAAATTGAGAGTTTGAATAGACTGCCACAAAGGTGATGATTTGAGGCACGCTTTAATAACGTCTGCACGTGTACCATTCGCTATGACCGGTAGCGTTTGACGAAAAGCCAAAACCAAAGTTACGCCCCACCATAATGTTGCCGGAGTTTCTAATGTGTGGCTTTTAATGTGCGGTCCAATGCTTCTACATGAGCTCTATGGCTCATGGTGCACTCATCCCAAATAATCAGTGACATGTCCTGTAAAAGCTTTCCTAGACTGTTGTTCTAAAGATACAGCCAACGGTAATTTAAAGGTAGAGTGAGCAGTTTTCCCATCATGTAATAGGGTTGCAGCTATTCCGGAAGATGCCACTGGCAATACTTTTCTTCCAGATTGTCGTATTTTTGCCAATATTAAATTGGGAAGGAATGTCTTACCAGTTCCGACGGGCGCGTTTAAAAAGAATAGTCGACCAGTGTTATTTTCCACACTTTGAATTATAGCATCGAACGCTATTTATTGATCTGCCATCAACTTGGGTATATTTGAGTTAACAAATACTGACAACTCGTTAACATTGTGATGAGACCTAATAGCCGACTACGAACAGGACCCATAGGCTGCGGTTGTCTCACACTACGAATTAGCCTAATCTAATCTTGGCCGTATACTTGATATTGTTTAAGTCTTACAAGTAGTAGTTTTGAATGATCGACTTGTTTAATTTATTTATCTGAACTCAGAGTATTAACGCGTAAATTTGCAACTTTAAGAGCGGTTTAGTGCAATTTTATAGTTAGAGCGACTGATAGTACTATGTTGCTTATTTCAGTATATATGCTTCAGAACCATTTACTTGTCCAATTTCGTTCAAGGTTAACACCTTCGTATACCTCAGTTTGCGCGATATTTTGTTATGTATCATGGATCATGTATTTTATATGCTCCTTTCGTACGTACGTTAATGATTACGCGATTAATATACTAACTTCTGTTAATATATTAATCTCGTGGGAGAATCAGGAGCTTGTATGCATTTGCATATATATTTGTGTACACTTCGTGCGCTGATTACACCTTATAATGTATCGTGGTATGGTTATAATGTGAGGTGGTTTTCACATATATATTTTATTTTGGTCAAAGTAAATAACTCTGCAACTTTAATCGATTTATCGTCTGTCTTGGATAGGGCGGGCTGTGTGAGCGTATTCCCTCCAAAAGGGGGGTCAGCGCGCACGGACTCCTTACTACTCGTTCCTCAGGCATGCACTCCTAAAATTCCAAGTACTCTCAAACGTTCAACCAGCACAACAGCGTTATGTTTAAGTGGTAAGGTCACCCACCTCAGGCGTATGTTGAGAGATCACATGAAATTCAGTGTTCCCTATCAAAATAACACTCCCATAGCCTGGGCTTCGTCTGAAACAGTCTTGAATCTGCTTACAAAATGACCAAACCAGAATTTAGGCAAGCTTTAATATGCAACAAGGCCCTAGGTAGCCCTGGCGAATAAATATCTACAGCAATATCGCGATCGCGTCAAAATTACGACTGGAAAAGAATCACACAACACAAGAAATTTGGTAAACACATTTAAACAAAAGAACATATAAACCTCTACTAAACAATGTATACACGATATTGACGACGGAGCTATCTACACAGGATCACGGCTGACTGCCTCGATAAGGTCACCGTCTCTAAATTGCACACATTAGTAATACAAATCGAGATATAAACTTAAATCTAGACTTAGCTGTGGTTAGTGGTGTATAGGAAACTTCAGTCGTGCGTCGGAGCTGACACACAAACACTTTTTTTAATTTTGCCTTAACAGTTAATTGGATTGGAACTTATGCATTTTTTTTCAATAACACTAATAAATAATATTAGTGTTATTGAAAAAAAAAAATGCATAAGTTACACAAATAATTAAATAAGACCTGGGCGACAGCGATAGACATTAAGGGTCCGTTTGTCGTCGAGTAGAATTTTTAGAACGCTAGAATTTTTATTAAATTATATAAATTAAAATTTTTACATTGGAAATGTTTGAAACACATAACGACTTCTATCGTTTTTTTTTTCGTTTATTTTCTCTAAATCTAGCGACATATTGGTGCTGGTCTGGAGAATTTATATTTTCCATAACGGCAACACTTGTTATTTTGTAACTGACAGTACTGACAAACAGTATCGACAGTTTATTACTCACAACCACAAAGCAATATCTCAAATACCTATATAGCTAGCTAGTAGCTACGTTTCACTCACCCTACCTTATCTATTATACGTGCAAGAAAATAAGAAAATTAAACTGTTCAGCTATTTCATTCGTCATACAGCTATCTGTTTGCATATATTCACATTATAAATATTTACAAATCGATACCAATAAAGAATTAGATCGTAACTTAACTGAGGTAAAATATGAAAACTGAAAAAGGTCATCGTTTTGTTGTAAGTAATTGAGTTCTGTTGAATTTGCAGCAATAATGGACAAAATCCCAGACCAAATTGGTTATTTGGTGTTAACGGAGGACGGTGCTGTCCTGGAGTCTGGCGGGGAGCTCGAAAATGACGAGCGTGTTGCTACGATAATAACTGACCTTATAACTTTGTCTAATAAGTGAGTAATATAATATATAAACCAGCGCCAATAGTGCCATCTAGCTTATTTTCCTGGAATATTGCAGTTTCCATTTCTTTTACAGGGTTGACCCTTTGGCCTTTTCTCCAAACGAACAATTTAAGAAGATATCAATAACATATGATGACCACTGGTTTGTTATTTGTCTATCTAATAAAAAGATATATGTGGTGAAAAGAAATATACCAATTTCTACAATTGATGGGAACGCAGTCAACGTTTGAAAGTATATAGAAATCAGGCAACATGGGGCGGAATTTGTTGATGAGCAGCTTGGAAAATGCATCCTTTAACATAATATTCCAGATTTTGTTTCGTTGTATCACATTTCTTATAAATGCATGGGTGATCCGGAATGTGGGACATGAAGTTCTTGGTATTATGAATGTTAGATTGCTGCTTTTAGAGAGTACTATATTATTTTTGAGTCGTGAGCCCTTCCATCGTGCATGTATAGGACAAAAAGGTGAATTGAATTGGCCTCATATTATAAATCAAATTTGGCTCTCGGTACCAATTAGTTGTTTTCTGTCTATTGTATTTGTTTATATATGGTTAAATGTGTTACCACTTGGTCACCCAGAGCATGCCTCTTATTATGCATTTGGCTGTTGGAGTATGGCTTTGTCGTGTATCTTAGAACTTTGCTCGGCCAACATGGCCCTGGTAGCACAATTGTTTTGTTTTGTTAAGCTGAAAGTTGCTCTAGACACTCTACATATTTTTGTAAGAACTGTCTTGTTCCTGTCTATTATTGTCTATGATAGATCTTTAGCTCTTATTGCATTTTCCGTGGCACAAGTGGGTAGCATCGGAGCTATAGTTGTAAGTTATTATGTTTTCTTTTATTGGTATATTAAAAATAAACCATTGTATGCCAAAGGCGCTATAAAGTCTAGGTTAGTTCCAGTTTTTATTCTTCATCAGTTATTTGATAATATGGATGACTTTCAATTTACATCTCTTAGAGAATTTCTACCCAAATACTTAGGATCCATAAAATTAACATTTAATAAAAAATTAGGTTCCTTATCTGTAAGCTTTGCAAAGCAAGGTGTTTTAAAACAATTGTTAACGGAGGGCGAGAAATATGTGATGTCAGTTAGCCCAGTGATGTCTTTTACGCAACAAGCCACATATGATGTAGTAAATAATCTGGGCAGTTTGGCTGCACGATTTGTGTTTAGACCCATTGAAGACAGTAGTTATTTTTATTTTACACAGATGGTACATAGGGATTTACCCCTTCACAAACAGGAACAACATAAAATTCAAGAATCATGTATTGTGTTGTCACAGGTGTGTAAAACAGTCAGTTCTATTGGTTTGGTAGTGTTAGTATTTGGCCAAAGTTATGCACGAACCCTGCTGACACTATACGGAGGCGAGGCTTTTGTGTCAAGTGAACTACCCGTGCAATTGTTTCGGAGTCATTGCTTAGCTATAGTTCTGTTAGCTATCAATGGAGTCACCGAATGTTACACATTTGCCACAATGTCTAATTCCGAATTGAACAGATATAATTACTGGATGGTGTTCTTCTCAATATGCTTTTTAGTATTATCTTACATACTGACCTATATATTTGGACCTGTAGGTTTTATTATATCAAATTGTATAAATATGTTCTCTAGGATTACACATAGTATACATTATATTAACCATAAATATAAAGACACTGGCTACAAGCCATTAGAAGGCCTATATGTGGGTAAGTTTTTCATTTTCACATTGTTTATTGCAGGGTGTGTTTGTAAAATTTCAGAAAACAAATTGTCACAAAGCTCTTTTATCATGCATATAGGTATTGGGATATTGAGTATGTTTTTTGTTGGCTTATCTTGGGGTTATGAAAATAGAAATCTTGTTAATAAAATATACAAAAAAGTACTAAGTAATACATTAAAAACAATGCGTTTGTTTCGAACTTCACATGCAGAATGATTGCAATAATTGATTATTTTGTTTAAAGCAGACATTACAAAGCAATTTATTGTAAGGGAGAGTTATGTTACTTATCTAATCTATACCATTATACATTTACGAGTAAGGACTCAAAACTTTTTATTTTATTTTGTCATTTAACAATGCATCCATATTAGCTTTGCACGCTTCATAAAGCCCATATATACCAGTTTGAATAGGAATTTTGGTTTTAGTTAGACATTGTCCTAGCCCATTTCATATATTATCATGGTTGTTGTGCTTAAGAGTTAATAATAATAATTTCTCTGACCATATAGGGGTAAGGTGCATGGGCCTAATAGGCCAACATTTTAGTATCATGAAAAAAAAGACAGATACTTGATGGTCACTACAGATAGGTACAGATATATTTGATCTAGTTATCTAAAGCTATAGCTTCTACTTATAGATAACTAGATCAAATGCCTATTTGTGGTGACCATTAGGTAAAAACTTGAACTATCTTTAAAACAAATTTATCTTGCAAAACTACTATCAAGTTAATAGATACCTTTATTATTTTATATATATTTATTGTGATGTAAAAATCAACTTATATTGTGTTTAAAATTAGAATCCATTACAATATAGAGTGCGCTCAGTCACCCTGGTCAAGCAGGAAGCGAAGGTTTGACAAGTTATAGTAAATTGTGTGTTAAGAGTGGTAGACTGGGAATTATAAAGAATAGCCCAAAGGCTCAATTATGTAGTTTGATAAGGCTCAATTGTGTAATGACTCAACTTTGTAATTAACGTACTGCACATGAATGTAATATTTCAACATTTGTGAATTAAAATTGAATATGAAAATTTATATGTAAAACTCATTGAGGTCATAAAATTGTCGTGGAGGTGTTAAAAGATGTTTGTAGTACAGAGATACTCCTTATGTTGCAAAAGTGTCTGGTGAAAACAAGTTCAGTGAAGTCGTTTTCATTTTTGTAATTGAAACATCTTTCATGCAAATGCCCACCATACTGTGGAGACATAAATTCAATAAGTTAAATAGAATTTGAGATTGTTCTTCGCTTCGATTCTGCATACATCAGTGTGGTGATACAGTGAGCCTCATGTTCTAAGCAGCGTTAAAAATTATGCAAAAAGGGGCCCCATTCATATGCCGCTAATATCTCTCCATTTTGATTGTGAAGCGTGCATTTTTGTATTTTCCAAATAAGTTTCATATCTATCCACATGACCAATTAATTCTAATACCATCATTACCGTAATTAAGCTCTAAGATAAATAAATTGACACAATGTTCCCTCCGGATTCAGACTGATTCCCCCCCATTCTCGTTTCCATCTCAAAGTTGAAGTAAACATAAAGTACAGTTAATTTTGCTAGAAACCACATTCTATTGTCATTAAGCAGAGAAGCAGGCGACAATGTTAAATATTTAGTACGAAATAAATGAGAGAATAACTAACCACCTTGATTTATACTTTTCGAGGGGAAGCAAGAATGGGGGATCAGTTTAGAACCCTACGGCCACTAATTATAGTTTAATGAATAGTTTAATTGGCGTGGTATATTAATTTAATAAGCGTGGTATGTTAAAGAGGAAGTTTGAACAAATAGTAAGTATAAACGATACAAAGGTCGGTGTCAAGTTTGACGTGCTCTTAACTGTACACCGATTAACACGCGTTTTATTTCATTGTTTTTGCGTATAATTTTAGTTAAATGCAAACTTTTTTGAAGGTTGGATATCTGCTTATACCTATATTAATGTACAAGATTAAACTTTCCAGAGACATGTAACTTATTAAGATTTTGTATAATTATTGTATCTATAATGTGTGTTTAAGTTAATTGAAGTAATAATAAAATATTTAACATAGATTACAGTTTTTTATTTTTAATAGAGTAAATAATACAGATACAACAAGTGAATGTCACAACAATGTATATATATGATTACGTAGTAGATACTTCATATTGGATAGAAGAACACACCCTTCATTTGCGCTTCGCATATCCTTTTCACTTCATCTGGAAAAAAATATAGTTGTGTAAATAGGCCAAATAAATCTTATTATTCGTTAAATTAATATGGGTCACATAATTCTCTTTTTTAAAATAAATTACGCTTGCTTGGCTTTTTTGTTTACCCCGCACGTGTACGTGAAGATATAGAAAGGTAGATACGCACGCATAAATCGTAGCAGTTTAGCTGATTATGTAGGTTCAATATTGGATATTGTAGTAATATAAAAGGCATAACGCTTGCTGATCGCATTTGTAATGATGATGTAAGAGAGTTTATCTGAAAGAGAGTGTCGGTGTAAAGATAAGAAAAGGCATGCTCTGTTGGTTCGGACATGTAGAAAGAATGGAGGATGAAAGAGCGACGAAACAGACATACAATACAAGATTGAAAGAATGTGGGAAACGACGAAGACCTAGACTCACCAACCATTACCAAATTGGTCTTGTTTTCTGGTGGATCATGTGCATGAAAAAGCTTTGAATGTTAAAGAAGCAAGTGAGGTGTGTAAGGACCGCGTATTATGGCGCTCGGTTCTTTTTGCGTACGTCGCATACAAGATAGAAGAAGATATACATACATAAAAATGCATTTGAATTTGTGGAGCCACCAAAAATTGAACAGTTACTACACAATATCTTCCCAGAGAAAACCGTCCACCGGTTCCTAGGTAGGGATGCAACGATACCTCCAAGGTATCGATACTTTTACTCGATACAGTATCGGTGTTAAAGTATCGATACCTACTCGGTATCGATTGAAAAGCATCGATACTTACTCGTATCGATACATTTTTTTTGTTTAGGATAGATAAGAACAAAAAGTATTGATATTGTTTATTCTTGAAAGGAATACACGTATACTAAAATTTTAGATGTACACGCAATTTGATCTTATACTAACTGCCGGCGGAAGGATACTTTATCAACACAAACAATTATATTAATAAAAAACTTTCTAAGTATGGCATGCACAAACAAGACTGCCAACTGCGAGAAAGTGTTCAAAAGTTCAATATATTTTCACGCGAAAAAGATGCGATTTAAAATGTCAATATTAAATTCTTAAAAACACATTTCTATCAACATAGATTGACAGGTCACAGGCTCACAGAAGGCTCTTCAACCTGTTTAAATAAAATCGTGACATTGGCATACCGATACGAGTACTTTTCAAAATTTTGATCGATACCTACTCGATACTCTGTTTCAAAGTATCGATACCAAAAGTACTTGGTATCGGAAAGAAAGTATCGAGTAAGTACTTGTATTTACTCGTATCGTTTTATCCCTATTCCTAGGGCTCCTGACATTGCCTTCTGATAAACCACGACCAATTTGGTCATGGTAGGTGAGTCTTGGTCTCTACGGCGTTTATTCTAACTAGCACCGCGTTGTGTACAGCGAGCTGTGCCTTCTGGCACATCTTTCGGTTGTCTAAAAGTTTACTGAACGGTCCATTCGTACTTTTCCCTGCACTCACTCGTCACATCAGCGGTGTACCTTCTTTCCCTGCTAAAAACGCTTTCAAGATAGGTATACATCACATCTACCAGTGGCGTGCACAGAGATTTTTGACAAGGTAGGCAGAATTATTTTAAAGCTATTAACTTACCAAAAAATACAGAATGTTGATTTTGGTTACCCAGTCTTGTGGAAATAATGATGTATGTGATCACTTGTTTTTTTTCACCGAAAGATAGTTTTGAAAACGCATCATTTTTTATTTTCCCTACACACACCACATGAGCAACTTTTGTAGTGAATATCATCCATATTTATCAACTTTAAAATCTTATTTCGTCTGCTACCAGTCAATCGATTCAAAACAAAAACAATGGCGGCCGTTTCTAAATCAAAATAAAATTTAACATCAATTTTATACGAAAAATAGAAATGGCAATATCTTTCACTATAATTATATGCAGCAAACTACTTTTTAAAATAGTTACGTAGCAATGCTCGCGACACTTCAGTAATTTACGGTATAGTTCAGCTGAAAAGACATTGTCTATACTATGCGATTGTGTGCGTTATTTGTGTTATTGTGGGCAATGTAATTACAGGAATGCACACTACAGTATTTGTATTAACAACACGGCACACATACGTAAATTTAGACAGAAATAGTTAGTGTCTCTGCCGTTAAAAGCTGCCAATGCGGCGCTAGTGTAGTGTAGCGCCTAGCTGCGATTTGAATATGGCTAGCGATGATTTTAATATCTTACCGATACCGATAGATGGAGCCGTTTTTAATTTTTTGTTTTTGATACGAAATATTACTTAAAAACTATGTTTAAGAATGAAACATGGGATGGTACGAGTATTTATCAAATTGATAGGGTATGTCTTTTTGCCTTTATGGAGTGCACGCCACTGACATCTACTTGTTCCAACTCCAACACTACATCGTTAACAGCAATCCTAGTGTTCGATCTGGTTTCCTCTCTCAGATACTATATAATAATCATAGTTTTCTGCGCATTCAATTGTTTATTTTCATTTTTTTAAATCATTTTTCATCATTGATTAAATAGGATTCTGGTGCTGGTGATTCGCAATCCCATATTCATAGATCTTATATTTGCAGATAACTAACTATCTATAATATAATCAATAGCCGAACCGACAGCACGCAGCCCTGTCTGACTAATATTTATGGCGATCTAGGGCGATACACTGCACTGCACGGTACAGAGCAGGTCACCGTTAATTCTATATACAGGTAAAATGTTCCAGAGATTCTTTCGCACAACCCTGTCAAAACCTTTTTTAAAATCCACAAAACCGCAGACCAGTACATATTTCAATTAATAGAATTTACATGTTCATGGGCTCCGCAAGCTTACGAAATATGATCGAGAGTGGTAGCCAAGAATATGACAGAAAGATTCAATTATATTCTCATCGAAAACGACATTTGTCACATCCTTGTAGTTTGGAAAAATGTGGTTACCCATTACAAAAATGGACTGCGATTTATTTTAAAGTACCAGCACTGTTGGGATTTTGATTTCAATGTTCTACGATCTTCCGCAGAACTGAAACTGTACCCTAGTAGAGCGCCGAATCCGACGACTCAATAAATCGTGTTTCTAGATGATTTGAAAGGCGGCAGTGTACAACCCTTTCAACGTAGAATAGAGATATGACGGATTGAAGAAACAGAATGGGTTAGTTATTTGATAAATGGAAATAGGTTTGCACATAGAGAGAGCATGTGCGCAGAGAGCACTCGATCATATCTGCTTTAACTGGTGTTGTTATTAGTTTGATCATTGAGAACAAATACTTACCATAATTACACACTCTTTTGCTTATTGCCGACGAGCCATATCTCAATTTATCTCTATCAACATGTTTTTTATATCAGTTTATTTTACTAAAATTTTCAGGTATACAGAATCAGCTAAATTGCTAACTACGACACTCTTAAAATTTTAATTGACTTCTCGGTTTACAGTGGATTTTAGGTAAATACCTGAAATCTCCTTCAAAGTTGCATTTTTCTCTTGTATTATGACATAAAATTCTCTTTCATTTGAATTCTTGCCTGTTATCCAGTACTCGTCTGGTATTTTGATTATAATCTCTCCATAGTTCCCTAGGCTGCAAAAATAAAACATTTTAAAATTTATTGGTCTTGAGTTTCTAAAACAGAATGACGTAACGACCTAGTATTGTAAATACAAGGCGTTATTACTATTACATCTTCACGCAAAGTACCTTGTAGAGTAGACAGAGAAAACCTAGCCACATGGCTCGGTCCTTACGCACCTCAATTTCCTTCTATAACAGACTAGGGTTCCTGACGCCACGCACGACCAATTTGGTAGCGGTAGTGACTCTTCCCCGGCTACTACATTCTACTATTTTCGCGTTATATGTCTGATTCGGACCTCTCTTTCAGATCAAACTCTTTTTCGTACGTCTTCTTTGCAAACGCGATTTACAAGCGGTACAATTATTATTTTGCATGTACAGACTAACAGCTGACTTACATTTTTATAATATGTTTGCGTTATATGTATAAAGCATGTATTAAATTTTTTGTCGCAAAGGCAGTCTGTTTTGTTGGTAGTACCAACGTCTACTTATTAGGCTGTTATAGTGAATTATTTACCTTGAATTACTTATTCTTATGGTACCTACATTTTATTAGGTAGTTCATGCAAATATATACTGCAATTACCTTTTTCTGTCTGAATGTATGCCTGCTATTATACTTAAAACTTCGGGCTTTATTGCTGTTGAAGGAACTAATTTATTTATGGAATGCTGAAATAAATAACATACAATTAAATAAACAAGTAATATTTTTTTCTGAACACGAGTTTTTGTAAAAAAAAAAATAGCCTTAGGCCTTGAGAAAGACAGGTAATTTAGTATTATCTTAGGTTTTCGCGATCGTTAGACATTGAATTAAACAATTTTTTAACGAAAGTATCGCGTTTTACGGTTTTAGAAAGACTTCCTGCGACCACGAACGCTGCAAAGCATTCGAAACTCAGGTTCAACAAAATAAATAAAACACGCGATACTTCCGTTAAAAAAATTGTTTAATTCAACATAGGCAATTTATTATCGGGATAAACGAAACTATGCGCTGGAGAAATCGCGGGAAAATTTGCTAGTATATACAATGTGTACCAGAATACGCACATTTAAAAATAGGTGAAACCAGTCTAAAATTATATCTATCTTTATCATCACGCCATATTACGGAGTAGACAGAGAGCATCGAGACCTACGAATGCGGTTATTACACACCTCACTCGCACCTTTAACATTCGTAGCTCTTTTCATGTACGTTTTAAAGCCTTATGGCAAAACTGTTTCATCGAGTTTCTGATGTTTTTTTTTTAATACAACGTCGGAAGGCGTATAAGCATACGGCCCACCTGATGCAAAGCGGTTACCGTAGCCTATGAACGCTTGTAATAAATTAAGCATCACTCGTGCGATATCCCCTCTGGCTCTGCTGCTAACACACCAACTCCTTAGGAGCTTACTGGTGACCTCACTCGCACAGAGGAACACAGCAACCCTCTAGGAAATTGTTATTTAGCTGCAGTTTTCTATGAGGTGGAGGTATTTACCAGACTGCTTTGATGCGCCCTACTTCTCTTACGAACATCCAGACCAAGACAAATAGACATGTTCATGCACACAAATATTTGTCCTGCGTGGGAATTGAACCCACGAGAGTTAGTATCAAAGTCGCGTCATTCACGACTGCGCCACCGAGCTCGTCAGAGACACATTCTATATATATAGGAAAACTATAATACTTACAGATGTTTTAAATGCCAAATTAAGTCTATTAAAATAGACAAATTTATGTTCACTGGCCAGCTGCATATTTTGTAATGCATACATGGTACACTGCTCGCTAATCGTGGAGGCTATAGCAGATAGCTGTGGGCCCATGAATGCATCCAAAGATCTGAACGTCTCAATTTCAAGAGTGGTATTGACTGAAAAAATAATTATAATGTCAAACAAATAACAAAAGAGGCCTTGCCGGAAGATGCAACATGCAACAAAGAAGGTTGCAGTAAAATTTAATTGGTGGCCCATCTAGGCAATCTATAAATATATATAAAATATAAATGAATGTTTGTCTGTATATCCTCTATGGACTCAAAAACGGCTGGGCAGATTTTGATGAAATTTTCAGTGAATCTTCAGGTTAGCCCAGCAGGTGATCCTGTGAAGTTTGGTAGCGATCATATCACCCGTGCGAAGCCGGGGCGGATAGCTAATATAATATAAATATTGTCGGACAAATTACACAGCGCTATCTAGCCCCAAAGTAAGCGAAGCTTATGTTATGAGTACTAGACAACTGATAAACATACGTAAATACATTTTTTTTGTAAATACATACTTTTTATACATAGAAAATACCCAGACCAAGACAAACAGACATGTTCATGCACACAAATGTTTGTTCTGTGTGGGAATCGAACCCACGAGCGTTGGTGTCAAAGTAGTGTAACAGCGCGTTTTACTGCTGCGCTCCCTAGATGGCCTTTGACGAGCTCGGTGGCACCTCAGCACCTCTGCCTTACAAAAGACCGCAGTCAAATAACGACTCCGATCAGTGTGATTCTGAGAAGTAGCTGTGATGGTAACGCGTGAGTGAAACTCCTTGTGTTATAATCGTTCAGCACACATAGTGTTTTGGATACGGCAGTCGGTCCATGTAAAAATCAGTATTTCGCGAAATCCTTAGCGGACCCTGGCAATCCTAGGAATTAGGAAACGGGGTAACGCTAGGAAGAAGTGCTTAAAGCCGAAACACATTGCGCATTACTACTGTTGTGTGTGACATGCATATTGATTATTGATGATTATGATAGGACATGCCGATATCATGATGTCTGAGAGGGAAGAAGTATGCAAGGGTTTGAATGATTCTAGTTCTCACTGTTTTGATAATACAGATTTATAAATAGAGATGAGATATCCCAAATAAAAATCCGATTTCGATTCCCTCACGGAACAAACATTTGTGTGAACATGTCTACTTGTCTTAGTAGGCGTGTTTTAAGTGAGGTAGGGCGCATCAAAGCAGCCCGACAGGGGAAATATTTCCACCTCACAGAAAACGGCAACCAAATAACAACTCCCTGGAGGATTGTGGTGTTCCTGCGAGGGTTACCAGTTACCAGCACCAGCGGTAGCAACGCGTCAGCAATATATCCCGAATTATAAGAGTTCAAACGCTATGGTTACCATTGTACATCAGGAGGGTCGTATGCTTGTATGCCTCCCAACGTTGTATATAAAAAATATAACTAACCATCAATAGTAAAGCTAACAGTGGCACTTAATGTCCTATAGACAACTAAGTAGTATTGTTTGGTTTCTGTGTCATCTTCTCGCATGAGGTATACTTTGACCAATTTTTGAAGGTCCTCCCTATTATGTATACCCTCAGGAGGGCTGATGAAGCGCCCGTGTCTCTGTGCAGCGGCTATGGCATCGCCTTGTATCTCTTTCTCCACTTGTTTTGGTAGTAGTGTTAGAACTAAATACTGATACAATGTCAACATGTCGTTATTTGAAAGTCCATTCCTAAAAGAATAAAATTGAAACTTAACAAGCTTTTGTGACGTATCGAGCACATAAACGTTCCATTTTAGGACACTAGTACTACCAACAAAAATGCGCTATATACGTGTAAAAGTCATCAATGTATGGATGAACTAAATGAATTCACGTCGTCAATGTCATTAAAAGTAATACAAAGATTTGCATAGAGAAAATGTAGGTTCAATATTTGGTGCTTTTGGGGAACTCATTTCTTTTTGATAGATTTTTGACACAAACAACTTGACTGCACATGAGTCGCCTTGCGCTTAAAGAAACCTTGTGTTTTAGCGCTTAAATATCTCAGCGATTTGAGCCTACTAACCAATGGGAGAATATTTTAACCAATCAAAAATCTGATCCGCGAACTGGCTATTTCCTTCATAATTAATGAAAAGAGTTTCTTTAGTTTGAGTAAAACGATTGATATTTTTTCCATGAAAAATATACTTAGTTTAAAAAATACACAAAGACAAGTCACGCGAACCTAAACTAAAGATACTTAGGCTCAGGCAGGCCGTACACTTGTTTTCCACTTTAGTCATATAAAAAATATCACATCATCACCTCGATTGTAAGATATCATTGTATTGCATCTAAAGCATACTTAAACTTCACATACACGTGGTGCACTCTGATTATTAACAAACAATACTGTGAGCAAAGAGAGGTAGAAGCATTACAGCAGCACGACTGAAGGTCACAGAAGATCGTAGCTTAATGATGAATGAATGGGAAGTACCTCCACCTCACAGAAAACCGCAGCCAAATAACAACTCCCTAGAGGGTTGTTGTGTTCCTGCGTATGAGTGAGGTCACCAGTAATGAAAAAACAACTCCCCGGAGTGCTGTTAACTTCTTGCGAGTAAGTGCAGTTGCCAGTACGCTCCTGAGGAGTAACTGTGTTAGCAGCGGTAGTGGCAATGCGCAATCAATACTCCTTGTATTGCAAGCGTTCATTGGCTACAGATTTATATGAGATCAGCCGCTTGCTAGTTTGCTTCCCGACGTTACATAAAACACAATAAACATGAATGTCAAGATTTATGACGACACAGCAACATTTGGTGTATTTAAATACATTTTCTTAGATTGTGTCATATGTATTCAATTACATACAAACTCTGATTCTCATGCTGCCAACTCCATGGTACCATATTGCGTATTACGATTGGAATTGAAAGAATTTTTACTCATCAGAACTGCACACAATTGGCAACAATTAGAGGTCTGAAATTTGTTTCATACGTTCCATGGATAGATTATGCTTTTTATTTGCATAAGCTTCCATAAATTCCCTTAACATGTACATTTCCTGAGAATAACAGGTTCTGTCTCTGGACACTGAGTTACTCGGTCGGTAGTAGCAGTGGTGGCCAAACATACTGTATTTAAAACTTCAATATGCAAACACATCAAGTAAATCAGAATTATTCCTCGTTTGTAAAACTATACTTACCAAATGAGTTGCTCATTGTAGACAAAAGAGACGCATTTGAAGTCAGGGTAACTTACTTCTAGTAAGTCAATAAAACACATCACTTTGAAGAATGAATTCTTGTCGAGTGGTAGATAATGGATGCCTTGAATGACGTCGGATATGTCATTTGAGAGATTTCTTGATAGGATGTACTGAAAGCAATGAAAAAAATTAAAATAACGATAAAAATTTAAAAAAATAAGTCAATTTGATTTGTGTGCACTATGTTCGTCTTGGTCTGGATGTTTTAAGAGAGGTAGGGCGCATCAAATCAGCCCGTCTGGGGAAGTACCTCCACCTCACAGAAAACCGCAGCCAAATAACAACTCCCTAGAGGGTTGTTGTGTTCCTGCGTATGAGTGAAGTCACCAGTAAGCTCCCAAGGAGTTGCTGTGCAGGCAGCAGAGTAAACATCGCGCGAGTGATACTTAATATATCGCAAGCGTTAATAGGCTACGGTACCCGCTTTACATCAGGTGGGCCGTATGCTTGTATGCTTCCCGCCGTAGTATAAAAAAAACTATTTTGTGTGATTCTGACACGCCAGAGCCGGCCGACATTAATTCGCTGACCGCATACACCTACCACCGTTAGTAGATGTATACCGTTATTGTTATGGTTGTTTGGGTTGCATGTGTTATCATAATAACGACAGCAGCAGCCGCGGCAGTCACGATCAAACTAGACAATTGCCTAGTTCCAGGAATTCAAGCAGCGTGTATTTGATTGGGAACATTTAAAGGCAGGATAATTACTCCACTCTCCATTCCACTTCACTCAATATTATGTAGTATGGTTGAATAAAATCGAGACTAGGATGTCTGTCAGTCCATCTGTCACAAGGCTGTATCTTTTGCAAGCAGTAACAAGTACCTACATAAGAAATTTTCAAAGAATGTGTATTACTATGAGCGCTATAATAATATTTTTTTATAATAATAATCTTCATTAATTACGTAATTAGACATTTCTCATACATTTCCTTTCCAATATCCGATTAAATTTGATAATGAGTGGTGACTACCTTTATAAACTTATAACGCCTTGCTTTTCGGAGGTATCGTCAAAATATGATCATGAATACGAAGACAACAAGGAAAAAAACAAGGAAAGTCACTTCTCATAACATAAATTATAAATTACAGTTTATTATTTATGAACTTAAAAACGTAAAATTTTTTTTCGAACACCATTTTTAGGGTTCCGTACCCAAAGGGTAAAACGGAACCCTATTACTGAGGCTCCGCTGTCCGTCCGTCCGTCTGCCACCAGGCTGTATCTCATGAACCGTGATAGTTAGACAGTTGAAATTTTCACAGATGATGTATTTCTGTTGCTGATTTTTTTGCAATTTTTATAGATAATGGTACGGAACCCTTCATGCGCGAGTCCCACTCGTACTTGGCCGATTTTTATAAAGAAGCTAACACCCACGACTTCATATGTATTTTTCTATACTTATAGAAAACAAATCAAATCTGTTGAGCTATTTTCGTATTTTTGCGAGACTAAACACGCAATATACTTTTATACAATATATATACCAAACTTAATAAATATTTGGGGTATAAAGTCTGCGTACCCCGCAAGGGATTTGGCGTGAAGTTATAGATAGATATGAAATTGCCGATTTGTACTGAAAAATTAAAACTCGTTTTTTTCTAAGATGTAACATATTTATTTCAATTATATTATCAAAACATTTGCCCTCATTATCTATACATTGCTACCACCTAATCGGCAGTTTAATTATGCCTTTGCGATAGAACTCTGGGGATCTAGATTCGACAAACTGTGTGAAAGCATTTTGTACTTCCTCCTGGGAAGAAAATGTTTTTAGCATGTAGAAAATTGTCCAAATCACGAAAAATATGGTAGTCAGTTGGAACAAGGTTTGGAGGAGAACGGAGGATGATGTATGGTTTCTAACTGCAGCTCCTATAGAGTTACAACGGTTTCTCGTGCAGAGTGAGGTCTTGCGTTATCATGGAGCTATAATGGTCAAGATTGATTCACAGGTCGGGGCTGTTTCACTGCCAGTATCGCCATCATTGTTCGAAGTTCGGCACAGTAAACATCTGCTGTTTTTGCTTGACCAGACCTGAGAAAGTTATTGTGAATAATGCCATGAAGAGACCACTAAACAGTTACCATTACCTTTATATTGGTAAGCTTTGCTTTAGGGCACTGTTGCATTGTTTGACCTGGGGTCATTGCATTTTTCGCTTACGGTTATAGTAAAGAATCCACTTTTCGTCATATGCCACAATTCGATCCAATATTCTTTCATTTCTGTACCGATTCAACAAGGCAACACAAGTTTCAACACATTTTTCTTCCCGCAGATCAGTAAAAATCATGAGGGTGCCTCATTTTTCATATTTTTATATGTTATTGATTTGATGCAAATGAGTCAATATTGTACGTAAGGCAATATTAAACCATGCCGCTAATTCCTGGGTCGTTTGACTTGGATTGGCTTCCACCAGCTCCTTCAATTCTGTGTTATTCATCTGTGTGTGGTCTTCCACATAGTTCATTCTGGAAGTTGACGTTTTCTTACGAAAGCGTTTAAACCAAAAACGAAGGGTGCATTCATTAGCAGTCTCCTCTCCAAACCAGCATTGATATTGCGAGCCGATTCTGCCGCGTTAGTTCGCGTAGGAACTCCTATTAAAAAAATTAGCCGCATTTTCAAAGTATTTATCTATCCCGTCTAAACTGAATTAACAAAAACAATTGAAATTTAAAAATCAAATTTTCAAACATAAACCTCATCATAGGTATCATGTGAAAAAAGTTTCACTAGAAAATCTCACACCATGAAGTTTTAATGTCAATTCAATATATCTATTACTATAAAACGGCAATTTCATACTTTAACCCCTATTATATTTTACAAAAATAACAAATACACTTAAGATACAGATCTGCATAATGGGAAGCGAGGTACAAGGAAAAACTTAGGCATATAACATTAGGATGATGTACCAACTAAATATTACTTACAGGTGTAAAGAACTCTTCACAAGTTGTGTATACTTCTTCAATAGGAATCTCTTTGAATGCTCCCATAAACATCTTGAACATTTTGTATGCCGATACCAGCATATCAGACATTACAGTTGGTTCTACCTGAAAATTATAAGATACATTGGGTGATTGTTTGAGATGACTGCTGAGTACTGTAGTTACAGGAAAATCGCCTTACAAGATAATCACTGAATTTTAAAGAAACTTGAATCTGCATGTATGGATTTAGAGTAAAGTACTAGGTCTCAGAACTCTATGAGAGAGTATCTCTATATCAAAATTTATCAAACTTCGTCAGGTTTTAGCTTCATAAAGATAACAGACAGAGAGACAACAATCATTCCACCAAAAACAAAAGTTTAGTTAATTGATTCTTTATCCAGTGAAAATCTAGAAATATACACCATTATATGCACAGCACACTAACTTTTTTGGGGGTCATAATCCCATGCATAATTGTTGATCCAAAAATTAGTAGTTAAAAAAATATCTCACCACTTCTGCTTTACTTTCTCCAATTGCTGATAATGCCTTTGTAGTATATGGTATTCTTACTACCTGTTAAAAAATGACTGAATGTATTATAGGAATACAGAAACAATATTGTCAGTATAAGTGAACTTACCAAAACCATCCAGAAGCCTTTTTCTGGTTGATAGAAAATATAACGTTTTGTTTGTGTTTGTAAGGCTTCACAGGGCTCTGATGAAAATGTCCTGTGAATATGAAGACCTATTTATTTATTTAAGTAACAAGCACAAACAACATAATTACTATATCTTTGTACCTTTTTATATCTTGACACCAATCCCTTGTGGGGTAGACAGAGGGTACTGAGCAACATATGACTCGGTCCTTACATACTCACTCACTTACTCACTTTTTTAACATTTATAGTTCTTTTTATGCATGCTAGTCAGTTCATAAGGCTCCTTACACCAAGTTTTGATAACACAACCTTCCTCGGCACCTCCACACTTTTACTTTCATTAATAATACATAGAATTATGAAACAGATATACAATGCAAAAGTAGAAAGATGTAGGAGCTGAGGAAGGCCAAGACTTACCTACCTACCATGACCAAATTGATCATGTTTTATCAGAAGGTGATGTCAGGAGCCCTAGAAACTGGTGAGCATGTATGAGAGGAGCTATGAATGCTAAAGACGCAATTGAGGTGTGTAACAACCAAATAATGTGATGCTCGGTTCTCGGAATAAATATTCATTTACATGGATCTAAGCTGTTAATATTATACATAACATTAACTTTTACCCTCACAATACAATTTATAAGAGATTAAGTCTGTCCCAGATATGTTGACTAGATATACTGTTACTAACTATTCCAACAATGTAATCAGAAATGCACTAGTTTATCTCAATAACATACATGAATTACTCAAGTATTTCTCCTATACTTAACTTATATTTTGCATTGGAATATGTCAAAAAAATTACTACAACACAATAAAAAGATTACTACAATACCATTAGGATTCAACAGCATATTGTATTTAATTAAAATTAGTTAAAAATACACACTTACGACATGAACTTTACGACAGCCTCACATAATCCTACTTGCATTTTTCGTGTATCAACTGCAGTTTGGCTTGGATGGAAGAATAATATCTTTTTTACTTCCTGCAAATAGAAATTGTTATTTTTCTTCACTGTGCCTTCACTTTACACAAAATCCTATGAGCCATTTCACTTACCTCTCCTTCTTCTTGACCATAATGAGAATTAAATATGAAAAATGAACTAATCTTTGTTTTTATATCAATCATTATGAATAAACTGTCAATGTAGCAATGATTTTTACAGTATAATCTTCGCGTAATTTAGTTATATTTATTTATTTTGATATGTTGTTTTATAAAATCAAAATGATACACCTTCCTTATATGTAGTTGTCAATGTCAAAGTTATCAATGTCATTGTCATTTATAAACAATATCGGTAGGTATTACAGAAATGTCAAATCTGACAGAACAGTAGAATAGCCAATCTAAAGATATAATTTTTTTTTTTTTGGTTCTTTTTATCCCCGAGCTGAGTCTCGTATAGGCACATGGAATGTGAGAGGTGGATTACTAGATAAGATGAATGTGTTGATAGATATAATGAATGGGACATGCCTAGATCTGATGCTTTGTGTGTGTCAGAGACCAAGCAAAATGGAAGCGACACCGAAGATCTACCCGGTGGCATGATGGCTTTGTGATCCGGGGTGAACCAGGACGATCATGTCAGCATTGACGTAGGCGTCGTGATTTCATCTCGCTTGGCCACCGCGAAACTTCTCTGGATTAAAATAAAACTCGGGATTACGCGAGTGTTTTTGGTTGCAGCATATGCTCCTGTGAGCTCTACTTATCCCCAGGAGCTCGAGAAGTTTTGGGAGACCGTAAGGAGTGTTTTGGATTTGGCTTATGCGAATGAACGGATAATTGAATGGGTGGGGTGGTAAGTTACTTTAGACGTATGTATGGAATGAAACCTCCTTGGACACAAGGAGGTTTCATTTCATCCTTTTTTTTTCATCCTTGTGATTGAAGAACGTGTTCGACAGAACACGTTCTTCCATCACGGAATGAATAGAAAAGTGTGATTGGTCTGATTTTGATAGATGGACGTCTCCGAAAGTCGTTAATGAATGGACTTTAGAGATCCCACTCATGAAACGGACCACTATCTGGTGATAAGCCGGTTTGTGGGCCTTTTCGAGAAGTGGAGGTACTGGCGAGTATTCCTTTCGGAGATCATGAATCATGATCATGGTAAATGAAAGTGTAAGGAGTACGTAAGTACGTCTAGTCAGTGAACGCGAGTCTTTCGGCGTAGACGAATGCTGGAAAGTTCAGAAAGAAAGTATGGTGGACAGTGCGAACAAAGCATATGGATGCGCAAAGAGACGTAGAACACTAACAGAAGATACCTGGTGGGATGTGGAGGTTCAATCCTCTGTGGAAAAAAAGAGGAAAGCGTAGCTGAATTATGTATCATCTTTGTACCAGAGTGATAGTATGAAAGAGGAGAAGAAAGAAATATACCATCGATGCAAGAATGAAACCAAAGCTTTAGTGAAGGAGAGGCGTGACTCTTCTGGAGAGAGGTAAATAAGTCTCGGGGTGGTTCGCGGCATCCAGAATGGACGAGATAAAATGGATGAGATTGAATGGTAGATACATAGTTTGTGAAATGGAAAGTCTGCGGGAATCGATATGGTTACAGCTGAGATCATGATGATTAGACTGGGTGGCACCAACGATAGGGACGCCTTCTAGTTTTTGAGCAAATTATGCTGGAAAACCGGAAGGGTTCCGACCGATTGGAAACGCGCAGTCATCGTGCCTTTGTATAAAGGCAAGGGTTCACGGTGGACTGTGCTAACTACAGGGGCATCAGTTTGATCAGCTTAGCAGCTAAAGGGTATGGAAAAAATATTGAAAAGAGAATGGGGGTAAAATCCGATTAAATGTTTGGGGAAGCACAGGGGGGATTTCGAAGCGCCAGAGGATGTTATAAGTTTTTCACTCTGCAACATCGTAGAAAAGCATCTGGCTATGGACCAGAAGGCTTTCTCCGGTTTTTTGGACTTTGAGAAAGCATTTGATATGGTCGTGCGAAAGAATCTCTAAAACATCTTGCCCAGATATGGGATTGACGGTGACCTGCTCCGTGCTGTGCAATCCACCTATGAGGATTGCACACCTATGAGGGATGCGTGCTGTCGGCTCGGCTATTCATCCTGTATCTGGATAGTTGTCTTCAGAGAATGAGAAATATGAATGTGGGAATGCGAATGGTTGGCTCAGTGGTTAACTGCCTGCTTTATGCAGATGACGCGGTATTAATAGCTGAATCATCATCCGAACTGCAAACACTAGTCACAACAATGAAAGACGATTGTATGAAGAAAGGTTTACAATTGAATGCTAAGAAAACCAAGATAATGGTACTTGAAAAAGAAACAACCAGAACGAACACTAGGATTACGGTTGATGTAGATGTATGATGTAGTGTTGGAGCAAGTGGATGAGTTTGTTTATCTTGGAAGCGCTTTTAGCAGCGATGGAAGGTAGGTACACCGCTGATGTGGAGAGACGAGTGAGTGCAGGGAATAGCGTGAACGGAGCGTTGGGTAAACTTCCAGGCAGCCGAAATCTAAGTCAAAAGGCGTAGCTCGCTGCACACAACGTGATACTAATCCCAACGCTAACTTATGGAAGAGAAAGCTGGGTATGGCAGAGAGAGCATGAAAGTAGAATAAATGCGATCGAGATGCGAGTACTGCGCAAAATTTGTGGCATAACCACAGATTACTTAATAGTTACTTAACGCTTACTGACCGCGTTCGTAATGATTACGTACGAAAGAGAGTTGGTCTGGAGTGTCGGTGTTAAGAAAAGGCATGCTCCGTTGGTTCGGACATGTAGAAAGAATGCAAACTGCATAAAAAATATAAGTGCTTATTAATTTGTAACAGAACTTATGGCCGGACTAGATATGTATTTTCATATGTCACGGCATACCTACTCGACTATTCGTCGTAGATTGACAAATGAGGTATCATTAGAAGCGTCTGGCTCTTCTGCTAGTTATAGTATATACTATAACTTTTTTTATGAAGTTAATATGTGTGCTGAGAATAGTATGAACATAGCGTTGGAAAAACTTTTGCGAGCAGTAAAAACTTAAGCCAGAAGGCACAGCTCGCTTTTTTTTTACAACGTCGGAAGCTATTAAAGCAAACGGCCCACCTGATGTAAACTATAGCCTATGAACGCTTGTAATGCATTAAGTATCACTCGCTCGATGCCTCCTCTGCTGCTAACACACCAACTCCTTAGGAGATTACTGGTGACCTAACTCACGCACAGGAACACAACAACCCTCTTAGGGAGTTATTATTGGGCTGCGGTTTTCTGTGAGGTGGAGGTACTTCCCCAGATGGGCCGCTTGGATGCGCCCTACCTCTCTTAATCAATAATTTGTTTACGATAAAATACATTTACGTCAAATACAGTTTATTTTGTTCAATTTTAACAAATACTTTTGATGCTATCGCGAATTATATTGATCGTCACCCGTGGGATTTCTTATTTTTAGTGCTCAATCGGTTTACGACGTCATCGTAGGGTAGATGAGGATCAAAGATTTGTTTTTTTTCCCGCCAGATGGATCCTTATAACGATATAACTATCACTTCAGGAGATCAAATATATCAAAAGCACACGTAGAAACGTTAAAGAAGCGAGTGAGGTGTGGAAGAACCACCCGCAGGGGATTTGGTGTGTAGTTATAGATAAATCGATAGAATTTAGGTACTGTTCTACATCTGCTTTATAAATTTACATAACTCTGAATAAAAAATATTGTAGCTCTGAGGGACAAGTAGATCCTATGAGTGAACCTAATATTGAAGGATATTTTTGAACAAATTCAGAATATTACCACCTAAATCCGAACAAACAAATTTTACCCCTATATAAAATTAGCACGGGTCCTGTACTCAATGTATTATTTAAAAAAGTTCGTTGCTCTGACAACACGAAAATAATGGGATGGGTTGCCATGGAAACATTTTAATGTTTATGATACGAGTTTTTATTTCGTTTTATTTATTTTAGATAATTCTGTTCCTCGTTACTTATATATAAATTGTATACATCATGTCGATACGAAACCCAAGATTGCCTCTTATACCAGGTTATTCTACAAACCCGATGGCGAGTATGAATATATGAAGGTTTAATAGTTAACAGAGTCCGGCGTTATTTTACAAAAGTCAAAATGCAATTTGATCTGCTGTGTGTGCTTCTGCCCGAAAATTACTTAATGCTAATAAGCGCTGGTCCCAGCCCACTATCATTAGTGACGTATACTCAAAGGTTGCCCGCAATCTGGAACAGGAACCGCATGCAACCGCCACCTTTACTGCCCTGACTGCCCGCAGCACGTGTTTTGCCTCTTCATGAGGAATCCTCAGGCGCTGTAGATGTTAGTCGCTAGAATAACTTGATGTTATTCTGGCTGTAGATGTTATTCTACCAAGGTGCCGGCCGACGCAAGTTTGCATGAACTAATTGGTAGCAGAAGCACACAAAAAGCAAGCAAACAAAAAGTTTGACCTAGGTTAGATCAAGTTGCATGAAAATTTGTACTTTTACCTAATTTTTAATCTTTCGTATTTATGTAAGATACTAACAACATTTTTTATTAGATTGGGAAAATGAACTTTGGCGTGCGACCATTGTTCACGAGCCTCGGTGGAGTAAACATGTTGTTGGATAAAGCGGAAGGAGTGAATCGCGTACCTTCTTTATACTGCCGCAAGCAAGCGCCGGATCTACCAGCGTGGATAATGTTTGATAAACATGTATGTAGATAAGGTCAATTTCACTATGAATAGTCGCAAACTTACAATAGCATGCTACTACACATGTACTAATTAGAAATGTACCACATACTATTACCAGTGGAATACTGATTGGCCACTGTTATCGCTATTACCGTTATTAAGGTGGTAAGTAAAATATTTTTCAATTTTTTATTCAACTTATTAGTAGCTGTGGTGATATCGTATGGCATGGTTTGTAGGTCATTACCAAACGTTTAGTGGCTGCTTGTGGGCGTGGGAGCTTAAAAGCGACCGTGCTAAAATCTTACAAGTCGTGAACCACGACATATGCTAATGGGGATCCTAATGTATGTTTCAAAACCCAAGTGCAAAATTATAATTTAGTTGGCGAGCGGTTTGCGAGCCCTCTCTAAGAGCTGTGCTACCTGGTCGCGCGCTAAAGCTGTTAAGGAACAACCTTCTATGCCAGCACTGAGAAAACCGGATGGTAGTTGGTCGATAGAGCCAATGAGAAAGCCTAGGAACCGGCGAGTGTGCATGAAAAGAGCTATAAATGTAAAAGGAGCGATTGAAGTGTGTAAGGACCGCGTCTTATGGTGCCCAGTTCTCTCTGCCTACCCCACAACGGGTCTGGCGTGAAAATATACATACATCGTTATATTATCATATCATTCTACAGCATAATTTAACTCAAGGTCAAAAATTTACAAAGTTTTTGAAGATTAAATCCCCCATCATTAACTTCTCAAAATTATCAAAAATGCCAATTAACTGATGAAAATCCATAAAAAAATAATATATCAGCAAATCTTCTACAAAAGCATACTGAACCACAAAACAATTTTAGTAGGTACCTTGAAGCCTGAGTTTCCTACCCCGCAAGGGAGCTAGCGTGAAGTTATACATACATGACTGACGACGATTGTTGGCAATGTGCTGAAGCTATGTGCTCCTGAGTTGTGTTCTGTCGCGTCTTTTCGTGCTTTCCTATTCCACTGGGTACCAGGTCCCCAAAAAGAGCGGTAGATCAGACCCATAGAATTACAGGCCTATTGCTATAATCTCCCTTCTCTCCAAGGTGAATCCTATTGAAGTACATCCACGTGCACCTAATGTTTCATAGTCCTAGTTAAATTCTCTTTTATAACACACAGTTGGCAAACTACTATACTCCTTGTCAATTACGCAGTCATTAAACGATTCACTATACGAAAGTACTCTGCATGTTTCATATGTATAAATAAATAGACTTTGTTGATCTTTGTTGATAGTAGTAAATCACCATTTGAATTTAAGGAGAACTTGAAATTGAGAAATTTATTTGAGTTTAATGTAGTAAATCAACAAGAGTTTAATTTTTATTGTAACTGTACATACATATGATACATACTTTGTAATTAGAATCCTGGCAATTGATGTTTGCCTGCGGTCTCCGATGTTGCTGTGCTCTACGTAGTCTGTCTCTAGTCCGAGCTTTCAAAAGTATGAGGTAAATATTCTGAGGGTAACTACATACCTTTTTTAATTTGCGTTTTTTTAATTTATACAGATTTTACGTTTCAAAGCATTCTTCCAACAAACACTGATCGAGACCCGCTCCGCTGCACACATACTGCGCAAGGTGGATATCTTCTTCTTTCTCGAAGATGGGACTATAAAAGTTATTGAACCTAAAACAGACAACAGTGGTTTATCGCAAGGTAATTCGTTTAAAAAAGGTCATGTAATGTACCGAAAGACGGGGGTTTCCGTATGATCCTTGGACGGCATAACTAAACTTGTGAAGGATCTTTGATGATGTCTAAGAACGGGAGTATGTTAACACCATTCCTTTCTTTTATTATCTTCCTTACTCAAACCATACTTTGTTATGTTTATATATATTGAATATGCAACTTAACCAAAGTAGATTGCGACCAGCCTATAAATGAAATTATTTATCTCGAGAGGAGGCGGACGCGCGCGGAGGGTATCTTACGTCGTCGTTGGTCTCAGCTACATACCTAACTAGCTTGAGAATCTGAAAAATGCTGAAAACTGGACAAACATAATTAAGTTTATCTACGAGTGCCTATGATGAAAAATATTTCATCCTTCGCGAACAAACTTAATTCATAAATAGTTAATAGTTAATAGATTCAGGCGTTATTTATCTAAAATTTTAATTTCATGCAATTTGATCTAACCTGCTTTGTTAGCAGGTTAGATCAAATTACAATAGTATTATTCGGAAGATTTGCTTGCTAGTGACAAACCTTTAATATTAAATATAAATATGTCTTCTAGTATTTACATAAACTTTTATCAATTCTGTAATGTGGTGTTTCTATTTTCTAGCCTTGTCAAGTAACATTTTTTATTTTTTATTTAGGAACATTGATAAGTCGCCAGAGAATTCGTTTGCCGTTCAGTTACGACTTGTACTACGATGTTCTTGATTTGAATATTGGACGGGAAGTCACTTTCTTTGGAAAAGTGTTTAGAGTAAGAACCTAAGCTTTTATTTATTGTTTGATAAGGATTAAAATACCGACGTAAAATAACAAAATGTCCATGGTAATAAATAAAGTTAACAAATGTAAATCCTGATCAGATCGCTTTTTCTCTTTTTGTACCGTATTTTGAGGATTGTATGTATTTTGTTACCTATATCTTTATAATGCTCATCCTTAGATCGTGAACTGTGACAACTTTACAAGATTATTCCTGAATCGACTTGGAATTAATGTACCAGATCCGATTAATTGGCCTGATGCTGAAGAGGTAAGTATGCGTAAATGTAGAACATATTGAAAATTTTATTCAGCATTTTAAAGATGTAGACGAGCTCGGGGGCGCAGTGATGAAACGCGCTATTACGCTACTTTAACACCGACGCTCGTGGGTTCGATTCCTACACAGTACAAACATTTGTGTGCATGAACATGTCTGTTTGTATTGGTCTGGGTATTTTCTATGTATCATAAGTTTATACGAGTATTTACAAAACCACGTATTTACGTATGTTTATCGTATTACGAAAATGAGGTAGGATCCAGCTACTTTGGGGCTAGATGGCGCTGTGTAATTTGTCCGATAATAATAATAAGAATAAGTATGATTTTTGAAGTTGGGTGACTCTATCGTTTAAACGCATGGTGTCATACTGCCATACACTGTAAGACTAAAGTTTTACGAATCTTATTAATCTGTTTTTTGGGATTGTACGAGTATTTAAGAAGATATTTGAGAGAAGAGTAGCGATGGTAAAACAGTAAGCTATAGCAGTGTATGTATATGTATGTAGTATATATGTGTGTAGTAGTGGATAATTTCGCGTGATATCACAGCTCAGTTCTTATCAAAGATACGCTAACATTAGACGCTGATGAAGTCCAACGCTATGCCAAGAAAACTGAAAAGCCAAGCAAGCAATTTTAACTTTCGGTACTTTTATGGTTTGTTTTACTTATTTTTATACATCTTATTCACCTATATAAATGGCAAAAGGCAAGTCAAAGAAAATGTGTGAATTTGTGTGACTGGGCTCAACAAATCATACCACCTAACACCTACTGGACTTGTTCAGCCCGCTTATTCAGTTCATTAATGCATTAAAAGAAAGCACTCCATTTACTATATGTACAATGTAGAGATATATAAGTACGTTAAGTACGTTATGTTCAAATTTATTAATGTCATAAATGATTTCAGAGAGCATATGATTCCAGTCGCCCAGCAAAACACAGACCTTTCAGGCAATTTTTAGACTTCGATAGACAAGTGCTGAGGTAAAATAGATAATCACTTTATTGTATCTATATTAATATTTATAGATAAATACGCTCATATGCAAAGGAAACAGCCACTAAAGGGCTATTGATTCCCACGTTTTGACAGATTTCCATAAAAAAATACTAAATACTTATAAACTATACTCGATAAAAATCGGTGTTAATTTTTCACAGTAAATTAATTTAAACGCAGACTGAAGTTTGTGTACCTGAATTTCTTTGTAAGTGTGTAAACACTCTCATTAAAGATAATGTAACTATAACAAATAAAATGTATTCATATTGTGTGGCTATACAAATGTAAAGTAGATTTACATCCATCAACAACTGTGTTGGCTATCATCAGTCAAGCAAAGCAGACGATATCTGATAGGTACCTGATTAGCACCAGTATTTGCATTCACATTAGATTTAACCAGTAATAGTATTTATTTAGTTAAAACTATTTTTTGATTCTTGGCTATCCTTTCCAGATTCTACGGTTATTGGGATGACAGAGACTCTGAGTTTGGTGTAATGCACAACCTTGAGATACATTACTTCTTAGCAGATGACACTATCGAAATTAAGGAGGCCATGGCACCTAACTCAGGGACGGAGACCGGTCCCATGTTCTTGAAGAGAATGCGCATACCTAGAGTAATTTATTTTAAATATTTTTATTAAATACTTTACGAGCTCGGTGGTTCAGTCGTGAATGACGCGACGTTGACACCAACACTCGTGAGTTCGATTCCCACACAAGACAAACATTTGTGTGCATGAACATGCCTGTTTGTCTTGCTCTGGATGTTTTAAGAGAGGTAGGGCGCATCAAAGCAGCCCGTCTGGGGAAGTACCTCCACCTCACAGAAAACCGCAGCCAAATAACAACTCCCTAGAGGGTTATTGGATTCCTACGTGTGAGTGAGGCCACCAGTAATCTCCTAAGGAGTTGCTGTGTAAGTAGCAACAGCAGCAGAGGATGCTTCGCGCTAGTGATACTTAATATATTACAAGCGTTAATAGGCTACGGTAACTGCATACGGTACGGTACTTCATCAGGTGGGCCATATGCTTGTACGACTTGCTCGACGTTGTGTAAAAAAAAGAATTAATAATAATTAAAGGAAATCTTTTTAGAAAATTCCGGCACAAGTTGAAATGACTGGCGGTCCCAAACAACCTTCGTATAGCCCTGCGGATCTCAGCATCGGCGCTGTGTTAAACGTCTTTGGACGTAAGGTGGTCCTCACAGATTGTGACCCGTATACCAAAGAATATTATCGTGTTACATATGGAGTTGGTGTGTATATGTTCTGTTTGTATTTTAATGACTATACAGTGTAACACTGTATTTACACATGCGGCATTTTGGTCACTTGTGATTAGCTTGGTCTTGTGTCTCCGCGCAGTTTAAATCCTTTTATAATTTAGGATCTACTTCGTGACTCAAGTTCAAAGTATGTATTTGTAAAGTTTTGAGTTTCTGTTATAAGTCTTGTGGTGTGTAAAAACAACAACAGATCAAGTTATGTCCTAGCAGTAAAAGCGAAATTTGCATGGTTTTGTAAAGCTTGACCTGCTGTCGTACCTATGGCACGGCACGACAAATTAGTGAATATTAAAGATACACTCGAGGTGTGAAATTTCTTAGTCATTATGGCGTTTTCGGGTTCTATCTAACAAACTAGCATGGACCTTGGCGTGGAGGTATGGTTAGTTAGAACAACAACAAATCTATGTTTTGTAATGTTGTAATGTTTTTGTTTCCAGACGCATTTACCCCTTTATCGACACCCAATGTCAAAGGCGACGAGTGTGTCGCTGTGAATATGACTGATCGCCAGTTGCCGCCGTGGAATGGCTATGGCTCCTACGCAGACTCTGCAGAAAATTGTCGTACCGTAGAGCCGAAACCACCGCATGGAGATTTTTCGAAATTCCTACACAAAGACAAGTATATAATTTCTACATCAACAAGTTATAACCTATTACGAGCTCGGTGGCGCAGCGGTTACTAACGCTACTTTGACATTAACGCTCGTAGGTTCGATTCCCACATAGGACAAACATTTCTGTGCATGAACATGTCTGTCTATCTTGATCTGAATGTTTTCTATGTATCATAAGTTTGTATTTACAAAACCACGTATTTACGTATGTTTATCGTATTACGAAAATGAGGTAGGATCCAGCAGGCGATCATGTTGTGCTACGCCTTCTCAGATTGTATTTTCTGAATTGGTGGGGTATATAAGGACATCTTGCTCTATATTATCCGTCTGGGCAACACCTTCACCTTACAGAAGACCGCAGCTAAATAACAACTGCGGGAGGATTGTTGTGTTCCTGCGCGTGAGTAAGGTCGCCAGCTTAATGAGAGGTCGTTGTGCGGACAGTGGAAGGTCCGGAGGATGTCGAACCGCCGCTAGCAGTACAGGCGCGGCAGACTGGCTTCGTCAGGGAGACCCGGTGCAACGGTTGACCGATGGGCGCCCGCAAGTTAGTAACCCTATTAACTCCCGAATCCGGGGATTAGTTAATTACCGCCCCGGGAGGCTGAACCGCCAGCCTGCGTAAAGTCCCTGTTGCAGTGGTCGTGTTGGAGAAAGACACCGGGGGAAGGGACCGCTTGCCGCGCCAGCAAACCGCTCAACCCGCACTGTACTGTGGTGAAAGACACCACGCTTTTGTCTTCTAAGCTGTCTGTTCACCGACTTCTCATATTTTACCTCATAACAAATATCGCAAAACAGAAAAAGAAAAATGGTTTCACAGCGGCCACCCCTCCACAACGAATGTGGACTTTTGCAACATCAGGGGGTTACATTCGAACGTCAACGCGGTCCATCACCATCTTGAGGCCCCTCGGCCAACCATTCTTTTCCTCACGGAGACACAAATATCCTCACCGGTCGACACATCTTACTTATATTACCTCGGATACAAACTAGAGCAGTCATTTGTGCGTCGTGCCGGGGTATGTATGTTGGTTCGGGACAATATTTGTTGTCGCCGACTACACAGTTTTGAAGTCAGGGACCTGTCGGTTTCATGGGAACGCGTGGATCATGGCGTCCACACAGAAGGACCATGAAATGCTACATTCCCAATCGTCTAGTGGCTACTATGGGAGACAAAAAGCGACTGTGGTTTAAAAGGCATTGTAAAGACTCTAATCTAAAGCAGGCTGTTTATGAGGCTTGGACTTCGATGTGAGGCATTAGCCGTCAGTCTAGATACAACGAAGGTGTTCGATCGGGTCTGGTATCGGAGTACTTTATTGAAGCTGATAAAAGACCCCGAGGCGGATTTTCTCACGATATTTTCCATCACCGCCGAACAAGTGATAATTACAAATATCACTTCCTGCAAATACGTATACCTGTATCTGTTTCTAATCAGCTACAAGACAACTATCTTTTCGCGTTATTTATCTCTTCATTTACTCGTGTTTTATCAGAAGGTGATATCAGGAGCCCTAGGAACTGGCGAGCGTGCAGAAAAGAGCTATGAATATTAAAGATGCGAGTGAAGTGTGTAAGGACCGGGTCTTATGGCGCTCCGTTCACTCTGCCTACTCCGCAAGGGACCTGGCGTAAATATATACATACATATATACGAGTATTTACCACTTTTATTTCATTTATTTAATTCGAAAATAAAAAGTTGTATTGCATTCTCCTTAGTATTTATAAAAAAGTTTGCAAAATACAGTATAATGACGTATGAACAAAGTCTTTGGCTTAACATCAAATTTGATCGATGATTACAGGAACCATAATTTGATTATTAATCTTCGTTTTCAGAGTCGGATTTGATTCCTACATACTTCGTTTTGCGGCACGTTTAATCAGTGACAACCCTGAAGACTCCCGTCGATACTTCATCGTCAAATACTTTCTGTCTGATGATACTATAGGAGTCTTTGAGCTCTGCGAACGAAACTCAGGCTTCAAGGTACCTACTAAAATTGTTTTGTGGTTGAGTATGCTTTTGTAGAAGATTTGCTGATATATTATTTTTTTATGGATTTTCATCAGTTAATTGGCATTTTTGATCATTTTGAGAAGTTAATGATGGGGGATTTATCCATTCAAAAACTTTGTAAATTATTGACCAATTGAGTTAAATTATGCTGTAGAATGATATGATAATATAACGATGTATGTATATCTTCACGCCAGGCCCCTTGTGGGGTAGGCAGAGAGAACCGAGCGCTAAAAGACGCGGTCCTATACCAAGTGGTATAGGACCGCGTCTTATAGCGCTCGGCTCGGTGTGGTGGCACTTGCTTTTTTAACATTCATAGCTCTTTTCATGCACGCTCGCCGATTTCTAAGGCTCTTGTTTTATAATATAACGATGTTATCTAATGTATATAAAGGTCACTCTCGGTGTCCTGAATTTCAAAGAGAGATGTACCAGCAGAAAATTATAGAGGGAACAAGTGTATGAGCCTAAGCTGCCATGGTGTATCCCACCGACGACATATATATTTAATGAGTGAGGTGTACACAATTTTAACATTGTTCACGGTCAATTATTTCATTCAATAGAGGCGCTATTGTCTAGTGACAGACCTTGATAGCCATTGCTAGTCACTTGAGCATTAGGTTCCTCGATATAACAAAACATTTTATATATCAGGGTGGCAAATTCTTCCGTCGTGCTAAAATGTATTTGCCGGATGTGGATTTCTTCGTGCCAAAGGAGCCCCCTGCCTACACCGACAAGGACATGTGGATCGGCAATGAGCTCGTCATCAATAAACATTGCTTCCGACTGGTCGCTGCTGATGAGTATGCACTTCGATATTTGGAGCTTCACCAGGTATTTTTTGTTTTTGGCACAGCCACGGCTATTGCGGTAACATGTTGATTCCTTTGAGTCATACAGTAGAATATTTTCATCAGACAATACACCATGTGGCTCAAACATTTATGACATTTTTGGAAAATTTTCTAAAACAATAAACTTTTAATATCCTTCTTCGTGTTTTAAGATACCTTATTTTTAAAATCGCCTAAATATCGTTGAAAAAATATTCAATTTTGTAACATATATGCTATTATACGATTGATACACCTGAAAGTAAGAAATGTAAAACATATATCTCTTTTTTGCTGTTTTTGTAATGGATTTAGGTATTTTTATATTTTATGAATTTATTCTGGACTTAGATAATAAAACTGATGGGAAAACTTTGCAAGATTATATAAATAAAAATATTGACCTGTACATATCTCTAAAAACCGAGGAATATATAGAAAATGCTGCTTTGTACACTAATAACCTCATCCAAACAGCTGCTTAGTCGTCCACACCAACAATATAACATAATGGACAGAATCGCGACTACAACCTCGAAATACGTAAAATGATAGCTGCAAAACGAAGATGCAGCACAAGAAAAAACAGCACAATGGTAACTGGTCTAGAAAACCCGAAGAAAAAGCAGAACATTTCGCGTAATTTCTAAAGGAAGTATTCAAGCCTAATGAATCTGATCCCATGGGCACAGAGAAGGAAATTGACGAAATTCTCAATAGTGACCAGCAGATGTCGCTACCATTACGATTGTGTATTCCTTCAGAAATCAGGAAAGTCGTGAAACTTCTGAAGAAAAGAAATGCGCCAGGATTTGACTTGATTGCATTAGAAGTCCTTAACCACCTATTAAAAATGGGATTGAACTAATTATTATTTTCAATGCAGTCCTGAGCTTATGTTATTATCCGCACATATAAGATTTCAGTCACACATATGATTGCTAAACAAGGAAAACCTACGGAAGTTATTTCCTACAGACCAATAAGTCTTCTTCCTTTTGCTACTGCGCTTGTTTCACATACTAGAAAAACAAAATACGATACCAGATCATCAATTTGGTTTCTTAGTGCACCATTGACGAAACAAATACACAAGGTCGTTTATAGAATCCCACAATGCCTGGAAAGAAAAGAATATTGTTCGGCTATCTTCCTAGATGTACAGCAGGCTTTTGACTCAGTGCGTCACAAGGGGCTGTTGAGTAAAGTGAAAACTTGCTTACAACATACAGCGTATATATTTCTTAAGTCATACCTACAACAGCGTTATTCCAGGTTAAGTACGAGGATTGCCTATCTTCCTTTCAACAAATAGAAGCCGGAGTAACTCAGGGCTCTGTCCTTGAGCCCGTTCTGTACTCAGTTTACACTGCTGACCTACCTACAAGTGACTAAGTCGTCATAACCACTTATGCTGATGATACCGCTATTTTATCTTGCCATAAATCTCATGTTGTACCATCCCAAAATCTACAACTGGATAGAATAGGATTATGGCTAAAAAAGTCGAGAATAAAAGCGAGAACTGCAAAATTGATCCGCGTAAGCTTTACCTTGAGAAGAGATGACTGCCCACCAGTAAAGCAAGCCACCGTTAAACACCTAGGCATGTAACTTCGCGCGAACATATAACAAAGAAACGGGAACAAGCAAACAGAAAACTTAGAGATATGTATTGGTTGATTGGTGGACACTCCCGGCTTAGTCTCGAGAACAAATTGATCATCTGCAAATGTATCTTAAAGCCGATATGGACTTACGGCATTGAACTTTGGGGTTCAGCTAGCCAATACAACATTGAAGTACTGCACCGCTGCCAAAACAAAGCACTAAAGATACTAAGCTGTGCACCATGGCATATAAAGAACACCGAAGTACATGAATACTTGCAAATTGTCACAATTAAGGAAGATGTAGAGAGGGCTTGTAGTGCTTATAGACTGAGATTCCAGCGACATAAAAACCAACACTATTACACTACACTATTGCAAAGCAGTTCAATATTCCGACTGAAAAGGAAAAGAATGACCTCAATTTTTTATTCGTCAAATTTGGTTTCAATAAACCAATCAAATATACTATGTATATATGTGGCACCCCACATATCGTATCCTGTGATACGTCACCACGTATCACAAGATGGGAAGAAACTAAAAAAATTGAACAAATCAACAGATCTGATTATAGCTTCAGGGCTGATTGCAAATAGAAAAAAAAAATATCACACCTTAGATATATGTGATTTATTACGCACGATATTACCAAATAGTTAATCTTACAAGAAAACAAAAATTGTGGTGTTCTGATTTAATGTTTTTTCTGTGTAGACAATTGTAGTACTGTCACGAGCTAATAGCATTTTCTGGCGTCCGAAAAATTTAACTGAATTTTTCTTATAAACTACAGCGCATACGTGCATCGGGTAGCAATTAAGCATGAGGGTCGCCTAATAAAGCAGTTAGCATAGATTATGAGTGCTTGCAAAACGAGGTCTATTCTCAGACTCTCAGAAATTATCAATTGTTATTTGTTTCGGTGTTCTAATGTGGAGGTACTTCCTCAGTCAGGCTACATGTTTTACTCAATACCTTTTTCGCAAAAGCCTCGTTTGCTCATAAGCAGGGCGTACCTAGAGGAAATTGACTGAGGCTAAAAAGATGGTGGTAAAATTACTTGCATCCTACGGTCGGGAGACATGCGAGAATACGATCCACCCGATATAAAATGTAACCACCGTTCCGTATCTATGAACACTTGTAATACAGGAAATATCACTCGTGCGATGCTACGCCTGCTGATAATACAGCAATTTCTTAAGAGCTTACTGTTAACCTCACTTACTCGCAGGAACACTACAACCCTCCAGTGAGTTATTATATGGCTGCGGTTTTCTGTGTAGGTGCTTCCTCAGTCAGTCCGCTTTAATGTGCTACATCTCGTAAAAACATCCAGACCATGACATGTTCATACGCACAAATGCTTGTCCTGTGTAGGAATCGTACACACGATCGTTGATATTAAAATAGCATTGCTAACCACTTCCGAGCTTGATTATGTTCTTCTATTGTGTGGGTTTAAATTAGCCTCCTTTGGTTATTTCAACAGTATCCGATGGCAAACATAGCGCTCATCATGGACAAAATTCGTAGAACATTAGCGACAAAGGAAAACGGATACAAACACTTCGTTGCAAAATATATGGAAGCGGTGTTACCGGACAAAAAAGAGCTTATGTCTATAAATTGTTTCAAGTAAGGTTTTGTCTAATATTTTTTTTTCTGTAAATTGTTTCAAGTAAAGTTTATTTTTTTAAACGTCGGGGATCAGCCTCGCATATAACCAATAACAACTATAACAACCAACGAACGACGCGTAAAAGGCACCCCTTACTCACAAAAACATAATGTAACCTTAAATATCTCGGCGGTTCGAGCCTACGGTCCATTTACTCGTAGATATTTTAACCATCAGCGAGTGATGGATCAGGATGGATGAACAAATCAATAAGAGCTACGCGTTCCACTTTACCTCTGATCCCTAGCGCTGAGGTGATTTATAAAGCAAAATCGTTTCATTGGTTCTCTATTAGATATTTCCTTCATGCGTACTATCTGTACATGGTAGGTACATGGCTGATGCGAAGTTTTAATTTTTGAAAACGTTTCATAAGAGGTTTCTAAAAAGGTGTGATGAGGCTTTTACGGTTATTTAGCGGTATAATAAAAAAAAATCTTCCAAGTGCGAGTGGGACTCGCGCACCAAGGGTTCCGTACCATTATCTATAAAAAATGCAAAAAAATCACGTTTGTTGTATGGGAGCCCCCTTAAATGTTTATTTTATTATATTTTTTAGTATTTGTTGTTATATCGGCAATAGAAATACATCATCCGTGAAAATTTCAACTGTCTAACTATCACGGTTCATGAGATACAGCCTGGTGACAGATGGACGGACGAACGGACAGCGGAGCCTCAGTAATAGGTTTCCGTTTTACCCTTTGGGTACGGAACCCTAAAAATCACTTGCGTGTTGTCATCCCTGCTTCTAACACAGTTACTACTCAGAATCTTGCTGGTAACCGAACGCGGCTGTTTTCTGTGAAATAGAGGTACTTCCCTCGTCAGACTACTTCTCCATCGCCAAAGCCTCATTTGTTAATTAGTCAGATGTAACACATGCAGCCCCTTCGGTTGAAGTCAGATCCGTATCTCAGCACTGGAATGAGTACGGGTTCATATGGTATAAATATTCAATAATATTTTTTACTCGCAGGCAAGCACTGAAGGAGGTGATGTGTGAAAAGATGACCGAGCACGAGTTCATAACTTTAATTCGCCATTTCCGAGGCGATCCCGGCAAAGAGAATAGTCCGCACCGAGAAATGATTAGGTAATGTAATGACTAATGATTGGATTCGTACACAGAGCGGCATGCTTATAGGATATCGCATACGATCTTTTTGGAGCGGTTTACACGTGCGTTTCTCCGATATTGTTAAATTATGTAATAAGAATAGTGTGATGCAGCTTTATTACTTACTTTTACTTTGTTCGTTTAGCGCGAGTTTCAAATTTCACTAATCGAACGATGGGTGTCAGAAAAGTGTGACAGAAGCAATACCATCTTGTAGTACCTACCTACAGATTTCTGGATGATACTATGGGTCTATGGGTTTCGCCTCAGAATGAGAGATAATAAGGCTGCAAACTCGTAAACACCTTCATTGTGGCATTCTAAAAGTTGTCTCAAGTCTCATAAAATCTCGCGTAGTAAGTTATTCACGGTCAAAGGTCACAAAGATCGGTTTTACGCGACTATTACGGTTTCTGAAGTTCCAATGATAGCAACATCTTAATATATAAAACACAAAAAATGTTTGTGCCTATGTATGTTATGTTAGGAAACGGGATGATACTAGGAAGATGTGGGCAGAGGTGTATGACCAGCGTGACTATCGTGGTCTTTTTGCGATGTATGAGCGACGTCCCTAACATGAAAGAAATAAAGCTGAAATTTGTATCATATAGAATTTTGATCAATTCCTAAAGTATGCAGTCTGATGCAGATGTAGAGATCACATTTACAAACAAACAAATCAGCAACCTGGTAATGCAATAGGTGGATCTTTTATCATAGTGAATAAGTTTTCGTCAATGTAAGTTTTTCCCAGATCTTTAATATTCACGGAACTGACTCGTGGTTTATGGGACGATCGGGAGCGGCTCCGCGAAGGGCTGCTACACGCGGACGATGGTGGCGCAGGGCTGCTCTCACCATTGCGACTGCGTCAACTCTTGAGGGCTCACCGCCTGCCTATAAGCACTGATCTCATGGACTGTATGTTGCAAGTGTGAGTATATGAATGCGCATTAGTTTCTAAGGGAGAGATCTAAGACGTTAGGTTTAAAAAATCCAGGTTTATAAAGTATTCTAAGGTAGAAAATGTACATGATACAGGCATTACGGTTATTAACCCCACTATAGCGAAACCAAAATAAGGGTTAGTATTTTAAGAGGCTATTTTTGTACATATCTATATATTAATTTTTTACGGCATAGCTTTTAAACTATTCGTCGCAGGTTACCAAATGAGGTATCGTTGAAAGTGTCTTGCTGTCTCGTTGGCTATAAAACGTCATAGAAAATTCAACATGGCGAATTAATATAAAATACAGATTTTAGTGAGTAACGAAAGGTTGAGGAGTACATTCTTAAAAAGAATAGGTTACCTATACGTTTTCATACATAATCACCAAAAAAAAATGAAATTAAAACTGCTCCAAAGTCATACGTAATAAGTATAACTCTCTTCTAAATATTTTTCATCAGATGGCATCAAATTTATGCCTAAATAAAGTCATCGTCTCTAAAAACTTCATCCCCTGACCGACCCAAAAATATTAAAAAGAAAATAAGTTATAAACTAAAATTGACTATCGGCGTATCTCGTTAGATTTATCACTTTTATCCACTGCATTAAATCCAAAACAGTCTTCTCCCCTATATCTGCATTACAATATCCTATTACTTTAAATGAGAAATATATAGGTAGGTATATATATTATATCGTATATGTACATACATATTGCTCATAATATATATATATATATATATATATATATGAATCTCTCGGCTTGGCTCTAACAATTTGGATCAAATTTTGTGTTAAATAAGGTTTCGTTTTTTAAAATAATCAGTATAGGTGTATTTCATAATAAAAACTGCTAATAAAATACTAATATACACATGACCTTAAATTCTAAAGCATTTATTTTTTTCATTCAATAATTCAGGTAAACTCCTGTTAGCCAAATTAGTTATTCAAACTAATATTACTCATGTGTACGAAAGTGGTAAATGGTTTTGTTACCTGTCCCCAGGTTTTCACGATTGAACTACTGAACGCGTCGTTATGTTTGGTACACTAGTAGTCTGGGATGATATGGAAAAAGACGGGCTATTTCATTAACAATACACTGTATTGCACCAAAAGAAAAAGCAAAAACAATAAAGTACCAGTACAATGGCAGAGTGAGGATCCCATTACCGTGATAATGAGATCCTCACTCGGTTATTCGATCGGAATCTAGTTAATAACTTATAGACTTAAAGCTGTCGAGTTGCTAAGTGACTACGACAGCTTTTTATTTCAAAGCTCAATATTTTCATGGTATGGCCAACAACAAAACACATACAATTTTACTAATGGGATATTACTACTAGAGACCTAATTAAAAGGAAGTGGTGAGGTAAGACCTGCATGAGGTGTAGATGGTGAATTAGACAACTTGTAGACTATGTTAACTTTTCATTCATACCTTGACTTGAAATTTTATAATGTTTCTTAATATGTTTAACAAAATGTGTTGTACTTTTCTTGTTGACTGTACTGTATGTACAAGCAAATTATATCATTGCGACAGGTTACAGAAGGACGAAAAATGCAACATATACTATGATGACTTGATGTCGTTCTTGGACTTCCAAACACAGCCAGTTTTCAATCTCACTGATGACGACTATCAGAAGGTGGTACGACACGCGCCTCCAGTCAAAGACACGGAGGTAATTAATTTGATTCTATTCTTTCTTTAAGTCAACGCCGCAGCAACACAAGACCAGGTGTCGGGTTCATTTTCTCGTTCATTTAACTATTCGTTAAAGAACGTCCAAAAATAACTCTTTCAAAATGTCGACTAGTCAAACGGTGTCAATCTAAGTCACTGCGTTGTAAACCAAAATGGAACGAATTCTCAGGTTAAAAATCCATTTGTGAAAAAAATGATTTTTTTATGCTACTGAATATGGATTCTCAAGTTTAAGCAGCAACTTTAAATAAAATTGTGAGATAAATATTAGTCTGATAAATATTAGTAGTTTAATATTGACTCTGTGTATAAGCTAACACCGAGTTAGTTTGATCAAAGTTGCTTTAATAATTTTCGGCATGAAATCGAAAGTGAACAGAGACATAAAAATTAAATAATGACTATTCTAGCTTCAGTATGTGAAGTAGAGTCCAGTTGCATCACTATTTCAAAAATGTATCATTTTCAAAGTCTACTCTGCTACGATTTTATTACATATCTAATAGGTATGAATAGACTTATTATATATTGCCTTTTTTATACATCGTTAGGAAGTATGCTAGCATACGGGTCACAAGGTAACCCGTATGGTTGGTATGCTATGGTGGTTACCGTTGCCTCTGCTGCTACGCACTGCACATAGCACTCCCTTAGGAGCTGATAACCCCTCTCACTCACATAACAATCCTCCAGGGAGTTGTTATTTAGCTTTCGTTCTTTTATGAGGTGACTATACTTACTCAGACGGGCTGTTTTGATGCGCTCTACCTCTCTTAAATATTTTTATATTATATGATATTCTTTTCTATTTGTATAATTTGCAGTGTAAGTTTTGGGCGGAGGCAGAAACTCTAATTCATGAAGGCTACGTTAATTGGAACGCCTTCCTATGTCAGCTGAATCTCGAACATCTTGTGAAGGATCAGTCGTAAGGGATCTATCGGTTAGCAAACACCTATTACGACCATACAAAGAAACGTCAGAATAATTAAACTTGTTCTGTGCTTAACTGTACGTTGATTGCTATGAATGTATTATTGCATTAATTTTATATTCATTATATTTTTTAAATAGTTACTTTTATTAGATTTTGTAAACCAAGTGTAACAAGTTTAACACAATTGTAATCAATTTATTAATATATTTTGATAGTTGAACTGTTTCATCTACGTAAGAAAATTATCTAAATTACTTACAATAAATAAAATTAAAATATCGTATTGGAATTTGTTTATTATTTTAGAAATCACAATAAATACAGTTTAATACATTCACTCTTTGAAATTATCACTTTTACATATTATTATAATCGAAGGTACACGCACATTCACTGTTGCAAACACATCTTCACAACATTGAAAATGATATGTGATGTACAATAATAAATCTTATGGTGTAGAACATAAATTGTGAAGTTTATAAAATTAGTCATATCCAGACTTATCACATTTCATTCGTACGTCCAAACTCGTCGATTTACAAAATAAATAACTTATTACTAATTATTGCTAAATGACTTTGTTCTATAGTTAAATGTCAGTTACAATGCATAGTCAATAACCAGTGGGATAATTACGAAAATCATCAGACGATCAATGCATGATTGGTATTGATTTATTAAAAAAAAAATGTTTAGAATAGTTGCTTATATATCGCTAGTCCTACTAACAATATCTATATTTGTAAATTAATTTTGACTTTTTTAAAGATAGATATAAAATATAGGTCAAAGTTAATAAAAAGCACTGTGAAAATGAATTCGTTCACGAATAATAAGTTTATGGACTAATTAAAACGTTGTCGATGATCAATCGATCGACTAATATGTTACGTAATTACCCCGCAGGACATTTATGTGTACCGAGTAATTACTTTTGAATTTTTTAATACGTACAATTTTAAATATAAACCACAGGTTGGTAACTTGATGTGTTATACTGTAATGTATTAATCTGACATGGCACAAAGTATTCACTTGTGTCGACATTTCATAATTATTCATTAGGTATTAATCGGCTATGTTTTACAATAATTTTATTACAAACGAGGTATGAGAATAATATCTTCTAGGCATTATAATTTATGACACTGGACAGATTCATTACTATAATTTAGTTACTAACTAATAATATACATATTTACAATTTAATCATAATAAGGAAGACGGTACACTTGAAATATCATGGAATTTTGGTCATTCTCGTAATTAAGAATTGTTCAGCAAAAAGACACGTTTTAAAAAATAGGAAACCGTATGAAAAGGTTGTGGGTTATACATTATACCTACTTATACACTGCTGAATTTTCTGCTTGTCCGTCCGGCGCTTTAGAATTAAGCAGTCAAAACAAAAAGCCGATCAGCTGTCATTAGTTATACAATATAGTCCTCATTTATTTAGATGTAATTTATTTACGTATATGTTATTAATAACGACGATTAAAAATTAAGGTAAGAAATTGTTTGATTTATTTCAAACTATTAATTTTGTCCGTCTTTATTTTGTCTATGGTATACAATTTGATCCGTCTATTATTAAAACATCCGACAAATGCACGTTTAGAACATTCACAGCATTTGGTTTACGTTATTGTTCCGTGTCCGTCATGGAGATCAATCACTAATATAGTAGGTACACTCCCTGTCACTAACACCTGGCACTAGATATAAATTCATTAAATTATGCTACTATTTATGTGAAAGTCAATCACCACATGTCTTTCACTCGTTCTGTTGCTGGTATTTGAGGTCGGAACCTGAAAAGTAAAATATTATTGAAATTAATACCCATGTTAATATGAACAACTTTTACTTTTTTATACCACTAAGAGGTCAACCTAGTATGCGGCCTGCCTGAGAGTAAGCAGTTCCTGTAGCCTACTATTGAAGCAACTGCAGAAAAAACGCGCATAGGTAAGTAAATTATTAGGTCACATAGGTTATCCTACATATACCTACCTAAGGGTGGCTGTTTTAGGGTGAATAAACGAACTATTATTATCACCCTAAAATAGCTAATTTATCACCCTAAAATAGCTAATTTATCACCCTACGTACGTCGGATAAACAGAATAAATGGTGTTATTATTCCAACTACATATTTACCCTAAGTACCGTAAATAAAAATATATTTTACCTACGTAAACACTTCATTAATGTTGTTATTTCATCAACTTGTGTATTATTACATTAATTTAAATTAATGAAGTGATAAAATTAATTATTTTTTAAATAACTTACAGAAATGCAGCTCCGTGTTAAATATAAATGTATATAGTAAGTAACTAATAAAGTCTGCAATAAATCATAAAGTAAAATACATTTTATCGTACCAAAACAAAAATACAGAAAAGTAACAGTACAGTGGCATCAGCCTTTTCATAGTGCTATCCCTTGTTCACCGGAGGGAGGCTGTGTACAAAAGTCGTCTGCATGGGTACCTCTGTCTCACCTATTTCTACCGCCAAACAGCTATATTTATATGGCTGTGTTCCGGTTTGAAGGGCGAGATATTGCAGAGAAATTACAGGGTACTGTGACGAAACAGCCTTAGGTTACAAGATCGGCAGCGCGCGAGTAACATTCCTGTGGTGTTGCGAGCGTCAATAGGCTGCAATCTGATGCGGGCCGCATACGTTTTGTCATTCTAGTCGAATAAAGAAAAATCTTCAAACATCTTCAGAAATATAAGATATTTGGAAAACCCAAAAACTTCAAGGATAAATAGTAGCTTAAACAGGGCCACGCTCTCTAAGCTGACACTATATGACATTTTTTCATAACTCGTTCGGTTTTGTGCGATGCATGCACAACAAACAGGCAAAACGACGTAAAAAAATAAAAAATATAATAAGGCTACCATTTTAACACCAAAGTCCACTATGTACAAACTTACTACGATTGAATTATATGTATGTAATAATTAATGCCCGTGCATCCGGGCTAACATTTCGGTATTTTCAATTTTGTATAGGAGCCCTAAATAATATCTTTTAGCATTCAAAAATAATGTGGTTCCCTAATAGTGATAGAACTGTGAGACTTGAGATAAGTAGTTTTAGAGATTACTTCCCGCAGGTACATAAACAAACTTTACCTTTTCATAATACTAGCATAGATATGTAGGTACAGATATGAACCATAGATACTAACCTAAGTGCACTAATTAGGTAAGAAATTTAAACAAACAAAATATGTTATTATGCCTACAAGCATACGACCTACCTAATGTAAATTGATAGTAGTCTATGAACGATTGCAATGTAGGAAGTACACCCCTACTGCTAACTGCAAGTCCTTAGGAAAATAATGTTATCTCACACATTCGCAGGAACACAACATCCCATCAGGTAGTTATTATTTGGCAGCGGTTTTCTGTGAGGTGAAAATACTTTCTCTGTTGCTTTCTTCACATCTGTAGTCGGGCTGCTTTGATGCGTCCCACCTTTCATAAAATTTCATATATTATTATTATTACTTTTATTTATTTTCTGTAATTATCTCCATCTGTTTATACCTTTTACATACACACACGCACATATCTGCACGAAAGCACATAAACCAAGCTCATTTCTCGAATTTTAATTACATACCAATTAAACTTATTTTTGTTAAATTTAAGCATAGTAAAATCAAACAAGTAGGCCGACTCGATCCTGAGCGAAGGATATAGAAATAGAATAAGAATATAGAAATAGAATAAGAATAGCCTAAACACGTAGGGATGTCGCTTATAGTTTATACAATCGTCAAAAATGCATAGTCTATCTATATACAAAAAAAATTTCCCCTGTAGGTGAATCATCAGGGATCTATAATACAAAGTTTTTCTTAATTATTTTTTGTATATAGACCAGGAGCTGACTATTGTATTGAAGTTATACACTCCTTTAGGCACGTTATGAAAAAATGATGAGTGAAATTTTAAGATACTGTAACACAAAAGTAACAGGTTGAAGCTGTCCGCTAAACCGCTCATTAAGTCACGAAAAATATGCTCAAAGATGCAGCCAAATAACAATTCCCTGGAGGATTATTGTGTTCATGCAAGTGAGTGACGTTATTACCTCACGGAAAACTGCAGCCAAATAACAATTCGCTGGACAGATATTACAGCTGCATATAGTTCTCTTCCGTTCGGTTTGCTCACTTGATTTAAAACGGTTACCGTAGCCTCCGAATATTTTCAACACATCAAGTATCACTCGCGTGATGCCACCTCTGCTGCTAATACAGCTACCCTCCTTAGGAACTTACCGGTGACCTCACTCGCAGTGAACACAACAACCCTTCAGAGAGTTGTTATTTGGCTCTGGTTTCCTCTGCGGTGGAGATACTTCCCCAGACGGGCTGCGTTGGTGAGCCATACCACTCTTTTAAACACCCAAACCAAGACAAACAAACATGTTCATGCACACAAATGTTAGTCCTGTGTAGGAATCGAACCCACAAGCGTTGGTGTCAAAGTGGCGTCATTAACTACTGCGTCACTGAGCTCGTCAAAAGTAACATTATGGACTCTAACTCTTCTGTAACTCTAAGTTTCGGTCTTACCTGTGCGGTGGAATGGATGGTGAAGACCCTTGAGGGCTGGTTGCTAGCGGTGACATTTTAATACCGGAACTATTACCGTTTATACTTGAACCCAAACTTGATGCTGAATCCGCTCTGGAAAAATAAAAACCAATAAACCTCTTGAATGCGCATGAAAACCTCCCTCACCAAAACCTAATGTTTTAGTACCTTTCATTAAAAAAATAATTTAAGAGAGGTAGGGCGCATCAAAGCAGCCTATCTGGGGAAGTACCTCCACCTCACAGAAAACCGCAGCCAAATAACAACTCTCTACAGGGTGGTTGTATTCCTGCGTGTGAGTGAGGTCACCAGTAAGCTCCCAAGGAGTTGCTGTGTAAGCAGCAGAGGAGGCATCGCGCGCGAGTGATAATTAATATATCGCAAGCGTTAATAGGCTGCGGTACCCACTTTACATCAGGTGGGCCGTATGCTTGTATGCCTCCCGACGTAGTCCGCGCCGTAAAAAAAACAAATATATCAGCGATTCGAGCCTATTAACCAATGGGAGACTATTTTAATCAATAAGCCGATAAGCGACGCGATGCTGATTCGTGAGTGAACTACGAGTAGCCAATAAGAGCTGCGAGTACTACTCCAACTCCGAACCGTAGCATTGATCTTATTTACTACGCAAATGCGTGTCGTCATTAGGTCTCCGTAGGTTATTTTCTCCATGCTTGTTATCAACAATTTACCTGTCAACAATTTTTATTTTAACTATTAGTTAAATGAATTAAATTTTTATTAAAATTATTAATAACTTATTAATTTACATTACAAAGATCCTTTTGCTGTTTCAAGTCCATACAGTTTATATGACATTTGGTACTAATCAATTACGCTTTAAGTTTGTCGACTAATATAGGTGATATTAAATTTGTTAAAATTGCTAACATTAAAACAATACAATAGGGGGCGCTATTTAAAAATAAAATTGCCCGCATTTTAAATGTAGATTAGGTACCTACTCTTAATCCCTTACTTTTTACTTAATTATTTTGTGGACATTCTAAACCTCTGTAACAATACTAAACTTTAGCTTTCTAGGCTGGATCTTGCGAACTGAACGCTTGACTGATGCGGTGACTGACTTTTATACCCAGTTTACAAAATCCATTTAAAAAGAATATTTTCCTCTACTTGCTGGAACTTCTATACAGTACCTACAGTTCATGAACTTATCATTACCACGTACTTTTATTTGGATATCCAGAAAAACTTATTTTTTTTTGTTTACTATTGTTTTTTTATCCAATCTCATTTTAAAATACGTAAGTAACACTAAAGCTATTTATACTCGGACAGGGTCCTTGTAGGACGTGCTAGGGTTTTCTCGACTTCTGATCTGATCTCAGAATCTCTGTCTCGGTGGTCTGTTGCCATTCAATGACATCAAGAACGAACACTTTCGTAGGGTATTTTCTGGTTTCTGGCGAAAAAAAAAAAATAGAAGTATTTTTACATGAAAAAGGCCAGATTATTTTTTACATCACATACAATTACAAACTTAATAGACCTTAATACGAGTAGCTTTTATCTGACACTAATCATATATTGAACATGTAGTGAATATGTAAGTAGTTTATGCGCCTCTTACCTGTTGTGTATCATTATCGTTTTCTCTACCTCAAGGTTGTCTGGAAGCGATCGCATTGCGATAAGACTGCCTTTTGTGTTTTAATGTTAACTTTATGTAGATGTGTTTTATTTGGTCCAATAAAGTGTATTGTGTGTGTTTAATTATTGTTTTTTTTTCTAAATATTAGAATTATAACTAGTTACCTATGCTAAATAGTAAATTTTCATACCGGCGGCCATAACAATTTAGGGTATGAATCGGGCGGCGGTTATTGGCGATGATGTTGATGTCGAGTTTGTGACAACAGATGGACAATTGGGTTGGTGCTCCGTTATCCGGATTATTAATTTGAATGCAGAGTAATTCTGTAATCTATGGCAGTGTATCTATGACAAGCATGGAGTAAATCTTACCTGTCGATTTGTCTTCTAAACAGCGGGTACCTCCATGGCGAATTTGGTTTGCGTTGTTCGTGCTGGAAGGCGGGATTGTCGCGCCCTCTGTCGCCGCTTTCGTTTATCACCGACATGGAAACGTTTCCTGCATCTCGCGTCTTTGATGATAAACGCCTGTAATGACATAATACAAAAAGAGACATTTTTCTTATATCGCCTCCTTTCGTCCCAGCGCGAGACATTTACGTTTATAAGAGTGCATTTACACATTATTTTTTTTTTATTACAGACAATAAGTGTCTGAAGAATGAAAACATCTCTAGTGTTATTTTAATATAATTCCATATTTATTCGGTTATCTAAAACTACATGGTGCTAATGTTACATAGTGGTCAAATCAAACAATCACACAGTCCAGTCGCAGCCCTTTTGGTGTATCCACAAAAGTACTCTTTCTTTAATCCGTATATATATATATAATATAATAATTAAATATATATTTTAGAAAGATTTTAGTAGATAAAGGGGCAAATTTAGTCAGGTGAAATTAGTGAGTCTATAAGTTAAACATTTGGCTTCCTTATTTATTTATTTAAAAACTTTATTGACCACTTTACTTTTTGGTACAATAGGCGGACTTAATGCTAGTCTTCATCTCCTTAATGTTTCGGATTATATTTCATACGGTATGCGTGATGGTATCGGCGCAAAGTTCAATCCTTTTTCTAAAACATTGAGACACGATTCACTCAACGGTGTTTGTGAGAGATTTACTACCGTAACTTATTTCCCCAAAAAGATTCGTGTCGATTGATTCGGTTTTATTGGTCTGTATTTGGTTGCCGAAATATCGGGGAAATATAAAAACAAATCGCGGTAAGTCCCGTACCTACTTATTTTAATAAATTATCTCAGTTTGAAATTTGACGACTAAAATATTTTAATATTAATCTGTAAAATTCATTAATAAGGATGAATCGGTAACTTTGTTTTTATGTACCATGCAACGCAGAATTTTGTTACATCGTAGTATGATTTGTATGAAATTTGAACCTAAGACACAAGTACGAATTTTCATACATATACGTACATCATCGGGGTTGATGTCATCGTCCATTTCTTTAGTAAAAAAAAACACTGTATATGGAGAAATAAATTTTCCATACCTAAGTATCCTAGAAGGTAAGGAGGGTTGTGTTTGCGGCCGCGCCCGCTGTCGGCTGTCCACGATCAGCACGTGCCTGTCATACGGAGTGTCGTAGTCCACCTCCAGCACGGTGGAGAACCGGTGCGGCCACATCAAGTCGAGTGCTGCGATCAGCAAACCCACCACTATACTTATGCAGCCTGAAATTGTCCACACAATACATTATAACATAGTATTTTTTCTATAATAATGTGCGAATTTTATTATACAATGCTGGTGACAAACAAGTGTACGATAACGCAGTTACCATCGCGATACGATATTACAAACGTCTGCAATATGACGAGGATCTTTTTTTTTATATTCAGCATAGTGGCTCCTCTTTGCCTGATGGTAAGCGAAAGAGGAGCCCAAATTGCAACTGCAACTGACAACATACTACATACCGTGTCCTGTCAGTTGACGCTGCCACGCTGACCCGCAAAATGCTTCTTTACGCTTCGTTTGAAGGATCCCATATTGTAGGAAGGAGGGAACACATGTGCAGGCAAAGCGTTCCACTTTTTGATGGTACGACAAAGATAGGAGTTGTCGAACTTTTTGGTATGCGAAGAGATATTTTCAACCATGGAACGATGACATCGCAAGCCCGCACGTGTGGTTCTATGACGGAAGGGAGAGGGTGGGATAAGGGAAAACAGTTCTTCAGAGCACTCGCCATGGTAAAGGCGGTAAAATACGCTTAGAGATCCTATACGGAGTTGAAGAGGTTCTAGGTTTTTGGTGATCTATTCGTCGTCAATTATGCGGATAGCCCGTCGCTGCAACCTATCGAGAGCCTCAAGAAGATACTGTGCGGAGCCGTCCCAGAGATGCGAGCAATACTCCACGCAGGCCGAACTTGTGTCTTATAAAGCAGACAAACTTGGTCCGGCGTGAAGAACCGGCGCACCCTGTTCAGGACTCCGAGTTTTCTTGAAGCTGTTGAGATGAGGCTCTCGATGTAATAACGCTGGTTAAGGTCGCAATGAATACGCATACCCAGCATATTCAGGCTATCTCGCATACTGAGGGAAGCACCCTGAAGACTGGGAGTGGGAAGAAATGGGGACATTTTTGTTGTAAACGCGCTAATCTGAGTTTTCTCAGCATTAAACTCAACCAGGTTATTGGAACCCCATTTACTAATGAGATCCAAAACCCGATTCAGTTCCACGACAAGACTCTCACGCCTCTCACCGATTTCTGTCCGACCAGCACCAGGCCGACCGAAATATCACCCATGGACCGTACTGTCGTCTGCATAGCAATGAATATTACCAAGTGACAGCATGTCATTGACATGCAGAAGAAAGAGAGTGGGCGATAGAACGGAGCCCTGTGGGACACCGGCATTCACTGACATGAACCGCGAAGCGCATCCATCTGCAAGGACGCGGATTCTACGCTCATGCAGGAAGCCAGCAATCCAATTACAAAGCTGGAGGGGCAGACCGTATGCCGGAAGTTTGGAGAGAAGTGCTTTGTGCCAGACCCGATCAAACGCCTTGACGATATCTAAGCTGACTGCCATGGATTCACCATACTTATCGATTGCCTCCCCCCAGAGATGCGTCACATACGCCAGAAGATCACCCGTTGATCGTTTCGGTCTAAAACCATACTGACGATCATTGACGATGATCTTCTAGGTAACGGATCAATTGATTGTTAAGGATCCGTTCCATGACTTTGCACAACACTGAAGTTACGGCAACGGGGCGGTAATTTGATGGGTCAGAACGGTCTCTCTTTTTGGGGACCGGCTGCACATTGGCCTCTCTCCAAGCATCCGGAACACAATCGGTCGAGTACAAGAGGCAGAAAGGCGCGTCAACACCGGAGACAACTCCGCTGCACATTTTTTAAGAACAATCGCTGGGATACCGTCAGGACCACTGGCTTTTCGGACATCGAGTGACTGTAGTTTAAAACGCACATCGCGCTGCCTGATGTGGATATCGGGCATAACGGATCCTCTGGAGGGTATTGTTGGTGGTTGCGTGCTACCTTCATCGATCCGGGAGTTAGCCGCAAAGAGGCTGGCCATAAGATCGGCTTTCTCCTGCGGCTGATGCGCCAGTGAGCCATCGGGGCATCGCAGCGGTGACAGCGAGGGCTGGCAGAAGTTGGCCTGCACGGCTTTGGCCAGTCGCCAGTAGCTACGCGATCCAGTAGGGTGCGCCAATAGTCCCGTGCCGACTCGTGTAACGCGCTGGGCGTCCGCTCTTATGTATGCTCTCTTGCAGACCTTGGTGGCAGTGTTATAGGCTGATTTCAGTGAGTTAGTATTCGGATCTTTAAGGGCGCGACCCCTGATCGAAGCGCGATACGCCGCCTGTTTGTTACTAACAGCTTCAGCGCATTCGCGATTAAACCAAGGGCGTCTCCGGGTTTTGATGACAACATCGGAGTGAGGAATATAGTATTCCATGCCAACGCCGATCTCATCAACAATAGCCGCCACAATAGTGCCCAGGGGCGCCCTGACCTCAACCCCGTAGCCAGCTGGGTGAGTGGTCAGCAGTAGATCTAGCAGAGAGGGCTCCTGACCAGCAACATCTGGTATTCTGGTGGGTTGGTTTACCAGTTCCGTTAGGCTGTGCGAAAGAGCGAACGCTTGGGCAGTCCTTCCTGCATGGTTAGTTGTGGGGAATCCCAACCAGGAGTCGTGGTGAGAGTTAAAACCCCCCAAACATACCATCTCTGCAGTAGGGTACCGCTCCTGCGCTTCATCTGCCGCCCGACTCATGTACTCAAAGAGCCGAGTTGTCTCCGTGTCCTTAGTATGAGGTCGGTATAAGCACATGTAAATACGGCTCCGAAGGCCCAGGTTTACATGCACCCAGAGGACAGGAAAGGAGGAATCCTCTAGACAGCGCAGACGGCGACAACCTACATCCGAGCGGACAAACAAACAGACCCCGGCTTTCGCGAGGAAATTCTCCTCAAGCACATAACCGGGGTACTGGAGGTAGGACGTGTCCGCTAGACGCTGAATCTGTGTCTCCGTCAGGAAGAGCATGGCGGACCGTGCCGTCTCTAGGTGTTGGTGGATGGCATTAAGTTTTGAGTGGAGTCCGCGGATGTTAGCGAACTCAACCTTGAACAGGGTGGTGGGGGAATGCACCGCTGTTAGACCATTTATTTCTATTTGCGCTGTCATGAGAAGTGTAAAGAAAGGAAGCGTGAAGCGGGAGAGAATTGCCACGACATTGGGGAAGAAACGCGGTGGACTGTTTCTCCATTAATTTGTCGACAAAGGAGCTGTACTGATCCGTCGGACGGAAGGGCCCCGAACCCCCCCGGAGGTAGTCGCCGGGTCCCCACCATCCGGTCACCAATCGGCACGACGATCTACCCCGAGATTATGCGCGGTATGAAAGGGCAGCCTCTCAAGGTGGTTAGTCTTGATTGGTTCCCTGTACTATACCGCGGGCGGCCAGCGGAACAACCGTTTCAAAGGGTCTCCCTGGCCGACGGGCCAGCTCAGTCTTGCTGACAATGGATAGATAGAATCCACCACTGTTCCCGCAATATCGCGTCAACAATCCCCCGAGCACTGGTTATACACCAGCTGATCCCGAAACGCGACATATTCATAGGTACGCCACTTCACGGGTGTTTCGCCATGTGTACAGTGGTAACCAACCATGCGGGTATTTACCCTACCACCGGCTGAGATGCTGGAACGTCAGGAAATCCCTTAGTCGCCTATTACGACACCCAGGGGAAGAGAGGGGGCGGTGATTTTTAGTATTCTTTCTCCGTCACCGCACGGATCACGCGCATGTTGCAAGCGCTATTAATTATTAATTTAGTATCTTCAACATTTCGATTGGAGAGCATCCTGGTGACCTTACTCATGCCCAGGAACACTATAGCTCACGTCGTGGATTGTTGAGAGGGAGGTTCGTCGATCCACCTTGCGTCTTTCAGACAACGGAAGTCAAACAACAACTCTTCACGGGCTGTGGTGTTCCTGCAAATGAGTGAGGCAACCAGGAAGCTTTTGATGAAATCACTGTCTGCATCGTGGTTATTAATATTGCAAAAAAATATTAAGGGAAAACATTAAATACCTGCGATAAGGACCAGCCAAAAGCACCATCCTAGTGAGAAGAACAGCATCGCTCCGTCCAATCGCACAATCAAAGGTGCTGTCGGTAAAGAGGCCCAGTATCCCCCTGCAGCCGCGCAAAGTGTCACTCCTAGCGTGGCCATCGCATAGGCTCCATACCGAGGAACCACCATGAGAAGAAGGTTCATCAGCAGCCACAGAGCCAAAGCCGTCCTGTAATGTAGTAAGATTAACTAAAACTTTATGTATTATCTTTTTATTGAGTGTTAGTGGCTCATCATTATTTTAATAGCCAAAGCCAAACAAGACTCTGGCCATGAAGGAAATAAGCTATGGAAAACCAATGATACCTACTATTGAAATAGTAATTCGATACATCGCTACGGGTAGGAATGTAAAGTAGAACGCGCAGCTCTGATTGGTTAGTTCACAGATGGACAACGCGTTACTTATCGGCTTATTGGTTAAAATGTCCTACTGTTGGTCAGTAGGCTTGAATCGCTGAAACTGTGAGTACTAAAACACTACGTTTTTGTGAGTGAGTGGCGCCTTTATACGTTGTCAAGTAGTTAATTGTAAACTGTAACTAAGGTAAAGTATATATATGTAGTATATGTAGTTCAATTGAAGAAGTATCACCATCTTATCGCCGCCATTAAATAACGGTAACTTGAAATCTGTATTGTTGTATTGCTGCTAACGCAAACAGTTGCTACACACAACCGACAAGAGACTTGTTTTTTGGTTATGATCTTCTGAGGCCTAGTGGATAAAGAACCGGCCTAGTGACCAACTGGTCCTCAGTTTGAATCCTAGCATGTACCACTAAATTCGTATTTTCGGATTTAGGTGCATATTTGTAATTTGTAATTATCACTTGCTCGGCGATGAAGGAAAAACATCATAAGGAAACCCACCCGTCTAAGAAACGATATTTCAGTAGATGTGTAACCTAAGAAAAGTTTGGTTTATCCTCTGGTTTGTGAAGGTTCAACGGCAGCCGCTCCATGTAAAAATCAGTGTCTCCGCCAAAACCTTAGGCTTAGGTAGCGGGCCCCGCCGATCCTGATAGAATAAGAAACGGGATACCGCTACGAAGAAATACTAGATATAAGCATAATCTTGTCTTACATGCAAGCCGTCTCCACAAAATAAGTAATTCTTTTATGGGGCAATGTATACGGTTCTATAACAAACTTCCCTGCAATATAAGAGAATTGTCAATTAACAAATTTAAAACTACTATTAAAGCCAAATTGTGTAGCAGGGCATATTATAAAGTATCTGACTATATTAATGATAAAAATGCCTGGGAGTGAGTCGATCCAATTATAATGTAATTAATAAAATATGTAAATTTGTTTGGATACCAAAAGAGGGATGCCTGAGTTTTTTGGCAGTATTTTTATCAGTGCTCACCTAGTCATAAACTGCACGGTAGGGAAAAAAATTGTGACGATTCCAAACAAATGTAGCCATTTTTACGGAATAAAAAGATTTTGACTTTGACTTTGAAGAAGATCTTCTGTAAGGTCGGGGTACTTACCAAACTCTTTCCTCCTTGAAATCTCTGGTCATGATGCCTTAGCTTTGCCTGGACACTACCTAATCGTTCCCTTTCATGCATTAATAGGTATACTACAGTATTCACTAATATTTTATTTATTTCGATATTTATTCGATAGTATTTTCTATGTGCCATCTATCTATATTATTATTTTTTAATATTTTTCTCTTAGGTTACGACGGCATTTGGCGACTATTCAGCATTTTTATACACATTTAATCCTGTTTTATCTACTACTGTTGTTATATTCAAATATAGGTATTACAGTTGACGCAATCAAAAAAGTAGATAATCAATGACCGAAATAGCATTGGAAAAAAAATCTCGATACAAAGAATTATCCATCTTTTCTTTTTATTCATTTTGTAAGCAAACGAATCAATATTTATTATTAATTATTAATAGTTTATTTATTATTAAATTTAATCGTCAACTTTTTTTCTTAGAGCATTTAATTTTTAGTTAAGCCAATTATTTCCAATTTGTAAGTTTACATCAATTAAACAGTTAAAAAATTGCTGTAAGAGGAAAATCGGCGAAGTGCTAGTCGGACTCGCGCACTAAGGGTTCCGTACCATTATTTATAAAAACGGCAAAAAAATCACGTTTGTTGTATGGGAGCCCCCTTAAATATTAATTTTATTATATTTTTTTGTATTTGTTGTTATAGCGGCAATAGAAATACATCATCAGTGAAAATTTCAACTGTCTAACTATCACGGTTCATGAGATACAGCCTGGTGACAGACGGACGGACGGACGGACGGACGGACGGACGGACAGCGGAGCCTCAGTAATAGGGTTTCGTTTTACCCTTTGGGTACGGAACCCTAAAAATGAAATTAATTTGGTTGCCTGGAAGAGATCGCTTAGCGATTTATTGTAAAATCAAGTCTGGGAACACACCCGTATTTACACATACGTAATACCACGGATAGACTACGTGACCGAACCAAAGGCTGGCGATTTACCTAATTAGGACTTTTTGTGACATAAATATAATTTCAATATTCAATATTCTGATTTTAATATCGGCCGAAATTAGACATTAAGTTCAATTGAAATACATAAATTTAATTTGAGTTTTTGGGTTCTCCAGCTGATATTTCTATGTCTTACCTTTTGACGTATATTCCCAATGTTTACGAAAAGGACATTTTGTATTAAACATTAATTCATCCAAACAATGGCCCCCATCCAATTACTGCCATCGTTACATTTATATACAATTTATAAGATTCCAATATTTTGGATAGAATAATGGGGTAATTTTTTTTGTTATATTAAATGTACTATGTGCTTAATTTTTCCATACTAAATCTTTAATGTGAAAGTAACTCTGTCTGTATGTCTGTTATTTTTTCACAAAAAAATTTTTAAGCTGTTCGTAAAGGGATCTAGAAAGAAGGACGTGGCTTGGGACGTGGAGAAGAACAGACCCTTAGGGACAGAATCATGATCTAATGGCTAGGAACGGAGTAAGTATGTATTTAGAAAACAAAATGTATTTACGTATGTTTAAATGACAGACGAGCTCGGTGGCTCAGAAGTGAAAGACGCGACTTTGACTCCAACGCTTATGGGTTCGATTCCCACACAAGGCAAACATTTGTGTGCATGAACATGTCTGTTTGCCTTGGTCTGGCTGTTTTAAGAGAGGTAGGGCGCATCAAAGCAGCCCGTCTGGGGAAGTACCTCCACCTCACAGAAAACTGCAGCCAAATAACAACTCCCTAGAGGGTTGTTGTGTTCCTGCGTGTGAGTGAGGTCACCAGTAATCTCCCAAGGAGTTGCTGCGTAAGCAGCAGAGGAGACATCGCGCAAGTGATTCTTAATATATCTCAAGCGTTAATAGGCTACGGTATTCGCTTTACATCAGGGAGGCGTATGCTTTTATGCCTCCCGACGTAGTATAAAAAAAATGTATTCAATCGTCTATCACCCAAATTTTGTTTAGTTTGGGATAATTTGCATAGATCTTTGTTGTTCATAACAATATAGTCAATTGCTAATACATCAAAAAAGAAAAAGAAAATCGATTGACGAACAAAATAGAAATAGGTAAGTACTAAAGGAGAATGACCAAATGTGGGCCCACCTTGCGTCTTAACCATTTATACTCTAAAAAACCTTTTCCAAATTGATAATGTTCATGATTTTTTTTCAGTCCTATTGGAATAGGGGTTTAAAAGTTGAATATTAAAAGTTATTTACATTTCCGCTTATGATTACAAATGGATGAAATGACAGGTACAAAACGAATGAGTTTAGAGTTGCGATGATTATGTAATCAATTATCGATTATAAAATATACTAAATAATTATTTGTAATAAAGAACCTGAATATGAAAAGCTTCTATTAATTTTAATAGCTAACCTTCATATAAAAATGTTTGTATACAATAACAACAAAATACATGAATAACTCCACTACTCGAAATATTTCTTTAACAAATGTTTTTCATCATGACATAATCGATTTAACATATATGATGCGGTTAAAGAAGCGAGTGAGTGAATCATGTGGCGCTTGGTTCCCTCTGCCTACCCCGCAAAGGATTTGATGTGAAGTTATAGATAGACAGGAGTCCTGTTAATCCTATTAGTAGCAAGATACAAGCCTTTGTTTAAGCCCCGTTCATACTATGTCAAAGTGTTAGATTATTCGTAATTACTTAATCGATCGTTTTTTTACTTTTAATTCTTTATGTCATGTCATCACAAACAAACAACTTGCAACATTATTGTATTTACGGTAAAGGGACAACGGTATATTCCATTTTATTTCATGGTAGCACTGTATAGAAACAAAAACACAGTAGGAATTGAGATCTATGTCAGATATAGTGAAAAACTGCGTACTATTATTATGTTTTTGATGCGTACAAATAATTGTATATTTCAATGCCGATTGAATCGATTTTCTTAACCCATTGAAATGGATGTCCAATCGCATCCCTATACAGTGACGTGTTCATAGACAAGTCAAATCTTGAATCTATTCCATAATATATATTATTTTGTTTTGTTTCTCTACATATGAAATTAATTGTGAAATCAACGTGTGGAAATATTAAAAAGAATCCATTCATTGATCATACCAACAACTAGTACATTCCTTGAATGGTGCTCAGTCCAGTAAGTGTCACGTTATTTTTAAGTTCATACATATATTGGTAATTTGGTAAGCTTTTATTAAGTATATGAATAAAAGTATAGACCCCTCCTAAACAAGAATTGTGAACACATATCTACACTCGCCCATATTAGAAGCTGCACCATTGATTGTTTATAAAATACAGCGGTATATTATGTTATAATAACTGGGATAGTAAGACTGTACATACATGACTTCAGCGAACTTAAATGACTTGTGTTTTTAGATTATTGTGTTTATTAATTAAACAACTAATTTTTAATTGTTACAGATCACAGACGGTAGCATCTTCTGCCTGGAATTATATATACATTTAATATGGGCTTAAATAACATTTGAAGTCAAACCTTCAACTGAATTTGGACATCAACAAGTATGCCTTGAATGTGGGATGTTGACATAATGATAATAAGATCTCAATTATACAGAGTTATCACCAGAATATCAAAAATCGAATGCTATATTACATGGGTTCCAGTTCATATGGTACATAATTTCTTAAACATATTTTTTATGGTCTTTTCCTAAAATTATATATATTTTTTTCATAATTTTGTACATTGTTACTTTATCTGGGATTGTTACTTTATCTGGGATAGCTGGGATCTTTATATTTTCATTCAAGTCATTTTAAGTTTTCTGATACTCCTATAGTATATGTATATACATATTTAATTTTCTTCGCCTAACATATATGTTATTCTAGGTATCAAGGCTGGAAATAGTTTGTGTGGTCTGTTGACGAGCAGCTGAGTAATACAAAGACAACAGTACCGTGATGATAATTGACCACTGCTAGAGGAAATTAACTGGAAATTCATCGAGGCTGTACCTAAAGTTCCAGCAACTCTAGTGAAAAATGTCACATATATGTCAAGCCGCAAGATCTATAATTGCACAGATTTCATTAGCCATGTATTTGAGGTGGCGAGAAACTGAATGTTTAATGGTCCCAAAAACCATTAGAGATATATTATTAATGTACAACATATTATAATGTACCTAGCTGTGCTAGAATATGCTGTCATCAGTTAGACAATGGAAATTAGCATGGATTGAAAATGAACATATGTATTATGTGCCCTTGGGATAGCAGTTTTTACTTTGGAGAACATATTCCTAATGAACTGTATGCTGTTGAGATTAATTCAAAAGTAGAAAATGCTCCCCTTATATTAGGACAAAATTATTATCAAAGCACATATAAAGTGGAGGCACATCAGTTCAACAACACATTTGTTTAAATGTCTAGAGAGGTATTGGTCAGCTACTGCTGCAATTGCTTTGTAGGAAAATTGCAATTAAAAGTATTACTACTTATGAAACGCGTGCACATAATTTTGGTAATTTGGTATTTAAGTTAGAGTAGATGAAATGATGTACAGGCTCCTACTCCATTTTTAGATTTTTATTTTTATACTATTATTTATTTATTGATATTTATTGATGATGAAAACTCTAATAAACAATTAAAAAAAAGTTTTTTTTTTATATATATCCTAATAAATATAAATCAAAAAGTGTCAATATACTAGTTGTTGTTCTTATTTATATCCAATGAATATTATGTGATTAAGAACAATGTAAGTAATTATATCAGCATGCAATCCGCCTGATGTTAAATAGTTACCATAGCCTGCCAATGCTTACAACTAAATAATGTAAGTTGCACAATTCCACCCTGACTGCCAATGTAGGTGCTATATGGTTACCACACTCACCCGTGAGAACAACAGTTCTCCAAAGAATCTTTTGTTGTGTTCTTCCCCAGTCAAGCTATCGTCCCATCAGTATCGTGGAGTGCACAATGTGCAGGTAAGGTTTGTTTTAGTCAAAGGTGATTTGAGCTACTTCAGCCCAAACGAAATGTATAATAGATGTATATGAACATAAAAAGTTGAAATTAAATATCTACTTCTTATCCTGTGGTTTAATTTGAAGATGCAATTTACGTAGGTGTACAGTGCGATTGATCTATGACATAGCATCGTCTTTACAAATCCATATAATCCTTACTAATTACCTTACCAAGCCTTTTGGGTGCGGTAGTACTTGCTAGTAAGTACTACTCTATGTAACTATCTTTCAAATCTAATTTCTGGTTATTTCTTCATTGTTGTAGGTCTGTTTAAAAGGCTAGATATATAAAAAAAACTATCCATAAAATATAACATGCCCTCTGTATAGGTAACCTTGTAGTTTTACACTCGCAAAACATAACCTCAAAATGCCTAATTTGATTTAAAAATTCTCGATAACCCCTATTCGTATTGAAATAATATTTCTTTTGAGTCATCTACAATATATTTCCTTTGTTTTGCCGATGGTTTGGTCAAGACGCATGACTGACGCAAGTGGGCCGAGCTCCCATACAAGTTTGGTCATTCTCCTATGATGACGGTTCAGAAGTTTCCGCGTGAAAGTTAACAAACAAACGTACATTCACATTTATAATATTAGTAGGATTCACTACCTTAACGTATTTTGTAAATGAAGAGAATTTGAGTTTCAATAAACATACCATAGTAAAGTAGAAGTGGTATATCCCGCGGCTCGGTACTTGCCACCCCACTCGAAGCCCTCATGCTGGACGGCGAAGTGCTCCGCCACCGACAGCACCGGGAACGGTAAGCCTCGCTCCAAGCCCGCACGGTACCACTCCTGGATGGCTCCCGCTTCCTCCCAATGGAACTGCTCGTTGTAGTCCACACCAGGGTCGCCAACCGTAGTGTTTCCCCACGACAGAGCTGCAATTTTAATAAAGTATCTTTTATTTCGGGCATGCAACTTATACTGACAACGGTGACGACCGGTTTTACCCATATTCAAAAAAAGAACTCCTGTTCACAAACGGAAGACTGATGATCGGAAAATCATACATATAATTATGTTGAGTACGATTACCGTTAACTGAAACCTAATCGGTTTCGGTCAGGAGCTAATAGGAAGAGGGATCTAACACGTAGAAGGTTTTAGAAAAGTTAAACATAATGCGATACTCTATGCACGAGACCATGCGAAAGCAATGAAACATCCATGTGGGACGTCCCGGCAGGCATTAGGACTTCCAAAATGTGTGGGAAATTATTATTATTAAGTTTTTACTGACCAGTGAGCGTGACATTGACATGGCCGAGCCCCACGTGCACGGCGAGCCAGCAGTCGAGGCGCTCGGCGGAGAAGGCCCGGTAGGCGGCTCGAGCGACCCGCGCTCCAGCTGTGTGCCACGACGACCCGTGCTTACACACTGCAACATCGATATTTATGGTCGTTAATTCCCTAAAAGGAGATGTGATAATTTACTTTTTAAATATATCGTAATCATTGAATTATATGTAAGTTTATGAACTTTGTTCTAAAAATAACATGATATTAAGGTCAACATGTAGAATACAATTAAATATGAAGGCAGTAATATGCATTAATCCTTTGCTTTTGTTGTTATTACCAAAGATAAGAAATATTAGTGTTCATTATAAATAAATGCAAGTATTTTTTATCTTATGTTACTTTTATTGATATTATTAATGTACGCATACATTAATTTTCGCAGTTTATTACTACATTGGGTGGTAAACAAGCATACGTAGTGCCTGATATGAAGCGGAAGCTTGCGCGTTGCTCCCTCTATCCGCAGCTAATCGAGTAGCAGGAACACAATAACAATAGTTGGTTGCGGTGTACGACGGGTTGGTGATTTGACTCTAAAGATGATGATGATGATGAAGATAATGAACTACTTAACTCTTTATATAACATTTGTACCAAGCATACATAACATTAGTTTCCGTTTCTAGACTAAAGCTGTAATGTGAGTGAGCATTTGGAATGCATATTGAAATTTGACGGAAATACTAAAACGTCATTAGACCTGTGTGTTAGGTCAGGCCCCTCACATGTTACCACGTCTGAGATCCCTTATGCACTTGCTCTTATTATCTAAACAGAATATATAGAATGGTATATTTCCAAAAAGTTTAAAACTTCTTGAGTATTTCACAATCTTCTCGTAATATTCGATTCGAGACGTTCTTCAAGTTTCCATCATAATTCAAAGTACATTCAGTGTTAGAGCACTGCATGCATAGACAATTTCATAATTATACATTACAAATAATGGATATATAAAAAATACAACTACGAGGTTTTCAGTGTCAATATGCATAATACAATAAAATTCGTTGCATTATGTCGAGTTATCGACTGCATGTTGGAATGCGCATATTATATTTGTGGGAAAAACCATAAGTGTACAGGAGTGCAAATGTACAGTTTGTAGAGGACAATATGCAGAGCAAGATTGTGGCTGACACACGAAATATTGCGGTCAATGGCAGTATGCAAGCGGTTGATTTCTCCACTTGGCCGGTCACCCGAAGACAATGGGCAATTCTCATTACGAAAATATTAACAAGCATTTTTTACAGAATCTAATATTCTGTAAAAATACTTGTTAATTTTTGTCGTTTACACTTCGTAATTGCTTTTTTTCTGGATTTTGTTAGTAATTTTGACAACCTAAACGGTAAAATGGTAAAAATGCTTCCTACCCATCTGTTGTTAAATGGTTATCATACTATTTTACCACTGTTTGTGAACCGATTTTCTTTTTATTTAAGAGTTATTGACGGTCTTTAGTGGCATGAATAAAAAAAATTGAAAACAGTAGAAAAGAAAATTGTTTGCAAATTTATATATATGTTGATTACGCAAATTTTCAATATTGATTACGGTCGAATTTCATTTGAAATTCGAGTATACAAAAAACTCTAGTAACTATAACAGTGTATTGACATGGTCGATAACACGTGACCCATTTATTTTCACAAGCTGTGAACCAAAAGATAGTTCGACTTCGAATTAAATTGAATTTTTACCTAAGAAAGTTAGTTTAGGTCCTAGCCACAAAGTTCTTGTATTGTATTTAAAATAAATTTTCCCGTTTCGTATGTTAATATCGGGTCTGGGTATGCATGAATAAGTAAATAATAAAAAGAATGTGCATGGTAAATATATTAATTTTATAATACAAACTGGGTAAATACTGGGTAAAATACGAGGTTGAATAACGATTTCAGTCACATAGTTTGTTTTTAAAGAAACTTTGCCTATATATGTATATAATACAAGGATTGGAACCACATCAGATTACGAGTAATTTAAAACCGAATTTTAGAAGTTATGGCAGAAAAACGTCTTATGGCGCTCGGTTCTCTCTGCCTACCCCGCAAGGGACCTGGCGTGAAGATATACATACATACATGGCAGAAAAAATATCTCACAGCATCCTACCTACACGAAGTCTGAAAACATATACATTTATCTTTATAAGACTGCCCCAAAAAGGATTGCAATGTTTTTAGTGTATGTATGTTACTTTACGAGGTATGAACCATAACTTAACTTAACTTAAATAAAGAAAGAGATGGAAAAAGTCTCGGCCCCTCCCCATGCCCGAGGTCCTTTAGCTATAAGCCAATCTGTGTGCCACCTGATACGAACCTTACACGTTCGATCTGGAGGCATGCAATTGCGATTAGTATAAAAAAAAAGACTTCTAAACACTTTACCCGGTTCAGATGTATGAGGTATCACTAGAATCCTTACAATAGACAAAACAATATAGTAGATATTATTATAATTATTATAATTTACTCCAAATGATGCATACTGATAAGAATTTTCCTGACATTAAAATAAAGGGGTTACGAAAGGTGATCTTAAAAAACAAATAACTTGTAATTTTGAAACAAATTTTCATTTATAAATAATATAATAAATTATTTTTATATGCACGTCATACTTAATTATTAATTAAGTATATTTGAGCAGTCAGAACCCATTATATACGTTTTCCCATACATTTCGCGGTCGTATACGACCACCCGGGTTTCGAAGGGTTAATAGTTTACGTAGGCGAGTTTTAATTTCTTAATAAATTGACCTGTTGTATTCTTATTTTAAATTATGTTATCGTTGTTTATTGAGAAACTATCTGTTACAACATATATAATAATCTATTTATGTTCTCGACTTGCGGTTTCAATAAAATAATCACAATTAATCAACAAAATAGTAACTACCCAGGTATTTACTATATTACATAACTGATTTCTATTAGATGCTCGTGCAACAAAATATATTGAATAGCATAATACTGATGTACGCACAAGATTATATAAGTTGCTGCTATTGAGATATATTGGTCTAGTGAATTCGTGCTTCACTAATATTTATTAAAAGGTGAGATAATTAAAAGAGAAAATTCGAGAAAAAGAACCACAATCAATCTTCTACTAAATATGTGTCTAAATCTTTACATTCACTAAAAGACATGTTTTAATATGAAGGTCTAGTAAAGTGAAGAAAAGTTGTCAAAAAACCTTACAATGAAACACCTTGTATACTTTTTATTTATTATTGCATATTGTGACTCACCTACCACGACCAAATCGATCGTATTTTATCAAAAGGTGATGTCAGGGGCTCTAAGGTCCACGTCTTTGATATTTGGTTTACTCTACCTACCCCGTAAGCGACCTGGCGTAAAGATATACGTGTCGCAGAGAAATGACGATACCGGGAATTTCACGAAATCCCTAGGGATACCACGAAATCACGGCAGATGTTGAATACTCTTCTCTTTTACGTCTTCCTACTAAAAATGTTTAGGGATATGACATAATACTAACATACTTTAATTGGTATCACTTAATTTAATATGAAGGTCTAGTAAAGTGAAGAAAATTTGTCAAAAATCCTTACAATGAAACACCTTGTGTACTTTTTATTTATTATTGCATATTGTGACTCACCTACCACGATCAAATCGATCGTATTTTATCAAAAGGTGATGTCAGGGGCCCTAAGGACCACGTCTTTCATATTTGGTTTACTCTACCTACCCCGTAAGCGACCTGGCGTAAAGATATACGTGTCGCAGAGAAATGACGATACCGGGAATTTCACGAAATCCCTAGGGATACCACGAAATCACGGCAGATGTTGAATACTCTTCTCTTTTACGTCTTCCTACTAAAAATGTTTAGGGATATGACATAATACTAACATACTTTAAGTGATACATCATTTCACTAAACAGAATCCAGTAAAACTTCAAAAAACCGGACATCATAGCATAGAGAGCCATGCCTCTGTCTCGGTTCACGAGTACAGGCTTGGTTCGGGGAGCTCGTGCGACTGTGATCAAATAGATTTTAATTGTCAAATTATTATAAAAAAATCGAAAGTAATAGAGAGAGATAAGTCGTTATAGACTGCAGATAGCATCGAAAATGTAATGGAGCTGGTTAATGAATATAAATCGGCACCAATTTTTAATAAATCACGTATATTACTATGAAACAAAATATAATGTAACGAGTATTGGGCAATTAAAGTTTTCATTCTGACTGTTTGAATTAGACTCAGTTGTTGAAATTATTTCAACGGAAAATTACTATTGTGTTCTCGCAAAGTGCCATTAAACAACCGGACGAAACAAAGTACTATTTTCTCTAAAATTTTTGCATTAGATCATTCCCAATTTTGTTTTTTCAATTCAATTTCGTTATATCGGTCAATACTTTTCTTATTTTCCTAGATCCTATTTAGTGAATCGATATAATATTGAAAATATTAGTATGTATTTCACATAAGAAGATGCAATAGAAAAGATTATTATTACTACCTGCCCTGAATACCTCATTTCCCTGCGACATACATTTATACACGCTGTAGATATATTACAGTACTTGTCACGTCTAAATATTTATAGAAAAGTACAATTATGATTCTATAAATGTCGACTCGAAAGAGAACCATCGTTATTGATGGATTTTAGTGACAAAAAAGTGGTTGTTTGTAATAAAACTATCTACCTACGCATATACACTTTAACCCTTATACCACCAGAGGCGACTAATATTTACATGATTATTTGCTAAGATTGTATACATACGACAAAATATATAACCTGAAAAGTATAATTTCCATTTTCAATAATTATGTTTCAGTTTAGTCTAATTTATTTGTTGGTTTATGAGATATGTAGACTATTGAGATAAAGCCGTGAGCTTAAAAGGTTAAAACCATAGCGAGATCAAGTTTGTACACGGAATATTTTTAAACATGTATGGTTTTTTTAAATATCTGGCTGTCTGTCACGCAACACACAGAAACGAGGCTCTGAACATTTTTTAATGACATTCTAGACGATACATATTATACTAGTATTCGTCCCTATTATAGCAATTCGACCCGACATAAAAAAAAGGTAAATCCAATGAAAACATGTACGATTTTTTTCTGTTTCTAAAATATTTTTATTGGATAACAATAAAGTTCATCAATAACTAAACACAAAAGAAAATCGGTTGACATACAGAAAAAGTACTGAACTGAAGAAAAAGTATAAACTTCCTTTATTTACATGTTTATTTATATAATATTAAATATTATTCGCCATTGTAGTTGAATTTCGACTATAATCATTAGGTACTAAAAATTGGTGCAAAAATATAAATTTACATACTTTCAAATTTTTCTGCTTTTTTTAGAGTTCCGTACCAAAAAACTCAAAACGGAAACTTTATAGGATCACTTTGTTGTCCGTCTGTCTGTCTATCTGTCAAAACCTATTTTTTCAGGGATGGGTGGAGCTATCTAGCTGAAATTAATATCACATACTCAGGTCTGCAGTCTCTTAGAAAAAATCAAACTTCTAAGTCAACGCAATCAAAAGATACGGCTGTTTATGCCTCGTTTATGCGCATAATTTGACAATCGCAAGGGAAACCCTTATCTACTGGTACTACCAGTTGACCTAGAATCATGAAATTTGGTAAGAAGCAAGCTCATGTAGCACAAGTTAAGGAAAAAATCCTAAAACCGTAAATTTGTAGTTATATCACAAAAAAAAATGTTTTAGTGAAAATAATTTGCAATAAATATTTTTTTACGGAACCCTCGAGAGCGAGTCGGACTCGCACTTGACGACTTTTTTTTATTGCTAATACTAAATCTTGCCTATACCTATCTAAAAGATACTTAGGTAACCGCTCTTGGCTGCGTCGACATATAAACCATTTCCGACTATATATTTTGTCTTCGAAATTTTTATTATCTAAGGCGAATGGCCTGGTATATACGACTATAATAATGTCACGATGAATTAATGGTAATGTCAAATGCATCTAAGCTATTAACTTAATTAACTTCACTTGACTAAGTGCGCTTTAAGTTTTTATCTGCAATTGAGAGAGGCAATTAGTTAATTAGATATTCAGCTCGAACTATTTATGTGGTCGTGTCGCAAGGCCGTTCACTCACCGGACACATATTATAGGTATGTGCAGCCCTATTTCTTTCTCGAGATTTAACAGGCTTATATAACAACTAGGCTCTACTCTTTTCTTTATCTATGTGGATGTTTCATAACGTACCTAGCCGACGTCCTTCTCCAGGTCGCAGTCGCTTCTTTACCGCGTTTCATTACTATAGGCCATGAAAATGTTACAAACAAACAAACAAATAATTCTTCAAATGTAGCATTAGCATGGTTACGAGTATTACCTAATAAGATCGCGAAATGTTGGAGTTAAAAATTAGCTTAAAGTTCAATGAGTTAAATATCAGAATCATAATTAGTACGCACTGTACATGAGCTGGTTTTTGTATATTGACGTGTTAATGGGCAATGATGCCGGTGGTAATGAACACAAGGCTTCTACGGAATAATGATACACACGTAATCATGTGGTCTATATACCAGTTAAAAGGTTAACGAGTAAAAATAAATATGAATGATTATAAATTAAGATAAGTAAGTAAAAATGGAATAGGGTCTGTTTAGCTGGATTTCTATTCAAACTTATTAAACAGTCAATTCAATCATTCAATATAATAGAGGTTTTAATAAAGAGGTGAATAGGAACCTTTTTAAGAAAATTTCGTAGATTAACTATACAATAATTCGATCTCAAGTTGGAAAAACTATAAGTAGAGGTTACAAAATTTCACTCAATACGTACATTTTACATTACAATTGGATTATTAATGTTAAGAAGTTATTAAATATCTTTTAATACTCAAGTTTTTTAGATTTTGATTAGGCATAACGCTTTTGTTTATTATCCGATGATTGTTCAATGTTCGTTCTTTTAAAGTAATGGTGCTATGTTACTTTGTCTAAAATTTGTTAAAACTTCGATCATAAATTTCACCTCGTTGTTTTAAATTTTACTAGTAATGATTTCAGTTTTGTATAGTTAATGTACTTAATTAATTTCAGAAAGCAGTTGTCAGGGTTGTGTGAGAGACCTGTGATTATTAGATATATATACTTATTTGCCAAAAATATTTTTATTTGCATTAATGATACAGATTTCATGATGCAATAAAAATAATATTTGCATATTGTATTGTCTTAGGTTTTCGCGATTGTTACACATAGAATTAAACGATTTTTAACGGAAGTATCGCGTGTTTTATTTATTTTGTTGAACCTGACGTTTCGAATGCTTTGCAGCATCCGTGGTCGCAGGAAGACTAAGGTGGCATTTGTCTTACATTGGTTATTCAATTATTACAGCTACCGACATGGATGGATTAATTATTTATATATGTTCCGATTCACACAAAATCGCTCACGGTGTCCGAACGTTTTTGAGTAGATCTCTGGGTTTGTGACTTGATTATTTTTAGAACTGGATCCCAAGCAGGTGGTACTTGCCAACCATCTTCTCTATTGAAATTGGGGTGTTTTCTTATTTCAATAGCCTCGCGTAGCATTTTAGGCATGTAGCGGTTCTCCTTGGCGAGGATTTGTGGTTTATCGAACCGCACGTAATGGTTTGGCTGGTCCAGTGTATGTTCACATACTGCAGAGTTTTTATCGCGCCTATTCTTGGTTGTGCTTTATTATCAGTTGTAAAATCTGGCGAACCTGCATGAAATGAACGATAATGAAGTCAGTGAGGGGGGTAAGAACCCACTCATGTAGTGCTCGGCTCTCCCTGCTTACCCTAAGGAGCTTAGCGTCAGCAAAGATAGATAAATCATTACTGAACTATGGTATTCATTCATCATTCCCATCATATAAATAATAATTTAATATACTTTTCATCAGTAGTTAAAACATTAGTTACTCGCCACGGTTAATGATTTGAATTAGCGCAATTAGCTTTGTAATTGTAATAAATAAATTTGTATTCAGACTGAAGCTTTAAGCGTGATTTTAATCATCGCATATGGTAATATGCATCACTCTGTTGATCCATTAAGATTATATTGTTGCAATTTTACGTGCGCTAAAAACTCACTGAAAATAGTTTCGGTTTAATTAAAAAAAAATCAAGGTTGATTTGTCATAGACAAGACTTGTTTTAGGATGTATCCTCATTTGTCGGGGCAAGCGAACGGGGCGAACCGGATACTGTTAGCATATTGTTAAAACTTTTACAATATTCTTTGTTACGGTTTAATGCTGCGACCTATCTGTATTGTGTCCAATAATTGATGATCGATCATCAATTATTGTGTTCAATAATTGGTCGCGACTACTCAAAGTGTATTATTGATTTGGTGTGAATGAAACCATGGATATATACGGTAAAGTAGTAAATTAGGTATCGCTTGCTCACAATCTCCGGCAGACGATACGTTTTAGTGTTAACGCAGCCTAATGATTTGCATTTGTGTTTGACCGACCGATTGAAACTATATCGCATCCATAAACTGCCCAATTTATTAGCGCGATAAAAGTACAATGTATATCTTCAATTAATTATTATTATTAACAATTTAAAAATATAATACATAATAAAATACATGTGTATAAAAAGTTACTTACCTAATATGACGGTACCGACGAACAAACTTAAAGTGACTATTGTAAATGTAGTGAACCTCTGAAACAAATTAACATGTCATTAATCGTATATTCTTTTTACTTTGTACATAAAAGTTTGAAATACTTCCACTTGGCAAACGAATGCGGCTAAATGGTTGATTACTTGTTTATTACTAATTATTCACATTAGTATTTTGTTGTGCTCCTATTAGTGAATAAGGACACAAGAAAGCTCCAGACGTAAGAAGGAGCAAATGTGATGTATAATATAAATTGGTGCGTTGAAAGCTACTTTGGTAAGGTATATTCTTTAGGGAAGAATCTGCAAAACTTGAAGTTTATAACTTAGTTGTCTATGCGTCAATACTTTTTTTATACCACGCCACTATTATACCACGAAAACCTCGGCTGGGAGTTCATTCCACAACTTGAGAGTTCTCGCAAGAAAAGTTCTCTGGAACCGCACAGCGCGCGAACATTGTGATTTCAGTATGTGAGGGTGAACTCCCGTCGTCGTCGGCGAGCGGTGCGAATATAAAATAATGCTGTCGGCATCATATCGAAGAATGGTGCATATCAAAACCCTGACTTATTTTAGAAATAATAATCTTTTATTATAACAAATGAATTGTCTCATCTGTTCGTAATGCTACAATAATTTATATAGAGGACTATGTCACTAGAGGACAAAGGTCTTTTATCAATGGCTGCGCTAGAATCGTCACTGTTCTCGTAAAGTGGTGCGTTTTATAAAACGTTGGTCACTCGCATGGAAGGAAAAGTCGTGACTAATTTAAAGGAGTGAAGTTTGTTTTTAGGATTCCGTACCTAAAGGGTAAAACGGACCCTATTACTGAGACTTCGCTGTCCGTCCGTCGGTCCGTCTGTCACCAGGCTGTATCTCATGAACCGTGATAGTTAGACAGTTGAAATTTTCACAGATGATGTATTTCTGTTGCCGCTATAACAAGAAATACTAAAAAACAGAATAAAAAAAATATTTAAGGGGGCACCCATACAACAAACGTGATTTTTTTGCTCGATATTGATAAGAGCAACAGGTAGACGCTTGAAATATACACAAAATATTTCGTTATATATATTCACTTTAAAACTAAATAATTAATATAAATAAATAAATAATATAAATACAATATTCACTTTAAAAATAAATAATTAAATTAAAATAAAACAAATATTTAAGGGAGGCTCCCATACGACAAACGTGTTTTTTTTTTTGCCGTTTTTATAGATAATGGTACGGAACCTTTTTTTATGCAACGTCCGCGGCGTACAATCATACAGTTCACCTGATGTGAAGCGATTATCGAAGCCTGTAAATACTTGCAATACATGTATGCAATACATATGCATCACCCACGCGATGTCACTTCTGCTGCTAACGCAGCAACTCCTTAGGAGCTTATTGATGATCTCAATCACTCGCAGAAACACAACAACCCTCGAGAGAGTTGTTATTTGGCCGCGGTATCTATGCGAGTGATATGATTTCGGACGTTTCTTTGAATTTACCCTCCTGCTTTACATCTCTATTGTGGTAACACTATGTGGGAGTTGACTATCATACGTTCACAATGGTTTATGCAAATGGTTTAATTTTAGACCATTTTTGCGGTCACTGGAGCGATTTGTCTTGACGATAACATTATAGCATCGTGAATACTCACTTTGAATTAGGACTCGTATCTGATACTAATATCGATTCTATTTTATTGATTGTGTTAATCGGATATTTTTGATTACGGGTTCCGTTGTGGCACCAACGCAGCACAGACGATGTGCAATATTAACGATGTATTTAGGTAAAGTACTCCACGTGAACGTATGGTGCATTTTTTATTTGATCACTTTCGTTTTGAAAATTTAATCTCAACAATGAACCAAGTAATCTTCGACGCACCACCCGCAACGAGTCCACCCTCATACACTCGAACACAATGGTTGCGTACTGTGCGGTTTCAGTGAAGTTTTCTTCCGAGAACTCTCAGGTTGTGAAATGAACTACCAGGCAAGGTTTTCCCAAGGGACTACAGCATGGGGTTCTTCAAGAAAGGCATGAAGAAGTTTTTACAGGATCGTCAACGCCTGAGTGACACCCCTGGCTGGTTTTGAAATGTTAATAGGCTACGGTAACTGCCTACCATCAGGTAGACAGTACGTTTGATTGGCACCTTAGTGGTATAACAAAAGCTATAGAATTGTGTTAATTACCTCTTTCCTGATCCCGGGGAAGATGGCGAGGAAGGCGAGGTAGAGGGTAAGGGCGGCGATGACTAGTGCCAAGGCCGGCACGTCGGCCGCCACCGCCGTGCGGTTGTGGTAAGCGTACAGGGTCGGCCCGCCTTCCTCGCGGAACGCGTCGAACCACCCCTTCATCGCTCGCCCAGCCTGCAACAATACAAATAACCATAAGCCAAAGACTTTTAAAGAGGTAGGGTACAGTGTAATCCTAAATATTCACCTAATAGCATCTTCCCAGCGAAATCCCATTTACTAATCTTTTAGGATTGACAGGGTCTGCTACTTAAACTCAAGGATTAGGTGAGTACTGATTTTGACATGGAGTGACTGACGTCAGACCTCTACGACCAGAGGGAAAACTTCCGATCTTTCCTAATGTCAATTTATAAAAGTACATTTTGTGTGCAGCTTGCATGACGAATAAACGGATAGACTGACAAACTAAAAAAAACTTTAAACTCTTTCCCTTTTGAATCGATTAAAAAAATTGCGCGATTTAAATTGAAAAATGGAATTAAATCTGTTCAATAAGGATTAATCAATCAAATTGTTAAGGTACATACTTACATGCTAATACTAATGATATTTTTTATGCTGTTTACTTTAAAGTTCAAGGGAATATCAATGATTAAAAAAAACCGGAACTATGAACTAATGCCTAATTCTGTCCATTGCCGAACATACACGTCTAAGTAGCTTTCATCATAACTCATAGAGTAGTTTTTGTGGTATACATGTACAAATTTACATTATCATTAAACGTATAAGTATTTTATAATCTACGACTATATTCTTTTATTAAATAGGTAAAATGATAAAATCTATAAATCCGGATTAAAGTGCCGAGATGCCATTAAACCAGGTTGCACACTTAATGGGCATATGTCATTAATTTATTTATCTACAATTGAATATCCGATAATTTCAAACTAGTGTTGTTAATCAAGCAATGCTGTATGGTTTTTATTAGTGATCAAAGGAAATAGTAAATCGTGATGATACCTACTCCTAAAATTATTATAAAACATTTGAGAATATTAGGTACTTGTAGCATGTTGTATGTAGGTTATCTAACAAAGATCGTGTCTGCGATGACACGAAGACATAGCAATGTAAGTGCAAATTACCATCAGTGGGCTTCACTAACTGTTCTAAAATGCTAATTAAACGTGTCTCGTACTTGACACGAATTGCGATCTTCACTAATGGATTTATGGTGCAGTGATATACGTGCTGAGTTAATACAAGTTGTGGTTTAATGTACGCACACGGTTAAAATCTTATTGACCTGAGTTCACTATATAAATTGTCATTGCCAGAGCTAGATCCTGAGGGTTCATAGTATTAAACAGATTTATTTGGTAACTCAACAAATAAAACAATAGATAAATTTCCATGTTCGTCTGTTTTTGTGTTAAGTTTCGCAAGGTTTTGCGGATTAAGTGGCAGAAGCAACTTATAAATGTGCGTAGTAGTGAAATGACTATATGCTAATATCTATATAATATATTATTTATCATAAGTTCGAGTATTATAGGGCGGTCGTACTCTGCGCGAGGCTCTAATATAAGTAGACAGCAACTGAAATAGATGATATGGACGGTTAGTTTGTCGATCTCTAAGAAGCGAAACAATGTCATTTACTTCTTGAGACTGTACAGTATTGAGTTTGGCTTCTTTACGCAGTGATGTATATGTACAATTAGGCCTTGGTAAGTACTTACTATATGCAAGTATTCCATGAAAATGTTTATACTAGTAAATAATAGCAAGCTGTGTAGGCAGAGCTGATATTTTTTAAATTTAAAAAATATTTAAATATTTTATTTTTATATTATATATTAAAAATATATGGAACCCTGTACGACATCTAGCGACGAGTGCTGTTACTTTTTCTGTTGATGGGAGTGCAGTGCAGACTCTGCACTGCAGAGTGGCCGGCCATACGTTTTCCCATATGTTTTTTTTTTCTAATTGGAAAGATTTTGGACCGTTCTTCCTCACCAACGAACATTTAAATTTCAAATTAAAGGATACAAAACTACAATATGTTAGCTATTAGTGTGTCGATTTTGGAGTTTCTCACTATTACCGTCTAAACGCTAGCTGGATGACATCAGTCTACCTCAAACGACAATTTTGAGGGTAATGTGGCTCTGCTGGCTATCGCAGCTCTGCCAAAAACAACTTTAGATATTTTTTCTACGAAACATAACAATAGCATCAAAGATTCAACTTCCCGGTACGACAAGGCCGCTAGTGTTTCTGGTTAAGCTTCTGTTTGACATTTCCATACATGATAATACAATGAATATTAATTATTTACGTAGTTCGTAAATGCCAAATACAATAGATGATGACTGCTGTATAAGGTGCGAATTCAATCTACATTTGGAGGTCTGAAAATCCGAAACTTGTTTGGTATGATATTGCAAAAAGCTGAGTATCTCGTGATCGTATGACGTGGCCGCCCGGTGCCGGAGTGCCGGAATGCTGCTTGCGAAATTCGCAGCTGCCGCCGTCGCCTTCGGGAAACGGATGTAGTTGTTTTACGGTGCACTCCACAACGCGCAATTAAATTATAAATGCTCATGATTCTAAAGTGATTGTGCTCTTGCTCAACCTAACTCACTCGCCGGAAAATTAAATAGGGCATTGTTCTATACTATCTCGTATGCACCGATTTAGTAATTTAAAACGTTTGTACGCGTTCACTGTTGTGTTAAAATCTTGTTCTTTATTGATATCGACGTTTTAAAATTTACATCTAGTAAATTTCGTCGATATCGATAACGAATTGTAATAGGGTAAGATATTAACATTAGTTAACTAATTCCCATAACTCATTTTCTCCTTAATGGCGAAATTCGTATATGTATACCGTACTCATATTGACACACTTAAAGGAAAGACGTTTAGGTACAACATATTCTAAATTTATTTATTAAAAAGGATTTCTGTTTACAAAGAGGAAAAATAGAAAGTTTGTAAATCTTAACCGGCGTACTTAACTCTATAGCCTTTGTCTAATAATTGCATCAATAATAAAAAAATAAATATAAAATCGTATATTTAACATATAATAATTTAATATAAAAGATAGATAAAATATGTAAAAAGCAAACCTAAGCTTTATACAGCAAACATAAAAAAAAAATTCGTCCACAAACTGCACAACCTGTTAGGTTGGCCGATATATAACAACTGATCGGGCTATGTTTATAAATTTATCATATGTAATTAATAATTATTGACCTTTACTGGACATGGGTGTGTACGACTAAATGTTCTTGACATAAATATGTACACTTCAGATATGTCGGAAGCATATCAGAACATTACTGCGCACTGCTGAATCTTAAGTACCGGAAGAGCCAATTATCTGAAGAATTACAATCGAGGTTGTGTACTTATATCATACGGAGTAACCTTTCTGGAGGTTAACTGGTCTACACTAACTTGAATTTATTCGTAGGTAGATTCCCTGTGTCCCTACACTTATACTGGTATTAAAGTTGATTACCGTTCATAAATTTATACAGCATGAGGTCAAGCGCACTGCGCAGAGGAACTATAAATATTTTACAAAGGTCATACATACGAGTAGATATACATTCTTCTTAGGCAGTCAATTTGTTAATTTTAATTTTATAGATATTATCGACTTGTTATTTAGTCCGTTTATGTTAAAAAAATATGTTGTTATTTCATAAAAATGAAACATAATGTGTTGTGTGAAGGCTTTACGTTAATGGTTAAGATTTTTTTAAACAATGTCATGAGGCAAACAAGCATATAGCTGACCTGATGGAAGTAGCTACGGCATCGTATGAGCGCTTGCAATACAAGAAATATAGCGCGTTTTTACCCCCGTTGCTAACATTACAACTTCTCAAGAGCTTACGAGTCACTCACTAGTAGGAACATAGGTATCTGACAGTTGTTACTTGGCTATGGTCATCTGAGACGCGGAGGTATTTTCCTAGTCGGACTACTTCGATGTGCTATGGCCCTCTTTCGCTAGACTAGAATTAGTGGAGTGTACCTCGAGCAGGTGGCGTTGGTTTTAAAAGATAACCAAATATTGCAGACGGCTAAGCAATGAACTGTATTAAATTATGAGAAAGGGAATAATGGATGGAAAATAATACTAAATTATATGTAGCACTACAATATATACATCCTAGCTCTAAACATATATTCCAAAATTATTTTTAAAGCGTACATTGTGTAAAGCGAAAGTGAAATTTTGATCTTTTTACACAGTCATAGTAATTGTGAGCCGGGGTAGGGGAGGGATATGTTTGCGAAGCTGCGGTTAAGAAGTTCTGTTACAAGAGTTTCAAGGATTCTTGTTCTTGTTCTGCTTCCTAATTCATTAGGAGCGCTGGGGTCTGCTGTGTAAGCCTATTGGCGAAGATACTGATTTTAATATGGAGCGACTGTCGTCAGATCTCCACGATCCAGAGAGAAAACCAGACCTTTCTTAGATTAGGTCACACGTCTTTCAAAATATAATTTCTTGGACTTTCTACTTTTGCGCTGTCTATCTGTTTTGTAATTCTTTCTTCCTGCATTCTTTTATGTCCGGACCAACGGAACATACTTTCGATGCATTTTAACACCGATAATTCAAGAACCGGTTTATTGACAAACTGGTTCCCATCATGGTGTGTACCACATCATTCATGTTTTTAGACTCTGTTGCTCACACAGCAACTCCTCGGGAGCAGACTGCTGACCTCACTCACACGCAGGCACACAACTCTCTAGGGAGTTGTTATTTGGCTGCGGTTTTCTGTGAGGTGGAGGTACTTCCCTAGACGGTCTGCTTTGATGCGCCCTACCTCTCTTAAAGCATCCAGACCAAGACAAACAGACATGTTCATGCTCACAAATTTTTGCCTTGTGTGAGAATCGAACCCACGAGCGTTGGTGTCAAAGTCGCGTCATTTACGACTGAGCCACCGAGCTCGTCAAAAGTCCTTAGGCTTAGGTAGCAAATCCCGCCAGCCATAATGGATTATGAAACAGGATGACGCTAAAAATAAGAAGACAAACGAAAAATATATTTGTATACTATATAAATCAAACTACGAGTATGTTCAGAGATAATTTGATGATGAATGATGATGAATTTGACGAGCTCGGCGGCGCAGTGGTGAAACGCGAGTTCGATTTCCACACAGTACAAACATTTGTGTGCATGAACATGTCTGTTTGTCTTGATCTGGGTATTTTCTATGTATAATAAGTATGTATTTAAAAAAATGTATTTACGTATGTTTATCAGTCGCCTAGTACCCATAACACAAGCTACGCTTACTTTGGGGCTAGATAGCGCTGTGTAATTTGTCCGACAATATTTATTTATTTATAATCTTGGTATCCTTATCGTTCAAAATTTATTTTACTGAACATGAAGCATAAAAAAGTAGTTTATTATTCAACGGTTCGCAAATTTCGATATTACCATTTTAGTGCATGGCCGTTAACCTATTATGTCAGCTGTTAAGTGACTATTTATTAACATAGTGGTCTCGTCGCGGAAACTGCTTTGTGCGTTCAATTTTATTTAGAAAAGTATGCTTCCACGAATTTTAAAACAAGGACATCTATTGTACAAGTAAGTTGCCGGCCGCTTGGCTACGTTATAAACGACATAATAATGCTAATGATTATTTAAATAAAAAAAAACGTGAATCGTCTTAGAATAAGTTTTTTTTTGACAAAATAATAATAAATTAATATTGTGGGATCAATTACACAGCGCCATCTAGCCCCAAAAAGTAAGCGAAGCTTGTGTTGTGGCTATATAACTGACAAATGAACGTAAATACATTTTTGTTTGTAAATACATACTTATGATACATAGAAAACACTCAGACCAAACTAAACAGGGATGTTCATGCACACAAATGTTTGTCCTGTGTGGGAATCGAACCCACGATATACGTTGGTGTCAATGTAGCGTTACTAATCACCGAGTTCTTCAAAATTACGGTGCGAATTAAATATTCTCATTGTTATTTACCGATAACATGCTGGCCTTGTTGAAATGTACATGAATTATTTTAAATATATTTATTATTGAGCGATATTTAAAAAATCGTAAATATGGATTTATAAATGTCTATACCTAAACTTTAGATAAAATCTTGTGATAATCTGAAAAAATGAAGAATATAGAGACGTAGGGCGCGTCCAAGCAGTCCGATTGAGAAAGTATCTCCACAGAAGGCCACAGTACTAAATAGCGGCTTCCTGAGTTTAGTTTAGATGTTGTGTTCCTGCGAGTGAGCGAGGTTTCCAGTAAGCTTCGTGTTGATTGCGGGCGTGGAAATCCGCCAACGATACGCCTTGTATTGCAAGCGTTCATAGACTGCGGTAACACTGTTTATATAAAGATGTTGATTCAAGCAGAAAGTAAGTTGACGAAAGAAATAATTTCTTCTACATTTTCGCGAACTCTAAATATTGTTTTTTTTATTCAACGCCAGGAAGCATACAAGCATACGGCCTACCTGATCGGGATTACCGAAGCCTATGCTCGCTTTAACATATTAAGTATCTCTCGTCAACTCCTTAGGAACTTACTGGTAACCTCACTCAATCGCAGGAATACAGTAACCCTCCAGGGAGTTGTTATTTGGCTGCGGTTTTCTGTGAGGTGCTCCCCAGATGAGCTACTTTGATGCGCTCTATTGCACATTTCTTCAAAACACCCAGGCAAATATAGACATATATGCTTATGCACGCAAATGTTTGTCCTGTCCTGTTATGGGAATCGAACCCAGGACCGTTGATGTCAAAGTAGCGTTACTGACCACTGCGCCACCGAGTTCGTCAAAATATGTTAAAATATATTCCACGTTATTATGAGCAGTTATACATTATTGCTGTATTATTTACGGAATAGGTAATATTTATACCATAGATAAAAAAGATATATAGGTATTTTATAAATGTACGTACAGGCTACACAAAATAGAAACATAGCATAAACCGTCTGCAGCGGACGGTGTGCAAAAATGATATACTTATAATAAAAAAAATATCCAAGTACCCATTAAAGCACACGAAGCTTTCCGATTTTCACACGTTTATGTATGAGATCCTTTTTTACCCTTTAAATGATTTTTATTATTTGTTATTATATCCGTCATATTAATATACTCGTACAATCTGTGAAAAATTCAAGTGTATTTGGTTCAAAAGACACTGTCCTGTAACATACGGGCAGTCTACGGAGTGTTCCGTTGCTACCCTTTGGACACGGAGCTCTAAAAATTGACCTTAAAATCTGCTATCTTGAAATTAATGGAGTTTTTGATTGTCGTGACAAACTGTTGCTCACAATTATCTTTCGACCCAAAGCTAACCTCGTCGGAGGTAAGGCAATGCGATTTTGAACGCTCGTTTACCAGCCGAAGTAGTATAAAAGAAAAAAATATATTTCAGACACCCACAGTTTTGAAAAAGACGAAGAAGACAATCCTCCTTCCTTTTTATGGAGGATCCAAAAATTATATTTCAAAAATCGTGTGGCCTAACCTACGGAAGGTCTGTCAGTGCTTCATGTCAAATCGGCATCTGCGCGAAATCATCAGGCTTAGGTAGCGGACCCAGCTAATCCTAATGAAACGGATAACGCTAAGAAAAGAAGATCCTCTTTCCATATTGTTCTAATCATTATGTATTAAATTAGACACATAAATCATTTACCTACTGATTAATTTCTTTTAAATTATTCTTGTAAAATAAAAACGTTATGATACATACAGGGTAGCAGCAAATATATCAAGCTATAATTATATGTTCATATATCATCGTAGGTTTTATAGGAGGCGGAAGTCTGTCCGGTCGTTGAGCTCATTTCGAGGTCGCGATGAGTGACCTTGATCATCTGCTGCGAGCGATAGCAAGGGCGGGCAGCGGACACGGCCACACTCTCGTCACGAAATAGATAGTCACAGAAGGCCCACTACTGCATATTATTACAAAACAGAAATATTACAGAAGGTAAGCTTCATATGCAAAATGTATGCTCTACGCACACATAGATTTTGGTGGTTAGATTGGTTTGCTCAGTTAAGAATACTCGTACATGTCTGCGAGCAACTTTGCTGCCTCAGTTACATGTTCATTCTGAAGTCAGTTTGGTTGATTGACATTGCAGCGTTGCTTTTAGAGTGTCTTTGTCGATGTTAGACTTTAAGAATATATTTAACTTGACTTCGGCTATCACATTATTATCCGTTGTACTTTCCATGAACCGAACTAACGCCAGAATAAATCTGTGAATAAAAAGGAACACGTTGCTGTTGCGGACATTAAATGAAACTCAACTAATGTACCCAATACACATTAGTATACATATAAAAAGTCAATTAACAAAGTATATTTATTATTTAAACATTACTCGATTAGAGCCACAAAACATAAAATTAAGCGTTGCCAATAGATATTATCTGCGCCCAATATACTAAATCAGTTTCAGGGAATCCAATATAGCGATAGATCTTAATCGCTAATAGATGCCAGTGGTGCCTGCATACACGTTTAGGACTTTCACTGTTTATAATAGATATAGTAAGTATAAATATTGAGAACTTTATGTACGAATAATTAAGTGAATAACTCGGTAAAATACTAAATTGATTGGGTAGACAATGCTATAGGCTTAAAGATCTTGTGATACTTGACATGTCAAAGGGTGGTGGAGTAGCAGGCTAGTAGTGTAGTGAATTTAAGTGGTTGATTTTTAATTGGCATATTATTCAGACGTAAGGCATTTCGTACGCGGACTACGCTTCCGCACCGCTCTAAATGTCCTGCGAGTATTCTTTACAAAGCTCTCCTTATATATCTATCCGTCCTTTCTAATCTTAATTTGTGGTTAACAAAATTTATAATAAAAACTTAAATATTCATCACCAAATTATAAGTCTATAATATATATTCAGGAAAATCCAACAGCAGTAGCTCTATTTCCATCAAGGAAAACGTATTATTATTAAGTTGTAGGTCATCTGCTGTACTTAAATTATTATGGTCTGTTGCGATGATGGAACTGTCATGGCCGGTCGAAGTTGAGGGCACTATTAAAGGACGGATGCTTTGCCTTACAGATACTTAAAGGAGGACCTACACTTTGTCTTTTGCATAACTCTTTTAATTTATTAGGCTTACGATGTTTGGAATAATTTATGACCACTTTTACTTTAAATGACTTTTATTCAAGTTAGTCTGTGTTCAACTCGTGTGGAAAAATAACGAGACAGGGTTAACAAACGTAAAAACCGACTTCACGATTTTAATAAAATTATTAATAAAAATACCTTAAAATATAAAAGCCTGTTTAAAAAATTTATTGCACTAAAAGAAAAATAATAATTTTATGCAAGGGTTGTGCTGATGAAGTTTATTTTTGTAAATTAATATAATAAAATAGATCGCTCCACTTATATAGGCACAAATAATTTCAAAAGCTTGTAACACGCATGAAATTTATTGACTTTAAATTCCTCTTTCCTGTTTTCTATTTGTGCTACAAGCTTTTGAAATTGGTAACGCGCGCCTTGTATATCCATAGTCTATGATTACCGCTTTACATTACCCGCCTAATGTAAATCATAGACGGTCTATATATTGTGCATTTTAAAACTTTATTATTACATATAAATGACTGCTGTGTATCTAGAGATATTTAAGACGTGTGAGTTCCCTTTAAGTGAAACCTCGACCGAGCTGCGGTTCTGTGGTTGTGGAGCTACGCATAGCAAAGTAATCACGTAGCATCTACTCAGACGATGACGTGTGCAATGTATCTGCTAAAAAATACAGTATTGTAGATGAGGCATTGTTATCAATTTGTCTTTGTGAACCAGGTATTTTGTATGAATCATTATAGTAAGGTACATACGTGCTAATATGTATGTGCAATGATGAAAGAAAAGCTTACAAATGAATACGAAGAAAACAAAGATAATTGTATTTGAAAGAGAAGAAGAAACTATAACCAATGTAAGGATTACGGTGAGTATTGGACTGAATGGATGAGATTGTATATCTTGGAAGTGCTTTTAGCAGGAATGAAAGGTGATGATGTGGAGAGCCGAGTGAGGAATAATAGTGTGAATGGACCGTTGGGAAAACTTACTGGCAGTAAAAAAATTGGCGAGTATCTTATTTCTTATTCATATTTCTTATCGACCAAATTAATCGTGTTTTATCAGAAGGCGACATCAGGAGCCTTAGAAATCGAAGAGTGTGTATGAAAAGAGCCATGAGCTTTAAAGAAGTGAGTGAGGTGTATAAAGACTGAATCATGTGGCGCTTAGCTCTCTCTGCCTATCCCGCAAGGGATTTGGCTTGAAGTTATAGTCATATTTTTTTATTATGATCTGTTCATGGGCTTAGTCATGAAAAGTAACAACCCTACCTATAATAGATAGACCTTTCAAATGAATAACATTAGCGTGGATTATATGTAACTAAAAGGTATTGGCTTTATCATTTTTTTCATTCCCTCTTCCCATTCACCTGTGATTCTGTGGCGTATATGATTTTTTCGAAAACATTCCTATGATTTGTCTTATGAATAGGGTTACGTTTAGAATAATGTATGACCACTTTGTTTTAAGTGCTTAGTTTGTGGCCAACTCAACCGGAAAATGTCCAGAATTGAGGCCAAGGTTGAGTTAATTATTTTTCCGGACGAGTTGAGCACAGACTAAGCACTTACAATAAAAGTGGTCAAACATTATTCCAAACATCGCAAGTTTATTTCTAAGACAAATTATAAGAATGATGTTTATTAACATAATGTTTCGATTTCCAGGAAACATTGTTTTGTTAGCCTAAGGTTGCCTTGAATGTATTACTGACTATCTAAATTCACGCCAAATTCAGTGAGAGATTAGCCAGATTGCACCGAGCGCCAGATGACTCGGTCCTTACACACATCACTAGCTTCTTTAATATTCATAGCTCTTCTAATTCACGCTCACTGGAAAAATATTACTAAGGCCGTACAGGTTTTGTAATAATACCCTAAAATTGTGAAATATGTCTGTTAGCTTGTATTCCAAATAGAAGCATATACTTTCTATATATCGGAGGAGTTACATGACTCGCGGTGGGTGCTGCAATGGGTAACAAATCTCTCCAAATTATAAGTACTTCAAAAATAATTACCCATGTTTGCCAGTAAAGGATTTTTAATGTACATATTTATGACTTACGCATTTAAATATAGGCAAATATTGAAATTGCACGGCCAATAGTAACCTTGTCAATATACACGACGGCACCTACTAGCAATTGTTCTTACAAACGTTCTTCACGTGGTTAATTGATGGGCAAATAGATATTTGTTACGCAAGTCGCTTAGGGACGATGTCAAAACGTAGTTTTCTGTAAATCCGGAGAATATTTAAGTAGCGTTAAGTATGACAATTTGTTTTGTTATGGTTTCGCAAGTGTTGTTGGGGAGACAAAAATATAATAATATCGCTCATTTAAACTGAGGTCTATATAGTTAAAGTCGATAACTGTATTGCTGGTATCTATACCTACAACTATATCTGTAACATATATATATATATATGGAGAAGGCCAAGACTTACCTACCATGACCAAATTGGTCGTGTTCTATCAGAAGGTGATGTCAGGAGCCCTAGAAACCGGCGAGCGTGCATGAGAAGAGCAATGAATGTTAAAGAAGCGAGTGAGATATGTAAGGATTGAGTCACGTGGCGCTCGGTTCTCTCTGCCTACCCCGCGAGGGATTTGGCGTGAAGTTATAGATAGATAGATAGATATATATATATGTAACTAGATTATCTTGATATACGTAAACGGGATAATGCTAGGAAGTCTTTTTCTTAGTATTATCCTTAAGGATTGCCCGGGTCCACTGTCTAAGCACTACTGTCAGACCTTCGCAGCCCGGAGTGAAAATGAGACCTTCTTATGTTAGGTCACACGTCTATCGAAGTACAATTTTTTGGATGTGTTGGTTTCCTCACGGTGTTTTCTTTCGCCACCAAGCATGTGATAATTACAAACGTAAATGACTAATTTCACATTGTAATGATACGAAACGCACAGTCAAATCATTGGGCGTAAGAGACCTTAAAACATTAGAGATTAAATTATTTTTTCATAAGGGAGTAATTGCCGTCGACACATAAGTGTACACTGGTGAATCCATGCCACAAGGCTTTTAGATAATTTGCACACAGTATCGGCCCGAAACCCATGCACCCGTCAGTACTTACTACCTATCTATCTATCTGTATCTTTACGCTTATTATCGTTCCTTGTGGGGTAGGTAGAAAATACAAGTGATAAAACACGAGCAATTTAGTTGTGATAAATGTGTTCGAGATTTCCGCACCTCATATATATTTCCACTGTCTTGTTATATTTGTTTTGTTATTTATTTATCCCGCGTTCTTTCTATAATCTCTTACCAACGGAGCAATCTTCTCATTCACTCCCAGGAACAAAACAACCTTAGTGAGTAGTTATTTGGCAGCTGTCTTCTGCGAGACGGAAGTGTTAAAGTGTTCCTTAGTGTTCAGCATTGACGCGCTTTACTTCTCTTTCCCCAGAGACCCGTTTGTTGATTAGCAGAGTGTATCTCGTGCAGGTGAGGTTGACTTTGGCCCCAAATGATAGTGAAAATATACCTTGAGTTATTTTAAGTGGCCTTTGATAATACTGGCAAGGATAAACTGAATTGCTACCTTATTAGCCAGTTTACTGCAAAAGCTCAATTGTTTTATTACATATAATGAATTACATAAATTCAATGTCGTGTTGGTATGAATAGTTGGAAATTATTATCAACTAGCTGTACCCACGACTTCGTCCGCGTGGAATATCGTTTCTCGTCGTCAAAATTTCTAAAATAAAAGTAGCCTAAGTTACTCCTTATTACATCAGTTATCTGCCAGGGAAAGTCCTGTCAAAATCGGTCCAGCTGTTTCAGAGATTAGCCGGAACGAACAGACAGACAGACAGACAAAAATTGTAAAAATATCCATTTTGGTATATGTACCGTATATACATCCATATGCATTTAGTAAAAAGCGGTTAATTCAATATTACAAACATACACTCCAATTTTATTAACTGTATAGATAGATAATATATAATAGATATTGTAGTAGACGGGTACGTGTACTACAATGATATCTATTGTCTAGATAAGTAATTCCTTGGACATTTATGCCCCCTGCTCATTTCAACGCAAATAAGTACCTAGTAACTTGTTAATCAACTAATAAAAAAAAAATAGACTAAGTGACTTGTTGTCATAACAGAATTGTTATAAAAGTGTTCGAACATTTTTAAATATAATTTTTAGGAATTTAAATTATGGTCTTACGGAAAATCAATTCTTTTCGTGTTAAAGTTCATAATTTCGTAACGTGATGTCAAGTCCTATACCAGAAGTCACATTATTAAGTGCCGAAGTACCTTCGAGTAAAGAAAAAAATAATTAGAAAGCTGTCATATAAAATATTAAAAAAACTTTCAAACAAAACAAATTTCTTTATTGAATATATATTACTGAATTGAATATATATACTTATAAATATAGAGAACTATCTCAAATTTAACGTCATTTACTCTCAGGAAAACAAAAACCTTCCAAACAACTTCCTTGTTATTTGGCTGCAGTTTTCTGTGTGGTGAACTTTCCCTGCCCTACTACTTTGATGCGCCAAGACAAATAGACATGTTCATGCAGACAAATGTTTGTCTTGTGTGGAAATCGAACCCACGAGCGTTGATGCTAAAGTAGCATTGCCAACTACTCCGTCACCGCCCTCGTCATATTTACATGCAATTTGTTCTAACCTGCTTTGTGTGCTTCCGCCACCAATTAGTTCATGCGGCCTAGCGCCGGCCGGCACCCACCCGCTACTGTTAGTACGTGCAACAACTAAATGGTGAGCGATGAGATTGTAGAAGGCAGCAGTAAGCATTATATGGAACAATTCTTTGGAACACAACCTGTTGTAAAATATGCTCTCAGGAGACTATACAAATAAGATGGAATCATACCCACCGTACAACAGATTGTGCTTATAGGTTTTATTTCATGTGACACTTCCTTCTGTGACAGTTGTTGCTTAAATCTGCTTTTCCACTGGCGAGGCGAGACGAGACGAGAAATTAGTATGGAAAAATTACAATACTCTCCTCGCACATCTTCGGTGCAAATGGGTAGGATTAGCGAGGATAAGCGAGGCCGTCGAGAATTTAAATATTTCTTGATGTAATAATAAACCGTATTTTTATGAGTATAGAGTGCTTATTAAAGTTTGCAACGAAAATATTGTTCTCGCGATGGCTCTGTGTGGCGTGAGCTCGCGATGGCACGCCCGTCTTTGGGACTAAACGCGATGGATAGTAATTATGAATCGCGAGCTCGAGCGAGCTGGCAATTTCTGGTGGAAGTGGGCCGGTGGGATTTCAATTCTCGCCTCGCCTAGCTGGTGGAAAAGCAGCTTAAGTCGTAATCTTCCAGGCACGCCAGGAGTTGTATGTTTATCACATACTCCATCACTTTGAAGGAAAGTTATAGAGATTAGACTATTTTAACGTATCTGATTTAACCGGATGCACTTTAGCAGACTTCCCGAAGATGGGTCTTGCCCAGTGAAGAGTTAAAGGTCGAAAATCACGTTAATATGTTACCAGCACCATGGTCGGTATGCCAATTGGCTCATTCGATTTATGAATGCCGAGAGAGAGAGAGCATCGTCTACTGATATACGCAACAGACGCTCATGTGCCGACAGCGTAACTGGTTGCATCAATACTTACGCTAATAGCATGTGACCATGTCCTCCTAGGGTCCAAAGGGAAATTGCCAATGTCCATTATGAAACCTCAAAGTGGTTGCATGGCCAGCAAATTATTGACTTTCACCAAATTATGTAAAATCAACATTGTATTTTAGTTCCCTAATAGTCAGAGAAAATGTCAGGGTAATAAAATAAATTATATATATACCATATATATTAATGTACGAGTAATATATTATTGTAAATATAGTAAAGTAAATTGTATATAATTACGGTTATAATTATAATCATCATCAATCATTGTGAATGTGGTCTACGAGCACTCCGCCACAGATTTTGCACAACGCTCGATTTCGACCACGTTTGTTTTACTTTTATGCTCTTACTAACAAATCGATGATAATACGAGTAAAATGTAAAAATGACGCAATGAATGATTACGCGATACGGTGTAGTAATCACACAACTTTAAGTGTGACCCCCGAACTTTCCCAAAGTATTTATCTATTTATCTCTATAACAAATTTAATCAAATTTGGTTCAGTGGTTTACTGTTCGTCGATGAAGAAAACTAATAAACACGCTTTCGCTTTTATAATATTAGGAGAGGATTAGGATTGCAACTATGACGTTTGAACGTTTCAGTTCTTGGTATGACTTCACGAAGAGATTCTTTATTATAGTTTATTTTATAAGATAAATTAAGGATGTCACGTACAAATACATAAGGTTTGATGAGTTAGGTTTAAAAGTTAATTCAAATTTGGACTCGTTTAATTTATGTCTAATGGTATTATAGTTTGGAACGATCGTAGAGAATACGATATTGTCGATTAATAGTGAGAAGGAATTGCGATCATGATATTGCGCCTTTAAGCTTTAGAAGGAAATGTGCTAAAACAAAAAGTGTTAATTAAAAAACTAGATAATGACCAGTTGAGAGAGAGATGCGCAAGCTTGCATTGCCAGAGGAACACCTGGCTCTTCAATTATATAACAATGATTTTTTTAATTTGTCGGCCATTTTGACCATGTTCCTTAAGAGATAGTAACGGTGTTCCTAAACATTCCTATTCTACTTTTTTATTATCGAAAAAAAAAAACACACACAAACAAACGCATAGACAAACATATAGGAACGCAGTTACTGAAAATTTGTAAAAAACATGCAATATACCAGTGCATCAGAGTAACAGCAAAATTTCAGTAAAAAAAAAATTTCAAGGAAATTGTTTTATTATCTCTTTTCCATAAATTTACTTAAAACATTGGTAGTTATTATTTTAAATTTCAACAATCAGTTTCAATTGAAAGTCAAATTTCCAAAAATTATTATTATCAGCGTTTTCTTAAATTTTAGATACATCATACAATAGAGAGATTTGATCCAAATGCACTAATTCCACTACTACAATAAAATAACGTTGTATTCGTCTACAAAATACAATGAAAATGATGCCATGAAAACAAAATATAATAAAAAGCTTTGAGGTAACTAAAACAAACAAAAGTAAATGTAGATACAAATACTACATGCATTTATAGGGTATTTCTGGAAACACTGGCCCAGTATAATACGAACTATAATTCTTAAAATATGCAAATGTCTGTGATGATGATGACATTTCTACGGTGTTGATTCAATTTTGCATTAGAGGACTAACGCCTTTATCATGATGAGTGCTCTGGAGAACTATTTTACCACCCTCTCCCTTTCATCATAGAATCACACATGCTGGCTTGCAATATCATTATTCCACAGTTGAGAACATTTCTTCGCGTACTAAAATGTTCGGCTACTTCTATCTCTGTCGTACCATTAAAAAGTGGAATGCCCTGCCGGCACATGTGTTTCCTCCTTCCTACAATATGGGATCCTTTAAAAGAAGCGTGAAGAAGCACTTTGCGGGCCAGCATGGCAGCATCAACTGACAGGACACTGTAGTCTTTTGTTAGTTGCCGCTGCGATTTGGGCCCCTGTTTCGCTTAGGCGAAGCGGGGCCTCTATGCTGAGCGCATATAAAAAAAATGCCAATGGTGTCGCGACTTTTATTCACTTGTCCTATGAAAGAAGTTTATTGCACGATTTATTTATGTTAGTGATTCAGTCACTTCCCAATAGGGAATCAAGAACTGTGGAGGATTATCGATTCAGTTTTACGATATAGACATATGAATAATACTATGAAATTTTGTGAAAAGCAAAGAAAGTGAATTTGATAAGTTCATAAAATATAACTATATAAGTATATAAGTTCATAGAAATAACAACCATCTCGCTTTCAAAACGGCAAATCCTTTAATATTAAAGAACCATATTAAGAGAGGTAGGGGCGCATCAAAGCAGCCCGTCTGGGGAAGTACCTCCACCTCACAGAAAACAACAGCCAAATAACAACTTCCTAGAGGGTTGTTGTATTCCTGCGTGTGAGTGAGGTCACCAGTAAGCTCCCAAGGTGTTGCTGTGGCTGCTGTTTAAGCAGCGCAGGAGGCATCGCGCGAATGATACTTAATATATCGCTAGAGTTAATAGGCTACGGTACCCGCTTTACAACAGGTGGGCCGTATGCTTGTACGCCTCCCGACGTGGTATAAAAATAATAATAACAAGTTAGACTATAATAGACAACACTAGGCTTAGTATTATTCAAGAACAGGCTATGTTTTTGTCTTCCATTTATTTTGATCAATTTTGATTCTTATTGTCATTCACAAAATTATTTCTATCTTTTCTATTGCACCGTCCACTGATATTAATACTCAGTATTTTTTAACGAAACCTCCTCGTGTCGAATACTTATTTCATCACAAGGATATTCACACGTATACATTGAGACGGAATGACCAAAACAGTGTGACTGATTTCATTTTAATAGATAGACGTCTCCGAAATGTAATAATGGATATAAGAGACTTTAGAGGTCCCACTCTTAAAACGGACCACTGCCTGGTAGTAAGCCAATTTGTACGACTTTTCAAGAAGTGGAGACATTGGCGTATCCCTTTAGGAGATCATGAAAGGATAAAGAGCGAAAAATTGCGAAAAATAAAAGACGAAAGTGTAAGGAGAACGTATGCACATCTGGTAAGCGACAGACTTGCGAATGCAAGCCTTTCCGACTCAGATGTGGATGTATTCTGAAAAACTCTAAAGAAAGTATGGTGGATAGTGCAAAAGAAGCATGTGGATGCGCAAAGAGGTATAAAACATTGAAAGGAGATGCCTGGTGAAATCTGATGAAATGCTGTGGGAGGCACAGGGAGGACTCTGAAATGGAAGGGGATGTACAGATCAAGTATTCTCACTCCGCAATATCGTGGAGAAGCACCTGGCCGTAGACCAGAAGGTTTTCTGCGGTTTTGTGGATCTTGAGAAAGCATTTGATAGGGTTGTGCGAAAGGACCTGTGGGACATATTGCCGAGATATGGGATTGACGGTGCACTGATCCGTGCTGTGCAGTCTACTTACAGAAATTGCTCGGCATGTGTGCGGATAGATGGCAACATGTCGCCCTGGTTTGATGTTAAAATTCGATCGACGAATATAGGATTACGCATGGGTAACCTAGTGGTGAACTGTCTGCTTTATGCAGACGATGTCGTACTATTAGCAGAAACACCATCTGAACTGCAATCACTGGTCACTATAATGAAAGACGATTGTAAGGAGAAAGGCTTACTATTAGTGTTTTGGGAACAGGATAAGCATGTTTTTTCATAGTTTAACAAACTCTGGATGGGTCGGATTTCAGCAAGAAATAGGGGGATAAGGGTCGAACAATGCGGTGTATTGAGTCGGAGGAGAGGGAAATCGGGTCGGTCGTGGCGGTCGGGTGCTGATAAAGTAATACACTGTTTTTTTGTTGAACAATAATAAATAATCAGTTAGATACAGCTGAGCATATAATTACATAGCATTATATTTTAAGTGCAGCTTTCTGCCATCTCTATTATATATATAAAAAATATACTATAAAAAATATCTTTAAGAAAAAGATGTTTTTCCTCTAAAACAGTACTAGAAAAAATTCTTGAACTTCAAATTAGATATTTATAACATTAGAGATAGTGTTAAGTACTTTTAACACGAGTAAAAGAAATGAAAATAACATACGAAATTCAGCATGTGACATTTGATTTTATAACAAAAACTACCCATTTGTTACTCAAATCCAACAATGTACGACTATAGATCAAGGCTAACTCAATATGGCACATGTTTATTTATCACATATTTTTCTAAAGTCAAATAGCTGCTTTGGAAATATACCTAAACTCTTTGTTTACATTTAATATACCATTATTTTGAATGGTTTCGAAATATTTAACAGTAGTTCGGTTGGTTATCTGTTAACACCACTTCTAGCGTTTAATGTAGCATGTAAACAACACATTTACGAGTACATCTTGGATTCTTGACATACCTAGCATGTAGTGTATCATGGCGGTATTTTATTATCTATCCATAGTCGGCGCAGATTCGGCAATGGGATAATTTATGAAAGGAGTTTGTGTACGTCGCTTATTTCTTCGTCGAATGTTTCTTTTTCATGTATATTTTCGGATAGCGGAAACGGATCAACAGATTTGAATAATTCAAACTGTTCTGTTACGGTAGCAAATAACGAATAGCGGTACTGTCACGTCATATGTATCTATAGAGTAACATATTCTAAAGATAAACTCTATATATGACAAATATATGTAGCAGAACTTCGGAGAAAGCACAGCCCACCTTTCGACCTTGAGGCGACCTTCCTGAAAATAGCGGTCACAAGGAGGTAGTTACAGCAGGCGCCTCAAATAACCTAATATTCCTAATTTCATATCTGTGGTTCATTCAATTTCCCTCGTATTCTGTAATAGTCCTGCCTAAACCGGCTCATAGAAATGTAGATCCTTTATCCTTGGTTTCCCCTGAAGCTGTTACTATTAAATTACTTAATCTCCTCGGAGCGCCTTTACATGTTAAATCCACATCGCCGTGCATATTTGTCAAATGAGTTGATGCGCATCAAAGCAGCCCGACTGGGTGTTGCAAACGTTCATAGGCTACGGTAATCGCTTTACATCAGGTGAAAAGCTTGCATGCTTGTATGCCTAAGTTGTATAAATAAAAGCCAAAAGTCTAATGGTGCTTCTGTCACGCACCAGTATTTTGAGAGAGACGACTCTTTCGTCCTTTATCCTGTGTATCCTTTCGTCCTATGAATTCCTCATGAGTCTTCCCAAATCATGGTCATCAATCTAGCACTATTAGAGACCGTGGGATTTTGATTATTCGAACGTAATATTAATTCTACGCAAAGCTACTTGAATGTTGTTATTAAATTTTAATAACTTTTTATGAACTAAACCAACTTTAATGAAATTACTTATTGTAATTACCTTAAGGCATGCGCTGTAATTTACTTATTACTGTAAGTAAATCAATTCAATTCGACCGTTTCGAATGAACAAACAAATAAACAATACATATAAACAAAAAGTCTAAAAATGATTGACATATGTTCTGTTACTGATGATCGCTTGCAAGGATATCGCGTGTTGCCCTTATGAGTTTACTGGTAAACTTAATAATTCGCAGGAATACAACAACCCTCCAGGGAGATATTATTTATATATTATAATTAAGCAAGTTACACTTTGCGTAGATGAGATTGCCTTTATTATATAGATTGATATATATTTAAGAAAACATGCAAAACTAACGAATTTAATCAAATTCTGTTTAATGTAAAAATAAATTAAAAAATATCACTTAATAAATCTTGTAAAATGTTCGATGTAATTATTTTATTTAAGCGACTCGCAGCTACATTAATAAACCCTGCGAGGATTTTTGCGTGTAGGTACATATATGTACATCAGTGTAGGCTTGGTCAATAATAAAAAAAAAGTTGTAAACTAAAGATAAATGAAGTAAACATTCTTCAAGAAAAATTCGAGATGTTAAATATTGCGTGCTCGATATTTGGCAGCTATCAAAAACTCCATTGCACATTTCATTGATGTCGAGATCAATCCAATTCATGGATAACTTCGTAGGTCAAGTGTGAAGTTACTATTATCGTGCGATGTCCAAATCAAATGGCGCCGTTCGTCAATTAACCAATATGATATATCGACCGCTGCGGATCATCAATTACTGCTATCATAATTCTTTTGAACGAATCGCGTGGACGTACAGAAATAGATCATCGTTCACAGTTGCATACGTATAATTTTTCAAGTGACCGGTGCGGACATTAGCGCGTTGAACGACTTTGCTGTAACAAGTTTGCATTGAGCAGTGCTCGGGTTCAACCTTCTCAAATGACAGTGCGGTGTAAAAACAACGGGCTGTTGGTATTCGAGCCAAGGTCCTGTAATAAGATATGTGTGGTAGATAGCCACTTTAAGAGAATTAAAAGAATACATACTGTTTGAACAGATAATGTCACGGGATGTTTAATTATTTTCGAGCGCACTTCACTGTCCTACCAGTAGATACCTACGAGTATATCGCTTAACCGTGGGTTTTCCTTTGTATGTGGGAGGAAAAGGAACTTTGTTCAAGCATCACTATCTTGAATAGCTAAGGTCGCGCTGTAATGATAGGTTTTAAGATTGTTCTCCCGTGAATAGACAGGCGTCTGCTGGCAAATGTAATCAGACATTTACAATCACTTATCTTCGTTGAATGAATGTAATCAATATGGTTATATCAATTCTTTTATTCTCTCAATAAGAAACATAAATTATGACATTAGCTCATCAAGAGAATAAAAGGGTGAAGATCTGTGCGTAGATGTTCCGTATGTCTACTATATGAAACAATGACTGTTATGAAATACAGAGGCAGCTCCAGTCAAATTAACGTGGGAAACTCTCTATCTCGACCGCTTATCTCGAGTACGCAAATCCTACGAAAATTATGAATGAGTGTGCTTAATTCTTTTGTTATTGTGTGATGGAGTCTTACAGTATTTAAATATGATGGTGTTCAGACGCAGATCGGAAGATATGTAGGTTTGATACAGGCGCCGTCCTCGCTGCATGTACGCTTCATTTATAACCACGACTACCATAAACACAGAGGGGGAAGGGAGAGAACATTATTATAAGGAAAAAGAGACCTTTATAACGGTATAGACTTTATGTAAAAGTAATTAGGTTATCCTTAAGAATAGATGTGATAGGTTAAATTAGCAAGCTAGACGAGATAGCAAGATGGGATAGGTAAGATAGAAGAACCAGACGAAATACGATATAGACTAGAAGATTCAATATGCGTAATACGATTCTATGTCATGACAAGTTAAGAATCATATGACACAATGATAGTGAGTCATATGTGAGTTACATGTGATTATAACGTTACATAGTTACATGTTATTATCGATATGCCCCTCACCAGGACGCTCTTAAGGAGATTCTGCCATAGGAGAAGCAGGAACGGCAACGCGCGGATAATAAATAGTTTTTGTGTTGCAAATGACTATTAACAACGGTTGTCATTTCACACTAGATGGACCGCATGACGGTTTCCTATCTGACGTGGTATATTTTTATTTATGAATAACGGTAAATACCTACTGAGAATTTGGAGTAAAAAGAGATAAAGATTATTTCGAAGACAAGGTATTCCGATGAACGACTGTGATTATACACCCCTCGTTTGATATAAACTGCTGATAGTGCTAACGGGTAAGATATAAAATGCCCTCGGGCTGATTAGAAAGTTTTACCAGGAATTTTATGGTACGAGATGGTTGATAAGAAGATGTACAGGATAATATACCAACATTTTTTTGTTGGTGCTTCATATGCCAATGTTATCATTGTTAACAAGCTTTAAATTTCATTCCTCATATTCATTTGCTTCCAATTTTTTTTGCTTACAATTTCTTGCAATGCAATTGAGTTGAAATTTGGCTTTATGCGTTAAAAACATTGATAATAATATAAGATTACGGTTCAAGTATTACGATGATATGTAATGTAATGTATACGTATATGACTTGTGCGATGAGATTTTTTTTATAACTGCCACGTAGGTCATGAGTTGAATATTCAAATGCGCTTTTTTATGAAATCGTCCAACTGTATTAGACTTTAACTTTTGAATAACAAACATAGATAGTAGATGAAAATATGAAAAATACAATATGCTCTATACACTTTCTCAGGAAGACATATAATAACTGTAAAGCATATTGTAACATTGAAGATGCTGTTTTTGTTTTATATATTGTTTATTAGGACATAGAACGCCTACAATGAAGGTCGCTTACCTTACATTTATTCGCCATTTCGCTGAAGTAGGCCAAATAAATAGTTTAGACAATGACCAGCCATTTTCCTCTTGTTGTCATTGCATGATGTTGTCGTAAGTCGCTCTATACCTGTTCCTTTTTTCCGGCAACAATATTTCGTTTACAAATATTTTGTCTCTATAATTTCCAGTGGCGTTAAATTAATATTTGACTGACGACTAATCGACGGCGAAGGGACTTTTATCGTATGCATAATTGATTTTATTATTTATGGCAAAGCATATAAATATATAATTATGATTTGTATTGTACCAATAGCACATAATCAACATTACAAATATACGGCGTTTTTGTTTCAACTTATCGTGTCATCTTATTACCAATATGCCGAATGGCATCGGTAAAGAGTTAAACTCAAAGTCACATCTGTAAAGATTTACACTTAAGGCCATGTAATATTTCTTCATTCTAAAGTCTCTTATTGGACAGTCAAATTGTAACCCGCGAGTTTACTACGCACGCGCTCTTGTGTAAGCTCGTCATAATAAATACATATATACTTAATCACCGTGTTTTGTCCATTATTCATTCTTTTTTTTGCTATTAACGCAACTTAATAGGACTGTCAGATTAATTTTTTTTTCATGACTTAATGATATGTGAATTTCGTCTGAGTATATTTTTTATTCTTTATTTGGTAATTTCATGTTCTTTGTAATCCATATACCAGCATAAAGATAAATGTAAAAAAGAGGCCAAACTTCAGCCAAACATAACTCTTTGAAGGGTTGTTGTATTCCTGCCAGTGAGTGAGGTCACCAGTAAGATGCTGAGGCTCCTGTCGGTGTGTTAGCAGCGGAGGTGACAACGTGCGAGCTATACTTGTTGTGTTGTCAGCAGTGGGGTACATAATATTACTACGTATAAGCATTACAAACGGTTTACTTTTATTTTAGACTAGCTATGCCCGCGACTTCGTCCGCGCAGAATTTAACAAAAAGGTTATTGTTCAATTATAATTTTATTTATTTGATTTGATTATAAGTACCTAAATAAGCAGAGTAAAATAGTGAACAGCAAAATAATAAGATATATGTATTATGTACTTCGTACGCGCGGAATAGTTATTTTTTTATTATTTATTTATAATAATAAAAAATTCCTAAGCCTAAGTTACTCCTTATTACATCAGCTATCTGCCAGTGAAAGTCCCGTCAAAATCGGTCCAGCTGTTTCAGAGATTAGCCGGAACAAACTGACAGACAGACAAAAATTGTAAAAATATTCATTTTGGTATATGTACAAAGCGGTATATGTAAAAAGTGGCTATTTTAATATATCAAACAGCCACTCCAATATTATTTATCTGTATAGATAATATCTAGTTTACGTATTTTTTCCTTTATCTATTTTAGTTAGCACGTTCACGTTGAAGCATGAAGGAAGCACAAATAGAGAACCGATGATACGATTTGGCGTAGTAAACAAACTCACCGCCACGTATAGCGGGGTAAAGTAGAAAGCGCGGCTCTCATTGGCTAGTTTACGGATCAACAACGAGTCACTTATCGGCTTATTGGTTAAAAACAAATTTTCCGTCACGTCCCCAGTAGGTCAGTAGGCTCGAATTGCTGAGATATTTAGGTGCTAAAACACTACGTTTTGGTGGGTGAGGGGGTTTTTATGCGCCGTCAAGTGGGTTATTGGTTTCTGCTTAGAGGTGATCTAGAGTTTTGATGAGCCAGTGTAAATAAAAAACTTTTAATCCCTAATAATTCAAGGACTGTATATAATAGATGAGGGTCTTTTTAAACATGAAAATTATAAGTACCATATAGTCTGTCAGTGTCTTAGTTATATGGTATGGAGCTAAAGTAGTAGGATACACGATGGATACACGGCTGCGCGGCCATATAGCGTCGGCTTCTCTTTTGTAAATGGCTATGTGAAAAAAGGATTAAATTACTATTATCAAATTATACTGTGCTTGAATTATGCCTAAAGTTACTACAAAATATACGTATTGTGCAAAATTTGATTACGACAAAAGCTTCAGGATCATTTTTTTTTGTTGGGAACGTACAAAGAATATATTCACACAAATTTCAGATCTATTCTTAGTGAACTGTATGCTAAAATAAAACTAAAGAATTGCTATTGTTTTAATTCAATGAATTACGTTCTTTAAAACTGCAAAGTTCAGAAGAAGAGAAAATTAGGTCGTTGACTCTTTACCAAGGGATAGTGGATCGGGGAGAAGGGACGGGTTCAAATCCCAGAGAGTCTCGAATGTTGTCTTGGATTACGCCGCTTTGAGAAGACAATTGGCTACGCTACTTCACCAAGCATAACTTATGACAGATGGAGACTTCTAGGTTTACGGGACCAGGGAGTTCGAGAAGGGTGCAGTGCAGGAATCATTTATGATACACGAAGGTTCCGTCCCAAGTTCCGAGGCTAGCTTGTCAAGCTCACGAAGTAGGCCGAACATCTTCACCATATCGACTTGCAATGTCGCAGACGATGTCCTTAAAATGGGGCATGCGGTCTCTATGAAGGGGAGGCTGCTGGAGTACCTCAACTAGGACAGTGATCATGAGTTCGGCCAACATTATATTTTAGTTAGATGTTAGACCGTTAGATGAGCGGAGTGTGCGTTTGCTGCTTCGGAGCTGTGCTCTGATGGACACGAGTTAGTGTAATCTTCAACTGAAGCTTTATCCTGGTGAGTTCAATCAAGTTTTGAACCCGCAAAAAACTCTGAGGCTGTCTGCAACTTGTTACATTGTCGGCTGCCCTGTTGGGTCATGGAAACACATCCCTATCGCTATCTAACTTCGGTACCGACAATATTATTTATTGCTTACATTGTAAGGTGTTACTCGCTGTGAATAGCTTTACCTTGATGACAATATTTATTTTTGAAGATTATGTTTTTTTTTGTATAATGATCTACCTTGTTAAAAAAATTATAAATATCTAAGTTACTCAGAAGTGGTCGAGGATTTTGATTGTGTAAGTTAGTGATAAATATTGTACTTTTCATATCTTAGGGCACCTCTACATTTAATGAAGCAGCCTGAGTGGTAAATGCTATTTCCTTTCATTCAAGTGAGAAGTGTAGTAACGTGCAAAATATCATCAGATGCGCGTTCCCATGCGTTCTGTTACATGCGTACTTATTCTTTGGTAACCGCTTCATGTCAGGCCAGCTCCATATTTGTTTGCTTCCCAACGTAGCATATGCGAATTCATACTTTTTTAGATGCAGATAAAGCACTAGAAACCTAGGCATTATCATAAATATTTTTTGTCTGGTATGACCCATAATGATATAAAAAAAATGTTAATCGTTCATTACTCTTGCCATGACTATCTGTTAATTTGTCATAGATAGCGTAAAGATTATTTACAATGTTCTCAACCTCAAGAGCAAATTCTCCTTGTCTATGGTTCACGTACCCGCTTACCACTTCATTCCCATCTATTGTTCGAAGTTGCATCAACTCTTCAAACTGTATCTCGACGTCCCTTTAGATTACGTGAGATATTCGGTTATAGCTGCAAACTACATAATTATTTTTTTTACAAACGCCTAAATTATTAAATAACTTAGACAATATCGCGAGTACCTCTAGCATAAGATAATATAAAACACTATTTAGGATCCTACGAAGAATACAAATAGGATTGTAGGCATTTTCCGAGTACCTACTAATGGGATAAAATGAAATAATATTATAAATCTACGAAGAATATACGAAATAAACCTACACCTTTTCAGAACCAAAGAAAATAAGTAGAAGTTTTCTTTATTAAATCCTCATTTCAGAATTATATGATTATTATAAACTAGGCTAAAATACAAATTTATAAAAGTATGCTCGACGTTTTCGCTTCTTACCGCTTCTGAAAACCTTAGATTAATTTTTAACTAAGATAATAACTGAAGTAATCCACAAAGTTCTGCCGTATATTGATAAGTTAATTGACCGAGAGGACCCTTGGCTATATATGTACTTATAGATGAATCTTCGATAACATATTACAGGTACATGAATAGGTAATGAAATGAGAGCGCTATAGCCTGTGAATTACTACCAATTACCTAACACCCCAAAACATTATAGTCTATAGAACTAACGCAACTGAGAACACTTTCAAAATCTTTGTCTGTTGCACAAACTAATGTGACCTTAATGACAAATCTATTGTTTGGGTTATTCGCATTAATTGCTTCGTGATAGGTACTAGACTTTCTTTCTTTCTTTAACTAATGCTAATTCTCAGCCATTCGTCTCTCAACACATGAACTCTTAATTGATGATGACTATTATAAAAGGCATTGAGCCTTGTGTTTTGTTGACAGCCGGATGCTGACAGACAGATGTGGGGAATTCTATCATTGTACCTGAGTCATTTTTTAAAACCTTTATGTGTAAGTGACAAATGACACAGTCCACAAAGGTGCAGATAAATTATTGTTACAAACTTGAAAGGTTACTCAAAGTCAAGCAAATTATATAATTAGGTTTATAAATGCTTTCGAACCCCGAAAGACGCGTTGTACAGAATTATAATTACAACGCCACTGAATTACTCTTGCAATCTGAAAATTAATACGATGAATGAATGATAGACCCACACATCTCAATTGACATATGCATATATACTCATTCATTCACATTCACACTCACGTTCACTCTCGCTGATGAATGTAAATAAAAGACATTTTAAGCACAAGTAAATAAATAAATAAAAAAATTGATGTAACATACAGATTGTATAACTTATAAACTCATCACAGAATACATGATATACTACATTTAAATTGTTAATATATAAAGTATAATTATGTACTTGCTATGTATACAGTAACGCTATGAAAAAGCAGCACCTCCTGGCATGAGCATCATTTTGCGTAATAGGAGGCTTTGGAAGTTTGGTTAAAGAAAATATTGTAAAAAAGATATTTATATACGAATCCAACGCGTAGAGGCCTCTTCGAAAACAATAATGCAATGTATTATACCCGCTGTGACCTGCTTCAGGAGATATCAATGGGACAATATACCCATGAATAGGTCACGACAGGTATTGGGACTATTGGAAATATGTCGAAAAAAAGTGGACTATTAAAATGAGATTTAGAGGTATTATTAGAAAATGGGCTATTGCAGAACAGGGACGGACACCTATCATAACTATTATAATCTGATATTACTTTAAGAAAAGATTATTATTATGGTTGTCGCGAATTAAATTCGAATAGAGAGCATGTAACATCGAATTTGAACTGTATTCAATTCTTCAATTAATAAATGTTTAATAACATGTAAAGATACTTTCATTGCACATTTCTATATGATACTAATACACCATGCGCGAATTAATAAATTGGCGCATGGTGTATCAGTGTATCAAAAACTTAGAATCCTGAAATTTGGCAGTAAAAAAATTATAAATAAAATTTATGTTTTCGTACAGACAGACAGCGGAGACTTGGTATTAACCCTTTGAGGGTTTGAGGGTCAATACTAAGTCTCCGCTGTCTGTTCATCCGTCTGTAACATGTCCTTTATTTTATGAACTGATACGGAGATACTTAAAGTTTCAACAAAGTGGGTATTGCTATGGCCGCTACAACGGCAAATAATAATATATATATATATATAAATTAAAAAGGAAACTGCATACACGAAACACGTTCAACACAGGGTTCCGTGTTGAAACGTGTTAAACCGAAAAATTTAAAATTTATTTCGTGTGCCAGTTCCATTCTCATTTAGCTGTTTTTTAGAATGACACGAAAATTGTATCCTATGGAATACGTAGGTCTCAAGTCTATTCGCACTTGTTTCGTTTTTATAATTAAAGTCATCACAAATGTGTTTATTTTCACAGTGTGAACATTGTGTATTTATCTAATTAACATAGGTTTGTCAACCACAAAAATTAGCTTATATGTAGGAATTGTTAATTTCCGGATTCCAAGTTAAAATTAATTAAAGAATATCGTTGTTGTTAACTGTGAACATGAACATACAAATGTTCACATATTAATGTTCGCAATATAATGCGGTGGTATGACAAATGCAGAATCAGAGGCTCTCTGAGCCTAGCTTTAAGGCCACAGCAGCGACCTTGCACGCTAGCGCGTACCACGCTCGGGTACATACTCATAGGCGACGTACGTAATATGACTAAACATGCGGATAGAGGAAGACGAAAATGTGTTAATTAATATTAAACATAACGATATCGGGAGGCAAACAAGCATAAATCCTATCTGATGTAAAGAAGTAAATGCAGCATATGAACAAAAAAAACGAGTGTGCTATAGACCACACGACTGAAGTAAAATTTCTTTAGCTCCATCTATAGGCCTGCACTGTGTCTTAAATATACGAAACATAACTGGCTATGAGAGAAAGAGAGAGGGTATAAAGAAAATGTGTGCTCGCACCGCTCTTGCCCCTACTAATACCCTAGTAATATACGAAACGTAACTTTTTTTTTATACTACGTCGGGAGGCATACAAGCATACGGCCCACCTGATGTAAAGCGGGTACCGTAGCCTATTAATGCTTGCGATATATTAAGTATCACTCGCGCGATGCCTCCTCTGCTGCTTACACAGGAACTCCTTGGGAGCTCACTCGTGATCTCACTCACACGCAGGAACACAACAACCCTCTAGAGAGTTGTTATTTGGCTGCGGTTTTCTGTGACGTGGAGGTTTTCTATATCTCTCTTGCTATCTTCACTAACTTATATATCCATAAGTTTTTGAAAGAACTGCTGAAAGCTTTAAAGAAGAGTTTAAAGAAGAAATTCATAATTTTTATAATTTTTCGTTACCTATATATATTGATTGACGAGCTCGGTGGCGCAGTGGCGAAACGCGCTGTTACGCTACTTTGACACCAACGCTTGTGGGTTCGATTCCCACACAGTACAAACATTTGTGTGCATGAACATGTCTGTTTGTCTTGGTCTAGGTATTTTCTATGTATAAAAAGTATGTATTTACAAAAAAAAAATGTATTTACATATGTTTATCAGATGTCTAGTACCCATAACACAAGCTTCCCTTACTTTGAGGCTAGATGGCGCTGTGTAATTTGTCCGCCAATATTTATTTATTATTATTTTAAAAGAAGGTACTCCCTGACAAACACATCAGTGCACAGCCCAAACTGTGTCAACGAGCCCGAAACTTTGGAAGGTGTTTTTTTCAACCACGTTAAAACAAAATAACAGAATTAGAATTCGAAGTTAACCAATATAGTTGTTGTAAGCCTTCAGAACCCGTATACCTTTTCCCATACATTTCGCGGTCATATATGACCACACGGGTTTCGAAGGCTTTCTCAGTTCCTTAAACCAAAAGCATAGATTAACTTTACGGAGTAATTTAAGGTATGGCGCTGATGAGGAAATGTAATTTTACTTGACATGTGCAGACGAATTTGAACGAAACGATATGGCATTGTCAAGGGTAAATATGTCTATTCTATATTCCCAACGAGTAAAAGGATTTAATGTTTATCAAATACTAAAAATTACTTGTAAGATTAACCCAAACATCTAACCAGTTGTACGTTACGTTAATGTATACCCACTGTGAACAAATCAGATTACCTAATAAAAATATGGTTTAAATCGGCTTCCAATTAACAAAGATCAATTGAACAACGAAATCACGGATTAATTTTGGAAGTTATTATTATTAACATTAAAATAGGAAGTTTAAAATATATCAGTAGTTTCGTATAGTACAGTCGCAGATAAATATCCTTACGTGGTTGTAGCAATAAAATTTAGATGGCTGCCATACCAGTATTAAATTAATTTTAATTACCTAGACCAGAGATGGCACATACACATTGAGGGTTTTACAGATTTTACTCGCTTCTTTTAAATTCATAACTCTTTTCATGCACGTCCATCGGTTTCTAGGACTCTTGATATTACCTTCTGATAAAACACGACCTTTTTGGTCATGGTAGGTTTAGTCTTGATCTTCCGCGGCTCCTACATCCTTCCACTCTTGCATTGTACATCTGTCTCGTCATTCTTTCATGCTGCATTCTTTCTATATATCCGAACCAACGGAACATGCCTTTTCTTATCTTAACACCGGCACTCTCTTTCAGATCAACTCTCTTTAATAACGTCATCATTACGAACGCGGTCAGTAAGCGTTACGCCACAATTTTGACAGCATTTATTCTACTTTCATGCTCTCTCTGCCATACCCAGCTTTTACTTCCATACATTAGCGTTGGGATTAGCACTGCGTTGTGTACAGCGAGCTGCGCCTTCTGGCTTAGATTTCAGCTGCCTAGAAGTTTACAAAACGCTCCATTCACGCTGTTCCCTTCACTCACTCGTCTCTCCACATCAGCAGTGTTCACCATTCATCATTCTATCGCTGCTAAAAACGCTTCCAAGATATACAATCTCGTCCACTTGCCCCAACACTATATCATCAACCGTCATCCTAGTGCTCGTTCTGGTTGTCTCTCTTTCCAATATCATTATCTCCGTTTTCTTCGCATTCAATTGTAAGCCTTTCTTCATACAATTATCTTCCATCATTGTAACTAGTATTTGCAGTTCGGATGATGATTCTGCTATTAATACCGCGTCGTCTGCATAAAGCAGACAGTTGACCACTGAATCACCCATTCGCATTCCCACATTCATATTTCTTATTCTCTGAAGACAACTGTCCAGATATAGGATGAATAGCCGAGGCGACAGCACGCACCCCTGTCTGACACCAATGTTGATATCAAACCAGGGCGACAAGCTGCCGTCCACACGCACACGTGCTGTACAATCTTCATACATGGATTGCACAGCACGGAGCAGGTCACCGTCTACTCCATATCTGGGCAAAATGCTCCAGAGACTCTTTCGCACGACCTTATCAAATGCTTTCTCAAGGTCCACAAAACCGCAGAAAACCTCTGGTCCATATCCAGATGTTTCTCCACGATGTCGTGAAGTGAAAAAACTTGATCCGTACATCCTCTGCCGTTTCGAAATCCACCCTGGGATTCCCAAATAATTCCATCGGATTTCAGCCACATTTTCCTTTCAATGGTTTTTCCATACACTTTAGCTGCTAAGCTGATCAAACTGATGGCCCTGTAGTTGGCATAGTCCACACGTGAACCCTTGCTTTTATATAAGGGCATGATGACTGCGTGTCTCCAATCGGTCGGGACCCTTCCGGTTCTCCAGCATAATTTGCTCAAAAACCAGAAGGCGTCCCTGACGTAGATGCCACCTAGTTTGATCATCTCAGCTGTAATCATATCGATTCCCGCTGACTTTCCATTTTGCAAACTTCGTATCGACCATTCAATCTCATACATGTTAATGTCTTCATGGTACGCTGGCACTGCCGAGTCAGTCACAGACTCATTCATTGTGCCAGCGTCCTGGACATAATAATACATTTCTATAAAATATTCAGTCCACCGTTCTAACACCTCCTGAGTGTTACCAAGAATGTTACTAGCTTTACATTTTATCTCGTATCAAAAGAGGCCAAGAGCTATTAGGATTTTATTAATTCAAAAGTTAAGAGAGTGATATACTTGATTGCAACAAAACAATACATCATGAAACGTCGGAAATTCAAAGTCGTTAAACTTTTTACAATCAAGTATTTAAAGTAAAAAACGAATTTTAAATCTTTGAAACATAAAAGAATAATTAACTTAAGTAAGCCTACCAATTATAAATCATCGAAACATAAAAAAATACTTAACTTGAGTAAGCCTTATACGGCGAGGTCATAAGACATACAGTTTTTCATACAAAATTGTTATTTTGTAATGGGATAAAAAGTAACTTGCTTGCCTCCTTTTTCTAGTCAATAGTATTTGATACATGAGTCATAGACCATTGAAAAGGTTCCTAATTAGAGAAATATTCAATAAAATTAAGCAAGTGGCCGAAATATTAAAAAAAAATTAACTCAGATAATAGTGATTGTAAAGGTTTTGTGGACATCATTACAATTATATTTTTTAATCCAGCTCAATTGAAAAACGTATTAATAATAAATAAGATATTCATTCATGATTTCCATAATTTCTCTTAAAATACTCGTTAATGTATATTAAGTGATGAGGGCTCCTCTAATGCCTGTTACAATTTGAAATAACTAGAATACAAAAGAGTGATCATGAACTACATCCTTACTGAAGGTCGCAGCAAATTAACAGCTGAACAGTCGTATTCTTGCTAATGTGTAACATCGTTTGGGTTTCAGAAGAGTTTGCTACATTAACTCAAATTATAAAATACATTAATTTTCAAGAATGACTTGAAAAATACGACTATACATCATTCCTACTAAACAGCGTACTTACTACATTTAATAATCAGTTCAGTTGGGTAATACAAGACAAATAAATGAATATTTTCGGACAAATTATACAGCGTTATATAGCCTCAAATTAAGCAAAGCAAGTACTGTGCGCACTATACAATTGATAAGCATAAATAACTTTTCTCTTAAGTACATACTTTTATGAAAACCACTCAGATCCTGACAATCGGATACGTTCATGCACAAAAAAGATGTTTTGTGCGATAATCAAACCTACGACTCTCAGTGTTAAAGTAGCCATGGTCAACCAATTGACCACCCAGTCCATCAATAACGTACATAAAGATCGACGTGACACCTTCAAATAAAATACGAATTTCTATTCTACCAAAATCATAAAATGTGCGGTGCACGGTGGTGGCGAATGATTATATGTTTGGAATGTTCTGGTGTTGCAATTATTATTGGTCGATTTGTGAATAAGCAAGCCGTTGTCTGTGGGAGTGGTTTTGGTCCTCGCAGTGCACAGTAATAATAGAGCGATTACAAAACTTGACGGGATAACAAACGACAACCGACCAATATTGCTAAGTATGGTTATGATCAAACTTAGCAAAGCTAAGAAACGAACGTGGTTATCGTGGGAGTTTGAATTTCCGAATCAGGTCAAAATATTTTGATCTCTAGAGTGTTTAAATATGTATGTACGTATGAAAACAATATATAATAGATTCTCACGCGTAATATTTTATACCTAATGTTTCTATAGTATGTAAAATTACGGCCGAGTGCAAAGTGACTAACCTGCTTAGTTAAGTTGATAATAGAGTTAATAAATATCAGCAATAAAACTTCTTACATTTACATTATTCTCACTGTCGAAAAAGTTACTTTAAATATATACTAAAATAGTAAAGTTGTTAATTTCTATCTGTCTATATATATTTTCATGGTAGGTCACGGTGTAAATAAACAGAAGCGAGTGCTACAAAACACAGTTTAAGGGCCGTTTATGTAGCACCCGATTCTTACTATTAATATCACCACAATTAAAATAAATATTTTTGCTCAATAAGTACCGATCACTGCATTAGACTACTATACCTGTTAGCGCTTGAAAATGGAACAATCTTATCACTGTTTGTGTGAACGTGAGAATATATTGAATGCTATGTTTCTTGCCAAATGAATATATTGTAGGACGTAATTTTATTGATGTGAACCGAGTTTTATTATTCTATTTGCCACATGATTTTAATGTTAAACAGTTAGTAACAATAAAAACCAACTAGAACTGATTGTTTATGCTGGCGCTATACAGTTCCATTGTAAGATTAACAAAATTTTTGTACAAAAATATATTTTTTAGTACGAAAAAATAGTTACGAAAAAATTTCTACTATCTAATAGTTTTTATGGATTTCGAAAACTATCAAATAAGGTAGTATAAGGTAGTTATCGTTAATCGTTCTTTACCATATTTGAGAGAACGGAACGGCTGTTTATTTGTGTATGTGTGCTCATGGGTAATAAAATAAAAGTTTGCGCTCATTGTGTTGAAGCAGATGAGCTAAATCGATGTTTTATATCTAGTGTCTTGACGTAACCTAGCCTTGATTTGTTTTCAGTTTAATCGAAGTAGGTTTTTAGTTTTTCAATTTTGAGACTCTAAAATGGGAAAGCCTTGCAACTTATTAATAGAAAATGAGTTATTTACCATTATTCCTCCCTCCCGTTGGGGCTAATAAAGCATGCTTGGTTACACAATATGTTATTGTGTGTTGTAACAGAAGAATGATCCTCCTCCATATTTTACAATGTCCATAGGATGCCTTCATTGGCGGTATAAAAGTATTATTTTGGGTAAAGTACTAAAATCTCTTAGCATTGGTTATTGTATCCACCTAAATATTAATTGTAATTCTAAAATAACTAAAGTACGTAGGAGAACGTACCTTGTACTGATATATTAAAAAAAAACAGATGAATAATATCCCGGAATATGTATTATTATTTAAAATTTTGAAACATATATTTTTTAAGTACAGTACAGTGAACAGCAAAAATTGATACTTAGTCAAGTATAATAGTATGTGTTCCAGTGTACATAATTACACAACCATTCGAGTTCATATTCATTCATTTTGTCAATCAAGTGGTAGCTGGTGTACACCAGTACCCCCGTCACATGACGTCACAATTTAAAAAGGTATTATTACATTTAGGGTAGTGTGAATTGTTTTCACACGAGCAGGTGTATTCCTACATTTGATTCTCGTGTTTGAATGCACCAAAATCTTTCGCAGTAATAATTTCGATACATAATGATATCAATATATCATATCGAAATTAATCAAAATTAGTTAAATGTCGAACAAAATTATTTGGAATGCATTACGTAAGTATAGATGGCCTTCGGCGTTTTGTTTTGTTAATTAATATCATATCGATTACAGTGGGCGCATTGAGCAGTTATTACATATAGTTAATTATTTAAGATATAATTATGCAAGTCATTCATGAAAATAACCTTGTATGAAAAGATGCTAAATTTGACCGGATTTGACCGGACCGGAATGCTAGGTCCTGGGTATTAAAATTTGACATGAAGGATTCTTAGAGGACTTCTAGAGAGGATTCATGTACCTTATTATGAAAAATGGAACACTTATGATTAACACCGCGAAAACACTGACTGAAAAATTCCTTTAAAAATGTATAACGAGTACATCATTGAAATTACAGTAGTAGTAATTCAAAGTATATAATTCGATTATTCTAAAAAATCTTCTAATAACGCAAATTATTTGTTATATTGTTAACATGGTATTTAAGTAACGATCATATGAGTGTTTAAGCACATTATAGTTAGGTATAGTGAATAGGCGCCGACTGTGGTTTTGCTTTTCACTTATGGGCGCTTGATGGCATCCAAACTGGAGTCAATTTAAAGTACAATAAATACAATAATAATCTATAACAAGATTATTGATGTATTTATTGCACATGAGTTCCTTAGCTACATAACACATTAAGAAAGCATTTTTGTATCTTCATACATACATATCATCACGCCTGTCTCCCATTACCCCTACCGGTAGAGACTATGGAACGCCAGGAGGTGCACTGATCCAAACATACCTCCTCTAGCTTCTACCACATTCATAAACCTCTTCATGCATGCTCTTCGGTTTAGAGTACTTTTGATTTAGCTCTTTTTTAACATATTAAGCCATAACTATCGTTTTATTTCTATTTCTGAAAATTCATACCGTAACATAGGTAAATAGGAGACAAAAGGTTGTATACAATGTGGAAAATCCTATTAGACTCACGAATTGTCCTATATAATGTACGTTATAACGAACGATACCTACCGTGATTATTTTAATTTAGTAAAATGCAACGTAAATGTCTGTTTAAATTACTGTTATACCCTTAAGAACAAATGAGCTAAGCTTAATGGTGCGTTTGTCGCGTATCATAATCATGACCGCAAGATAGTAACTGACACTGCAATTGCACATGAATTACCACATTTTGCATGATTATGCTTACATCTTATATAAATGTATCACAGGCTAAATTTGTGTAATTTAAATGGAATGGAAAAAGTACGAAACACATACTACCGTAATGAAAATATTTCCACATATTAAAGATATGTTTAGAAAAATACGTTTATTTCGTCTAGCGAAGGTCACCGATTTCATTTATCGATTTAAGTATATAGTAAAGCCTGGGTTGACGGCTTAATGTGCCCTTTGAGCTCAAAACACCTTTAGACGGTCGATATATAGGCAGCCCAGGGTCAACTTCGCTTAACTTGCGTGTTTGATGCATCAATTACTTAATATAAATTAGTGATCGATGGTTTGATGACATTAATAAGAGCTAGAACACCATCGAGCTTCCTAATATTCAACGAACTAAACCTTCCGAAACCAACAGACAACAATTTCTCGAATAAGAATTTTATTCATGCATCGGTTTCTTACATAAATAATAGGTACTAATAAAGCATACGTTCCCAATAGACTGTTGCCAAGGAATTACTTTGTTACGAGAAAATAATTCCTTAGCAACAAAAAAGCACACGCGATAACTTGTTTTTTGGAATTAATATGTTAACTCCACAAAACAAGTTATCTCCTGTGTGTTCAGTAACACCGTTCCTATATGAATTCTATATGTTTGTCTGTGCGTTTCTCCGTGCGTTTGTCTGTTGTTTGTTTTGGAATATTCGAATTTTGACTTCAGATTCGTATTCAGCATAAAAAAGTAGAATAGGAATGTTCAGGAACACCGTTCCTATCTCTTAAGGAACATGGTCAAAATGCCCGACAAATAAAAAAAAAATTGAATTGTTATATAATTCACGGGCCAGGCGTTCCTCTGGCAATGCAAGCTTGCGCATTCTCAACTGGTTTTTTCCCCCATCTGTACAGATGAAAAAGGGCAATTTAAAGGCCAATAGTTTCACTGGTTACAATAATTACTCGGATAAAACTCCTAGGCACCATATCCATGACTAGTTATAGTCATAGATATCGCACATTTTCAGATTTTGTTATATTAAACAAAAAGGAGGGTTCCGTAAAAAAATATTGACACAAATTAATTTCGCAAAAAATATTTTTTTTGTGATGAAAATTACGGTTTTCGGATTTTTTCCTCTACTTGTTCTACATGACATTGCTTCCTACCAAATTTCATGATTGTAGATCAAGGGGAAGTACCCTCTAGGTTTTGATTACCTTGCGAATGTCAAAATATGCTCATAAACGTGGCACAAACAGCCGTATCTTTTGATTCCATTGACTTAGAAGTTTGATTTTTTTCCTCCTCGAAGTGTAATCCCTTCAGGGAGGGAAAAATCAAACTGATTTGATCTGAGTATTTGATATTAATTTCAACTTGAGTGTTCCACCCGTCCCTGAGAAAAAGGGTCTTAACAGGGTCTTAAGGGACAGACGGACAACAGAGTGATCCCATATGGGTTACTTTTGAGCTACGGAACCCTAAAAATCTACACAATTGTAGTAAATTGTAAGTGAGCTGCTTAAACTCGCTTACAATCTTTTAGGGTGCTGTACCAAAAACAGAAAAACGGAACCTTTTTAGTATCACTTTGTTGCCCGTCAGTTTGTCTGTCAAGACCTTTTTCTCAGGGACGGGTAGAGCTATTAAGCGAAATTAATATCAAATACTCAGGTGAAAAAAACAGTAAAAAAATCCAACTTTAGAAGTCAATCAAAAGATACGGGTGTTTATGCGAATATTTTGACACTCGCAAGGGAATCAAAACCTATAGAGTTCTTCCCTAGTTAACCTAGAATCATGAATTTGGTAAGACACAAAGTCATGTACTCGTAGCACAAGTAAAGGCAAAAATCCGAAAACCGTAATTTAGTAGTTACATAACAAAAAAAAAAAATTTTTGCGATAATGATTTGTGACAATATTTTTTTACGGAATCCTCTTTTTTATTTAAAAAAAACCGAAAATTGTATATTTGTAGTAACATCACAATAAAAAACATGTCAAAGTACTTTGCAATAATATTTTTTTATGGAACCCTCGGTGCGGTCGGACTCGCATTTGACGGCTTTTTTTATACTACGACGGATAGCAAACAAGCATACGGTCCGCCTGATGTAAAGCGGTTACCGTAGCCTATGATCGCTAGCAACAAAAACAATGTCGCTAGCGCGTTGCCACCCCCGCTGTCAACACAGCACCTCCTCATCTTCTGGTGACCTCACTCACTCGCAGGAATACAACAACCCTTTAGGGAGTTGTTATTAGGTTGCCGTGTTCTGTGAGGTGGAGGTACTTCTCCAGTCAGGCTAACGTCGTGCCCTACCTCTTTTTCGCCAGAGCCTCGTCTGTTGATAAGCAGGGTAAATCACGCCATGCCGGCAATATGTTTATCACTCGATGAGGTAGCATAAAAAAAGACTTTGTGTCATGCAATCTTTGAACATTGACATTTTCGCTTACTTGTATAAGCTATGGTTATGATAATACTATAAATGTCAGTGGAAATCGTAGAGTCGGAAACCTTTAACAGCAAGGATTGTAAGTTTGATTTTCGCACGAAACAAACATGTATGTGTGATTATAATATTATATTTAAAAGAATTTTTCATAATAAAAAAACTTGTTGAATTATACTTACATAGGATTACTAATGGATTTGTTATATTCTCTCTTACTCACTTACATTTTGCCATGTGGAATACTAATCAGAGAACTAAATTTTGTTTGTTTGTCACGAGAAGAGGCTGGTATATGTCTAGTTTAGATACCTTTAGGAATAATTTGTGTAGTAACGTTACATATCATGCATATATTATGACTTACCATTCGCAATAACATGTGCGCGTGGACATGTAGTTATTAAAATGAAAATGAAAATGTGCATGAACATGTCTGTCAGTAATGTAATTTTCTACGTACTTAGCAAAAAAAAGGTATAATGTATGTTTTTTAAATCTGCACCACAAGCTTACCATAGTTTAGGATTAAATGACACTAATATACAGGTACATAATATAATTTGTCTGAAAATAATATCAATTGTATCTCTATAAACATTTAATACGCGTGCGCATCATGCATACTCATAACAGATGACTGTTACCTTTGTTGTGTTTAGCATTGCTTGGTTCTTATAATACATACTTTATTTTTTTAATCCTGAGTTTCATCTCCCCGTAGTTTAGGATACTTTACATCATAAATGTACACGCAAGATTAGAATATATTGTTATAAATAGTTGCCTAGTGACTGGTAATGCAGGGTACTTCATTTAGACTCCTGTCTTTCACGATTTGTAGCCATCTACTTTACTTTAGCCCCTATTCGTTCGAGGCGTTTAAATAAATTTACGTCAATTAAAAAGAAGTTCGAGTATCTACTCAATCAGTTCATGATCTGTATATTGCAGGGCGTGTTTAGCCGGCGATGGCGGTTCCGGCTGTTGTCCATTCCATCAACTTGAAAACACTGGTCTCCGACAATGAAACAGCTTGCAGCGAGGTGATGTTCGCTCTGACTCCATTCGAATGATCGGAAACTCGTATTCTAGTAGTTGGATGTTTATGGATTCACGTGATAATACTGAATGGTATTGAAACATAGTTCTCCTAATGTCATACAATCGAACATCCAAACAAATGATTTCACGGTGTTTGGGCGATGAATCTGCAAGTCGACTGAACATCAACAATACTTGCTGATTGTAATGTTCGAAACATTGTCTGCAAAGGTCATACGTCTACGACACATCCTGTTTTCATTGAAGTGGCGTTGATTGATTAAACGAATCGTGTTTTCCCCATTGAGGGTAAACTGCACTACCGGCTTTGATTTTAAAGCGACGATTTCAATGGTTAATATGTTTACGTACAATTTCTCGAACCGCCATATTTTCCCTTTCTCTTTTAAGTTATGATTTTGGGTGCTCATGGACTACTGTTATGTTGAGAAATTAATATTTTCTCTTGTCTATGGCGCAATCTACCAGTAATATAGTGTCGTGTCTGATTTGCTAACTGGCTGACTTGTTCAAAATCGAAAATCTCTAAAAGTTCTTGAACCAGTATTTTTAAATTTAGGTGCATCATTTCATTAAAAAGGGAATGTTATATTAACGGTATTAATCAGACCGAGCCACAGAAACGCGTGGCCGGGCACAGTTAATTGGTCATAAAATAAAAAATAGGCAGCCATAGGGATTGCCGACAGAAGTGAAAATTTAAAACTATACTCATAATCACAGACAGGTGTAGTGTTGACGTTATAATGTCGGTTCATGTCGGTTACGCGAACCTATATGATTCAGGAAATCTAAGAATGTTTCATAAATAGGCAGTCATGCCGACTGCCGAAAGAAGTCAAAACTTGAACAATTTCATTCATCAGATGTCGGTAACGTGAAGTCTTACGATTTTCCCCTAGCACATAACGCTTAACCCTTTTAAAAAACTTTTGAGATTACACTTTAAAGAATTCTGTACGTTACTTATTATAAACTATATTAATCGAGAATATAAATATAAATTTTGCCATTTCAATATATTATGGACTCGCCGGAGAAATACTTAGGAGCTTAATATTACTACTTAAGTCACTCCACACAACTCCAGCACCTAATGAAGTTGTGACAGATAGATATAAGCGTACCTCCTCTTGATAAAGAACCATATCCTAATTTCTGCTAGTATAATATTATTTTTGCCATAGAGTGGATGTAGTATTTTTTTTGCGGAAATAAGCATGAATCACGTCACTGCGTGTAACACTAACCAAATAGAATATTCAATGCCAATACAATTCGACCTATTAACGCTCTACAACCGAGTGAAAGACGCTGAGTTTATTTTCCACGAATGCTATTTCATTCATATACTTTTAATTAAATTTTGTACCTCAAAGTATAAAACCAGAACCCTCATAAATTCACTTTGCTATGGACATTTGTCTACGTCAAACTCCCTTTTATCGAGAACGCCTGAAGCTGATATTTATAGGAATTACTGAGCTCTATGATCATATTTGTATAGCCTGCCAGACGCATATCCCTAGTCCGGCCATAAGTTCTGTTACAAATAAATATGCATTTATTTTTTTATTAATGTAATCTTAAAATTATATGTACATATTTATGGAAGTCTCAGCAAAAAATATAAAAATGATTCTATTCGAAATGGCCACCTTTGGCTTTGATATAGGCCTTTTAACCGTCTGGCCACGAATCCATGGATTTACGCACAGTTTCCATGGAAAATTTAGCCGCTGTTGCTCCAGAGATTTCAAGAGACACTTTGTCGGCGTGTCGTTTCGAGCAGGCCATGTCCTCTAAAGCTTGGTCAGTTTTTGTCGTCGTCGTAATTTGTAGTCTAAGGGGTTCAGATCTGAGCTAGACGAGGGCCAGTCTTCAGCTCTTATAAAGTCGTTGTACTTAATTAATTATTTAATTACTTGTACGTTGGTCTCGAACCAGGCTTGAGTAGTTCGTGCCTTCTGACCAGGTCGAATTGGAAAGTCCACGGTATATTTTTAAAAAGTGTATTGCTGAGAGGTTTCACAATACGATCCAAGACAGTCTCTTGATGCACTTTGGCTGAAGTCTTCTCTCCTTTTTTTTCAAAAATGAAGCTTTGTAACTCCTTGATAAAACGCCCCCAACCAAACCATTAAAGACGCAGGATGATGACCACGTTGTACCTTTCCGACCCCTTGTGTGGCTTTTTTGAACTTTGTGCGTACACATTGTCATTTTGCTTGTCGTAGCGCTCTTCAATCGTGAAAATTTCACCAGTAAAGAGGATATTTCGTTTTGATCGATCCTCTTCAACTGTAGGAATTGATTTAGGGCATGTCATGAATATCGACGATAAGCGCCGAGCTTTAGGTCTTGTTTTATTATACGCGACAGAGTCCAAGCGGGAATCTTCATTTCTCGCGATAAGATTTTTTGTTTCCTAATGGGGTTTTGGCGAATTCTGGCTTTTACAGCATTCAACAGCCTTTGTAGTTCTAACAGCACGTGTTCGCCCCGATCTTTTGTGGTCTTCAACAGAGGAAGTGTTGATATATCAATACCAAGCTTTTGAAGTGTCTGAAATATGGCAGACAGCTCCATACCCACTATGTGTAAGGTGCATACTGCAATCCTATTTTCGCCCCATTTCATATTGTATTTTGAAAATAAACACGAAAACAATATCTAAAATGGCGGAAAATCGAAAGAAGTTTTTAACAAAATAACAAAAAGAAAAGTTTCTTTGTAACACTATTTGTGGTCAGACTAGTTATTTTCATAATAACAGTGATCAAAACAATATGGTATTTACTTCCGGTTGTCCTAGAATCATAAATTTTGCCAAGGAGTAAGATGTTATAGCATAATTAAGGAACAGAATGCACTCTGAAAGATATATTTAAAGGGGTATCTTTCAGAGTGCATTCGGTTCCTAGTTCTAAGTTTACTCGCACTCGTCTTGTTTGTTTTAGTGTCGATTCGATTCTACATACCGAGAAGAGTCACAAATGAATAATAAAAGTGATGCTTATTCATCTTCGTATTGCAATTGCAGAAGCAATTTAAAGGCGTGAATGTAAGCGACGATGCTGCATAACATTAACATTACAGACTACCTAAATGCGGGTACCTTGATTAAATTGGTATGTTTTTTAAATAACTAGCCAGCATAAAATTGAACCTCAACAACATCTACCTGCATAGATATATGCAAGTGATGTGCAAAAAGATGTGGTAATGAGCAAGTTATAAACACAGTTAAAAGCTTTTAATAAGGTGGAGTTACAATATTAAGACCTAAAATATGAAATGTAAGCTGAAATAAAACAATAATATTTTATATTACAATAAAGTTCCATTAGCCAGTGAGTTACAGAATAATAATAATTCATTTAGTGTTCATAATTAACTGCAATGGGCGTAAAATTACCAATACAAAGAGTTGCTTTTCGAATACTAAGTAATAAATGAAGGTAGAAATTTAATCAAACCTACCTTTTGTAATCGCACTGGCAAAAGGTAAGATCACTTTGTATGGCACTGGGAAGATTGGCACAAAACATCACAATATACACTGCAAGTATACGAGTTTTGTCTCATTGAAACGGGTACCCCTGGGTTGCGGTTCGCGCCGGTATCGTCGCGTTGCACATGCTGTTCGCGAGTCGATCGATCGGTATCGGATATCGCAGATTGTATTCTATAATAATCGGTCGTGTTGTATCGGTAAAGGCTCAGGCCGGACTGAGAGGTTTATTATTATATCGCGGGAAGGAGCTCGGCTGTAGTCAAGGTTCCGCGGCGACCGCCGCCGGCGCACGTACCACGAACCGAGTACCGAGGCTTATCTGCCTTTGTCGTTCACGATTCGCTCCGCTCGTTTGCCTCGTCTCATTACGTGTATCGTTGGAAAATCGTCACGAATACACACATTTCGGAAATATACACAATTTATGTCGTGACGTTGAAATGTCGAAAACATAGAAATTCGAGTATGTTTTCAATTATAATTTATATTTACTTTTATACCACTCTATACTATCTAAATATTGTTATTGCACTTTTGTCTCTCGCAACTCTTGATAATTGACTGTCCCTTTTCAACTCATCTTCTGATGAGTTAGAAGCACATATCCTGTCACAAGTTGGTTATTAAATAAACTGAATATAGGGACAAATAAATACACGGCTCACCTGATGTGAAGCTAAGAGTAGGTTACAGACAATAAACGAGGAGTGCACGCTGTGACTGTAATTGTTAAGGTAGCCTCTCAATATTCCTGGTCGTTTAACTCAGTACCATTACAACTTTTTAAGGAATTGTACTATCCTGTGGAACTGTTCGAAATTGAGCTTTAAGGACAGGTGAGGTTGGATGGTGGGGAAATAATCATTCAATAACTATTCAGTATTAAAGCAATGTTGTTTAATGTTATAAAATGTACGTTACTGTTATTCTAATAAGTTTATAAAGTGTGTGACAACTCGTAGCGGCGCGCGTGCACCGTTTCACGTATGCTATGCCTATGTTATGATATGGTGCGACCTGCATTGTTGGCCACTACGTGACGCATAAAAGATAAAAAAAAGATAAAAATTCTTTATTTGCCATCACGGGCACTTAGACATGTCTTATATTTTTTTGAAATATAATCTTATTGTATCTTATTCAATTCTCTTATGTTACTATTTTTCGTTTTTAATCTAGCAGATTAAAAAAATGGGAATTTCGAAAATGACTATTGGCGAAGATGAAATGCCGAAAGAAACTTGCCAATATTTTATTTTTTCAATTAGATAATTTTAAAACCTCAATTAGATATTACAAGAAATTCACATCGGCATATAAGTACAATAATATATCGGCATATTAGAAAGAAAGGTCGTCTGTGCTGGATTATTTCCAGACATCTTTGTCAGTTTATTCATCAATTCTATAATAAGTTCTTAAGTATGTCAACTTTTCAGGTGTAAATGGCTGACAATCATATTTAGTGCCAAAGCCAAGCTCACCTGCATCTGGCAAACTAAATGACTATGATGAAAGAAAAGGTATTCAGCAACTGGGAAGTGCGTCTACCTTGCAAGAAAATTGTTATATTCCAGTGAAGTCACTAAACTCCTAACTACACAGAGCTGCTGCGTTAGTTTGTTAACTAGGTACTTCTTCTATTTCAAGGCTGTGTTAACCAGTCCAAACCAGGTGAACCATGTACTTTATTGCCGCTAAGGTAGTATAAAAAAAATCATATTTTAATTCTCATTTATATCCCATGAGAGGGAAAATGAACGTAACGTCCCAAAGATTGTCTGTAGGTCTTTCATCCTGTATTGATACCAGTAACCAAAATCAAATCATTATACTCCGTACTATGTGTACGTATTTATAAATATCACTTAGTAGTCAGTGCAAGGTTGACTTCAACGCATTTGAAAGTATGAATTTAGAAGCAACATTTGGCTTAAGGTCTCGTAAAGGATTTGTTTTTAGTTGGACGTTTTCATTTTGTATATATATCCTTGCCATATACGTTGAAGAATAAACTACGTTGTATTGTTTATCCAGTATTGTCATCATCATTTCAGTCGAAGGACCTCGATGGTTGAAAATAGGTCTACCTAGGCCCTTAGACTTCCATACCCAATGGTCTTGTGCTGTTTGTGTTCCTCGGTTCCCTGCAAACTTTACCAGATTGTCGGTTCATCATGTGAGAGGCAGTACTACTCAGCGTTTTTCGGTTTATTGTTGCCATTCGAGAACCTTTCTGCCCCAGTGGCCATCGGTTCTTTGAGCTATGTAGCCTGCCCATTGACATTTTAGCCAATTATTATTCTTAGAGCCACATTGAGATTATTATTATTTATTATTATTATTACCACGCGCCATGGTCCAAGACTCGAAGCTGCTTTATAAGATTGGCTTCTCTGCAACGCCGTTTAAACCACGGTCGCTTTTTAACTCCCGCAGTAGCAACTAGGCGACTGGGAATGTAGCATTCCATGCCATCCAATATCGCCGCAGCCACTGCGGTTACACTAATCAATGTCATCTGATTCGAAGCACAGCTGCCTCTACAGGTACGATGTATAGAATTCACGCAATCCATCCCAGTATGATGACCTATAGTGCCATACGCGACGACATCCGGCAGGCCGAGGTGGGTCGCATCTGGTGCAGGGCACTTGTGTCCGGATGAGATAATGATCCGATGAGTCAAGCGGCGAATCCACTACGATGTTATATATGTTATACTCATCCGGACGTGTGGTGAGGGGACAGGTTTTTTGCAAAACAGACAAGTATTTTGTATTGAATAACAATAAAAAACGTAAAAGCGATGTAAAGTAGTCGTGGTTAATTTATTTTAATATCACTAGAGTCAAACAAGCATACAGATTATTAGTCGGTAAGCAGTTAGTTAGTAATTTTTGTTTTGAACAGAACTAAGTGTATATACATACACTTATTGGTAAGCAATTGTAATTGACGAAACACCCGAATTAGGAATGTGAAGTTCGTATTCACGCTATTTTAGAATATACAATACTGCAATACATGTGCATAAGAATGAGAATGCAATATCTAATACTTGTTCTTTTTGTATCGCGATTTGAATGTGAGTGACCATAGCAGCTAATGTCATAGGGAGAATGGGGACAAAGTGACACACTAAAATAAAAGACAAGAATGTATTACAATAAAATTATAAATATAATAACAATCTACATAAATAATCACACACATATATATATATATATATATATATATATATATATATATATATATATATATATATGAAGAATATGTATATGTCGCAGAGGTAGCAACACCATATTGAGAAGCCCGGAAGAAATCAATCCCCGTGATGCTAGTTTTAATAATAACGAATCAAAATGTCAAGTCGGCGCTTGGGTGGAATCGACATCGTTGGATTGGCAACACCGGTTGTGTTTGTTATGGTTTGCTCGAAATGTCGATTGTTGTCAGTTGTCAAAAACGTCAAGATGAGATACCGTCATTGGAAGCGCATTACGAATCGAGCAATGGAGCTAATCGCACGTGTCGCGTCCACCGCATTTTGAATCCGTTGTAATCTACGATGTAAGCATAACTTTTATTAAAAGTATTGTGGTAATTGGCTGAATAAATATTGAGAAGATTAACTACGCTGGTATTTCGATTTATTCACCATGAACAACGAGCCACCTGACGACCATTACATCCACGTTCTGACATCAGACGTGGGATGTAACCCAACCGCCCCAATAATGAAAAATGGAAATAGTGATGAAGAAAAATGGCGTCTTTTACTGGAGCAGCAAAACCAGAATCTTTTAGCATTGGTTCAAGCGATGAAAGTACCATCGACTAGCATTGACATTCAGCTGTCCGAATTCGATCTTGACAAAGGAAATGTGGACGCGCGTGCATGGATCAATACCGCGAATATGTGTGTACCGGATCATCAACTGAGTGGTGTTCCGCTGATGTTTGCTTTGAGCCGTGCGCTGAAGAGACAAGCTGCTACTTGGCTATCTCAAGTATCATTCCATGGCATGTGTTGGAGTGACTTCGAGGAACTTTTCATATCAAGCAGTTACCTGCTTCCATTGCCGGGGAACAGGCCTCTATGCATCCAGCGGCCCCAATCGATGTGACCAGGGTGGAGCCAGCGGTACCAACGGCACCCGAGCTACGGCGGAGAAACGAGTGGATATGTGTAGTATCAGCGTCCCTGCTGGGATAATGCGACACTCTGGTGAGCAGTACCTATTCTATTATGATTCTGGAGCCGAATACTCGCTTATAAAGGAGATGTAATGACACTGTAACTTTGACTGTTATTGGACAGACGTCAGTTAATAGCACTATTCAAATTTTGACTACTGTTGAAATAGATGACATTCAGTTAGAAATCCTCTTTCACGTACTGCCTGACGCTTACTTACGATATGACATTCTAGTAGGCCGCGAACTATTAAAACAAGGTCTAGCAGTTCATGTGACTCCTGATAAGTTACAGTTTACTAGGACGACTGTTGTTTGCGCATGTGATGTTTCAAATGCCCGAATATTGACAAAAATGCTGACTATGACAAAACACGTTTTGATAGTACAAAAGCTAAATTTGTTAACTTTAAAGTTGGAGAATTTGTATTATTGAAAAATGAATAGCGAAACCAAACGAAACTCGGTCCTAAGTACAAAGGCCCCTATAGCGTCATTGAGGTGCTTGAAAGAGACCGTTACATTTAGAGGCTTTGAGTGGTGACCGTACCTACAAGTACGATCATGATTGCTTGTGAAAAATGCCTAATGATTGCCCTCAATTAGATGAGGATGATAATCGATCGAAGACTATTGAGCAATAATGTTGTTTAGAATTTTAAGAGTTCTGTTTTCATGCAAATTGTGAGAGTATCCGCCGGATGGAGGCGATGGCTTTTTTGAGAGTATCCGCCGGATGGAGGCGATGGTTTTTTGAAAGTATCCGCCGGATGGAGGCGATGGCTTTTTTGAGAGTATCCGCCGGATGGAGGCGATGATTTTGAGAGTATTCGCCGGATGGAGGCGATGATTTTGAGAGTGTCCGCCGGATGGAGGCGATGATTTTGAGAGTATCCGCCGGATGGAGGCGATAGTTTCATGATAGCAGAATCCAGTAAAAATGTTGAATTAACTTTAAACTAAATGTTGGCAGATAATTGCACAATGGTCTCGATTGTGAATTATAACTTAGAGTTAAGTGCAAATTGTACTATGTTATTGGTTAATTAAAATTTGTTTTACTTGAAATAAATGTTGACTGAAGCCAGTCTTAGTCAGGGTTGGCCGAGCTGGAGTAAGATCTGTTTCTGCTCAAATTTTTTGGTTACAGATTACGCACACGAGGACGTGTGATGCATCAGAATGGCTGTGTCGCAGAGGTAGCAACACCATATTGAGAAGCCCGGAAGAAATCAATCCCCGTGATGCTAGTTTTAATAATAACGGATCAAAATATCAAGTCGGCGCTTGGGTGGAATCGACATCGTTGGATTGGCAACACCGGTTGTGTTTGTTATGGTTTGCTCGAAATGTCGATTGTTGTCAGTTGTCAAAAACGTCAAGATGAGAGACCGTCATTGGAAGCGCATTACGAATCGAGCAATGGAGCTAATCGCACGTGTCGCGTCCACCGCATTTTGAATCCGTTGTAATCTACGATCTAAGCATAACTTTTATTAAAAGTATTGTGGTAATTGGCTGAATAAATATTGAGAAGATTAACTACGCTGGTATTTCGCTTTATTCACCATGAACAACGAGCCACCTGACGACCATTACATCCACGTTCTGACATATATATATATCTTTCACAAATATATATGTGAAGAAAAAGATACTTGAATAATTACTATAAAGAATAAGTTTCTATAATGCCTGCAATAAATCTGGTAAATAAAAAAAATATTTATTGTTTACATTATGTTTATCCCTTACTGGTAATTTCAAAGACAAATATTTTATTTCAAGCAAGTATTTTATTGCTGCCGCTACTAATAACACAAGCACTTGTAATATTTGATGATGTGATTCAAATGTTACAGTCAAATATTGCTAAAAATGTGATTCATGCGAAAAACGTCTAGTCTAGTAGTAGTCTTCTATCAATATTTAAAACAATATTACATTTATTTTATTATATTCATTTTAGTACATTTTAGTTTTATATATGTTTTGTTTAATACATATTTATATATGTTTTGTTTTGTATTTTACATTATCCTTTATTGCACATATAAACCAAAACAGTTGCAATATTTAATAAACATAGTATGCATAGGCGAGCTTATCACTAAAAGAGTTGAAACTTTCAGCCAACCCACAGCAGTGGGACATACCGTCAGTTGCGACTGCGGTACGTGCATGAAAAATTTTATGTAAATAGATAATACCGAATATACACATATATACTATATATATATTTACACGAATAAATGTATAACCTAAATACACTTATATGAATGTGTCATATTCTCCCCATTTTACTATATAGTGTCAGTGCGCCAAAATAATGTGGTTTACTAATAACCTGGATAATCCTTGATTATTCACAGCTTCCTTCTTCTTCTTGTAGTATAATCCTTGATTATACTACACTAATAACGATACAAACGTCAAGGTATAAAATTTGAAGTGCACATGTTGAGCATATGTTTGAGCTGTACATATTAAAATCTTTTTTAATAACATGTAAGGCAAGACAGTTATACATTTAATACCTAACCGCAAGTAACAGATCATGATTTCGTTGATCATGATATTTTAATTAACCACCAGCTGATTAGACGCGAAGGTAAACTAACCATGCGGGAAGTAATGTTTGTATGACCTTTTATGAGATATTGTGATCGAAAGAAAAACCGTTGGTATTTATCGAGACTTTATTTCCTACCACACAAGGCCTTTGTGAATTAATTTGAATAAGTATAAACAGTTGAAAACAAATCCAATGTCAGCTAATCAATATTTTAATGCTATTATTACTTGCAAGTGATATCTGACTTCATATTAGGAAACATGTATTTTATATTGTGTATGTTTATACCATACATATAACTAAATATATTTATAGATATTTGACAATTGATATCGTACGGCTAAGGTTGAAAGACATGATGCAAAATATCATGTATTTGGCGCAGTAATACAAAACAGGCCATCTCGCTCAATTTATGGTTTCATTGTTTATATGTGAGCAAAGCAATCGTTTTCTGTCGCTACTTTTGAACTGACGATTATCTATTTATAAAATTATTTATTAAAATTAATTAAAATAAAGAATCTGTTTTGAGACTCGACAAAAAAGAACGCAACGCTCGAATTTTGATGATGTTTACGTCAAGATGTAAGCGTCGCGTTACACTCGATCGAACTTGTTGTTGCGAACTTGATCTACTTGCATTACGCTGCGTCGTAAGGCTTTATCTTTTTCAGTTCTCAAAGAATATAATTAAGAAAGAGAGTAACAGTGTTAAGAGAAGAGGCATGCTCTGTTGATTCGGATATGTAGAAAGAATGCAAGAGGAAATAATAACGAAACATCGAGCTGAGGAAGGCCAAAACACACTTACCACTATCAAATTAGTCGTGTGTTATTAGAAGGTGGTGTCAGCAGCCCAAACGTACATGAAGTGAACTATGAATTATAAAGAAACGATGATGATGATGTAAGGATCGAGGTATGTGATGATCGGTTCTCTCTGCCTAGCTCGTACGCGACTTGACGTGTGGGTATATATAGATATACAAAAGAAGACAACTTAATGTTTATTGCCCCTATCTAGTAGTAGTAGTACCTTCGATGAAAAAGCTAGTATGCTTATTGGTCAATCCTTTAAGTTTCTTGGCTTATCGACTTTAGTCACAGGCGTCACTAATACCTATTTCCAAAAGGCAGGCCTTGCCCCAGTAGTATTGATAAATATAAGGTTTACGGTAGCTTGCGAAATTGTATGACCTTAATTATTCCATGAATACCATTCGCGTCAGCGTCGATAGACAGGATATATATAATTATACCAATTATGCCAGCTGAATCCTCTTATACGGTCTGTAATATATGAGACTGTACGTCGCAATTCGAAGAATATAACTTCGGACAAAGGAACCGACCTGCAGCTTGATATATTATGAAAACATTAAAAGTAGGTACATAGTCTATTGTACAATAATCTCTTGACTGGAAAATGTTCCATAAAGTACAGTAGACATATATAACAGTAAACTGACTAGTGCATTTAGGTTTCTTTTTACAAAACATCCAGTTTCTTCGAAGGCAACCAACTACTATTCTATGCATATCACATTTTTGACAAGTGTGCGAATTTATAAAACAAATTCACAAGTCACATCAACGTAAAATATTTAAACTCTCGTTAAATATGTGAAACTTCTTGTAAAGTATTATTATGTTAGTATACATTGCCGGTATTCTTCACTGCTGATTCAATGACGGAATATATGTATCCGCATTGTAAGTTACCGGACTAAAGAATAATTACAATAAATTGCTACCATGTTTTATAGCTGTCATTTTGCCTCAAGCGGATGTCTTGCGTGACATCACATTCAATCAAAACTAGTCGTAAGCAGATAATAAATGATATATAAATTCATCAGTCCATGCTCGCTGTTTCTTTACGGCGTGGCGGCATTCGTTTAAATGATCCGAAAAGGTTTCATTTCCAAGCAGTATAAATTATATTCGTATTCTAAAAATAATTGTACTGTCTCTTTCCATAAAAATGTTCATATCAATAATTTCTGAATATAAATTATTTATTACCAACGTTTCTAGATAGTCATAGATACATGATACCTTAAAGAGATTTGATCCGTTAGTTGAACTGCCAATTGTGATCATGAAATAACTACTAAAATTCTTTTCGCTTCGTAATATATATTTGCTTTGATTTTATTATTTGAGCCCAATATTAAACATACTCGTAGCATAAAATATATTTCTCCAAAAACAGTTAAATATATTTCCTATTAATGAGAAATATGAATAATTAAACTACCACAATAACTATTAGGTATATAGAATATTATTAAAAGCTGGCATGCGGAACTTATGTTGTAGAACGCACATTAATTAACAACAAACCTACTGACCGTACTACTTAATATGTACAGTCTACAACATAGGTTACGCACAATGGCTATTAATATGATGAGTGCTCGTTTAATTATTTCTATTTTTTATTGAATTCATTACTCAATTCCTTCAGTAATAATAAAGCTTTATTTTGCCGAAATTTATTATTTTCAGGTTCTTTTTCTGAACTTTTAAACGAATTTTCTTCAGATACTGCTATCACTTCGAATGTCACACAAGTGTAAAGTGACCATATAACAATGTCATATAGAATTCCTTGATATTTTTATTATATCATTAATCATTGTTTACTATACATAGGGTTGAAACATAATCGTTGAGTGCACAACACTTACTACAAAATATTGATTTAACCGACTGCTATACAAGTATAGTCCATAATAGACTTGACTTAAACAATAATTTTATGTCAAAATTTTCGTCATCACATTTATACAACTTCTTTCGTCTTTGTCGGCAACATTATCCGATAATCGCATAATATCTTGAATACACGTTTATACAGAAACTTTATACGACAAACTCCTATTTAACTAAACAGACGCACAGTCCATCGATATATAATCAAAGTAACAAATAAATGGATATGACTTTCAAAAGACAAACAAACGTTTTGCTGTTTCATTATATGACGAAATTGTTTTCTGGTTATAGAAGCTGATAAATAAGCATAGCTAATGAAATTTGTTAATATTGAATTCAGTCGCACGACTGACGACCTTATCTACGGGCATGCGTTTGGATGGATGTACAGTACCTTACACAATTATTAAATGCTTATGTAAGTTCATTTGAGTTATTATTTTTATATAATAGTCATTTATTATTAAGTGCTGACCCCATAGCGGGCGATCTAACGGTCTGTGTTCCATAGTGAAAAAAATCTGCAATTAACCGCTAGCTCCGTTTTTTGCTACAAAATTCTGGCGCCTAAATTATTAGGTTTATATACGATTTGAGGAAGGTGGGTGAGGAAAAGAATTCATAGTAAAGTCGATGAGCACTTGGCCATTCCGATGAATCCTGTGCCATGGAGTTCATCAACATTTTTTGCATGAAGAAATATTCAAGTTAGAGAAAAATCCTTAGAAGCTGTTTAAACTAAAGAATGTAATGGTGTATGTACACCAAGTTTTCTGTGTCTTGATGTAGTGATATCATTGCATTTGCGTCAAACCTCAGTGGTTTATAAAATGCATTAATGTAGTTTTTATAAAATGTTTATGTAAACTGGTGTAATAAATAAATAAATCAAATTGCTATGCTATAAATAAGCTGTAGAATTTCACAATTATTATTATGTTTTTATTTCTATTTTTATAATAGTGAAAAAAACACCTTGTAATTTAGGAGCCATCAGAACTGTTCCTAAAATATTGTATCTAAAATTTAAGGGAACCTGAATAACTAATATATAAAATTACGTAAATGCCACTTTGTCTAGAAGGTTAACACTCATCTTTCATCTATTACACATAAATTTATAGAACATAATTATACACCCTTTTTCCTCTTGCTGTCATTAGGAAAGAAATATTTTTCAGATTTGTCTATCACCGTGGCACCGTAATAAAAGATGTCCTATATAACCAGAATAAGTCCACATTAACGTAAGAAATACCCTGTATTCTATAGAGATAGCAAAGAGGGTAATTAGGGAAAAATTATTTAGTACAATAGTACCAGCAAAATCATTGAAATTTTCTTATATCTTTAATATTACCTGTTTAATTATATGTACCTCGGCGATCGAGCTTCGCCCGGCGTTTTTAAATTTGTTTTGTGTGATATAGTGTTTTAAGAAATATAAAGCAAAACCTTATCAATTGGATAAGGCATTGCTTTTTTTTTTGAAACAAAATTTGATACAGATGGTTAGAGCCGTTTCCAAGACACAGGAAATATATTTATATATATATACAAGAACTGTTCATTTAAATATATAGGATTGAGCCTGTAGTAGACTTTACCCTCTTATATAATCGTATCTTAACTACTAAAAAAATAGTTTAATCCCACAAAGGAATTTAAATTTTTTTTCAACTTCATCTATACGAACCCGTTTAATTCAAAGAAAAACGCTGAAAAATAAGATAACGATTAAGTCTCTATACAGTAACCTCATAATTTATACTTTTATATTTTATATAATTTGTCGGGAGTTAAACAAGCATACAGTGGCTTGATATGATATGAATAGTAGTAGTTACCGTAGCCTGTGAATACTATCATACTATCAAGGAGTATAGTCTATGCGTTGATAACCAGCTGGTGAGATAGGGCGCATCAGTGCATTAAACCTCAAAGAAAACCACAGCTAAATAACAACTCCTCAGAGGACTGTTGTGTTTCTGCATGTGAGTGAGATCACACGCTTTGCACCAGGTGGTGGGTCGGAAAGTTACAACGTGGTCATCACCTGTATCTGTAATGGTTTGGTGGGACGTGTGTCATCAAGGAGTCTTAAGCTTCATTTTTGAAAGGAGTGAAGACTTCAGCCAAAGTGTATCAAGAGACTGTTTAGGATCGTGTTGTGAACTACTCTCCTCTCAAACGTGAACCTCTCACTCAGTAATACACTTTTTAAAAATGTACCCTGAACTTTCCAGCAGGGCTTTGCACCTGGTCACAAGGCACGAACTACTCAAGCCTGGCTCGAATCCAACGTTCCGGACTTTATAAGAGCTGAAGTCTGGCCCTCGTCTAGCCCAGATCTGAACCCCTTAGACTACATGGCCTGCTCGAAACGATACGCCGCCATTGTCTCTCTTAAGAAATCTCTGGAGCAAGCAGTGGCTAAATTTCCCATGAAAACAGTGGGTAAATCCATAGATTCGTAGTCAAACAGATTAAAGGTCTGTATCATAGCCAAAGGTGGTTATTTCGAAGTACTATTTTAAGTACTTATTTAATTTTTTCTGATACTTCCATAAATATGTACATGTAAGTTGTATTAAGATTACATTACTTCATAAATAAATAAATGCATATTCACATGTAACAGAACTTATAGCTAGATTAGGTAGATACGACATGCATAATGTGAATATAGATGGATAGTTAAAAGCACAAAGTGTGGCGAATTTTATGCATTTTAAATGAAATACCCAATATTTGACCGTCGGAATTTTTGAAGGGATAAGTAAACCATCGAATTTAAATGCATACTTAAGAAATTACATCTAAAGGTTAAACATTAACCAAAACCAATATCAGGACCCTTAACTGTGACTTACGTGCAAGGGTGTTTTATCAAAGATACACGAATTAATAATATAGTACTCGTAGGTATACATAAACAACAACAAAATATACGGGTGAAATGAATTATTTTATGATATATTTCCCGTGAGGAACAAAGCTCGCCAAATATCGTGTATCATACTGTAATACAGTCAGAGACGGCACTGTCCTATAAGTACAAATATTTTTAGAATACGAATATAATTTATACTGCTTTGTTTTAGTCACTTAGTTCAGTTTTTAACGACCTCGGTGGGGCAGTGGTTTTTTAGGAACGCTACTTTGAAAACCAACACTCGCGGGTTTGATTCCACAACAGGACAAATATTTGTGTGCATGAACTTGTCTGTTTATCAGGGTCAGGGTCTTTTTAAGAGCGGTAGTGCGCGTCAAAGCAGCCGTTCTGTTAAAGTACCTCCACCTCACAGAAAATCGCAGCGAAATAACAATTCTGGAGGGTTATACAACAATAACTGGAAGGGAGTGAGATCACCAGGAAGCTCCTAAGGAGATGCTAGAGTGGCAGAGTTGGCATCGCGCGAGCAATACTTAATGTGTTACAAGCGATTATAGGCTACGGTAATTGCTTTACATCAAGTGGGCCGTATGTTTGAATGCCTCCCGACGTTGTATAAAAAATTAAAGGAAACTTATTTACTTTAATATCTTATGGAGAAAATAATAAAAATTATTTTTAATCATGATTTAAATACGTGTTCATCTGATAGGCAAGGGATATAAAATTATACATTCAACACATAAAAGTCATTTCTTTAACAAAATTAATGTAATTTAGTATATATGTCGTGATCCGTTCTAGGGTGTATGTATGTCAAGCGGGATTATCGTTATTGGGCTATTGCAGAAGAGATATATCGCTTGGTAATATGCTCTCACCTCTGACCGCTAACTCCCGCAGTTGCCTCCTACCTACTCCTGAAATGTATGTACGAGTAGCATGGATAGATCCCCGAAATACTACGAAATGTTTGTCTGAGTCAACACCGGTGGTCGGGCCTCAGGGGCGACGAGCGTAGTGCTGCACTTTCGTTAACCCCAGAACTCTACCGAATCTTCTATAGACGATAAATAATAAAGGCAAGGCATAGCTGAGAGTTCAGCGGGTCATTTATTTTGATTGCAAAGACATGCCGGCAACGACGGCTCTGATCGATTCTATGAAGCACTCTGTACCGTTGGTGTCGCCTACAGCTTGCCATGAGCTAACCTGCAGCCTTATTATTACAAAATAAATATACGGCATAGATATACACAGACATTGATAGCAATGTCTTACCCAGCTACATCGGCGACATATTGCAATACTAAAAATAACGTTATTCTTATCACATCACTGCCACTTCAATTTCCGAATTTGAAGATAGTCCCCTACCATACAATAGAAGTAAAACGCTGTAATTGCCTTGTATTTCGTGTGTATGTATTGTTCTATGTCGAATGAGCGATAAATGTAATTTTCAGTTACAACCATTTTATATTTATCTCTCCCATAAATACTCCTGACTGGTAAGGTGCATAAGTGAATAAAGATACCTTACCAGATACTAGCGCGGTCAGTCCGACCAGTAACTTTGTTAAAGGTACTCAAAGTCGTATTGCTTTTCCAAGATAAGAGTTAATCATTAGCCACTTCATTTACTACATATTCGAAGACGAAATCTTTGTAAATAACTTTTATCTTGTTAACATTCGTCCCCAGCCCCACAGCTCGAGAAATGACATTGAAAACATTAAGTATCTCACTGAAATTCTCCAGCGATTCAGCCATTAAAACTTTGTTATCTGCACAAATACAGTGGTTACTTAATTCTTGCTATTGACAAGAGAAACACGATCAACATCCTATAATAAAGTATTTATCTACTTCAACTGGGTACGTGGAATGCATTAAAAAAAACTTTAGAAGGTCGGAACAAACAAACTCAAATAAATTCTCTCTCAGCGCTCCTCAAAACGTTACTTTACAATTTTGTGACCTTAAGTTAGCGGTGATTAGACGAAAATGCATTCAACGAAGACGTGACTCTGGGTTTAAGTTTATTGTATTTCGTACTTTTGATATTCAATTTTATCAAGCTCTTGTATAGTGAGTTAGGCAGATGCATTTTTACCAATGTAAGAATGATTGTATCAGGTACGGATTGACCTCCATTAACCTCGCAACAAATCGGCAAGCCGATAGAAGATTTAGTTTCCTTCCAATTAGTCGGAGGGAAAGCTGTAGCAGTCTTGTACGATGATGGTTATGTAAGACATTCAAAAAATATAAATAAATTCCAAAATTGCCTATAAACTAATTTCGAGACGCATGTTTCATATTGTTCACAAACAATATGGAATATGCGACGAACAATATAAAATATGAGACGCATAATACATATTGTTTACGAACAATATGGATCATGCGACGAACAATTTGAAGTATGAGACGCATAACTCATATTGTTTACGAACAATACTTAAAACTTAAACAATATGAAACATGCGTCTCAGGTATCCTAGATAGAATAGTGGACTGTGCACATTCCAGTTGTTTTCTTAAAGAAATATCAAATGTACTTATTATATGTTATATTCGTTTAATTTTCACTTTTTACAGATATGTAATGCAAAAGTGGGAATGTAGGAATCGAGGGAGCCCGAGACTCACTAACGAGGACCAAATTGGTCGAGTTTTATTAGAAGTTTATTAGGAATCCGAGGAATCGGCGAGCGTGTACAAAAAGAGCTATACATATTATTTAAGGGAACGAAGTGTGGTAGGACCGCTTCTTGTGGCCCGCCTTTATCTCTCCCTACCCCGCAAGCGACTTGGCGTGATGATATGTATACATACATACAATTTCTACTCATTTTGGTTTGAAACTGTTTGAAATGATTAGTTGATCGGGAGAATACCTATATGTCCCACGTAAACGCGTAATGATAACGTGTAATTATTATAGTTCAATAAACGAAGGACCTTTTAGAATCCCACGGTTATTGAATTATTTTACATAATTGTGGAATAACATAATATAGTAAAGTTAATTATTTTACAGAGTCTCAGAAATATTGACATCTTTATTGTAGGTGAGTCATTAATAGATAATTCGAGGTTATTCTTGTGAAATATTCAATCATACTTAAAATATGCAAGGTTTTTGTTGAAATAGGGAATGTAATAGAGGATTAAAAATAATCGCAACTTCCTCATCAAAAATTTAAATAATGCTACATCTGTGGGTTTGGCTTTTAGGCAGAAACTGGTCGGTATAAAATAAAAGTGGAACAGTACTAGTGTTTTTTTTTATTAATAATTTTTTAATATAAATATTTACCAGAGGGAGACTTTGTACAACAGTCGTCTGTGTGGGCACCTCTGTCTCACCTATTTCTACCGCCAAGCAGTTATATTTATATAGCTGTGTTCCGGTTTGAAGGGTGAGATATGGCAGAGAAATTACTGAGTACTGTGACGAAACAGCCGTAACTCACAAGATTAGCAGCGCGCGAGTGACATCCCCGTGGTGTTGCGAGCGTCAATAGGCTGCGGTGACCACTTACCATCTAATGCGCCGCATGCTTGTTTGCCAATCTAGTTGTATAAAAAAAAATATTTATAATTAATAATGATAACGAAAAAAATACACTTAAAGTCAGATCAAATTATAGGATATCTAACGCATATCCATAATATCGATAATACTCATACGTCGCATTATAATACCGCGTCCGTTATGTTTTATGTTTTTTAGCACAAAGAAACATAATTGAGTTATTGGCACTTCTAGGTGTGATTCACAGCAATAAAACATCATTATGATTGACAGAGCTTTTATCACAATTATGAATAGAGATCCGTTAGTCGGCATTGGTTTTTAAGTAAAACAATGTTTGAACAAAAATTGTAATGAATAAATTACTTGTGGTGAAGTGTACCAGATATATTAAAGATTACGTGCTAAAAATAAAAACAAGTATTGTAAAATATAATCAACAACTACCGATATTTAAACCACGTTTTAATTCAAATATTTTCCAAATATTTAATATCTCGCTATTCTATTAGCTTAAATTACTCTAAAACTAATTATTGCTTGTCGTAAAATAGTAAATATACACCAAAATGAAAGTTCCCTTTCTAGCCCTGCGTATGTTACATAAACACTCGTAAAAAAAAACGCTGTTGAATCCACGTATTAATATACTCTCTCTCTCTATAGTCGTTCTCTCATGTCTGAGGATCTGATCAGCATCTGGGGCAGATGGTACGCCTCCATCGGTTCCTGTCCCGTGTAGAATTTTAGGACAATGGCCTTTCACCAGATCGATCCATCTTGTCGGTGATCGCGCGCGATATCTTGCGTTCGGTATCCCCAACTACAACCAGCTTTTCCAAATTTTTATCATTTATGCGCATTATGTGGTCGAAGTACGAAAGAGTGTGCTGTTGTGTCAGGATCGATGCATTGGTGCGCTTCGCAGTCCATGGTATTCTTAGCATGCATCTCCAGCACCACGGCGCATCAAAGCAGCCCGCCTGGGGAAGTACCTCCACCTCACAGAAAACCGCAGCCAAATAACAACTCCCTAAAGGCGTTGTTGTGTTCCTGCAAGTGAGTGAGGTCACCAGTAAGCCCTTAAGGAGTTGCTGTGTAAGCGGCATCGCGCGAGTGATATATGTTACAAGCGTTAATAGGCTACGGTAACTGCTTTACATCAGGTGGACTGTATGCTTGTGACGTTGTATAAAAAAAAACAGGAAGGCCATTTACTTGTTCGTTTAAAAGAACTGGAAATTTGTGTAAGAGATCTTAAATTGAAAGAGGACATTAGAATATTTCTTTTGTCAATTATCTACATAGTGTCATATTAAAACAAATATTATATGCAAACTACAAAAGTATGTGATTTTTTTCTCCAAGATTTGGTATTCCACTACTATTCAAATTGTACACATTACTCTTATAATGTGATACTTACGTTAGATTTTCATCGATCAGTGAATGAATTGTTTACTATTATTTTTTGATAATAGTGTACATACATACTCTCAAGGTGTATTTCATAACATTGATAAGAAATTTTATAATTTTTAGGAACCTTTCGTAGATCACGTGTGCTGTCTTTTTCAATCTGCCATTTGTCTCAGAATGCTTCTGAAATAGTGTTCAACATCGTTATATAACAATTACTACAATTGTATCAATATTAATGTCTCTAAGTAACAGATGACATGTTAAAGTTCCCATTTTAGAAGAAGTTATTGTCATTGCGCTAAATTAGACCGTTCGTCGACAAGGTGGGTCCGTCAACTTGACTGCTGATGAATCTTCCTTATAGAGAGAGAACATTGCTGGTCACTATCTATCTATAACTTCACGCCAAAACTCTTACAGGGTAGGCTGAGAGAACCGAGCGCCACGTGATCGCTGGTCACATTCTATCAAAACCCGTTTTACGTGATGTTGTTAGTCATAGAAATATATAAGACGCATGCAAGTGACCTCGTCGTGCTTACGGAATGGAACAACAGAACAACTAATGAGGATTAGGCACGACATCCTAGAGGTCGCCTTGAGCGGGACCTTTAGCCAACCTCACACGCATCACAATGAACAGGAAATTGGCAGGAAAGGTTGGCTACTTCCGTGATGTACCTAATAATTGTTATCATATTTAACCTCTAAGTAGTGACCAGGAATTCTTCTCACTATCAAAATTCAAAGCATGTTCGTTCAGTGTCAAATGCTTATTAATATGTGTATATAGAGTTTATCTTATGCCATTCACGGAGCATATTCAACTATCTATATTATCACATGAATATTACGACGATAATAATCTGGATATTTTGAAATCTATATACTACTCTGTGTAAAAAGTATCGGGAATATGTCAATAAAAAGACCCGCGTAAAAGAGGTCGTTCTAATTTTTTTACTGCATGTTGGTAGCACTGTACTGATTTAGCGCGCAAAATTTGAGCGGGATCTGTCATTTAATTTGTTTTAAACTACACTTTTTGTTGGTCATAGTTTTGAGTCCTCGGCGATTTTTACAATGGAAAATATTGTTGAACAAAGAGTGTGCCTTAAATTTTGTGTTTCAAATGATATTTCATGTGGTGAATCACTAAAAATGTTGCGAAATACCTACGGCGAATCGTGTATATCGAAAACAAGGGCTTATGAATGGTATAAGGCTTTTAAAGAAGGCCGAGAAGTAGTAGTAGACTTGCCTCGTTCTGGTAGACCTTCAACCGCTACGACCAGAGAAAACATCGACAGAATCAAGAAGCTAGTGCTCGAAAATCGACGTATGAGTCTGAGAGAGTTGGCTAGTGAGGTGAACATATCTTTTAAGTCCGTCCACAACATTCTCATTGACATTTTAGGCATGAAACGCGTCGCCGCTCGACTAGTTCCAAAAGAGCTCAATTTTGTTCAAAAAGCGCAGCGAAAGCATGTCGCTGAAGACATGGTTTCCCGAGCTTCTACGGATCCGACCTTTATGAAACGTATAATAACTGGCGACGAGACATGGGTTTATGAGTACGACATGCAAACAAGCCAACAGTCTTCAGAATGGCGTCTCGAAAACGAGCCGAAACCCAAAAAACCGCGGCAAAGTCGCTCCAAAATCAAGGTGATGCTGACAGTTTTTTTTGACTACCGTGGTGTGGTTCACTCCGAATTCCTTCCAGAGGGAGAAACAGTGAATAAAGAATATTATTTAGGCGTCATGAAGCGTTTGCGTGAGAGTATCCGCCGAAAACGTCCAGATTTGTGGCAACACAACTCATGGATGCTGCACCATGATAATGCACCATCACACACAGCCATTATAGTGAAAGAGTTTTTAGCGAAAAATTCAACAAAAGTTCTCGACCAAGCACCGTATTCACCTGATATGGCTCCGTCTGACTTTTTTTTATTTCCCAAGTTAAAATTACCACTTCGAGGAAAACGTTTTGAGTCGATAGAAGCCATAAAAGAAAATTCGCTGAATGAGCTAAAGGCCATACCGCAAATAGCCTATGAAAAATGTATGGAAGACTGGGTGAAGCGGTGGAGATGTTGTATTGCAAGCGATGGGGCCTACTTTGAAGGCGATAAAATAAATTTAGATGAATAATTTGTATTTTTTGTTTTATTGACAAATTCCCGATACTTAGTACACAGAATGTATGTATTTTATATATATTATAATACCGGTATTCCATCTTTAGAGTCAAAGCGAAAAGGGGAAGTTACGTAGCATTAAAGATAGTAGAGCTATTTGCAAGTCAAGCTCGACATGTTGACCTTTGTGCCATTCTTATTCCATTCGTAATAAGAGATACAATCGCACTTTGAGTGTTAGCTGTAGTTATATTTATTTCCACAAGGCTACTGCAAGGCAGCCTGCCTTGTATTTTTTTTAATGCAAGTGTTTCTCTACCATTTTGACTCCTAAAATCAGAGCCAAACCCTTGGGAGAGTTTAGTAGTGGGTTTCGCATGCTTGTTAACGTAAATGGTTTACTACCATTTTTAGAGCTAAAGTAAAAGTTGTATGCGCATCCTTAAAATGAGGCTCTGGCGAGAGGCAGCCCGGGTAGGGAAGTACCCCCACCGTAATAAATTCCTCCTCCTTCCTACAGGGTTTATGTATACGTGCCAGTGGGTGAGGTTACCTCTAAATTCACGGGAAATAATATACCTTGTGTGCTTGAATTATTTATCTAGCATTTATTGACTGCTGAAACTGGCAGGTGGGCCGTGTACTTGTTAGCTACGATGTTGTATACAAAATATGTCTTGTGGGCTTTTGTTTTCGCGATCGCTAGTCCATAAGCTGTATATCTTCTGTTATCCTTTCTATTGTCGTATATCTTCTTGCACTAAACACGACTGAATACTGAAGCGTTATCATTGACTGCTTAAAAGCCTATCTCAATATTGTGATTTTGATGTACTAAGATCGTGTAGAAGAGGAATCTAGTATTCTAAGATTACGGGCATTAAAGCATATTGCAATTGGATATAATAACTTTATGACTTACTTATATATGTAAAAACTTTATTGCTTACAACATTTTTGATACAATAGGCAGACTTAATGCTGATTTTATTCTTTATCACTCGATTATTGGGAGTGCAGATAATCACGATTTTAATATTAGGCCAACCTTATCAATACATAAGATAAATTAATATAAAAATATACTCGTACATACATACGTATAATATATACATACGTAATATACATAAATATTACAACTCATATTGAAATAATTAGACACATATATAATGATAATAGATTTTACTTCTTGCTTTGTCAGGCGTTCAACAAGATATCGACGTACTTTATTGTTGAAGGTAATTTTTTGGCTTGATAGATTCCGGTAACGTATGTATAAAATACGAACACACATATTAGTTGAATTTAATTTATATATCGATATTTACACTAAATGTATAATTTAGAAATAAACAGCTCACTTTAACTATCCCAAACCGCTCGCTTAAACCATATAGTACTAATTATCTGAAATCTTGATTAAAAATACGAGAGTTCTTTAATAGTATAGAAGTATAATTAATTATATTTTAATATTGTTACAAAATCATTCGATTCAGTCGATCGCGTGCATACATCACTAGACCTGACTACAGTCACGTGTGACAAGTCACGATCACGCAACCCATCGCACGCGTGTGCTTGGTGGTTACGTTACCTTATTTATTGATAGTACATCTGTAGTTCATAATAGAGGATACCGGCACGGCATCCCAGTTTTTGTTGGAATTCGGTAGGTAGATATAATATCTAATATTTGGTATGATATCTGCCGATATAATATTTAGGGAGTAAGTGTTTCACTATTATTTTTAGAGCTTATACCAACCTCAGCTGCATGCAGTGCAACCGGTTTGCTGGCAATCAATGCTTTGATTTATGCCATAAGTGAGGCATTTGGCAAATCAGCGAAATTAAGTATTAAGTAACTACTTTAATCGCTCATACTAGAAGAATGAATTAAGGTACATAGGTTCCTTGATTGATGTAAGTAAAAGCTTCTTGGATTTTTTCTTGAGAGCCTGAATTGGGGATTGAAATTTTGTACAAAATCGTAATTTTCGAAGTTTGATATGTAAAATAGGATATATAAAAAGTAATGTATAGGGTAGCGGTTGCAATAAAATTTTACTTTACCACACTTTTTGTAATCATTTTATAGGGTATAAAACAAAGATTCTTTTTTATAAATATTCGTGATTTTTGAAATTACTAAACAAACTTAATTAATTAGTCTAACAAAGTTTATGTTTCAAAATTAACGTTTGCTGTATACTTTCTTAGACAATATTTTATAAAGCTACAATGAAAATAATGTTATGCCAAAGGAGACTACATGAATCCTCGTCTGAGAATCATTGAAGTTTCTCGGAGCAGTCAGTCAGTCATATGGCTATGGCTGATGACGACTTTACTGTCTGACAGACAATGCATAGCCTGAATCTATTATATAATATTTTTGTGCACACGAAAATATTGCCACTACATTTTCTCCAGGTACAGCGACGTATAAAATCGTGACTGAGGACCATACGGGAATGGACAGGACAATTCCTGTCCATTCCCGTATGGTCCTCAGCCACGATTTCCTTATGGTCGTTCGATCGTTGCGTATGGTCATCAGCGCCGAACAACTATTCCGAATGGCCAAAGAGAGAGACGAATTCGCGAAGCTAACGGCCAACTTCCAGTAGTGGAGAGCAACATGAAGAAGAAGAAGAAGACAGCGACGTATGGCTGTGTGTATTGAGTGATGCACTCAGGGACACAAAAATATTGTCTATAAATTTTCTTTAGTTACAGCGATTCAGGCTGTCTGTTGACAAGAAAGGACATTCGAAAATACGCAGGAGTATGTACGAAGTAGCGGTCTAACACTATATATAAATACTGTCTGTATGTATTTTGTCTCACTCTCGTGTTTTTTTTATAAAACGGCCGCGTCGGGAGCCACAGAGGCATGCGGTCCACCTAATGTAAAGTGGAGACTGTAACCTATGAAGCTTGCAATATAAGTAATATCGATGTCGTTGTGTTTTCCCCGCTGCTAACACCCAACACTTCTGGAGCTTATTAGTAATTTCACTCACTCATAATAATACAATCATTGTCATTTGGCTGCGATTTCCTGTGAGGTGGAGGTACTTCTCCGGCCAGACTGCTCTTACAAACCTTACCTTTGTTTTACAATAAATTAATATTTATTTATTAATCATATATATTTGATGTAGGTAGGTGTAATTATATGGATGAAGGTGAGACCTTCCAATAATTTATAATAATAATGACGCATATTAATATTCATTATTACGCTGAATATAATAATACTTTAACATGACAGCTATCATTACTAAGCTACGTTGGTATTTTAAAACGACATGATGCCCACGGCCTCGTACTGCAGTCGCACCGCTCTCCATCGACATCAAATAAAATATTAATTCATCATATCATGTTCTATAATTATTTTTTTACAATATATACGTCTACATGCAACTAGTGCACAGGGCAGATGTGGTTTTGACCGAAAATAACAAAAAATACGTCACGAATCAACTTTATTTTTATACAACGTCGGGAGGATGGGATGTAAAGGGGTTATCGTAGCTTATGAATTCACCTAGGTGGAGAACCTAGGTGAAGCACGGGTCCGGACTCATATTGTGATACATTAAGTACCTATCACTCGCGTGATGCTACCTCTGCTGCTAACATAGCATCTCCTTAGGAGCTTACTGGTGGTCTCACTCACAACAACCCTTCAGAGAGTCGTTACTTGGCTGCGGTTTTCTGTGAGGTAGAGGTACTTCCCCAGACGGGTTGCTTTGATGCGCTCTACCTGTCTTAGTCTGTCCAAAAACAAAAAAATATCACAATCGGTCCAGTTAGGAGGATTTCAGTGACATACATACATTCTGAAGAATTATATGTGTATAGATAGTACCTGTCGAGAGCTGGTATTGGCGTTTAAAACGATTCGCAGGTTTTTTAATGTTTTTTGTGTAAAATCGTATTTTTTCCGGAAATTCACTTATACTTAATGTGTTATATGTATTGGGAGCTTGATGATGTCGTTCCGCGTGCCATTCTAACCGAACACCCAGGTTGAGCAACGTCGACAGCCTGTGTATGGACGGGTTATCCATCGCGAGTTTCTCTGTGCTTCGGAGGGTCCGTAATGCCGTCAATTCTGGCTGATATCGGTAGATGACAGTCGTTAAGCTAAGTCAGTGGCCTTCGGGCGACTTGAAAATACTCGTCTATGTGAATCCGCTGTTGAGCAGCGTGGTGGAGTATGCTATAACCCCCTTCGGTTAGCAGGAGTTGGGAATGCGGGTCACCGAAACCACAATCTCCGAAATAGTTTTGGGGGGAAATAGATCTAAATTTATAAAATACTGCGTCAGTCTAGCCACGGCTGTCATAGATCGTAATAAGCTGAGCAGCTCCACCTAGGACTAATGCTGTATACCTCGGCTATACTCTGTATAGCCGATGGGATCGCGGTGGCTAGGTGGAGCAGTGAAGCTCTCTGTCGCCCGTGGCTGGACTGATGCAGTATGGGGAGGGAAGTTTGGAAACAGCCATTATCGTTTCACCGACGTTCTAAAATGGGCAAAATCAATTTTTTAGAAAATAATACTGCAAGAGTATGATGTATGAATGTGTTATTTATCTATATTTTAATGATTTTTAAAAAATGTGTGTATAACATATACATATTGTTGTATAAATCGCCTTGCCCACGGCAGGGGTGTACGTAACAAAAAAAAAACCGCCTTCGATTTCGAGCATCACTGCGCAGGTACTCTCGGGGCATGGTGGGTTAACTTGAATCTGTGCAAGTACGCGGATGACTCATCGTGCTTCTGCGAGCCCGGCGTGGATCAGACAGTGCAGCACATATTGTTTCGTTGTCCCGCATTCTCCAGACAGAGGTTCGATTTGGTGCAGGAGTTGGGAATGCGGGTCACCGAAACTACAGTCTCCGAAATAGTGGTGGGGCAAAATAGATTGAAATTTTTAAAATACTGCGTCAGTCTAGTCATGGCTGTCATAGATCGTAATAAGCAGAGCAGCTCCACCTAGGACCAATGCAGTACACCTCGGCCGTATTGTGTATAGCCGATGGGGTCGCGGTGGTTAGGTGGAGCTGTGAAGCTCGCTGTCGCCCGTGGCTGGACTGACGCAGTATGGGGAGGGAAGTTTTGGAAATAGCCATAATTGTTTCATCGGCGTTTAGAAATGGGCATAAAACTGAAAGATGAATAAAAGAAGGAATTGCGGTATGAAAGGGAATTAGATGTACGAATGTGTTAAGCTGTTTAATAATAAATACGAAACAGAGCCCTGACCATGGCAGGGGTGCAAAAATATATAAAAAAAAATAACCCCTTCCGTTGAAGGAAGGCCCATGTCCCTTCAGTGGAATGAGTTAGAGTTTGTGTAGTAGTAGTAGATAAACTTAAAAACAAAATCTTATCTAAATACAAACTTTGATCCAAATCGTTATAGCCGTTTTCGAGATACAAGAAATATCTTCCTCTTCGCGTTATCCCCTTTTCTAATCCATTAGGATGGGCGGAGTCCGCTACCTAAGCCTAAGAATTTGGTGAAACCACTGATTTTTACATGGAGTGACTGCTGTCAGACCTCCACAATCCAGAGGGAAAACTAGGTTATTCTTAGATGACGTCACACGTCTTTCGAAATATAATTTCTTGGACGCATGGAATTCCTCGCGATGCTTTACTTCATTGCCGAACAAGTGATATATGTACATAAATCCGAAAACACGAATTTAGTGATACAATCCCTCGATAGGAGTCGAACCGGTGACCAGTTGGTCAATAGGCTGGTTTCTTATCCACTGGACTATCACTACTTTAGCTACACGAAATATAAATATATATTTATTTTTATAACTTCACACCAAATCCCTTGCGGGGTAGGCAGAGAAAACCGAGCGCCACGTGACTCGATCCTTACATATCTCACTCGCTTCTTTAACATTCATTGCTCTTCTCATGCACGCTCGCCAGATTCTAGGGCTCCTGACATCACCTTCTGATAGAACACGACCAATTTGGTCATAGTAGGTAAGTCTTGGCCTTCCCCGGCTCCTACATCCTTCCACTTTTGCATTGTATATCTGCTTCGTCATTCTTTCATCCTGCATTCTTTCTACATGTCCGAACCAATGGAGCATGCCTCTTCTTATTTTAACATTGACGCCCTCTTTTGAGACCCTCTCTGTTTCTAACATCATCATTGCGAATACGGTCTACAAGCCTTACGCCACAAATTTTGGGCAGCGTTCGCATTTCGACCGCGTTTATTCTACTTTCATGCTCTTTCTGTCATACCCAGCTCTCGCTTCCATAATATTTATATATACATATATATATATTAAAGATATTCATATCTACAGTCAAAGTCTTCCTTATCTAGGGATCCGGTGGCAGTGGTGGTAACGCTGTCGAAACTACGGGTTTTGTTGTGGGGTTCAGGGTACCGTATATTAATCGCAGCCTTAGTAGAAGGCTTTGCAATAGTCTTAACTTTGCCTGGTCAGTTCTGGTGCGCCGAAGCACTTACTTGACGAGGTATCTACGGGCATTTGAATGCAAAGATAATTTGTTATAAGTGACAAATAAGAGTCAAACACAACCTGATAGCAGGTGATTTTCTTGCCAAAGAGGGGTTTAATAAGCTGTCTGACTAGATGAAAACCTTCACTGTAGAGAAGACCGCAGTTAAATAACAACTCCCTGGATTTATATTTTTTGCTCCTGCGTCGGAGTATAGCAAATTCTGAGCAGTTAATAGCAGTATCGGTGGCAAAGCTCGAGTAATATTCCTATTTCAAACCTACATAAACTTCGATAATCGGTTCACATAAGGCGGGCCGTATTCTGGGTTACCATCCGACCTAATATTAAAACATAAGTTCATAGTTCCATTTTGTAGAGTCTTAAACTATTGACGAGCTTGGTTGCGCAGTGGTTAGTCACACTGTTTTGATGCCAACGCTCGTGGGTTCGATTACGACACAGGACAAACAATTGAGTGGATGAACACGTCTGTTTGTCTTAGTCTGGGTCTTTTTAAGAGAGGTAGGGCGCCTCGAAGCAGTCGGTCTGAAATATCTCAACCTCGCACAAAACCGCAGCCAAATAACAACCCTTTGTTGTGTTCCTGTGAGTTAGTGAGGTCACCAGTAAGCTGCTAAGGTTGTTGTTGTTAACAGCAGAGGTGGCACCGCGCGAGTGATACTTAATGTATATCATGCATTCATAGGCTGCGGTAACCGCTTTACATCAGTTAGGCCGTCTACTTTTATGACTCCCGACGTTGTTTAAAAAAAACTAGGGACAGTTTGTTTAAGTAAAGTTAAGTGCACGTCCTTTTTAACACTTTGACTTTTGTATCGTTCTTATGAAGTACGTAATAAGAGATACATTTCCCAATTTAGCTGTCAAGCGTAATCTGCTCTTAACTACACCATCGATCGTTACACGTGAAGTAGGCTCAGATTACTATACGTATCATTTCCACTGGGTTTATTAAAAACCAGTTGAGAATGCGCAAGCTTGCATTGCCAGAGGAACACCTGGCTCGTCAATTATATAACAATTCAATTTTTTTATTAATTTGTCGGCCATTTCGAGCGTGTTCCTTAAGAGATAGGAACGGTGTTCCTGAACATTCCTATTCTACTTTTTTATGCTGAATCCGAATCCGAAGTCAAAATTCGAATATTCGAAAAAACATATGGATTTCATATAGGAACGGTGTTCCTGAAAAAACATGGCAATAAGCCTTAAAATTCGTCCTAATGATTTTGACTGCTTTGACTTTTAAAGTTCAATTTTGTATACTACGAGTATCATACGACGTACCGCCAGCGTGGTGTAAAAATAAACGCTATTGACACGCACTTGACCGTTTTGCAAACAGGTTAGTTGTGTCTAATGAGCCAATCCGAGCACTCGACGACAATGTTTAGTCAATGGTGCACAAAGAAAGTGCAAGTAACAATTGCATGTGCGAACCGTGAGGAATGTGTTACGCAACCTTACGCGAGTTTCTCCCACGAACGCATTCGACGACTAGTTGTTCGGGCTTTATTTCAAAATAATTTTGTACACTCGTTTTGTGTTCTATGAGATCTGCTTGAAGTCGCCACATTTAGTCTCATCCCATTGTTGGAACAGTAATAGCCTTGTAGATAACGAACCGGCCTAGTGACCAATTGGTCCGCGGTTCGAATCCTAGCATGTACCACTAAATTCGTATTTTTGTACATATTTGTAATTATCACTAACACGGCGGTGAAACATCGTGAGGGGTTTCCTCGTCCAAGAAGTCATATTTGAAAATACGTGTGACCTAAGAATGATATGGTTTTCCCTCTGAGTTGTGGAGGTTTGACGACAGTCACTCTATGTAAAATCAGTATCTTCGCCAAATCCTTAGGCTTAGGTAGTGGATCCCGCTAATCCTAATGGACTAGGAAACGAGATAACCCAAAGAAGAAGTTTTTATACAAAGGGGGATAAAACGAATATAAGGCCCGCATAATATTGAGCAGTCACAACCCGTTATATACGTTTTCCCATACATTTCGCGGTATTCGACCACCCGGGTCTCGAAGGGTTAAGCGATTACCGTAGGCTATGTAAGCGTACAGTATAAAAAGTAACACCCGCGCGTAGCCACCTCGTTGTTAACGCAGGAAGTCCACAGGAGCTTACTGACAACCTTGCTTTTGGGAACTTTAAATACGATGCGAGAGATGTTCTCTCCACGGAGTTGTTATTTGGCTGCAGTATTTAACAATTTATTGTATATTGCGGTGCCCTACTCTTTCCACCTTCTAAGTTTATCAGAGCTTCATGGCAATGCTTGATGGCAAAGTATACTGTATGAAATGCGAGTTTGGCTCCTTGGATGATCCACTTGGACATCAGAGTATACGGGTCTCTCTTGACCCGCTAAGTTGCTATCCCCACAACGAACCCCATCGAGCTTCTTAGATACATCAGTAAGATAGATATATAAGTAACATTAACATAGATGTCCAACTAAAGTATCGTATGTAATCATTATAGTTTTCGCGGAAAAATGCCCGCTCCTGCACACGAACTTCACTCATAGCGTAATATAAATAGCACTACCTGTTCTTAGAGCTGGAAATGGACCGCAGGATAACCAACCACCCCAGATAAACTAACGAATGATCTATTAAACATTGCGGGGTGTTCCAGTTTGTTATGGTTTTCTTGCGCTCTGAATACTTCCAGCAGAATTTTATACTCCTTGTACATCTACATTATTGTCAATTTTTATTGTATCAGCTTACGCATGTATAGGTTGTTACGGAAATTAAATATAATCTATTTATATCTATCTATAATCAGTTATGAATGTTCAGTAGCCTTATTAGTTTTGAATACTTAATTATCTCAAAATTCAAAATATTTCAAAATTATTTTAATCGAATAAACTAGCTCAGATTTGAAACGTCTGCCTTGCTTTCCGTTTTGCTGTCAAAAATTATCAATTCGTTGAAATTTGTTTTATGCGTCATACTCCTCTGTGAGATTACGCACGTAGACAATAAGTTATGGAATTAACACCAAAATGAAGTTAACTCCAACAACGTTCTTTTCAAACGTAGTCTATATTTCTTTTCAAGAAAAGAGACTTCCTGTCTATCTACGAGCTATAACTTCACGCCAAATCAGTTTATTGGGCTCTTAATATCACCATCTGATAAAATCCGATCATTTTGATCATGATAGATAAGTCTTGGCCTCTCTTGGCTCCTACATTCTTTTACTTTCGCATTGTATATCTGTTTCGTAGTTATTTCTTTCTCAATTCTTTCAATAAGTCCGAACCAACAGACAAATACCTTTTCTTATTTTAATTCCGACACACTCATTTAGACCCAAAGATGTTTTGATTGCCTTAAAAGGCTGACAAGGACTTGACGAGCCTCTGGTGTAGGTAATATCTGCCTTTAGACAACATAGGCAGTGGCAGATAAACTCATGTGACCCACAAACTTATTCTCTTTTATTTTAGTAAAAATAACACTTGTATACTTACGAATACTAAGCATTGATTTTTAACTCAGACGGCTTACCAACTAGCTAACTCGGTGCGACAGTAACGTTTTATTGCACTTTATTATGATGTAAGTACACCACACGCATACTTCAAGTTACTTAACAGTATTTATGTGGGATCATCATAAAGACTGTATTTTCCTCAAATGAAAATAATAAAAAGGTCAAGCGTGAGCGGATTCGTGTATTAAGATTCTGTACGCAAATAAACAAGAGTTCCTTGGGAAGTGACAATTTAAACAACGTCTGGAAACAAACCAGCATACGCATAATGAACGCTTTCAATACATGAAGTATCACTCGCGCGATACCACCCCTGCTGCTGACACAGGAACTCCTTAGTAACTTAATGGTTGTTGTTATTTGGTTGCAGTTTTCTGCAATGTGAAGGTTCCCCAGTCAGACCGCTTTGATACGCCCTTCCTCTATAGAAAATATCCAGATCAAGAGAAACAGACATGTTCACAAATGTTTGTCCTGTATGGGAATCGAACGCATGAGCGTTGGTGTTAAGGGAGCGTTGGAAATCATTCCAACATCAAATTCGTTAAAAAAAAATTATAGGTATGTTCAAATCAAAACATTCGGTTGTTATAGTAGTTGTTACGTCTAAAAAAAAAGTTCCTAGAATTGTTTGTCTTTGGGAGTCCGTAACAGAAGAAAGGACTTGACTGCTAAGGTTTTTCCTAAGGAAACGTATAGTGGACTTCATAAGGTCGGCAACATATGCGTAACGTTCCTTGTATAACAAGTTTTCATGGGTTATGGCAACTGTTTGCCATCAGGCAGGCTGCACGCTTATGGCGTTCTTTAGTGGCATAAGCGCATTTGACAAATTTGTTGCGATGTGAAAAAAATAGCTTTTGTTCTGTCTCGTATATATTTCCTACACAACTCAGCTCTTTATTAATTATGCACGCTCGCCAGTTCTTAGATCTGATATTCTTTTTGTTATTAGCTTTATCGAGTTATTTAATTCATTAGAATTGTTAGGTCCACTACCTAAGCCTAAGAATTTGGCGAAGATACTGATTTTATATGGAACGACTGCCGTTAGACCCCCACAACCTAGAGGAAAATGTAACCTAGGGAGTAGTTTCTTAGGTAAGACTAGTAGAATCCCGCGGCTTCGCACGCATGAGATTTGGGCTTTTAGTAGCCTTTATTTCTCTGTAGACATGGAATTGTTTCTGTTTAAAAAAAAAAACAAAGTTCCGGGTCGTAGATGCAACCATAGAGCGATTCAATTTTCGTACAGCGCCATCTATTGACCTTTACAGGAGACAACGTATATGTATTTTATTTATATTACATAAGAAATGCGTAATTATTTTATGTTACAAAAAATACGTATTCTATGAAAATAATAAAAATAAAATTGCAAAGTCCCCCGAAGGGGAAGATATTGCCCCCTAATTTTAACAGTTTTTCATTTTTTACGCAGAAACCCTCAACATTTACGGGATAAAAAGTACCCTATATTCTGCTCTGAACAGTCCTCTACCTACCAATGAAATTACCGTTAAAATCGGTTCAGCCATTTCAAAGATTAGCCCGGACAAACAACAGACAGACAGACAAAAAGTTAAAAATGCGTATTTAGGCTTTGGTAACGTGAAAATAATAATATGAGCTTAAGATAAAGGCTTTATTTTGAAATCACAGACAGACAATTCAATTTTATTTATATGTATAGATGTATAGATTACACATGTTTCGGAATTCAATTTCTTAAACGAGCGTGTTTCCTCACGAATTTCTCCTTCAACGCTGAGCTAAAGCTACAAATATGTACATAAATCTGAAAACACGAAATCCTATACGTGCCAAGATTGGATTAGCTTTGAGCCCCTAACAGTACCTTCTAATAAATCATGATCAATTAAATTCAGAATAGTGTGAATGGAGCGTTGGGTAATCTTCTTGGCAGTAAAAACTTCAGCCAGAAGGCACAGCTCGCTAAATACAATGCAGTGCTGGTCCCAACGCTTACTTATAGAAGCGAGAGCTGGGTATGGCAAAGAGAGCATAAAAGTTGGATAAACGCGGTAGAAATGCGAGCGTTGCGAAAAATTTGTGACGTAACGCTTATAGACCGTATTCGCAATGATGATGTTAGAAACAGAGTTGCTCTGAAAGAGAGCGTCGGTGTTAAAATAAGAAGAAGCATGCTCCATTCCTTCAGATATGTAGAAAGAATGCAGGATGAAAGAATGACGAAGCGGATATACAATGCAAAATTGGAAGGGTGTAGGAGCCGAGGAAGGCCAAGACTTACCTACCATGACCAAATTGGTCGTGTTCTATCAGAAGGTGATGTCCTGACATCACCCTAGACATCCCTAGTAACCGGAGAACGTGCATGAGAAGAGCAATGAATGTTAAAGAAGCGAATGAGGTATGTAAGGATCGAGTCACGTGGCGCTCGGTTCTCTCTGCCTACCCCGCAAGGGATTTGACTTGAAGTTGTAGATAGATAGAAATTAAATACAGTCAACACTACACTACATATTTAAAAAGTTGTCCTGGTAACGATATACAGAATTAAATTATATTAAGTTAATATCAGTTTATTTTTTTTCTTTTTTGTTTCAGTTTAATTTTTAATTATATTAAGTTTGACGAGCTCGGTGGCTCAGTCGTGAAAGATGCGACTTTGGCACCAACGTTCGTGGGTTCGATTCCCACCCAAGACAAACATTTGTGTGCATGAACATGTCTGTTTGTCTTGGTCTGGATGTTTTAAGAGAGGTAGGGCGCATCAAAGCAGACCGCCTGGGGAAGTATCTCTACCTCACAGAAAACCGCAGCCAAATAACAACTCCCTAGAGGGTTGTTATGTGTGAGTGAGGTCACCAGTAAGCTCCTAAGGAGGTTCTGTGTAAGCAGCAGAGAAGGCATCGCGCGAGTGATATATGTTACAAGTGTTAATAGGCTACGGTAACTTCCTTACATCCGGTGGACCGTATGCTTGTATGCTTCCTGACTATGTATAAAAAAAATCAGAGTTTTCATCAGAGACTATTTAACGGAACAGAACAGTTATTAGTAATTTTTCAATCAGTTTGATATTAATATGGGTATTGTAGCGATCGATTTGTACTTGTCTATTTTGTCTTTTTTATCCTTCTTGTAGACTGGCTTTAAAACGATTATTCTAAGCGCACCAGAAAATGTCGGTTCAGTAATTGATAGGTTGACAAGGTAACGGTAAAGGTAAGGACATTATATCAGACTGTAATACTTTAAAACTTTTGTTGGGATTTTATCATATCCTACCGATATTACGCTTGTGAGAAATTATATTATGTTAAATATTTCGTTGCATATATTGGATTGTAGGAATATTCTTAACAGAGACGACTATTTACGATGTTTGATTTTTTGTGCTTGTCTTTATTGGTATATACTAATAGTTTGGTAGGTGTTATTATCCGACAATGCCAAGCGATTAATTTCGCCACTGGCAATAGGAATTAGCCTACGTTTCTTCATGTTGGTTCATTGATATGTATACGAAATTCTCATATAAATATTGTAGCAGTATTGCAAGCTAACGTTCACGCCAAACTCTGTACCTAAATGGATCGAAATGGAAAGTCGACAAATCGTCAAATCTGTACCATGAGAGAGACTGTCAAGTCTGGTGTTTCTTGTGGGTATCCTTCCCGTAATTTTGCAATCTTGCAAACGGATGAACAGATTTGAAAATTTGGCACACAAACATATAGTACTTATTGCAAATTGCTAACCTACATTTAATGTCTGAAATATTTAGAGTTTCTGAGTCCAACCAAAGTCCACGCCGACTGAAGTGGTCACGAGCAGCGACTAGATATGAAAATGAATGCGTAACAACAACAAAGTAAGTAATTATGTCATGGACTTATTCTATTTTAAGACTGCACCAGTTTTTAAAGTCACGATATTTTCAGAGCTAATTATAGATATTACTTGGAGTGCAGAGGTATATTTTTAAGTTTCTTATGTCCTCAACCACAAAGTATTTGACTTTATATTAGTAGTATTACCTAGGACAGGTAGGCTTTTTAGGGTAGGTGCCTCAAGAGGTGAAAAGAAATCCTTATACGACGATGGCGGGTACAACTATCTATTTGTCTGTATGCCAAGAAATTCAAATCCAGTTTTGTTGTTATACCATTCAGTATTACAAGAAATCAAGATTATAGGTAGTAATAGTATAGTATATTGTTAGTAACTTAGCAAGTGGGGACTTATGGTTGACCTGGGGTAATAAAATATGGCAATGAAAAAGATATAGCAAATACTCGGAAAAAACTATCTCTCTACTAACTATCTATCTAACTATATGCCTATTTCTTAGATTTTCAAGAAATCACAAATTAAACTTTAGGGGCGTACCCACTGCTGTCCTAGTATCATGCCACTATTATATGGTTTTACTTAACTATATGTTCAATCTACTTATTGTAACTATGTTGGAAGTTATGTAAGGTTAAGAAAGAAAGTACTTAAAAAATTTAAACAATTTGTCCAAAAAATATAATTAATTCATAACTAAGTACTTCAGCGAACTGACGAGATTTTTTGGATTACATAGGGCAGAAAATACGTTCCTTTTGTACATTACGAAATTTTAAAGATTAAAATTGAAGATAAAAACAAGAATATGTAAGTTAGGGTGTAAGTGGCTCGAAGTCGAAGTCAACTTCACCTATACGCGGTGCACCCTGTTAGTTAATGAACGAGGCTCTGACGAAACAAAAAGGTCATGATACGGGTGTTAAATTGTACAATACCCCAGGAGGGTACCGGCATAGCCCGAGAATCCGTCTCTGAGCGGAGCGAGCTCAGGGGAGAGGCAAAGCTCCCGACGGCAGTGCGTTCATTTGATCACAATCACGTCTTGTCTCCCGCTAGCACAAGCAAACAGCGGGCTGAGGAATGCCAGTTCTCAACCTTAAATATTTGCGGACGTGTGGATAGTAAGATTCGAGAAGATTAAGAAAATTTTTGAGACGATGGATGACAGAAAAATTGATATATTAGGTGTAACAGAAACGAAGAAGAAAGGCCAACGACCACTCAGTATTGTGAATACTGGTCCGGAGTTACCAACTCTGAGAGAGGTAGCAAAGGAGTGGGAGTTGTATTATCAAATAGAATGAATGACTACGTGAAAGGTTATGAATGCGTGAGCCCCAGGATCTTTTGGATGGGGTTAAAACTTGGCCTGACAAAAGTATTTGTCCTATGCGTTTCTCCGGACTCCGGACATATCCAATGCACAAAAAGTCAGGGAGGAGTTCTGGCACAATGTTAGAGATGAACTTGGAAAATGTGAAGAAAATGAGAGGATAATTATGCTAGGTGACTTTAATGGATGGGTGAGTGTACTTCTTGATGTATATGAAAGGATTTTAGGAAAGTTGAATGAAGGAGTGAATGAAAATTGTGAATGTTATATATATATGTAGAGACGATATTTACGGCGACTGACACTATGTTCAGTCACAAAAAAATCCATATGTATACATGGCAAAGGCATGTAGACAGGAGTATGATAGATTTTGTGATAGTTGATGAACGGTTGAGAGCGAAAGTAAATCCAAGACGAAATATTTGTAATCAATCCTTTGGCCTTTATTTATTTTATATTCTTTACACAGAAAAGGCAATCTTAGGGTCAATTACAATTTCATGCCAGGCAATATCAATAACATGTACCATGTTGCGAAGCGACATAGAAATTAAGTGGCCCTGATAACAAAAGCTAGATAAATTCACGCAGAAGAATGAGGCCAACAGGACAAAATACAATTATTATGTTATATCTTTTCCGGGCAATCTATTGATACGTCTTGTAGACAATTGAATGAGCCTTTTTCACCTCAATGATAACCCGTTACCGCTCTCACTGTTCGAGAGTTCGTATATTGGAATCCTGATTCGGTATATCCAAAGAGTTCATGTCAGGAAGTCATTTTTTATTATTGTGATTGGTAAAAAGTAATTGACGCGTAGGTCCATCGTCTACCTGACCCGTAGGTCTGGGATCACTTCCGCCGTTGACCTTTGTGTAGAACTGGTATATCCATTATGGTAACTTACTCAATCAATAGGTTTGTCATACGAGCTGCGAGATTCCTGCAATTTAATCATTCCGTCAATCTTCTAGAATGTTGCGCAGTTTGACGTTTGTGAAATATGGGCGTGCGTACGTACGTTATAACTTATTTCGTAAATGAATACCCTAAAAGTTATATAAAAAATAGGTAATTTAATACAGAAGAGCAAAATACAGGTTCAACGGAGTGAGTAAATAAGCAATCTCTCAACCGATTTAATTAATATTTAGAAATTGTTGCGAATGAGGACGTAGTGGTATTTTTCAATAACCTAGACTATACTAACTAGGCTTGAAGATGAATCATGATGCATGAATCTGCAAAAAGATGACTCCGCAAAGCCAGAACAAAAATGATTAACATACCAGGAATATACAGACACCAAATGTCAGTAGGAATTGGGAGCGAGTATGCCTATCGAGGACACACAACAGTTGGAACTCGGCAACGAAAATCAAACAGTGCAGGTCAAGTGATGCATTGCTTGAGCCTAAGCAGCCTTTTCTTCTAATGAACAACCTTATGTGGCACGCTGTCGGTAAACCTTAAAGATTGAGTCTTCGAAATAGGGTGGGCTGCCTGTTATACGAGTATATACGACTGATACTGTGCCACTCACGGAGAAGTCGATAAGCTAACAAGTCTATAGAAAAGACAAACCTCGGTATCACTCTGTGCGTCACTAAGCTATGTGTGGATACACTCTAAAACTCGTGTTAAAGATGTAGTTAAAGTCATTGTCGAAAGGAATTGGAGGTGGGCGGACCACATTGGCCGTATTGACGATGATCGATCGTGGAGAGTTCTGGAGGGGCGATTCACTCCTACTAGATCAAGAGGTAGACAACCCAAGTGATGGGTCGATGACATCAAACAACACGTAGGACATAATTAGATGAAAAGAGCATAAGATAGCCAGCATTAGAGAATGCCGAAAGTGGGCTATATTCAAACACGGAGACAACAAAGCCCGTATTGATCAATTTATTGTTGATGAATCTGCGGGCCATTGTAGATATCAGAAATTGTTAATAATAGTGGAAATATGTACATAATGCGCTAATATTATTATCTGTTCTGCTGTTATAATATGTCCTGTAATGCTATTATTCTCGTAAATCTGTTGTCATACATTTTGCTTTATCATAATATTATAGCCATGCCTGGTTTATACTGATATTATAGTCGCACGAATTCACTAGTATTAAATAAACGTTTAACATAGTAGTTATAAAACATACTTGAGTACGCCCGCATAATCGTTGCGCTAGTCGTGTGTGCTTTCTTCGCGAAATGTCCCCATTACATAATGGTGTAATTGCGCCCACACGCGCCGCGTATGGGAAATACTTTGTGACGTCAATTTGCTTTGTTAGGTAAAACTCCGGTTACGTTTCGCCATTAATCGGTAGTATATTTGTTTTATAATTGTATATTGTATACATTGTAATTTATTTATTCGTTTTATATAATTTTAAATACGTAACTGTATACATATATTCTAAATAGGATAAATTTTCTTGCCAAATTTGGAGTAGCTAGCCTCATATAGCACGCAAAGTAATACTCATGTTAATGAAAACATTTTGAACCACTGATCAGACGCCATGTTTTCAGCGTTGCCTGAAAACCATTACTTCGTAAAAGTCAAACGTCTCATCACTCTCATCAAATTTGGGAAAATAAAAAATCGCAGGGTGTCGGGTTCAGATTATTGATGGGTTTACCGTTTTTTTAGTGTTTTGTTTTATTAAGAGGAAAATTAATTATTTAGGTCCTAAATTTGGCCAGATGTGAAAGAGTAACGTTAGCCTATAGATACTTACAATACAAAGAGTATTACTACTACGTTGTTACCCTAGCTGTTAATACAATAATGTCCCATGACCGTACTGATAATGCCAATCACTCACACAAATACGACAAGTCATCAAAGAGTCATTGTATTGGCGAGTTGGTTATATCTCTTTCTGATTGTATGTGTTATTCTTTAAAGTTGAGTTGACAGTAGCTTCCAAAAATTTGAGAGAAACTGTGGTCAGTGTTAAAGTTGATGATTCACTGTTGAATTAAGAGCATATGTAACATTGAAGTCATCACTGAATATCAATTATACTTAAATATCGCCAAGTAATTGAACAGACTTATGCCAAGACTTACCTACCATGACCAAATCGGTGGTGTTCTATCAGAAGGGGTTGTCAGGAGTCTTAGAAAACTGCGAGCGTGCATGAGAAAAGCAATAAATGTTAAAGAAGCGAGTGAGGTGTGTTAGGATCGAGTCACGTGGCGCTTGGTTGTTTCTGCCTACCCTGCAAGGGATTTGGCGTGAAGTTATACATAGATATATAGAACTGAACAGAATTATAAGCCCTCACGTAGACCGCAGATTAGTAAATTAACAATGAAATAATCTACTTACGATGCGGTTTGTAAATTACATAACAACAAAACGCAAATAAAATGTCTCGCCTTGTAAAATAGCCATCAAAAGTACGCCCTCCTTATTAAAATGCGTTCTCTTATTGTTATTGTAGCATTCTTAACACATAATAACATCACGACCTTCTGAAATCGAAAACAAACTGAGTCATTCGGCAACATTCACGTGACTCTATTCAGCTGCATGCAAGCAACAAACCATTGATGATTAACAAAAAATATCTTGACAAAATATATAATGTTATGAAACCAAGTTAAATTTGTGAGTCTGTCATATTTATGTTTTATTGACGCGGTTATATAAGGCGCACTAATAGTTTTGCGTAACTAAAATATATAAAATAAGTTAGGCAAAGTAAAGTATTTATTTGTCTTTCAAAATACTCATGTTAATAGATTTTTCATTCGTTCTAACCATTTTAGAAAACACGATGAAAATAATTTTGAACCACTGATCAGACGCCATGTTTTACGTGTTGCCTGAAAACCATTACTTTGTAAAAGTCAAACGTCTCATCAAATTTGGGAAAATAAAAAATCGCAGGGGTTCAGATTATTGATGGGTTATAGATCTACTTTTTCGGAGCTAAAAGTAGCTGTTTTGTTTACAGTGTTCGAGCATACATCGTCATGATCGTCGGGAAGAGACCAACATGTGAATGGAACATAAGTTCCACAGGACAAGCGCACAAATTTCTCGCCAATTCTGCTAATTTCGACTTTGCCTTTGCGCGGTCACGCACTGGTTTTTGCACATCTAGGTAAGCATCCTGCTTACGTTGAGACGCATCATCCTTGCAAGATCTCTCCAGCTGCGGTCGGTACTTGCCACGATAGGAATGAGTAGTTCTATACCCTGCAGAACAATGACAGTGTCGACACAGTCCCTGGCATCATATATTAAAAACAAACCTGCTGCCATGTGTACGAAGCGAAAAAACTGCGCATTCCAATCTGTTGACTTGAACTGCCATACATGACGAGTGCCTGTTGGGCACGGTTGCATTGAACGTATGATTATATCAAAAGTGATTTGAAGACCCAAGGTAGGCACTAACAGATAGTCAGCAAAAGGTCTAAAAGAGATGATCAAACTTCCACATGCGGAACTCGCGTAGGCGATGAAACTAGCTCAAACTAAATGCTAACGAAAAGTCGTAAAAGGATTTTCCCACTAGGTCAGTTGAACGCTCGACATGGTAGGCATTGAAATCACCCGGAACTGGAGAGTTTTGTTGGAGTATACTGTCAGTCACCGTTTGAATGTGCTGGACAAGACACTTAATTTCGATATCACTGTTGTGGGACCGGCAGAGGCATGAGTAGATATAGATATAGTCCTCCAAATCTGCACGCAACCATAAAGTAGACAGGCTCTACTCTTCAAGACCGTCAAGCTGTTGGTAACAGATATTACATAACGTTATTCACGACACTGGCTCGTGGTACAAAGCTATGTTAAGTTTGTACCCTAGGTGTAGCGTGTATCCGAGTCTCCGTGGATGGCGTTGATGCATTGAAATGCTCCGACGTTTTTTAGTTCAATGGAGAGCATGGGCTTGTTACCTACCTAACGTTAGCTGCATAGTACTCAGAATACGTTAAGCGGCCCGATAGATGGAATCCGTCTGGCTCATTATTCTTTAATAACATGTTGAGGAAGGGAAACTTTGGGCCTCTAGCGTCACCAAACGCTACTATTCCACGTCGATTTTCTGTGAGAGGATAGTGCCATCCCGGATGAGCCAGCCCAATTACGAGCAGCAATTTAGTCTCGCTGGCCGTTTGTCCAACTAAACACTTTTAATTGAATAGATTCAGTCGCGTATTGGCAAAATTATACTTAGACGTGATGACGAAATTTTACTCAATACCTTGACATTAGAATTGGATTGTCATTAGATTTAATTTTGTGAGTACCCGTACTGGAGTGTAAGCACATTATTAAGCTCTCAGCACACTGGTAACTATCGAGAAGCTTGAATAATATTCCATAATAAGATAAAATTATGAGAGAGTCGTATAACGATGTAACCGCACCTCTCCCGCGCTGTCACCGTGTCACTTTCATAATGCAAGTGCATTATACATCCATGCTAATATTTTAACTGTGAAAGTGTGTATTTTTGTTCATCACGATATGACAGAGCAATGGATAGACATGATATTTTGGACAGAGATAGTTGAAGGACGGGAAAGCGTAACAGGCTATCAGCTTTTCCCCAAAAAAAAAATACCTACATTTTCCTTGCAAAAATTTATTATTTGTCAATATGACCCCGCAAATCCTATAAAAATTATGAAAGGAATTGTATGCTGAAAATTGCATACAATTTCTTTCAAAACAGATTCATTTTTTTTTAATTTTTTTAATTTTCGAAACTATTTCAGCAGGTAGAACCTTTAGTCAATTTAAGTACAACCTCGTTTTTCTCTAAGTATAATTAGACAAAAATGAGGTTGTATAAAAAAATATAATTCCTCTCTAATATAAGACTTCATAATTATTCCTTACAATGCTAGCAGAACCAACCTTTTTCGCTTGTCGTCGCGTTGCACATTTTTTCTTCTCTTTAAAAGGCTTATAATACATATAAGACGATGGAATTAAGAAGAAATGTAATATACGAAATATGTAATTGTACAGTACAAAAGTTCATTTATTCCTACAAAGAATCTCTTCCAAAAAGATGCATTCAACGTTTCAGTATAATAATAGTTACGCTGTACTTTGAGTGTGTCACATACCTAATATTATTTATCGCGAAATGGCGAGGTAAAAGACAACTATAAAATAATATCTGAATACTTTCACGGCATATGGATATAGATACATTAAAAAATGCTATAAATGTATGTCAGGGTGTAAATAATACTAATGGTATTCCGTATTAAACTGTGCGTATGTGTATTTCCTAGCATAGATATATCAATCGATTATTTAATGATTATGACTAGATGTCATTTATCATTACATCCGTCTTAAATTAAAGCATATTCAATTTTGTAATTAAAGAATCATAATATTAGTTTTGAGGAGCTCGATGGCGTCAATGCCGTGTCAGTTTAAATGAACACGCAAGTTAAGTAGCGTCGACTGTAGCTAGTCTAGGGGAAGGGTTTAGTCATCTCGTGTTCGGAAGGCATGTTAGTCGACAACCTGCCTGTTATCGAAAGATGATAGTCGTCACCTCACTCACACGCCGGAAACACAACGTTGTTATTTGGCGGCGGGTATGATGATATGAATCTAGAAGCGAATGAGGTGTGTGACGCTCGGTTCTCACTTTCTACCCCGCAGGGGACTTGACGTGAAGTTATACGATAGGATATAAGAGTCATTTTGTGTTGAAAACACGAACTGACATGACGTTGTTTAATGTGCTGATGGTAGTTGAATATTGTATGTTCTTGAGGTACTCAAATTACGGTATAGTGTCACTGACAGAGACAAATGAAAAACAGGCTCTGCTTGCTATAGATATTGTAAGGTTACAAGGTAAAGGAAAGATATTTAATAAAATAATAAGAAAAAAATGCCAGTTTAAATTAAATAGATACGATTTTGACGAGCTCGATGGCATAGTGGTTAGTAATACTACTTTGTCACCAACGCTCGTGGGATTAATCCACACAGAGGACAAACATTTGTCTGCATGGACATGTCTGTTTGTCTTGGTTTGGGTATTTTTAATACAGGTAGGGTGCATCAAAGCAGCCTTGTAGAGTTTTTGTAATCCTGCGAGTAAGTGATGATACCAGTAAGCTCGTAAGGAGTTGCTGTCACATTCATCAGATGCGCCAAATACTTGTATGCATCCCGTTGTATAAAAAAAAAATGTGAGTGAATTCGACGGAGATCTTTTCGTGAATCTAGTCTGGGTAGGCCAAGGTAGAACTTGAGCATCCAATTATATGGAAATTATAAGCGTTCGTTAGACACAATTCTATCAGTTAAATAGACAAACAGATAGACGAATATTGTATGCTTATGTAGTATTTTTTTATATTATTATTATGACAAAGAAGCACACGATCTGCTTGATTGTAAAAATGTAATGTAGTCTATGGACACTTGCAATAATAGGAACATAACAAGTGCATCGCTGATTCTAAATAACGCATGTGTCCGAGGAAGAAAACTGTATCATAATTATTATCACCCCAAATCTATCGACAGCTAGAATTATATACCTACATACATAAGGCTTATTATGTCTCTGGTATTTCCTCTGGGTTGAAGGGCTGACGGCAGTCTCTCTATGTAACAATTAGTTCCTTCAATCTTAGTCTTAGGTAGCGTACTCCGTCAATACTAATGGAATAGGAAACAAGATAAAGCTAAAAAGAAAATAATGTTCAGACCTTAATTACCTACCTAGGTATTGTTTTCAATAAGTTTCTTTTATACTACGTCGGGAGGCTTACAAGCATACGGCCCACCTGATGTAAAGCGGGTACCGTAGTCTATTAACGTTTGCGATATATTCAGTATCACTCGCGCGATGCTTCCTCTGCTGCTTACATAGCAGCACTGGTGACCTCACACTCACACACAGGAACGCAACTACCCTCTAGGGAGTTGTTATTTGGCTACGGTTTTCTGTGAGGTGGAGTATTTCCCCAGACGGGCTGCTTTGATTTAAAAGACACTTGATGAAGATCTTTTGAAATTATTTATTTCATGTTACAATATATTTTACAGTGATTACATATACCAAACTACGTAAAAGTTTATCAGCAATATTTTGTTCACCCGTATAATATTTTTTTATTAGGTTCATTTCGTCAAGTTACTTATTTATCACCCGACGTGTTATAATAATGCATTTTACAAAACTATTTACATACACGCATACGGCCCACCTGATGTAAAGTAGTTGCTAACACCCCTGTTGTTAACACAGTAATTCCTTACTGGCAACCTACTCACTCGCAGGAACACAACAACTCTCCAGAGAGTTATTATTGGCTGCGGTTTTCTGCGAATATGGACGCCCCCAGTTGGGCTGCTTGATGAGCCCTACCTCACCTTAAAATATCCGAACCAAGACAAACAGACATGTTTATACACATAAATATCTGTCCTGTGTAAACATCAAACCCATGAATATTATTGAACCTCTACTGTGCTACAAAATTGTACATTAGTATTGTTGTTCCGAACAACTTTTCACAATTTAAAATGTTTTGTTTACATTTTGCATCGCTGTAAACATCGAGGTAGGCAATCGGCAGCAGCGGCCATGGCACGCAACAGGCAAGTGCAGCCAACGAGACGCAGGGGCACGCGACCCGGACCTGCTCATTATACTGTAACGTTGGTTTCCGGAACATTATGTCATGATACATTGATGGGGTTGAATAACTTTGGTAGTATAATCATTGTAGTACCTGCTAAATAATATTATAGGTACGACTTGCCGTTTGACTGCCATGCAGGCCACAACCTATGATTAAGGCATGCATAGCAGCAAATGAACGTAACTGATCTGTTAGCTACTCCTGTTTGTACCTTATTGCAGCATATTATTGTTACATAATATGTGTATATCTCCATTATACAAATTACTAGCTGAAGCCATCTACTTCGGCCGCGCGTATCCCATCAGAACCGCTTTTTCTTACTTTCTTTCTTTTTCCTTACCATCTAATAGTCATATCGTGATGTCGAGTAATCATATAACCTTCCTCAAGAATTGACCTATGAAATTATTATTTTTTTGCTGCTGGTAGTTCTAGAGATTATCGCGTCCAAACAAACAAACTCTTCAGCATTATGTGTTAGTATATACATATTTTAATTATAATATTTTATATACAGAAAAATATGTAGTACAAAGGCGAATACCTCTGGGGTATAGAATACCATTTCAATACCATAGTATTTTATGGAGTCCATAACTCTATCCGTAATGGCGAAGGTACTGGCTGTAACCTCAGACCTCCACAATCCAGAGGGAAAACCAACTTTTTGAGATTGGGTTACAAATGTTATAAAATATAATTACTTGAACGTGCGGGTTTTTTCACGATGTTTTCCTTTGCTAGCGAACATGTGATAATTACAGAAATGTACATTAATTCGAAAACACGAATTTGGCATTCTTTAAATGTGCTCGCCTGGATAATGATGTCAGTTAATAGGTTGGATTTTTATTCACTGCTTGCAATGGGAAAACCTCTTCTCTTTTATAGTCGTTTACACGCTTAGGGTATTAAGTTGGAGAAAGAACATTTGTGACCAGAATCTGAGTAATACTCTATATATTTAGTACCTGTCGTGTTGCCTTTGCTAAGTTGTAAATACGCGAAATAAAACATTACAGCTGAACTATTTATATTTAGATAAAAAAATATATTTAAAAACCTATTACTAACGTGTCAGTGTAAAGCCTTCTAAAGGGTTTTAGTGGCGATTATTACAGCCAATAGTAAGGAATTTGAAATTTAGAAGCCATGATTGTGAACGGCTTGGCTGGCTATGTTTGAAATCGCGAAATAAGCCTCACAAGTAAATAGCTGTGTTTACATAATACACTTAACAGCGATGGTCATTAAGTGAACAAGTGAGTCCTTGGGCAGTGACACAAGGTAGTCTGTGTACTCAGCATCGAGTGTGAGGCTATGCATCTAATGGCATTGGCAAAGTGCGTTCCGCTGCGCGCTCAAAACGGTCATGACTGATGTGAATCGAGTGGGAATCGAAATTTTTTCGCATTTGCAAGTGTTTCGAAACTTTAATGTTACGAGCGATTAAATTCTGTTTATCTGCCAAGTCACACTACGGTTATTGCATTTACAAAACCAACGAACTTAATTGAACAGTTCTTAATGCAAGTGGCAAAAATTAGTTTCTTTTCTGTAGGTATTGAAGAGGTAGATTGATTTTAAAAGAGTTAGGGCGCATAAATGCAGCGCAACTGGTGATGTACCTCCATCTTACAGAAAACCGCAAACAAATAGCAACTGCCCATGGGGTTATTGTGTTCCTGCAAAGGAGTGAGGTTACCAGTGAGTTACTAAAAAGCTGCTGTGTTATCAGCAAAAGTAGTAACACGCAAGCGATACTTTCTATATTGCTAGCGTTCATAGGCTACGGTAACCACTTCTCATGAGATGGGCCGTATGCACGTATGCTTCAACATTAAAATACCGAGGCTTCGGGTCTCGTTATATATTCATCCCCTTTGAAATCAAAACCATGGGTTTTGGGTTCCGGCGAATTTCCTCGAAGAGACTTTTCAGGTCACCAGTGAGCCAAGAGTTGGCGCTAACTTGGGTCAGACATGGTCAGACGCTACGCATTGCTATATTCAGAGATTTCAAGCCGCTAGTATTTTGGACGCAGTGCCTCACGATCCTTAGCCTAGATCGACCTCAGATCTCATTAGACTTAGTCTTCTTTTGAATTAAGTTTTGTTTTTGATATTACTATATTATTTCATATTTTATTGTTAATAATTTATTTATGGTAAGGTAATTGCTATGCATAAACAATTTTCCTAAGCCAGCGTGAAATGGACAGCCTTCAACCGACAAGGATCGTGATGATGGAAACCTATTTACAAAGTGCAAATGGCTCTCCATTATCTTTAGAAATAAATTCAACACACCTTTTTTTATACGTCGGGAGGCATACAAGCATACGGTCCACCTGATGTAAAGCAGTTACCGTAGCCTATTAACGCTTGTAACATATATCACACGCGCGATGCCTCCTCTGCTGCTTACACAGCAACTCCTGAGGAGCTTACTGGTGACCTCACTCACTTGCAGGAACACAACAACCCCTTTAGGGAATTGTTATTTGGCTGTAGTATTCTGTGAGGTGGAGGTACTTCCCCAGACGGGCTACTTTGGCCCTACCTCTCTTGAAACTTCCAGACCAAGACAAACAGACATGTTCATGCACACAAATGTTTTTCTTGTGTGGGAATCGGACCAATGAGCGTTGGTCTCAAAGTTGCAACATTCACCACTGAGCCACCGAGCTCGTCCTAACAATATTACATTATTTATCAGGTAAATATTCGTCCGATTTTCGGGTTCCGTGCAATGGAGTTTAGAACAACAGATATACCTACTACCGCGAATGGCAAATTAGCTTACGGCTCCATAGTATAATTACATAACATAGGAGTCAATATTATTATATTATAACGACTTCGTGGGAAAATCAAATATTTATATTCACCTGCAGGTCTCAGGGCAAACCTACGCCGTGGCCTAAATACTCTGCCTAAGTTCCATCTTAGATTACTATAGCTCAGTAAAATGATATGGGCTAACTTAACTTATAAAATAGGAAGTACGCCATACCTGAAACGAAATTACGAAATACAACTCGGACTTATGACTAAAGCACCTTGGACAAGAAAATAATAATAACACATCCGTCATATTTCCACACCCATACCTTGGCGTGGCCAACATTAATATCTACGGTCATGACCACAACCGGTTGGTTCCTCAAGAAAATAAAACAAAGAAATGTCAACGATGACGACCTTGCGGCCCGCCGCCGTGCCGGGCATTGGCTAACCTACGGTAGAAAGCTGACTTTCTTCGCGCCTCGTCGGAAGGACTTAAAGACAATTGCGTAAGAAATAAAATTGACTTTAAACGCAATGGTGTCCGGCGGCGATGCTTGCTGACATTAAAAACGTTTCCGCTTTTTATGATTTCTTATTCGAGATAAATGGTTCCGCTCAATAGCGTGCACTTGTGTGTTGCCGGCAATGAGGGCAACAATCTTTTCACATCTTATATTACTAATAATTATATTTAACCGGCAAGTGTCGCAACAAGAAAGTATACAAAAACCAATATTTGAATTGGCTCAACATTGGGATTCCTTGTGTCCAGTTCTATATTACTGACTTTTATTAATTATTTCGTCTATTAGATAAGTGAATTAAAGTGTATAATGCAGTAAACGTATAAAAAGAAAGAATGTGTAACCAAGTTTGCATGTGTCAAAGTGCTTATTAGAGGCAAACGGAATGACCCTAAACTTGAATAACTTAGTGTTATCTCTAGGGAAATTCGCGATTATGTACTCGAATTAATCATCGGAGCAGCTCCTTATAACTATAATATTGTATATAAAGACCATCCCAAACCAGAGACCAATCTGGCACAAAGCAGACCTAAGCTTACACAAACCTAATTCAAATCTCAAGATGATGTGCAAGTCAACTCGTGGCGTACTTTTTTTAAAGTGCTTAACGTAATTCGTTTGAGTAGGAAAATCTTTACATATAGGTTTTATATTTTGCTTTCGGCAACTTGCAATAACTACACACATCAAAAGTGTCTAGGGATCAACATATATTTTTGCAATAACTTTTCTCCTGATTGATATTAATTAAAATTTTCTTTAAGGATTCATCAAATAAAGTGTTTTCGTTTGTCTACAGTAACGATAAACCAAGTCACCTTTGCATTAATAAAGAAATTTGCCATTTTCATAATAAAGGGATTTTTGACATTTGAACCACTAACATTAAAGTTCGAAAAAAAGACTGAAATAACAGTTTTCTTTAAAATTTTATTGGGTAACTTAAACAATTAATAATCCGTGTTTCTACCGCGAACACTAACAACACAAGAACATCGGTTTGGCATACTCAAAATGAGTTCATCCAAATCACGCTGTGGAATGGCCGCCCATGTTCGTTGCAACAACAAAAAAAGGTCTTCTTGCGACTGGATACCCTCCATATTCGACAGAGCTCTTCTCTGTAGCATATCCCATGCATGCTCAATCGGGTTCAAGTCTGGCGACTGAGCAGGCCAGGGCATGACATTGATGTTAGCTGCGGCGAGAGTCTGTCTTACAACTCTTGCGGTGTGCGGTCGTGCATTATCATGCATTAACTGAAATAAGGGACCGATTTGCACTTGTAGAGGAACGATGACGTCTGATACAATCATCTCAGCATAAATTTGAGCGTTGAGGTTGCCTCTGATCCAAATCAACTCAGTTCTTCCGCCGATCCAAATACCCGCCCATACCATGATGGTTCCACCACTATAAGGATGGACTTCCTGGCAGGTTTTTAATCGCTGTTGGCGTCCAGGGGTTCTCCAGTGTCGTATACGTCTTGTATCCGGTCTCATACCAAAACGAGACTCATCAGAAAAGCACACGAAACGCCATTGTTCTTCTGCCCAATTTCTGTGTTCAAGAGCCCATTGATATCGAATCCTACGATTGTGCATTGCTATAGGTGGTATAGGTGGTGGTCCCTTAGCGGTCTTCGGGAATGAAGGTTCACTTCATGCAAGCGGTTTCTGACTGTTTGGTCGCTAATTAAGTTCCCTGAAGAGTGATGAAGCGTCACGGCTAACATCATGGCGGTTATTGTTGGAGCTCTTCGAGTTGTGATTTGAATGTATCGGTCTTGTCTCCGTGTGGTGCAGCGATACCGTCCTCCATGGCGCTCAGCTACGGTACCAGTGCTTCGGTAACGTGTCCAAAGTCGACTGATAACACTCTGACTTGTATTCAGAGCTAAAGCCACAGTACGTTACCGGGAACCAGCTTCTATCATTCCCACGGCTCTGAGCATTTCTTCCCTGCTTAAATGACGTCGCCGCTCCATAATAACGTTGGTTTTAATCAGTAGTAGGGAAACAGTAGCACTAATAATGTCTTCAATGCGTTGTATGTTTTTATAGGGAAAATATTGACAGCTGATTTTCATCTTTTATTCGAATTTGATTGACAGTTCCTGTTTCAAATTATGAAATGCACCAAAAAGGATCCATATAAATTTATAAAATCATAAATTTATTACAAAGCCACATCTCAATCTCAAGAAATCCGCATAAATATGCTTGATCCCTAGACACTTTTGATGTGTGTATAACAAACCTCATAAAAATATAAATGTCACCAAAAACTAGCTGAATCCTATCGTAATGTTACGAGTACATTGCTATGTCCACTTAGTCGTGCATTACTTAGCAGGCAGATGGCTCTAAATCTCGACTGTGTAGCGATATATATATGTATATATATATACTAATCGAAAAGTTTACCAATTTTTTCATCATATGTAACAAAATTTTTCTCAACTTTAGTTTAGCAGACATGATTTGTGATGGTTTGCTAAAGACTTTGCTAATTAGAAATCATATATTTTTTGTAATATGTCTAAACATATTGCAAAAAATATAAGATGTTTCTATACCTATACTCTATTTCAAATAATTCTAAATAATGTACAGTTGAGAGAAAACTAGCGGTAGTTCTTTAATATAAAAAAATCTAACCACATATCTAAAGTTGCTTGTAAAGGCAAATCCTTAGCAAACTAACTTTATTATGTGGTTTAATGAAAGTACAGTGCGAGTCCACTGACATTTGACTCTTTGAGGGTTCGTTTACTGTTTATTTAGTTTGCGTCAAGTTTGAATTATTTTTCGGTAATGCTGAATACTCGTATTTTATTTCCACGAGAAGGGACGAACGAACTTGGCTTGAGCAGCAAACAAGCTTGGGGTATTTGATGGTAATTACCATTAGGTGATCCACAAGCTCGTTTGTCCCTTATTTACCGATTCATCTAAAGGAAATATCTTGTAAGCCCCCCATATTGAAGGGATTGTATCGTAACCCCGTAACGTTGAGGGAAGTTGATTCTAATACGATTAGTGATATATGCTGTGTTAGAACACTAATGGCCTATTATATATACAATATATATATATATATATATATATACATTAAATAGAATTAAATAACAGAATGGGTTTCGGGTTCTATCTTAAAAACAACGGACTAGGAATTAATAATTTCTACATGTGGTATACGCATTGCAATAAAAATGGAGTCGTTATCAGAGCCTTAATTATATTTTTTATAGGAAGAAGTCCAAGCTCAGTATATCCCATTTACGAGTATGTAAAAAAAGTGGTTAAATACTCGTTGTATCGGAACTAAGCAAGTGGTACGCGCGCCGCACTCGGCCGGTGTCAGGGTCCGACCACTGTTGACACTTTCACCTCGGGCCCGTACCAGCCTTTACGTCATGGCTGACCGCCGCAATTATATCATCACGAAATCAGCTGAAGATAAGTGGCACATTGGCACACTGTGTTTGAACCGAACTTTTTTGTTATCTGAATCATCTCTTGTGCATACCTCATTTCAGTCTTTGATTGCGAGAGAACTGTGTCAGTGTATCGCCGCCGTTTTGTTGTTTAATGGAATTTCGATATTCTTATTCAGACTTTTACTAAATGGGTACAATGATCTTATTTTATATGTTTGCCTCGTTTCTGTCACTGTGCCGTAGTGTATCTTTATTGTATTGTGATAGTCAACCGGCATACGGCACGCCTGATGTGAAGCGGTCAAACATGGCCAGTTGCAAGGAGAATCGCATGTGCAATTTTATCTCCTCTTCGTGGCACCTCCTCCAAGAGCTTTCTGGTTACTACATTAACACGTAATAACATAACATCTCTTTTGAGAATTACATTTACTTGGCTGCGGTCTTGTGTAAAGTAGACATATTTTTCCAGTTGACGTGATCTTAATTATATATCGCTGTGTCAGATCTTTTGACAGTCTTTTGCTATTTCGCAATTCGCGCCACATGTAGATTACTTATTTTACTCTTAAAATAATCTTAAGCCACTTCCATCCCAAACATCTGAATAAGTATAATGAACTGTACATATATAAATGTTAAGATTCGGTAGGAACAACTCAACTCAAACTTCAGAAATACTAGCAGTAAAATTGCAGATGGAACACCTCAGATACATATGACATGAAGATAAAGATAATTAATGATTAGCTGCAAAATATACGTGGCGTATCTACAATCGTAGTGGTGTTATGTTATAACATAACATATTTAAAAATAGCCAAGTATTTGTTGTTATAGACACTTGTGTATGGGCCCGTATTGTCTTTGTGGTTTCTATTTACTCGTGCGTTGCCTACAATTCGTCATGGGGTGTAAACCATTGTGCAGTTGTGTAAGTCAGAAGTTCACTGCGACCTCTTCAATACAATGTGCAACTCGTTTCGAAACTATTACATTTAGAGTACGTAAACTACTTGAAACATTGGATTCTGCAGATTCAAATTATTATTTTGGCTTACGTTCGGTTTTTTATTATACGTTATGATATGAAGTATTTGCCGTTAATTATGGACAATTGTTGGATCTTGTGTATTGCCACCCTTGCTGCTAAAGACTTGGCAGTAGCTTCCTTATGATCTCACTCAGGAATAGGAGTCTTCCAGGAAATTGTTAATTGGCAGTAGTTTTTTAAAGTTTAAGAAAGGTTTTTTTATAAATGTTCAAAAGGTAGGTAAATGTTCCTTTCGGTTGTGTCTGGTTTCCTAAACGACAAAGTGTTGCACGCGCAGGCGATATTAGCCTCGATCCACCCAAGATATTGGCATGGAACTTTTATAAAGATGTTTTTGAGAGCGTTGGTTAAGATAACCTTAAATGTAACTACGCAATTAATTATACATATACTTCTACGCGTTGTGGACTTTATTACTGTTAATAACAGTAATAAAGTCCACAACAAGTCCACAACACTAATTCACTCACCTGAGTTCCGAGAAGATCTTGTACTTTTCTCTTTTCATTTCCACGTGTTTGTTTAAAATAACAGCCGCGTTTCACTCCTCATTTCACAACACGAGCGCTCTTACAGCACATACGGGGTAAAAGTTGCACATAAACACTGTGTACACTGATAAAATGTCACCGAGAAATCGCCTACGCTGCCGATGCCACCTGCAAGAAACAAAGAATTAGCTTCTACCTGTTATGTTTGTAGGAAAGTACGTGAGAGTGGCACTAAAGTAAAATTTAATGAAGCCTACAATAAAATGAAGATAGTGACGTAACTGCGACGAAACTCAACTGATGAGACAGCGATTATTCACACGGTAATGGAACTATGATAAAATCTTCAAAAAATATAATTCTAGTTGTTTGGAACAGGTAATTATTAAATTGAACTACATGAACCCTTCGCAGGAGATTTCGATACTAACAATCCCAATGCTTTCAGCGACGGTATTTATTTAATACTTTATTGACCACAGTTGGTTCAAAAGGCGGATTTAATGCTAATTGCTATCTCTTTTTTGGGAGTGGAGAAAAAACACGTATCAGGCATGGTTTGGAATTGTAGCTACAGTAACTTAATGGTGAACGCGCTTATTTGTATACCTTGATAGGGATAAATTGCACCAAGTTCAACCGCCAGCGGTATATTTTAGTGTAGATACCCTCAATCTCAGACACAAATTGTTCATGGCCTGTACAATAAATGTGTTCCCGGTGCTGTATTTTGCATACCTGTGTATGCTATAAATTGACAATATATTATTAATATATGCTATAAAAATAAATGACATTGTTGAAAATAGTCGGAACACCAGCATTGATGTCTATCGGAGCAACTATCATGACAAACGATGTTTGTGCTTCCGCTGTTAAGAAGATGGCACGACCTTATCGTCATTCAAGTCTACTTAGAGACAAAGAAGTTTTCCATTAACATCGTTATCCCTTTACCAAACTGCCATCGGGTTGGTAGTGGCAAAGACAGGAGAGAGAAGTTTCTTTAAGCACCTTTAGCGAGCGAACAGGATGCAAGGCTCCCAGAGGGATGACTTGTAAGCCTGCTTACCTATTCAAATCCAGCGAAATCAAATTTCATCAGCCTCTTATTTAACCTCTAGACAGCATTCAGATTGCGTCAAAAACATAAAAATCCTCATTATTACACGCCCAGGTTTATGTCTGTGGCTGTCTTCCCTTGACTTGACTAAGACTGCTATACCGGGCACATCTGTCAATGATATGTTATATTCATCTGGCTGTGTGATTAGCAAATGAGATCAATCTTAGAGCTTGCTGTGTACACTGTATCTGGTATTCTTGTTGGAGAATGAAAGGAATCATAGACCTGAACAAATTCATGAGTACATCTTCTGTGATATTAGAGTGGCGTGGAGTAAGACTCTTTTGTTGCAAAAATTCACATTCATTGTACAAAGGGTGGGGTATAGGGTGTAGGCTCGGGCCGAAAATTAAGTACTTCCCGAAGACCTGCGGATGGTAAGCGGTAAGCTTTTTATCAGGTTATCCTCATTGCCACGTTAACAGACTTATGTCATCATTTATGTACAATAATGTAATAATTCGGAATTGTTATTTATTAAGCTGCCGTCGTCGGGGAGCACTAGGTCTCGTTTCTAGGAAAAAAAAAACAGAAAGGGCGAGCCACAGCATTATCTCTCGCTGTGTCTCTTCCCATTGAGTATTGCAGCTAAGCTGATCAAACTGATAAAATCTGGCTTAGTCCATCCGTGTTCCTTGCCTCTGTATAAGCGTATGCCAGTGGTCCATATCCAGTACATTGATACTTTTCCGGCATACTTTAAATTATGATAGTTAGTTAGCATTCTTCATTCATTCTTGCCAACACTCAGGAAGTGTTAGAACGGTGGAGTGAATATTTTGAGGAAATGTATGAGTATGCCTCGGACGCTGGCAATGAGAGTGAGTCGGATGCTTACTCCACGTTGACGGCGTCCGACGAAGGCATAACTATAGATGAGATCGAATGGTCGAATGATCGAATGCTGTGGGACACACAAGGAGGTTTCCGAAATGGAAGGGGATGTACGGATCAAGTTTTCTCGCTCCGCAATATCGTAGAGAAGCATCTGGCCATAGACCGGAAGGTTTTCTGCGGTTTTGTGGATCTTGAGAAAGCCTTTGATAGGGTTGTGCGAAAGGAACTGTGGGACATATTGCCGAGATATGGGATTGACGGTTCACTGCTCCGTGCTGTGCAGTCCACTTACAAGGATTGCTCAGCATGTGTGCGGATAGACGGTGGCATGTCACCCTGGTTTGATGTCAAAATTGGTGTCAAACAGGGTTGCATGCTATCTGCTAGGCTGTTTATCCTGTATCTTGATAGTTATCTGCAGAGAATAAGGTCAACGAATGTGGGATTACACATGGGTGACCAAGTGGTGAACTGTCTGCTGTATGCAGACGATGCCGTGCTATTAGCAGATACACCATCTAAACTGCAAACACTGGCCACAGCGATGAAAGACGACTGTATGGAGAAAGGCTTACTACTGAATGCGAAGAAAACAAAGATAATGGTATTTGAAAGAGAAGAATCCAGAACTAATGTAAGGATTACGATTGATGATGAAGTGTTGGAACAAGTGGATGAGTTTGTATATCTTGGATGCGCTTTCAGCAGGGATGGAAGGTACACCGCAGATGTGGAAAGACGAGTGAGTGCTGGGAATAGTGTGAATGGAGCGTTGGGAAAACTTCTTGGCAGTAAAATCCTGAGCCAGAAGGCACAACTCGCTATACACAATGCAGTGTTGGTCCCAACGCTAACTTATGGAAGCGAGAGTTGGGTATGGCAGAAAGAGCATGAAAGTAGAATAAACGCGGTTGAAATGCGAGCGCTGCGCAAAATTTGTGGCGTAAGGCTCGTAGACCGTATTCGCAATGATGATGTTAGAAATAGAGTTGGTCTGAAAGAGAGCGTCGGTGTTAAAATAGGAAGAGGCATGCTCCGATGGTTCGGGCATGTAGAAAGAATGCAAGATGAAAGAATGACGAAGCAGATATACAATGCAAAAGTGGAAGGATGTAGGAGCCGGGGAAGGCCAAGACTTACCTACCATGACCAAATTGGTCATGTTCTATCAGAAGGTGATGTCAGGAGCCCTAGAAACCGGCGTGCGTGCATGAGAAGAGCAATGAATGTTAAAGAAGCGAGTGAGATATGTAAGGATCGAGTCACGTGGCGCTCGGTTCTCTCTGCCTACCCCGCAAGGGATTTGGCGTGAAGTTATAGATAGATAGATAGATAGTTAGCATAAACCAATCTAATTTGTCTGTGTTTGCTGAAGGCATTAGATACTCTTCGCTTAGTCTCTGTGTAACTCAACCGTGATATTCATTCCTTAAATTTATTAGATTATTCGTCTTTTCTTACAATCCATATACGGTACTCAACTCTACCCGGCAGACGCTACGTGATGGGTGGCTGGGCCTTTCGCTGTATGCGCTATGTTTCGCACTAACGGGGTGGACTGTTATTCATTGTCTACGGGAGACACTATGACCATGCGGATCATGATTTTGTGGTGGCATGATTTTGGGAGAGAATTTTGCTACACTATACACTGTTCATCTTATAGGTAAACTTTTGATATGTAATAATTTTAACGAGTCAGAAAGAGACAGGTAACTATCCAGTGTCGCGTATCTCTCAAATCCGAAAGAGATAGAATGATCTGTCAAAAGTTGTTTAATAAAATGGACGCAGTATAGATTAGTAGATTGAGATGAGAGACGCAGTATAGATAGTTGCAACCGGGGCGCTTATAGGATATGGATATGAGCCCCGTAAATAATTTTTATATAAAATAAATTCTACCCAGAGTTGTTAGAAAAAAATAGATATTGAAATACATTATTCTTAATAACAAAGTAAAAATGCTAAGTATTCCGGAGAACGACGGTTGAAATTTTTTTTTATCAATCTCAAGATAATAATCATCATCATATCAGCTGAAAGACGTCCACTGCTGAACATAGGCCTCCCTCTAAGCCTTCCACGTAGGACGGCTCCCCCACTCGATGGACAGACGATCTTGTAAAGATCGCCGGGAGCCGTTGGATGCAAGCAGCACAAGACCGATTGCTGTGGAAGGTTAATGAATGAATAAAATGAATAATTGAAACAGTACTAAAAATGTAAACCACAAAAACATTAGTTAGGGTAAATAAACAAATAGCAAATCGCTAAAATAATTACTTGTGATCAATTCACATCGCAATATCCAAACTCTGTCATTACGGTTAGAGCCGCTAGTAATATCCACAATATTTATGGACGTCTATAATGAAATCTGTGCTTTAGTACATTGCTACAATGAGTTTCCTAACAGTATACTGACCATTACTATACTACTATCACTAATTGCCTAAAGATTAATAGAGTTACTTTAATTTTACGTTAAGTTGTAGACTAGGCACTTGATTACAATAAATACACTTATAACATTCGGATCATTGGTATTTTGTTTTTCGTGTAACCAATAATTTTATGTTACAATTTTATAATTTTATTGACGGATACAGAATGTTAATTTCAGTGTTATGTCTTGTAATTGAAAATGATTTTAATTCAATGGAAGAATATTTACATTTTAGTTGTCTTACCTAAGCATTTTGTTTTGGTCTTTACATTCTAGTGTGCTCATATCAGACAAAAAACATTTACTATTTTATTACAAATCTCTAAAGTAAGGAAAGGGAGTGAAACTGAGAAGGAAAAAATATAATAGTACTTGTAGTACTTAGTCAGTGAAAAACAATCGAAGCGGCAGAGGCATATAACAGAGGAATTAAATAAATTTCTTATCGTTTTACAGCTTGCTTGGGGTGTAAGCCTGTAAAAACACGAAATTAAGATACGTTTATTCTGTGCAAGATTTTGAAAATCTTGATTTGATTGATTTGATTCATACATATATAACATACCTAGGTACCTAAATTACGTTTAGAAGGCACATCTGCTAAAGTAGGAATTGTATGGAATTTATTAACCTATCTAATAAGATGGATTGTATGAGCAAACTTAATATCTTGATAAGTTTTGCTCGCGGTTCTGCCCGCGTAAAAATCTCGTTATGATAATAAGTAGCCAAATTTCATTACCATATGTTTAAAGGCTTAGTCGTGAAAAGATAACATATAAACAGACATAGAAACAGAATTGCTTTTGAAATTGTAGTATTAGCATTATTGCACTTCATTTTTTGGGTACAATTTTTATGGGATTATTATCTCAGTGCCTAATGCAATTAAGTATCTACATTTAGATCTTCAAACCGTTTTTACGATCGGTATCCAAGCTAATTATAATACATTAAAATTCTAGCCATTAGACATTCATACCCATATTTATTTGAATTGAAAATGTCACATCTAATAATTGTAAGAAGTAGAACTATTATAGATGCTAATTGGACCAATTTCAAGTTGATAAAATAATTCTTGATATTTGTTATCTAATCTAGATTACGTCATTATAACAATGTTAGCGGAGTCGTTTGAGAGTGAATCGTGAGAAAATAGTTGTGCATTAAGGTTGTTTTAAATTAGACTTGTTATGTTTTACTTTAAAAATTACTTTATCGCAAATTGTATCAGTCGTGCTATTATGAGCGACTAGCTGGTGTCATCGCTTTCTTTTTATACGAGTAGTTCCTTTTAAATCGTATTATTGTCTCGTTTCTTTTCCAACTGTCAGTCACAGAATTATTGACTATAATATACTAATTTTCTTTAATTACATGAGAGCAAATTTGAAAATACATTATAACTATTGCAACACAACGTTACCAGAAAGAAAGCTCGAGCTAGATGAACTTTCCCGCTTTTTTGCCATTCACACCTTTTTCAAGTAAAAGTTGCTGTTTCTGAATAAGTAGATAGTCTGATTTGGGAATTCAAGTTTTGCGTTTGGTTTTTGACATTTTCACGATTGCATGTTGAGCTAGACAAAACATAAAAACAAGATTTTGTAGGTAATTTTATGTCCTATAATCTCATGTACATTTCATATTTCTCAGAACCTCCATTTTATAAAGGTGAACGGTGAAAGGGCTGAAGGGCGGCACGGATTTTTTACTAATGCTAACTTTGACAAGCCATATCTTCTTTGGAAAATTTTGAAGCTACAAAAACAAAAAAAAAAACCAAAATTTTTGTAAAAGGAAATGATAACTTTTTGTACTATAGTAATTTTTATGCATATGCCTTAATTTTGTGAGTTATTTTTGAAAATAGAATTTTTTTTGATAAATATCAAAAAACCGGTTCCACTTTAAACATATTTTTTTTTTCAGAAATACGCCTTTTAATCTGGTAAAACTTTAGGATCATATTTGTAATATTAAAGTAAAGTAATTTGTAAATTTTCAGAACTTAATCTCAATGTGGGTAGTGATGAGTAGTTTCATTGTTGATTTTTATCTTAAAAAAACTCGAAACTCATTTTATTTTCGCCATAACTCCGTTAGTTTTCATGCTAGAGGCCTTTATAAAAACGCATTTTGAAGATCTCTTTGTGTTCTTCAAAACTGATCTGAAGCATTTTCATCGTAAAATGTACCGTTTTTTCGCAATTCAATGTTGAAATCTTTAAATTTTCGTTGATAAAATAAGGCCCATCTTCAATGAGCCATATCTTTGTTTGTATTGGGCCTAGATAAAAAAAACGAAATTCTTTGTTTATTTATTAACTATAATTTTGATTCCTACAGTTTTTTTGACAAAATCAATAATTTTTGGGTGATATGTGAATACCATTTGAAAAAAAATGATGTTTTCAATATAATATATATAATACTCGTATAATAATACTAATACCTCAAAAAGCCTTGATTTTTCGAAAAACTTTTATAGAATATTTTTTGCTTAGAATCGTCTCTTCTATCCATTACAATTTTTTGTTTTGTTTTTTTTCCACTTCCGAGTTAGGGTGGTATTCACCCCTAACAAAAAAGCACATGTCGGCATAGGGTAGATTTTACTTTTGGAGGTATTCCCTACTTACTGTCAAAATTTCAGAAAAATTCATCTTTCTTGAAAAATTAACAGCCAAAACTCTTTAGTCAGTGGCCTATAATAGTTATTTTCCAATTGGTACTCTCTAGTTATCACAGAGAACAAAAGGTAATTAATGTAGTACTCGTACATATATTCTGTCGCAGCTGCTACGCGTTCCTATTTAATGGGTGTTGTGCTCTCACACGGCGCCTATATGTCATGCCCTGCGTTATGTTTAGGTTGTAGATACTGAATTCGAGACTATTACATATTCTGTGGTTTTGGCCGGGCGTGAGTGTAACGTTATTATCAGCGACCTCTTGACAAAGTTGAAAAACAAATTTCCAGTAAGGTACACGCGGGATTTTTGTAATAGATCCTGCTGAAATCTCAGCAGTTGAATCTAAAACAGATAATAATTTATGAAGTCGGTGCACCACTAAGATATATTGGCAACACTGTGATACATTGCCGGAAGCGTATTTTTCCGTCTATATAGTTAAGTTTTAATATATTTGCTTATGCGCTGCCTGTCCAATGCAAACCACGTCCAAATTCTGGTTTGTCCATACATTGCTGGTTCGAGGCATACCTAAGTTTTATTGTTTGAGAAGCGATATCTCGTAATAACTAATTTGGAGATTGGAGATATTACTATGTACAAGTAACACTTATATATACTTGGTGTTCGCGCATATGGTTCGTTGGAATGGAGATTACACCTGATGAGAATTTGACGGACTTTCTTTTATTATATCCTTGCCCTTCCTACGGGTTTATTATAGGGTTATCGTGATTCCAGGAATGTTACCAGCATCCAGTCGCGGGCAAAGAATAAGAAGACCTCATGTAAGTGCGTATTTGTAATAAGATTAAAATTTAGAAATATATAGTTGTGTTGCATTAAACATGTAGCATAACTCAGTAGCAGATCAATTGTTTTTGTATGAATATACAACATCGTCATTTGAAGTAAATATGAGAGAATGCTTGAGCTTAGGGTTCCGAACATCTAACTGAATAACCATTTTTAGTTTAACTTAATCAATATATTTTGTATTGTATATGGTATTTGGTACATGCAAGTGCCTTAACTGCGAAAATTTATTATACCCTACTCGAGCTAAGATTTGATTGCCAAATTTAAGTCAAGTCACTTAATGAGGTCTAGACAGTGTTTTAAAAAGAGTCTATTGAGTAATCTACTCACTGCTCATTTCCTTATTCACTGTTATTTCTTTTGACGTGTGGATGGTTACAATATCAGTTATATGAGTTACAGTATCTAGTATTGTACCTGAATATTAAGAACATCTTGTTCAGATGCTAAATCACGTGGGTAGTATAATATATGAGGTGTAGATTATAAATGTCACTAAGGTATCACGTTGCGTACCTACCATTTACATTAGTTATCTTTGCATCTTCCGCTTTGCGTGGGAGACTGTTGAGGGATCTCCCGGTACACCAATTTAGATCACGACCAGCGGGAAGTGTTTTAGCAGATGTCGTAAATGTTAGTGTAGGAATAATTTACTCCTACCACTCTTAGCATGATTGGTGAGCCTTGCCGCTTTGTCTATTGCATATAAAATTTGTATAGCATTCATCACATATAACTGTTATCTATTCACAAAATCTGTTACAGAAGTATAATATATATATATATTATATATTGTATATCATTTTACATCATATGAAACACGTATAGAACCAACGATGAGCAGTTACAACAATCGCACCCCCCCTAAAAATAGTAAGTTTTTAAAAACTACCATGTTTTTATGAAAAAACACTTAAATTGAATAGAATTTGAATAAAATCTCTTTAGTTTTTGAATATTTAGTAAACTATGTTTGTATAAATATTTTATTTTGCAGATGTCAAATTTATTTTACAAATACACTCCTCATACGGTAGATCGACAATGGTCATATAGGGTTTTTCCGGGCCCAGAAAAGTTTTCATACGAAAACTTTTAAGTTGTGAAAAGAACTTCTACCAAAGGACTACCGCATTAGGACCACACCACAGAAGAGGTTATCACAGGGTCGGAAACGTACAAAACAAGGTACTGGTATCCCAAGTGGTTACAGACTACGATAACTGCTTGTAACATGGCAGGAAGCGCGATTGTTTGCTAGTGATATCAAATAAAACCAGTTGAGAATGAGCAAGCTTGCATTGCCAGTAGAACACCTGGCTCGTCAATTATATAACAATTCCAATTTTTTTTCAATTTGTCGGCCATTTTGACCATGTTAAGAGATAGGAACGGTGTTCCTGAACATTCCTATTCTACTTTTTTGAGCTCAATCCGAATCTGAAGTCAAAATTCGAATATTCGAACAAACATATAGATTTCGAATAGGAACGGTGTTCCTGAACAATCAAGCTTAAACTTAAGCGTGATTGTGGTCTTATTCTAGCTTTATTGACTACACGATGTAGTCATTCTTCGTCAATTTTTATTTTATTTTTCGTTTTTAGTAACATAATACTTATAAGATAATTTCATTATACCTTTTCTTCTAATTTATTACACCTTAGTTTTAGGAAATTAACAGTGGTATGGTAAAAACCGTGGTATATGGACATAAGGATTTAATGCGACTGCAATTTTCACTTTTGAGTCTCCTGTACTTTCTTATGTAAAAATCAGTAAGCGACTGACAGACGCACACACGAGTGATCTTATAAGGGTTCCGTTTCACCTTATTGAGTTACGAAATCCTAAAAAGCGACTAGTGCAGCCCTAATTTTTCCTGTGGACAGCCAGTGACTTTCGCCACCAAAACTCATGTTGAGTTTCGCTGATTCGCTGATTTTAAACGAAATAGAATAAAATCAGATAAGTATTCTATAGGCAAACAACCTTCGGAATAAGCGCATGTACTTGTTACTATGTTATGTTTATTAAGTCAATAATTTCAGTCCAACTGGAAGCCAAGGTGAGATTCGCCAATCTTCATGCAAACTAAACTTGTATCACATTGATCGTTTGTCAGTTGGTGCGATTTGATCAAAACCGGAGTAATTCAACTTTGACTGACAAGTCAAGTTGTTTATGTTCTTGTATAATAATTTGACTATATTTTTATCTTATAGGTTACTTATAGGTCAAAAATTACCTTCGGGTCAAAAATATAGTTAAATTACATAATATATTGTTTTAAATTATCAAGATTTTGTAATGAAAGCAAAACCTTACATAACTTACATTACAAGATGAGCTGATCGGTATTAACAAATCATACACTGAACAATGGTTCCTGCAATGTGGTTGGTTGCGAGGGGTCGACAATTAAATTGCGTACAGTGTGTAAAGCTGTAAAATTAGTAAATAATCTCAAAATGACCACATATTCTGTGTAGTAGAAGTATATTTAAAACGTTAGTTGCGCATTATTTTATGTAAGCACTTTGTACATCAATCATCTACGTATATTCAGTAAGCCCTCTTCTTCCTAGCGTTATCCCGTTTCATAATACATTGGAATTAAATCCGGTACCTAAGCCTGAGGAATTGGTGAAGACACTGATCTTGACATGGAGCGACTGCCGTTATTCCTCTTCAACCCTGAGAGAAATACGTACTTAATATGTAAGATAATTGCAAATATGTTTCTTTCGAACCAGTTTGACGAGCTCGGTGGCTCAGTCGCGAATGACGCGACTTTGACACCAACGCTCGTGGATTCGATTCCCACACATGGCAAACATTTGTGTGCATGAACATGTCTGTTTGTCTTGGTCTGGGTATTTTCTATGTATAATAAGTATGTATTTACAAAAAAAAATGTATTTACGTATGTTTATCAGTTGTCTAGTACCCATAACACAAGCTTCGCTTACTTTGGGGCTACATGGCGCTGTGTAATTTGTCCGACAATAAAAAATAAAAATAAAAAAAGTACCAGTCTGAAATAAGCTGGTTATCAACTAGGCTATCACTGCTTATAAAGCCGTAAAATTTGCAAACAATCTACTAATGTTCACATACTGAGTAGTAAAACTTTATCATTATTTTACGCAAGTATGTACTTTCTTTATCATTTACTTTTATTTTCGACAAGTACAGTTTTTAATATCTTAAAAAAACACCAATTGTCACAAATGAATACCTACCGAAAGCAGCCATCTTAATATTACCATTTCTCTTGCTCGTCCGCTGTCGCTCTGCATCATTAACACAATTTTAATATTGAGCATTCTGTTTATTAGCTGTGCTATTGCTACGATGAAAGTCTTTAAATGGACTTCTACGATTTGAAATAAATCTTTAAGGCAGTGCTTATATTTTTTGCTTGCTTTAGAAAACTTTTGTCCATAATTTTACGACTATGAAAGTTCTAGATACTGACTGATATTCATACTGAAAGTTTTTCCTAAATAGTAGCTTCGTATCGTACCAGATCTACAGCGGTACTAAATATATGCTTTATCTATTTATTTATTTCGTTTATTAGTAAGTAATCCATTAAAAATCTCTTGTTTAGAAAGGACATCATATACTTGATGCGTCCGACTGTAGACGACACATAGAATAACACATTAGATGTTGTGACCACACAACCGTCGTCCAGCATGACAAGTCAGTAGTAGTTGGACAATCTTTTACGCTGTGGCCTGAATCAGTAAAAGGATAACATGCATTTAATCCGAGATAGGATCAAGTTTCGGGTCGACTGTCCGGAGTCAGCAGGTATTTGCGTGTTTAATTGCAAAAGGCGGCCTTCGTGCAGCGTCGGCCGCGACGGCAGGACCCGCGGCGATCGCTCACTATTTCTGTACAATCACTCGATTCAAAGCATCAATAATTACTCATTGCTAATGGACCTCCGCTCGCGGCCGTGCATTATGTTCTTCGTCACGATTCGATAATAACATTGAGGTTGCGTGGACCTCTCGATTCGGGACGCGCCGCTACGGGTACACGATACACTACTACTGCCATAAAAGAGCTCATTATTTATTGGCTAAAATGTTTGACAATTTGCTGTTATGCCATCGTCATTATATTGTTAAAGACGCTTTTGACATATTAATTGCAACTTTCTTATATATAAATGTACCTTAGAAGTAACATCCTATACCCAATCCTCTACGAGGTAAAATTTTATTAACTTGACCTTACATGTTGCAATCTGAAGTAATACACTCCTTCCTCATATCATAAGTTACCGTGGCGAAATTTACACACCAGAAAATTAAGGACTGGATAAATGGTGAGTGACACAACATTTTAGTAGAAGGACGATGACATTAACACGTATGGCAAGTAAATAAAAGAAAAACGAAAATACTTGTTAATATGGGTGGCGTCCACATCTCGGCCACGTCGCGTGCGTATTTGAATTGCGCAAGAGTGGTCACACAAACATCCATCACCGTCAGAAGGCCTTGCCCGAGATTCTTCTGCGATAGATTTAACACATTTTAGGTTTACATACATTATTCGATTAAAATAGTACCTATTTGCTGCGTAATGACAAGTTCATAAGCTCTGAAATCATTTTAGATGAATCATATATACTCGTAATTATATATCATACATCTAACGTGGTATTTTTAGACTAGGTACCTATTGGTATCGACTATCTTGTGTCCTACGACGCAAGTTGATTATAATACCTAAGGTACGAAAATCCAGTTATTCTTGTTAATTGTCTCCTAGGTAAAGTTATTGAAATAAGGGTACGATAGAAAAAAGTTAGTGAATAATAGCTAGGTTAAAACACAAATCCTTTAACCTACCCAGTAATGTAGGCCGTATTAGGTACCATAGAGGAAATAACCAATGGAGAATTCAGAAACTTATTTTTATGTGATTTCTTAGAAATTCAATTTACTGTTACGGGTCAGGGGAGTGAGGTAGAACACTGTAATTGTAATTGGCTAATTCAAGAATCATTGACGTGTTGTTTCAGTCGTGTTCATACCTTTGATGCTTTAGTGCGATGCGACAGAAATAGGTGACAATTATGGATATCGAGCAAATTTGTAATAAATCATATACTCGTACATCTTATTACATTAATATATGTAACAAAAGTGAAATAATAACATAAATAATAAATTATACATCTCTCTTGATAATCGACGGAGTTCCCAGACCACCACGCGCAGGTGGGATTTGAGATAATAGTATACTACTTATGTCGCAAATATTTTTTTTACATGATAATTATATAATCCTATAACAATGGGTAACATATTATATTATATTATATTATATTATATTATATTATATTATATTATATTATATTATATTATATTATATTATATTATATTATATTATATTATATTATATTATATTATATTATATTATATTATATTATATTATATTATATTATATTATATTATATTATATTATATTATATTATATTATATTATATTATATTATATTATATTATATTATATTATATTATATTATATTATATTATATTATATTATATTATATTAAATATATGATAAACATTCCTATTCGAAATGCGGTAAAAATATGAATAAATAAGCGTTTTATATACTGTAACGATACTTCCTATTAACTGTCCATATTTACGATCTTAAATTATGTTAAAGTCAGTTCTACTAAATCTAAAAAGTCATAGCATACAATATCCTTATTTATCGATAATATTACGTCAAGATGGTTATGACACCACTATTTACATGTGCCGGAAAAAAGATACAGAGTTATTCAAAATTGTGTGCAAACGATCGACACAAGAAATTGAAATCACATCAATAATTGTCTGTATTTTCTTCATATTACAATCAAAGTAGGCCTATAATAGTCGTCTCTCTCTCATACTGTCCCATCTCTTGCATTTTTGAATGTTACTTAGGGGCCATCCATAAATTACGTTACACGAATTTCAAAATTTTTTGACCCCTAACTTGTCACAGCTTGTCACATTTGTGAGACTCCCCCCTTCCCCACTGTGACGTAATTTCAAACGTAGTGTCACGTAATTTGTCAAATTAAATAGAAATAATGAATACATGGCAAGGCACAGTGCGTCTGGCGACATTTAAAAAAATCGGCCAAGTGCGAGTCGGACTCGCGCACTAAGGGTTCCGTACCATTATCTATAAAAACAGCAAAAAAAACACGTTTGTTGTATGGGAACCCCCCTTAAATATTTGTTTTATTTTAATTTAATTATTTATTCTTAAAGTGAATATATAACTGAATATTCTGTGAATATTTCAAGCGTCTACCTGTTGCCGTTATCAATATCGAGCAAAATTAAGCAAAAAAATCACATTTGTTGTATGGGAGCCCCCTTAAATATTTATTTTATTATATTTTTAGTATTTGTTGTTATAGCGGCAACAGAAATACATCATCTGTGAAAATTTCAACTATCTAACTATCACGGTTCATGAGATACAGCCTGGTGACAGACGGACGGACGGACGGACGGACAGCGGAGCCTCAGTAATAGGGTTCCGTTTTACCCTTTGGGTACGGAACCCTAAAAAGGGCTCTTAGGCAGTCAACGCGTGACACTAGTAGAGCGAGTGTAAACTTGCCCAAACCATTTGAACCTTATACAGTTACATTTGGAATTATTTTTAAGTTTTTCGTTAATGGTTCTCATTTCGTGTTTTAATACTTAGATATATTAGATTTTGAAATGTGATGTCACGAAATTTAGGACTAATGTTAGAAGTCGTCGACCGCGTCTCTCCCCCTTACGTGCGACGTAATTTATGCATGGGCCCTTATCGCTGACGCAATAGTTGAGTAGTAGTCAAATTTATGAAAAGTGCCACACTTTTTAAAACTTTATAACTTTTCAATGGCACAAGTATGAGTTGTATGTATCACATCTGTTATAAACGTTTGATCAGGCAACGCATATACATGGAAATCTTCCACCAACACAAACAGACATGCACACAAATTATTGTCTTGTATAGGAAGTGAACCAACGAGCACTGATGTTAAAATAGGAATTAACCACTCCACCACCGGGACCGTCAAATCTATACAGCTAATAATTTTCTTTACCAAGATCTACCACAATTTTGAATAAATGTTTTAAACGATTTTTTCAATTACCAATAACTAATTAACTTAACGGTCGCAAACAAATTCAATACCTATAATTAAGCGGATATCGCGTTTTCCCAATGGCAATGACACAATTTTATTAGATGGTCCATGCAGTTCCGTGAAACGGGTCGCTTGCTTGTTTAAGTTAAGTTTTGCTAACAATACATTTACGTAACGTGAGACTGCTACACTAGAAAGTGACTACGTATCAGTATTTCACAAAATTGGTGTTTTTGTGAAATTGCTAGTCAGCCAGAATACGTGCAATGACAGCATGAGGATGAACAAATATAATAGCATTTGTGTTATGATATGCAAACTCATACACGGCGCATAGACTTCTCCACAGCTCTACAAAAGTTTGTGTGTGTGTATGAGAAACTGTAGCATATTGTTTATAAAAACAATCAATGAATCTGCGGTTCTGTGGGAGCGCAATAGCTGAACATAATAATTACCTCTAAATGCGCGTGTCTCATACAAAATTAAACAATGGTAATAAACAACAATGTAACAATCAACAAATATGCACTGACTGTGAAAGTACACACATCAAAAGTGTCTAGGGATCAACATATATTTTTGCAATAACTTTTCTCCTGGTTGATATTAATTAAAATTTTCTTTAAGGATTCATCAAATAAAGTGTTTTCGTTTGTCTACAGTAACGATAAACCAAGTCACCTTTGCATTAATAAAGAAATTTGCCATTTTCATAATAAAGGGATTTTTGACATTTGAACCACTAACATTAAAGTTCGAAAAAAAGACTGAAATAACAGTTTTCTTTAAAATTTTATTGGGTAACTTAAACAATTAATAATCCGTGTTTCTACCGCGAACACTAACAACACAAGAACATCGGTTTGGCATACTCAAAATGAGTTCATCCAAATCACGCTGTGGAATGGCCGCCCATGTTCGTTGCAACAACAAAAAAAGGTCTTCTTGCGACTGGATACCCTCCATATTCGGCAGAGCTCTTCTCTGTAGCATATCCCATGCATGCTCAATCGGGTTCAAGTCTGGCGACTGAGCAGGCCAGGGCATGACATTGATGTTAGCTGCGGCGAGAGTCTGTCTTACAACTCTTGCGGTGTGCGGTCGTGCATTATCATGCATTAACTGAAATAAGGGACCGATTTGCACTTGTAGAGGAACGATGACGTCTGATACAATCATCTCAGCATAAATTTGAGCGTTGAGGTTGCCTCTGATCCAAATCAACTCAGTTCTTCCGCCGATCCAAATACCCGCCCATACCATGATGGTTCCACCACTATAAGGATGGACTTCCTGGCAGGATTTTAATCGCTGTTGGCGTCCAGGGGTTCTCCAGTGTCGTATACGTCTTGTATCCGGTCTCATACCAAAACGAGACTCATCAGAAAAGCACACGAAACGCCATTGTTCTTCTGCCCAATTTCTGTGTTCAAGAGCCCATTGATATCGAATCCTACGATTGTGCATTGCTATAGGTGGTACCCTTAGCGGTCTTCGGGAATGAAGGTTCACTTCATGCAAGCGGTTTCTGACTGTTTGGTCGCTAATTAAGTTCCCTGAAGAGTGATGAAGCGTCACGGCTAACATCATGGCGGTTATTGTTGGAGCTCTTCGAGTTGTGATTTGAATGTATCGGTCTTGTCTCCGTGTGGTGCAGCGATACCGTCCTCCATGGCGCTCAGCCACGGTACCAGTGCTTCGGTAACGTGTCCAAAGTCGACTGATAACACTCTGACTTGTATTCAGAGCTAAAGCCACAGTACGTTGCCGGGAACCAGCTTCTATCATTCCCACGTGTTGTTAGTGTTCGCGGTAGAAACACGGATTATTAATTGTTTAAGTTACCCAATAAAATTTTAAAGAAAACTGTTATTTCAGTCTTTTTTTCGAACTTTAATGTTAGTGGTTCAAATGTCAAAAATCCCTTTATTATGAAAATGGCAAATTTCTTTATTAATGCAAAGGTGACTTGGTTTATCGTTACTGTAGACAAACGAAAACACTTTATTTGATGAATCCTTAAAGAAAATTTTAATTAATATCAATCAGGAGAAAAGTTATTGCAAAAATATATGTTGATCCCTAGACACTTTTGATGTGTGTACTTAACGAGTCTGATTTTAAATAAAAAGTGGAACTGCACGAGGTAAAATGAAGTATACAAAAAACTATAATTTAATATGCCTTAAATTTCACCGACACAGTCATTTTGCAGGCAATTACTTAATAATATAAACGTTTACAGTAATTATATAGAACGAAGATTTTTACTCTATCAACTACTACCATTTTAGAAACATTAAAATAATTTAACGTACATCTGAATGTATTGACGTACTTTCATAATTCTTCTCTTTATTGACTGGATACCTACTACAATAGAACTTTAATATTTTTAAATTTTTACTGGCATTTACTGCTAGTTTATCAAAAAAAAACCCCTTTTAAAGTTTTAGTGGCCCTTTATTTATTTCCTGAAAAGACGTCCCCTGCTCCTCCCGGTGGGGTTTCGTCTATACTTCTATAATTTACTTTAAGTAGAATAAAATGTATGTATTTGACGAGCTCGGTGGCGCAGTGGTGAAATGCGCTACTTTGATTGGTGTTTTTAAAAGTGGTAGGGCGCATCAAAGCAACCTGTCAGGTGAAGTACCGCCACCTCACAGAGAACCGCAGCCAAAATAACAACACGCTAGAGTTTTGTTTTGTTCCTGCGTGTGAGTGAGGTCTCCAGTAAGCTCCTAAGGAGTTGCTGTGGCATCGCGCAGCAGCAGCAGAGGTGGCATCGCGCGATTGATACTTAATGTATTGCAAGCGTTTATATGCTACGGTAACCGCTTCAGATCAATGTGGTTCGTATGCTTGTAAGCTTCCCGACATTGTATAAAAAAAATGTAAATTTACGTATATATCATAATAAATCACAAAGAATAACGATGGCGGCTTTATCACGGAATACAATATTATCAACGCGACGTACCATAATCACCGACCCGCCCATGTATATACCTTTATTGTTCCATATGTTCATATCGTCGTTTTTAAATCCTGAATTCGAAAATACTCGTAGTTACTAAAAGAAAACATAATTTAATGATATCCCTCTTGAAAAATAAATAAATTAATGCTTTAAAGCAGATTCAACACAACGCGAACACGGTAAGAATGTACATTCTTACCATGAGAGATTATAATACGAACCTGTTCATATATCGTGTTAGTAATTTGAATTCATTATATTATCTGTCGAGTCACGAACATGGCCGCGTGCACCGCACAGTTATGAGGAGTCAAATGTTTGCATTTACTTTTGTGCAAATATTTTCCACAAATTATTTGACATCAGTGTAATTCACAGTGCCAAACAGTAGAAACTACCATCTAAACTGGAAAGAGTGAGGGTAAAAGGACTGCCTAATGATAAGCAGTTACCGCAGTCTATGGACATTTGCGACACCAGGGGTGTCACTCTTGGGTTGCGGTCTCATAAAATAATAGCAAAGTAATGGTTAGATTAGAAACAGTGAATTGTTTCAACTGCTAGGTTTGGCAACACTATGCCAGCTTAATTTATGTTATTTATTATTTACAACCTTTTATGTTATTGTTATGTGGTGCGAATTTGAACTTATATTAACGTTAAGCCCTTACATTTAGTTATATTAATTATAGTAATAAAACAATCATTTTTTTTCTGAAAAGTCTTTTACTACAATAGATAACACTGTAAAAGTAGATTCGATGCCAGGGGCTGACTGGTTAGCATTGTTACTTTAATACCAAAGCTCGTGGGTTCGATTCCGACACTGGACAAACATCTGTGTGCATAAACATTTATGTGTGCATTGGTCTGGTCTGGTTTTTATAAGAGATGTAGACGTATCAAAATCGCCCGACTGGGAAAGTACGAGTGTCTCCACCTCACACAAAACCGCTGCTAAATAACAACTCCCTAGATGGTTTTTGCCTTCTTGCGAGTAAGTGGAGTCACCAGTAAGCTCATAAGGAGTAGGTATGTTAGCAGCAGGAGTGACTCGCGCGCATTACTTCGTGTATTGCAAACGTTCACGGGTTATTGTCATCGGAATCATTTCACATTTATGAGTTGTGTGCGTGTATACTCACGAAATTATATAAAAAAATATTTAAGTATAATAATATATAATCGAACGTTGCGCAATGTTTAAATCTAATGTACATCCTAACAGATTTACTAATGAATGTCTAGAGTAAATCATAAACGTGAACAAACAGCACATTTGTTTTTTTTAGAAAGCGGTCTTCCCCCCGAAGCAGGGATAAGCGCTAAACTTTTAACGAGCTCGCTGGCTCAGTCGTGAATGACGCGACTTTGACATCAACTCGTGGGTTCGATTCCCACACAAGGCAAACATTTGTGTGCATGAACATGTCTGTTTGTCTTGGTCTAGATGTTTTAAGATACCTAGGTAGGGCGCATCAAAGCAGCCCGTCAGAGGAAGTACCTCCACCTCACAGAAAACGGCAGACAAATAACAATTCGCAAGAGGGTTTTTGTGTTCCTGCGCGTGAGCAGGCATTTATAGGCCACGGCTTTACATCAGGTGGTCTGTATGCTTGTATGCCTCGCGACGTAGTATAAAAAATCTTTTTTTTTTGAGGTGATTTTGTAATCACAATACTAAATTCGACATCTCACAGTTGTAAATTCGGAATATGTAGATAAGTTGCAAACCGGATATGGACCATATGCACGTGTATCGAGTTTTACTAGTTTGGCCAAATTTTTAGGTTATTGAGTGTTTATTTATGATATTGCAGTAATTTCACCGCTGGGACTCTAATGACAGTTCATTAATGCTTTGTGGTGACCGCTGTTAACATTGACTAAAGAAGAGATACAATGGTGGGAATGTTAGGTGGTGTTGTCCCATGTTCGATATTGAGAATACTTCTGCGGCAATATAACATGTTCAAAGGATACCAACCATATTATTTTTATGAATCTTCTTCTTCTTAACGTTATTCCTTATACCTTAGCATTGGTGGGGTCCGCTACTTAAGCCTAAGGATTTGACGACGATATTGATTTTTACATGGAACAACTGCCGCCAGACCTCCGCAACCTAGAGGGAAAACCGGATCTATCTTAGACCTAACGTTCGGACCTAACGTCACACGTTTTTCGAATTATAATTTCTTAGACTTGTTACTGATATTTATAAATGTGTACGTAAGTTCGAAAACACGAATTCAGTGGTACATGCCAGGATTCGAATCGGAGACCAGTTGATCAATAGGCCGGTTGTTTATTCACTGGGCTGTCACTGCTCGATTGTTTTTATAAATGTATGAATTCTAGTATAACAAATGTGTTTTTAATGAAAATATATTTAAAACGCTCGCTGACTGCAAATAAATCATCGTTGCGCAATTTTAATAGATTCACGCCTCAATCATCACGGCACGCTTGGTGTTGAGAAAACAAGATTTCTAGACGGCTCAGGAGGCAAGTTGCACTTCCAAATAAATGTCAAGATCGAACGTAGGTTTATAACGTCGCAATGAGAGTTGAATTGGGACAAGAAATATGCCTACCCATTTCACCAGAGTATACCAGATTAATTGTAAAACAATTTGTCTCGATCGGTTAAAAATTAAGCAAAGAAGAAATATAATCCTATCCACTAGGTATTGTGAACGTGAAAGTTTATATGGATGTTTGTAATTCTATAAATAACAAACGTTACAAATACTTAAATTTATATCTTGGCAGTAAAGTAAAATATTGATTATCTGACCTAATTAGTACAACTGAGATAGCATATAGGCTTTTAGATTCTAGTTGATTCTGTTTGTTACACATTTAATAGAAATAGGACCAATGATTTTCGAATATGATTAAGAGCAATATGTAATAAGCACCTATAGGCCACATGTTAGCCATTATTTATTAAATTGGACTTGCTAACGATATCTATAATGACATAGACACTTGAAGTTTATAAATTTGTATAAAGGCATGCAGATATATTTCAAATTGTTACTGACACGTACCCTCGAAATACAGAACTACGCCATAGACTTGTATTATAATTCAGTCCTAAAACTTCACGTACAATAATTGAGTGTACAATCATTATTTGATAGATTTAAGGTAAGAATGGCAGGTGAACTGTTGCTTTTACGATGTGTTGCTTTTAAAAACAGATTTTACATACTGATCTATGTTGGCAGAGTAGAGAACCTAACTGTATATTTCATAACATCCAGTATATATATATTTATTCTGTGCATAAAAGTAATAATTTAAATTAAGTTAACAATTAAAGCCGAGGAAGTCCAAGACTACCGTGACCAAATTGGTCGTGTTTTATCCGAAGTTGATGTCAGGAGCGTAGCAAACGACGTGCGTGCACGTGAATAGCTATGAATGTTAACTAAGCAAGTGAGGTATGTAAGGACCGAGTCTGTGGCGCTGGGTTCTCTTTGACTACCTCGCAAAGGATTTGGCGGCTAGTTACAGCTAGATAGAAGTTAACAACAAACATGTGTTGTTAAATTGATTATGTATGGAATCGTGCAAAGGTTTGAGAAAAATCTTTAATATTCAATTGCACATGTATCTACATCATTATATCACAGCTGGCCGTTAGAGTATGAGAATGACAGAGTGAACTCACACTCACGCACATGCGACGCCATAATAATGTCATGTATTCACAAAACTTATTTTTAACCACTTCAAAAAGAAGGAGGTTCCCGACATAATTGTACTTTTGATGATGTATGTTATAATGATCTTTTTTCGTCTATAACAAGCCGGTTATTATTTAATTAGGAAACACTTAAGACTTTCACTCATTGAAGTATTTATCTGATCGTGGATACATCAATGTAGTTGGACGTGTATATTCCGGCACATTTTCATTGGTCGCCATTCGAAGTCAGAACTGATTTCCTGTGTTAAGAACCTCTATGAAGTATTATAACTACAGTACAGTACTTACTACAGTTAGTGCTTGAAAAGAGTTTCCAATATCAAAGAAGCAAGTGACGTGTATAAGGACCGCGTATTATGGCATACGGTTCTCTCTGCCTACCCCGCAAGTAACCTGGCGTGAAGATATACATGTGTACTACAGTAAGTACTTAGGCGTAATGTAGATCCCGTCAAGGTTTGATTTCTGTGCATTAATTAGGCAAACATAAGGGCTTTCGCAGATTTACAAAATAAAGAAACAAAATACAAAGTATAAATTTAATATTTTGTCTAGATTAGGTACTAAAGCCTTGGATAAAATTAAATCTTTGATCTGTGGTGTATCCGTTCAGTTTGTATAGTAGTTAATGACTCTGTCAGAATTGCGCGGAATTCCACCATTTAAAGTTTGTAATTGACGAGATAACATTAATGGCGATGACATACATACAAATGTCGTTTACGTTTCAGGTTACATAACCTCCTTTTACAAAACTTTACAAAACAATCCTTACTCATCTCTCTGCAGGAATACGGGTCTATCTCCGGCAAAGAGGTTTAGAACGTACTCTGCTATACTCTACCGCGGATTGGCGGAGGCCACCGTTTTCAAGCCGCCGAAGGCCACTTAGCTCAACAACTATCCCAAATATCATATATAAAGAAAACAGCCGGCGGTTACATGTCTTCCTAGTACGGAGAAGATCGAGATAGATATACAGGCTGCGGTGGACGTTGCTTAACCTACGAGCTGAACGATTAAAGTGACTCGTGCAACGAACCCAACGAGCCCCTTATGACGCTATCGAGTGGCGTTTTAATCGCCTATAATATTTTAAGAGGAGAAATAACTTGTATACTACACTTATAAGGTAGATTAGTATGTACAGAAACTTGAAGTATGTTTAACGACTTGAAGTTTGCCCGATAATATTTTTTTTTTTATACAACGTCGGGAGGCATCTAAGCATGCGCCAATAAACGCTTGTAATACATTAAGTATCTCTCGTGCGATACTACCTCTGCTTAGGAGTTGTTGTGTTAGCACAGCAACTCAATAGGAGCTTACTAGAATAGAATATAGAATAGAATATCTTTATTTGCAAGAAACATGTTAACAATGATGATATGTAATTAATTAGACAATAGTTCTGATATTTCGTTATTGAATAAATTTACATGCAAATACAAAAAGAGATATTTAAATAATTAAAGAAGAAATAATAATTACAAACTCATTCTACTTAAAGTAACTCGTTCCTTATAATAATTACATATTAAAAATTGGATTCCATTACAGATATTATTAAATTATAATAATTAATAAACTTTACAATATTCATATATAATTAAGTCTAAGAAAAAAAAGATTTATCTTTCAAAGAACTGGCCAGAATTGTAAAAACATCGTTCAGTTAACCACCGTTTAAGTTTTAGTTTAAAATAATTTAATAGCAGTTCTGTTATTTCCATGGGAATTCTATTGAACATTGAAGTTACGATAGTAGAGTGCGGAAAGTAAGTAGGAAATTTTAGTTTAGTTATATTATATCTCTAGCTACAAGTCTACGATTTTCATAAAACTACCTAAACAAGTGAGTGCGCTTTTTAACAAAAACACCAACCTCGTATATGTACAAACATGCCAGAGTCATAATTTTGTGCTTTTTGAAAAGTGGCCTGCATGATTATATCGGTCTTGCAGGCCTTGCATCACATACCGCACGAAGACACTTTTTTTATGCAATAAAAACTTTTTGGCTCCATGTTGAATTTCCCCACAGTACAATTCCATATCTCAATATAGAAGCAACGTAGCCGTGATACGCCATGAGAGCGGCAGCCTCCCCCGTCTCTCTCTTTAGCCATCTCAGAGCAAATACAAAACTATGAAGATGCTTACACACATGTTCGGTATGATGCTTCCAGTTACAATTTTGATCAATTGTAAATCCTAAGATGTAATTAGTTTTGGATATTTTTTCACCATTGCATTTCAAAGTTATGTTGTTAGGCCTCATAAAGTAGTTACGAAATTGTATAAATTTAGTTTTTGAAAGGTTGACACATAAATCATTCACATTAAGCCAGTTCCCTACGATTTTATCTGTATTATTTAAAATTTGTTCGTAATCTTTGGTTTTGTCGCTATTAGGGATCATCACTGAAATGTCGTCCGCAAACAGAGCACACTGGTATACTGTCACATCTGGCAAGTCATTAATGTACAAGATAAACAAAAGAGGGCCCAATATGCTAATATACTGGTGTCCTCACTCGCATTCAGGAATACAACACCCACCAGAGAGTTATTATTTTGACTGCGGTTTTCTGTGAGGCTGAGGTACTTCCGCAGACTTTACTTTGACGCACCGTACTACACCGTACCGTTTAAACTACTACCTTTAAAGTTTCTAATTTATTTTTGTAAAAGTTGGACCTTGTAATGAATTAATTTAACTCACTTCCTAAAGTAGTGCAGGTGATAAAACGGCCATCTAGAATACATTGTTTGATATACTTCAAAAAAAGTGGACCAAATGTCTCGATTAATATTTAAATTAACCAATAAACGATCGATGAATAAATAGTTGCAAGAAACACGCATTCCAACAAGTCTAGGATTGATTTTATTACAACAGTCACGGAAACTTCAAAAGTAAACGTCCACCAAACGTAACATATTCGGTCTGTGCTAGGAAGAATGATCGCGGAAGCTGCGGTCACAACTACTCCAGAAAGATTGACGGAGTGAGATTAGAAGAATATTGTTTCATTCTTTATTATTTTTCTTCCAAACGATCTTTAGACGTACGAGTAGCGCTGTCAATCAATGGATTCTACTGAGTCTGTTACAGAAATTTAGTTATTATATATATTCACCATGCAAACAGCAAGGATTGATGAAGAAAGGCAAGAAGAACCGGTGACAATGGCATCTTTAGAAAGGTTACCGATCGAGAAAAAGAAGAATGAAGAAAAGATTCTGTTCGTAGTTTCTATATGGGATAGATGAAAACTGTTTTCTTTATACGACTATAATGGATATTTATCTATCTATATCTTAGCGCCAGTCCTTTGTGGAATATGTAGAAAGAACGGAGCGCCACATGACTTGGCCCTTACACAGTTTATTCGCTTCTTTAATAGATTTAATACCACTCTTTGATGAACACAAGATCAATTTGGTCTTCCGCGGCTACCGCATACGGTTTTTTACTTATATATGGATTTTTTTCTCTCTATTATATATAAATACTTGAATGAAAGCCACTCATTTTGACTACATTATTCCAGATTGGAATAATGTAGATATGTTATTGAAGATTTTTGGAGTAGTGGTAGCCTCTTGAATAAAGAACCGGCCTGTTAACAAACTGGTTGCCGGTTCAAATCTCGATGTGTGCATGTATATGCCAAAACCACTAAATTTGTGAATTCGGATTCGGATTACTTGCTCGGCGATGAAGGAAAATGTCATGAGGATACCCACCATTCCAGGTTAGATTTCAAAAGACGTATGACCAAGAAAGGTCTGGTTTTCCCTCTGGGTTAAGGAGGTCTGATGGCAGTCGCTATATTTAAAATTAATTATCTTCGCCAATTCCGTAGACTTAGTTAGCGGACCCCGCCGATCAGGATGTGGAATAGCGTCAATAATAAGTAGAAGTTATTCAAGATTCTTGGTGCCTACCCCACAAGGAAATTGGCGTGATTATATAGATAGATATACATATAATACCAATAAAAATAGTTAGGTCACCTATGTGAATACCAGAACCTTATTTCAAGGAGGTTGTAAGTAATTAATTTACGCATCCAGACCATCCTCACCTTGTGGGACGAGTGGCCGGAGTCACAGATTCCTTTGTCCGCTGAGGGCATCGACTGAACAGCTGTCGACCTTCACAAATGTGGAATTTGACGGAAGAGAGTCGTGCTTCAAAGATTTCGAGGTCGGTTGCAAATTACAATAGTTTATGTTTAAGTACGAGTGTAATATTCTAGATGTTCATTTATTTTTTAGCTCCCGATTCTTGTGGGGTAGTGGTTTTTCTAATATTACGCGGGAACTCTAGTTATACGTTGCAGTTCACCAAAGATAAGCTACCATCGTTGAAAACGTCATGTGAAATCCATTCGGTAACATTTGCTTGATGCCTGTACAACAGACAGATGGATGGACTTTTATAGAATGGTTGTTTTGGCTTCCGTATACAAATTCTAGTCTGCTACTTTTATATGATATATTACATTAAATATAAGTATATCCTATCAATCAAGCGACCTTCGTATAGAGTGTAGCCTATGAATGTTTGCAATATGGGAAATATCGCTCCCGCGTTGCCACCAATAATCCACAGGAAATCAATATGAAATAATTCCTCTCTAGAAGTTCGCGTTTTGTACCCTTAATATATTTCAAATAAAGTTTAAATAAATAAATAAGTTTTTTTTGTATACTCGTATAATGTATTATTCACTATATAAAGTAAATGTAAAGTTGTGTCCACTTGGAAATATAGGATATAGGAATGTGATCTTTTTAGAAAGGGCAAAAGAGAGCGGGTCATATCACACGAGGTTTTTTATACCATTCGTGCTCAGGAATAAATGTAAACATATAAAGATAGTAGTTAGGATCAGGATTATTTAGTACATCAATTTGTTGGAGATGACATCAATTTGATGACGAAAACAATGAAGTACTTTATCATTCTCAAAAGAATGATTCTTGGAATCGACGTATTGTTTATTTGTATTGTGATTTAGAAGTGGAGAATCAATTTGTTTCTTCGCTATTGTATTGGACGAAAAAACTCGCTTTGTACTTGTATAGAGATAATATCATGGTCGCGATGGTATTCAGTACGAAACAATTGTACTTCTGGCGTAAATTTTATGGATACACTTTGGTAGCAAAGTGGTTAGTAATGAACCATAGTGTTACTTTGCCATCAATGCTCGTCGTGAGTTTGATTCCTACTTCTATTCCATACAATTAATTTATCCTGGGTACTTTAAGAAAAGTAGCGCGCATGAAAGCAACCCGTCCGGAGAAGTATCTCACTTCACAGCAAGCAAATAAGGACTACTTGGAGGGTTGTTGTGTTCCTCCGATTGAGTGAGTTTTCTAGTAAGCTCTTAAGAAATTCCTGATGCTTGCAGCAGAGGTGGCATCGCACGAGCGATAGTTAATGTATTGCAAGCGTTCATAGGCTACAGTATACACTTTACATAGGGTGGCTCGTATGCTCCCGATGTTGTATATAAAAAAATGTATCATACGTATTTGATTTTATTACAAATAAGCGGCATTATTGGTGACTTCACGCGCGTACTCAAGAACTGGACGGAAATTAGTGGAAATTTAGGTAAATCAATTATTATTTCTAAGATACTCACAGGTGAGATGGTTGATCAACCGGACACATCAAAGCAGCCCGACTTTTAAAATCACTCTTACACTTTACAGAAATCCGCTACCAAATAATTCCCTGGAGAGATGTGTTCTTGTGAGTAAGTGAAGTTACCAGTAAACTCACAAGATGTTTAGTAGCAGGCTTCGCAATGCGTTACTATACACGATACTTCACTTCACTAATACATAGTTTAGATCAGGTCGTCCGTAAGCTTATATATCTACCGACGTTAAAAAATAGCGCGAGAACATGCCTAAAGAATTTCTATTGCAATGTTGGTATCCTCAACCATCTCACCTTTGAGGAAGCAAAGCAGGCTCTGGCAATAGAACAGGACACAGCGATAGTAAACAATCAGTAAGTACTTCTACAGAAACACTTTGCATCTACTATCGCTCCAAAATAACTTAGTGGAGGATCATCATTATTGCGAGTAAGCATAACTACCGAACGATATCTACTTCTTGCATTGCGAACGATCAACACCACATGTTAAAACCATCGTCAACGCACATTAAAATATTGCCTAATACCTAATAAACTATCCCTAATATCATATCTTAAAATCATTGCTAATATATATCTCATATTTTGACGAGCTCGGTGGCTCAGTCGTGAATGACGCGACTTTGACACCAAATTCGATTCCCACACAAGGCAAACATTTGTGTGCATGAACATGTCTGTTTTCTTGGTCTGGATGTTTTAAGAGAGGTAGGGCGCATCAAAGCAGCCCGTCTGGGGAAGTACCTCCACCTCACAGATAACCGTAGCCAAATAACAACTCCCTAGATGGTTGTTGTGTTCCTGCGTATGAGTGAGGCTACCAGTAAGCTCCTAAGGAGTTGCTGTGTAAGCAGCAGAGGAGGCATCGCGTAAGTGATACTTAATATATCGCAAACGTTAATAGGCTACGGTACCCGCTTTACATCTGTATGCTTATATAGCTCCCGGCGTAGTATAAAAAAAAATATATTTTTAACATTTTCTAAACAGATTCTTGCTAATGAAAGTACTAACACGGTTATTTTTAGGGTTCCGTACCCAAAGGGTAAAACGGAACTCTATTACTGAGACTTCGCTGTCCGTCCGTCCGTCCGTCCATCTGTAACCAGGCTGTATCTTACGAACCATGATAGTTAGATAGTTGAAATTTTCACAGATGATGTATTTCTATTGCCGCTATAACAACAAATACTAAAAAATAGAATAACATAAATATTTAAGGGGGCTCCCATACAATAAACGTGATTTTTTTGCTCGTGTTTGCTCGATATTGATAACGGTAACAAGTAGACGCTTGAAATATTCACAGAATATTTAGTTATATATCCACTTTAAAAAAAATCAAATTAAAATAAAACAAATGTTAAAATCCCATGATTTTTTTGCCGTTTTTATAGATAATGGTACGGAACCCTTCGAGCGCGAGTTCGACTCGCACTTGGCCGGTTTTTTTATTCCACTTATAACAACCTAAAAAGCTATAGTAGAAAGAAAAGAAGCATAGTAAAGGAAAATAATGTCACAAATAGCATTAATATGTATCTACACCTAAAATGCTTGAATATGACGAACTTATGATATGCTAAAATATTTATGTTATAGTGGACACGTACATGAAATTCAATTCCATTTCTTAGTAGACGCCTAAATTTGTGGGTAAAAACGGTATATATAAAGTGTATATGATAGTATAAAGTGTAATTAACAATCTGTATACATAGCTACATTTTATATATTATTATGTTATTTTCTTCATTAAGTGAGAGTGTGTGACTAGTGTAAAATTTTGCAATAGCTTATAGGTTACTGAAATAATGGATAGACTTAAAAAATCAAGTAATCTATCTATTATTTCACTTGTATTCATTCTGTATATATGAATCATACTATAGGTAAATATACAGCGCGATTGCCACAGAGACCATTTGCATTCAAGTAATGACATTTACTTACAATGATTTATTCATGATTGACGATGACTTTTTGTTATGTACTACATAAACCAATAAGCATACGGCCTGCCTGATGTAAGAGTGGTTACGCTTGTATCACTAGTTACTACGAGCCTAACCTGCCAACGCAGCAACTCCACCCCAGCTTTCTATTGATTTTGTTCATTTGCTAGAACAGGATAAGTTTTCAGAGAATTATTTTCTCCTGCGATTTTGTGAATGATGGGGGTACTTACTTAGTATTCACCATATGCGATATAACAATTAGAAAGTGGAGTCAAAACGGAATGGATTTCTGTCTCTTCAACTTAGTCCCTCCGTCATCTGAGTCTGATTTGTTTATTAGTAGGCTATGCGACCTACTTAAAGAATAACTTTTTATTCATAATTAATTTATTTAAAAGTACCTTCCTGCGCTTGAGGATCTTGTTAGCGGTACAATTAACAGCCTATGTTTTTTTAGGACCCAATCTCCCAGTGCACAAAATTACATTACGACATATCCAGCGGCGTATTCCTCAAAAGGTAACAAACAAACAGGGAAACAAAGTTACTTAATTACGCGTTTATAACTAAATGCGTAACTGTGAGAAGTAGCTATATTAAGCTGCTTCCCACAGTTACGCATTCCGTTGAATTCGGTTTTTCAAGTTAATTCAGAACATTTGTGTCCTAACAAACATACAAATCCCATTAGTCATTTTGGCGTATAATTATAACAAACATCCGTACATCCTCAAAATTTTACATTTATAATATTATTTGTTGTTATTGTAATGTCTGTATTGTACGTTGAAATATAAATAAATGACAGCGCACGTTTAAGTAGGTACACTGTGGACTTATCCCTAAAAAGATTTCGTAGTAAAAATTGTGAATTAGTGTTGATAAGTTGCAATAGCTCTGTAAATTATATTAGGCAAGAGTTTAGTTGTATCCGACAGGGGTGAAAATTCTGTTGAAAAAAGGCGGCATGGCACAGTTGTAGTGGGCCGCGGTTGGACATAACAAGAAAATGTACCCGCGGTTACGACAGTAAAAATTGATTACAAAACTGGTCGCAAACGCTTGGCACGTGGTTAAACCGAGATTAATATTGTATTGTTCAATCGACGATACTCTGGTGTCCCAATATTGAATTTATTAAATCTTACTTTAATTTCAATCAAGTCTGTGCTCCATTCCAATTACAAAGTCTCATACCGACTCTACACGAATGTACTCAGCATGTATCACATATAAATAAATACATTGTCTTTGTTTATGGCACCATTTCATTTTATTGACAATTTTAATGTCTTCTAGTAAATCAACATATTTTTAATTATTAATGGGACTTCGTAAATGGAATAAAGTATAACCGATAAAAAATACCTGTCTTTAATATTGACCCCAGATATAGTAACTCGATTTATTGAATATGATATTCATAATGTGAAATTTCATTTATATCAATTATATAGGTCTCGTATGATTTTTGCACAACAAACAAATGTACAAAAAAACTATATCGTCCAACGTCCAACTGTATTTTTTTTTTAAATCTACAATATTATTAATGTGCAAGTTTACTATTTATATTTGTTAAAAAATGTTTGCATATATATGATATAATTATAGGCAAATAGTTTATTTGGAACGTAACTCATTATCAAGTCAAGGTCAACTTTAAGGACGGAGTAAACGGGGATCTGGGACACTGCCAGACAGGGCATTACCAGTGAACTCATGAAGAGTTACCGTCTTAACATCACGGATAGGAACGCGTAAGTGTTAGTCCTATTATTGCAAGCATTTATAAACTACGTTAACCATTCATATCAGGTGGGACATAAAATTGGTTGCCTCCTGACGTTGTAAAAACAAAAATGTACGGGCCAGTACATTTTATACATATCTTCATAATAAACAAGTCAAATACGTGCTTGCTGCTTATCGCTATAGTTGCAACGATTTGACATTTCGTAAAGGTCACCTTACGAACTTAGGTCAGGTAGATATAGTAGCTATGTAAGTCATACGTGTAAGTGGTATTTTATACTAATGAACACTAAATTTTGGCATACTTAAGAATATTCTAAACATGCCATTATCAGCAGAACATAACTATGTGCATAATTGCCTCTTCAACAAAACGCATCTGTCCGCAATAATATCCCTAGTACAAATTCCGAGCGTAAATTGGGAAAATGCAGCTCCAGTGATTTATTAGACAATAAAATGTGTACTCAAATAAGAATTGCAGTAAATTCTTTTAATTGAGGACAAGGATGTCAGCCTAGGGCCATACTGCGGCAGCCGCAGCGTGTTACTTTGATGCAGCTGCGGCGTGCGGATATTACGTGCGGCAATAATTCACCTGCCGAGTGGACGACGCGTATCCTCTCCGGGTCACCGATCTGGCGCACATAACACCTCCGACGGAAGTCCGCCGGATAGAGCAATTAATTTCACACCACTAGCACTAGGAAATGAGTTGCAGTTATGAAAGTGCGGAGGTCGCCGGCAAAGAGCGCCGCAGCCGCGCGATGCGTGGTTACTGAAAACAAAACACCCGCTCACTCTTGCGCGCCACACCGCTGAACCACAGCGGAACGAAAGCGTGATGGAAAGGGACAGCCGGTCATTTCTTTCTTTCACTCGTATAGCGAAAATTGCAGCTTTCTTGTCGATCTGTCGATAGTTCCATTCGCAGTATACGGTCGCCGTTTGTACGGCGCGATGCGTTGGAATCTATTTTAGTGTTCTACTTAGGTCTTATATGGTCGCATCTGTCACAATCTTGCAACATTAAGATGTGGTGTCAAAACACGAAAAGTAGTCCGTGCTTGTTTGATTTTCTGATCTAGGTATACTTGAATTTTGATAAAATTTTTGTTTTTTCTTAACCAATTATATATGACACTATTGTGTTGCTTGATTTACAAAGAATGTCAAATAAGAAACTCAGTTTGACAATCGGATAATTAAAGAATAGGGGAGTACTTTGTTACGCGCCCATTCATAATAGTACAGGGGAAATGAGTCTTATTGGTAATTATCAAAAGCCTGGAGTTGATGCAACCCTGGGCGACATACGGTCAGATACAATTCCTCGCGGGGATCCTGGAGAGAGTTAGCAGTTATTGATGAACAAGAAGCACTAAAATTGTCGGTTTTTCTTGACAGGAAAACAAATTATGTTGGCGATTAGTTCCTAAATCTTAATTTTCCACGTGGGAAATTTTGTAAATTAAAATCGGGACGAAATCTTGTTTATGAAAAGTCTTAATTTTACCATTAATAATATTTTTTTTTGTCTGGCTTTTTGGTCGTAATTTTACCAATAAATAATAATCTCTGAAACGGGCAAACAGTTGTGACGGATCTTTTCTTGATAGATTAAATTCATTATTCAGATGACAATTAAGGCAATTGCAATTAAGTAAAAACATTAAAAGTGCTGAAATTAGGGGAAAATATATTTTACATGACGAGCCCCGTGGCGAAGTGGCTAACAATACTACTTTTACACCAGGTAACTCCACATCACAAACAATCACAGGGAAATAAAAACCCTCCGGAGGGTTGTTGTGTGAGTGAGATTATCAGTAAGCTCCTAATTGCGCGAGCGATACGTCAGATATTGCAAGGCACAGGCTACGGTATCCACTTTACATCAGGTGAGCTGTCTGCTTGCACTAGTGGGACGTCGTTGTTGCAAAAAAATAGCGTAAACATTTTAATTGTGAATGTTAATGTAACTAGCATGCCAAGCGAACGAAGTCGCTAGTAATGAATAAAGATTTGCATCTTAATTTGACGGAGTCCGCCCGAAGCAAATATGACTGACTACCTAGTAGATAATGTCGAATGCCAGTCTCGTGGTAAACGTATGGCATTTATACTATTCGCTTAATGGTGTTAATGTGTTAAATGATTGCGTTTTTTATTAAGCGTGATGTTTGTAAATACAATGTACCGTGTAAAAAATGCTTTTGTCAGCGCAGAAAGGAATTAAGTACTTTTTATCATGACATCGTCAATGGAATAGGTTGGTTACACGAAAAAACCGGATACACGGCCGTGCATCAGTCAAATTCGGAAAGGAAACTAAACGATTGTAAGCTTTATTTGCTTGTAATTTTGCATTTATCATATTGCATATCATCCTTCTGTATGTATTAGGTATTTCAAACTTCTTAAAGAAATAATTTACATTTCTGGATTTAGTTGGGTAGTTTGCTTTAATGAAATTGATTTCAATTTAGTATGTATGTATATTTTCATGCCAGGTCCCATGCGGTGTAGGCAGAGTTGAATTTCTTGAGTTATTACATTACTACTACATTAATGAAGTATTTATTTCTTACGAGTATCTCACTGATTTCAAATCAATTCCTAGAATTCCTGACATCACGTTCCTATAAAACATGATCAATTTAGGCGTGGTAAGTGAGTCTTGGTTTTCCTCAGCTCCTAGTCAGAAAGGCTGTGCCTCAAATTAGTTTCTAGCCAGTTCAGATTATACGATAAACATGGCCGGTTATTTATTGTTTATAGAAGTAATATTGAAGTCTTCTAATATTTTTATGCTTTTACATAAAAATATTAGAAGAGTTGAAATCAGATACTGTATTCGAAGTATGTGGAATTGCAATACTAAAAGTAGAAGTGTACTTATAGCATGTATAGTACCTATGTGGGTTAAGTAATCCAAAACCTGATATTTTTAGTCGTACCTATTTTTGAATGAGTATATAAATCTATACAAGATTGTTCCAAACATCATTAAGTGCTTAGATTTTTTTTTCGATTTAAATATTATTAAGTTGAATATACGTTTTGATTTTTATACACATTTAATTTATTACTTATTATTATTCTTCTGAACTATTAATACGCCGCCATGTACTTTTGTTTGGTTTCATTCGTGTCGCAATGAGGTAGGGTGTTGTTAATTATTTTGCATGCCATTTTGTATTCAAATATATTTTGTTCTAAATAGATTTTTGAGAAGTAACTTTTTATACCATTTTCTTTAACTCATCAAAGAGTGCAATTTTGGACTAAGGTGAAATTTATTATTATTATATTAAATATTGAAAATATGGGGGACAAGTATTTATTTCACATTTTTCAACACCCCTTTCATATCTCACTTGAACTTGTAGCACATACACATTAAAATTTCCACCCATTTTGAAAAAAAAAAATTGTATATACTTTTGTAATAACTTTGGATAAGTACATATTTCAAACTAATTGAAACTTTAAATGCATAGCATTAGTATGTTGTAAAATATATCCCACGGTGACAGACAAACGAACCATAAGGGATCCTTTTTTGCCATTACGAAACCCTAAAAAGGGAAAGTACTAGAAATGATTGAAGTTTGGTTTAGTTTCTTAATGTTATTACTTTAAAGAGGTCAGCATTAGAGTCATAGTACGCTAATTACCATACGAATCTATTAAAATAACGTTATCTAAAAAAATTTATAATTAGTTGTTATTATCTATTATTCAGACAGATCGACTGACGACACTGACGTTGCCCTATTACAAATCGAATATGCAATGAAATGTAAGCAATTTTATTCGACTTCCTTTTAGTAGCGTATAATGAGGAAACTCTGAAGAGGTTGGATTGCGGATTGCAGCGAGGCAGTGAACTTGCGCACGACGCCGGAACAAACGCTGTTACTAGATTTTCCTTCCTATTACTAAAGCCACTATTATCTCTAATGCGTCTTAGAACGTTGTAACCGCAGAAAGTCAGAGACAATATGCGTTCACGAGTGTTATATGTTACGTGGTAGCGGTAAATAAAGAATGTCAAAATGTCATGTCGCCTATGACTGTGTGAAACCTAATTTGCTAGTGTGCTATAAAATATATCTCGAAAAGCGATAATTGTATTGCAAGCGTGCTCATGTAATGCGATATCAAGTCAAGAGTAAAGCCTCAAAAAAATGCATGCCCTCACTTACCTCAAAATAATAATAAAAAGCTAAAACTATAACCCGATTACTACAAACAATGCTTACTGAAATGGTAGATAGACAAGATTTCAATGTAGGTATATTTTTTTTATTACATACGATAAACATTTAAAAAATAACTTTACGTTACTTATGTGTGTAGCTTATACTCAAAACAAAAGTCGTTTTTGTTTAGACGTAGTATGTTAACATTTGTACTTCTTCAAGAAGTGAAACCTAATAGGAAAAAATTAAGTACGTGCATCACTGAGTAAATTGGAATTTCTACAACGTTAAGTATATATTATATGTATCATTGTGATTTTCAAACCCCTTATAAAAGGTTCAGTAAGTTACATATTTTTAGGTTTTATAATAGCATACAGAAGCCAAATAACTTACCTACCATGAGCAAATTGATAGGGTTTTATTGGAAAGTGATCTAAGGAGACCTAGAAACCGGGAGCGTGCATGAGAAGAGCTACGAATGTTAAAGAAGTGAAGTCTGTAAGGAGCGAGTCATGTGGAACTCAGTTCTGTATGCCTACCCCGCAAGGGATTTGGCGTGAGTTATATGTAGATAGATAATAACATTCAAAATTTGCCAACTTTAGACATGTAAAACTATAGAAATAGCAATGTAAATAGAATATTAAGTTATGTAATGTTTTATTAACAGCTTTATACTTATACGACTTGACTATCTTATGTTAATGTTCCAAGGAAGTAGTCCTTGCGGAATAATGAATTTAATTCGTCAACAGTAGCATAAAGTTTTAATAATACTGGAAAATTAGATCATATCTATTCATTCACATATCTATTCGACGAAGCATTTATTTAAGTTTAAGTACGGTGACATACCAATGAACGGGCTTGCAATAAAAAGATTTATTATAAATACTCGCGACACTTTTTTGTTGGTTAAAGGAAGTGTAAAGTTTTATTTTAAAATTATATTTTACGTTTCCGTTACGTATTTAAATACATTTATGTTGATTAACGGAAACGTAAAATTTTATTTTCCGTTTCCTTTAATCAACATAAATATGTCGCAAGTATTTATCATAAACCCTTTTATTTCAAGCCCGTTTATTGGTGTGTCACCGTACCTAAACTTAAATAAATGCTTTGTCGAATAGATGTGAACGTAAACTAAATTATTGCATAGTCAATCAACATAAATGTGTCGCGAGTACTTGCGAGTATTTAAATACGTAACGGAAACGTAAAATATAATTTTAAAATAAAACTTTACGTTTCCTTTAATCAACATAAATGTGTCGCAAGTATTTATCATAAATCCTTTTATTTCAAGCCCGTTTATTGGTATGTCACCGTACCTAAATTTAAATAAATGCTTCGTCGAATAGATGTGAATCGTAAACTAAATTATTGCATAGGTCTTATTAAATATTTTAACTATTTGTTTCAGTCACAGCTTGTTAGGTGTGCAACGACCTTAACTAATAATATACCTGGGCTGTGAAGTGAAGACGCCAAATAAATATATACTTCGCCGCTTTCAGTTTCATTAGCCTATTATAAGAGTAATTTGATTTATTTACTTACACTAATGTTATAAAAAGATAAAAAGGATTTTGTTTTCTCAGATTACGATATGGTCCGAAGCAAAAATAGCCAAAGAGACCTTTTCTCGCGTGACTTCGGTAATAGAAAATAATAAAAAAAACCGTGACGTCCTTAATTTTTGAAGTTTATTAGCGGGCTGAAATATATTCATAATTAATTAAATTACAGAAAAATGAAAATAATGTACCTAAGTAAATCTCTCCGTCATCTCTCCGGTAATCGCACGAGCATCGGGGGAGCCGGGCGGCGGAGCCGGGTGATTTACTTGTGCAGTTACTGGATAACTAGTTGCCTTCTGACGGAACAAAATGACACCTTAGTGACATTAACTATATGAAAAACTTGCTGAAAGCCAAACATTCACACATTTTATGAGTCACGTCAAATTGAGCAAATCTTTATTTCTGTTATTCAGTGAGACGGTGCACACTTTCCGACCACTTTAACCTTTCCATATTGACCTGATTTTTATAAATGACTTGAAAGATTAACACACGGATGTATATATCTATACATACATATTAATAAAAATTGTAGTGTCTGTCTGTGATTTCAAAATATAGCCTTTATAATATTATTATTTTCATGTTACCAAAGCCTAAACATGCATTTTTAACTTTTGTTTTTTTGTTTGTTTGTCCGGGCTGAACTGATTTTGACGGGACTTTCACTGGTAGGTAGTGGACTGTTCAGAGCAGAATATAGGCTAATTTTTATCCCGTAAATATTTAGGGTTCCTGCGTAAAAAATGCAAAACTGTTAAAATTAGGGAGAAATGTCGGAAACTTTGCGATTTTATTTTTATTATCTTCAAAGTATTTTTTATGTAATAAAAATAAAATAAATATACGTTGCCTCCCGTAAATGTCAATAGATGGTGCTCTAGGATACCCATAATCCCATATAATTACTCGTTTCAATTTAAAAGTTTACAATTCCCCATCAATGTCAGTTTTGCAATGACAATTAATAAATCACAAGGCCAAACACTAAGCAAAGCCGGCATCGATGCAAAGCAAGGGATAACTATATGTGGCATGTTCACGAGTGAGTGATGCCGCAAATGTCGTTGCTCTAGCAAATGGGAAAAATACGCCCAACATCGTTTATAACGAAGCATTAGTGTAAATATTTTATATATGTTTGTTAATATGTATGCCACGCGATGAAGCCTAGGGTAATTACTTACAAAGAAAGGCCTTGAACTTTGACTTTTTTTTAACAGAAAGAATTCGAAGGCTGGAGAGTAACAAAGGCTACTAAAAGTCTAAATCTCACGCGTGCGATGCCGCGGGCTTCAGCTAGTGTTAAATATAATACAATATGAGAAAAAATATATAAAGCCGGATCTTTTCCGGCAAATAATCTTTTCCAATCGACCTAAAAGTGCTTAATTAACATAAAATTAGTTGGCGAGTACAGTAAAATCTTTTCTTCCTAGCATTATCGCGTTTCCTCTACCGGGTGGGATCCTCTATCTAAGTCTAAGGATTTCTCGAACATATTCATTTCGATACTGAGCAACTGGCGTCAAACCTCCACAGCATTACGGTGGACAACAGATACACTACACCAAACAAGCCAATATCTCTCGGGATTGCGTCAATGAATATCGATCACAGCTTGTGTCTGAAATTGAGACATCACTAGAACAGGTCTCTGATTGGGGTAGACTGAATATTGTTCAACTTAATCCCCTAAAGACACAAATGTGCGCATTTACCGCGAAAAAGTCCTCACTTATTATAGCTCCTCGATGAGAAGGTAAACACCTCAGCGTTACGCCTAGCATCGGTATCCTGGATGTCGTATCGAACGATGTAGAGTTTCGCGGTCATCTGGAGAGCTGGCGTCTGGCTAAGTTAGCATTCAAGAAGATTGGTGTAATCAATAGAGCTAAACAATACTTTACACTTCTACAACATCGCCTTCAACTTTGATCGCGTACAACGTAGAGCAGTTCGTATTGTCGACGACCCAGTGATCTCCGCTCGGCTGGACTCGCTTAGTACACGAACAGACGTTGCTTCTCTTTGTATACTGTACAAATTGTATCATGGGGAGTATCCGAAAGAGCTGTGCAACTTAATACCAGCCGCTGAGTTCCACTATCGTACCACTCGCCACAAACTTAAATTTCACCCTCACCATCTTGATGAGAAGCAATCTGCTACAGTACGCTTTTTGAGGCATTTTCTACCACGTATGTTGAAAGTGTGTAATAAGTTACCCTCAACAGTGTACCCGAACAAATACGATATGGGTGCCTTCAAGAAAAGAGCATATGTTTCCTTAAAAAGGCGGGCAACGGATCAGTGACCTATTGGTGTCGCTGTCGTCTCAGGTGACCCACATCCTCGTTTGCCTCCCCCTCTAATATAAAAAATGTACAAAATCCCAAAACATACCGTTAGAGGTACATGCCCACACTAGGATTGGAACTAACGACCAACAGATTAGCTGGCTATACAGTAGCTGCTACACAATAGGTAATCGATATTTATACTAAGTATCTACACGAAATATATTGTGATAAATAAATTGAAAAATTTTTGAATTGAAAATGAAATAGTAATTATTATTAAATATAAATGTTGACGAGCTCGGTAGCTCAGCGGTTAATAACGCGACTTTGACACCAACGCTCGTGGGTTCGATTCCCACACAGGACTTGCATTTGTGTGCATAAACATTTCTGTTTGTCTTGGTTTGGGTATTTTTAAGAAAGGTAGGGTGCATCATAACGGTCCATCTGGGGAAGTACCTCCACCTCACACAAAACTGCAGCCAAATAACACCTCTCTGAAAGGTTGTTGTATTCCTGCGTGTGAGTGAGGTGACCAGTAAGCTCCTAAGGAGTGGTTGCGAGTAATTCTTAACAAGTGTTCATAGGCTACGGTAACCGCTTTAAATCAGGTGGGTCGTATGGCTGTATGCCTCCCGACATTATATAAAAAATGCTTCACAACCTCGTAACTATTCGATAGTAGATTGAGTTACAAGCATTTGTTAAAAGCGTTACTTAAGTATAACAAAGGGATCTTTTAAAAGGTTAATATTTTATGCATTCGAATTGTAAAGGTTACTTGTAGATAACATTTAAAGTTAGTGATTTCAATTAACTTTTGTAAAATTCGTTCTGTATTCTATTACTATGAAACGGCGTGGAGTTTAATTCGGTTGAAAGACTTCACCGACGATTGCGTATTTGGTTACGTTTGCTTTGTATTGCGATAAATTGTATGAATGAAACATGATAATGGATAATACCATCGATTCAAATATACAAAAGAACTCTTTGAGTTAAATTTATGCAATTTGGTTGTACAAAGCTTCCTCATTTTTCGCAACCGTATATTGTCAATCAAAAACAGAGTCGTGATTTCAAAGACCCTTTCATACGTACAAAGAAGAATTATTATCATAAATTAGAGAATGTCGTCATTCATTACATACCTACAGATAGAACAATACGGTCCCCGGATATACTAAGTAGTTATTTAACTGATTTAAAAAGGAGGAGGTTGTATGTTCATCGCCTATGTTTATTTTTATGTACTTTCACTGGTAATAAATAAATAGGATACAACAACAACGAATATTTCTTTACAACAACAAGAAAATTTCTAGTATAGGCATAAGATAACTGATAAATATATAGGTATTTTAAAAACATTATCAAACAGGCTTGATATTGCAAACAAATGTTTATCTTGTTTAATTAACCCGAAGCTTATGTAGCCTTTGCTACCACTTGCCGACTATAACTAATTTAAAGATAAAAAGGAAATCAAAACTAAATATTAAAAGCAAGTTAGACTTGTATTTAATTGCCAGTTAATTGAAGTAGGCCACAAATACAATTTTGGAGAACGCTCGGATTTTTGCTATTTTTCCTTTGTATAAATTTTCCGTGCGTAGTTTTCGTTTGATTTCTGGCAACTGACTATCACTTACACTTTGTGCCTCACGTAGCGTTTCGGACGGCGTAGAATCTACATAAATAACTTCTTCATTAGTTGAACTTGACATTTTGAAAATAATAACAAAACACAGGTGTGAATTAATTATCTGTGTAAAAGACGGTCAAGATTTTGTTTTTCGCGCGTAGCAGGTAGTTTGGTCTGATAAGCTATGGTAGGTAGAAGATACAAAGGTAAACATACTGACATTGTTCGAACTCGCCATACTGCCGAATCAAAATTAATAATTAATAAAATGGTTTCTCATTATATTTAATAGTTACTTGTAAAAACATTACTATGTTTTTACATGAAATCTTTATGCTAAAATTAAAAAGAAATGTTATGTAAAAAGTGCAAGTGCTAGCGTGTTTTATTACATACATTAAGTCTTTGTTTATACAACTAGATTGGCAAACAAGCATGCGGCCCACATTAGATGGTAAGCGGTCAACGCAGCCTATTGACGCTCGCAACACCACGGGGGTGTTACTCGCACGCTGCCAATCTTGTGACCTATGGCTGTTTCTTGACAGTGCCCAGAAATTTCTCTGCCATATCTCACCCTTCAAACCGGAACACAGCTGTATAAATATTGTATAATAAAGTATAAAGCTTGGCGGTAGAAATAGGTGAGACAGACCCACGCAGACGACTTTTATACAAAGTCTCCCTCTGCTATCTGTCTGTATAGTCTGTACTAAGGATTTACGAGTAAGTGTGAAGGTTATTTTTAGTGATAGAATTTTCGGGTTCTTATTCTCCACATCTAAAAATTAGCTTTAACTATTATTGATATTATGAAGGACGTACAGAATCGTTCCTAAAAATCGGAACATGCTGCCGTTCTTTGTATATTTTACGATAACTTATGTTTTTTTTTCTTTCCAATTTTTAATTATGAAGTAAAACTACGAGTACAAATAAAGAAAATCATATGTTACAAACAGTAACCTATTTAAAAAGGCTTTTAAACTAGACTTTGGAGGATAACATGTTAGTCGCATAAAAGTAATTCGACAGGGTAAGTACCTTTAAGAGCCGGATGGCGGAGGGTTAGCAATGCTACTTTAACACCAAGGCTTGTGGGTTCGATTACCACACAGGATAAACATTTTTGTCCATGAACCTGGAGGGTTGTTGCGTTTATGCGAGTAAGTGTTGTTACCAGTAACCTCCCGAAGAGTTGGTATATTAGCAGTAGAGGTGGCATAGCCTGGAGGACACTCCTTATGTTGCAAGGGTTCTTAGGCTACGATAACCACTTTACATAAGGTGGGTCGTATGCTTGCATACCTTCCAACGTCGTACAAAAGAAAAAAAATCGCAAATAATAGGTGTATTTTTGTTTAGTAGCTATTAGTAGTTAGTAGCAAGAAAGCTCAAGAACTAGTATTAGATAGGGAAGTCATTTATTCATCTCTACTAACATATAAAGCGGAAGAGTTTGTGTCAACGCGCCAATCTCTGGAACTAGGTACCAGTTGAAAAAATATTTTTGCATTTGATAACCCAATTCTTTAGTTATAGACCTTTCAACATGACGATACAAGCCGAGAAAAAAAAAGGAAAAAGTAAGAAAAAGAGTTCTTACCCTGCGACTTTATTCGCGCGTATCTCGGTAAGGTACCGGTATATACGTCGCGAAGTCACGGAGTGCAGCTAGTTTTGTATAAAATTGTAAACAATAAACTACAACGAATGGATGAAATACAAAGATACGTATTGATGTGAGCTGAGCATTTGAGCGTCGTTAGTAAGGTCACCGGAGATGTAATTTCATTGTTCTTATTCACATAAAATTATAATAGCACAGACAGAAGGTGTAAATGAAGGTAAGCTGAAGGTGAGTATTACGACCACATATTATAATCTTTGTAATATAAAGTGTTGCAAGTGAACCAATTTCCACCAAAAGTGTAGTATGATTGGTGCATTAGTGCACTGGCCAAGCACAGCGGCCTTAATTACGTGTATATAGGGCTAATATGATTTATTCGACTACACACAGAGCATTCGTTTAAGGAACAGTTGAAGTTTTCTTTTATATTGTTGGTACTCAATTACAATGGTACCGATTCCTATAGTCGAGTGGCTAGACATGCCACAAAACAGACATTAATTGCGCCCATGAACATGGCTGTTTGTCATGTTGTAATATTAGAATTTTCGGTGTTATGAGTATGGATACTGATACAAAAAGAACCACTACTAGCAAAAAAGGTATCAGTTCATCGTACCTCATTGAATCAGTGAATATTACCAAAAGAGATTAAGTAATAGTTGATTTCGATGAACTTACTTTGGAAGTTACCAACTTACATCCATGAAGTGAACGGACCTCAATCAAAGAACTGTAATTAGTGATAATATATAAATATATATTATATCTCAAAGGTAACATTTTTGTGATTGTATTTGATTAGGTCTATTATCGTTTATAAGACGAGACAATTTCAAGATGTTATCTTTGTTATAATTCAAAACAATGCATAAATTCCGTTCAAGTTAATAAATGATGTTGTCCTTTTAGAATATACCTTCCGTAACTTCTCGTACATCGTGACTGTGTGTCTCGGGCACAAGGCTATTGTCTGCCTGTTACTTTGGATTTAGAGCAAGCCTCGAATTATCGTCCATAAATAATCCAAGAACATATCTTTAATGTATGGGAATTGACAAGAGCTACCCATTTTATACAGCTACTGCTATCTAGCATTAGCACTTGATTATAGGTATGTCAAATAAATAGCTCTGTTCGATAAGCAAGTTGTTACCATCTTTATATAATCAAAAGAATAATATTCGGAATAGAAATGACACTCTTACAACTGCCCCCTTTCTCATTATCTCTCATCTCGGGTAAATATTCTTCTAAGGAGAACGAAAAGAAGATAATCACGTTAGTGTCACATCTAGCCAAAAGTAGCATATCATTATATACCTACGTTTCGATAGTATTTAGATAGAAATAACCCTCTCCACCGTCGTCACAGAACAGCAACGGAGTCAGAAAGTAAGTAATTTGGAGCAAAATTTGTTAATAGAGGTAGGGCGCATAAAAGCAGCCCAGTTGATACGGAACCGGCCTTTTGATTAACTGGTCCCCGGTTCAAATATGTTTCGAGAGACGTGTGACCTAACCTGAGAAAGATCTGGTTTTCCCTCTGGGCTGTGGAGGTCTGACAGCAGTCGCTCCATTTAAAAATCAATGTCTTCGCCAAATCCTTAGGCTTAGGTAGCGGACCCAGTCAATCCTAATGGATTAGTAAATGGAATAACGTGAAGAAGAAGAAGAAGATATCGGTGCTAATTTACGGACGGACTTTTCATGAATATCTATCTATCACCATTTACGTGAAATAAATTTGCGTAATAGTGATTTCTTGTACAGTTAAGTGCAGCTCAAGCTTTAACACTTTGACCTTTGTACAGTTCTTATGTCGTTCGTAATAAGGGTTACAATTGTAATTCGACTGTTAAGCGTGATCTGCTCTTAGCTGTTCTATTAATATAAACCTAAATCGAAACTAATGACGACAGACAAAGTTACAACAAAAGCTACGTAATTTGTTTGTTGTTTAGAATTAGAATTTATAGCATGTAATGTTTTCAACACACTTTATATACAATCTTTTCTTAGCATGCTCTATGATCTGTCAAAATTATTGATTTTGTGATTTAAAATTTCAAAATGTGATATTTTAGGAAAAACCGAAAAACAAAGTTAGTCTGAAGGAAGTCTGGAGCAAGATCTGACGAAGTAAAGATTCAGTGCACCACGTCTGAGACCACCAGCCTTCTGCTGTGGGCTACGTGGTGAACCGTCGGGATATTACTACCTTTTCCAAACCCGATAATCTCCGGACACCTAACTAATCTAAAATTATAATACCTGCAGCCCCTGTTGTGGACTACGGCGGCTGACAAAGATACCGCTGCGGTGTTTTGGTCCGTAAGTTGTTGGTAATGGTCCCCACCATTACCAACAACTTCTACGTCTGGATCTGCGTGCTGGCTAGCACGCTAACCTGCTTGTCTACAGTCGTCGACCACTATAGATGGCGCGGCTACTTAGTGCACCCACCAGTGATTCGATCAGTGATATATCGGTTAGACAAATTAAAACGCGAGTTCTTAAAGACCTTATAGCCGAACTTATAGAGAACCCATTTTTTATATTTAGTATATTGTAAAATAGCCCTATTAAATTTGTATGGCTTTTAATACTCCCTTTTCTTCAACTAGTAATATAACAATTTGGCGCCTAACAGACCTGACCTCGACCCTGACTAGTTGATTAGTTCTCTAAATTCTAAAACCCACTTCCTCAAGTGTATCAGTTTCATTAATCTTTCTTTTACAATGTAGGTACTCAATCAGTAATTTATTATATTTGTCTTGTTTTTGTATTTATATAAAATTCTCTTCTCTGGCTACATTTTTAAGAACTCGTCGACTTCATATATATTTTTTAATCTTTTAAATAATCATTTTCTTTTTTGGACCCATTATTAATTTCATAGAAAACTAAATATACTGCTAAATCATATTAGTAACTTAATAATTCTTATATTTTTTTATTTATCTTATTTCAATTCTTTAATAATGGCTGGCCTATTTCTTACGAACCTACGAGTATTAAAGCTGAACTTCAATCTGATGTACTAGTTCACTTGAAAGAAACTATTAACTAAAAATATTATCTTGAACATTTTCCCCTTCCGAACAAATTGCTGATTCTTCTCTTAACTATATATCTATTATTTCAATAACCTCATTTGTATATATTCATCTTTCACTTCGATTTATTTTGGCTGTTTAAATCGAAGCTTTCATTTTTTTTAAGGAGATAATCTCATTCATTATTACTCCTCTTACACTAAGAAATTGAGTAATATATCTTCTACACTATCTTTGTGTGGTTTTGTGTGCCCTCTTGGTTGACTTTTCTCTGGTCACCAGGGTAATATAAGCCTTTACTTTGACCTTTCTTTGGTCAATGGATATTATGAACCCTCTTGGTTGACCTTCCTCTGATCACCAGGGTAATATAAGCCCTTACTATGACCTTTCTATGGTCATAGGTTTTATAAACTCTTAATAGTCTTTACTGGATCCTAGATCCTCTCATTACTCATATTATATATATTATCACTTACACTTGTACACTCTCTCATTTCATTCTCATGGGTCTTGAGATGGAGCGGATGACAATACCAGTTAAACAAGCCGAATTGTTACCATTGGAGTACCATTGGAGTAGAGGTCATTGAATGTGAACCCTACCCTTACTTTTGTATGCGAGAGGTATGATAGAATTATGATAGGAATGGTAATTACTAATTAATTTAAAACCTTTAAAAAAAATGTCAATTTTTTTTTCTTGTGGGTAACCCGATAATCTCCGGACATCTAACTACTCGTAATCTAAAATTATAATACCTGCAGTCCTTGTTCTGGACTACGGCGGCTGACAAAGATACCGCTGCGGTGTTGGTCTATAAGGCGGTCCCCACCATTACCAACAACTTCAATTAAATTTGTATCGCTTTTAATACTCCCTTTTCTTCAACTAGTAATATAACAAGCAATACGAGAGAATTTGTCGAGAAACTAGAAAGAACCCTCAAACTAAATCCAGCTAGCAAGAATTCATCTGAAATACAATAATAAATCAGTTGCTCTTTGATAACAAAGCGACATAATCTCAAGCTACACTTCCTAGAGCTATTTAGTTAGTGATCATCGAATCAATTTAGAGAAAGAATTAGTACAATACGCAGATGCACTTTGACGTTAGTGTCATCGACAAAGGTCAGGAACATGCAAATGCAACATGAAATATTTCAACAGCAGAACTTTGCACTGTTGACAAATCAACCTTGCATTAATGTCGTTTGTTATAGTCATACGGGGGTCACACTGAAAGCATTTAGAATTGGCCAGTAAGAAAACTGCCTTGAAAAAAAAAATTGAATAAAAGACATCTTCTAAACCGAGAAATTGCATATTGAATTCATTATTTCTTTTGATTGGCAATTTAAAAATGAATTTGATTGAAGAAAATTTTCGATCCATGATTTATTACGGCTTTCGTTACGGTCTTATTCAACAATAATAAAAAAAAGTGATAGAGTCCGATTGGTTTTTTATGATGAAGTCTCGTCCTGTGCCACCGTTTATAAGGGTTTTTTGAGTTTAAACTTCGGAGCAAGCTCACTGATGATTTACGTGAAGGACGTTCCTCTACGGTGACCACTAAAGATAATGTGCGTGCTGCTAATGATAGAAGGTGATACAAGAGTGACATATCAACAGATTCGGTTAAGCATTGGTATGAGCAAAGTACAAAAGCCGTCATTTATGCATCAAAAAGCATTGATAGGATGGATACCTCACAATTTGATGGAAGTTTAAAACGCCGTCGTTTAGATTGGTGCCGCGAAATACGTGAAAAGTATAATGGAGTCTAGCCACACTCGGGGGCACAAAACAAATAAAAGGACTCCCACATAAGACAAACATTTGTGTGCATGGACATGGCATTTGTCTTGGTCTGGTTGTTTTCAAGACAGCTATGATGCATTAAAACAGTTCGTCTGTGGAAGTACTTCCATGTCACGGAAAACCGCAGCCAAATAACGACTACATAGAGGATTGTTGTGTTCTTAGGTGTGTGAGTGTGGTGAGTTTACCAGTAAGCTCCTAAGAAGTTGTTGTGTAGCAGCGGAGGTGTGGCATCGCGCGTATATATTGCTTAATGTATTGCATACGTTTATATTATAGGCAAAGGTAACAGCCTTACCGACGTTGTTTAAAAAAAATATGAAAGCTGGATATAGAGTTATGAACCTAAACCAAAACGAAAACAAAAGACAATGGATGTTTCCACCCGAAGGTTTGACAAAATATGCAAAGAATGGCAAAAATCAAGGAAAAGAATATTATTTTCTTATTCTTTCTTTTTTCTTTACTGATCAATTTCTTTACTAATAACAATAACAACAAACTAAAAGATAAAACGACTATTAATACCAGTTGGATTGGAAAACGTTTGACAGCAGTGAGTTAATGTCCTTACAGTTCTTACCTGGCTTTTAGCTTTATTAATGCTCAAAATAAAAGGTAAACTCTTACGTAATTTGCTTTATGAACAAAACTAAAAAAAATGATGATGGTTAGGGAGGAACGGAGACTATTTCGAAAAGCAATAAGAATATTAACAGATTCCTGCATCATTATGTCTTTGATTTCTTTAAAAGTTTCAATATTACTCGTGTAGGTATTTATATTAACTAGTCTTGCAGATTGATTATATTCTCCATTGACGCACTAAGATACAAAAATAGACTATTTCGACACTTTCGATGCTTACAATTTTTTAATGATTGCAATATTCATAATTGTATTAGCACTAGCCTTAGGTGTTGCTAACAGTGTGCGGGCTGAGCAAAGGCATGTTTTGTACAATTTGGCGATTACGCCATTTATCAATTAATTTACATATTTGCTTAAAACGTTAGATCAGTGATAGCCCATTGGATAAATTACGGGCCTAGTGAACAACAGGTTACTGGCATGTAATACTGAATTCGTATTTTCGGATTTATGTACATATTTGTAATTATCACTTACTCGGCGGTGAAGATAAACATCGTGAGGAAACCCACACGTCCAAGAAATTATATTTTGAAACACGTGTAACCTAACCTAAGATAGATCTGGTCTTCCCTCTGGGTTGAGGAGGTCTGACGACAGTCGCTCCATCTAAAGGTAAAGGTATTGGACCCCGTCAATCCTAATGGAAGAGAGGCCGTACCCAGCAAGGGGTCGCGCTGTGCTCTGCCTAGTCAGACATTCTGTAGTGGCGGAGCATGGTACTTCTTGCTCTAAGTATCCATCTGGGGAAGTGCCTCCACCTTACAGAAGACCGCAGCTAAATAGCAATTCCGGGAGATATGTTGTGTCCCTGTGTGTGAGTAAGGTCGCCAGTTATTTGAGAAGTCGTTGTGCAGGAAGTGGGAGGGCCGGCGGATGTCGAATCGCCACTAGCAGTGTGAATGCGCAAGGCTGGCACGGCGGTCAGGGGGACCCGGTGAAACGGCTGACCGCTGCCGCCCGTGGGTCCGTAGGGTTCCCCGGGGATTACATTATCTCTGCCCCGGGAGGCTGAACCACCAACCCGCGAAAAATCCCTCTTGTGTCATGCCGGAGCAGGAGACCGGAGAAGACCTGGCTGCTGCAGCAGGGGGAAGGGGGCTTCCGCCTGCCGTGCCAGCACATCGCATAACCTGCATTGTCCAGTGATGGAAGATACCGCGTTTTTGTCCTCTAATTTGTCGGCTCACCGTCTTCTCGTTTTCAAAGAACCTCATCAAATATGCCTATGATAATGCGATTCACTACCACTGGAAATTAGGGGCTCTCAGACTACAGGCTCCTTTAAAAAGCGACTATACGGATTCTACGAGTATGATACTCCCGCGTTGAGTTGAGCTTATGTATGTAGTTATTATGTATTTAATATGTATGTACTATTATTTATATAATGTGTGTATTTATTAGCGATTTAGTTATTAATCACATATGTTGTCATGCTTTTTCTCTATTTACTTTATTTTCCATCCCGTCAATCTTTTTTCGCACCGCCATTCATTGCTCCATTCAAGTACTCAAAAGCAATGGTTGTCTGGTAGAGATTCCTTGAAGGAAGAAGTCTTTGGAAATCATGTAAGTTTTATACTTTGTAATTAATTATGGATAATGCAATAACATTATACAAACAAACAAAAACAAACAACATTCTTACAATCATTGTTTTAAGTTCTATTACGTTGATAAAGTCGTCCAATAATAGTTTTTCTTATATATCTTCAATGAGCACACAGCGATCAGTTACATTTTTATTATATGTATAGATTGATACTGTGTAAGATATATAAGATGTACCTAACAATACATGGCGATCACTGTGGTCGAGTGGTTAACAATGGTGGCTTTGACACTAAAGCTTACTAGCCTACTTTACTAAGTTTAGAAAGAGGTAGAGGACATCAAAGTACCCCAAATAGGTAAGTACCTCCATCAAACCAACTCACTTGTCGTGTTCGTTCAAATGAATGAGGTTACCAGTAAGCTCCTAAAAAGATGCCGTGTTAGCTGCAGGGTAGGCAATACGCGACGATACTTCCTATATTGCAGGTATTCACAGGTCATGGTCCGCTTGATGTAAAATTGATATATCAAGCGAGCAGTATGTTTGTATACCTTCCGATGTTATATTGATCTAACTCGGCTTCTACATCCTTTCAGTTTCGGTTTGTGTAAATATATTTCGTCACTTGTTCCTTCTGCAGTCTTTTTATATGTCTAAACCAGCGAATCTTATCTTGAAGCGATATTCGCTTTCGTATCAGGCCTGTTTCTTCCACTATCATTGCGAACGCTGTCTCTAAGCATTATACCACAAATTTTGTGCAACACTCGTATTTCTCACTCTGCCATACCTAGCTCTTGCTTCCATAAGTTGGCTTTGTGACCAGCACTGTGCTGTGTACAGCAAGCTGTAGGCTTAAGCTTTTACTGACAAGAAGTTTTTCGATTACTCTAGTCACACTGTTTCTGGCATTCACTCGCGTTTCCACATCAGCGGTGAACCTTTCATCCCTCCTGAAAGCACATCCAAGATATACCATTTTATTCGTTCGTTTTGGTTTCCTCTCTTTCAAATATTATTATATTCGTTTTTTCCCCGTTGAGTTGTAAACTCATTTTTATACAATTGTCTTTCCTTATTATGACCAGTGGATGTTTTGAATTTGTCCTAGGGTTCTTTTTTTGAAAAACAAAAACCCTGACAGGGCTGTCTGAAAAATATTTTTTCCGAATTCACAACGTTGCCTTATCGTATCTTATCGTCACGGGCACGATGACTTATTGTCTCCAGTTTTTGATCTTGACTAGTACTCCGGATGAGATTTTCCAGTAAAGATTGGATAACAGAATAGAAGGCAAATAACCATTCCTTACGAAGGTGTCCTGAACTTACGTTTTTTTATTTGACATTATATAGTTATTATATAGATTTTTATAGTTACAAAAAAAATCAGTTAGACTAAGTGTGAATGTGGGCAAGTCCATTAACCGCAATTAAATTAATACACATAAATCAAAATAGTGAACAAAGTTTTATTAAATATCTATTTACATTTAAAAATAATAAAACACATAAAATAGATAATACTCACGTAACTAGCCAATTTAATAGATATATTTACAATACTTTTTATACACAAATAAATTGCTAAAAATAATTCAGATCGCATTGAGTATTACTCGTACGTTATTTATTTTTTAATTATTATAGTATATTGTGGTAATTAATGATTTGTACATTAAAATGCGATGTTCAATATTTGTACTAGGTCATTGCATAAAAAAATTAAAAGCTTAATAACACTAACAATAAATAAGTTAACATTTTTAGTACAAAACGTATATTCTTTTTAATTTTGCCATTTGATAATTCAAAACATTGAACAACGTGAATTTCATTTCCTACAAAAATTAGATTTTTTCGTGACTAATTTTATTTTACTATTTTTTTAATAAAGAATAAGTACGGTAGCAATAAAATAATGAATTTGACAACCATGCGCTGGCGAGGCAAGATTAACAGGTAGGTATAACAAAATTTCAATTCTCGCCTCGCGTCCTTGCGGTGCAAAAAGATTTATATAACCGAGGATGTGCGAGACGAAAATTGAAATAATTGTTGGTATAAGATTAAATCATATTATCGCGTACATAATGACTCAGGAGATGGTGCAGGCCATTGCTAGAATGCACTGTAAGTATGCAGAAAGAATATAGTTTGTAATTCACTGACTTATTGTAATTTTCTTCTATCTCTTCACTACCTCATAATATAACGTCGTCTTTTATTTTCACATCGCTGTTAATTACAATTCTTGGTAGTAATAGATAGTAATAATGACAATACTCGTAGCTCCTCGCCTCCTCTCACCTCGCCGGCGGGAGGTCACCTACAAACAATCGCGATTTGTTGGCAGTGCGAGTCACCGCTGACTCATCTTTAAGCTAAATTGAATTCTAGGTCGCCACACTACTCTTATCTGATTGTATTTATGTTAAACAGCTAAAGTTTATTTCCATACGATTTTACATAATGGATTACTATTGATTATATGGAACAAAGCAAACAATCAATTCGAAGCTATTGTATTTTTCAATAATGCAAAAGTTTGACACCTGACATCGTGTCAGGTTTCAAACGTTTTTCCTTTATCACACACCTTCATCATTCATTTCATGGACAATAGTATTGGATAAATTTAATAATGCAATTTACTGCCAGAGTTCTATAGATTTTTGGGGGCTACGACAATGGTGTACATAGCTCACAGAAAAGAGATAACAAATTTAGTCTCCGAAGGATTTTATCTAGTCATATAAAAATATAACATGTATGAAATTGAGTCTTTTTTAGGAGTTGATTAATCAAAAGTCAATTGAACATTACCTGTTTTAGACTAAATAAACGCATTAACTTAATCACAAATATGTAACAATTGTTTCATTGACTACACCAAATATGGCATTAAGTTTTACAATGAAAAAAAAAAAATACTCATACCATTCACCATTTCTATTTGCCTTGCGTCAGAATTTTTTTTTCATTACAGTTAATAAGGCTTTAATATTATTTGATGTGCATTTCGATCTAACCTGCTTTGTGTGCTTCTGCCACTAATTAGATCATGCGGCCTAGCACTGGCCGGCACCTACCCATTACCGTTAGTAGATGAAACATGCCGACGCTACCATGGCCGGCCGGCGCTAGGCCGCATGAACTAATTGGTGGCGCAAGCACACAAAGCAGGTTAGATCAAATTGCATGTAAATTTGACTTTCGCAAAATAACGCCTGAATCTATTAACTGTTATTTAATGGACTATTTATTTTCAGAGCAGCTAAATAAATAGATATTTACAATCAGATAAGAACAACATTAAAGACAGTTAAAGGCAGTGTCACACTATTGCTAGACATTAGTACAGTTAGCCGAAGTTTTCAAAGTGATGTATGAAGTAAGGCAGCCTCCTGGTGCGGTTCACCTGCTCACACGCTGACATCACTGACTTGGTCAAAGGTCGGGGTCCACATGAGAACACGCCTATCTTTGAAACCTGGTGAACAAAAAGTATATTTTAAACCCTGATTTAGGAAGATAGATTAAAGAGGGGTAAGCCACAACTATGTGACTATAGTTAAGTAGCCAGTATTAAAGCATAATAATTATTTTACTCATGATTATAACTATCTTTTACCATGGAAAAAACTATGAAATAATAGTCATACTCATACTACAAATTATCTGCTTTTTACAGTACCACTACAGTTACAGTATCACGCACTAATTGTCAGTCACAATATATTTAGCAAGCAGTTTCTTAGAGATTGAAGGGTTCTTGTGAGTAAGTAAGGATATAAGGACTGAAGAACTATTTTCCCTTATCCCACCCTCTCCCTTCCGTCATAGAACCACACGTGTAGGCTTGCGATGTCATCATTCCACTGTTGAGGACATTTGTTCTCGTACTAAAAAGTTCGGCAACTCCTATCTCTGTCGAACTATTAAAAAGTGGAACGCCTTGCCTGCACGTGTGTTTCCTCCTTCCTACAATATGGGATCCTTCAAACGAAGCGTGAAGAAGCAATTTGCGGGCCAGCATGGTAGCGTCAACTGACAGGACACCGTAGTCCTTTGTCAGTTGCCGCTGCAATTTGGGCTCCCCTTTTCGCTTACCAACAGGCGAAGAGGAGCCACAATGCTGAGCCAATTTAAAAAAAAAAAAGGAAAGTAGTGAGAAATTGCTGCATTAACTGCAGGGGCGGCACTAACAACAAATATTTGCAAGCAAGTTCAAGTTCTCCGATTACCCGTTTCCAATCATTGGATTTATAACTTTCTCTTTATGTACTCACATAACTGTGTTTCTTCTGTACGAATTTAAGGAACGATGACATGTCAGGACGGCCGAAATGGTTCACTGCCTTCAGGCCGGTGAACATAGACGTACGAGAAAGCCTCTGGAAGTGGTTCTCACAGATATACTGAAATATTACAAAAAGGGGTTACAAGTTTAATACAAGTGTCTGTTTATGTGTCAATAGTGGCATCGTAGTTGCCAAACGAATGGGTCAAGTTATAAGTTTTTTTTAAATAAATAAATTATAAATAAATAAATTATAAATAAATATAAATATTGTCGGACAAATTACACAGCGCCATGTAGCCCCAAAGTAAGCGAAGCTTGTGTTATGGGTACTAGACAACTGATAAACATACGTAAATACATTTTTTTTTTTTTGTAAATACATACTTATCATAGAACATAGAAAATACCCAAACCAAGACAAACAGACATGTTCATGCACACAAATCTTTGTACTGTGTGGGAATCGAACCCACGAGCGTTGGTGTCAAAGTAGTGTAAGAACGCGTTTCACCACTGCGCCACCGAGCTCGTCAATAGAAACGTCGTCGTAAATAGAAACTTATTTATAGAAACTTAATTTAACTGACACGATTCTTAACGTCGCTATGAAGATCAAGTCAATTGATCCGATATTTAACACTATTCCTTTTTAGTAAAGAGATGTTCGCTGTAAATCATACTCCTTTACTTCGCGTCAACTTGATTTAAGGCGCAACAAAAATTTAGTAACTTTTTTTTGATTTGATGCTGCAGTTATCATATATTCAATTAGAGGCTGGGATCAACTATTGAGCGATGGATCACCTGATGATAAGTTATCACTTTCGCTCATCGATACACATAACTACGAGATGCATAGATAGTGACAGTAGAGCGTCATCGATCTGGTGCCTACCTGTTAAGTGAAACATAAAGTCTTTTCTTGAAGGCTTCCATGTGATTTTTCTTAATTTTAGCTTACGACGAACTAAATGCCTTATAAATCGAACCATACTGAAATGCCAACCATCAAAGTGGTATGAAGATTACAGTACGATAGTGGAACTCAGTGGCTGGCCAATTAAACAAGTCAAACAGATCTTTCAGACAATCCCTTACAAAGCCCAATTAGAAGAAAGAAGAAAAAAAATAGACTATGACATTCGCTTCACACCCTGCCCGATAGACTGACCAAAGGTTAAAAGAATTGATAAATATATTGTTACGTACCAACATGGTAGTCCTTAAGTCAAATTTATGGAAGAACTGTGTGATGAATATGTGAATCTCGAGGACGTTGGTTACATCCTTGCGCTCTACATCACGAAGCACATCGATAAACCACTCAAAGTGCTTGTGGGATGGGCAGATCCACAAGAAGTACACCTACCAAGAAAATGTTGTAAAATAAGAAATATAAGTTTATTTACAAAGGTTAGGACGTAACGTTGTCTATTCTTTGATATGTAGTTATTTAATAAATATATATTAATACAAGTCGTATATTACTCGTAACAAAATATTTGCTGGAAACTCCCCTGGAATGTAGACTACGAGTCCGTCCGTTAGTTAATAAAAAAATATATATATTATATATGTTACGTTCAAACAACAAAAACGTTCGTTTAATGAAAAAATAGCTCACATCGCATCATAGTCACTGTAATATTCCCACACCGCGAAATTATTGTCATAGCTCAAGGCTATCCTACTATACAACCACAACGCGTTGTGGCAATAAAGAAAACCCGTTCAAAAATACTGCTCTGTGATGGACGGACATTCTTTGGGTATGGAATCTCAGGATTTTTGAGGCTCTGAGGATTTAAGCTAAGAAAGGTAGGGCACGGCCTACTTCTCTTTGCTTAAGACTGGAGATGAATGTCCTCACCTAACAGAAAACCGCAGCTAAATATTAACTCTCTGTAAGCTTATTGTGTTATTACAAGTGAGTGAAGTTACCAGTAAGCTGTATTAGCAGCAGAGGTGGCAACGCGCGACCTTTCTGTAGTGCAAGTGGTGTTCATAGGCAAAGGTAACAACGTTACATCAGGTGCGCTATATTCTTGTATGCCTCCCAATATTGCAGTAAAAAAACCTAAAAACATAATAACAGGTTCCCGATCTGCGTAAATATGACGTAATACACAAACATTTAAAAAAATATCTTCATGTCATGAAAATTCCCCTGAGGTCTGTTACTTCAAAAAAATATATCTTTGGCTTCGATATTAAAAAAAAATGGGTGCGTGTACTTATGTACGCGCGTGAGAAGTTATACTTCTCTGGCATCATTAAATAACAAATCCCTGGAGGGTTGTTGTGTTCATGCGATTGAGTGACGTTACTATCTCACGAAAAATATGCTCAAAACTGCAGCAAAATAACAATTCGCTGGGGGATTGTTGTGTTCATGCGAGTGAGTGACGTTACTATCTCACGAAAAATATGCTCAAAACTGCAGCAAAATAACAATTCGCTGGGGGATTGTTGTGTTCATGCGAGTGAGTGATGTTACTATCTCACGAAAAATATGCTCAAAACTGCAACAAAATAACAAATCGCTGGAGGGTTGTTGTGTTCATGCGAGTGAGTGACGTTACTACCTCACAGAAAACTGCAGGCAAATAACAAATCCCTGGAGGGATGTTGTGTTCATGCGAGTGAGTGACGTTACCACCTCACAGGCAAATGCAGCCCAATAACAATTCCCTGGAGGGTTGTTGTGTTCATGCGAGTGAGTGACGTTACTACCTAAAAGAAAACTGCAGCCAAATAATAATTCCCTGGAGGGTTGTTATGTTCATGCGAGTGAGTGACGTTACTACCTCACGGAAAACTGCAGTTACATAACAAATCCCTGGAGGGTTGTTGTGTTTATGCGAGTGAGTGACGTTACTACCTCACGGAAAACTGCAATCAAATAAGAAATCAAAGAATTGTTATTTGGCTGCAGTTTTAAGCATATTTTTCGTGACTTAATGAGCGATTTAGCGGGCATCTTCAACCTTTTACTATTGTGTTACAGTGATGCGCGCGCATCTTAAAATTTCACTCTCATCATTTTTTCATAACGTGCATAAAGAAGTATAACTTCTTATTTTACTTTATTAGTTACCTTCTTGCAGGCTACTCCAGAATATCTATTAGTAGATGTCCCAAAGACAAGATCGTTGAGTATGGAAGCGTACGGCGTGACTCCAATACCGCCGCCCACCATTACGGCCACTTCGAACTTGTACCAGTCTTGATTACCACCGCCAAACGGACCTTGGATTCTGAGTACAACAATAACAAACATATGATTTCTATTTGAAGTCATTATGTACTGTAAGGTCGGACTTCTATTTAGAGAAATTGAACATGAATAAGCATGTAAATTCAAAATATTCCATATTCACACCTAATACTTTACCATTTGATCTTTAATCTGATTTAAAATTTTGGTTCAATCTTGGATCTTCGTATATATTCCAGATGGTTACATCTTAATCAAATAAGACGCATTTATAATCGCCATTTGCATCTTTTTGTTTAAGATGCTATGCATTATTTCGTAATTTTTGATTACGTTATTTATATCGAAATAGCTGTCCTAAAATAGTATAACTACAGACAGAAGAATCTTGAAAGAAAATGTCATCAAATCAATTAATTTAAAATGGTTAGAAATATAGCAGTTTCAATTTTACAATGGTATGGTACTATAATTGTCAACTAGGTTCATAAAAAAATATTTTATTAGATTTAACTTTAGACATCGTAAACTTGGAATGCAGTTATTTAAATAAACACCTGGAAATTGCCAATAAGTATGACATATGTCAAATTTCTTCAACTTGGCCATGAGTTAAATCAAATAGAATCAAATTTTATAATATTGGTGACTTTGTAAGATAAACTGTACCTTATTTTCGGTTGATCCTCGGGATTAAAGTTGCAAGGGTCGAAGTAATTCCTCAGTTTCCATGTCCAGGGACCTTGTGCCTTAATGTGACAAGAGAGGAAATTCTCGTGAGGTGCTGATGTTAGAGTGAAGGAATGGAACTCTTCTTTTTTGAACGCTGTGCATGCTAATCTAACCCACTGGCCTATAAATAGGAATATAATTTATTTAACACTACACATAGTATGTAACAAGTATTGAAAAAAATAAATAATGTAAACAAATTAAGTTTATCACAAGTCTTACCTGATAAATATTTCAGATTTGGCGGTCGATAGAATTTTATTTTAATTACATCTGAAGGTAGCATTTCAGTCTCTAATACATCTAATGCTAGATATTTTGTACGTAGTGATACCACCTGTAAATTAAATAAAATGGTAATATTCACCTAAAGAATACTATTTATTATTGTTTACAAATTCATATTTCAAAAGTTAATACTCTTTACTAGTTACTTTGCACTGTTTATACGCACTATATTAATTTTATGCGTCGCGTATCTATCGAAATTGTTGTTTAGACCAAGTGAAGATGCAGGTAAATGTGTTATCGTATCAAGATGTCAAACTACTAACGATGGAGGGACAGATAATTACCCCACCATCAAAAGCTTAACTTCAAAATAAAGAGACAGATATGTGTATTAGACGTTATTAGATTCGTCGCCGTCACGTCAATTGAAAAAACTATTCAAGTAATTCTCGGTGAGAGAACCGTAATTTGAACGTACCTTATCTAACGTGTAAATGATGGCAGGACCTAGGAAAAATATCCAAAAACGAGGCGCTCCGGTAAGTCTGGCGAGTCCATGTAGAAGGCAGAGCGCATAAAGTACAACGTGTAACGAGTGCGCGCGCCAGAACCAAGGGTATGCGCGTTTGCGCACTGTACTGTGGGCGAATACGAAGATTATGCACATCACTACAAACAGGATCACACCGCTTACACCTGTGGGACAAATATGTATTTTTATTTAAATTTCTTATTACTAATAAATCTAATAACGAATTTGAGAACAGTTATAAATCAAAAATGTCATTTACAAGATTTTATTTCGTTGTTAAAAACGCACGACGGCTAGAAATTCCATTAAAAAATCGATTCCTGCATACAAACATTTATTTATGTACTTGGATTAACTCTATGTTAATTACCTTAAAATTATATTAAATTTAATAAAAAATGTACATCCAGAAGTAATTTAAGTATTGCGTAGAAATATGTACCTGTGACAGTCTGGAACACCCAGTAGGTGATACCCGGACGAAAGTCTGAGGTGAAGTGCACCTCTTTAGTGAAACAGCGAAGATTTTCGACAGGTTGGGTGGACACGTGGTAGAAATTCACCATATGCCCTGCTGTGTGCAACAGTGAAAAGAACAGAGCAGTGCATGCTACGATCTTGTGAAATTGTATACTTGAGTCCAATGGAATGTACTGCTGGACACTGAATTCCTGGTAAAAAAATTAACAAATAATATCTGCGCTCTTATAGATTACTAGCTTTTACCTGCGGCTTCGCTCGCATTGACATTTTTTTTAATAAAAAGTATCCTATGTTACTTCTGATATCTCCAAGAATATGTGTACAAAGTTTCATGATGATCGGTTCAGTAGTTTTCGCGTGAAAGCGTAACAAACAAACGGACTATCACATTTATAATATTAGTAGGATTAGAAAAAGGTAAATTTTTAGTAATTGTTTTTGTACTTGTTTTAATTTATATTTCAATACGACGCGTAATGAAGTAAATATAAGAAAGTATACCTTCAACTTCGTCAGTAAGTTTCTAGACATGGTAAGCAATAATAAACTGTAGCAGAACGACAACGCAGCAGCTGATCCTCTGGTAATAGCAATTCCCACTCCCATAATGTGTCTCAAGTCCAAGTGTTCGGACATAAAAGAGTAATGAGCAAATCTCTCAACGAATAAGCCAATAGTCACAACGTAGAACACGAATAGGTAGAATATATTCTGACGATTTTCTTCTAAGAAAGTTGTAAGGTAGTCCCATTTTAGAAGAAGCCAATGCCTGAAACAAAAAAAAAAGTATGAATACACTATCTGTTTTCATAGATACTTCGTAAGCGATGTACTGTTTTGAATGTACGAGTATAATAATACTGTGATATAGCACAGTACTTGAAATATTTTTTAACGAAAAAACATTTTCAGTTTCGAAAATGCTGAAGATAATGAGATGTGTTATGTGAAACTCTGATACCCTAGAAAAATCTGAAAACTCCTATTTATGAGATACCTTGATCTGGGCTCGAGTTGTTGAGTATATTTATGTTAGCTTTCGGACAGTTGCACATAGGGTTTAGACCGAGTTTGGATTTTATTTAGGTAGAGTTTAAAAACAAACTGCCTTTCAAAATTCACAAGATATACATGTAAAGCATTACACTTTCTTTCCATAGTACTAGGTGCCAAACAAGCATACGCGTACACGTCTCAGTATCTTGAATAAGCCATATTGCAAAATTGTAATTCTGTAAACCACGTTAGTACTATAAAAACCTCAGCAGGCTATTTTTAAATATACCGTGCTGTACTCGCCAGGATGCTTTTAGAAGATTCACTGTAAGAGCGCAAGCAACAATCTAAACGTTCAAGAAATAAGATTCCTTAGGTACTTTCATTGTACGTTTAAACCGATTGTACAATTCACATGTGAATGAAGTCAAGGGCATTTAGTATTTTGCATAATTATTACAAACCTGGATTGTTCCATTGAAGGTTCAATGTGAAAACTTGTCATTCTAGCTACATTGGTAGAAGTATCTAAGAAGTTTTGTTTGGCTCCTTTGCAATCCAACCCGATGGCTACAAATTCTCCTTTGTATTCCTTCATCATAAGTTTGAAATCTGAATAAGTTAAGTGGTCTTTTTGTTGCAGGCCGGCATCCTAAAGCGAAAAACAAAACATATGAAAACAATATGGTATTTTAACGTCTGTGTGTCACTGACATGTTTTTTTAAATAATATATTAATTACACTAAAAAGGGAGAAGTGCTATGAGATACCGAAAACATTCCATCGATGAGTTCTGTCACATGCTCGTCTTTCAATGAAGTTGTCCTTGCAATTTCGACAAGTGAACGAAGCATCTCGCTTAATTCAGTTTTATCGATCACTCCGTTTCTGTCGTTATCACACATGTCGAATATAATGCGCAACTTGTCATCTGTAGCACCGCGGGAGAACAGCACCACAGTGTCTAAGAATTCCTGATAATAATAAGTAAATCATGGGTTAAGCCAGAAAAGATAAAACAAATTCTAAAAAATACATAATTTTCAGTCAATTAGATATTTTGAAAATGTCACATTGGAACCTTAAAACTAACCTGGAAAGATATTCTGCCATCGCCGTCTTTATCTACAATGTTGAACATCTTTTTCACGAATACTGCATCTGCTTTCATACCGAGGGCGCTGGCAAACTCGCTCTTCGATAACGATGTTCTCATTACTATTGACTGAAAAGAAACATTAACATTTCTATAAACAGTTCCACTATTTTAATATATTTCACTAATACTTTCGCAAAAGCTATTAAGGAAATTTATATAGTTGTGAACCTCTGGGTCGGAATCCTCGGATCGTCTTCGCTTTTCGCCAGGAGCAAGACCAAACGTAATGGCATAAGCTTCTCTGAAGAAATGTTCCAATTTTCGTTGCCTTCGTTCTCTGGTTTCCGCCGTGGCAAGTATGTGATCTCGGTGACCCTGTCACAAAAATTGAATTTAATGATTCTCATATTTTTCCAATTTTATTTTAAAATTAGGCCTATTTACAATAAAATTTATGTGATTTCATCTTTGCTTCATTGAAGAAGCTCACCGTCATATTTACAATCAAAACGTACCTTACCTACGTGTAGCGTGTAAGAAATGGAAATGGAAATGGATGGTGTTTCAAAAGCTACATAAGAAATATAATTCCTTTTTTTTTAATAATAAATAACCATTTTTTTGGTAACCAGTAAATTTTGACCATACTCTCCTTTTCAAGCAAATAAAGTTCTTGTTCCTAGAGGTTTCTCCGTTTAAGATAACTAGAAAAAAGACTATGCAGGTAATAAAATACTTATATGTTCGTTAAAATGGTTAGTAGTGGATAAACAGGGCAAAAATTGAATAAATATCACGAATTATGTCATGTACTTTACATTACACATACACACGTACATTATTAATAAAAATAAAATAATGAACGAATTAGTTATACCTGACTCAAGTTAAGAGCTTTCTTGTGTTGAGCGAGAAAAGTATCCAATTTGACTAGGAACTTCCGACGAGATGCGAGTGATTCCATTTCAAGCACCAAATCGTGTTCACGAGGAGCTCGAATTAGAACTAAAGGGCGTTTATTATTGCGACTATCCTGAAAATTAATGTTATTGAATTATTTTAGTAATCAAAATTGTTTGTTCATTTGTAATATCTTCGTTTTACATAATTAGAATCAATTTATAAACAATAACATTAACATAATAGCAGAAATACGGGCTTATTCTTTTAAAGGATCTCTTCCAGTTCACCATTGAGCACTTAAAGGTATTGCAAACAACGTGATGGTTAGAAAGAAAGAGAGAGAATAAAATTCAGAAGTAAAGGTATTACAAATTGTTAACAATACACGTTATTATGGAAGTAAATAATTGCTGAGTCCAGAGCATTCATAAAATACATATTAAGGTAACTATATATAAATCCGAGGGAAGACGACATTTTTACAAACAAGGGTACAGCTTTCCATAAATTGAAACACAAACATAGCCGCATAAGTTGAATATTTAAAGTAAACGGAATTATTGTGAAAAGGTATGACCAACATTTTTTTTTATTTAGACAACTTAAATAGTAAACAATCGTACGACCTACCGTATGATAAGCAGTACCGTAGCCTATGAACACTTGCAACACCAAGGGCGTTGCTCATGCGTTGCCGACCCTGTAAAAACCTCACCACTCTTTACTCAAAGAACCTCATGCGGTAGTCCCTTGAGAAAATTTCGGCAGGGAGTTAATGCTACAAATCAAGAGACCATAGAAGATTCAAGCTTACTACGAGTACATAGTTTTCTAGAGTTAAAAATTGATAAAAATACTGTGCATACCAGACTTTCAAGGACTGTTAACTGGTCGGTATGGTTGAGAGGCACTGTGCGCAGCTTGTCACCCTTACGGTCTGTGACGTGAAGCGCAGGCTCTGGTCCCAAGCGCAGTTTGACAATGCGTTTGTGTGATGCATGCACCCATTCACGGCATACCATTTTATCAACTGAACCTGGAACATGTAGAAATAGTTTACATTCTGTGTACTAAGTATCGGGAATTTGTCAATAAAACAAAAAATACACATTATTCATCTAAATTTATTTTATCGCCTTCAAAGTAGGCCCCATCGCTTGCAATACAACATCTCCACCGCTTCACCCAGTCTTCCATACATTTTTCATAGGCTATTTGCGGTATGGCCTTTAGCTCATTCAGCGAATTTTCTTTTATGGCTTCTATCGACTCAAAACGTTTTCCTCGAAGTGGTAATTTTAACTTGGGAAATAAAAAAAAGTCAGACGGAGCCATATCAGGTGAATACGGTGCTTGGTCGAGAACTTTTGTTGAATTTTTCGCTAAAAACTCTTTCACTATAATGGCTGTGTGTGATGGTGCATTATCATGGTGCAGCATCCATGAGTTGTGTTGCCACAAATCTGGACGTTTTCGGCGGATACTCTCACGCAAACGCTTCATGACGCCTAAATAATATTCTTTATTCACTGTTTCTCCCTCTGGAAGGAATTCGGAGTGAACCACACCACGGTAGTCAAAAAAAACTGTCAGCATCACCTTGATTTTGGAGCGACTTTGCCGCGGTTTTTTGGGTTTCGGCTCGTTTTCGAGACGCCATTCTGAAGACTGTTGGCTTGTTTGCATGTCGTACTCATAAACCCATGTCTCGTCGCCAGTTATTATACGTTTCATAAAGGTCGGATCCGTAGAAGCTCGGGAAACCATGTCTTCAGCGACATGCTTTCGCTGCGCTTTTTGAACAAAATTGAGCTCTTTTGGAACTAGTCGAGCGGCGACGCGTTTCATGCCTAAAATGTCAATGAGAATGTTGTGGATGGACTTAAAAGATATGTTCACCTCACTAGCCAACTCTCTCAGACTCATACGTCGATTTTCGAGCACTAGCTTCTTGATTCTGTCGATGTTTTCTCTGGTCGTAGCGGTTGAAGGTCTACCAGAACGAGGCAAGTCTACTACTACTTCTCGGCCTTCTTTAAAAGCCTTATACCATTCATAAGCCCTTGTTTTCGATATACACGATTCGCCGTAGGTATTTCGCAACATTTTTAGTGATTCACCACATGAAATATCATTTGAAACACAAAATTTAAGGCACACTCTTTGTTCAACAATATTTTCCATTGTAAAAATCGCCGAGGACTCAAAACTATGACCAACAAAAAGTGTAGTTTAAAACAAATTAAATGACAGATCCCGCTCAAATTTTGCGCGCTAAATCAGTACAGTGCTACCAACATGCAGTAAAAAAATTAGAACGACCTCTTTTACGCGGGTCTTTTTATTGACATATTCCCGATACTTTTTACACAGAGTAGTACATACTTTGCTTAGTAATTACCCGTATAATAGCTGAGGATTTAGTATTAAAATTTATTAAGGACTTATTAAATTCTATAAAAAGAGTTATAAAGGCAAGAAGATTGAATCCAAAAAAATATTTTAAACTTTACTGGCTTGATCATAAGAGTACATATGGTGGAATTAGTTCTCTATCAACAACCTGTCGTAATGATTGATTAGTGAGTATGTTTTGAGATGCAAGTAGCTTCATCATCTTTAGAGCCAAAGTCAACATTATCTGCATATAGTGTAAATAGCATAGTTTTAATAATAAATAATAATAAATATTGTCGGACAAATTACACAGCGCCACCTAGCCCTAAAAGTAAGCGAAGTTTGTGTTATGGGCACTAGACAACTGATAAACATACGTAAATACATTTTTTTTGTAAATACATATTTATTATACATATAAAATACCCAGACCAAGACAAAGAGACATGTTCATGCACACAAATATTTTGTACTGTGTGGGAATCGAACCCACGAGCGTTGGTGTCAAAGTAGCGTAACAGCGCGTTTCACCACTGCGCAATCGAGCTCGTCATAGTACTACATATCATAAAAGAGGCTCTGGTGGAACTAACGGAGCTAAGGGATACTGATAAGGAGTTGCTGCGTTAGCTGCGGGGGGTGGTAACAGTGGTAACAAACCTTTATACTGTCCGTTTTGTAAATGCTCTTGTTGAATTTTGAGTCTTCGTCGGCGACTGTTTTGTAACTTAACAACTCCGTAAGCTGCGCCAGCGCAAAGAATTGGCACGAATACCAACGCGAGGCATGTGTAGATGTATGCGAATTCGTTACCCTGTTTAATCGAATATATATTATACATAATATACGACAGGTTGACACCTACAGGTGTCACAAAAACTTTTTTTAGAGATCAGGATAACAAAGTCAAAAAAGCGTGGTGATTTAGTTTACAAATAATGAGTAGTTGTGTTCTTACCTCGAAATAATCATACCCTTTAAGATATTTGCAAGGTGGTAATTTAGAAGCATTAAGCTGGTAGGGCTGCGGACAAGGGTCTCCAGCTCGCCAGTGGAAGACGTCTCGCTGAATATCGTTGGGTCCTACAGCCGTACTATTTACGATGATATCCCAAAAAGTGATCTGTCTGAGTTCTTCAATTTCCTCCTTAGTGAATATTCTAGAATTATTTCAAGTCTCTGTTACATGTAGTAATGCTGACATAAGTGACGCGGATAGGTGTCATGGTTGCACAGCAATTAGTATTTTTAGGATCAGCATTAATTTATAGGATTGCTTTTTTGTCGATCTGTCTGTCCTGTCACGAAACAATTTTTTCAGGATTTTTTGTGATGTTCAATATAGATACAGAAAATATACTCTACTGCATGAAATGTTGTCACGCCAATTAAATTTGATTTTTTCCAGTATCGTTATAGGTTACATTCTGTATGCCATATTTTATGCAAATAAATTATTTTTTAAATTAATCCACTTTGATGCTCTGAGCGATGTTATGAAAACGATATTATCATCAAAATCATTTTAATAAAAAATCTTATAATATTTTCGATCAAATACCAATGCTTGAAAACGATAGTGCGTAAATATTGCTAGTGCCTACCAATAATTATAAGAAATTTTAATAAGTAGTATCTTTTTTGGCGACTCTCTTGAGTTGCTAAAGTCTTTAGGCCACTATGATTGCTCATTAGCAGGTAATGGTAATAGGTACGTTTCCTAAATTATGGGGTAGAAAACTGTTTGTTTTTCTTGGTTCTTTATCTGCTTTATATTAGGAAATAAGAAGAAAGTAGCTTGCTATAACTTACCCATTTTTATCATTTTCGAACCAAAATCTGTCAGCATCTCGTATCCGAGTAAACTGATCGACGATAATAGCCCTAAACAGTTCTCCTGGGTGACCCGTGGATTCCAGCATACCACCTGGAATATTAGAAATTTTAATTAGATAATTTTCAATGGAGCGAAGATTTTCTTTGGTCATGATATCACACCAAATGTCTTACCAATATAAACATCAATATTATCAAGTCTGCCATTATATGCCTGAACCAGCCTCTGCAATAATGCCGGGTTGCTTTCGAACAGAGCTGGGTTGATTTCGTTAAATGTTTTTATTTTCGCCAATCCAAAGTATTCTCTAAAACAATATTAGGTATGGATTAACATGGTTTGCATAGCATAACACAATGTTCTGGCAGTTCCGTCAGTAATGGGCTCGTGTTCATTCATGCGTAGTAGTGCATTGTCATCATCTTCATAAGCTAATACTGCCCAATGTTAGATATAAGCAAGCCTTCACTAATGCTTTCCATCGCATTCGATTCGTCGTACTACATTTCGAATTGCTTTAATGAGTTTAGTTAAATTCGTTTGAGTTTACTATCTCTTAAATATCTTTTATCGCGCCATTGCTAATTTGAATGAATGTATAAAAAGAAAACGTACGTTTAATTTTATATGTGTCTTTGTGATTACTTGTACAATTGAAGTTACCTATACAAATTAATAAATTTTCTTTTTTACTCGCATTAAACACTACCTACAACGATGCACTGTTCAAAGTTTTTATGTAATGTAATCTCCTTCTTAGTTTCTATCCTATAGCATGTATAGTAAGTGTTTAGTTCTGTATATAACGATATTAATATAGATATTAGTTGCTATATTTTACTTTTTCATACTGTATGTTTACCTACGGCGATACGGCAGTATTTTACATATTTACCTAGCTGTGTTGTAATCCGGTAATCCATTATCTCTTCCTCTCATTATATTGAGCGCTCCGAGGTCCCGCCTGGAGAACTCCATTGGTCCAAACAGATTGTCTCGTACATCTGAGCATAGCAATGCATCTTCACGTTCAGATAACTGCGAGGCCATTCCCATTAGAACTTCTTCGATTGGCACTTGTGACATAACATCCTGTAATAAAAAGTTTAGATATTGTGTACATACTCAAATCGTTGCTTTCAATAAAACTCGGTAGAAATAATATTGGCGTTTATAGCCACAATTTCTTCAAAGCTTTGTTACATGTCACTTCATTTTTATGGTTCCGAATTTCGTATGGCAAATAAAAGTCGGACTCGTTTGAGTGTAGAAAAAATACGGAGTTGTGAAAGAAGTATATTTTTTTTGTGTAACGGCGACTATAATGGAAAATTTTATGAAAAAATCAAGTCTCTTCTATCTATACGGTTCAAAAGATATAGATGATAGATGGATTGACAAACAGTCGAACAGACTGCGCAGCCTTAGCAATATAATTAATTGTGTTCTATCAGAAGGTGATGCCAGGAGCTTTAGAAACCGGCGAGCGTGCATGAGAAAAGCAATGAATGTTAAAGAAGCGAGTGAGGTGTGTAAGGATCTGGTCACGTGGCGCTTGGTTCTCTCTGCCTACCCCGTAAGGGATAGGCGTAAAAAAGTTAGTAGACATTATTTATGTTATCTTTTCTGCCTACCCCGCAAGGAGCCTATCTTAGAGATTTATACATAGGTGGTTACAGAGTTTCTGTAAGAAATATGGGGCTATGTAGATAAGAATTTATGATTCAAGATATTAAAACATATTTTTACAGAACTAACTACAAATATTCTTAATCTGTGAAACAACATGGATTTGAAAATATTTGTTTATTTATTTTTTAAGTAAACTTCTACTCACGTTTCCGTCCCACCATGTTTGACATAGCCTGACAGCATCATGACCACCAGGGGCTCTGCTGTATCTACAATTTCTATCTCTCAGCAGAATAGCCGGAGGTACTAAGGTGTGCCCAAAGCGGAAAGCAGCTACTGCAAATGCATGGCTGACACCCGGAGCCACCTCTGGCCTGTAGCCGCTGTATGGAGGCATTGGTGCTCCAAGGAATGCTGGCACGTATTCGTAAAGGATTATGTTCTGTGGAAGGAAATATGAGTTCTATTATAATCACAGTCAAAGTATACACAATAAACATAAATACAACTGAAGGGTAAGATTAGAATTATGATAGATTGAAGAAAATGGAATTAGAATGGAATGAAATTAGATATTGGAATTTAGTAATATATAATTAGATAAAAGTGCTGCGCTTCGCTACAAGCTAGAGTATATCGAATAAAAGTATATATATATGTCCATATAGTATTGGTATATGAGTTGATTTTAGAATCTAGGCTATTCTGGGTAGTCAATGTCTTATACTACATATTACATTACGGTAGAGTGTGTACAAAATTACAGAGTGTAGTTTGATGTGATTCTGTATGGCTAATTAAATTTCAATGAATTTTCATCATAAGAAAAAGCATTGAAACTTAGTTGCTAAATGTATGTATAACTGACAGGTGAAGTGTTCTTGTAGTCTAGGTAGCTACAGCGAGGTGTACGAGGGAGATATAATCTCTCGAAACTGTTTACAGCTGCACTGATGCTAAAGACGTTGGATTGGATACAAAACATTAATATTAATGTCATGTCACATATATCATTCGACTTGCTGACAGCATGGTCATAACAAATGACCTATATATTAATATGACACACATATCACGCATATACACTCATAACTCCTTATCTTTGAATATAGTTATCAATAAAGCAATGTACAACTTAAACATATATAACGTAACAACAACACATTCACAATTCACACTCATTAACTCTCATCTCACTAAACACATACTTTTTTCTTTTTCTATGCTCATCTAATTAATGTTACTGAAATTGGAATATTGTTTCACTAAGCCAATAACCTACGGGTGGAGGGCTGGTGGCCTGAAATACAGGCTTGCCCATAAACCGAACCAAATAATCTATAATATTCTGTTTCTTGTACAATTTATGGGAGAAATAAATATTGAAGTGATTACTTCTTATGGGAGGGTAAACCGGTCGTTACATAACGCGTTACGGCGCCAGTCTATCTGGCTTCCCTTTCTCTCACGCATACTGCAGTGGATTAGTTTAAGTTATCACTTCTGTCGGGCGTCCCGAGACGCACACGTTTTTTTTTTATTATTATAGTTATATTATATTTATGTTCTGGCTGTGATAGATAGCTATCTATCAAGTATATGTCAAGAATGAAAGCTATTGACCTATGTATATTAGCTACGTTTACCTCGGTCAAACCACATTACATGGTCAGGGTAATTTCAATAAAGAGATTGGTACACTATTAGGTTGATAGAGACCAGCTAGGTTGGGCAGCATTGTTCAGTGCCAATCAGTATCTTTTCCTGAACAACTAGGCAGATCTGAATCCCGGACTGATCCACTTTAACAAAAATGTGTTCAAAAGCAACACAGGGAGTGATATTTAAATTATTCAGAAGTCATAGATTACAACTTTAATGTATATTTTGAATATCCAGTTGTGTACTGATATTATTTAGGAAACCTAAGAGGTCTTTCTTGAAAACAAGTTTGTGGGAAGATTTATTTGTATTTTATTCCGACTTGGAAATATATAAATAATTTATAAGTGTTTCGGCGCACCTGCAGACTAGCAATGAGGATCCTCCGAGCTCTCTGGAACAGTTGCTCGTCGCTCCAATCTGGATGTTGCCGATGCACCCGCGCCGCCAACACGTTGTGCCACCGTAGTAATAACATGCCGAATGTCACCATAGCTGGATTCTGGTTTGTACGCGGGTCTCCCAACACTAGAAATATGATTTGTCACATATTTATGACTATTAAAATATTACTATTTAGTTGTAGATTAGAGAGATGGCAGTTGGTGGTGGAAAGGCCTTGAGTAGAGGTTGCGTGTGGAACGAGACGGGGCGTTGAACGTGGTCATCCTATATGCATCAGGACCCAGTACAGCACCCAGTAGTGGGTTGATTCAGGCTGGTGATAAATCGGTGATTTTGGCTAATGAAACAATCAATTCACATTTTTTTCAGGTAATTATTTTTAAATGTGGTAAATTTAAAAATAATTACATGACAAAAATTTGAATTGATTGTTTCATTTAACTATTTAGAAAAAGAAAATGCTATATTAATAAAATCTAAGGTCATTCAATATTGCGAGCATTGTCTTATCTGTCCAAGGTTATATTAGTAAAAGAATTTGTTCATTAGGGTAGTGTGATACTTATTTTTTTTTATATTTAACAGCCCGCTGTCATAGTTCTTGTCACAGATATAATATTTTCGATTAATTTAATTTGATTAATTTTTGCGACCAATCATTAGCACTTTATAATCAGTTAAGAATTAAATCATTACTCACAAGGAAATTAATGCTTATAAAATGATTAATAACAAGGAATGATAAATAATTCTTAAGGATAACACATAACGATGGTGGCAACACTCGAGTGATACTGCTTATGTCGCACATAATCAGTATCAGTAAACGCGTCCCATTAGACGAGCGTATGATAGTTTCCCAGTCCTAACATTAAAAAGTGGTTTAAAAACCAGTTGTGTTTAAATTTACTGTATAAAGTGTGAGTTCCATTGAAGTATTTCTCGGCTCTGAAGTTTTGTGACTGGTGGATATTGCGTGCCATTTACAATAGCGAATTATTTTTTACACACGAATATATAAAAAAAACTGCTTAGACATACAATCGAAATTGTTATTCTTATTCATCCCGCCCTGCAATACAATAAAAATAAGCTGTCCGCAGATGTATCTAACTGTGATATGTCTTATGCGTATTTCATTAACAATACTAAACTAATTATGAAAGAAAAATGACTTGCCGTCTAGTCAGAAAGATTTTAGGTAAATTAATATAATTTCTTACAGAAAAGTCTCTCGGAGCTGAGCATGCGCATGTAATGAGGAACTGGATTGTTGAACAGCGGCACTCGTTTAGTATTTCTCAGGGGCATCCCTCCTTCGCTCGCTAGGCTTCCATTCTGTAAATTATAAATATGATTAGTACTTACATTAATATTACGACCTAATGCTTATTTTACTTTGAGATTCTTGTCAATTTTATCATTGATGTCAATTCCTTGTCAGATTACGATTGGACCGATGTCCAAATTCAACTTTCGAGATTCGAACAAAAGACTAGTTTGAAGATTAATGTGGTTATATATAGAAAGTAATAAATAAGAATTATAATTCAGTAGTGCCTATTTATTATGATTACATTCCTTTCAAATAAACAAGAAAAATAGGAACGTAATGCTTGTATGAGTAGTATTATTATCAATATTCTCGAGTATAACACAAGTGGCACATTCGAGGGATCTGCTTGTGTCGCATACAGACAGAGTTAGTGATACTTTTATATCGAAGATTTAGCAGCGAAATCAGCATAAGTCATTAATTATAATGCGGTTCTTTCGAATAATATAATTGGGGACTTTGTATGAAACTTTGTATGAACCTCAAGGATGTAATTAAGTTAGTCCGATAGGTGTTGTTATACTAATAAATATCATGCAAAATTAATACGTTTCGTTAATTATAAAATAATCTTTCGTTGATTATAAAATCATCTGTAAATCATTGAAGAACAAGTATTGAAATCGCTAACCTACTTAAGTTACACTATCATTTAATGGTTAATGAGTATGAGTGATGTGCATATGACAGTTTAAGTATATGCATATTAATGTACGTAAAGAGGCAGGCGTGGCTGCTGGGAGGCACCTGAAATGACCTCATTGCATTCACCCACGCCTCGCTAGTGCTGTACACGAAGCTACCGTCGATCCACGATGTCATCTGATTTACCTGAAACAAGTACATTATTCATTTATTTAATTACCGGTCTTCTATTATATTCTAACTTCATTATATCCTATTTTTATACTTCCTACTAACTTCGGTCATTATTGTTGTCCGTCACATTGAAAACAAAATATTTTCAATTTAGTATTTTATGTATTTATAGATACACCGCTGATGTAGAAAGACGACTGAGTGCTGGGAAAATTTCTGGAAGGTAAAAGCTTGAGCCAGAAGGCACAGCTCGCTCCACAATGCAGTGCTGGTCCGATGATTACTTATGGAAGCGAAGGCTGGGTATGGCAGAGAGAGTATGAACGTAGGATAAACGCGGTCGAAATCTGAGCGTTGCGCATAATTTGTGCCGTAACGCTTGTAGACCGTATTCACAATGATGACGTTAGAAACAGAGTTGGTCTGAAAGAGAGTGTCGGTGTTAAAATTAGAAGACGCATGCTTCGCCAAGAGCCTGAGAAACTCACGAGCGTGCATGAAAGAGCAATGAATGTTAATGAAGTGATTGAAGTGTGTAAAAACCGATTCATGTAGCGCTAGGTTCTCTATACCTAGCGAGTGATTTGGCCTGAAGTTATAGTTATAGTCTGCAATAAATCTTTACTTAACCAAAAAGACTTAATTAAATGTTTAAACTTATGAGTGACAATAAATCATGATTTTTTTTTTGCAAACAATGATATTTTTAATGCCACTAAAATGGCGAACAAACCTATGCCCTACATGATGATTAGTAATTACCGTAGGCTATGGATACTTGCAACACGGAGTTTCCCACTCGTACGATGACGACCCATAATCTTGTTATTTATGTCAGGTTTTTAACAATGAGCACCGGATAGAACAAATCAGAGAAATACCAATTAAAATGAATGGAAATTAGTTTGAAGTGAATCGTAAAATGTGAGACTTATTGCCTATGTACTATGACGAGCTCGGCGGCGCATTGATTGGTAACTCTATTTTGATACCAACGCATAACACAAGCTTCGCGTACATTTTGACTAGATGGCTCTGTGTAATTTATCCGACAATATTTATTTATTTGTATATGTGATATGTTTCTCTGAACGACAGCATTTGCGAAGATCGGCCTTCAAATGCAACCACCAAGAAAAAGTCGTTATCAGCGGTTAATTGAAGAAGCCGATGCTTTACCTATGAGTTGAGTCGAGGACATTTGGGAATCCGCTTGAGCCAACCCAAAAAGAAATACATGAACAATAAAAAATTACAAATTTGGAAACTCTACTATCAACGGATTCCTCAGGAATAACGCCAAAATTGACTCGAGTTAAATAGGACACATAGATTTTTATAGAGTACGACCACCGATATCCCAATATAAAATAATAAATATTTTCTTATAAATTACACAGCGCCATCTAGTTCCAAACTAAGAGAAGTTTACTACTATGTTCTAAGCAATTGGTAATGTACTGATTTATAGGTCATTATCAGTTGCTTAGAACCTAGTACTAATACTTTGTCAAACATTTGCCTGTACGGATATCGAACCAGTTACCCTTCGACCACGTGTCTCGTCAAGGCTACTTTGTCATTAGGGCACAACGCGAATTTATTGTTTTGAATCAAAGAAAGAACAGCCGTTTTGCGAATGGGTATTCGAAAACGAGAATAGATTAACATAATTGAGGCTGGCGAGAAACGTGGATAAAAAATATGTTTGGATTTTTTTTTGCCATTCTTTAATTCGACTTGAATAACAACGACAAATATATTTTTAACATCTGAAAAAGCACAGCTCGGATTTTTTCCACTAGCTCAAAGATTTGATTAAAGGTTTGAAGTCAGAAGAATCCGAAAGAGAGGTGCGCCCTATTTATCTTTCGGATTCTTCTGACTCAACGTAGCCCGACTGGGGAAGTGCCTCCAGCTCACATGAAACGACAGTCAAATAACAACTCCCTGGAACGTTGTTGCGTTTCTGCGAGTAACTGTGGTTACTAGTAAGCTCCTAAGGAGTTGCTGTGTTAGCAGCAGGTTGGTAACGCGCGAGCAATGCTTCAGACAATGCAAGCGTAAAGCCGTTATGATTTCTAATCAACACGTGGAAATCATAGGTACAGTTCGATCAGTAGTTCGTATGTTTGGAAAAAAGGTCAGAGAGAATGGAAAATATATTTAAATATAAAAAAAATCAATAAATATGTTAACATATAAACTTTCTGGTGGGTATATAAAATATCCACCAAAGGGGTAATTTTTGGCGGCGGTATTATTTGGGAATAAAGGAATAGAACATTCATATTGTGAATTATAACCAGTTCAATATCAAAACACTTTCAAATCGTCTTACCTATACTACAGAATTGTGCAATATACCTATAATATGGATGGGAGTAACTATTGTAATAGAATGTATATAACCACAGAATAGAATAGAATAGAATAATAATTTATTTGCATAAAATATGGTTACAATTACTTAGATCTTTTTGCATAATTCTATATAAAGTCCGCATATTTTGCCACAATTTTGTGACGTGCAAAATACACACAGCATCATGGATTAGCGAAACTGTAAAGTAAATTCGTATCTTAATGAAACATTTACAGAAACAATAGAAGGCCAAACGTCATTATTTCTTCACATTTTTTTGCATGAGATTCAAGTAACTTGACAGTGGTGTGTTAGAATTCAATTTTAAATATATTTTACAACCATATATGTAGTAATGTGAGTCAATAATATGAAATCAACAGCGCTACTTGTTTCATAGATTCTTAAAATACCTAGATCGAAAAAACCAAGTGTAGTGTGTAATTACTTATTGATTGATGATTAGCGTTCTTTTATCTTAGTACAGTCTAGTATGTTAGTCACATTCTATTAGTGTGTAATTACGGTGATTGAATGTGGGTTAGGTTTTATTGCCAAGAATTTGGCCTTCGTCGCACGCAGTCTGTTACCCAAGTATGTTTTACACCAGTACAGTAGGACAGTCGTATATGACTATGGGCTCAAACAAACAATTTTTCAATTTGGATTTCAGTTTGGATAGACTAAGCTAAAACTAAAAATCAGTATTCAACGTTGTCCTCAGTTTAGCATTACTGTACTGTAATGTTATGAACAAGCAAATTTGTAAATAATAATCTTTATTCAATTTCAAACTGACATAATATGGTCGGTGTTTGAGTAAACAATACCTGTGTTTGGAAACCCCCGCTCTTTTAAGGTAACCAATAATGTAATATTTTGCAGATCATGTTTAGTTCGTAAGTGAATGTGACAGTGTACGCATGTGTAAATACAATGACACAATAATACAAATGTAATCTTTACTTTATATCGTGTTACGCAAATTTAATAACATTAAATACACAAAAAAAAATTTGGTGCCATTAAAATATTACAAAACTTGAATACATTTCTAATAACATACCTGGTAATTATAAAGAAACAAAAAATATTCCTATCAGCTGGATGTAATTAATAACATCATAGTCTATCAAGTTTATCATGTTGAACACATACTTCAGCAAATATCAAAAGTAAACAGGACGGCTGTTAGTGATCTGTAAAACACGTGGTGAATATACCTGTTGTATTTAAAAGTAAAAATGGATTTAGCCTACTTAACAGGCAGTGGTAAATTGATCCCGCATTTACTAATTGAATACAGAAAGCAGCCGTTTTGTATCTTGAATAAATTAACAAATTGTTCACCCTCATATTTTGCTGCCTAGATAGTAGTCCATCATGTAAGTACGAGTGTTCATGTATATTTAGTCATGCAAAATGTAATTTTCTTCTAGCCGCTATATATCATTGATTAAATCAGTTCATTGAAACTTAAATAGGGAATATGTATTCATTTTAATATAATTTCGAATAAAATCGTAATATTGTATCGCATAAAGATTCTGTTATTTCCGATTGTACAATTATTAAGCAGAAATTTCATCATGTATAACGATCGTCTGACTGTACCATGGAGACACGATCAGAAGCGTGCAAATATTTGGGTACAGAATATATTTGACCATGACTTGCGTACGCTCATAAATGAATTTAATTCTGTTAGAATTTATAGGATTTCTTCAAAACAGTTGTAGAAATTCTGAGATTATGAATAGGATGTAACTAAAAAAGGTACAACATTTAAATTGTTATCTGTTGACCTAACTAAGTCATGGTGTGTAAATGATTACAATTAAGCAATTATGTATTACGACATAGAGTCACGTTTTAATTAGGTACACCTGAGTGCAGGCACATACACACATTTCGTAAAACATTATTAATTTGTTATATAACATATGTTTTGGCGCAGTTCAATTTTATAACAATTAGTATATAGAAATAATGAAATCATATTTAACAACGGTGAACGGTAGAAGATAGAATTAAAAATACAGAATAATATTTTCGTACCAAGTATCTTGCAGGGTAGGCACAGAAAACCGAATGCCACATTAGTCGGTTCTCACATACCTCAATTGTTTTTTTTAACCATGATTGCTATTTTTATACATGCCAGTCAGTCCCTGACATCACCTAATATATCCAAATCAATTTAGTCGTTACAGTTGGTTTGCATTTGTCATTTGCATTGCATTGGTCCTTCTTGGCTCCTACATTCTTATACATTCGCGACGTATATCTGCTTCGTCATTCTTTCCTCCAGTATTCTTTCTACATGTATGAACTAACGAATTATGCTCCTTCTTATTTTAACACTGATAGTTCAGACCCACTATGTTTCTTACATAACCATCATTATTTTTGTTGCTAGCTTTCATTGGCTACGGTGACTACTTTACATCAGGCGGAACGTATGCTTATTTGCTGCCCGTCATAGTATAATAAAAAATCGGCCAAGTGCGAGTCGGACTCGCGCACGAAGGGTTCCGTACCATTATCTATAAAAAAGGCAAAAAAATCACGTTTGTTGTATGGGAGCCCCCCTAAATATTTATTTTATTCTATTTTTTAGTATTTGTTGTTATAGCGGCAACAGAAATACATAATCTGTGAAAATTTCAACTGTCTAGCTATCACGGTTCATGAGATACAGCCTGGTGACAGACGGACGGACGGACGGACGGACGGACGGACGGACAGCGGAGCCTCAGTAATAGGGCTCCGTTTTACCCTTTGGGTACGGAACCCTAAAAACCATAAAAACCATTGCTGTGAAACCTATGAGCGTTACTACGTCTATATATTCAGGATAGACAGAGAGGATATCATCGACTGTTATCTTTGTGTTCAATCCAGTTTCCTCTTTCTTAAATATCTTTATCATTGTTTCTTTGCATTCAGTTGAAAGTGTAATGCAATCGTCTTTCATCATTGCGATTAGTGTTTGCAGTTCACATGGTATTTCTGTAAGTAACACAGTGTCGTATGCATAAAGCAGACAATTCACAACTAGGTCACCCAAGCGCATTATTCTCTGTAGACAGTTATCGAGATATAGAATGAACAGAGTAAACAACACGCAAGGCTGCCTGATATCAATTTTGCCGTCAAACCAGGGCGGCAAGTAGCCGTCTATCCGCACAAATGTTATACAATCCTCATAGGTGGACGGCATGTCATGGAGCACGGCACCGTCGTTCCCATATCTCGCCAATATGTCAATGAGGTTCTTTCGCATAGCCCTGTCAAACGCTTTTTCCATATACACACACACAAAACCACAGAAAACCTTTTGTTTAGAGATTCTGTGTCTCCCACACCATTCAGAAGATTTGTTTCATTAATTCAACTTTAGAACTAAAGTTACCTTCACCTGAAAGTGCACTATGTTTACAATTTACTTAAGTGCATACTGATGACTTTACAGGTGTTGAATAAGGTGAGCGGGTAAGCGTTGTTTGTTTGTTGGTTTGTTAACCAAAATAATATAATCATAAGAATGCCAAATTTAAACGGATATTCGCAAAATGCTTCATTAATGCCAAGCTTGCAAGTATGCCGACCATTGATAGCATCTTGCAGTCAGATGCTCGCACTAATGGTAATAGGCTTGACGGCTTCTGTGAATTGATATACAGCGGATTTTGTTCATTTAACTGATTGAATATCCTTAAAATACTGATTGATAAGATATTTCCACGAATGGATATAATTAGGGTCTTGACTGCTTTGCCATTTTGAATGAGTATTAGATAATTAAAGTAACAGGTTAGTCCAGTAATATAACTTAGCGTACGGTAGTAAATGTTACAAATATGGATACTAATTGATAAAAAATATATAAATGTAACATTTTAAAATGAGCACAGATATTATAATTATACAATGTTTGACAGATGGGTTGCCAAGACTCCGGTTGATGCAACATATGAGAGGTATGAGTATTTTGTAATACATGCCATAATATAAGAAAACTGTAAAAAAGTTGTATGATTTACATTTTTCGAAAATAAATCCTTTATATTCATAAGTTTTGTTTGTGTTTAAGTATAATTACAACTTATATTGCCAATAAAACCGATATTTGCGGAAAAATGAGAACTAAACAAAATATGGTTAATAAGTTCAAATAGTTAAAAATGTTCTCATCTATAACCTTCTCAAATTTAGAACACGAGCTGTTGCATTATGCATAAGCAATCTAATCATCAATCAAATATTGTACAAATTGATAGAACACTTAAGAGGAGCTAAAGTTTCTCCTTATAGACTTGAGGGCTCAATGCTGTAGTAAGACTGGCGTCGTAAATAATTCTCATAGCTCTTCCCTGAGCCATTTCCGCCTCCAGGTGACTTTGTAAGCGAAGTTCAGTCGCTGGAGATAATGCATTTAATTGTATTTGCTATTGTCTTAACAATACAAATAACATATATACGTAATGTAATACATGCTAAAACATACTTGTTCTCTTGGGCTATTTGGACTCTGTCCAGTGGCGCGGTCGTAGGCAGCTCTCAAGAAGGGCATATATTTGGCTCCTTGACAGTCCGGATCGTACATGTGGTCACATTTGTCCACCGGAATACGATGGTGTTCTATTGGACACCCTGATTCTGATGCCATCACGATTTCCCCGGTTACTATTTGGCCTGTGGACGAATAAACATGGTTTAGATTTCTTTGTTTTGGTATCTTCTTCTTCAAAGCATTATCCCGTTTCCTAATCCATTAGGATTGGCGGGGTCAGCCACCAAAACCTAATGATTTGGCGAAGATACTGAATTTGACATGGAGCAACTGCTGTCAGAACTCCACAACCTAGAGGGAAAACCAGACCTTTCTTAGGTAAGGTCACACATTTAACGAAATATATTTTTTTGGATGTGCGGGTTTCGCGTGCGTGCGTGCGCTGAGCATATATTGATATTATAATTGATATGACAATTACAAATACGCACATAAATCCGAAAACACGAATTTAGTGGTACATGCCAAGATTCGAACCGGTGACCTGTTGTGTAATAGGCCGGTTCCTTATCCACTAGGCTATCATGCTCATGACTTTGTTATTACTTTCTATTATAGTAACAAATGATAATGTAACTTAGTATGTGTGCGTACAGCTTTCATTAACATAAAAATGAGCACTTTTGATTTTCTCCATACAAGGAGTATGTTTGCTAAAATAGGTGCTATTCAATGGTGCATACGATACTGGGCACATTTTTGTAATATTTTTTATGTATTGTATCTTTTTTGATGAAACAAAACTTTCAATTATTGAGTAATAACATAGTAGACAAAAACCTGACTTATTAACCGACTGCTCCCTGGTTCGAATCCAAGTGTGAACATGGATGGCACCACAAAGTTCTTATTTTCGCTTGTATGTACATATTATTATTATTATGGGTTCCATGTGGGTACAATTTTGTAATTATCACATGCTCGGCGGTGGAGAAAAACATAGTGAGGAAACCGGCACGTTCGAGAAATTAAATTTCGAAAGATATATGATCTAACCTAAGAAAGGGCTAGTTTTAACTGATTTCTGGCTTACGGAGACCTGAGGGCATTTGCTTAATGTTTATATCAATATCTACGCCAAATCTTTACCCTTTAGTAGCAGACCCCGCCGATTCTAACGGATTAGAAATCGGGATATGGCTAGAAAGAAGAAGAACTATCAATTATATACATTTATTTCCATAATTCCAAAATATGATAATAACGAAATATGATAAAATTTTTAACCGTGTGGTAAATGGAATTTCACCTGACTTGTGAACTAACCTAAGAAAGATCCACTTTTCTTCTGGGTTGTGGAAGTTTGACAGCAATTGTTTTATTTAAAAATCAGTAATTTCGCCTACTCTCTAGACTTTAGGTTGCTGAACCCCAATCATAGTAGAATAGGAAACGGTATAATGCTAAGAAGAATATATCAATTTATACCTACTATTGGTGAGATAAGCCTGCCCGTTTTCTTTAGAAATGATTTCCTGATATTACTAGCTGATGTATCCAATATGACATTTGATTATGTATAATAGTTAGGTAACAAAAATGATTATTGAACCACCTTCAATATTAAAGTACCTAATATAATCATACATTATGTCTACACCTTGTAAATAAGGTGTAACCATATCAACATAATATCTACGCAAACAAACATTTAATGAGTATGCTAATATTTTATTTACTTAAATCTACCAGTTATGATTTAGCATAGTTTGTCATGTACACACTGTACATGGTATTTCACAGAACATATGGACTACGGATATATCTACGGATGAACATCTATAAATGCGGTTTACTAAATACCATGTACCTACAATGCGAGCCAAAAAAATATGACTGTAGAGGATGCTTTATTATAGGCATTCGGCATTTTTTTATTAAATATTTATTTACTAATACGAGTATATAAGAACTAAATATTTTATTGCTATTGGGTATAATAAATATAATTTTAACTCACGAAGGAACAATTTGGTATCCTTGTCAGTTTATTACCACGCATCTTATCTAATCCCAGGTTTCACAGTCGTACATAGTTCAATAGCCCTTTTTAATATTCCTTTACAATGCGACTTAGTTATGTTTTTATTTATTTATACCTCGGCATCGAAAACTCTTGAAACACCACGACAGTCGTCGTTTTCTTCTCTTATCTCTAGTTTACTTGAAGTGAGTGAAAGTAATGGTATATCTGTATTTTTGTATGTATTATGTTTGTCAGCAATATCTCTCCATTTCCTGATTTTTATAAAATTTGAGCGTAACAAGCATAGGAAATGCAAATTTAAAATAGTGTGACGAAACCCTTCGTGGACGAGTCGGAGTCGCGTTTTATTGAATACGTAAGAAGTACTGTCCGTTATATGCCTTCGCAATATCCACAAGTGACTAAAATAATAAAAACTCACCAAAGAATGCCAGGAGAGCGGTCCTGTTAGCAAGTGACGGCAGTCCATCTTGTCCCCTCATGAACAACTTGGAAAGTGTCCTGGCACCAGGCCGGTCAGCGCCCGCCATCATATACACACCATCAGCGTATGAAGCTGGCGTTTTGCGAGTGAGTCGACTACCTGGAATTTTTTAATAATGTCTAAAAATTATATAGGCCTAAAAAAAATTGTTGAAATGTCCGTGCTTTTTAGAGCTTTCGCTTAAAGGATGTCAATCTAACTAAAATAACAAGTAAATTAATCAACGTCTGTGCAGGGATAAGAGTTAATTGTCTTAAGTTTCTCCGTTTCGCAGGGCACGTTAAACTGCTGATCCCAACTGTTAATGTCAATAAATAATGTTCCTAAACCTAAGTTAGTGTCCCTCAGTCATATAGTCACTTTAAACCCACAGTGAAATAGTGTAGCGGAGTACACTCTGAACCATTTCGATGCTGTCTATGATGCTCCAGCAATGGGATGGGTATTTTTGATTTGGGATTATTCTTGACCCTCATTCCATTTAAGTGCGTTATCTATTGAACCTTGTAAATATTAATGAATTAGTTACATAAAAAGCCCTTTAAAATTCCTTTCGTGTAGTCAGTCAGCCAGTTCTCGGCTTTGGAGCCAGTTAATCTCACTTAGATGTGGTGCACCCCGCCGGCTAGTGAAGGAGGCTTTAATGGTAGATAAGTATGACAGAGCTATGCTTACACAAAGCTTTTTCTAAAAGTACTGCCATAATACTGAAGATCACTATCAACTGGATATTACTTGCGATCATCAGTATGATAAACGATGAACATGTTCTCGCATATCCTATTCTTGAAAGCCATAAAATATCCGGTTTATATTTTTTTGCCATAATTACCTATTGGCATATTTATTTATATATTAATAAGTGAACAAGACTTTGTACCCCTTTTTAGACATATGTGTGTGTAAAAGAGTATAGGATTTGGCATAATTAAAATCATACGGAGAAGGAATGCAGAACGATTAAATTGTTGTATAATATGAGCACACAACGAAATAGTTTGTTAATTTGTATAAACGCACTTAATAACGTTTAAACATAAAAAAACTAAATGTATTAAGGTTAAATTTCGACCACTGGGCGATCACTAGTTATTATAATACTTTGATTGACATTTAAATATACCCTAATCTTATTCAGCATAAAATTGGTAACCATTAATGAATAAGTTAGAATATTGAAACATATAATCTTTAATTATGCTAAACTCTTTATTGTGTTTGTGGGGCAAGAACACAAAGAGAATGGAGCATAAATGGGGACTCGAAGGGCAATGTAGAGTTAGCAGTCGTTTAAATATCGACGTTCGATTGATTTTTATTTGATCAAAGGATCAATTTTGTTCACATCAAATCAACCGACGAATCGATCGAAGAGAGAACAGAGCACCATAAGACGCTTCACTCGCTTCTTTAACATTCATAACATTAAATTTTTATATTAAGTTTATTAGAGGATTCTTTATATTTAATGTCAAGTTTAACAAAGCTTATTCTTGCCGTATAAATAACCTTAGTTTAGAATTTCAGCGTGAGCGTAGGGGTCTGGCAGTGAGATACAACATGTTGGCACACAGATTCGCCCATTGTAGTGACGAAGTCAAAATTACCTTATTTTATTCCTATTGCCAAACGTTTTACACGAGTCGTCTGTGAGTCAACTGTTTTCGTAGAGCTTTAGATACACTGATTCCATATTACAGTGGCTTCCGAATTTTGTGGCGGCTACACCGGTTCTATAGCGCGTCTGGCATGTTTGCCGAAAGGCGAACAGACGACTTCTATGCCATGATAAGAAAGAAGTCCGTTTCACAGCTGGAAAGGATTCGGGATAGTGCTAACAATATTCTTAGAACACTAGCAAACAAACCTGGCTCTCTTAAAGCATTTTATGAATGTACTTGTTGGGCAGTAGAAAACAGTTATTTATGAATTATTATTATTACAATCATATTAGGTGTGAAAACTGGAATGAAATTGATTATTTTCTAGATAATATATCCAATATTCAACAGGCTTGGCTCGGGCTGTCATTAAGAGTATAATTTTCCCCATAAGGGTTAATGCAATGAATACGTAATTTACACCTCAATACAGCTTTTTATAAGTCCAAATAAGGCAGTTTATGTTAATTTGGGGAAAAGTCGCCATTGAGTTATGATTGTTGAATAAAGATATCACGTTATCTCATAATGAGAATAAATTCGAGTTTCATATCTGATATGACAAAAATTTTTGCTACAATGTGTCTGTGATGTGTCGACCAACTTCATGTTACACGTCACAGATACGAGCTCGGTGGCGTAACGGTTAATAACGCGACTTTGACACCAACTCGTGGGTTCGATTCCCACACAGGAGAAACATTTGTGTGCATGAACATGTCTGTTTATCTTAGTCTGGGTGTTTTTAAGAGAGGTAGGGTGAATCAAAACAGTCCGTCTGGGGAAGCACCTCCACCTAACAGGAAACTGCAGTTAAATGATAACTATCTAGAGAGTTGCTGTGTTCCTGCGTATGAGTGAGGTCACCAGTGAGCACCTAAGGAGTTGCTGTGTTAGCAACAGAGGTGGCATCGCGTGAGTGATACTCAATAAACTACAAGCGTTCATAGGCTACAGTAACCGTTTTACATCGGGTTGTAAGCTTGTATGCCTCACGACATTATCAAAAAAATATATATTGTCTCTCGATTTTTCTGTCGCAATGCTCATGATAACCATGTAGTGGAAAAAATGTTTCCTGATAGATACAAAGTTTTAATGTATTTTGGGGGCTAAGTAACTCACCTAATCTGCAAGTGGTGCCCTGTACTAATTAACTAACGAGGTTCTGGCTAAAGAAAGATGGGCGCATCGAAGCAGCCCGGGCTGGTGAAATTTCTCTACCTCATAAAAGGCCCGAGCTATTTTTAGCTGTGTGGAGGTTCTTATGATCCTGTAAGTGAGAGAGGTTACGTTACCGACAACCTTTCGAGGACTTGTTATGTCAGCAGCGGGAGTAGCAATGTGCGAGCTCTTTATATTGCACATGTTCATACCACATCAACCCTTACTCATCCCTCTGCAGGGATACGGGTCTCCCTTCAACCGAAGGGATTTAGAGCATACTCCACCACGCTGCTCAAATGCGGATTGACGGAGGTCAGTGTTTTCAAGCCGCCCGAGGGCCACTGATTTAGCTTACCGACTGTCATCTATCGACAACAGCCGGGACCGACGGCTGAACATGCCCTCCGCAGCACGGAGAAAACGAGATAGATAAACCCATCTATTGACAGGCTGCGGTAGACGTTGCTTAACCTGCGGGTTCGGTTAGAATGACACGCGCAACGACACCATCGAGCTCTCATATTCATAGGCTGCAGTAATAAAGTTACGTTAGATGGATTTTTTTGTTTGCCTCTCGACTTTATATAAAAATTATAACGATGGGGAATAGATAAAAAAAAATCGAATACTGTGAATAAAATATATACTCTGTTAATTGGCTCTGTACCGATATACAGGCAAATGTACCGTATGATATTCCCATTCAAAATGTTTGAGAGAAAGCTACTAGTGTGTCAAACATGATAAGTGGTAATATTACATAGTTAAATTAGTTAAATTATAAGCGAAACATTCATTTTACCGTTATCATTTTCCTAACTGTCTGGTTTCAATGAATAATATTTGATAACTGTCACACATTACCACATTTAGCCAATTAAAATCGTAGTCGTAATTAACGAAATGATCAGCAATCGAAGAAAGTGCAGACATAGGTACGTGTTATATGATTGATCGAGATTAATTATAATAGGACAAATTTAGTTTTAATTTAGAATGCAAGATGAAAGAATGACGAAGCAGATATACAATGCAAAAGTGGAAGGATGTAGGAGCCGGGGAAGGCCAAGACTTACCTACCATGACCAAATTGGTCATGTTCTATCAGAAGGTGATGTCAGGAGCCCTAGAAACCGGCGTGCGTGCATGAGAAGAGCAATGAATGTTAAAGAAGCGAGTGAGATATGTAAGGATCGAGTCACGTGGCGCTCGGTTCTCTCTGCCTACCCCGCAAGGGATTTGGCGTGAAGTTATAGATAGATAGAAATTTAGTTTTAATATTTATTTTGTCGTGTTACGTGGAAAATTATGTTTTATACACGAATAACTAAGTTTGAATCATTGCTACTCGTATCATCATTAGCCTGTATTTATCGACTGTTAAATATAGTTTTCGCTTAAGCGTTCAGTTTCATCATATGCAATTTCCCAGTTTCTACAGACAGCCATATCTTAAATTAATGTTTTGAGATATTTAGGAGATATTTTCCAAACCAACTTTATCTTCTAGACAAACTCTATAGAAGATAATATATAGCAATATTTCGTTACCAGGTTACGAGTATAAATAACTACATACTATGAACTTTATGATATTCACATAGTAGTAATAGTAAAAATCGGCCAAGTGCGAGTGGGACTCGCGCACGAAGGGTTCCGTACCATTATCAAATTATAAAAAAGGCATAAAAATCACGTTTGTTGTATGGGAGCCCCCTTAAATATTTATTTTATTCTATTTTTTAGTATTTGTTGTTATAGCGGCAACAGAAATACATCATCTGTGAAAATTTCAACTATCTAACTATCACGGTTCATGAGATACAGCCTGGTGACAGACGGACGGACGGACGGACGGACGGACGGACGGACGGACGGACGCACGGACGGACAGCGGAGCCTCAGTAATAGGGTTCCGTTTCACCCTTTGGGTACGGAACCCTAAAAAAAGATGCAGTTTGTAGTAGGTAAAGGGAAAATATACACAACATATATCGGATAGTCACTAGAGTTAAAAGTTAACTGCAATGAGTGGAGGTAAAGATACAATATTACATGTAGTAGAGTTACTCATAACGTACACGGAGCATGTTTCGAAATACGTGACGTGCTTCCTTTGTGCACTCATTAAGGTTATCTTTGCTCCAGTTCCATACCAATATTTCTTTGACATCCTCCTTGTCAGTCTCGTGAATTTAACAGCATGTTTTCTTGTACAGTGACCGCCTTTTGTTTGAGTCATTCCATACATGATGGTTTATCTTTTAATTAATATAATACAGTGCTAGCCCAAACAAGCAACAGATTTACAAGAGATGTAAAATAATAAATGGTTTATTATTACTTGTCTCACATAGAATACAAGTAATAAAATTAGTACGAAGGTTCTCATACATAATGCGCAAATAATTTTTATAATGGTGAGGAGATATATAATTTTTTAATGACGTTTTCAATATTGTCTAAATTACACGTATCTTAAATAAATTGGCCCCTTATTTCTTTTTTGTCTCTTTCTGAAATCTTAACAATGCAAAAGTGAAGTATATTAAGAGGATTATTGAATAGTGTGAAAAGCTCGATGTCGTCGTGGCGCGTGTCTTTATAATCGAAGCAGGTTATGCAACGTCGACCGTAGCCTGTCCATGGATGAGTTTATCGTGCGTTGGAGGTAACATAAGGCCGCCAGTCTTGTTGTCGACAGGTGACAGTCGTTAATCTTAGTCAGCAACCTTCCAGCGGTCTAAAAACACTTGCCTCTACCAGTTAAGTGATGGTATGTTCTAAACACCGTCAGTTGAAGGGAGACTCCTACCCAGCAGTGGGTTGCTGCGGTGGCGGTGGTGAATCGTGTCATATAAAAAAAGATACCGGATTTTTTACTTAGTTTTGTGCAGTTGATTACAGTTTTATAACCAACTTAATGTCGCCTGGGAATCTGCCTACGAGTGGAATACGTCTTTTCAAGTATTACTGAGGAGTCAATTATAAACATAGCCTATAACTTGCATAAATGTTTATATTTAGTTTATATTTGTATTTAGTTTACAATACCATCTGGAATATGCTCCTACCTTCAAAACTTGCATTTTTTAAATATTTTAGTAATGACTGTTAATCAATATATTAGGTATCTGTAAAGTATCTCTAAGAGAATTCGATAGTTTCTTTGTATTTATTTATTGGATGTAAGAAGAAAACTTTTAACCAAATATGTTTAGAGCAGGTAAGGATAGTACAACTGATGTTAGGATATTTTGTATACGAATACTTTTATTGTAATTCGTTAATTTTTTTGTTTTTATGAAACATAATTTTCATAAACTAAATGATGTGATGTGTAACATTATAAAGGTTAAAGTGTTAATATAAAGGTTTCGTTGATTTTCTTCTATACTGTGCTTCAGAAAATTCCTGTTGTAAATTCCAATAATATTTTGCTAATGTGAGTTCCCATTTACCTAATATCGTATTGTACCAAAATTTATCAGGAGTATTTTTATAATCGTTTAATGGTGTCTAAATACTTATAGACATATACGCACAGGTTTTAAGATAGACTCAGTTAGAGTTCCTTTTCTTTGTACTGAATATTTACTTTCATTTATTTTAGCTCATATTTGTAGTTATTGTTACAATATACTATTACATTTTTGTTATCTATTGCTAAAGTTAACATTTTTTGTTGTTGTAAGTTGTAATTTTTGATCCGTGTTGTCACTCTTGACTCCCACTGAAAACCAGGGCTGGGATAGGATCACCTTTACGTGCTTTCAGCGTAAAATCATGAGTGTGGGTCAATCTGTCCTCACTTGCGTTCATGTGTCGCACACGCATGTGTATTAAAAAAAATATTATGGGAAGTCAGAATAAAAGCATTTCTATTTATATATTCAGAATATTATTCGAGAATCTTTTAACTCGGAAAACATGAAACACATCCATGCCATTAAAATACTAAATAGCCCGAATCAATAAAAGTATGCTGAAGTGATACATTAAATTTACCGGTGATAGATGTAACACAAAATTTATATTTGTTATACGAAAATTAGATTAAAATATAATAAGAGTAGTCAGGTTATTTCAATATTAGTAAGCAAGTGGCTTATTACAAATTTTTGTACTTCAGACTCTTCAGAGTATTGTACAAAGGTGGACTTAATGCTATAGACCTAACCTTTGATCTGATCTCGTCAAAATAAATTTCAATGAAAAAAGCAAACACCAATCGTTAATAAATATATCATTTATTGCCTTCTATACTATAAATAATAAATAAGTACTATGTGTAGTTACAAAAAAATAATAGGTTAGAACGATATATGGTTATACTATTCTATTGCGCACGATAATATACATATTTCGTTTCATAACGTAAAAAGCAAAGACCAAGGAAAGTTCGATATACAGCTATGGTTTATCTGTTTTAAACAAGAAACGGTAGTAAAATATTTTAAAAACTCATGCCGAATCACTAGTACCACAAAGTATTCAATGTACAAAATCAACCAATATGATTTTATTATAAAATACATAAACGATCCACAATGATACCTTTCATTACTTTACAAACTGTGGATGACCTCAATGATGATAAATGTTTATGCCAAAATAACGATTGAACATTGCCGAAATACGATCGGTCGATTTGTACTGATGTAACATGAATAATTGTAGATATTAGAAAAGCAATGTGGCAGTATTACATATTATAAAAATACTATGGATACTGTACTGTACTACTCTTTGATACTTAATAAAATACACTGACAATAAGGTAAATTTTTATATACACGTGCCAATTAAAACACAACTTGCATACAATAACTTAAAATATACCGGGCAATTTTAATATTTTGTAATTACGAAATGAATGCAAAAAAATCTTATTAGTAATTCCTTGTTTGCTCTATTCGTATTTCATGAATAAACATTTATTTTGTACGCATAAAATATAAATGTAGTCTGTAACTTTAACTTTTAACAACAAAATCGATTTGAAGCGCATAATTTATACTATTTACAAGGATTATTTGAAATTGAATTATCACAGAAGCTAGTGATTACTATAAGTAAACTATTTGCATATTTTAGATGTTACTATACTGATAAATATGTCTATTGTGGTATTAAAACCAATGTTACTCGTGATCAATAGATGCCAGAGAAGACAGCCGGCCTAGCGATAATTTGTGGTCGGTGCGTGATGCAATGGCGCAACCAACATACGAAACATATACCTGCATGAAAACGAATTAGGAACAAGGAGATTTAGCTTGAGGCTTCGACAATTCGATTCTGACTTCGTAATCATTCAAGACCACTTATCAATCCCTTAATAACACAAATTGTTCACTAAAGATAAATCATAATCATAGTTTGTAATTTTTTACGGCTCTAATAAATTAACAGATTATTATTTCAATGCTATTCGCTATGTTTGTTTATCATTAGCAGTTTATAACTGTTTGTTTTTTTTTTTTTTTGTAGCAGTGATGTTACAATTTTAACTAACGGCTTACTAATAGCGATAAGGAGGCATACATAAAATAAACTACTGTACCATTAAATTCATTATTTCAGTTTATATACATATTTGTAATTATCACTTGCTCAGCGGTGAAGGAAAACATCAAAATTATATTATATTTTCAAACACATGTAACCTAATAAAAATATGGTTTTTCCTATGGGTAGTGGAGGACTGATGGCAGTCGCCCCATGAAAAAATTAGTATCTTCGCCAACTCCTTAGGGTCAGGTAATAAACCCCGCCAATCCTAACGAATTAGGAAATGGAATAACGCTAAGAAGAAGAAGACTATATATAAATATAAGACTATATATAAAATAAACTATTATCTTGACAATGCGTAGTAAATTTATGAACCTATAGGCCTATATGAGCAAAGTACATCTCTCCATCAAACCCAAGTAATATGTCTAAATTTGTTATATACCATTACACCGCATTAAACAAAGTATAATAGCTAGGAACTGGTGACGTCTTTAGAGGTATGCTATGGAGTAGAGCTTAGCATAGCGCAGTTAGTAGAGATTTATTTAAGCTATAGAGATCTTGTATATATCATAATTTAATAAAATATGTATGTATGTATCTTCACGCCAGGTCCCTTGCGGGGTAGGCAGAGAGAACCGAGCGCCATAAGACGCGGTCCTTACACACTTCACTCGCTTCTTTCACATTCATAGCTCTTTTCATGCACGCTCGCCGGTTCCTAAGGCTCCTGACATCACCTTCTGATAAAACACGACCAATTTGGTCATGGTAGGTTAGTCTCGGTCTTCCTCGGCTCCTACATCCTTCCACTTTCGCATTGTATATCTGTTTCGTCATTCTTTCATCTTGCATTCTTTCTACATGTCCGAACCTACGGAGCATGCCCTCAGAGAATGAGAAATATGAATGTGGGAATGCGAATGGGTGGCTCAGTGGTTAACTGCCTGCTTTATGCAGATGATGCAGTATTAATAAAATAAGTTAGCTTTTATAAATATGGTGGTAAACAGGTATACGGTACACCTGATTATAAGACGGCAGCATATGTTATCGCTGTATATTTTGTTGAACTTGAGCTAAGAGAGCTCGACAAGCTCGGTGGCTCAGTCGTGAATGACGCGACGCGACGCGACTTTGACACCAACGCTCGTCGGTTCGATTCCCACACAAGGCAAACATTTGTGTGCATGAACATATCTGTTTGTCTTGGTCTGGATGTTTTAAGAGAGGTAGGGCATCAAAGCAGACCTGAGCAGCCTGAACTGAAATCCGCAGCCAAATAACAACTCCCTAGAGGGTTGTTGTGTTCCTGCGTGCGAGTGAGATCACCAGTAAAGCTCCCAAGGAGTTGCTGTGTAAGCAGCAAAGGAGGCATCGCGCGAGTGATACTTAATATATCGCAAGCATTAATAGGCTACGGTACTCGCTTTACATCACGTGGGCCGTATGCTTGTATGCCTCCCGACGTAGTATAAAAAAATAACTTCTTCAAATGGAGGCAAAGTCTCTCCGTAAACTTAAGTGCTCAATATCGTATATCCGCTTAAAAAGCAGTGATAGACTAGTGGGCCAAGAACCTACGTATTGGACAAATAGTCCCCAGATCGAATTCTGGTATGTAACAATAAATTTGTGTTTTCGGATTTATGTACACATTTGTAATTATCACTAACTCGGCGGTGAAGATAAACATCGTGAGGAAACCCACACGTCCAAGAAATTATATTTCGAAAGACGTGTAACCTAACCTAAGATAGGTTCGTTTTCCCCTACGGATCGTGGGGGTCTGATGGCAGTCACTCTATGTAAAAATCAATATATTCGCTAAATCCTTAGGCTTAGGTAACAGACCCGCCAATCCTATTGGATTAGAAAACGAGATAACGCTAAGACGAAGAAGGCCGTATGCCAGCTTATGTTCGTCGATAAATCTAACAGCTTTTCTCCGAAATAAATCAACAGATCGTCCAAAGGTATTTACTTTTTTAGTACTCCATGTGATTAGACTTGGTCTGACGTGGTTTGAGTTGAATTTGCTTCCATTGTGGCTTTCAATACATCGTTGTCAACTTTCAACTCCGACCGATCCCGGTGCTAATTGGTAAGATCAAAATTTACAGAATAATCAAATGAAACACCCACCGTGTGTTCACTTTCAGTGCCTGGTTATCACAGATATACGTCATTGATATTCCCTGACCTTGGTGCTACGTTGGTGATATGGCGAAACTAGTATTCAAAAATAACGAACAATTTCTGTGGTCATGTCTTTGCATTTTCTTCTGAATTAAAAAGTCTTATGTCAATACATACTGTTACTCAATGAATCAAATTGTATGTTACGCCTAGTAATTGCCTTTGAAAAAGATGTCGCCTCGTTCTTTGGTGTATACTTACACGTGTACGGGTATGTGAGGGTTGTTGTGTTCATGCGATTGAGAAATAATACCAGTGAGCTCCTAAGGAAATGCTGTGTTCACAGAAGAGATGGAAATGCGCGATACGTCCAAACAGGACGATACATCCATGCAAATGTTCAAGTCTACGTTTAACCACTTTACATCCGGTGTGTTCGTTAAAATCGTAATTGTTGCAGCGCTAGAAATCAATTTTTTTACTCGTGAGATATTTTTGTAAAATATTTCCTATTTTAAATAATTACTGTAAATATTTAATTTTAATCAGGAGTTATCAGAACGGTAGGTCATATTTACCTGTATGACTTGTCCCTAGCGAGATTTCACGAAGCAAAATTAAGATTGAATCATATATAAGACTTTGATCTTATCAACGATTTTCAATTTTATTAGTTTACTAAGCATTTATGTTTATTACATACGTAGAATTTGTGAATCCCGCGGCTATTATCTGTATATTTTATCAAGTAAACGCGACTTCGTACTGGAAGCGTAAGTACTGTTAGTTAAGCATGCTTATGCAAATGCTCATGCGTATGTATAATGTCAACAGTACGAACCATCATATAAATGATTGCATAATGCTAAATTCTAATTAGTTAATTAGCTTTTCTACTAGTACTAGTGTTTGCTCAATAGTCGAAATCCGACTTTAATCACTACTGAAAATTTGAGGAAAACATACGAATGTGCATGTTTTCGACATTTTGTATATATTCTTGTACGTTCTTTCAGTGTATATCTGATAGTAGATATAGAATACAATGTATATTGAATAACGAAGATGTAGGAAAATTGTTTCTATTTTATTGTGAATATCTAAACGTAATAAACAGAACCTATTTTTAAATAAACTAGTAACCGCACCAATTGTTAAAATTCGACCATAATTTGCATGTTTTGAACTTTAATTTCTACTGTTTCTAATTTTTTTTTATGGAAACATGAATTAAGGTACAACTAATGTTCGTCAATAAGTACTTGATAAAAAATTAAACAAAATCGGTAGACAAACAGAAGAAATAAAGGTACTGAACAGTTTCGTCTTTGCATATTTATATTCAGATATAAATTAAAAAGATGGAAACAGATATATCTGACAGCGATAACAAATGACTGTGAAAGGAGATATTCTAGTTGTCATTGCTTTGATACTGACGAATTCGAACTAATGTCATTAGTACGATGGCGGCTGATGAGCGGAATGATAAATTAATTATGTTACTGTCTGTTTTGTGAACTAGTTATTCGATGACAGACAGATTTAGAATATGTTTATATTAGTAAATGAATAAATTAAGAGTAAATGAATATTCATGTACAAGTGTACTAGCAAACATCTTTCTGAAGGGGTTACAATACTCTATTGATGTTGCAACACAAGGATTGTCGTTCGCACATTGTTGCCCTCGCTATTAACGCAGTACCTAATGAAGTAATTGTCATCCTAGTGACCTTCTTATAAAGCGTGAAGAAGCACCTTGCGGGCCAGCATGGTATCGTCACCTGACAGGACACTATAGTCCTTTATCAGTTGCCGCTGCAATTTGGGCTCCTCTTTTCGCTTACCAACAGGCGAAGAGGAGCCACTATGAGCCAATATATATATATAAAAAAATCGTTCGCATGGTACACCTTACCGAATAACAAATAAGGCTGTACCTTATTTGTTATTCGGTAAGGTGTACCATGTACCAGCTTTAGTTACTTTACTTCTGAATTATTGCCGAATGTAATTTTTCGGTCTTTTTATATTTATTACCGAAGTATAGTATTTCATTGTACATATCTCTTAGACATTAAATGAATTGAAATAAAAAGGACATTAAAGAGAAACTATAAAGCTATACTGATCTGAAGGTAAGATAATTGAAAGTTGAATGGGTGAAATCCGATGGAATGTAGTAGGGAGGTACAGGGAGGGTTCCAAAATGAAATGTACGGATCAAGTTTTCTCACTCTGCAATATTGTGGAGAAGCCGCAGAAATCTTTCTGGTTTTGTCTAGCCAGGTAGACAAAACCAGAAAGATTTCTGCGGATCTTGAGAAAGCATTTGACAGGGTTATACAAAAGAAACTATGAAATATATTGCCGAAATATGGGATTGGCGGTATTAGAACTCACCATATGTGCCGATAGATGGCAGTATGTTATGGTTTGAAGTCAAAATTGGGGTCAAACGGGGTTATATACTGTCTGCTCGGCTGTTCACTGTTTATTCCGATAATTATTTGCAGAGAAGGTAGGTGATGTATCACTCGGGTCTCTTTGTCTGCCCCGCAAGAGATTTGGCGTGAAGTTATAGATAGATAGACTGATCTAATGAAGAGGGCCATACCTATAAATTATATACGTAACATTTCTACTATAAAAAAGTTTTTAGTTTTCATACCGGTAAACAGATTTTCTAAACCATCACTGTCTCGTTCATTTGTCAACGACAACTTTTAGGAGTATATAGTTATAGACAAGCAAGCTGAACTGTTTACCACAGACTGATAATGGTTATGTTCCTGTATGAAAGTGGCAAACATTCAAGATTGTCTCTACTAAATGAAATATATAGATCTGCAAACATTACTAAAGTAATTGGTGCTTCATCAAACCACATCATCACATTAAATTCTAATAAAATCTTAAATTTTGTTATAAACGAAGTGCTTAATGTACAAGTGTAGAGGAAAAAAAAACTTAATAAATGTACTTTTTAAATTTCTTTGTTAATTTCTTTTTATGCAACAAGATTAGCAAACAAGCATGCGACCCGCATTTGATGGTAAGCGGTCACCGCAGCCCATTGACGCTCGCAATACCACGGGATGTTACTCGCGCGCTGCCAATCTTGTGATCTAACGCTAAGAAATTACTGGGTACTGTGACGTTTCGTCAGTCAGTAATTTCTCTACCACATCTCACCCTTCAAACCGGAACACAGCTATTTAAATATGCTGCTTGACGGTAGACATAGGTGAGACAGAGGTACCCATGCAGACGACTTTTGTACAAAGCCTCCCTCTGGTAAATATAACGGAAACTTCATGGCGCGAGTTCTACTCGCATTTGCTCGTTTTTTGTTAATCATAATCAAACTTTATCTTAGTTGGTAACGTAGAACTGTATCTATTTCACCAGTCTAATTAACCTAAGTAATCTAACTCCGACGATATTGATCGGACAGCTAGAAGCGAGAGGTCACTGCGGTACTGCACTTCTCGTTTGCAATTTATTTACAAGCGTGCTTTTAAGACTGTAATTAACATGAACATACAAATATAGACTACTATGAATTCCCCAGAAGCTTATTGACCAAATAACTAATTGGTAACCTCACACAGTCACAGAAACAACAGCGCTCTATGATTGACCTGAATAGACCCCTAATGGGATAAGTCATGGAATATACTATTTTTCTCCAAAACATATTTAATATTTGTTATTGTACAACAAAGTTTTCAATAACTACAACAATCCTAGGCATATCTTTTAAGAAAGGTTTATGATGAGCTCGGTGGCGTAGTAGTTAATAACGCGTCTTTAACACCGACGCACGTGGGTTCGATTCCCACACAGGACAGACATTTGTGTACATGAACTTGTCAAACAGACAAGTCTTGGTTTGGGTAGTTTTAAGAGAGGTAGAGTGCATTAAAGCAGCCCATCTGGGGAAGTACCTCCACCTCACAGAAAACCGCAGCCAAATAACAACTTCCTGGAAGGTTGTTGTATTTCTGCGTGTGAGTGAGGTTACCAGTAAGCTCCTAAGGTGTGTTAGCAGCAGAGGTGGCATCGCGCGAGTGATACTTAGTCTATTACAAGCGTTCATAGTTTACGGTAGCCGCTTTACATCAGGTGAGCCGTATGCCTCCCGACGTTGCAGAAAAAAAAGGTACTTGGTTAATATGATGTCACGCCTCCTCTCTTTCTTCAATCTCGATCGCTAGCTAGTGAGGTACTACGTAAAGGTCAAACTGACTTTGCTTCTAAATATGATAATGAGTTAATCTATTTCAGATATATTATTATAACATATTATTTCGGATACTTAAATTATAAGATCTATATTTTAGTTATTCTTCCTCCATTAAAAATTGTATAACTTTAATGGTAATAACTTTGTCTGCTAATTACATTATGCAAATTGTATATAACGCGGTATTTTATATAATCAGTAGGTAAAGTTTATAACATAAAATATTAATTCAATGACAACAATTAATATTAATAAAGAACTAAGGATAACATACACGTTGATGTCTTTACTATGTCAATACCGAGAAAATCTGTTAGGGTACTAGTAATAGGAATACACTGCTATTCGTAAATATTTAAAGGAAAAAAATAACCTGCCTGAAAAATCTATGATATGTCGGCTACAGAGTGAGTAACATAACACAATTCTTCATGTATTTATCTGCAGGCTTTGAAAGAAGAAGGTACTTTCTAGTCGGATAGGTTGAGAGGCAAGATAAGCTTTCAATATATATAGTTAATCTACACGCGTATAATGATATACGAGTATATTAACAATCGGGATTTTTAGCTATTTAACTATTACTAGAGAACACGAGGTCATGTTTTAATGAAGAATGCTCGTCATTATTAATTTAGCATATATTTTTTTTTTATAAAAATAGTCTGAATAATTTACTGCACATTAGATAGCGATGTCAACTTTAAATTTGATTGATTATGGCACTGATTGAGAGATTAATTAGAACAAAACCAAAGAAAACAGTTCTCCTATAAACAAAGTAAGATATAAAAACGAAATTTATAATAATCTGTACGCATAATCTATACTTACGTGTACTAATACGATTGAGTCATTAATAAAATGAAATCAATATTAAGTAGGTATGTAATTTAGGATGAAATACAAATAAGCTTAAAACTTATTAAATGATGTAGTATCGCTTACGACCTGATACATTGTGAGAAAATACCGTATACAGATTCAGTGAGCTAATAAAACCAGAATCATTGAAATAAGTAGTGGGGAAAAAGTAAAGAAAGATAGATAGATATTAAACATTATTAGGTCGGGCATAAAAATAAATATTGTCATAGCTTTTTCATAAGGAGGCAATTATCGTAAAATTTGACGAAAATAAAAATATTATTATATTATCGCTCCGGTAAATTGGTGAGAGAATCCCTGCATTTCTTGGCCGTGCCAGTCATATGACTGATTCTGCTTATATGGAGATTTTAATGATGTGGTTTATAAGTACTCAACATTTTTCCTTAATAACCTGTCCAAATAGCATCCGCACATTCCGCAGTGACAGTATTTTTCGAAAATAAATATAATCAGCGTTAACATTTTAATTTCATCAGCTTATAGGTGTAAGTAAATAGAATCAAAATTTTCCAATAGTTGTGGGATACACATTTTTACGGCAAACCCTATTGTCTAAATTAGATATATTCGGTACTACAAATTAATCTACAAATACCATATTATTTTATGCTGAACTAGGCCTATTTTTCTATAACCTAGGCTGTACTAAGATATATATCTTTTTCATGTACTACTAATATCACTAGCATGAAGAGATTTTATTCTATCAGCTGATAACATTTTCGAATTGTTTTATTTTTAATATATAAGTATATAAGCAGAAATAAAGGAGATCTCTCGCTCGAAGTGGACAGTTTTACCTGTCATAAATAGGGTAACCTATTAGGCCAGGATAAAACATGAGCCCACAGCGCTCTCGTCGCGGCCGTTACAAAGACGCCGCCATATTTTACCTAGGCTGCAGTAGTGATAGACAGTAGTACCACCAATGTTAGCACTGAGCTGTTGAAATCGAAACTTTACAAGCGTCTGCCAGAAGCGTTCTTTGTTAACATATAGTGACTATTGCGATGCGGGGCTGGTTTCGGTGGTGCTCATCTTTGGTATACGGCTCCCGCGATTGTGGGTACTGGCTTCTCGTTTACCTGACAGGGCAGTATTTATCATTTTTCCTTTTCATTTTATCTGCAGACGTAATTTTATATTGACAGACCAGAGGTTCCACAACACGATCCAAGACAGTCTCTTGATTCACTTTGGGTGAAGTTTTCATAAATTTTTCACAAAAATGAAGCTTTATGACTCATTGATAAGACACCCCCAACAAACCATTACAGACGCAGGATCATGACCACATTGTACCTTTCCGATCACTTTGGCGCATTCTTTAGAACTGTTCTTTGATGGTGGCGCAGTCATGAGTAACGCGACTTTGACAACAACGCTCGTGGGTGGGTGGCTACGGAAGTACCTCCACCTCACAGAAAACCGCAGTCAAATAACAACTCCCTAGAGAGTTGTTGTGTTCCTTCCACCAGTAGTAGTAGTAGCTTCTAAGGAGTTGCTGTGTAAGTAGCAGAGGAGGCATCGCGCGAGTGTTATATGTTACACCTACCTGATGTAAAGCGGTTACCGTAGCCTATGAACGCTTGTAATACATTAAGTATCACTCGCGCGATGCCTCCTCTGCTGCTAATACGGCAATTCTTTGGCTGCGGTTTTCAGTGAGGTGGAGGTACTTCCCCAGACGAGCTGCTTTGTTGCGCCCTACCTCTCTTAAAACATCTAGAACTAAACAAATAGACAAATGTTTGTCTTGTGTGGAAATCGAACCCACGAACGTTAGTGTCAAAGTTGCGTCTTTCACGACTGAGCCACCGACCTCGTCATAGACACATATTAATCGTCAATATCAGATCTTTTTATTACTACGAGTACCAAGGAATCCTAGGAACCGATAAGCGTGCATGAATAACATTCATAGCTCTACAAGATTCGAATGTCATTGAAGCGGGTGAGGTGTATAAGAACTGATTCTCTGTATAACCCTGTAAGGAAACTGCGTCAATATGTTTCGTACGTACACTAAAACTTTAACTTAAATTCATCACTTTTTAAGGAAACTCGAACACTATTTCTTTAAGTTTGCTATGCCTGTCAAAATAGATTTTTAAAGATCAATCAATAATATGATGACTACTGTATATTGCATGATTCAGAAGAAATATGCACACTATATGACGTCGTTTATGTTATATAACATTTTGTATACCATAACAACACTTACAGTCACTTCAGACATATAAAGTAAAACGAGAATTGAACGATTGGACAGTTTATATAATTTGTCCAACAAATAATAGGTGCAGTTACCTTTTAAGTACTTTGCTCTCATTATTGACTCGACAACAAAAAACGTTCAATTTAAATGGTTATTGGTAATTTAATGTACAAGTTACCATAAAGCGTTATTGTTACATTCACGAGACCACACAACACTTACAATGCTTATATGGGTGCAAATATACTCTCATATAACTTTTTCATATATTAAATATATTTTCAATACAGGAAAAACACAATTTGTCATTTATTTTGGTGTCTTTTTTTTAGGTTTCGTTTTTTTTATACAACGTCCGGAGGCTTACAAGCGGCCCATCTGATGTAAGGCGGTTACCGTAGCCTATGAACGCTTGTAATATATTAAGTATCACCTCTACTATTAATATAACTCCTTAGGAGCTTACTGGTGATCTCACTCACACGCAGTAAGTAGCACTTCGTAAAGTTAACCGAAGGGTAAAATTTAACGGGCAACATAGTATTAAAATTACTTCGATGTCTTTCCTGATGTATATCACGGGTCTCTAGCTTGTGAAAGACGAAGTTACACCTGATTTTTTTCAAAATATATGTTTTCTTAAGTAAATCATTATCATCATCTCAGCTCGTATTTGTCCACTGCTGAAATTAGGTCTTCCCGCTAGAGTGCGACTTTGATCCTATGCACTCTGCATTCATCGACTCCCAACAAACCTCTTGACGACGTCTCAGTTCCGTATGTTATCACTGGCAACACACTGTTCGAATACTTTGCTCTTCAGGTTTTGAGGTATTTTGAACGAGAAGATGTGTCGCAGTTTCCCGAACGTTGCGAGTTAGATTCGTCTGTAGGCCTTTCGGTCGAAGCTTAGTGCTTCCAACTGTGACCGGCATAGGTGTAACATGAACATTCCACATGTTCTTACTCTTGTCCGTCCCTTAAACCTACCTGGTTGGAAACTATTGAGATCATTAAACATAGCGCTAAGGCCCCCGCAATGTTTCAATGAAAACTATATAGTTGGCAAATCGAATGTATTCGCCATTGATGATCATGCCGTATCCTTTCTAGTACAAGCTTAAAGACATCTTCCAATGCTGCGGTGAAGAGTTTCGTATATGTACATCGCCCTGTCTTGCACCTTTTTACACTTGTTACGTACTCTGATCCTGTACTCAGATACATGTGTATCTGAGTACAGGATCAGAGTACGTATCTTTTTCTTTATTTGCTTTACTGTACAAGCACTTCAACAATTGTATCGATAGTCAATTCGGCATTGGTAGAGAGACTGTAGCACAATCCATGTGTCAAAGGAATCAAAGGCTTTTTCGTAGTACACGTACGCCGGATATAAAGGCAGATTATACTTCTCAGTTTCAGTTCTGTATAATCTGACGGTAAGTACTTAAGTAAATTAATACTTTAATTAAATCTCTGATGAAATATCGATGTTGCGGGCTCTGTAAATACCCATCCTAACCTAATAACCTAAACAATATTTGTTTGTTTGTACCATTTAGACACACGGCCTGCATTAACTGACACTACCACAACCTGATGTATAAATAAAATATATAGATTAAAGATTTGTTTATACATATTATTATGATAACTGAGCAAAATATAATCGAAAATATGTCAATATCTGCATACCTACATATTTACATCAATATTCTTCAACTTTACATAGATCGGTTTTGCCGACTACGGTGAAGAAATTGAGAGTTATGCTTTAAGCCGAATGTATATGTAGGTATGTATGTTCATTTGTTTACTGTCTGTATAATACAACACTACTAGCAAACGCATAAATATGCAGGAAATTTATCACCACATAATAGATGCTTGAATTAAGCAATTAGACGGGTATATAGATTTTTCTTCCTGACCACAATGATGACCATGCCACCTTCGTCGTATAGAACAGCATCAGCATCGTATACAGGTTTATTGCAAATTACCAAAAGGGATCATACGTTACAACGTACCTAAAAGCAATACCACATATCAACCGGTATATAACATTAATAGCTATATTTAAGATAAAAGTTTTAAATCGTGGGAGCCAATTGTAATTACTATTTGCACGCGATTGTCGAGCGTTATATTCACTGAATTCATCATTACCTAAGTAATTGTAGTTTTCTTTAAGACACAATTATGTAATTATTAAGTTATTGCGGCGTTATTGAAAACGGCCAAGTTTCTGTGTGTATTTTATTAGTAACATGGAACGTATCATCTTGATAGATGATGCATGAAGTGGGTGAAATCGAAACTGTTTACACGATTAAGTAACTTTTATGATTTTCTGCCACTTCTTGGTTTAGTGAGACTGAAAAATTAAATATATATCTTTGCTTACAGTGGGTGGCTGATTTATACATTTTGATGTGAACGTAGTCTCAAGGTGCTTTTTCAAAGGCGAAGTAAGACCAAATTGAAATCGCTCTTGTCTCTTTTCTTAATAAATAAGTAATTGTTGGTGTAAGATAAAACCATATCTGCATACATAAAGTGCATTTCTAAATTTTAATTTCATTGTATAATCGCATCTTCTATGAAATTACATTAAATCATTACATGTTATAAATCCAAGCCTTTAAGTAACTGTAAAAGAGACATTATTAAAAAATACCTTTTTACTAATCGTAAGATCTTTATAGAAAAAAAATATGTGGTAGTACACAATTATCGGCGAGTGAACCAAATACGAAGTGGACGTTATGCATCGAAATCATATATGTTAATAACATACAGTTTAAACTATCCAAGAAAAGTTGTTGCAAACGTGAAGAAGCCACGTTGAGTTAAAGTATATTTATGGTAATAAGTACATATAAAGTAACGCGCTATGTTCATCAAACACACGGTCTGAAAAGTAGACCATATCAAGGTTATAGCGATAAATCATATCACTCGACTAAATTGGATTTGATTAACGTCAGTTCAAACAATGACAGCTGACAAAGATTGAAATCCGTTGAGTAGATACTCAGTCTTTGCTCAGTAGCCCAATTGTATGTCGCAATGTATTATATTGTGGTTGATATTTTAACGGTCCAACATTAGTGGTCTCGTTTCTAACGACCAAATCTAACAATGCTTTTAACAACGCAAGTCATTTGCATTGTTAGACAAATTATATGCTTTTTTAATAGCCAACAATATATTGCTCACGTCTGTTCGATTAAATTTTAACACAGAAGTTTGTTTAATGTTTATAATATGGAGATCATCTCCGTCTGAGACGTATTTTTGTAGTAAACTTCAATTAGTCAATGTTTTTTTTTATACAACTAAATTGGGAAACAAGCATGCGACCCGCATTAGATGGTAAGCCGTCACCGCAGTCTATTGACGCTCGCGAAACCACGGGGATATTATTCGCGCGCTGCCAATCTTTTGACCTAAGGTTGTTTTGTCACAGTACCCAGTAATTAATTTGCCATATCTCACCCTTCAAACCGGAACACAGCTATATAAATATAGCTTCTTGGCGGTAGAAATAGGTGAGACAGAGGTACACAGACGACTTTTGAACAAAGTCTTCCTCTGGTAAATAATCGGGTATTTATAATTGGAGTCCAAACTTTGGACAGTAGTACGCGAAGCTTTATAAAAATGTTCGAATACCCATTCTTAGCGAAAGACCACGTTTTCTATAAATCTCTAGAAAAAAATTAAGATTCAACGATTTTGGAAGTGCGATGGACTGTCAATCATGGTGGAAATGGAGTGGGCCCGGTGTATTATTTATTATATCTACCAGATGGATTCATTTCTAATCATTAGTTTTGAAGTGAGCGAAAATATTAGGTGACCATTTTTACAAAACTACGTTAATAATGGCACACATTATTTTTAGTTTTCAAAACAGTTTTCCAACAAAAAAGTTCGTACATACTTAATTTACATCAATTTCAGAACTAGGTTTTTGTGTTCGGTAACACACGAGTAACGAGGATATCTAGCGTCTTTAAGCAATGATAATTGCTTACCAACTGGCGGGTCGTATGCTTGTTTCTCACTTTGGTGGTATGAAACATTTAGGATGTAATGGCCCGGCTATACACTCCGTCAAACATCGTATGTAACGTCACTTATACCTCTAATTAGAAAACAATGGTTTTTGTACTAGTATATTTTTACTTACCGACTGATCCCCAGTCGGGATACGCTCTGTTGTTAAACCAACCGTCATAACGCTGCTTCTCGTAGTACACTTCTGAAACAAACAAACATACAAAAGTCAATATAAACTTCTTTAGCGGCGGGGAGTTCATGCTCATACGCTGAAACCGCAATGGTTGCGTACTTAGAGAAAAGTTTCTCACAAGAATTCATAAGTTGTGGAATGACTACAGCATGGGGTTCTTCAGGAAAGACGTGAAAAGGTTTTCACAGGATCGGCCACCCCCGATGTCAAAAGTAGTATAGGCTACAGTAAATGCTTACAATCAGGCATGACATATGGTTGTTTGCCACCTTAGTGGTATAAAATAATGTCGCTTATCTTCGGGTTAGCAGTGGCATGTATTTATAAATGACGGACTAACGACGGCAGCTGAGACTAACTGCTTCCTTTACCCCCGAAGCACGTGCATAAATCTATACAAGGATGGGCTTTAGTGTACGTGGTTTGACTTATATGTTCTATATATGGATATCCTGAGAATATCGATGAACATATATTTCCGTATAACATTCTAGTCGCAAAAAGATATTGAAGAGCCCGGTGGTGGAGTAGTTAGCAACCACACATTATAAATATTGATGTGTATTAAGATGTCTGTTTGTATTGGTCTCTGTAAAAAAGAGGTAGGGCGCATCAAAACAACCTGGTTGGGGAAGTACCTCCACCTCACAGAAAACCGTAGTCAAATAACAACTCTCTGGAGGGTTGTTGTGTTCTTGAGAGTGACTAGCATAACCAGTTCATAAGCTGTTGTGTTAGCAGCAGAGTTGATACTTCTGGACTTACAAGTGTTCATAGGTTACGGTATCCACTTTTCATCAGGTGGGCCGCATGCTTCTATGCCTCCTCACGTTTTATAAAAAAAACTAAAAGAAAGGATCATCTGATGTGAATAAAGCGGTTACTGTTGTATGCTCATATAGTATGATGTAGTTAGTACCAAACCCTAGCTAACAACCCGACACAGGCACCCAAGCAGATCAGAAACTTTCTTTTATTATGCCTAACCGTATCTTAATCTTACCTTATCTAGGAACTGATATATAAAAAATCGGCCAAGTGCGAGTAGGACTCGCGCACGAAGGGTTCCGTACCACTATCTATAAAAACGGCAAAAAAAAACACTTTGTATGGGAGCTCCCCTAAATAATTGTTTCATTTTAATTTAATTATTTATTCTTAAAGTGAATATATAACTAAATATTCTGTGAATATTTCAAGCGTCTACCTGTTGCCGTTATCAATATCGAGCAAAAATGTCCAAAAAATCACGTTTGTTGTATGGGAGCCCCCTTAAATATTTATTTTATTCTATTTTTTACTATTTGTTGTTATAGCGGCAACAGAAATACATCATCTGTGAAAATTTCAACTGTCTAATTATCACGGTTCATGAGATACAGCCTGGTGACAGACGGACGGACGGACGGACGGACGGACAGCGGAGCCTCAGTAATAGGGTTCCGTTTTACCCTTTGGGTACGGAACCCTAAAAACAGCATGGTACTAAAGTCTCAGGCCAAGAAACTTTTCACTTTTTCCTACGATGCTACTAAGACGCTATTATTCCACTAACATTAATTACGGTTTGAGTATTCGATTAAAATCAAACAAAGTGATGGACCACCGTGATGCTAATAGTTTATTTAAATGTATTGCACGTCTGCTTAATTAACCCTCGTTTACTTGCATACCGCCGTTGAATGCTAGTGTTTTTGCTTCGTGTTCCAGATACACGTAGGAATACGGCCGAATGAGACCTTGTGCCGCCGCTCTAACCGAAGTGCATAGCAAATGAACTTCTTATAATGCTGTTAAGTGATGTGCTTTTGTATAAAAACCTACAGGCTCCCTCAGTTTGAGCCTCACTTCTAATAGATATCTGGGAGCTCGTCATAGCAATCTGATGAAGGCTCAGGCTGGACTCAGATGGGTGGCGCAGTCGTTAGTAGAGCTAAGTTTACACAAATGCTCGGTTGTCTGATTCCCACATAGGACAACATGAACATGTCTGTTTGTCTTGGTCTCAGTGTTTTTAAGAGAGGTCGAGGTGCACGATAGTACGTATGATTCACAAACATTTCAATATGGTAGGTAATCTTAAACTGGTGATTCTCGTAAAGAGTTTGCTATCTTGCTATCTACACAGCATGAGACCAGCACATCATTTCAAAACTAAAACATAGATAGTAGACATTTTACAATAAGTTATAAGAATTTCATTAAAAGTATAAGGATATGTTCATTTTACTCTGTCAATCTATTAAAAGGTAGTTTTAGTCTTTTACGTAGTGTTCTATTTATCAACATTAACTGACTTATTTATTATATATATATATATATATTTAAGTATCTATCATTTTACTTAATATGGTTGTTTTTTTTATTTAACGTCGGGAAGCATACGCCCGCTCGATGTACAGTGGTTATTATAGCCTATGAATGCCTGCGATATACTAAGAGGGTGTATAAAGCTAAGTGGCGCCCACGTTTTGCTTTTATTAACAACTCTGAATTTAAGACCAATTCCAAAAATACTCTCAATACTGCCACTATAGAACCATATTTATGTTTGTTTTTAAACATATCTTGTATTTATTGTTTATGTACAAGTAACCAAAATTTTAATTATTGCTTATTGTGGCCACTTATAGCAATAATCAAAATTATGACTAATTGTATATAAAAAATAAATACAGAATATGTCTTAAAAAACATAAATATGATTCTACAATGCCAGTATTGAGTGTTTTTTGGAAGTGGTCTGTTAATATAAACAAAATGAGGTCGCCTCTTAGCTTTATACACCCTCATAAGTATCACTCACATGTTGCCTTCCCTGATGGCAACATAGCTACTCCTTAGGAGTTTACTGGTGCTCCTAAGGACTAGCACTGTTAGCAGCACAGGTGGCCCGTATAATAAATCGTATCGTATCGCCCAATTGATACTTAATGTATTGCTAGCGTTCATAGGCAACGGTAGCCACTTTACAGCAGATGTACCGTATGATCGTCTGCGTCCTGGCGTTAAATAAAAAATTAGTGATATACAAATTAACAATACAAGTGTACGCATATCCCAATGTAACATAACGGATATATGCGGAGCATTTCCTTACTTACTCGCAAGAACACAACAATCCTCCAGGAAGCTGTTATTTAGCTGCGGTTTTGAGGTGTACTTCCCCAGATAAGTTGCTTTGATGCACCGTACCTCGTTTAATGAGTATACGTATTAATATGTTTATTGGCTGAGCTGCGATAGCCAGCGGAGCCACATTACCCTCAAAATTGCCGTTTGGGGTAGACTGATGTCATCCAGCTAGCGTTTAGACGGTAATAGTGAGAAACTCCAAAATCGACACACTAATAGCTAACATATTGTAGTTTTGTATCCTTTAATTTGAAATTTAAATGTTCGTTGGTGAGGAAGAACGGTCCAAAATCGTTCCAATTAGAAAAAAAAACATATGGGAAAACGTATGGCCAGCCACTCTGCAGTGCAGAGTCTGCACTGCACTCCCATCAACAGAAAAAGTAACAGCACTCGTCGCTAGATGACGTACAGGGTTCCATATATTTTTAAAAAATTAAAAAAATAAAAATAAAATATTTAAATATTTTTTAAATTTAAAAAATATTAGCTCTGCCTACACAGCTTGCTGTTATTTACTAGTTTATTTATCTTCCCATTTTAGGAGAACTTGTTATGACTACGTGCTTCAAAAGTCGGAATGATAATGGATACATGAGCCATTCTAATATACCATTTTTGGGAGAAAGACTGGTATGTTGTGTTGAATTAAGGAAGCTGCCGTTTTACAAACACAATAGATGTATCATGACGTAATTTCAGTAGTTTTAGCAGTTTAATAAAATATGTCACTTTTCATCCCTTAAACAAGCAAGCCTGGTTTATTTATGTGACATACAAACCTAAACTAAGAATTTACCCAACACCCTATCGATCACAAATACGAAGTCTCATAAGATAAACTGTAGGTAAGCTATAGCGTATGTGATATAAGCCATACCAATTTTCGGATGTATTAAATTTTAAATTAATATGTTCAAATGCACTGATATACGGGCAGATATCAGATTAGATTCTAATTTATAACAGCTCGTTTTCTAGACGGTGGTCACTTTACCTAACAGTAACAATCTGCATATCCATACTTGACACAAATGTTTAGTTTTTATGCAAGTGCAAACATTATGTTAAAAGGTACATGAGAATGTTCTCTGATTACAAGCGTGCGTGATCATAAAATATTTATACTATGACTTTGTAACTGCTGCAGTTATTAACTGATTTATAAATTTTATAAAGTACGTTTATTGACTTTATTATGGTCTATTCAGAAGTCAGATATCGATCGATGGATCGACGCATTGGACCTGGATACATATATGTGAACTGAGTAGGCTTATGAGAAAAATATGACCGTAAAATTAAAAAGACTAACATGGACTATATAAAAAAATATTAAAACGGATATGTGTATCGCATTCTTAAGTACACCTGCATTCTTATTGTATGTTTCTTTCGCTTGCAATTAAAATTGCAGCAATCCTTTTGACGTTATTGTAACATGGTAATTTAATACAATTACATTAACAATATATTATGATTCAAATGATCTAGGGTTGCTGTAAATCTCGAGAGATTGCTGCCAGAGATGAGGGAGGTGGCGTAAAGTAGGTTCATGTGTATCATGCCACGTTGTTTTTTAACACAAGAAAGCAATATATAAATATGTATGAATGTTACAATTTCTTTTCTTCGCAAATATGTTGTACCAATATTTTTAATATGTAGCAAAAACAATACAGCCATCCAGATCAGTATTTATTTACAAAGTTAACCACTTTAATTAGTATTTCCAAAAACATTGCATAATGAGATCGGTTTCACTTTTTTTCTTAAACAGTTACATTACATTACTTGAAATTCAAAGTAATGTAATGCAACTGTTATATGTTTATACACAAATCTTTACCAAAGTTAATTATGGCGTCCATTCAATATATATAAATATATTGAAAGGACAACGCTTATAAAATAAATATCAAATCGTTTGACTTTAGTGTTCGCTGATAACATGTTTAAATTTATTTAATGAGTCTATTAATAACTGATGTACAGAAGATTATTTAATAACATTACACTAAGTAATGTTATTAAATAATTTTTATTTAATAACATTACTTAGTGTATTTACGCCTGACCCCCCGCTTGCGTTATCAGCTTACCACTGCCTTGCATCGAGAGTGGGGACGGCAACCGGCTGCCGCTGCATCTTGTTTCAAGTAATAAATACCAATTATATATCCGTCTCTTTTACATTACAATATATTGCTATTTGCTTGTCGCTTTATGCGTACGCGCATTGCTCAGATGACGATAATATTATTACAGCCCAAGTTACCCGCAAATACTGTAACAAAGATTTAATTGTAATTTTTGTAATTGTAATTTGTAATTTGCTATTATTCACTAACTTTTTATGTAGTGAGATCCTTTATTGCATACATATACGTTCATTATTGCTCCTAAAGTACCTCACAGTTGCTATTGATGCTTGCACTATTTTATCAGTATCTTGTTATTGCTGCATTGTTATTGTTACTACAACTCACTTACCGCTAAGGTGGCAAGCATACGGTCTGCCTGATGGTGAGCGGTTGCCGTAGCCTAGGAATATTTGTTACAGCAGATTATTGTTTACCACTGAATAAAAATGATTAATTCGTCAGTTAAAGACTTGAACATTTATTACCAAAACGTTCGGGGTCTCCGCTCTAAAACTTCTACATTTTATCGTAATTTAAATCTTACTTCCTATGATATTATTATATTGACGGAGACGTGGTTAGTTGGTGGTGTGGGCAACTCAGAACTTTTTGACGATCGGTACGTGGTATGGCGACGAGATAGGGACTATCAGCTGACGGGACAGACTCGGGGAGGTGGTGTACTCATTGCTATTCGTAAAGAAATAGCTGCAGTTTCTCAGCCTCAGTACTGTTCTTCCGCTGAGGATCTTTGGTTAACACTGTCTCTTAAGCATCCCATTTCTAAACTAAGTTACAAGGTAAACCTGTGCGTTCTGTATTTATGCAAACAGAATCTAGGTCTCTCTTTTTCACAGCAGCTACAAAATTATATGAATAAATTAAATGAAATAGTTCAATATAATCCATTGGACAAATTTTTGATCGTGGGCGATTTTAATATGAGTGGAATAAGATGGCATACTAATGATAGCTGGTTATTACCTATCAGTGTTACTAGCTCCGACGAACAATTTTTAATTGATGAATTATATACTAATGATCTAAAACAATTCAATTGGGTAAACAATAAATATGGTAGAATATTAGATCTCGTTCTATGTAATGACGATGTCACCGTTTCGGAGTGCATTGATCCTTTAGTATCCATTGATCCTCACCATAATGCCTTATTAATTCATCCAACTTTTTTAAATTACGAGGAATTAAAACCAGCTTCGCGTACTAAATTTATTTTTACTAAGGGCGACTATGATAACATTAACAAAGAGATTTTAAATATTGACTGGAAAAATCAGTTTTGTAACATGAATATTGAAGAAGCGGTTACTTATTTTTATGTTATTATTAAAAAGATTATCGCAAAAAATGTACCCAAGAAATCATCTAATTCCAATTCGTATCCGGTGTGGTACACCTCACCTTTAAAAAAAATGATTAAAGAAAAACATAAATATTTTTATAAGTATAAAAACTACGGTAACCGATCCGATAGTGATACATACAAGTTATTAAGAGACAGGGTTAAAAAATTAGAAAATCAATGTTATAAAAATTATATTTCTTCCGTTGAATCAGCAATTTTAAATAACCCAAAATATTTTTGGTCTTATGTAAAACATCGTTCAAAATCGTCTAGTATCCCAGGAACAATAAAATTCGGTGGTATTACGGCAAATACTGGTGAATCCATATGTAATACTTTTTCTGATTACTTTTACTCAACTTTCTCAACTTCTACTCAGACCTCAAATTCTTCTTCTATTTTTAACGACAGAGAGCCCCTATCTAATATATCTAAAATTGAAATAAACAGAGATATGGTAACAAAATTACTCCTTAAGCTTGATCTGGCTAAATCCGCGGGGCCCGATGAATTACCACCAGTTTTCCTCATAAAATGCGCTCACAGCATCTCGTTACCTATTACTCTTCTGTTTGAGAAATCTCTGAGTGAAGGGGTTGTGCCGTCTATGTGGAAGTCTGCATTTATAACGCCAATTCACAAGAAGGGAACTAAAACTGAGGCAACTAATTACAGACCCATCTCAAAATTGTGTATTATCGCAAAAATTTTTGAAAGAATAATTTATGATCAAGTCTATTCTGCTTTAAATCTTTCATTCATCAATTCCCAACATGGTTTCCTGAAGGGTCGGTCCACTGTTAGTAACCTTATCTTATTTAACGACTTTATTACAAATTCTATGAGCAAAGGTATGCAGGTTGATGTCATTTACACTGATTATAGCAAGTGTTTTGACAGGATCGACCATGTGAGACTGATTTTCAAACTGGAAGCCATAGGGATAAGAGGTGACTTGTTGAGATGGTTCACATCCTATATTTCTCACAGATCTCAGGCTGTAGTGGTCAACAATTACATTTCAAGCTGGGTTATTGTCCCTAGTGGAGTTCCGCAGGGCTCTCTTCTAGGACCTCTATTGTTCCTTATCTTTGTAAATGACATCAACACATGCCTGCGGTCATCACACCTACTATGTTTTGCTGATGATATGAAGATATTTGCCTCTATTGCTACCCCTGACGACGTATCCTCACTTCAATCTGATTTGTATCGTCTAGATCAATACTGTGCCATAAATGGTTTAGACTTAAATCCATCCAAATGCTCTATAATAACGTATAGTCGTAAAATTAATAATTTAATTGCAAATTACACTCTTAAAGGGCAAAATCTTCAACGATGCCATAAGGTACGCGACTTGGGAGTGACACACGATTCCAAATTGATGTTTGATGAACATATTAACAACATTGTAAAAAAGGCCTCTCAAGCTCTGGGTTTTGTCATGCGTATATCCACCGACTTCAAAAGCTTAAAAACCTATAAAATATTATACTGTACGTATGTTCGCAGTTCTCTTGAATATGCTTCTCAAATTTGGAACCCGTATTATAATATTTACATCAATAGAATAGAAAACATTCAAAAGAAGTTCATCAGATATCTCTGCTTTAGGCTTAATCATAAATATAAATCGGAAGATTACTTAAATTATTGTGCCAAATTCCATTTACTACCACTCTCCAAACGTCGTGAGATCGGTGATGTCACGTACTTAATTAAAATTACTACTGAAGCTATCGATTGTCCCGAATTGTTGTCCAAACTAAACTTTAATATTCCCTCCAAATTTGCCATGAGGTACCATGCGCCGTATCACGTACCACTAGTTAAAAATAATTATCGTTTAAATTCATTTTTGTTACGAGCAACTAGCAAATTTAATAAACTAAACCGTCATCTAAATCTTGACATATTCAATACCAGTGTACCGGCGGTGAGAGGGCTGCTAAGTAGTGTTCTTTTTTTCGAAAAATACGTAAACTAGTAATGTACTAATATGTGTACTTTTCTATCATATTGTAAACCTTATATACTCGGTAGATCGGAAAACGGTGAAGAGAAGATATATATATATATATATACACTTAAAGGGAAAATGTTGTTAAGCTGTGTATTATTTATGTTCGTGTTATGTGTATTTAGTCTAAATGTTATAAGTGAAGACCTGTTATTGGCTCTCTGTTATTTATAAGTTTTTTAATGTAATTTGATTTAAAAAGCTGTTGGTCTTCCAAAGAATAAATAAATAAATAAATAAATTAAGTAATCTTCTGTACAATTGTTTGTTATCCTAAATAAAAAAATAAAATACCCAGCGTTCACTTCCACAAGTTAGCATTGGGATTAACACCGCGTTCTGTACCTCCATTTACACTGTTCCCTGCACTCGTCTCTCTATCAGCCGTGTACCTTCCATAATTGCTTAAAGCTCTTCCAAGGTACACAATCTCGTTCACATGTTTCAACACTACATCATCAACTATGATACTCGGGTTAATTCTGATTTACTCTCTTTCAAGTAAAAGTTCTGGTAATAATATAATAATATTCTACCATCGAGGTCTTGATGATGGCGATCGAAGGTGCCAATATGGCTAAATGGTTGACAATAAGTACACCTAGTTTACAGATAAACGATATGACGCATATAAATCAGTCCTGTTGGTATATTAAAGCCCGACCATTGGCCTTAGCCTCAATCTCAAAGTGTAAATAATGCACATGTAACCTATATTCTATCTACTTTGAATTCACAGATACCAAGCGATACTGCATGGTCTAGGTATTAAACGTTTTCATGCAGGTGTACTGTAATCAAATTCAGAGTCTAAGATTAGCTAGCAAAGTTATTTAACCTTCGTTTTGATATCCAAATGACAGATTGGGTTTTTTTTTGCACTGATAGCATCTCATTACCACTGACAGTTATTACGGTCACTAGTAGAGAATTAGTACTGAAGTATTTGATCCAAATAATTATTTATCCTTATCCTTATGCTTCATATATAGGATATTATTATGCACTTCAATGGATTGAGGAAAATATAATCATTAAAATAATATTAAGAAATTTTCTTAAATATACCTCTAGAAGCCTAAACCCTTAGAAACCGGTGAACGTGCTTAAGAAGAGATATGAATATCAAAGAAGCGAGTGAGGCGTGGAAGGACAGCGTCGTGTGGCACTCCGTTCTCTTCGCAAGGGATTTGGCGTAAAGTTATAGATAGCTAGATACGATATTACAACAGAAAAAGATGTGCATTGCCACTCAAATGCGTTCACCCAAACTTTCCACCAGGATATTGTTCTATGATATTGACATTGTATATATTGAGTAGTGATAGCCTAGTAGATAAGGCCTAGCTATTACCCCAGGTTCGAACCCTGAAATGTACCACTAAATTCGTGTTTTAGGATTTATGCATTAAGCCTAATCCATTATGATCACAATGGACAATTGTAGCTATATATTATTTCCCTGAAGGTTTATTACGTTTCTGTGTGAGGACTTACCAGAAAGGCCTTCAACCATTATTTTCTTATTTAAAGCTTCTTAGTTTATCATTAAATTTCATCAAAATTATATTTTAAAGTTGTTATTAATATTACATATATTCATTCGGAACTGTCCCCAGATGTGTAAAGCTTTGAAACATAATGATTTGGATCAAACCGTATTTGAAATTTCTGAAATAATTGTGTATGCCAGAGTTAAGTGTACTTTTCTGAAATCGCTTAACAAATTAGCTAATTGTGATGTCTAACATTCATATGTGCTATAATTAAATTGTGATGGTAATTTACTTTGCTGTGTTTCGGAATACTTTCATAATTAATTACCTTTGGTTAAAACATTTACAACTTGTTAAGATACATTCATACTCATCGATCAATTTCTTTTTTGTGAGCTGAATAGAAAAAGTTTAATATAAACAAAGCTGTCAGTAAACTGCCACTGACAGTGAGTAGGTGTGACAGTCGAGAGCAACTGGTTCCATCGCAACTGTGTGATATAATCAATTTTATCAAGAATTTACTGTTACTTAATAAAGTTAAGCATCAAACTAAATATAGCTAATGATTTTATTAAAACGTAACTTATACTGTAATATTTCAAACCAGTAGTACACAAATCTCTACAATTGGTGTTTTGTTTAATTGCAATTTAAGTACATTTAACCAATTGTTTATTTCTGTTCTAAAGATGTAAATAAGATTGGTTGACGAAGATAAACAAGAGCTTGATATCTGTGGCATGTCATGGTACTTCTCCAAAGGATGGACGGAATGATGGAATTAATATATCGCAGCAATGTTAGAGGATACCAAAGCACTTTATCTATTATTAATTTATTTTCTTAACATTGTCCCGTTTCCTAATCCGAGCGTAATATAAATTTTGAAAAAAACCACTGTTTCGGAACATTTAATGAGTGAGATCGGATTTGAACTTAAATTTATTTTAATTTATGGTATGTATAGTTTCAAATTGTGCAATTATATTATTCACAGTTTATGACAGTTTGAGAAACCAGTGCACTAAGCTCGATTGATCGGGACTGGTCAAATACTGATATTGATTATAATCACTGACTCTGAAACCAATAGAACGCAAGGCGTGATTGCGTAAAACCCTTTCCAAACATGCTCATACAAGTAGATACCCGGTTCAAAGTAATGTACTTATCAATATGTAACGGAAATAATACCTAACTGATTTGTAAGTAAATGAAGTATATGTCAATAGTGTGTTAAAGTTAAGGTGGATAGACTTCAATTGACATTCTCGGTGGAGCAAACGTTTCTATGGTAATAGCTAAACACAATGACTAATGATTATAAAGTATATACTTATATATAGCACTGTACTTGTCTCGGAGTTGATAAATTTATTCTCCGTAATCTGTGTAACAGGATATTTTACGGGATTTTTCTGATATTTTGATTGTCAATCTGATTGACTGAATCGATTAGGATTGGTGGGATCCGCTACCTAAGTCTAAGGATTTGGTGAAGATACTGATTTTTACTTGGAGCGACTGTCGTCTGAACTCCACAACCCAGAGGTAAAAACAGACCTTTCCTTAGGTAAGGTCACATGTCTTTCGAAATATATTTTCTTGGACGTGCGGGTTGATTCGAACCGGGGACGAGTTGGTCAATAGGCCGGTTCTTTATCCGCTGAACTATTACTGCTCATTATTTTGATAGTCTATATATATATATATATATATATATATAGATAGTCAGTATGATATGGATATATATTATACCACTAAGGCGGAAAATAAGCATTGGGCCTGCTGGACACTTACCACTTACAATTCCCGCGTTGTGGACTCGGTAAAAACATCTTTCCGCTTTTTTGAAGAAACTCATGCTGTAGTCCCTAGGAAAAATCTCGGCAGGCAGTTTATTACATAACTTAAGACTTCTTTGAAGCCTGCGTGCGTATAACGAGGCTTTTGGCATCATATCGAACAACTACTAAAACATAACCATTGTACAAACTGTCTATAACTTCACGCCAAATCCCTTGCGGGGTAGGCAGAGAGAACCGAGCGCCACGTGACTCGATCCTTACATATCTCACTCGCTTCTTTAACATTCATTGCTCTTCTCATGCACGCTTGCCGGTTTCTAGGGCTCCTGACATCACCTTCTGATAGAACACGACCAATTTGGTCATGGTAGGTAAGTCTTGGCCTTCCCCGGCTCCTACATCCTTCCACTTTTGCATTGTATATCTGCTTCGTCATTCTTTCATCTTGCATTCTTTCTACATGCCCGAACCATTGGAGCATGCCTCTTCTTATTTTAACACCGACGCTCACTTTCATACCAACTCTATTTCTAACATCATCATTGCGAATACGGTCTACAAGCCTTACGCCACAAATTTTGCGCAGCGCTCGCATTTCGACCGCGTTTATTCTACTTTCATGCTCTTTCTGCCATACCCAGCTCTCGCTTCCATAAGTTAGCGTTGGGACCAACACTGCATTGTGTATAGCGAGTTGTGCCTTCTGGCTCAGGTTTTTACTGCCAAGAAGTTTTCCCAACGCTCCATTCACACTATTCCCAGCACTCACTCGTCTTTCCACATCTGCGGTGTACCTTCCATCCCTGCTGAAAGCGCATCCAAGATATACAAACTCATCCACTTGTTCCAACACTTCATCATCAATCGTAATCCTTACATTAGTTCTGGATTCTTCTCTTTCAAATACCATTATCTTTGTTTTCTTCGCATTCAGTAGTAAGCCTTTCTCCATACATTCGTCTTTCATCGTTGTGACCAGTGTTTGCAGTTTAGATGGTGTATCTGCTAATAGCACGGCATCGTCTGCATACAGCAGACAGTTCACTACTAGGTCACCCATGCGCAATCCCACATTCGTTGACCTTATTCTCTGCAGACAACTATCAAGATACAGGATAAACAGCCTAGCAGATAGCATGCAACCCTGTGTGACACCAATTTTGCATCAAACCAGGGTGACATGCCACCGTCTATCCGCACATATATTGAGCAATCCTTGTAAGTGGACTGCACAGCACGGAGCAGTGAACCATCAATCCCATATCTCGGCAATATGTCCCTTCCAATATGTTCCTTTTGCACAACCCTATCAAAGGCTTTCTCAAGATCCACAAAACCACAGAAAACCTTCCGGTCTGTGGCCAGATGCTTCTCTACGATATTGCGGAGCGAGAAAACTTGATCCGTACATCCCCTTCCATTTCGGAAACCTCCTTGTGCGTCCCACAGCATTTCATCGGATTTCACCCTCATTCTCCTTTCAACCACCTTTCCATATACTTTTGCTGCTAAGCTGATCAAACTGATGGCCCTATAATTGGCGCAGTCCATGCGTGACCCCTTGCCTTTATACAAGGGTACGATGACTGCGCGTCTCCAGTCCATTGGGACCCTTCCAGTTCTCCAGCATAGGTTGCATAGGTACCAGAGAGCGTCCCGGACGTAAGTGCCACCTAATTTGATCATCTCAGCTGTGATCAGATCAATTCACGCTGATTTTCCATTTTTCAAGCTTCGTATCGACCATTCGATCTCATCCATAGTTATGTCTTCGTCGGACGCCGTCAACGTGGAGTAAGCATCCGACTCACTCTCATTGTCAGCGTCCGAGGCATACTCATACATTTCCTCAAAATATTCACTCCACCGTTCTAACACTTCCCGAGTGTTCGCAAGAATGACACCAGCTTTAGACTTTATCTTATCCATTCTGGATGCCGACGAACCATTCCGAGACTTCTTTACCTCTCTCCGAGTTTGGTATTTGCCTCGAAGTTTTTCGTCAGCCTCTCTTCCTCATTCATGATTTGTCTTTCACGCTTATCTTTCACTAAAGCTTTGGTTTCATTCTTGCATAGACTGTACATTTCTTTCTTCTTTTGATTCATATTTTCATTTAAAGGCAAAGATGATACGTAATTCAGCCACGCTTTCCTCTTTCTTGCTACGGAGGATTCAACCTCCGCATCCCACCAGGCATCTCCTTTCGCTGTTTTAGGTCTCTTTGCGCATCCACAAGCTTCTTTTGCACTATCCACCATACTTTCTTTTAAAACTTTCCAACAATCATCCACATCTGTGTCGGAGAGGCTTGCATTTGTAAGCCTCTCACTTACCAGATGCACATACATTTTCCTTACACTTTCATCTTGCAATTTTTCGTTCATTATCCTTTCATGATCTCCGAAAGGGATACGCACTCGCCAGTGCCTCCACTTCCTAAAAAGGCCCACAAACCGGCTTACCACCAGGTAGTGGTCCGTCTCAAGAGTGGGGCCTCTAAAGGCTATCCATTAGAACATTTCGGAGACGTCTCTGCCCCTTCAGCTTGCTGCATTTTTAGAGCCACGCCACAACGCCACAACTTTAAGCTTGGGACCCATGTTTATGTGCCATTAGTCAGCATTGGTAACAGACACTCGTCGAAGACTTTCGTCTTGAGACATTGAGGTTTTTGGATGAGAAAATCCTTTGCATGTCCCTAATCACTGTCCGTCCAATCCATCCAAAACTACACAAAAAGTGCTCGTGTATATAGGTACTTAATAAGATTCTACCATTAATCTCGTTAACATAGGTACTAAAGCAAACGATACCTACGTTATGCAATTTACGTGCGAGCACTCGTTAGTCACACAACGGCAGACAATAAATTATAGGTGCAATTTGCAGCAGACTAGATCGATGACAGCTGATAAGTGGGTTAGAGACTTCGACGTGCATGAAAACCTATTTTTATTTATAACTACGCTAACACTATGACGTAAGCATAAAATTGCGTTTTGATCATGAAGCGACAAGAATTCCCGACTATTTAGGTGATTCGACGACGGACCCTTCTACTACTACTATACCGACCCTAACTCATCCCACTACAGGTCAAGGTTCTAGGGAGAGGGCATACTCCATCACGCTTCTTAACTGAGAGTTGACGGAGACTAGTGTTTTCAAGCCACCCGAAGGCCACTGATTAGTTTAACGAATGTCATCTATCGACAATAACCGGGACTGACTGACCGGGATTTAATGTGCCCTCTGAATCACGAAGAAGCACGAGATAGATGAACTCATCCAAAGACAGATTGCGGTCGATGTTGCTTAACCTGCGTGTTCGGTTGGAATCGACGACGCCATCAAGCTCATTTATTCTCTGATAAGTGATTTTATTCTTAATGTTAGAAAGAACCGAGCGCCAAAATTTCAGCAAAAATTCGTAATCTTAACTATCATGTTGTCAACATGAGATTGAATCTTATCAATAACGTTTAGTTTTCAATCAGCCACCAATATAAAACTAATGCGGTGTTACTAGTTCGAGTCGAGAATCGAAATTAATTACAAGGCTAACATTACTGATAGTTTCTTAAAAAATAATCGCATGGGTCTAAAAGTTTTTCTAAATATGGATAATATTAGCAAAATTACAATGTTTAAATTGGTTCCTTAAAAAAAATAAGACAATAGAAACTTGATACTACAATGAGCTACAATTAAAATACTTTCTAGTTCTCTTCTAACCTTTCGCTTTACCTCGTTATGATATCATATCGTTTATCTCACTCTCGTGAATATCACAGATATGAATCGAACAGAACTTTAACAGCATGGAAATAATATACAGGTATTTTCTGACGGTCACTCTAAGCTCACTTTTATATTTACATCTCTTGCCGATGATATAACCAATGGTTTATGACTACTTATATTTAAATGAAATAATAAATTAGGGTCCTAGAATTTTAATGGTGAAACTAGGCAACATTACATGTGCAAACATCTTTAGAAGTGACAGGTATTAAAATTGCTAATTATATGACCATTTTAGTAAGCGCGTGCTCATTAGATCGGAGATAGTGGTAACTTGTGTATCAATTCCGATCGATTGAATATCAGTTGTGACATTTCTTGGCAAATGAGATCCGTTCATTGAACTGAAACTAATTAAACCATGTTCTTTAATATGCCGCATAAGAGTCGCACGAATAGTTTAATTTGTGATCAAATAGTATTGGAATCTTTCAAAGTGGAACCCAGATAGGTACAACTTATTAATACTGCCAATAACTTTGGAAGTTCGTTAATATTTAAATAAACGAGTATGATGTAGGTATTTTATGTAGAACTTAATAAGTGATTTTATTGAATTAAACAATTTTTAACGGAAGTATCGCGTATTTTTTTTTTTATGATTTTATTTTTACCTTTTACTGATACGTAACAAGGCAACCATTTGTGTGCATTAACATGTATGTTTGTCTTGGTCGCGAGATTTTCTATGTGTTATAAGTGCGTATTTACTAAAAAAATATTTACATCTGTCAATCAGTTAGTCTAGTACCCATAGTATAATCTTTGCTTAGCTTTTGGAGACGTTGTCACATAACGTGATGCTCATAATTTCACAGTATTTTGAAAGAAATAATGCACGTTGTCGTTGTGATCAATCAAGGTGAAATTTGATAGGTACAACTTATTAATACTGCCAATAACTTTGGAAGTTCGTTAATATCAGCAAATAAACGAGTATGATGTAGGTATTTTATGTAGAACTTAATAAGTGATTTTATTGAATTAAACAATTTTTAACGGAAGTATCGCGTATTTTTTTTTTTATGATTTTATTTTACCTTTTACTGATACGTAACAAGGCAACCATTTGTGTGCATTAACATGTATGTTTGTCTTGTCTGGTTTGTCGAGATTTTCTACATGTTATAAGTGTGTATTTACTAAAAAAAATTTACATCTGTCAATCAGTTAGTCTAGTACCCATAGTATAATCTTTGCTTAGCTCTTGAAGACGTTGTCACATAACGTGATGCTCATAATTTCACAGTATTTTGAAAGAGATAATGCACGTTGTCGTTGTGATCAATCAATAGGTGAAATTTGATAGGTACAACTTATTAATACTGCCAATAACTTTGGAAGTTCGTTAATATTTAAATAAACGAGTATGATGTAGGTATTTTATGTAGAATTTAATAAGTGATTTTATTGAATTAAACAATTTTTATTTTTTTTTACCTTTATTTTATTTTACCTTTTACTGATACGTAACAAGGCAACCATTTGTGTGCATTAAAATGTATGTTTGTCTTGGTCCCGAGATTTTATGTGTTATAAGTGCGTATTTACTAAAAAAATATTTACATCTGTCAATCAGTTAGTCTAGTACCCATAGTATAATCTTTGCTTAGTTTTTGGAGACGTTGTCACATAACGTGATGCTCATAATTTCACAGTATTTTGAAAGAAATAATGCATGTTGTCGTTGTGATCAATCAATAGGTGAAATTTCGTCCAATAAACCGGACCTATTGGTCTCCCATAATATAGGCCCTAATCACTTTACGTATAGATAAAACTAAAACAATATAATGTTTTAGAATGGGTCAGAAGATGACGATGTTAAAAATTACTTTAAAAATAGTGCACCTAATTTAAATATCATATTTATAATTTTAGTTTTATTTATGCATAAAGTGATATCGTAGTAGAATAAGAGATATTTCATCTATAGATAAAACTAAAATAACATACGATAAAATACTTGGCGGGATCAGAAAATTTTCCCCACTGAAAGCCGCAGCCAAGGAGCAACTACTTGGAGGGTTGTTGTGTTCCTACGTGTGAGGGAGGGCACCAGCAAGCTGCTAAAGAGTTACCTACTGTGTTAACTGCAGATGTGGTATCGTGCTTATCAATGTATTGCAAGTGTTCATAGGTTACGGTAACCTCCTTACATCAGGTGGGCCGTATGCTATGATAATCAGATATAAGTGTGAATTGCACGTTCATTGCTCTTTAGTTATACATAATTATAAACTTGTATATAATTATTGTTGAATTTGCACTACGTGTTAATGAAATATGGTACACAACAGAAGACGTACAAAAATAGCCAAAATCCTAACTTGTCTAGTTTTTAAAATAGACCTCATAATAAAAATGGCATTTTACAGTGCCCCGTTTTTATTTTGGATATTTCAGAGCTAAAAAAATTTTTATACTTCACATGACATATTAATAGTATCTATATTAAATATGCAGCAAAACCTTATCGGGATACAAAATTTGATACTGATACACAGGAAGTCGAGAGAGACGAAACCTATTTCGAGAAAAGAATGAAATTTTTGTACATTTTTTTTATACCACTAAGGTGGCAATCAAGCATACGGCCTATCTGATAGTAAACAGTCACCGTAGCCTATGGACATTTGCAACACCAGGTGTGTCACTCATGCGTTGCCGACCCTCTACAAACCTTTTCACGCATTTCTTGAAGAAATTGTATTTGTAATTTGTACATAAAATAATGGCTCGAATAAGATTTACTCTAAGTAAGAGAGTACCAGAAACCAGGGTAATAATGATAATAAAATAGGTGGGGTAGCATTTTACCGATTAGAATGTTGCAAACACTTCCTATTTTTTTATATATATATAACCTCTGAAGGCGTACAAGCATACCGCCCGCATGATGTAAAAGTGGTTGCCGTAGCCTATGAACGCTTGAAAAACAGGGAGTTGTTATACGGCTGCCACGGTTTTCTGTAAGGTAGTGGTATTTTTCCAGTTGCTGCTTTGATGCGCTTCTCCTCACTTAAAAACATCCAAAGCAAGTCAAACAGACACACAAATATTAATCCTATATGGAAATCAAACCCACGTTGAGTCTTGGTGTTAAAGTAGCCATTACTCCGCCATCCGCCAGCGTTAAAAAAAATTACATACACATTTATAGTGGAGTGTAAATGTATTTTTAATTTCTTTTCCCCCAAAATAAATGTTTAAAATTAATCAATATGATCAAAGTTAATTTTATACAAAATTTTTAGTTAATGTTGTCATCTAAACAAGTTTTAACGGATCACCAAATATCAGATTTACATCGCGAAATAGTACGATGTAGGAGTTATCAGAAAATGGTGTCAGAGTTTGCATGAAAAGTGCTGTGAACGTAAAAAGCGAGTGAGCTATGTATGGTTACGTTCCAGTTCTTTCTGCCTACCGCAAGGAACTTTACGTAAAGATATAGACAGTTAGTCCATATCGAGTAAACATTCTGTAATACAAAATAATCCTAAAAATTCCACATTTCATTCATAATAAAAGACACGTAACATACGGATAGACAGACAGCGATAGTGACAGCGAGAGCGTTCTCATTTTTCCTTCGAGTATGGAGCTCAAGAAAAGAAACCTGGCGGTAGTAGGACTGCACGTTAGAAGTAAAAACTTCTTAGCTTCACAAATTTACAAACATTATGTTTGGGGTTAAGAAAAATATTTTAGGGATTATTTTTTATTCCAAATAATTATCATCAACGTATTAATATGGCAATTAAATTTTCATTTATTTCGCAGTTTATACATGAAAAAGAATGATATAATCATTCTTTTTCATCTATATAACATTAACAAAATTATAAACACGTATCAATTTTATAAAATTTAATAACAACAAGGCAATTTTTCACACGCATCTATATATATCTTACTTTAATGCAAACAAGAGGTTCCGGTTGGTAGCAAAAAGCAAAATCCGGTATCGTCATCCCAATTATATCATAATAGGTCCACATACGTTTTTGCAGTCATAAAAGTTTTTGAGACACGTGAGCTCATGCCAACTCGTCTGAATAACAAAATTAGATTGGAACCAATTATTTTCTTTTTCATTTTGTAGTAACTAATGAACGACAGTCCTTTAAAAAATATTACACTGACTTGTCTTGAATACCTTTATGTTAAATGATCATGCAGTCCCTATCTTGTTGTAAATATTCTTATACAATAGCTTCTTCTAACTTTGATTAAAAGATAACTACTCGTAATTTGTAACTTGTAACTAATTTACCTGTTTTGTATTACCTCAATTAACATCCCTAAACATTAATCAATTTCATTGTAAGCGGCAATAAGACAAGTGTCAGTATTATTTGTATGAATTAATGATACTATATGATGATCCCTTATGCATTTCTTAATGATCCTATTTTCTTCTCTAGTTTCTCAAAATATCTCAGTATCAAATGCATTGCATTCCAGTAAGCACTATAGTCTTAAAATTGTATGAAATAGATACACAAAGACAGTGTTACATTCATATTTATAAAAGTGGATCAAATTAAATTAAAAAATTGGATATAATTAATTTTGTGTTTGCGGCATTACAAGATAAGTTAGCTTCTAAGGAGTTGCAGCTACTTACTTACGATACTTCATATATTACTAGCGTTCATAGACCACGGTTACGACTTTACATCAGGCAGACCGTCTGCCTCCAGATGTCGTATAAAAAAGATGTACTAGATGACCTTTGGATTATGAAACAGAGATGCGAAATAGCGCATATATGAATGAATATTAAAAAAAATATGGGTAAATTACGGAAAACCTACTAGTTCCGAACTAAGCAAAGTTTACGCGATATGTAAATACGAAGATAGAATAGAAGATATGTAAAATGCGAGTGAGATCACCAGTAAGCTCCCAAGGAGTTACTGTGTCAGCAGCAGAGGAGGCATCGCGCGAGTGATACTTAATATATCGCAAGCGTTAATAGGCTACGGTACCCGCTTTACATCAGGTGGGCCGTAAGCTTGTATTCCGCTCGACGTAGTTTAAAAAAAAACGGCAAAGTTATCTGGCCGTTTTCTGTGGGATACTTCGTCAGTCAGGCTGCTCTTATGCGCCTTAAAAATATTCGGATCAAGAGTAGCATACATATTCATGTACAAAATGTTTGTACTTCGTGGAAATCGAACCATTGGTGTTAATGTAGCATTTTACCTCTTTTAGTAATAAAACATCTAAGATTCGATTAGCACTATATAAGTCTGACAAATATACGACTTTATTAGGTTTTTACGGCTTTAAAAATCGTAATTATTATCTAATCATTGAGGTTTGTTGCGCAACTTGAAAAACCTAACACCAATCGCGTAAATTCGCGGACAGTACCTAATATATTATTGATTGAGATATACATTCTAAACATGAATAATCGCTTAACTCGTCAGAGGCGTGAAGTCAATAGTCGAGGAAAATGCATCACGGAAGCATTTACACGCGTGTTAACAAGCTAATACTTACAAGCATGCATGTAAAATAAATATATATTGTACTGAGATGCAATAAATCAATGTATATCCTTTCAATTTATAATTTTATACACATTGACATGTAATAAATCTGGATAGGTAAAGAGAATATGACTGATGACTTTGATATGATATTATGATATTTGATTGATAATGTTGTTAAACTAGGATTATCTGTTTATATTTACTAAAAGGTAAAACCCACAGGGGTGGGAAAAGCGGGAAAAAATCGATTCGGGACGAACTTTTTATAACATTCGTGTATATATACAACTTGTTACACAAAAAGCTTGCGCGATCTGGAGCGGTGCGATCGCGTTTTGTATGTAAGCTCCCAATGGGTTGTTGTGTAGGCAGCAGAGGGGGCATCGTGCGGGTGATAGTTGGTGTATCACAGGCGTTAATAGACTTCGGTACCCGCTTTACGTCAGGTGGGCCGTATGCTAACTAAAAGAAACACTAGTTATAGATAGAATAGTCTATAAATTTGACTTCCGCATAGCCACACCCGAATCTATTAACAGATTGATCATGTACAGCAACCCTAAAACGTAGTTAGTCCAGTAGGTCTCTAGTCAATCAGGAAATGTTACAATAACAATGACGGATTATTTAAAACCACAAGTGTACACTTCGTTTGAAGATGTCCTTACAAAGTTTCCGACTACGCCCACATACCTGAGCATTATCGCAACTGATACAACATTTTGCCGTTGTACAGAAGTATATTAGATGTATCATTGTTTCGAAGACACGAGAAGTAATATAATATTAATTATATAAATAACAAGATAAATCTATTTATTTAAAACTTTATTGACTACAATAAATTGGTACAAGAAGCGGTCTTATTGCTAGTTGCACTCTCTACCTGACAACCACTGGGAGTGGAGAAAACACAACTGTGGTTAATACATAAAATGTTTGTTTAGAGCAATCAAAGGAGGTTAATGTCAAAGTTTTTTGCACTCTGTGTGTACCAATTGAAGAGGAATGGTAGATTATTCCCGTATCTTAAGAAAGTAGTTGGTGGTTATACACTATAACAAATTTAGAGGGGTAGATTAAATGTTTATGGATAGATTATTAAAAGAGGTAGGGCATAACAAACCAGCTTGTCTGGGGAAATGCCTCCACCTCACAGAAAACCGTAGCCAAATAACAACTCCCTAGAGCGTTGTAGTGTTCCTGCGTGTGAGTCCACCAGGAAGCTCCTAAGGAGTTGCTATGTAAGCAGCAGAGGAGGCATCGCGCGAGTGAGACTTAATATATTACAAGCGTTATTAAGCTACGGTACCTGCTTTACATCAGGTGGTCTCCCGATGCTTGTGTGTCTCCCGACGTTGTATAAATAAAAAGTAAAATATGTAAAAAAATATATTTTCTGTAGTCAGATTAGATGTCAAATGAAAACTTGCGGTGGCTTTGCCTATATCCAAACCGCAGACTTCCATTTTAGGAGTGTGTAAAGTTTCATATTCATATTATCAAACTCTACTGGCTGATTACGCTAGAAGCTAATCTAAACTATGTTACGTACCTGTAAAATAATCAGTAATTGTTTCGGAAGCAAATTGAAGTCATAATTTCGCTTACGTTACTCTAACAAATACGCGTAATGTGTGAATTACAAACATAATCTTCATAATTACAAAGTATTAAAATTCCATCAAACTAACCTAAGTAACCAACTAAACTAAACGTAACCAAACTTATTTGGTGGTGACAAATAAATTAAGACAAGTTAAGATTTCACTTAAGTCAGTTTAGATTATGTTTGTAATAGGGCGTAAGAATTTTTTTTTAAATTGGATAACAATTGGCAAAGTGATTTCGCATCATAAATACAAAAAAGACAGTCAATGAATCACAGAATTTAGTGTTAAGGTTAGAAATGTAATTCTTAGGCAATGAGCTCATGAGATCGTAACATGATTTTTTACAAATTTAAGGAAAAAAATTCAATGTTTAGTTGTTTATACTAATATACATGAAGGTATGTTAATAAGCAAATCAAAGGAGTTCAATACGAAGCAGTTACGTTTAGTGTGATTGCTAATTGGACGATGTCGTCATGGTCAAATTTTTATTATCTATGTCATGGTCCATCTAAAACTACGCGCCGTTTGATTTACTGCCTCACAATACACAATATGTAGTGATTTTATTATAATCTTCTTCTTAATTTTGAAATTTTCCTTACAAATTTGCCATAACTCAATGGATGTTTGTCTGTACAGAAAGCTTTCGCTGATAAGTCTGCGGTATAAATTGTACCCCTATTACTTTAAAATGAATATAAATATGAAAATATGAATAATAATATGACAAATTACACAGCGCCATCTAGCCCCAAAGTGAGCTAAGCTTGTGTTATGGGTACTAGACAACTAATAATCATAAGTAAATACATTTCTTTTTTAAATACATACTTATTATATATAGAAAATACCCAGATCAAGACAAACAGATATGTTCATGCCCACAAATATTTGTACTGTGTGGAAATCGAACTCACGAGCATTGGGTGTCAAAGTAACATAACTGCGCGTTTCACCACTGCGCCACCGAGCTCGTCAAATTAATGAATGCTAACTACGCTAAACGTGTAAGGCATCAGGTGTTAGGCGTTTTCCAATAAAAAGATTTTTCCAAAATGAGTTTACAGTAGGGAATGATACCATCTAAAAACCAAAACTCTCGGTTTATTGGTGTGTGCCTAAGCCTTCGTTGGCACCTATATGTACTTTCTACTGATATTTCTTCTACAAATTATTATAACAGAGACTTATAAGAACCATGTCAGCGCTATAGAATAATATTTTTGTGAACTTCCTTTTAGTAATAAAACTTTTATATTTTTATAAGCTATACTGTATGTCACCTAAACATCTGCGGTACCGTTATTTCGTTGTGTCGTAAGACCGGGCCAAGATTCGCATAAAGCCATTATCTAAACTTAGTCATTGTCACACCATTGTAACGTCACAGTTGCGACGGCCTTCACATGGCTTTCACTGTCGCGACATGTTTGTCCGATGAATTCAGTAGGCTCGGCAGGTATGGTATGCGCGCCGCTGAGCGTGAGTTGCCACACGCCCATCGACAAGATAGCGGTCATTGGATTACTGACTTTATCGTTCACGAGTCATAGACGATATATGGGACAATTAAGGGTGTGATATATGCCTTTACGTAAAGATTTAGCGGACCCTGGGTTCCGAAGCGAAAACGTAGGACGCGACCGGGATTAACTTTGCTTACTTTAGATACTTGACGAGCTCGGTGACGGACGAGCAGTGATTAGTAATGCTAATCTACTATCGTGGATTCGATTCTCACACAGGACAGGACAGGCCAGTGTGGGAAAAAAAACCTCACAGACAACCGCATCTAAATTACAACTTCCTGGAGTTATAGTGTTCCTGCCAGTGAGTGAGGTTACCAGTAAGTTTCTAATGAGTAGCTGTATTAGCAGTAGAGGTGGCATCACGCGTGTGATACGTTCATAGGCACCAGTAACCACTTTACATCACATGGGCCGTATGCTTACAGGTCTCATGACGTTGGACATAAAAAAAAAATTTGGATCACAATGAAACGTTCCGAGAAATCATTCTGAAAAACAATAATTGTATACAAGTAACATTGTAATAAATTTTCTTGGATGAGGAAAAGAAATCGTTAATAGATTCATTTTGCGAATGTCAAATTTACATGCAATTTGACATGAAGCACACAAAACAGGCTAGATCAAATTGCATGAAAAGAAATCGGTTAAAAATTGCTATGCACTGTACCTATGGTCGTACGTATAGTACGTACGTACGAATGACTGTGCATTACGTTTTTCGAACTCAAATTTAAGACTCGTGAAATATTTTAATTAATTAAAAAAGAATATTCGTTCTCAAAAAAAATCCATCCCTTCTTTCCCAAAAATTTCATTGAAAGTTAAATTTAAAATAATACCAGACAATATGACTTACTATATTATTAACATCTAAGGCGGACGGTATCCTCCAATGCCCTGAGATATGTAAATTAAATATTTAAAAATAAATAGGATTGCCTCTCCTCAGAAGCCTATTTAGCACTGGCGTCTACTGGCGGGTATTTGAATTTCAATGGTTAACAATATCTTAACAAGTACTGTATTTATGCATCTTTACTTAACGTAACTGTTTAAAATGTTTTTCAAATATTGATGATGCTAAAGTGGAATATCAATACAGAAAGGCTATTTTAAGAAAATGAAAATTATCTTTCCCTTTAATAGTAGTGTCTTGTTCTGGCGTTAAGCTGTCCGCTGCCGTCATACCTCCATAACCCAGAGTGCACATTACATCTTTCTTAGGTTAGGATAGGTTCATAAATTCGATAACACGAATTTAATGGTACATGCACACACCAGGATTCGAACTAGGATCAGCCGGTTAAAAGGATTGTTATTTGTTTACTACGCCTAGGCTATTACTGCTCTAGTAAGTGATTTTACACAGTGATAGTTTATACCCCAAGTCAGTACCTATTGTCTGAATACTGATATGGGATATAAACTACACTTCATATACCGGAAATGTCACAGTTCCAGCAGACATTTTGAAGGCTAAAACATTGAGCCGAGCCGCGGGCAGATACTAGTATTTATCTAATATTTTGATTGAACTAAGGCCATTGACATCGAGAACTAATCTGAAAATTAAATGGGGAGTACAAAACATACATCATTACCATTAAAATAGTATTTCCATCAACCTATCTGAATATTTAATCGGTACGCATGTAGGTACACATACAAACAAATTATCTTCATACAATTGTCTACCATTATAATATTATATTAAGATAAATTCTCACTATATTAATAACAAATAAGGATGCGAATAACATTGCTCTGTTTAAGATGTATGTAATTAGAATTGGTAATAGGTGAACATTTAACATTGGTCCCGTGTAATTCTGGCTACACAGGAGACACAATGGTGGTAATGAGTGCTGGGCCTGTCCCGTTAAAAACCTTTCTGCCCCAACGGTCATCGGTTCTCAGAGCTATATGACCTGCCCAATCTGTCCATGTACATAATTTAAGAACATAAAACAATTCTATATTTTTTTTATACAAATAGATTGGCAAACAAGCATACAGCCTGCATTAGATGATAAGCAGCCTATTGACGCTCGCTACACCACGGGGATCGCGCGCTGCCCATTTTGTAACCTAAGGTTGTTTCGTCACAGTACCCAGTATTTACACCTTTCAAACACAGAACACAGCTATATAAATATAGCTGCTAGGCGGTAGAAATAAGTGAGACAGTGGTACATGCAGATGGCTTTTGTACAAATTCTCCCTCTGGTATTTGTGTTAATTATCTATAAAAATACAAGAAAGAAAATGATTACATTTTCTTCTTTGTATTTTTTAAGATAACCCTTTCGGATAGTTTAGATACTGTGTTAATATTTGGTATTAATTGCCAGGAACTCGTGTTATTCAACCAGTGTAAACTTATGTCCTTAATCTACAACAAAAACTGTAAGTACCTAGGTTTATGCATGCACCGTTCACCAGTAATTTTATTTATTTATTGTTAATAAAGATAATTATTTCCTCTTCCTTTGTTCGATTTTGTAATTTGATCATTATAAAGATTGATGGGTACATTATTAGGTGTTATAGTAACCTTGATGGTTAATTATAATGGAGAGGAAAAAATATAATTGAAGACTTGAAATAAATTTTAACTCACCAGTACTGAAGATAATCTAGCTTTGTAGTCAGATAATCTGGTTTCATTCTCTCAAAGTAACACAAGATACTGAGTATAAATCAACTTATCTAAGCTTTTATAAAAGTTTACTAAAAGTCAAGGGCTCGTATCACTATTACTTATAGCTCTAAGTAAGGCTCCAGGATATGAGGCACAAGTTTTGGCATACTATGCTTTTTACGACTTGGTAAAAAGGGGTATAGAGTTCTAAAAAATCGAGAGAATATATGTATATACATTGTGAATACTATGACGACTGGCTGTTGAAATGCCTTTTAAAAAAATTAGACGGGCAGACATAATTAAGTACTTGTATACTTTTATTATCTTTTATTAACGATAAATAAATTAAAAATTGACGAGCTCGGTGGCGCAGTGGTGAAACGCATTGTTACACTACTTTGACACCAACGCTCGTGGGTTCGATTCCCACACAGTACAAACATTTGTGTGCATGAACATGTCTGTTTGTCTTGGTCTGGGTATTTTCTATGTATGATAAGTATGTATTTACAAAAAAAAAATGTATTTACGTATGTTTATCAGTTGTCTAGTACCCATAACACAAGCTTCGCTTACTTTGGGGCTAGATGGCGCTGTGTAATTTGTCCGACAATATTTATTTATTTATTTATTAATATCTAACAATTTAACATTTGTAATTATAGGTTAATTACCGAACTGATGGTGTGCGGAGTCGGCCTTGACCCGTCGGAAGCGGAAGCGATACCAAGGCCACGGGGAAATGCTCCAAGTGTCGTGACTACAGCGGTCTGCACGCGTCTAAATGTCAAGATCCTGACGTCACTAAAATGAGTTCTAAAGGCGGTAATCGAGATCTGTACGGGAAAAACTGCTCTATATTGATAATCACGGATGTTGTTGTAAACCTTATACGAAAGTATTGACGACCTAAGCCAAGAAGGAAAACTTCATATTGAATATACAGTAATTAAAAAAGTGTGTACGGGATTTGATTTCATAATTGTCTTTATTTCATAACATCTCATCATTGAATTTAAATTACCTATTTTACAAATTCGCCTAGGCACAAAATATACTTTCTATACTTCTTCTTCCTAGTCTTATCCCGTTTGGTGTTCCATTAGGATTGGCGGGGTCCGCTACCTGAGCCTTTGGCGAAGATTCTGGTTTTGAAATGGAGTGACTGCAGTCAGAGGTTCACAACCTAGAGGGGAAATTAGGCCATTGTTAGGTGTGATCTCACGTCTTTCCAAATGTAACTACTTGGACGTGCAGGTTTCTTCACGATGTTTTCTGTCATCGCTGACCAACGGATAATTATTAATGTGTTCATAAATTAGAAACCACGAATATAATAGTACATGCGTGTGGATTCAAACCAGGATCAGTCTATTTTCTATTCATTTGCACAAAATAAAAATAACATTGTTTTTAATCAATTAAGATTTATGTATTATCTTAATTACAATTGGATTTTATAAATTGAATAGCATTGGTATTGGCTATGTCCTAGCTAGACTGCATTCAAAAACAAGCTTGTACAAGGATCCATACAACTACCTGGTTCATAAATATTTGAACTGAATGTTTTAAAGTAGCTTAATGTGTTTCAAATGTCAACCACTTAGTTGTACATTTACTTACTACTAATTGATATGTACCTTTTATAAGTTAACCTTTTAACTTCGTTACACACACTAGGTAAAGTTTTTCAATGCAATCTATTTAATGATGAAATCCAACTTACACACCGCGTTTGCAAAGATGATGGGTGGTCAGAAAGAGTGCTTAAAAGATAAGAAGTGATAGATTTTAAGATAAGAAGAGGCATGCTCCGTTGGTTCGGACATGTAGAAAGAATGCAGGATGAAAGAATTACGAAGCAGATATACATTGCAAAAGTGGAAGGATGTAGGAGCTGAGGAAGGCCAAGACTTACCTAACATGACCAAATAGGTCGTGTTCTATCAGAAGGTGGTGTCAGGAGCCCTAGAAACCAGCGAGCGTGCATGGGAAGAACAATTAATGTTAAAGAAGCGAGTGAGATATGTAAGGATCGAGTCCCGTGGCGCTGGGTTCTCTCTGCCTACCCCGCAAGGGATTTGGCGTGAAGTTATAGATAGATAGGATCGCCAGGACGCACTTTTTGTTTGTACAAACGTCGTGAAACGGCCCACCTGATGTACAATGGCTACCGAAGCCTATGAACGCTTGCAACGCATTAAGTATGACTTGGACGATGCCATCTGCCATCTCTGCTGCTAACACAGCTACTCCTTAGGAGCTTCCTGGTGACCTCAACACAACAACCCGCCTCCAGGGAGTTGTTATTTAACTGCGGTTTTCTGTGAGGTGGAGGTACTTCTCCAGAGGGGCTGCTCTGATGCGTCCTACCTCTCTTGAACTTGGAGATCAAAAATAGTCTTTCATAATCCCGTCTCCCGTATCTCTACAAGAAGAAACCGTTTCACATATCAAGCTCGCCCAAACTTTAGAGTATACTCGAGTGTCAGGTGTCAGGTGATGTTAGGAGCTCTAGAACCCAGCGAGAGTGGCTGAAGAAAGACATGAATGTTTAGAAACGTGTGAGGTGTGGAAGAACCGACTCCCGAGGTGTTCAGTTTTTCCTGCTTCACAAAAATGGAGTTGGCGTACGGTTGATAGAGATAAATAGATCAAAAAGAAACATAATGAATGACATATCAACGCGAAACGCAATCTGCTGGATCTAGAAGCTTCAAATTTATCACGAAATTTTCTTAGGATTTTGAAAATGTTTGCGAGATACCGGGTACTAAGTGGCGGGAAATTTAGTTTCATTCATACGCTTAAATAATTGAAAACATAAATCTTTTTTGAATTCGATTACTAAAATAATTGTGAGTATATGATAACATCTCATCATAGTCACGATTAAAAGTAAATCAATAAGTCATAATTCATTATAATTTGCATTAAATACTATTTACATAAACACATTTACATTGAATATGATATGAATTAATTGATCGTAACGAGAATTGATAAATCCGTGATTGATAGATCTATTATATGGTGACTCTAAATACGAGTATTATGTTGTTTCGTGTATTACACTATTAAATACAGCGTTAAATATCCATTCAGTCGTACAGAATTACAAGATTTTTTAAGAAAATATATTATACAATACAATATTCTTTATTGCACCACACAAAACAGTAAAATACATGAAATTAACTTATAATTAATGTACAAAAGGCGGTCTTATCGCATAGCAATCTCTTCCAGACAACCTTAGGGTAGAAGAAAACAAAAGAAAAATTCAGGCACATAGGTGGCGCATTATATATTATGTAATATTTTCACATTATACTCATATATGTTAATTACATGTAAAAAATGAAATTCTCTAAATATAATAATATATATATAATAATATGATATAGGGGAAATTAAAAAGAAAGAGATGTTTGGATCGGTGCACCTGGCGTTCCATAGTCTCTGTCTTACGTCGATAAATCGACTTGCTAAGGCTGGTAGATAGTTTGTTATAAATTATATCTTATTCTGTAATAAATTACCTGAAATGTTTAAAAGTCACATCAGAAACACTCTATGTAAATTATTAGTTAAACAGAAGCGATGAATATCTTACGGACACTCTTATTTCAAGCGGAGTATTTTAATGATCATTTTTTAAACACTGGTAGATTAAAAAAGAGAAATTTTAAATTATGAAAATATAATAAGATACAATATAATCTGATTTAAACAATGTAAGCCGTGTCTAAGTGCCCGTGAGGGCCTAATGATAAATAAATATTTTTTATCTTTTCTTATCTTTACCTACCCTAATGGGAGACAGGCATGATAATATATATACATGTATGGAAATTAAAAATGAATATATTTGCTGAAAACTTTTCTGAAAACAAGTGAGCGCGATTACCACTAAGATGACATTTTGTTACAGGACTTTTCAACATTCTGCTTCTTTTTTACATATTGGGTCTAAAATCGTCATATTTGAACATGTTTCCGACATGATCGTTCCTTAATGTCCACATAGACTGGAATTATTTCCATTTATGACAGTTACAAGTTCGTGAGAAACCTGTAAATGACGAAGTTAAGTCTATTTGGACGGACTCTTAAAAACTGTTTCGGACAAAGCGCAAAAACAAATTTGCACATTAAAACTTCGCCTACACTATTAAAGGCTTGGGCGTACGATAATGTTTTCTGATTTTATATTGGCTTTGTGACATCATTTGTATATGTCACATTATAGTATTAAATGCTATGGAACTCAAATCAAAGCAGCCCGTCTGGGGAAGTACCTCCGCCTCACAGAAAACCGCAGCAAAATAATAACTACCTAGAGGGTTGTTGTGTTCCTGCGTGTTAGTGAGGTCACCAGTAAACTCCTAAGGAGTTGCAGTATTAGCAGCAGAGGCATCACGCAAGTGGTACTTAATATATATTGCAGGCGTTCATAGGCTCTGGTAACCACTTTATATCAGATAGGTCGTATGCTTGTATGCCTCCCGAAGTTGTATAAAAAAAAACTTAAATCTGTTCTTTGTAATAAAAGTTTTTTAGTTTTTTTTTTTTGTGTAATATAAACTTCGTTCTTAATAAACACTACATTGTTTATTAAGAACGAAGGTTTTTATGACTTGTAATTTATAAATCCTGCGACTTATTATTTATTCGTAGTTCCTGCACTACCTGTGTTGCACAATGTTTTATCACGTCTGTGTTAAAATAAATATAAAATAAAAGTCTTTGCATAAGTAATAAAATGAATGTCATCGAGTACGTAACCTATGAATGTAGACCGCAAAGTCTATACTATAGTCTTTAGGGTATGATGTCGATGGTTTACAAAAGAATATTCCTGTTTTTATAAAACTTGTTAATTTACTCATGGAAACTAAACAACAAGCTTTTATTATTAGTGTAGCGTATATGTTTTGTTTTACAAAGTAAATGCATCAAATTAGTCAAAATTTTTATGGTTAAAAATATTTTACGTTATTCTGGCAAGTTCAGGCTCAGTTTGTATCGATAAATGCTTTTTTTCTATTTTTTTTATATATAGTTTTCATTTGACATCTGATCTGACTACAGAAAATGTATTTTTTTTAATATTTTACTTTTTTTTTATACAACGTCGGAAGGCATACAAGCATACGGCCCACCTGATGCAAAGCGGTTGCCGCAGCCTATGAACGCTTGTAATACATTAAGTATCACTTGAGCGATGCCTCTCTGCTGCTACATAGCATCTCCTTAGGAGCTTACTGGCGACATGACTCATACTCACACGCAGGTACACAACAACCCTCTGGTGAGTTGTTATTTGGCAGCGGTTTTTTGTGAGGTGGAGATACTTCCCCAGATGCGCCGTACCTCTCTTACAATATTTGTGTATGGTTCGAGGATTGGTTCATATTGTTGGCGGCGTAATACAAATCAAACATATAATGGATAACGCGTACAATTATTAGAATTAAGATAATTTTAAAGAATTTCCTATTATATTTCTAGAAAAAGTTTTCCGCTTTGCGAAGAAGTCAGTGGTGATAAGAGCAACTTTTCAATTTAGCGTAGGTTTTTAAAGTCTTTTACAGGATGTCCTGGTTTAGTTTTTAGTGTACCCTTATTGTATTTTTAACCTTCCTTTTTGAGAAATGTGAATTCAGGTGTAACTCAAATGTGTGGATAAGCTCTAAGCTCTCTTCATTAACGAGAGACTTAGCAAGTAGTATGAGTAGGTACAGTCTAACGATAAAGCTTTGAAAGTAGAATTTCATTACGGAAATTTGAGTGCTCGTTTCAATATTAGTCAAAAAAGATTCATCGTACTTGTATATAATTACTACCATTTTCTTAACAAAACAGCAATCAATATAGTCGTACGATCACGATCGGTACATAATTCGTGACCGATCGACACGAGATCCCTCTGGTGACAATAAGAACTCAACCAGTCTACATCCTTGTTGCACATACTTCACGATATAGTCTACATGCGGATAATTCTCAATTGTAAGCCCTGTGACCTTAACGTGAAGAATCAATTTAGTCCGTCATTACAATTACATTACTCATGGATGAGTACATCCGTCTCAAAACGGATCCCATGTTCGCGTTGGCGACGACATTAAAATTAACTGTGGTAATTATTATAGATTAGGTACAAGGATAAGCATAAAATTGCAAGGTTGAAGGGTACCTTTGAGAAGTCTGGTAATTTGCATATTTCGTTTTTTTTACTGGCTCATCTTTGAAGGTATACAGAGCCGTACCAGTAAGTGTTTATCATACTCGTACAAACAAAAAAAAAATAAGACAGAAAAATTCTTCCGTAGATGGGCTGCTTGATGAAGTAGTCTACGGAAGTATCTCCACTTCACAGAAAACTACATTCAGATAACCACTTCCTGTTGGGTTCCTGGAGGGTTGTTGTGTTTCTGCTTGTGATTGAGGCCACCAGTAGTAAGCTCAGTCCTAAGCAGTTGCTGTGTTAGCAGCAGAGGAGACATCGAGTGAGTGATACTTAATGTATTACAATGCGTTCATAGGTTGCGGTAACCGCGTTATATCAGGTTGGCCGTATGCTTGTATGTCTTTCGTCGTTGTATATAAAAAAACGCAGCGTTGTTTGAATTTCACCACAGTTTAATAAACAATCACAGTAGCGTTAATGTCATGCTGTACTGATTGTTTTGGTATGGCCGGTCAACTTTTGACCGATTAACAAACACGATACATATAGCGGGGTGTTATATGTTTAGTTCGTGCTTCCGTATGTCTGTGGGCAAATATCTCTCAAATGAATTAGCCGAAGGTTTTTCTTTTTGAAAGGTGATTTGATTTAGATTCTCCATAGCATCAACGTTTCTTAATAACCACAAAACAAAAATAAATATACAACAAAATTTAGGTATCGCAAAGTAATCTATGAAATACCCAGCTACAGTTGAAACTCAATGAAATAAAATTAGACATACCTGGGTTCCCGAAGCACAGCGGAGCCAACACGACGAATGCCCAGAGCTGTATCATAAAGCGACACATAGTACCATCGGCCATATTGCGTGATCACCGAGCCTGGAACAATTTCACGCAATCATCAATCAGACATGCCCTTCAAGCAGCCTTGTGGCTGTGATTGGGCTGCATAGGACACGTTAAACACGCGTCCAAGACACGACGTGAGAATAAAGATTGTATGGGGGCGAGTCAATTAAAATCAGACATGCACTATAATCTATTGAGGCAGTAATAGCCCATTTGGATAAGGAACCGGTCTTTTAAACGACTGGTCCCCCTTCAAATCTTGGCAGGTACCACTAAATTTGTGTTTTCGGATTTATGTACTATTTGTAATTTAATACTATCTAAAATATTTGTAATTATCACTATTTGTAATTAGCACTAGAAAACATTGTGAGGAAACCCACCCGTCTAAGAAATTATATTTTCGAAAGACGTATGCCAAAGAAAGGTCTAGATTTCCCTCCGGGTTGTGAAGGTCTGATGTCAATTGCTCCATGTAAAAATCAGTATCTTCTCCAAATCCTTAGGCTAAGGTAGCAGATTCTTCATTAGGATAGCGGGTATCCTAATGAAATAGAGTACCAGAACAGTCGTTATTTTCTAGTTTTGTGAAAATCGCGTTTCAGGAAAATCAATTATATATGAAGCAACACCTTATCTAAATATAAAATTTTATCTAAATCGTAAGGGCCGTATGATGTATATATCCTTGGTATTTAATAACTAATAATTTGACCCCTTTGTGCTAGTGCAGATGCTATGTTCAAGCAACAATAACGTTAAAATGCGAATTGATACGGTTATGATTTTAATACCGTTATTTAGTTCAAGTCGTTTTGAATGGATGCATAAAACAAGTATTATTAATAGGAAGATTTTTGGAGTAAATTAGGTAAACATAAAAAAAAAAATGATATTTTTAGTGTTTTAAAACGACATTATTTTTTTCTAATGTTGCACAACTTTTTGGATACTTTATTGAATCCTATTCATTTGCTACTACTTATACCTTTCAATTAAAATTTGATTGAAGTTAATACGACTTTAACTTGTTGCAATATTATATTTTTAGTACACACACACAAAAAATAATCATTAAAAAATAAAATGACGGTGGCTCCGAGGGGGTTAAGTTTAGTCCCTAGAAATACGGTTTGATTTTGATAATATTGAGTGTAGTACCCACTTTTAAAGAACAAACACATTGTATATACACCTTTTTCTTGTTTGTTAAGTAGGTATTGGCTAGCTTTAGTATTATACAATGTAACAATATAAATAACAATGAAACAGTGGAATAATAAACAAGAACACTAGCTACGATATACATAATTATCCATATAATATGTTAATGTGAATTAACTGTCTCAAAATAATTACAAACAAAATTAGTTATTATCAATGATATTGAATTTATAATTACTTGTAACGAAAATCCCAGAAACATGCGATGAAAAAGAACTAGGAGTATAATTTTAATGTAATTAAGAATTCATTTTGCTATTAAGGTAAAAATGTATATTATAAACATTAAACATAAGTAATTAAATTTTATATTCAACCAGAATATAAAACTTGTCAAGTAAAGAAGTAGAAATAACAAAAATTCTATCAAATAAATTTAATAAAATATACTTGTATCTTGTTACAGCTACCATAAGCAAGTTCTAATAATCTCAAAATGTGTCTTTGTAACTTCCCAATCGGTAAAATGTCACCGTGTCTAGGTTCGTGTTTATTTCAATATTACATTTTAACTCAAAGTGAATAGCCAAATATAAATCATTGTAAATTTGCTGTTATTATTTCCTGCCTTTGTCTACCTGTTCAAGTTTTTGTCGTTGATTATCGATGTCAATTACGGAAATTAGCTTCAAAACATCCTAATCGCTGAATAGGTATTATTATGGACGAATGTGATACAACCACTAAACGTATAACACATATTGCGTAGGATACTACTTTGGACTTCTTTGTTCAAGACAGATTTAATAAAGATGATGATATTATGTATTTTTGTCGATTCCTGACAAAAGATTTGAAACATAGAGTAAAAATATCAGATAACACGAAATGTGTAACTAATTAAGAGAGATAGGGCACATCAAAGCAGGCCGTCTGGGGATCTACCTCCACCTCACAGAAAACCGCAGCCAAAGTAACAACTCCCTATACGGTTATTGTGTTCTTGTGTGTGAGTGAGGTCACCAGTAAGCTCCTAATGAGTTGTTGTGCTAGCAACAGAGATATCATCGCGCGAGTGATACTTAATGTATTGTAGGCGTTCATAGGCTTTTTAATACATACAGGTTTTTGGGTATAATTTCAAGGGTCCGCCTCCTAAAGGTTTTTATAAAATGAGAAATACGAGCTTACGAATGAAGGAAACAATGGAGGACCGATTAAAGGATTTTGCTCTGTAACTCAACTGATCAGTACAGGTGGGGGGAATGGATCAACATTGTGTCACGTATCGGCTTGTTGGTTAAAATATTCTCGCTTTGGACCGTAGGTTCGAACTGATGAGATATTTAGGCGAAATTAAACACTACGCGCCTTTATGCGCCGTTAAGTTGAATATTGGTTTGTAGTGATTACCGTAGCACCGTACCGTAGAAATATCGCTCGGGCGCCGCTACCACTGCTGCCAACGCAGAAACTCTTTAGGCGCTTATTGGTAATCTCATTCGTAGCAACACAACAACCCACCCGGGAGTTCTTTGGTTGCGGTTTTCTGCGAGGTGGAGATGCTTTCTTAGTCGCCCTTACTATTTTAAGGTTCCCCAAATATCTATATGTGTAATAGACAGGTTCATTTATTCATAGCTGAAGGCATAGTAGGTAGATTGTTTTATCTCCTTATTGTGTTTTCAGTACAAGTAGGTTGACTAGCGCTATTTTGAAACAATTACGAATATATGTACTATAGACGTGTAGGGTTATCACTTATAAAGATCACAAACAGCAATCTGTCATACTCAATGCGTGACTAACCATTTCGGCGTGCCTGATTTGACTAAGAACTTTACTTAAAATTGTATAGCATCGTGTCAATGTAATGATTTGCGACGTTTCCTCAAAGTAACACGATACCGCAAGTTCTCAGTTCCACTTCGGAAACTGGTTTGTAGATAATAAAAAGATAAATTAAGTAATCCTGCTCTTGACAGCGTTACCTTTTTATCCTTCTTTGATTAGCTTGCTTCCCAACGTTGTTTAAAAAATCATTTATTTGCTTAAAATGTAGCAAGTCAATTGTGGTATATCTGTACATGCCCAATTACTTTGATGATAATACAATATGATGGTGACATGAAGCTGATATAATAACATAGATGAAAGGTGCGAATAGTTTTGTAATATAAAATATTCATGTCCTACTAATAAGTGATATTTTCACTAATCAGTAATGAAACAATTACAACAATATTTAATAATAAAAGTAATGTCAAAAAAAACAAAAAAATTGTTTCTTTAATAATAATTTAAATTCCTGTTAGAACTTATGCTCAAGGTACTCTTTCACTGAATAAAATCATTTTTCAAGGAGCCAATTGTAAAGTTTTTGTTTGTATAATAGAAGTTCTAAACAATATTTTTGAGAAGCTTATTATATATTTATGCTCATTGGAAAACAGCTTCGACTATACATATCTGTTCTTATGTTACGTCACAAAATAAGTTTATCTGGATATCTTGAGTTAAGTCTATTAGTATCACATATTCTTTTAAATAGTATGGGATTTTTCTTAACAAATATGCAAACTTAAAATATGTATATGCTAGGAACAGTTAAAATTCCAAATTGTGTAAAAATAGACCTACATGTGGTTAGAGGTGGTACACCGCTTATGCAACTTTTTTACGATATGAATACCATAGCGAATAACTGAAGATACATAACCATGGTAAGCCTGCAATGAAACTGCCTGGTTGACTGGTTTATTGAGTCGCCAAAGTGCTTATACAAAGCGGTTAATTTTGGTACACACTAGATCGATATGGAGTTTCCATGTACATTGGCCATCAAACGTGAATCCAAAAAATGATACTTCAGTCGATTCACAAACTGCCATGTCATCATAATGTACAGGCACCTTCCTTGTCATTCTGTTACCAAATTGATTAAGTTGGTTTTTGATACATTAGCCTTTAAATTATTTGTATTGAGCAACTCTATAACATCTGCAACTGTACTATTTATTTCATTATTATGAACACTTTTATTTTTACTAGTAACCAAAATGGAGAGATCATCCGCAAAAAAGGTATATTTAGGGTTCATTTTAGCTGGGAGATCATGAAAGTAAATTATGAAAACAAGCGGTCCTAAAACACTTCCTTGCGGTACACCGACTTTGCTAGTAACTACTTTAGATTTGAAAGTCTTCTGTTCTTCCTTGTTAGTTATTTTTGCAATTTCCACGTGTTGTTGTCTGCCAGTAATATACGAGTATGTTTTAATTCAACTGAGTGGTGGTCCTCGAATTCCGTATAGTTCACATTTTTAAACAGTGTTTTATGGCATGCAAAATCGAAGGCTTTTGTCATGTCCAAATAATAATAATAATGGGTTTCTCAAAAAAAAAATGTAATCGGGATAAGAGCTATAGGTTCAATTAGCTCTGTCTGTGTCTGTGTGTGTTTTTGTATAATAGCCTTATTATAATATGTTTTAATTTATTTGGAAAGTAACCTTCTATGAACGACATATTTATCAATTGACGTAGCACTGGAGCAACCTCAGGAGAACAGTATTTCAGCAAAAATGTTGCAATTTCATCATATACCACTGATCGAGTATTATTTAAAGATTTTAATTACCTTTTAAATTTCTAATGGGGTAGTGGGATGAAGATAGATTCTATATACTAGATTCTATTTATTATTATTTATTCTATACTAGATTTCTTTCTACTAAAATTATCAAAATTTGATTGTTGTTTACTTTGATTGTCGTCAAATTTGGTTGCATTTGTAAAGTAATTATGAAAAATATTTGACAATGCAAGTTTAGAAACTAGAACTTCCGCCGTCATGATATTGCTCATGATCTGATCCTAGCACTTCCTTCGTCTAATGGGCTACGTGTAACTTAAAATTATAGTGTTCCACCAGTCGTACTAATTCCTTAGAGTAAATAGTTCCTTTGAGTGTATCAGTATTAAAGTCACTTGTATGATTATTCTAGTCCTAATTTTTGCTATCATTTTGTCAAGTAGCAGATCTAATTTAGCTAAGGATGTCATTTCATCAGAATTTAGAGTTGTGTAAAGGCAGATAACAATACATTTATATCTTGGTATAGCAATTCCACACACTTCGAATACATGGTCGTTAAATAGAATCTTTTTGCGGTAACACTCTCACTAGAGCGTTTATTACATATAGATGTTATCTTGTTTATACAATTAGAATAATAAAAATTACAGTAAATAGAAGAAAAGAAAAAATATGCAACAAGGTCCTTCAAGCTTGGACTCCTTTTCTCGTCGTTGTGGGCACATGAGTATTCAACACTCAAATTTTAAAAGCTTCATTTATATTATCCCGTTTACAAACCATTAAATTGCTGAGATCCGCGAACCTCAAGGATTTAGTGATGATACTGATATTAACATAGAACGACTGCCGTCAGACCTTTATTATAATTACGATTTCTTCTTGCACGTGCAGGTTTCCCCGCGATGTTTCATGAATTTAGTGGTGCATGCTCACGCCAGGATTCGAACCCCCTGGTTATACCTACCTATCGGTTAATAGATTGATTTACTTTCGACTCCACATGTTTTTTGATCCCTTGTTTCTATTAAAGTAAGTATGAGTAAGAAGTAAAATGATTCATACATCCAAGTGGTAGCAGTTTAGGTCAACGAACTTGACAAGAGTTCAAGTTTTCGCGGAAGTTCACTTAGACCTACAAACCACACTACGAACCTTGCCCTTTGTTATGTGACATACAGACATTCAATTTGAAATAATTACGCATGTTACAATATACGTTATTTTCATTCTACTAGTTATTAGCTATATTTGACTGGCTCGGTGGCGCAGTGATTAGTAACGCTACACTTTTGACACCAAAGCTCACGCGTTCAAAGAGACGAACATTTGTGTGGATTAACATGTTTGTCTTGGTTGGTCTGGATATTTTAAATAGAGGTAGGGCGCATCAAAGCAGCCCGCCTGGAGAAGTACTTCCACATAAATTATAAAAAATAAAATAAAAGAGATGTGGTACCAGAAACCGTAACCGTGCACGGTTTTTAGTATCCATCAACTTGTTAAAATAGTTTAGATTAAAATGTTTTTTACTGAAGGTTTTATAGGAACCATGGGCGGGTTCACCAGTAAAATATATTTTTCGAGCCACTCATTTATTTCATGTATTATATATGTGGCTATAAATTACGATTGTTAACAAGCATGCTAACAAAACTAGTTTTCCCAAAATAATTTACTGATGATTCAATATGTCGCGTGCTGAATGCGCCATTTATACTTTTATGTTAATTCTGTTTAGGGTGACTAACAAGCATACGCCCTGCCTTATGTGGATCAATTATCGTATTGCAATTACAGTATTGATTGCGCGTTCCTGCTCTCGCTGCCAATGCTGCAGCTTCCCAGAAAATCTCTGGTGAACTCTTTCACTACAATGCACCTTGAATACTTCACAAAATTCTTATTTCGCTTTTTTTCGGCTTTATTTATACTAAAAGACTGTTTTTTTTTTTTTAAAAAACGAATGGAGGTAAACCACTCATCTGACGTAAAGTGGTTACCGTAGCTTACTTACGCTTGCAATAATTAAAGAAGGTACCTCCATCTCATCGCATGTAAATAATAACGCCCTGGAAGGTTGTTCTCTTCCTGCGAGTGAACAAGGTTGCTAGTAAGCTCCTAAGGAGTAGCTGTGTTAGGAACTGAGGTATCGCGCGAGCAATACTTGATGCATTGCAAGCGTTTGTAGGCTACGGTAACCAATTTAATGTCAGGTGGGCCGTATACATGTATGTCTCCCGATATTGTATAAAAAAGTCTCAAGCATCCTGATCTCGATCGCTTATACGCTAAAATTATTTTCGTCTAATGTACCGTTACACGTTTATTGGACATAACCATCGTTAATTTGTCATTCAATATTTCCATTTCCATATAACAGGATATCAGTAACGCGCGAATGAAACAAAATGTGTTTGTATGTTGTGTCATTGATCAAACATATTCGTATGTACACGAATAATATTCTACGTGCAATTCTGCACGTCTGATTCGTGACAGTCGGTATAAATGAGCGAATCTTGCAACAGATAACATCATCAAAGTATGAACAGTTAACTACTCGATACAGCAAGGACATTGGTCTCGGAAAGATGCAACGTAGAGACGCCGCCGCCGCCGCGCTGCCTGGCCCACATTACCGTCTTGTGCAATGCCGAGATTTGCTCAGCCATCCACCATGCTAGTCAATAACATGTGTACAAAGGAAATAAGTGCTTGCAATGTTTGAAATATCAAACGGATGCTTTGATCTGCATAAGTAAAATATATTTATATACATTTTTTCTATATAACGTCAGGATGCATACGAGCATACTGCCCATCTGATGTACTCAGCGGTTACCATAGACTATTGAACACTTGCAACATATTCAGTATTATTCGCGCATTGCTACCTCTGTTGCTACCACAGTTACTCCTTAGGAGGTTACTGGTGACCTCGCTCACTCCCAAAAACACTGCAATCCTCCAGGGAGTTGTTATTTCGCTACGATATTCTGCGAGGTAGAGGTATGTCCCTAAGCGGGCTGCTTAGATGCACCCTACCTTTCTTAAAAACACCCAAACAAAGACAAACAGATATGTTCATGCACACAAATGTTTGTCTTATGTGGGAAGCGAACCTATTAGCGTTGGTCTTAAAGTAGCGTTACTGACCACTGCGCCACCGATCAAGTTACTTGTAACACCATTTACACGTTTAATCATTTCCGACCCTGTAAAAATATCTCACGCCGCTTTTTAAAAAGGTATGTTGTGTAATCCTACTAATATTACGAGTATAAAATGTGAATGTCCGTTTGTTTGTTACGCTTTCACGCGAAAACTACTGAATTGATCATTATGAAACTTTGTACACATATTCTTGGAGATATCAAAAGTAAAATAGGATACTTTTTATTAAAAAAAATATTTTTTTTTATCAATGCGAGCGAAGCCGCGGGTAAAAGCTAGTTATTATATATTTTGATATTGTATATTTCCTTTGAGAAACTTCAGCAATCGAAGAAATTGTTCCACTACTTAATATTCGTGTAAGTACCATTCAATACAGACGATAGATATATTCGTTTAATAATAGGGGTTAAAGTATGAAATTGCCGTTTTATAGCAATGGTGTGAGATATTCGAGTGAAACTGTTTTCACATGATCCCTATGAGATTTTTCTTTTAAAAAATATGCAATATTTTTTTTTTCGATAACCGTAAGCGAAAAATGCAATAGCTGACCCCAGGTCATACGCCGCAACAGTGCGCTAAAGCAAAGCTTACCAATAAAAAGGTAATTGTAACTGTTTGGTGGTCTCTTCATGGCGTTATTCACTATAGTTTTATCAGGTCTGGTCAAGTAATAACAGCAGATGTTTACTGTGCCGAACTTTGAACAATGATGGCGCAACTGGAAGTGAAACAGCCCCGAATCGTGAATCGATTTTCACCATTTTTGCTCCATGATAACACAAGACCTCACAATGCACGAGAAACCGTTGTAATTCTGCAGGAGCTGCAGTTACAAACCATACGTCATCCTTCGTACTCGCCAAACCTTGCTCCTACCATTTTTTTCGTGATTTGGACAATTTTCTACGTGGTAAAACAATTTTCTTCCCAGGAGGTAGAACAAAATGCTTTCACACAGTTTGTCGAATGTAGATCCCCAGAGTTCTATAGCAAAGGCATAAATAAACTTCCGATTAGATGGCAGCAATGTATGGATAATGAGGGTAAATATTTTGATTAAATAAATATGTTGTTACATCTTAGAAAAAAAATAGTTTTAATTTTTCAGTATAAATAGCTAATTTCATACATTAACCCCTAATACATCTACGGAGTGTCTCTGTAGTCCACGGTACCCAAATGTACCTAAATGCATTTTAAGTGATCTTTACAATTATAAAAGGGATATCGTCATGCACCTGTAATCCAATCGGTTTGAGCAAAATCGTAGAGTAAGTCATTTTCACCTACACGTGGAGTACTTGCCTAGCAGTAAATAATCTTATGGCGATAGTAGTACAATTGTTTCGCAACTGATAAGACTTTCGTTGAATTTTGAAAACAAGCTCGTGAAGGCGAAAGAATTAGAAAAATAATTAAAAGTTTGTGGGACAAGGGAGATCTTACTGTAAATTGTATAATTATGATTCTATAATAAATTGCCCAAAACTCCGGACTTTATCATCGAAAAACAAGTGAAATACGTCTTTGCAGAAAGGTTTATTATAGAGATGATGAATTATCTAACTGACAATGAATGAAAAGCAATGATTTAGCGCAGTCAATCATATATCTATAATTTATCCACTTGACATCATTGTTATTCTATCGATGTGCAGACATATGTTTTATATAGGTAACGTCCAATTTAGAATAATTTCCTTTTATAATGTCTTGTTCACCGATGATTGTTTTCAAAATGCGTAAAATAGATTAAAAAATATATTAGAAATCAGTAATACACTATAAGGTTTTATTTAAAAAATATAATAAGTATTCATGTTGTCTTTTATCCTGTGATTTTTCAAGGCTCACGCTTTAATAATTACGTAGAACCGTACGTACGTACGCAGAGCAGTAGCAAAAATATATAAACAGTTATTTCACCTACTTCTCATGATGTTGCCGATAACGTTAGAATTAAGATGATAATGCATGGTCATGTATAATTGTGGTTGGGCAACCGAATGAACGAATTTGTTCCATATTATGGGCAAGGCTGCTTTAACAAATTAAATTCATCATTATGACATTTGAGCGTGGTTCCATTATCCCCAGGACAAATGTAAAGTATTTGAAGAAAGTATTTAAAAGCACACAAAGCTCAATTCACGCGGAAGTTAAAGTGGCGGTATACTTGTAATATTAGGTGTTACGGTAGAGAGACAGATATAAAAATAGGATAAGTTGTGCACATATAAGCCTTTTTTAGGGGGGTTAGTTACTTTTAAAGATCACGCGATGTTCGTGATCTTTAAAAGTAACTATCCCCCTTCTAGTAGCCCTCCAGTACAAAGTATAAAAAATGACCAGTCTGTTCAAAGAACCAGTCGGTTCTGTTTTGATGTGCAACTATTCTAATCGTGCCACGTACAGTACGTGGCACGATTAGAATAGTATGTACATAGATAGTTTCTTTAAAGTTGTCCTACTCTGCTTCTACTTCTGTTTCACTGTGCAATCAGCGGAGCGGAGGCCTTCAGTGGCAACACCCTTCAAATTAACATTTATAACTAAAATATAACCTGCATTTCTCTAATGAGTCACGCGGACATAACTAAAACAAATACTACTCCTACAGTTCGTAGTATAATTATGCGTCAGTAGCGGAGTTACTTTTCATTGATATATCTTGCTATTCTATGTTCTGCGAAATATAAAAAAAAAACATATAATAAACACTTGTACAGCTAAGAGCAGATCACGCTTGATATTCAAAGTGCGGTTATAACTTTTATTACGCATGAAATAAGAACGGTACAAAGGTCAAAGTGTCAAGCTTAAAGCGAACGCTATAATTCATAATTTACCTAATCTGCTGTAAAATTTTACTGCAATATATTAATTTTGTCTATATTACGCCTAAACTCCTAAGTATTATATTGAAAATGCAAATGTTTTTGATGTTCATGACTTACAGTATCTATACCTTCAAAAAAATATACAATATTTAAGTAGGGAAGACAAATCTGAAAGACAGTCGGGCATGAAATATACTTACTGACCCACCACACACAAATTGTTCATGTTTTATCAAAATGATCAGGAACCCTAAAACCGGCACCCGTGCATGGAAACGACTGACAGATTCGTAGATACGCTACCAAGCAACATAAACCTACCTAAGTCTACATATCCTAAGCAAAGTCTATGTAAAATGTTAAGTTAATCCAACAATTTACGGCTGACATACTCTTTCTTGTCTTTTTTCTCTATCATCTCCGTCCACCACGCTCTCACAACAATTTCAAAACTTCAAAGATTACTATAATATTATAAATTTTAATTACTTTACCTCTTCTTTACCCTCACAGGATTCATATTTACACCAGAGCGCGCAAGGCAAAAGGCGCATCGAAGCCAGGATAAATACCTTTATCTCACAGAAAACCGCAAACAAATAACAACGCCCTGGAGGGTTGTTGTGTTCACCTTACCAGTAAGCTCCTAAGGAGTTGTTGTGTTAGCAACACGTATTTCAACGTAGACATTTGTTAGTTGATATTATAGCAAATAACGCAACGTATAGCACTTTACTGTATTTGTTTTCTTTAGAATTAAAACTTAGAATACAGAATTTGTCATACCAATATTAATGATTTTATTTCTATTCAATAAGCGCACCGCTTTTGCTATACCAAGCGCCTATATATTAAAGTTAGCTACTACTAATATAGATCACCCCTAACTCAATCGGAATTCTACATAAATACATACACAACATAGATATGGTAAGTACTATTAGTTACTTTATGCTTCTAGCCTACTTTTATATTTCATCTCCTCAAAGAGCTCATTTATGAAACATCAATCAAAAGATTACTTGAAGGCAAATAGAATTTATTGCCCAGGATTCATTACAGCTCGCAATATTGCACATCGCAATACTTGTATTACACAATTTTGCCGGTAATGTACTTAACATTTACTTTTAAGGTCATTTAGTTAGGATGTACAGTGATATACATCGAAAAGATTCTTAAAATAGTGATATCCTCTTACTTACTTGGAAAATGTAATTCGATCAACATCAAATTACATTTTGAAGGCGATGATTTAATGAGCAAAAGTTTTATTAGTAGAAATTATTATTATATATTAATCCAGAAAGCACAGCTCGCTATACACAACGCAGTGCTGGTCCCGACGCTAACTTATAGAAGCGAGAGTTGGGTATGGTTGAAGGAGTATGAAAGTAGGATACAAGCGGTCGAAATGCGAGCGTTGCGGAAAAATTGTTGCATACTACTTAGACCGCGTTCGCAATGATAATGTAAGAAACAGAGTTGGTTTGAAAGAGAGTATCGGTGTTAAAATAACAAGAGCTGTGCTCCTTTGGTTCGAACCTTAAAATGTTTTTACAGTTATAGATACGTCGTACACGCTCTAGAATGGCTATGCGAAAGTAAGGTAATTGCCCAACTCGCATTCAGTTGGCCACGCTCTCGCGTCGCGTCTATACGTATTTCGCCACAAAGCATAATTGTCTTAAGATTTATATATTCATCTCTTACTAACGACAGGTATGCCCTATCATTTGTCTCTTTGTTGGAGCAAAGTGGCATAACAAATAACTGTACGTAGGTAGGTAGGTAGTACTAATTGCACCGTTTTAAAATACAATAATATTGGTGTATAACTTGTCTACCTTTTGATACGTCGCTGGTTCGAACATGTAGAATGCACGAGGAAAGAAGTACGAAACAGATATACAACGCAAAAGTAGAAAGGATGTTGTAACCGAGGAAGGCCAAAACTTACCTATGTCAGGTACATGAGAAGGGCTTATAGATGTTAAAGTAGCGAGTAAGGTATGTAAGGATTCAGGAGTCATGCGGCTCGGTTGTCGCAGCCTACCCCGCAAGAGACGTGGCGTGGAGATATTGTATAGAATAGTACTAATGTTTCTTAATTTGAACGAAACAAATTATCATAAAATACAATGACTGGGCATATGAGTTGTCTTGAACGTTATATCTACTGTTATGAGAATCGACATGACTGTAAAAGTCTTGGTTGACACAAAAGCGCCTTTCCATCTAGAGTTTCTAGAGCGACATTACAAAACATGTCGCTGTATTATTTGGTTTAAGTATTACTCAAAAAAGAGAGTTTGGATCTTATATAAAGACATAACACAGTTTGTATTGACCTTCATGGGACCTCAAACAAAATCACTGTACCAACACATATCATGCGCCCTGTTACATATGACAGAAAGGTCGTAAAGTAGTGAAAAACAACCTATAGGTTATTTTAAAAACACAATTTAACTAAGTATAGTCGACTAAGAAAGTCCTTTAGCACCTTAAGATCCATTGACAGTTGCACATGTAAACAGATTTTACTACCGTTTTTCTATACAACGTTGGGAGGCATACAAGCATACGACCCACCTAATGTTAAGCGATTATCATAGCCTATGAACGTTTGTAATACCTACATTAAATATAATTCGCGCGATGCTGCCTCTGCTACTAACACGGCGATTGTTTAGGAGCTTATTTGTGACCTCACTCACACGCACGATGCTAGGACTTGGATAAATATGTACATAAATCCGAAAAAACGAATTTAGTAGTACATGCCCCGCCAGGATTCGAACCGGTGACCAAAAGGTCAAAAGGTCGGTACCTTATCCAATAGGCTTCTACTGCTCTATTACTACTGTTTTAATTTTAGCGCCTAAATATCTCGGCGATACGAACCTACTGACCAATAGGAGAATATATATATATATAATATTTTATATGAATATTTTAACCAATAAGTCGAAACCTGCCGCGATATTGAACCGTGAACTAGCAAATAAGAGCAGCGCGTTCTAGTTTATTTTTTTGTAATTCCTTTGAATTAGTATTTGAAATAACGTCATCCATTGCTTCTTCTTAGCAATATCTCATTTGCCAATCTATTAGGTTTGGCGGGGTCTGCTACCTAGGCCTAAGGATTTGGGGAATATATTGACTTTTATATAGAGCGACTGCTGTCAGACCAAATTTAAAGAACTTTCTTAGGTTAGGTCACATGTCTTCCGAAATATAATTCCCACGATGTTTTCCTTCACTGCCGAGGAAGTAATAATTACAAATATGTATATACATTCGGAAACACGAATTTAGTGGTACATGCACATACCGGATTCGAACCTCGGACCGTCGGATATTAGGTCGGTTCTTTATCCACTGGGCTTTATCCGCTGCTCCAGTATCTGTTCCAGTCTTATATTAATTTGTTAACAAAACAAAAAAAGATGCAATCCTTAAATACTTTTCCACAATGTTAATGCAAGATGCAGTCGTATAACATTGTACGTTTCGGGTCATTGGCTGGCTGGATATCAATGCAGAACATCCTCAATGAATCACTGAGTTTTCCTTCAACGATGCGCATTCCATTTCGTCACAATCACAGCATGAGGACGTTCTGCTGATACGATATGAATAAACTCTTCGGAAACTCCGCGTATTGACTGTTTCTAAGTAATCTCTTCCTTTCAATGAAACACTACACAGGTAATTAAAATTGTATTGTTCAGACTCCGGCATTATTATGTCTAATGTATCCGTAGATTGATTTGTATGTAACGTTAATGGCGGGAAAGGAGGTATGGAAGCGCGGGACAGGGTATCAAAAAATGCACCAGCTATTGCTTATTTTTAATTATTTTCTCCTTCTGTGGTGTGCGATGTTTATTTATTTATTTAAACTTTATTTACCACTTATCTAGGGTACAAAGTTGGCTAATGCTAATAGCAACCTTGTGTTGAAGTTGACAAATGTTTATATTTTTCTTGTTCCAGATCAAAATTAGAATAACGAAATTATTCATCCGTCCAGAAATTTCAAGTTTGAAATAAATTATTTCGAAGAATAAAATTACTATGTAATTGGCTCCAAGGAGTTAATAACCTAGTGTATAAAGAACCAGCCTGAGTAACTGGGCCCTTCGAATCCTACAGTGTGTGCATGCACTACTAATTTGTGTTTTCAGATGTATTACTTGTCGTATTATTAAGAAATGTCTGGTTTTCCCTTTCCGTTGTGTAGATCTGATTGCAGTTACTACATGTCAAAATCAGGGTATTCACGAACTCCTTAGGCTTAGAAACAGAATAACGCTAGGAGGTATTACATCGTATTAATGTTGTTCAAAATCATACAATAGTACTTTATGGTTTTTTGTATGCACTTAACAAATTTACATGTTTTTTGTAATAAGAACAACGAATGTGAAGCACGTGTCACATAAATTTAATGAGCAATATTTCTTTCAAATTTTGAACGTAAATATATAAATATACATGTAAATTTTGAACTACTTCCGCCAAATATTTTATAAATACTTTTCGGCCGTCTAGCTTCTTCAGGAAAAAGGTATATAAATTCATTTTCATGTCTCCTGTTCGGAAAGTAAGCATTCTTATCCTATATCTACGAGTATAGCAGATGGATATTGCGTGGTTGAAAAAGCAGTATTTAATTTTACTTTCAGTATCGATGGGTATAATTTCTGATAACGAATATATTCTCATAAAGGAAAATCAAATCTCGCAAACTAACAAATATATTTATTGTGAGTATTGAGGTCGTACCTTCATCCAGTAGGGGTTGTCCCTCACTGCGTGTACTAATACGGGGACGGACAGTTGTCGGTTCTACCAACTATGCTATAGCCGGCCCACTGCCACTTCAGCTTGCTTAGCTTTTCGGCTATGTCGTTTCCCTTAATTCTACTGCGGATATCCTCATTTCTAATTCTATCACTCAGAGAAACCCCGAACATCTTTATATAGCACGCTGAGCGACCTTGAGCTTCCCCGTACGGTCCGCAGTGAAGGGCCATGTCTCAGTTCCGTACGTCGTCACTGGCAACGCATATTGTTCAAAGACTTTGCTTTTCAGGTTTGAGGTATTTAGGACTAAAAGATGTGTCGAAGTTTTCCGAACGCTGCCCAGCCGAGTTGGGTTCGTCTGTTGACCTCTCGGTCCAAGTTGGTTTTATCTAACTGAATAACTTGTCCTAGGTAGACATCTTTGTCAACAACTTCGCGCTTGTGTTCACAAACCAAGATAGCTATAGGTGTAGCATGAACATTCGACATGATATGGACCTGGACCGTGTTCATATTGAGACCTGGCTGGAAACGCTATTGAGGTCATTGAACATAGCGCTAAATATTGATCACGAATACTTAATAACAAATATTTGTGTAAGACTATAAAACTTAAAAAATGTAGTACATTTGTTTTTGTTTTTATACAACATCGGTAGACATGCATACGGCCCGCCTGAGGTAAATCAGTGTTCGTAAGAAGAAACTGCGAGAAAAATGAAATTCCTGGACAATCCAAATAACTAACATATTAATATGTCACTGCGAAATTGAATAGTTAAATGTTTAATTCGAAAAAAAAATATCAACTGCACCTTCGATTATAAGTGTCAATTTTTAGGGTTCCGTACCCAAAGGGTAAAACGGAACCCTATTACTGAGGCTCCGCTGTCCGTCCGTCCGTCCGCCTGTCACCAGGCTGTATCTCATGAACCGCGATAGTTAGACAGTTGAAATTTTTACAGATGATGTATTTCTGTTGCCGCTATAACAACAAATACTAAAAAATAGAATAAAATGAATATTTAAGGGGGCTCCCATACAACAAACGTGATTTTTTTGCTCATTTTTGCTCGATATTGATAACGGCAACAGGTAGACGCTCGAAATATTCACAGAATATTTAGTTATATATTCACTTTAAGAATAAATAATTAAATCAAAATAAAACAAATATTTAAGGGGGGCTCCCATACAACAAACGTGATTTTTTTGCCGTTTTTACAGATAATGGTACGGAACCCTTCGTGCGCGAGTCCGACTCGCACTTGGCCGATTTTTGTATTCGATTGCTCACTTTCTTCTTTTGATTAGCAATTTGGTATTGTTTATACCCAGCCGACATATGTGAAATGTATATTGTATGTAATATTAGCCAGTTTGAATGTTTTCGCGCACGTTTCAGGAAAATACATTACATGAAAGAAAGTATTAATAAATTGCATGAGAACTGCATAAAATCATAGTAATCATAATTTTCTATAGTGTACCCTCAAATCAGCTGAGTTGAGCATGAGTTAACCGGTCTGGTAGATAACGGTATAACTAATGTTCTTAACTGTAGTACGAAAAAACCCATTGTGTATGAGAACGTAAGATATGCATGCAGATTCGTAACATCCATTAGTATTGTTTGGTAATTTTAGTTTACCTTAACATGAATTAGTATCATTGGGAAATATTTCAATGGAATTGCAAATTAAGGAATAATATAGGTATACAGAAGAAATATATTTTGATATTCATTCGAAACTTACTACCCGATTGATTAGAGCGATATACATACATATATGGAGTATAAATCCATTCTGTGCCGTATTTTATGAATATTGATGATAACAAAATATTTTCATACAAATGGGGTAGCAGAATTGCAATACGTCTCGTCTGATATTTACGACTCGTCTGATGTAAGAAATTAGGCAGTTACATATATATATATATATATGTTTCGTTCCTTACACTATAAAAGCTCTTCACGTTCTGTTTGAAGAATTCCATGTAATCTCCCGGGAAAGGCTCGACAGGGAGTTTATTACACAACTTAGTAGTTGCGGTAGTAAAACTATGAAATACCACAGTACGAATTCATTTGGATTCCAATCTAGTTGGTAATTTAAATCCGCATGTTAAAGTAGCGCTCAATTGGATCGCTAAAGAAGAATCGAATTGAAATTACCACTAACTTGTGGATAATATGTGACCGCGTCCTTGCGTTCACCACGAGATACAGCGGCTACCTTATCACGGAATGTCATCATCTAACACCGATACCGACGATGGGCTGGTCAGTAGAAAGGCTTACCTTTAATTATGATTAGACAGCAACATTTTCGCAAAACCTGAGCCTCAAGTGATCATCCAATTCTTCTGTTTGAAAACACGTACGTTCACACGAATACTGTTTACGGGGCGAAAGCGGTTCGAATACGGAAGTAAGATAATAAAGTTCGCGGCAGCGTCGAAGGCGGTCGGCTCGCGCGCGGATGCCTGTGCGACTCACCTCCGTGTCGTTTCTCCAGGCGAGGTGTCGCGAGGAGAAAGTCTCGGCCGTGGAGCGCCCGCGTCGGTTGGCCGGCGCAGCGCCAGCTGTGCTCGTGGTGGTGGGGACGTGACGTTTCTAACAAAACCAACAGACGCCGACCACCATGACAATCATCTTGCGTGACTCTTGCGGTTGCTTCACTGGTCAATGAGCACGTCTTCCACGCAGCTGTGGTAATTTCGCTATCATTCGTGTCAATGTACTAAATAGGTGATATTACCACTGTTGACTCTGGTATTATGGTATTATAATAGATCGAAACACGGATGTACCTCTCTACAAATGACCAAAGTAATAAAAATTCACCAATATTAAGTATATGAGAGTTTTCTATATTGTATCTCGAATATAAATATTAAATCAAATAAATATCGAGATGATTGTATGTAAAGAAAATAACTCATAAATTTTAAGTCAGTGCCTAAATCATAACGAAATCATTTACCAAATATTTCCAACATTGACAGGTTTATTTCGGTATATTTGTATTAGGTAAAACAAAAATAAAGGTGTGTAATATTAGCTACTTATTGAAGACCAAAAGTCAGTAAATACACGTTTATAGTAAGTATCTCTTAAATATATGCACTTCTGGCACAATATTCGATCTTCCTTATGTATTCTCGTCCTTGGGGTGTAGGCAGGGAGAGCACATAACTAGGTCCTCGCACACGTCACTTGATTAATTAACCTTGATAGGCCTTTTTTCTCTTCGTACCTTCCTGTTAGTATAAAAAGCGCAATATATTGCATAATGTTTATTACTAACAAAACAAAACAAATTACACAATAAAGGAGAAGCAATCTTAAAAGAGCAGATCAATTAGTATATTTTAATAACATAATAAAATAAATTTCATTTCTTTAGGTTAGTTGTATACCTACGAAATATTTAGTTGTTAATAAATCTAGAACTAGACTTATGAAAGGAATCAAATCTGATCTGCAGCTTTAAAATGGTTTCATACCTCAAGACTACTACACAATTCGATTCACGTACATCTATACAATAAAACTGCAATGAAGCCCTGTGCGATGGATTTGTTATTAAATGATTTATATAATATTAAAATAAAGGCTTTATCTTTAAAGAACAAAAATCAAGTTTAAAACATAGTATGACTGTCTGTGCATGCATTTGAAGACTACTGAACGAATATTAGTAAAATTGGATATGATAATGGTTCACAACCCGGATCAATATGACATATATAAGTTTTAGGTTGAAAACCTAAAACTTATATATGTCATACACCTTAGGAATTGCTAAACTGAATATAGAATCCTCACAATTGGATATATTTTACCAAAGTAATTAAGTACAAAATAAATAAGTTCGACTTTCCTTTTCCCTCCTCATACTCAGAAGATAAGAATAAATACCATGGAATGATTCCGTGAGGCCGAATTTTTCATAGTTTTAGAGTGGTTTCTTATCTTTATACACTAAGGAAAGCTTTTAAATGGGTATTACAAAAAATGGCAACAAAATTTTATAAGTCTCACCTTGGCTTATAAAATTTCATCAAAAATAAGCTTTAAAACAAAAATATTTTGCAGAAAATCTAGCGATCTAACAACATATTTTAAAATGGCATAATTTCAAGATGGCTTCACCCAATGTCTACTTTCTACATAGTTTTGATTGAGGCCCTAAGACGTATTAACGGGTTTTTGTTATTTCGAGATGGAAAGTATATAAGCTATTTCAAAGTATGTATTTACATATATTGGATCTCCAGATCTACATTGAGACTAGGCTTAGGTTTGTTTTAGTAGATTAATGCCCAGTTTAGATCGGGTTTAGTTTAGTACAGGTCTGACTAAGGTTCTGCTAAGGTCCAGTTTGAGTACGGTTTGAATTCCGTATGAATAAGACCGTCCTTAGTACATATATGTAGTTTGAGTATAGGTGTTTTATCTTTTTTAAGTCTGAGTTAGGTTCGGTATAGATTCAGTTTTGGACCGATTTACGCCAGGTGTAGATTTTTTATGTTCGAGATAGATCGGTAGGCCAATTCTACTAAAAACCTGCAGCTGCACGTTTACGAAATTTGTCATTTGAGCCGTGCAGGAATAGTGCAGTGCCAATACGTGTATTCTATTAAAATTTCTTGCACTGAAACGACGCTGCAATTCTGCGTATCCTGCAAATTAACTATTTAACACCTGTCATGTTACCATATAACAATCTTTTTTTACTTAATGTTGACTCCTATAGTTTCAAACTCCATTGCCCTAGGTTGCCGGCGTGGAGGTACTTTTAATTGAAAAGTTGCTTTACTTAATCATATATTCCCACAAACATCTCACAAAACAAAACAAATATTTTGTAATATCAAATCACCGCTTCAGAATATTAATTTCACTTGGCAAAAGTTGTTTGAGAATAACGTTAGCAAAACTGCAGATAAACTCCTTCAAAACTTCTGTCACCGCTATACAAATGTCAAAACAATTTATCAGAATACGATTATATTGCAGGAAACGTGCAAGTGCAGTGTAGGTTTTTTAACAGAATAACGTGTCGTTTACAGCGTTGTTGCAACGTCGCTGCTGTCAGATCGCTTAACAGAATAACGAAACGTCAATCAAAATGTACGCATTCTGACCACGCCGCGCAGCAGTGCAGTTGAAGTTTTTTAGTAGAATTGGCCTACGGGCTTAAGTTCTTAAATAGGATTTAAATAGCACTTATTCAGATCTAGTTTAGATTCAGTTTCACAAAGTCCTTGTATGAGAATTAAATGATAATCTCCCTTTAATCACCATATACTGAGAAACACAGAATCATTGTTCATCAGTCAGAATTACGAACTATCGCGATTAAATCTTTAGCTCTCATATTAAAGATCTCACTTAAAATTGGTTCATAAATTTATAAAGAAGTTTCGCTCAATTCAAGTTCTAACTTTGCATCTATGTTTAATTAATTAAAATCTCTACATGCATGCTTTAAATCCACAGTAAAGAGCTCAAGCTACAGAAAAGAACTCCTAAAACTGCATGTGTAATTTTAAAATATCTTTTAAATTCTATATATATTACTTTTGTGTAAAACCGTGAATATTCACATATTATGTCGTACGGTCAATACGGAAATAGCATGCTGTAAAATGACATAAGAATAAAGTCTCAATTGTAGTATTTGTTACAGAGTGCGATCCGCTGAAGAGTTGAGATAATGAATGAATGAATTTCATGAAGCACGAGAAGTACGATTTTCTCAACTCAATTCCAACTTATTTCTAAGTATGTCCTAGCATTACAGAGGTGTAGGGCATAGCTTGGGACGTCGTTGCGCTCATGCGAATAACTAATGTTGCCAGAAAGTAGGCGAGGAGCGGCGCTGATGTCCTTACTTTTGTTCTGCAATGCAATTCTCTAAGCGACTCGTAATGGCTGTGTGCGTCGTTGTGATTACAGATGTCACAGCTTTGACATCGTCTGCTGCGATCGCGGCTTTTTATTTGGTATTCTATAAGGCTGTAAGCGTACGCGAGGCTGTTTGCCTTGTAGAATTCCAATTCCAAACGCAGCCTTGCAGCGCTAGTGTCGCACAACCATAAAAAGCGACACTAAGGAATTGCAATTTTATGTTCAAGGCTATAACAGCCGATGTTTCCGAGGATGTAAGGATGTTTGCTCTTACAGAACTGCATGGCTGTTAGCATTGTGAATGGCGGCGGCTTTACTTTTTATGTTGCAAGCGTAATTTAAAGATCAATATGGCTCGAACCATGGACTTATTAGTCATACATTTTTACACATATAATTTGTCTGTCCGTGTGTGTCACTCAACTCCTAAACGGTTGAACCGATTTTGGTGAGATTTTTTGTGTGTGTTTGAGTGCGTCCCATGGATTATTTAAATCAGACCTCCACAACCCAGGGGGAAAACGGGATCTATCTTAGGTTAGGTCATACGTTTTTCGAAATATATTTTTTTGGACGTGGTTTCCTCACAATGTTTTCCGTCATCACCTAGGAAATTATAAATATGTACATAAATCCGAAAACACGAATGTACAGGTACATGCTCCCGCCAGGATTCAAATCCGGGACCAGTTGATCAGTAGGCCGGTTCCTTATCCGCTGGGTTATCACTACTCTTATATATTTATTATATCCACCACATAAACCCTTACCCATTTCACTGCAGGGATACGGGTCACCCTTCAACCGAAGGGATTTTGAACATACTCCACTACGCTGCTTAACTGCGGATTGGAGGAGCTAAAGCCACAGATCCATCGACAACGGCGGCGACTGACGACGGCTTAGCGTGCCCTCCGGTGAAGCTCGAGATAGATAAACCCAGCTATAGATGGGCTACGGTCGAAGTTGCTTAACCTGCGTATTCGAGATATAAGGATCATATATATGTATATATATATATATATATATATATATATATATATATATACTTAGTCTGGCCATAAACACTGTTACAATTAAAAATAAACAATATATTACATTTGAATTTCGAATCTGTCATTTTTATATGATTGTTCATTGAGTTTTCTCATTTTGGCGCCAATGCATTGTACAATATTTTGCGATATTAAAATGGAGTGTGGTGATAAAGTGAACCGAATCGCTGTGATGGCATTACACAAATTAGGTATGGAGACAAATGCAATTTTTTGACGGCTGACGTTGCTTAACCTGCGTATTCGAGATATATGTATATATATATATATATATATCGAACACGGTATATTATATATAATATACCGTGTATTATATACATATATATATATTAGTTATTAAATTTTAGTTTAGTCTCAATCACTAGTTAAATGGTCAATAACACAGTGTTATTTTTTCAATACAGAGTGGGCACAAGTTGCCAGCAGAAAGCATTAATTAACCAATTAGACGTTGTTCCCACGACGAGCTTTCCCCGGAGACGCGAAATGAGAGGGCATGTTGAATGAATTTTAGTGCACAATCATCTGTTAAAACTATTCGTTGTAAAGTAAAATAAATGGTGAGAAAGAAAGGGACCGGACAGACTGTGAGCCACATGAGAAAAATGTCTTCACTTTTTGATCCTGAGTGAAAAACACAAAAAATGCAATTTTGTATAACGAATAATGACTTTCACGACGATGTTGTGGTCTACTTGTGTGTTTAGTTTCACTTTACAAAATATTGTGACGAATAATATTTACAGAATTTTTTCAGACCTAACAGTGCAGAATTTCGGCAGTATACAACTGCCGAACATTAAAAAAAACCTAAGTTTACTCCGTGCTGTGAGAGAACAAAACAAAAAAATTATATAAAGAATAAAGTACCTATAACTTAAAAAAAATTCGATAAGCTGTTGAAAACTCAAGAAAAGCATTGAGCATGAGCATTTTGATTTCGTTTTATTTTAGAACAAATCTGAGATTTTTGTTGATTCTCGTATCTTCTTTTGCTTGGTTTGACAGTACTGCTCATTACATGCATCTGGTTAAGCATATTTCATTAGAGCATACGTGTTCTAACTGTTGAATACTTAGTACAGAAAATGCATTCCCTATGTATAGTATGCGATGCATATCATGGTCTTCCTGAAACTTACAAAAAGAAGGGCAGAATTATTGAAGTAAAACTTCTTTGCGCACGCTTGAGTAAGCTAGGTGAATGCGTTACGAAAAGTGTGATCGGGTGAGGCGAACGGAGTTGCGAGGGAGATATAAGTTAGTGAAGATAGAAAGAAATAGAGTTACGTTTCGTATATTACTGTAGGGGCAACAGAGCGAGGTGCGAGCACACATTTTATTTCTCTCTTTCTGTCATGGCCAGTTACGTTTCGTATATCTAAGACACAGTGCAGGCCTATAGTCTGTAAGCTCCCGTCAGGGAGTATTATATTCTTTGTCTGTAAGTTTTACTTCAGTCGTGTGGTCTAAAGCACACTCGTATTTTTTATTATTAATTTTTAATCCAATCATTAGAAGTAGAATTGTCGTTAGTGAATAGCAGAGACTGCAAATTTATTTATATAAATGTTATTAACTACAACATATATAGGTATATAAATCTTAATGCTAAGGATATTATCTACTAGTCTACTTTTGAAAGATCAGATAGAAACTTGAATGTGGCATACAAAATAATAGTACCTACCTAATAAACTAGTGACGAAATATGTTAGATAATAAATTATTAGATGCAGCATTATTTACCATTCTTCTTAACATGATGGACAACATATCGAGGAAATGTACATACACGTACATTTTTTTTATATTCAAAATCTAATTTAGATATTTTTTTCAACTATTTTTACCTCAAAATTTAAGAAATCATATAGTAATTAAATATTATTTCTTTTTCAGGATAGTTTTAAGCTGCATGTATTTAATTACATGATAAACTTAATTTTATGAGTTTTAAGTTTGTTGCACATGACAAATGACAAAAACATAGGCTCTGTTTAAAGTGAAACGGTTATTTTAGCCTATGGACGATTAATCACAATAAGTTTACCGCTTCTACCAGCCACCTATCACCAGGTTAACTAGTCCGGATGTTTCTAATTAATAAAATTGTATCCTATTCCTCTTTCACCAGACAGTGTGCACCAGGTGCATGTAAGTGACTCACTCATATTTTTAGAGTTTTGCCTGCTGACTCCCACATTGTGATATTTAAAAGACATGCTGGTTAAGCAATATGTGGGTGATTAATGATTACGTCTGACCATGATTCAGTTTACAAAAAGTCATAGGAGTCGTTAAATATATTTATTGCAGTAGTTAGCTTAAACAAACAGGGACAAAGCAAGGGGAGCACACAGACTTTTACATTCTTGATGACAAGCGGGTATTCGCCACCACAGGCCGGCATTTGGTAAGTCACGACGCGCGACCCGCAGTAGGGAACTTTTTATTACTCGAAGTGACGGATATTAAAATCGAAGCTGTTGAATGAATGTTAGTCGAAAAGGAGCCGTCCCTGAGCACGAACATGTATCGATTTCAAGTAATAAGCATCGTTGTACCATCGTCGAGTATTTTTTATTTAAAATTGTACAGCGCCACAACGTGAGTAAAGAGAACTAAAAGTTTAAAGCACGTACAATCGACACGTCCTGGTGTAAAGCGGTTATAATAACAGACTAGACGCTTGCAAACAAGTAACTTCGCTCGCAGTAATGTGCTTGCGCCTACCGCTAACACAGCGCCTACTCAAGAGTTTCCAGGTGATCGCGGTCACTCCCGTTAACATATTTTTTTTACATGTTACGGAACTTTTATTTGTATATGGGCATTTATTTTGTAGAGGGATGTTTTCAATTGACTACCCCTGATTAAAAATCATTGTTAAATACACAGTTGACTCTTTCAAAAAGATACTTCCAGTGAGTTAACTCCTCTACAGAAAAACAACTACCCTCCTCCTACTAGATAAGTTGTTTCAATAGTAGGTCTCCTTATAGTTACTGTTGATTGTGGTCGAAACCTGTGATCACATATCTACGAGTATATTAATATGATAAAGCGAAAGTTTTTATTTGTTTGAACTAGCTAATCTCTGGAACTACTATTCGAATTTGAAAAAATCTTATTAGATTTGATAGCCCAATTCCTGAGGAAGGTTATATATTTTTCAGGAACACCGTTCCTATATGAAATCTATATATCTGTCTGTGTGTGTGTGTCTCTCTCTCTCTCTCTCTCTCTCTCTGTCGTTTTTTTTTTCGAATATTCGATTTTTGACTTCAGATTCCGATTCAGCATAAAAAAGTAGAATAGGAATGTTCAGGAACACCGTTCCTATCTCTTAAGGAACATGGTTAAAATGGCCGACAAATAAAATAAAAAAATTAGAATTGTTATATAATTGACGAGCCAGGTGTTGCTCTGACAATGCAAGCTTGCGCATTCTCAACTGGTTTTATTTTAATGTCGCGATACGACACTTAAAAGCCAATCAAAAAGAAAAAAGTGAGAAAAAGTGGTTCCCACGGCAAACCGTGATTGTCGTGGAGCTAATCGAAGGCTGCATCTAATGTTAAAAAATACACTAATTAGGAATATTTACATGCCCATAGTTTTATTACAATCTGATAATAAACAAGATCGTATTTTTTGGATACTTATAGGTAAATGGTGTATTTTTTTTAAATGTCAATTATAATATAAATAAAGAAAAACAATGTCTTCATTTGCCCAGACATGCGCCGGCTTCATCATGGTTTATTTAGGTTTAGATAATAAGCTGCACCCGCACTTCGCTGAATTCGAGATGAATGCAAATTTCGCCCTTTTCATACAATCACAACACAACAATCTTCCAGGGTGCGGATATTCTAATTTTATTTTAATTTTATTTCATTTTATTATATACTAGATGCATCTTAACCGAAGTAGTGATAGTCTCATAGATAAAGAACGGTACCAATAAGTTCGTGTTTCCGGATTTATATAGCTATTTGTACTTGCTCAGTGGTGAAGGAAAACATCGTATGACCTTCCCTAAGAAAAGTCTGGGTTTCCTTCGAGGTTGTGGAGCTCTGACGGCTGTCGCTTTATGTAAAGTTTAGTATCTTTTCTGAATTCTTAGGATTAGGTATTTTTTGTACGACATCGCGAGGCATACAAGTATACAGTCCACCTGATGTAAAGTGGTTACCGTAGCCTATGAACGCTTGTAATATATTAAGTATCACTCGTGCGATGCCACCTCTGCTGCTGACACAGCAATTCCTTAGAAGCTCACTGGTGACCTCACTCACACACAGGAGCTCATCAACCCTTCAGGGAGTTGTTATTTGACAGCGGTTTTGTTTAAGTTCGAGGTAATTCCCAAGACGTGCTGCATTGATGCGCACTACCTCTCTTAAAAACCAAAGGTAGCCTTAACCTTAGTTAGCGAACCTTGCTATACTAATGGAGTATCAAACGAACGAACGAGATAAGGCTAATAAGAAGAAATGTATCTAAACCGGACTTAAGCTAACCCTAAATCGAACTTTACAGTATCTAAACCGGGCTTAAACTGTATGAAAATAGTGCCTAAATTTGATCTAAACCACATACATACGGATTTGAGCTGGAATTTGACCACTCCTATGTTGTATCTGTGTATCTTCGACAAATGAAGGACAATTACAAAATAAATATTTTAATTGGGAATTAAAATAATACGCTAATACTTCGAAAGAAATAAATACACTTTAAGCCGTTCCATGGGAACACTCATTTTCCGGAAAAAAGCCTGTCGTATATATTATATCTACTGGATTTGAGCGATCATCTTATATGTACATATGTATATTTTTACGCCAAATCACTGGCGAGGTAGGCAGAGAGGGTCAAGCGCCATAAGACGCAGTTCTTATATGATTTATAAAATTAATCCAGTAGTTAGTCAGACAAAATATAAAAAAAGCGTGATTTTAGCCTCTATATCTTTTTGAAAATCCACAGCAATTATTATATTTTAACAATATTTCAGTCTTGTTACAGTTTATTATAAGTCTAGATAGGCGATTATAAGTAATTTCGACATGCTGTCCACCTTTGTGGATGTTTCGATGTGTAAATTCCAGAAACATATACTTTTTATACACTCACAAAATTCGGCAAGATCCGTAATCGACTAAGCTAATTGACATTTTGATATTTCTCTTATCTTTCCATCTGTTTAGAAATTAGCGTGTTCAACATCAGTTTATCAGTTATTTAACTGTTCAACGGATCCATTCAACATTTTTAACCGATGTAATTGGGATGAAGAATTATTTGTTTACTTCACATATATAATCATATCCAAAAGTCGCCAGTTTCGGTCGCGACTAATAGATTTATATTATAAATGGAACCCTCCTGTGATAATAAGAAAAATCTATCCTTTGTTAGCGACATGGAATCTATGAACCAACATTTCACAAGTAACAATATGGGTAAAATGTTCGAATGACTCTACGAACAATTGTCACGGCTGCATCGAATACGTCCCTGTGTGGTCGGGAGCCATCTGTTTATACAATTATCGGTTAAGAGCCGCGTCAGTGGCGCGCGCTGTTCTTCCTAAATGAGTCCTTCATGAGCGATATCCAACGGGATACATATTAGTGGCCCGACATATGAACCCGGATTAGTACGTGCCTGGCAGTCGTATATAATGGTTCCTTAGAAAATAGTAATGTAAATGGTTCCTTAGAAACTATTTCTTCACAATGGATATGCATATGCATTACCAATGCAATGAAGAAACTTGGGAACAGCAAGTGTACACGGTGACGAACTTTTCGAGTGTGGAAACGGCTCCTGTGGCCAAGCAGAGATGTCAGGCGAACGCACGTGAGCGAGACAGGACACAAAAGTTAGTATAGAGATCACTACAGTATTGTTTAGACTATAGATTAATTTTTTACTAGTTTGAATCCTCATTTCTAGATATTTTTGTCCACGCGAACATTCTACTGTTTAATATATAAAATTATAAATAAAAAACGAAATTGAAATTAGTCACAGTAATATATTTTTTTAGACTCATGCTTGTTTTTATACACGAATTGGAACTTGTGACTAATAATTGGTCGCAAAATATGATCGCCGCCTAAATGTCACCTCATTAAAATATAATTCGCCTTGTAAGTAATATGTAATTCATTTTTTTTGAGATTCCACATTAAATATAGTTGACTTATAAGGGGTAATTTAGAAAATTGAAAACTTAAATACTACCTGTACCGTGTGATAAATCAAATGAAATATATTTTATAAACAATATAATTTATTTAAGAACATTGACGTAAATTGACATTTGCAACACCCATGCGTTGCCGACAACATGGTTGATAGCACAACAAAATCTTCATCAGTGTGGGAGCGTTGTATAAAATGTAACATTATGTTAGTGAATGCTAGTGTTAGATGTATGTATATCTTCACGCCAGGTCTCTTGCGGTGTAGGCAGAGAGAACCGAGCGCCATAAGACGCGGTCCTTACACACTTCACTCGCTTCTTTCACATTCATAGCTCTTTTCATGCACGCTCGCCGATTTCTAAGGCTCCTGACATCACCTTCTGATAAAACATAGTGTTAGATATTGTTCGATAACGTTTTAAAACTTTTAGATGTGTGCCGAGGAAGCCAAGACTCACTTATCACGACCATGAATATATGCGGTGTTATCAGAAAGTGGTGTTATGAGCCCTAGCAACCGGCAACCGTACATGAAAAGAGCCATGAATGTTAAATAAGCAAGTGAGATGTGTTAGTACCGAGTTATGTGACGCTCGGTTCTCTCTACCTACACCGCAAGGGATTGAGCGTGAAAATATAGATAGAACATATTTTATATCCACTCTGTAGTTGCACCGTAATGTTGAATTATTTAAAAATGCACTAGCTAAACAAATAGAATTGTTATCAAAATACAATTTGTATCTCCAAGCAGCGTGAATATCGCGTTCAACACACTGCGACTGCTGATCCCCACGGAACCACCAGACAGAAAGCTCAGCAAAATCGAGATCTTGAGACTGGCGGGTAGCTACATCATGCACCTGGATAATCAACTTTATACCGGTGAGATTTTTTTTTTAATTGAATTAGTTCACTATCATCTCTAGAGCCAAAGCCAAGGTACTTGGCGCAGTCTGCCGATTGACAAACAGGACTCTGGTAGAGAAATTTTACAACATATAATACGGAACGTCTCTGTTGGCGAATATCACTCTTACAGAATACCGCGTGTGAATATTAATTCCTAGGATGGTTGTTGCTTCTGCGAGTAATGCTAATGAGGAGTAGGCATTAGCAAATGAGACTTGTAACGTATCAGGGGTTTACACTACATTACCTTTTCTTTTAAGGGTAGAAGAGTTACCTTTTGTTATAAGTGTAGATAGGTTACGGTACCTGCTTTATATCAGGCGATCCATATGTTTGTTTGGCACTGGGCGGTAAAAACTGGTGTTACAAATAATATTTGTTGTTTTTAAAACAGTATTAACTACTTTATAAGCGGTATAATTGAAGGATAATGGGTACACGAATACAATTTAAATGATAAAATAACTTTAATTGTATGTGTATCTGTTTGCAATACTTTTACGGTTAAACTGCGAAAATGGATTAACATTTGGCGTCTAGCCACAAAGATTACCTGGGATCTGGAATATACCATATCAATAAATAAATATTCTCACACAATTTCCACAGCACCATCTAGTCCCACACTTAGCAAAACTTATACCATGTGTAGTGGTCTACTTAGATTTTTTAACTTTGTTTTATAGTACTAACAATATACAGCAAAACACAAAGACCAAGTTAAACATGTTCATGCACACAAAAGTTTACCTTGTGCGGGAATCGAATCCAGGAGCAATGTACTAAGTAGCAATTGCTAGCCATTCCGCTACCGGGGTCGCCGCAACTTTATTATCGTAATAATATCTAGGGGGGAAGCTAATAATTGATACATTCAAAATGTTTAAGTGGCATCATATGTCATACATTGTGGGATTGTATTTTAGGTATTGTGGGTATGAATCGGATAATATTGCAAACAAATCATTTTTTCATGTATGGGAAATATTAAGTGACTTCCTGTAATCATTAACCTATTAATTTATAGGTTATGGAAAACGTTGAAAGCGACGACGACGCATCTCGAGTGGAGAAGTACGTCCATCTCACATAAGACCGTAGTCAAATAACACCTCCCTGGAAGGTTGTTGTGTGTGAGGTTACCAGTAAGCTCTTGAAGTGTTGCTGTGACAACTTACTCGTAGTGGTAGTTGGTACTCGTTCCCTCGGTAATAATATCGATTACTGCTTCACATCAGGCCCACTTGATGTGAAGCTGTAATCGATATTGTATTGTTAGCTCACTACGTGCTTGTATCCTCTCGACGTTGAAATAAAAGAAATGTTTGACACCCGATGCCACATGTTCAATTTGTAACTATGAAATTTGAAAGTAAAAAATCACAGGTTACGTAATATATAATTCCGATGATCTCTTCCAGTCAGATGAAATAATGAAAAAAAATGTTTGCAGGCGAAATGGAACAGCCATGTCTACAAAAGAGTGAAGTTGAAAACAACATTAGATCTTTATGTACATTTTGCTGGTCGACAGTGAAGAAAGACGTAAGTTTTTTATTCTCGATTTTTCCCATTAAATTATAATATTTCATGTGAAGCGGTCAAAGAAAATAATGTAATATTTTGTTCATATTCGGATAAATGTACTGTCGACGTCAAAAGCCCATATAGAACGAGCGGAAGAAATCCTCTGCTGGTGCAACACGCTGGTGGCCGGTTGGCACGCACGCACTTGCATAAATAACAAAACAATCAATAATTATATTACGTTATACGTTAGCGACAAATTAACGAATAAATACAGTACCGACAGAGATAGCTATATTCTGTCTACACAGCAACAAATGAATAACATCTATAATTTCACTGATGCAGTTGCCGACAGATTAAAACAAAACAAGACAAAAAACTAACTCAAACTTATCGCCACGCTCGGGAATCCGTGGTTCAAATCTCAGCTTAGCAGTAAAATTTTATTGTATGATTGGGTTGTTTTCTATTTCATGAAATCATTGAATGAATGATTAACTAATATTGTTTAATATAAAACTAAACCGTCGTGTCACCGAGCAGTCAACAATACGGTTAGTTGAGGCTTGATAACAGCCACAGTACTCTTGAGTAGGTAGTGTAGTAAGAAGTGATGTTATTCTCTCTCAGTGGGTTAGGAAAAGTATGAAATAGAGTTAAGTAGGTTTTGTGTCAATGTTTTGGTGTATATAATATAAATTGATAATAATAAATTATGTCACGTACTTATAGAAGTGATTAACATATAGCCTTTTTGATTAGTAATCTATTATAACAAGTTTATGTTAATTTGGTTTTAAAGGATCACCGTTAAACTTTGAGTGACTCGTCACAAAGAGGTAGGTAATGCTTCGACTCGGTCGAGAAGTGGTTGACCCGACTTATCAATGAATCACAGAGGAGATTTATGTGTCGACAATTTGATAACAATGGCTTCTCGTCGACTGCTGAGTTTGCGAATTTTTTTGACACCTCGGTATTGATACATCGAGGGCTTGCAACATAGAAAGCCAGCCAAAAAAACATATTTCACCAAGTTTCATTAGCAAAGAGAAAATCAGGAACGTAGAATTGAATTGAATTTGAGGTCGGTGGCTCAGTCATGAATGACGCGACTTTGACACCAACGCTTGTGGATTCGATTCCCACACAAGACAAACTTTTTGTGAATATGTCTGTTTGTATTGGTCTGAATGTTTTAAGAGAGGTAGGGCGCATCAAAGCAGCTCGTCTGGGGAAATACCTCCACCTCACAGAAAACAGCACCCAAATAGCAACTCCTTTGAGGTTGTTGTGTTCCTGCGTGTGAGTGAGGTCACTAGTATTCTCCTAAGGAGTTGCTGTGTGTGCTCCCGCTATAAGAAAAAAATATTAAGTATACGTGTTTCTGTTATCCTAGTGCTTCTGTGTTTACTTATCCTTAAAATATAAAAAACAAATTTAATAATGGGGAATATACATGAATTTTATTTTTTCGTTTTAAATCATACAATTATCATATAAAAAGTAAAACAAAAATCATTTTATGTAGTTTTTTTTAGTTGAGGTGTTCAAAATAGTAAAAAAGTCAACAGCTTCTGTAATAAAAAAAGACTTCATAATTTTAATCATTTTCATAATCAAAAGTCATGGTCAAAAGACCATGTTTTACTATGACAGCATCAATGTGAATGCTTGAATTGCGGAAATACATCTAATATTTAGATGCAATCCATACATTTATCCACAGCCACACGGCTTGTGTCGTCATCTGCCGCGGCCTTTTAGTATGAAACGCATTCAGATCACGTGAAAATGGCACTTTCAAACAGCATCTCGTAAACTAATTATCGTAGAAAAAAAATAAATTGAGATATCTTCCTGTCTTTTAAAATTTGTCCCAAAATATAGCGACAACGTTCCAAGCCGCGATAGGGTTTTTTAGTGCGGTGGGGACATCGCTGATGGACACAACTGCCAACAGTCGCTGCTTTAATTCACAACAAAATAAAGGCGATAGAATAATAGACCTTTTCAAGAGAGTGAGTTTTGCAAGGTTTTAACGTCAGCGGAATAAGGTTTCATGATTTCATTCCGAATATAACGCGCTTAAGATATTATGCATATAGATATTATGCATATAGATATTTGCATATTATGATGATACTTGCGTCAAATTGTTACTTGCCACACTAATCTACGTAACTGACATAGAAAGATTGACTTACCATGAAAGACGTTGCTGTATTACTTTGAGGTGAGTGAGGTCAATCAGTAGCTCTTGAAAAGTCGCGATTGTATGTACTGCTAGCTTTCAGAGGCTGCGATAATGGCATCACATCAAGTAGACCCAGAGCAATGGTTGAAATGAAAAAAAAAACATCTGCCAAAAATTCATTGTTCACCTATCTTTGTATTGTTTCCCATTTCCAAAATATGTATGAATCTTATTTGTGTTTTACATTTTATTTTCTTGTTTCAGAAATCATCTGCTGCAGTTTGCAATTACTATAAATCGCCTTATTAGATTAACATTAATTAATATTGTAAAACCTAGTCGTTGGTTAATATTTAACTATCATTAATACACTTGGCTTTATTTTAAGTAACCTCTATGTACCTTTCTGGTATTGTGGCGACCATAATGTATAATTTTAAGCTTAATCTAAGTATAATCTAGAAATGAAACACAAAAGCACTTTAATTTTATATCAAAATATATATTCTTAGATATGGTATTCTACCACATATTCCTAGAGGTGAAGTCAGGTTCATGGTTGACAGATTAACATACGAACATATAATTCGTTACAACTACGAATTATTTGAAATAGTTACTTGATAGTTTCAATATTTTTACTTTGTAGATGACAAGTAAGATTGTTTGATAGCAACCTGAACTATTCAATGCTGTTTTTTAATTAGAAGATATCCAAGAAGAGAATCTATTTAAAAGTTCCCTAAGGGATAGCGGTATAGGAATGGACAAAATTGCGGGCAATCGCTAATACATAATGTATCTACTGACACATGTTATATTGATACTATCTTTGTAACTCAACTGTAGTTGTATAAAAAATACAGGACTTAGCTTCAATCATGTACCTATTTTAACACGTTTCTGTTCATAAATTGTGTATTTAACCTTACCTAACACTATAATTGAATACATCGGAAGCCATTTAATCAGGCTGAGTTTTAATTAATATTTGCAAATAATTATGTATCTTGGAAATAAATTAACGTTACTGAAGGCCGCTATTTTGTTTTTCTTTCTTCTTAATAACTGCTCCTTTATATATATCTTTTAATCATTTATGTTCGGAACGAGCTAACAGTTAACGGCAGAATGACTGCCTACTGTGGGTTCACGAATAAAAAGATTAGAAAGAATTGTTGTTTATTTACTTCTTTTTGATATCTTTTGTAAATAGTAGTGAGAGCCTGGTGGATAAAGAACCAGTCTGTTACCCGACTACTCCTGTTCGTAATTTCGGGTTTAAACACGTATCTGTAATTATCACTTCCACGCCGACGAAGGAAAACATGGTGAGAAAACCCGCACGTCTAAGAAATTATATTTCCAAGGACGTGTTGTTAGGCTAAGAAACGTCTTGTTGTTGCCTCTGGGTTGTGGAGGTCTGACGGCACTCGCTCCATGGCAAAATCAATATCCTTATAAACCCTTAATCCCACCAAACACAATAGATTAGGAAATGGGAAGAATATAACCCTAGGAGGAAGTTATTATGTAGTAATTACTTATTTTTGTAAATAAGTAATTACTACATATTGTATAATTTAACATGAGAAATAATTTTGAACAGCTAACATCAGGATGGGGCAGCACATATTGTTTCGGTGTCCCGCATTCTCCAAACAGAGGTACGATTTGGAGCAGAAGTTGGGAATGCGGGTCACCGAAAAATCGGCCTCCGAAATAGTGACGGGGCAAAGTAGACAATTTTTTTTAAAATACTTCGGCAGTCTAGCAACGGCTATCATAAATTGGAACAAGCAGAGCAGCTCCACCTAGAACTAATGTTGTATACCTCGGCTATACTCTGTATAGCCGATGGGATCGCGGTGGCTAGGTGGAGTTGTGAAGCTCGCTGTCGCCCGTGGTTGTGTGACGCAGTATTGGGAGGGAAATTTAAAATAGTCATACCTAATGGTTTTACCGGCGTTCAAAAATGGGCAAAATCGATAGACGATGAATGAATGAAAGAACTACGGAATGAAAGGGAATATGATGTATATATGTGTTTTGGTAGCAAATAAGATAAACCCGGGTTTACCGTTATTCCATATATGTGCCATAATATGAAAACCACACGTGTGGCTCACGGTACCCGACGGGTGAGCCTTGCCCATGGCAGGGGTGCAAGCTAGTAAAAATTAAAAAAAAAAACATCAATATGGGTAAGGCCTCCTTGTTCAGGATAAAGAATATAATCTCAAAGTGTTTAGTACCTAACAATAATAATCATATGTTAATTTCACGAATATATCATCATATGACAACAAGGTTATAAACATATGACACAAGGTATTATTTCCGAGAAGTGCCTGATAAATTACAAAAGCAAAGTTTTTATACTAAGGCAGAATTATACCGATTGTCCAGGAGTATACTATTATTTTGATAATGCGAAGAGCTATCCTCTTTTCGAGTAGTGATTTAGACGCTTTGGTTTGAGAGATAAGTAACAAGATTTTATTGCATAAGTTTAGGTATTAGTAACATCTATGAGAAAAATATTTGATTATGCTCGTAAATTTATAAATCAGTTTTGAAATTAACCAACAATCTTATACATCGACATGTCATAGCCGTCAAAACTTTTGTTTTTTTCAATTCTATAATAAATTGCCGATAGTAGGGATTTGCTTGATCAAAAAAATATTTACGGAAGACATTAAAATAATTTCTGTCTAAAGACAGTACAATACAAGGTGTATTATAAAGTCGATGAATAATTTAACTAGTAGATAATGCCAACTTACGTTCGGTATTTCGATCAATTCGTCAATATCTCAATTACTGAAATCTTCATTGATTTAAAAGATATTCTAATAGTTATATAATGCAAAAGTGGAAGGATGTAGGAGCCGAGGAAGACCGAGATTAACCTACCATGACCAAATTCGTCGTGTTTTATCAGGTGATTTCAGGAGCCCCAGGGACCGGCGAGCGTGTATGAAAAGCGCTATGAATGTCACAGAAGCGAGTGAAGTATGTAAGGACCGCGTTTTATGGCGCTCGGTTCTCTCTGCCTACCCCGCAAGGGACTTGTCGTGAAGATATACATACATACATACATGTACGAAGTGTCATATTGTAAATTGGAAGTACTTATTGGATTTTTTTTTTAATTTAAGTAGAAATGACTTAAAAACTACTTTTCTGATTAAGCTGAAATGTAATCAGGATTCGTTTATGTTAAAATACATCAAATGTAAAAAAATGCTGGTTTGTTTCAGCTATGTTTCAGCAGTTCGGTAGACAATTTGTGCGCAAACTGTTGTCACATAACGTCCCCACGGACATGCAAGCATCAGACACCTGTATACGCGTGTGTGTTTTTGTGTATCATGGCTATCTTCCAAATATGGTTTCCCAAACGACTGAGGTCTTAAAACGTAAATCTATCAACATAATTTGAATCTTTTGGGGCAATTACAAGAACGTTCTCTAAAACTATGAAAAGTAGAGTTATGACTACGGTAGCCGCTATAGTTCATATGTACCCTGTACTTGTGTAGAGGGAGTATTATTTTTCTCTTTTAGTTGGAGTGGTGTAAGATAACAATAACACTCGTAGCTTTGATCGATTTAATTTAATTTCACGTTATTTTATACCGATATGGTCTGCATCTTTTACCAAAGACAATTTGATTACCTTTTAGTGCAATTAAAAACATCCATACATCAGGGTCCAATTCAAAGACAAGTTTTATTGAAATGGCACAATTTTATTTATATTTAAAACGTAGGTAATACAGAACCATGTTTACTAGGATAAAAAAAATAATCACAACCAGTGTTAAACGGGTGGACAATTTATTTGTAGAATTAAACAATTTGATATGTTCAAAATCCTGGACATATATTTTGTTATATATAATAATTTAAAACATGATTACTTCCTGGACCATATACGAATAGGCGGAATCTACATACTTAAAAAATAACATTGTACGAACATTTATTTACATATAATAATCGCGCCTATGGTATACATGTTATTTAGGACATTATACAAAAGAACTTTATTTGAACTTTACGCCTGTTAAAGTTGTTGCTTCCACCCGATTGCATGCCGGTTGCATAGTAGGTTCGTAATTTTGATGAAGTCAACTCTGCAATAACTGCCTTCAAATAACAATTTTTCCACTTGTATATTTATCACAATAAAATTTATAAATAAAAAAAAAGTCAACAGATTGATATTTTTCCAGTTATTGTGATTCAAACGGACGAAAGAACTTCTATTTTAATTTTCCCCCCTGAGACGCCTCAAACAGTAAACAATCAAAAATTTTGTTATTAAATATGGGATAAGTATGTCCTGTTAGACCGACATAGCACAAGCAGATACATCGATTCTAGTGCTGGTATCCAGGGACGACCGCGACGTCCACACGTTTGGATGTAAAAAGAAATGGCTAACAAAATACAAAGTCCGTCTTAAACAACGCCTCTTTTAAACAATATGTACCTATGGACTTATTTATTTAACCAATTTATTTAATGATAATGCAATAAAGTTGTATAGATAAACAAATACAAGGTTGTAACCTTTTTGTTTTATAAGTCATTCTGCTACACATATTTTTTATAATGGCACCTTCATAAATCTAGTTCCACACATTATTGTAAAAAAGGTTTCACGCTAAAACGAGTGAAATTGAATTCTCTACAATCATTTACAGCCTGTTTCTATACTTACAGATGTCATCGGATGTGTAAATCGTGATGAACGGAGAACGTAAGAGATCATTTTTAACATGTTATCCCATGGAATGTAGTTATTAATTTTAGAGGTTCTGAGGTTATGTCATACATATATATATATATGCGCACAGCGCTTGAAAAGTCGTTAAATCATGCAATATCATCATATTTTTTTATTATACGAAATTCGTGTTAATGCATAATAATTAATAATGCATTTCCAGTAGTAGAAATATTATTCAGCAAGGGAAAACGTACCAAACTAATAATAAATAAGTAATTTATCTTTCCAACCGTTAATTTTACATGTCATTTAAGAAATTGCGACAAGCGAAAGTACTACTGAAAGTTGGGCACTTAAAAGGAAACCTTTACCATTTTATCCAAATCCAAAAACAGTTGACTCCATTAGGTTTTTCTTAATAAATCGTGTTTTTTTTTTGTCAATACAATCAATATTATTACCTATTTAAGTGGAAGTAATTTGCTTTTGGTTTGATAGAAACGATTTATTTTAGCCGTCGAACATTCGTTTATACTAGTTAGGTAATTATGACGAAGTTAACGATGCTCTCTCTAAAGTTATGCATTGGTTTAATGTTAATAATCTGCTTTTAAATGATAAAAAGACTAAAGTAATTAAGTTCTCAACACCTAATGTAAGACAGGTGACTACCAATGTACATGTCAATGGAACTAATTTAGCCCCTGTGGAGACAACTGTGTTCTTGGGTATAACAATTGACTCCAAACTACAATGGGGCCCACAAATTGAAAAATTATCAGGAAAACTAAGTTCTGCAGCCTATGCAGTGAAAACTATTAGACGGCTCACTGATGTTGATACGGCTAGAATAGTTTATTTCAGCTACTTTCATAGTATTATGTCATACGGAATTCTTCTTTGGGGTAACTCCGCGGACATTAACACCATCTTTTTATTGCAAAAGAGATCCATAAGAGCTATCTACAAACTTGGTCCCCGTGAGAGCCTTAGAGAAAAATTCAAAGAAATAAATATTCTAACAGTCGCATCGCAATATATCTATGAAAATCTTTTGTATGTCCATAAAAACATAGACTCATTTTGTAAAAAGAGCGATACTCATAACATAAATACTAGATATAAGCATAATCTTGTGTTACATGCAAGCCGTCTCCACAAAATAAGTAATTCTTTTATGGGGCAATGTATACGGTTCTATAACAAACTTCCCAGCAATATAAGAGAATTGTCAATAAACAAATTTAAAACTACTATTAAAGCCAAATTGTGTAGCAGGGCATATTATAAAGTATCTGACTATATTAATGATAAAAATGCCTGGGATTGAGTCGATCCAATTATAATGTAATTAATAAATTATGTAAATTTGTTTGGATACCAAAAGAGGGATGCCTGAGTTTTTTGGCAGTATTTTTATCAGTGCTCACCTAGTCATGAACTGCACGGTAGGGAAAAAAATTGTGACGATTCCAAACAAATGTAGCCATTTTTACGGAATAAAAAGATTTTGACTTTGACTTTGACTTACTATGGGAGTGGGAGAACAATAATGCTATTTGGCCATCTAAGCACAAAGGCAATGGGAACCGCTGCCTGTTTTTAACCCAACCTAAAAAATACACTATATGTCAAAATTTTTGGCTCCTCTAGTTTTATTAATTACTTTGGTATTTTATTTTCAACTGGCCAGATTCATGAACAAAATAGTTCCAGTCTGAAAAAAAAAATTTAATTTCTACAACTATTATAACAAAAAATGATTTTTTTTTATACACAATGAATATGACTATATCTTTTTTATGCTATGAAAAGTCATATCTTCTGAATTGCTAATGTATCCCATCTCAACATACTAGGATTTAAGATTTGCAATGATTTGACATTCCGTACATTACTAGAAAAGAGATATTGACAATCGTCTACTTGTCCTTCAGTCGGTCTTGATTTACAGTTCCAGGAATATCATACGTATAGAATTTTGAACATACCAATATGTAATAAGTAATTTAGTAGGTACTTAATTTCATTGGCAGTGGTACAAGTACATAATTAATATATTGGATTCAAATGCTATATACTATGTTTCTTTTGGCTATAAACAACAATTTAGTACAAAATCTAATCATACATTATTACGTATGTACAACTATTATTTTAAAACGTAACATTAATTTTTCAGATACAACATTCTAATAGTCGGTAGGTACATTATAATTTTACACATGTACATTTTTTTTCGAATTCCGATCAACGATAAGTTTTGGTGGTACATTTAAAAGCTTTGTATCAAAATAATTTTACGATAAATGAACGATAAAAGATGCTCAGCATCTACGTACTTCAGCCTAAAATTATTTAAGTACCTCATTATTATAAAATAACTATATTTATTGACTTATTAAAAGGCCAAAGTGAAAAATAAGTAAAACGTGACAAAAGTCTTTTCTTAAGTAAAGATTAATAACTACGAATATAAAATACCTATTATTTTGTGACTAGTAAGAAAACCTAGTCAAATTTAGTTATTCTACTCATAAATAAGGCAAGTACCTACTTATTTACAGTAATATATTATATTCAATAGCGAATATATAAACAATCGTACTTATATTCGATGATATTTAAAATCAATTATGTTCATATAACATTAACTTTAAAAACAATACTCATAACATACATCTTCCTAAGTAGTGTAAGACATTTTTTATCGTGGTTTAATAATTTATATTAAGGGAATGATCTAAATACACAACGCCCTAATTTAAAAACGAATTTCTGAACTGTTAAGTAGATGGGATTTTCTTAATTAAACATAATTGATTTCAAGTAGTCCGACATTTAAATCTTGCATTACTGATATACTTACAACAAACTTCATTTAGAGAAATGCAATTCAAAACAATAAAATATCTCGTATCAAAGACTCGTGCAAACATCAACAAAACAAAGCCATACCTATTACTGTTTAAAACATCACATACATACATTTTCCTCTATGAAGACATCACAGTCAAAAGACGTATTATAATTTAATTGCTAATTCATTTATGCAGTTATATTATTTTCACTAGGGGATATGCGGATTTTTATTTAGGGTATAAGTAGATACTAATAAATTAGAAGAACATGAGACATCTCTTAGCTACTAAGAAAGGTTTGATATTAAGTCATATACCTACTGGATTGTGTACCATTTAAGACGTGTATTCACCAAACGACAAGTGATCCACGATACAAGTTGGCCGCCATGTTGTGCGACCGACGTCGCCGGAAGTTGCATGACGTCCGCATCATCAGAGATCGTCTCTTTTATTTCACGTTTTAGCGCAGGCCACACTGAGAGTGAACTTAGGTTCGTTTTGCTAGTTTGCGTAACTGAAGTACATAGTTTAGCTTTGTAGTTTGCGGATTGAATACAAGTACTTAAAAAAATACGGTAGCGACATGAGCTAAATTTACCTAGCTTCGCTTCGCTTTCAGAGCGAAATATGCCCACTAAATGTTGTCGTGAGATATGTCAGTTGAAGTTTTGCGCTATCAAATAACATGTTTCACGACGTCTAAGCAGCCCTTGTCTCGGTACAAATTGTCTTTTAGTGGATACCCGCTTTAGAGATAGAGCTACTTAACTCCTTAAACCTAGAGCCACCGGGGCCTTAACTCCGGCGACCCAAGGTTTAATTAGTTTAACTGAGAGCGATGGTTGTAGATCAATCTACGTGTAAGTAGCAAGCTAACACTGGTACTTATTCTAAAGTTTCTTCTAGGTTGATATAAATAATGATGATGGAAGGTTATATAACGAAATTTAAAAATAAAAAGATTAAAATTTATAAACTATTACAGAAAAATTGTTGCCAAACCAACAAATCATTTCACTGGATTCCTACATAACGGTTTTGACTGTAATATACTTAACGCATCATTCTAAAGACACGTAACTGAATATACGATGAATCATACTGATTAGTATAGATCTAGATATTTCAGACATTAATGCTCAAAATACAATAAGCATTACTGAGGACTTTTCAAATTTAGATTCCAAAATTAACAAAATCAATGAATACAGTAAACCGACTTTTGCATATATCCCCTAACAAATTCCCAATGGACCTATAACACTCAAAACATTATGTACACAGTAGAGTCAAATTTTCTAAACTTAGGGTCCAATTTTCTAAACTTTGATTATGTTCCTTATAATCAAAGTGAACTTACACAAACACTTGCTTCAGCTATCGGTTACCGTTCCTGGTTCTAGTAATAAATGGACTCGATTCGTGATGATTCTTTTCTAAATTGCCGGACAACGTGGGGTCCGGTCTACTTCTCTTGAAGAATCCGAACTTCCACAATATTATGATAAGTAGTATGAGAACTATTAGTCCGATGATCACGGATAGTATTATTACCCACAGAGGCACTTCTGTTGGCTCGCTTTTTTGCAAGTCTGGATAGGCCACCGTTTTTACCTGGAAAAAATAATTATTGTACTTACAAGATTGAAGATTGCAAATCATAAATTGATATTGATAAGAGAGAAAATAATTATTTTTGTTGCCATAATGGCGCAGTTTTGCTAGGACTATTAAGTATATTCTATCAAGTAAGTAGCCTGCTGGAGAGTTCTTATCTCATTTGATAGAAAAAGCAGATAAGGATCCAGTGTATAGACCATCATTAGAACTTTGCTGACGATTCTCAACCTGATAGCTTGAATAAGTCCCTAAGAAATGTAAGATGTATCTTCTTCAAAAAATCTTATTGTATCTTATTTAATTCTCTTATTTTACTTTTCCTTTTTTAGGGTTCCGTATGCAAAGGGTAAAACGGAACCCCATTACAGAGGCTCCGCTGTCCGTCCGTCCGTCTGTCACCAGGCTGTATCTCATGAACCGTGATAGTTAGACAGTTGAAATTTTCACAGATGATGTATTTCTGTTGCCGCTATAACAACAAATACTAAAAAATAGAATAAAATAAATATTTAAGGGGGCTCCCATACAACAAACGTGATTTTTTTGCTCATTTTTGCTCGATATTGATAACGGCAACAGGTAGACGCTGGAAATATTCACGGAATATTTAGTTATATATTCACTTTAAGAACAAATAAATAAATTAAAATAAAACAAATATTTAAAGGGGGATCCCATACAACAAACGTTTTTTTGCCGTTTTTATAGATAATGGTACGGAACCCTTCGTGTGCGAGTCCGACTCGCACTTGGCCGATTTTTTAATCTACTAGCTAGGAGGCGTGTGCTTGATCCTGTTCAAGGTTCTGAATTTCTAAGTAGAAATGATGTTACAATTGTAGGCTATATTTAGAACATAATTTTTTCCTCCCTTCTTTTAATTGACATGGGAGAAAATGATTCTAGATACATCTACGAGTAATTTAGCAACCGAGTACTCTATTTTTATTTTATTTTTTCACAAAGCGATTGGTTTACTAAATATTTTTTCTTAGACAATATTGATGGAGCGCAATAGTGTAGCTGCATATGTCAATCTAATAAAATTAACCGTCCGTAGCCTTTTAGATGGGTTATACTATGCTATGTTATGATGATCGATTGCCTGGCTCAGTTACCCCGAATTGTCAGTGAAAATATCCACTAATACAAAGTACTCAAATCTATGGAGTATATGCACTGCTTTCTTCTACAATGCAGTTCATACAGAGCTACTAGGAGACAAATGTAAAACAACAATATATGTAATAAAACTAAATTCAACAATCAGACAATTTAAATTTACAATTAGTGGAATGAAAAACCATGCAATAAGCTTATATATTTTTAAATTGGATGTCAAATTCCAGTTAATCAAAGAAAAATATTTTGAATTAAACATATATAATTCTCAAAAGTAATGATTTTCACTGTTCCTAGAATAATGACGAGCCCAGTAACAGAGAGGCTGATAATATTACTTCAATACCAAGTCATAAATATATGTTTGTCTTAGTCTGGTCGTTTTTAATAAGGGAGGTAGAGCGCATAAAAGCAGCCCGACTGGGAAAATGATATCCAAATAACAAGTCCCTGAAGGTTTGTTGTGTTCTAGCGAGGGATAGGAGTTAGCAGTAAGCTTCTAAAGAGTTGATATGTTAGCAGCAGCGGTGGCAACGCGCGCGCAATACTTCCTGTGTTGTAAGCGATTATAAGCTGGCTAGGTAACCATTTATATCAGGTGAACCGTATGCCTCGTGACGTCGATGAAAAAAAAATGGGTGCGTGTAGGTACTTATGTACGCGCGTGAGAAGTTAATACTTCTTTGGCGTCGTTAAATAATAATATTTTAATTTATATCAATAAATAATACATGCGGATAGTTAACCTCAATTATAAAATATTCAATTTAAATCACTACTGAATATACATAATTTATTAGCACTTGATTTAATGTACTTTGTGCGCTTCTGGTACCGATAAGGTACAATCCAGTACTAACGTAGATGCACGCCGCCGCCGCCGTTGCCCTGGCTACTCCGGCGGTGCCATGGCTATTCCGGCCGTTTAGCGGGCAACATCAACTTGTAACTTTTGTGTTACAGTGATGCGCGCGCACCTTAAAATTTCACTCTCATCATTTTTTCATAACGCGCCTAAAGAAGTATAACTTCAAAAATTATGAGTTACAAGAAACTCTGTATATTTTTAGAGCCTAGTACTTTCCGTGAACACGTTATCACGTCTTATACTAATCTAGCCAATCTATCGAACGATTAAAAAAGACGTCCGCCAATTTATGAGGTCAATTAATTTAGGCCGAGGTTGAAACTATTTTTGATTGCAAAATGTTATTATTCCGTAGATAATTATTGGAAGGACAATAATTTATGAAAAAAATAAATAAACGTAGGTACTTTTAAATTGTTAACAAAGATATGGACTTGTTTTTTTTATAATGTTATTTTTGTGTAATTTCTTTTATTATTTTACTTATTATTTTGATATTTATCTTAATTCTATAGCAATTTTATCCTGAGCGAGTAAAAATCCATATCCCAACAGCGAAGCGCAAAGAACATGCATCAAAGAATTGATAAGTTAAACTTACAATGGCGCTCTTGAAACTGCTGTTCTGATGTATGTTGTAATGGTCGGGGATGTTGATGACGCCTTTGGAAGCGATGTCGACTTGACTGACGCGAGGATAGTCCTCAATCAAGGTGGAGTTCCAGAGGCGAGCCTTTATTGTGATTGTCACGCCTTGTTTGCGCGCCAGCGGGTATATGATGCATTGAAACGTTATACATTTTGCAGTCTTGTTGTCACAACTCTGAAAAAATAATTTGCAATAATAAAGTATATTATAAGTGTCATATCTATATTACACTAATATATAAAGCGGAGAAGGCTATTTGTTTGTTTGTTTGAACGCGCTAATCTCTGGAAATACAAGTCGGATATGGAAAAATCTTTTTACATCTGATAGCTCTATTCTGGAGGAAGTTTTAAGGTTATTCAACGTCACGATTCGACCCTTAGAAGCTGAAGAAAGAAAGTAGAAAAGCGGTTCTCACATGATACCAGAATAGGCGTGGACGAAGCCGCAGGGTGTAGTAAGTCAATGTACCAATGTATATACCTATGTATACCTACGACGATCAAATTGGTCGTCTATACAGTATCAGAAGTCAGAAGGTGGTGTCAGAGTGAGCGTGCATAAAAATGTCTATGAAGGTCTATGAAAGAAAAAGCAACTGCCGTGCGGAAGAACATAGACTTGCGGCACTCGGTTTTCTGTGGCTAAAAAAGCTACTCAAATACATTATTTTTAAACAAATAGCCAGTATACTGATATTATCAATTGATATTATGCGGCTGGTACCGACTTCAAAAATTGTAAGTAATAGTGACCTTGTAAGTTCCTGCGTGATTTTTGAAGGCGGTTTTTTTCTTTTTAATAAAAAAACAGAGATTGAAAGACAACAACTTTTGCTGAAAGGAACCACAAACCAAAACATTATCTGTGTATATATTTTTGTTTTTTTTCTATTTTCTCAAAAAGCGCTGAATTAATTCAGATAAAATTTATATGGCCTACTGGCTAAAAAAAAAAGAATATCAATTCATAATTGGCGCAATGATTGCGTAACAAACATACAAAAAAAATACAGTAGAATTTTTTTGAGAGAAAATAATGCTACCCATTTATTGTGTCTTTTTATGCAACGTCGCCGGGAAGTACACAAGAATACGGCCCACATGATATAAAGTAGTCACCGTGACCTATGAACGTTTGTAATACAGAAAGAATCGCTCGCGCGTTACCACCCGTGTTATTACCACAGTTACTATGTTATTGTGCCTTGCTTTTCCTAAAATTATCCCGACTATGACAAACATATTCATGCACATAAATGTTTGTCCTGTGTGAGAATCGAACCCACGAGCCTTGTTAAATTAGTCATCGTTAACCTCTAGGCCGTCGGGCTCTTCAAAAACAACATCATCTTCGCCTGTTAAATAACGTATCTGATTCAAATAAGGAGAATCGCGTTTATATAGGTTTGAAGTAGTGTCAAAAGCAGTATAAATATATAAATATTGTCGGACAAATTACACAGCGCCATCTAGCCCCAAAGTAAGCGAAGCTTGTGTTATGGGTACTAGACAACTGATAAACATACGTATTTTTTTTTTTTTTTTGTAAAAACATACTTATTATACATAGAAAATACCTAGACCAATACAAACAGACATGTTCATGCACACAAATGTTTGTACTGTGTGGGAATCGAACCCACGAGCGTTGGTGTCAAAGTAGCGTTACAACGCGTTTCACCACTGCGCAACCGAGCTCGTCTATATATAGTATAATAATTACAATTTCAGGGTTGAAAAACTAAACACGTTGTATCCATTACCATTGTTTCAACATGCTTCCTTTGCCCATCATCGGTGTATGCCTCAGCCTTAGCAGGATCATCGACCTCTCTTCTCCGTCGCACTTTATTCTCCACTGCACTCGTATACGTGTACGACTTTCGACTCGCGTTATACCTCTTACTATTGGATCTTGAACTCATCTTGCCAGATCTGGAGCCTAACAATGGATCCATTTTGAGATTCTCCAGTAAAGGTTCCGTCGAACCCGGTCGCGTCGTCAGCTTTAGAGGATTCAACTCGTTTTCAGATGCGAAGCATTTGCCATGAATGTGCCCTGAAACATGATTCGTTAATTTCTAAACAAAAAATATCTATCTATAACTTCACGCCAAGTCCCTTGCGGGGTAGGCAGAGATAACCGAGCTCCACATGATTCTGGTCCTTGCACACCTCACTCTTTAACATTCATAGATCTTTTCATGCACGCTCAACAGTTCCTAGGGCTTGTAACCCCACCTTCTGATAATACCTGTTCTATTTGTTTGCGGTAGGTGATTCTAGGTCTTACTCGGCACCTATCTTCCTCTCGCATTCTTTCTACATGTCCGAACCAATCAACCAACGAATTATTTTATTATAACAAAAAAAATATTTCTTTTATAAAATAACATTACTTAGTACTCTTACTTTAAATGCATCTAATCCGATTTATTACTCCTGAGAATAAATATGATGCGTCGAACTTGAGTGATTTTTTAAGAGAAAGCCCAAGACGATATTGGTCGAGTTTTACCCGAAAGTAACGTAAGGAGTCTTCGGAACCGGTGAGCGTGCGTGAAAAGAGCTATGAATGATAAATAAGCAAACGAGGTGTGCAAGGGCAGTGTTTGATGACGCTCAGTTGTCTCTGCTCGCAAGAGACCTGGCGTCAAGATATAAATAGATTGTTCATTTTTTTTTTCAGTATTCCTCCTAGCATTATGCCGTTTTCTAATCCATTAGGATTGACGGGGTACGCTACCCAAAAACTAAAGATTTTTCGAAGGCACTGATTTTGACATAGAGCGAACAAGTGTCAATTTTTTATAAATTTTTATATAAATCGGAAAACACGAATTTAGTGGAATATACACTCACACCATACAAGGATTCGAACCAGGGAATAGGCTTTATCTTTATCTACTGAGCTATCACTTTTCCTATATTTTTTTTATAAGAAATGAAAACAAGTCATTGCACATACCCGTTTCTTCGTCGATGGCAGTGATGTTTTCCGGATAGAGCAACCATTTTCCCTGTGCCTTGTCTGTGGCGATCTGGTGTGGCCATGAGATCAGTACCTGCAGCGCCGATACCCGCCAACGACCTTCGTTGGAAACCTGGAATAACAACCATTATTTTTTTATACAGCGTCGGAGGAATACGAACATATGGCCCACCGTATGTAAAATGGTGGTAGTGACGGTAGCCTGTGAACACCTGCAATGCATTAACTATCGTTCGCACGATGCCACCTCTGCTGCTAATACAGTAACTCCTTAGGAGCTTACTGGAGACCTCACTCACACGCAGGAACACAACAACCCTCCAGGAAGCTGTTATTTGGCTTCGGTTTTCTGTCAGGTGGAGGTACTTCCCCAGACGGGCTCCTTTGGTGCGCCCTACTTCTCTTAGAAACACCTAGACCAAGACAAACAGAAATGTTCATGCACACAAATGTGACAAACATTTGTGTGCATGAACATTTCTGTTGTGTGTGGGAATCGATGGAAAGGAATTGAATCCACGAGCGTTTGTGTCAAAGTAGTGCAACAGCGCGTTACACCACTACGCCACTGAGCTCGTCAAAACTTACAGGCAACCTCATTCACGCGCAGGAATATAATAATCGTACAGGGAGTCGTTATTTGACTGCGGTTTTCTCTGACGTGGACTTACTTCCCAAAACATCCATGCCAAGAAAAACAGACATGTTCATGCACACAAATGTTCGTCCCGTTTGAGAATCGAACCCACGATAAAACTGTATAGAACAAATGTCTAGCCATGCCACCACCTCAGGTCCTAGAGGAAAGAGTAGGTCCTAGAGTTGGGGGACCTGCGTGTCAATGGTCTCATTAACGGATGACGAAGTCCGCGCGAAGTGGAGGCGTATAAACCAGAAAGCGGACTCTGAGCTCCGAAGCCATAGTGTAGGACGAAACCGGTATTAACGCTCGGATAAAGATGACGAAGTAAAACTGTGTCAGAATGAGTGGAAAAAAGAGAAGATAAAGAGTGTACGAAAACTCCCATTTAGTATAAATAATTATGTTATAAAATCGCGACAGTTTCTAGTGTATAACTGACCTCTAGGATCAGTCTAACCTGCTGGTATACAAATACTATTTTGAAATTAAACTATTTTTAACGGAAGTATCGCGTGTTTTATTTATTTTGTTGAAACCTGACGTTTCGAACGCTTTGCAGCGTCCGTGGTCAAAATAAATAAAACACGCGATACTTCCGTTAAAAATAGTTTAATTTCAATGTGTAACAATCGCGAAAACCTAAGACAATACTATACAAATACTAGTTAAAAAGTGTGTAAGTTTCAATATGTCGGAATTTGAATGTTGGTATACCTACACAAGTACAATATTTAAATTCATATAATGTTAAGTTGACTTTAAACATACCTGATACTTGTGCCAGACGGCTGGGCCGATGTCGTCGAAGTAAACCATGGCCGACTCACCCTTCACCTCGCCTCCGCAGAACACCTGCTCAGGTTTAGCGACACTGGAAATTACGAGTAATATAAGTACAAATTAGTAACAAGTATTTGATAGTTGAATTGGCTTTCTTACAAAAAAAAAAATATATATTAAATGCAATAAATAAATATTAAGTAACAATGCAGTAGATTTAAATATGTACATTTTTTATACACCATCAAAAGGCCCACCGGCCCATCTGATGTAAAGTGAAGCTGGCGTACCCACTAGATGCCTAGATGCAGTCGGTATATAGATAGCGCTACATTTCGAATATACAGCACAAAAAATATTACTTCTTGATTTCGTGTTCGAATAAGGCAGGGAGAGTAATTTTTTTACTATTTTTACTATGGTATTTAGTAAACCAGGTTCTTGTATTGCCGCAAGCAAGTGGGTAGCACGCTAGTAAACTTCTGCCTGTTAAGAGTTCCTGCGTTAGCAGCGGGAGTAAAAGAGGTCACCAGCTATGCTCATTGTATTTGTAAGCGTTCATGAGTTACGGTGCCTGCACTACATCGGGTGTATACAAGTAGTGACACCCTACGCTTGATGAAAAAAAATGTAATTCCTACTTCCAGCATTTGCTATCTATGTAGATTTGCCGAACCTAAAAAAGTCTCTTCGCATTATTTTATTTTAAATGGAGGGATATTTAATATAAAAATGACGGAAAGAAGTTTTTACAGATGCGGCAACCTAGGCAAAATTAAAAAAAAAAACAAGAGCGTTGGAGGAAGGACACTTGGGAGGAACTTGCCAGGCAGGGACTACGGAGAACATTCACAGAAGAAAAAGATAGAAAGAAATCCTTAGTTTGTGAACCTAGGAATTCACATAAATAATACTTGAGAAATATGAGAGGCTGAAATGTAGAAGCTGTTGACATCATATCAAACAATTTCGATTTATCCTATTGTTACAGAGTTTATCTTATTGTTAGATATTACCTTCTATAATAATGGATGGTCGTAGTGCACACTTACCCATGAATCGCCAACTCAACATTCTTTATCACAAGAGCGGTGACTACGGCGGGTGTCTTCCCTGGATAAACTTCCTTGGAGGTGGAATTAGCCCAAACGGAAAACGTCACCGACTGCTCATTGTCCTCTAGCGCCCTAGCATCGAACCTCAGCACGATTGGAGGAGTGCCCTCGGGCTGCCGCTTGAATGGGTTCTCAAGCATACAACCAACTGTAGTTTTATTTACACTTGTGCAGATTACATGCTTATCCTGAAATTTTAACAACAAACATATTTTTAATCAAGGGGTTCCAACATATTATTAGTCCCCATTCATAAAACTGTTAAAGTTATGAATGATTTTTATTCTATAAATCTAATAAGCAAAACTTGTATTATATATATTGGCTCACGCAGACAAACGTAGGTTAATGTGCATATAAAAGTTGGTATTCCGGAGAAACCGATCCCGCGATCCTTGGGGTTAAACTTTAAGCCCAAGGTTCGCTCGCCTAAAGCCTGAACTAGCCATCCAACCACTGAAGCTCATCAATACAAAGAATATTCTCTCTAAATTATATGCCTCGAAGTACAGCAATTCACCAGAGGAAGACTTTGTACAAAAGTCATCTGCGTGGCTACCTCTGTCTCACCTATTTCTACCGCCAAGTAGCTATATTTATATAGCTGTGTTCTGGTTTGAAGGGTGAGATATGGCAGAGAAATCACTGGGTACTGTGACGAAACAGCCTTAGGTCACAAGATTGGCAGCGTGCGAGTAACCTCCCCGTGGTGTTGCGTGCGTCAACGGGCTGCGGTTACCGCTTACCATCTAATACGGGCTGCATGCTTGTTTGTCAATCTAGTTGTACAAAAAAAAAATTGAGACTGCGCATTGTCTATCTGCTAAGAAGTTACGGCACTGTTTTATAGGTATGCTATATAAAGTAAGAGACGAATCCTCTAGTCCTATTACTAGCTTCAGCTCTATTATACACTTACATAAAATATACAATACAGAAATTATCCGGATCAATTAAAAGCGGAACTGACAGTATTCGTTATGCTTATATACTGTTTCAATTTTAATTGTCATATTTGTTTAGCGAATGCGTACTTACAGTAATGTTAGCAGCGATATAGTGTAGACTGGAACTATGTTGCACGAACAGCTGTGCCTCGTACGCCGAATCACCGTTGTTATTTACTTCCACAGCTAGTTTCACTTCCTCCTCCTCTCCCAACGCTAAAGAATATGACTCCCCGTCTTTAGCTGAAACATATTAACTGAAGTAAGACAATTGCTACTTATCTTTATCTGTGCTTATACTCGTATGTAGGGCTTAAAAACATTAAGCATTATATAACATAGTGAACACCTTGAATTTGGATTAAACGACCACCAGAGAGCAATACTGCGAATAGAAATGTAGGTCATTCAATGTTTCCCACGTATGATCATAGAGTATGCAAGTAACATTATAAAATACTACTATAATGTAACAGGATAGAAATTGAAATTATTTATTATTTTACGTTTGTAAATTCATAAAAAAAATTGTGTCGTCACGGGACGCCCGGCAGATGTGAAACACCTCAGGGAATATTCAAATTTTTAATAAATAAAAAACAAAAACCATTGGACGGATATAGCAAACAGCTCATGCAGAGTGAACGGAGTGTCTAGTATGTGCCTGCACACACGCAAGGGAGTCGAGATTGTCGAGAGGGGGCGTGACGGCATGAGAGAGCATCTTGCTATTTGCCGTCACGGCATACGGTTCGATTTACTGCCAAGGCGCGCCAAGATGTTTCACATCAAAAATTACAATAGTAATTAGTAGTTCATATGATTTGGCTTTTGTGCATGATCAGTTAACCAACATTCAAAATCTCTCTAATGATTAGTGTGAGAACACGAGAGCGAGCTTTTATCAAGTTAAATTCAAATAGAAAGAATGCCGAATGGAAGTATTACTAAACAGACATTCACCGCGAAAAAATAAATATCTAATAATGCCTCATTTGGTTGTGTTTTATTAAAATTAAAACGTAGCTACTGGAACACTAAAAAATGGTACATGAAAAGAGCAATGAATATTAAACGAGCGCACCAGGTGCGTAAGGACCTAGCGTGATGCTCGGTCTTCCGTACTCCCACAGTTTTCTCTCAATTTAAATAGATATAATATATGGGTAACTGAAATGGATATCTACAGAAATATTATAGTATTTATATTTGTCCAACCTTTGTCCAACAACAAAACAGGATTAACGACTAAGTCACTATGGCAGATGCCATCTTCGCCGCAGTCATTCAGGAAATTGGCAGTGAAGATGGTTGTAGCTGTGGCGTTTAACACAGGATAATCGTCGATATTAGGTAATGTTCCGACTGTTGAGAAACGAGGTTGTACATGTTCTAATTTGTATGTTAACTGAATCTGAAAACAAAAGATCAAAGTTGAAAAGATAACATAGATACTATGGGAAGATTTCACAAGGTCTCTCTGTAGGCGCGAGTCCGCGTACTTCTACTTTGCCTTAAGACTGCCCTATTTTTTTTTATACAACGTCGGGAGGCATACAGCATACGGCCCACCTGATGTAAACCGGTTACCGTAGCATATGAATGCTTGCAATACATTAGTACAATACATTAGTTAGTATCGCTCGCGCGATGCCATCTCTGCTGCTAACACGGCAACTTCATAGGAGCTTAATGGTGACCTCACTCACATGCAGGTACACAACGACCCTCTAGGAAGTTGTTATTTTGCTGCGGTTTTCTGTGAGGTGAAGGTCTTAAAAGAAATTCATTGAGCTTATTACACAAACTGTGAATATTACTGACAATAAATGGTACATCAATCATGTGTACTTCTTATTCTGTTATGTCAATGGCTAATGAAATGTACAGACCAAAATTTTCTTGATTACAATGACCTACAATTTATGGTGTAGAAATTCTTTCAGTCTCTTAATATTAAAAAATAAAGTGAGTACTATTCGACTGCGCTTTACTTACTCTAATAGGTGTCTGTATATCTCTCGTATTATTTTTCAGATAAGCGATGTGATCAGTGCAGTAATCCAAATTTTTGCCTATACTAATAGTTCTGTTTACAATATTTGTTTTCTCTGAATCAAAAAATATTCTAGAGAATTTCCTCTCATTGGCAAAAGTTTCTGCTTCTATCACGTAGTTCAGTTTATGAACATTATTTTTTGTTGACTTCACTAATGATTTAATTATACAGCATGCTTGGAATCGGAAGCATGTGAAGTTTGAATCAGGCTCAATCTCGCAACCCTGGACTGCCGGATCTATATTTAGAATCTTCTCAGGTTTGACCCATGTTTTGATGTCGATAATAGGTCTAGTTCGAAGAAGTGCGACGCTGCTCTGTAAATATGATAAATATTACAAAAGTGCGAAACCATCACTACTGTAGTATGATACATTGCTGAACAAAAAAAAAATATAATTCGTAATATAGTTATGAGATTGTTACGTTAAAGAAACTAATTGACCTTTTACGCAAATTGTGCTTCTGAAGAAAAAATGTTCTATGAAACTTATATTAAGGTCATAAATGCACGGGTAAATGTACCCATTTACTCGCCTGTCTATAAACATTACTTACATTTTCATAAGCACCAACTAACAAATCAGGATATCCATTGTCATCCATGTCCAGCCCTCCAGAGAGAGAATAACCGAACGTTTTTAAGTTTCTCGGTAAGTCTTCTGCTCTGATTATTTGATCCGGCTTAATATTAAGGCCATTTTTTCTGTCCCCCATGTGAATATAAACAACTCCATTCCCTTCATAGGGACTTCCAATTACAATGTCTTCACAGCCGTCTTTGTTAAGATCACCAGCATTTGCTATCGCTATACCGAATTGTGATTCTGGCTTCCCGGTCAACTTAACATTGTACTGTGTTGTAAAATTATGATTTTGGTTTAGATATAAATAAACCGCGCCACCTACGTTTCGAGAAAAGTAAAATGGTGCCCCAACTAACAGGTCTGGTATCCTGTTAATAAAATAATTTATATTAATGTCACTATTAACAATTTCATGTCGATTATTGGAAAATCGATGTTATGTAGTTATTTTGCATATCACAAAATATTTTAATTTTATTAACGCTAATTATGTACATCAACGTAAAATATAATCAATAAAATTCTGTGATAGTTCCTCAATAATACATCAGAATGTTAATGATAAAGTTTTACGAGTATGTTGCCAATAATACTAACCCATCTCCATTGACATCAGCAGCAGAGACTTCATAGCCAAAACTGGAGCCGAACTGCTCTCCGGTGATGGTGATATTTAGCCCAAGAAGGTTGACGTCAGCAGCAGTCCACGACTTGATGATACGTTTGCTAAAGATCACTACTTGGCCGGTGCCACGAGCTCGTGGGGCACCTGCTGCGTAAGCGAACTTTGAACCAAAGAAGTTTGCGCCAATAACTGACATACCTGAAATCAAAAACATATATTTTTAATTGATGATATTTTATAAGTTGTTGAAACTAATGCGAATTATGATACATCAAGATACATCCACTATTTATAAATTGTTCAATTGTTTCACAGATACGGCATAATGAGCGCAAACTTTGTTTACGCACCCGCACACAAACATCCATGCACGTACTTCCGGCATCCTCTGAGCTCTTGAAACTAAACTAACTAAAGAACAAAATTTAAAAATCCACTTTTAGAGCAATTACAATTATCTTCCATAATATATTATAAGAACCCACTCTTATACTTATAATGTTCAGTTCATCATCCATTTCAAATGATTTTACTAGTACAACCACTTACGTACTCGTACATTGTAAACAAAGCAAGGTATGCGCTATGAAGCTTCTTTACATTTAAAAGCGTAATTGTTGCCTGATTTACATTCAAGTACCTGCATAACAGGATTGTAAGTTGTCCTCAGTTAAAAGTTGTCAGCGAAAGTTACCTAGATGGCTGTATACTTATAATAATAAAAAAACTAAAAATACGAGTACTTACCCAAATAGCTATACTTCTCAACGGGACTTTGTCCATCTTCTACTGGCGCTAGGTACACGGTGTTGTCTCTTTCAAGGAGGTCATCTTTCGTATCGGATACAAACACAGTTCCTCTCCAAGTATATGGTCCTGGGCTCCCCATAACCAACGTATCGTCTTTCAGAAAAGAGCAACTTGTACCTATTTGGCAAAAACCAAATTCTTCGTGTTCCCTGATAAAAAGAAACGAATGTTTATATTAACTCTCTAGTTTTACTATATTGAATGAAGAATGAAGTTTTATCTTGATTGAATTGAAATGTTTGTCTGTATGTCCTCTATGGACTCGAAAACGGCTGGACTGATGTTGATGAAACTTTCAGGGAATATTCAGATTAGCCCGGCGGACGATCCTGTGAAGTTTGGTAGTGATTGGGACTACCCACCCGTGCGAAGCCGGGGCAGGTAGCTAATTCTAAATATTAATTGTTGTTTTTATTAGATTTAAAACCGGGACTTAATGCGGTTTTCATGTTTTTACGATACTTTCCTCGTATGTCTTCGTGACATTTCGGTCACGTTGCATTCATGAACATAGCGTGTGCAATATCGTCATTGAAATACCAGGGAATAAGAACATATCATATTGGAAATTTAACCCTATAACTGGCTATTCCTCCTAATTTAACCATATAACTGGCTATGCAAATTACTGTAGGTATTGAATTAAACAATTTTTAACGGAAGTATCGCGTATTTTATTTATTTTGTTGAACCTGACGTTTCGAACGCTGTCTTCCTGCGACCACGGACGCTGCAAAGCGTTCGAAACGTCAGGTTCAACAAAATTGTTTAATTCAATGTGTAACAATCGCGAAAACCTAAGACAATACTACTATAGGTATTTTATAAACAAGGAACGTTTTTCGCTCGTGGCCACTATCACTGAAAATCCAGTGCATGTGAACAAGTTCTAGCTAAGATCTATAAAATAAAGCACAAATACACAAAATATATGTGGAAATAACCTTTTCATCATCGCTGCTGCCTGCATAATGAGCTAGACATGTGATAACTTCATTAGCACGCTACGAGGTTAAAGTTCAATGAATGAACACCAAGTCAGTAGAATTCATTTGGGTAATATTTACGAGTAGTTGCGATATTTAAAAACTTGATATTGCAACGCATTACCCTGGTTTACATTCTGGGTAACTGAAAATTACTGGAGGAATTCTAATGAAATTTGGCTTTTCGGACCAATGTACGAGTATGTACAAAACGTATCTACGCTACTGGATGTAACTTGACCGAAAACAATAAGGAAACCTTACTTCTGAGAGTTAGTGAAGAGAAGTAGTGAAAAAAGTGTAGATCACTAGTGGAACACACTGTTGGGAATTGAGAGTTAAGGTGAAACATTGACAATTGAAAACATTTAAATATCCGAATGGGGGCGAGTGAATTTTATCCAATTGGACCTTATCAAAACACAGTTTGCGATTTCACCTCTAACTAAACCTCATTTGCTGTAATTCCTCAATTCCAGCATTTTTCTCTTTAAGCATTATCAAGACCATTGATATTCTTAGTTCTTACTTATTTCCAGCGAAAATGCCCTGGAAACCAAGCTGGTGTCCAAGAAACTGGCTTTGCTCAACAGTGCGAAGCAGTATCTACTTCAACTTGGGACAAAGACATATATCATACAAAGTCTCAACTCAGACTGCACATGGGATACTATTGTCACATTTTCTGCCTCCTTAGTGGTATAAAACAAATATCGGGATAAAAATATATTTCTATGTGGCCCAAGTTACGAGCAATCTTCATACGATATTTCGAAAAATCTGTCCGGCAATTTGCGCATGCACAGAAAGACAAAAATATTTTTAGAAATCTTAGCTTTAGACTCTTTGACGTTATTAAAACCTACGACGATTATTTTCGTCTAAAAATTAACAAAATGCAGACAGGTTTACAATTTCATTATAAGCAAAGTATGTTTATGAAGTTGTCGATAATATTCTTTCGTTCAGATATTACATAACTCCGACCCGAAAATCAGAAAATTTCCTCACCGTGTAACGGATCTTCCGCGACAGGGCTCCCATGCATCTTGAAGTTTGAGTTCATTCGTCAAAGTGTAACAAAGTCCTTGGCCATATTGTGACTCCAATACTTTGCGAATGTACCTGAAATTAATATTACCATGCTAAATAATACTTATAGGAAAAAACATCAACCAATTTGCGACTGAATGCAATGCATAGAATACATTGTATTGTATAACATTAGACTTACTTTTGATTGTATCAATAATAACAATAAAAACCAACGTGCAGCAACTTGATGTTACCAAACTAGAATATCCTGGGATATCGCCGAAATACAGCGACGAAACTAATATGCAGTAAGATTATCTGATAAATATTTTGAAAGCCTCATGTATGTCGATATGGATAGAAAAAAACAACAAGAAACAGTGAGATGCCGTGGTTTACGATGACGAAGTTACTAGAAACATCTTTAGAAATTATATGTATATAGTTAATTTTTGAATAATCGTTTTTATAAGCAGACAGTAAAAGTCTTAACAGGCTTAATGTGTATACATATTCTTGTCAATGTCGATACACAGGCGATAAATGCATGAAAAATGGCGTATTTGAAAACTAAAGTACGTTTATATATTGCTAAAGGATTCCACAACTTCTTATCTGTACCATTGGCAATGATCAACAATCCGTTGTTTTAATTGGCTTTAAGTACACACGGAACACGCACATGTGGAATATTGTGTCCAATAATTATTAGAATTAATTACCTGTGGGCGCAAACGACAGCTTTCATACCAGGACCCTGACTCTTCACAGATACTCCAAGCCATTGACCATTCTTCATCTCATCAGGGTGAGGTAAAGAAAATCCTGGTTCATCTGGCCCTAAATTCAGTAATCAATATAAGCATATAATATTAAATTTTAAAACTTAATTTAAAAATTAAAATAGTTATTTAAAAAAAACTACATACTATCATGTTATAAACACATGATGTGGCAAATTAAATAGTCATTAGGCTTAAAAAGCTTAAATTAGACACAAATTAATCGTAGATGACAATGCATCTATGTCTATTAGTGATTTTATTTCACCCAAACACAAAAATCAACGTATGAAAATATATTACATGATCTTTCTTTCAGCAATGACTTACTAATTATTTTAAACAAAAGCAACCATTTATGAAACTCTGTTAAGAAACAAGATTTTTTTTTTAATTTATTACAGAATCATAGCCCACCAATATGCTTCCGGAAGACATTAGCTAATAATTTATTTCTTAACTTCGTCATTTATAAAGGGAATTTCAATTTATAATAACTTTGTTTTATCTCTATACTTTGAACGCAGTCAACAAGTGCGAGTATTAAAATAGAAAATAATAAAATACTACATATTTTGGAACTGAAAATTCTCTGCATATTACTTTTCAATTTTTTATATGGAATTCTGAAGTAATACTTGAAATGCCGAACTGACCGTAAGCGAATTCATTATTTTTTTATAAAATATTTTTTTTTTTATAAAAAAGCATTATATATCTACTAATTGCTTTTCATTTTACAATCAATTTATGTACCAAATATGTAATTTTAATGTCTCGTTTCATACGCCAAATTCTTTTTTTTTTTGCATTGTGTATTTTATCCGGATTTAAAAAAATAGATTGCTTTTGCTTTGTTTATATAATTTATTTTGAATCCCATTTAGAAACCGTGTTGGCGGTAACTTGGTAAATGCAAAGCATTGAAACCAGGCGTGTGTAATGCAAGAACTTGTATTTAACAGCAGTAGAGCATCTTGCAGACGAACCAAATTGCGGATCCGCATTGGATAAACACCGTGCGAATGATTCAAGCATAATATCAAGAAATATAATGATAAAACATGCAGAGAAATAATTTGATCAAATATTTCCACATCTAAACTAGATATTGGTGACAAAACGTGGCAAAAGGTGACGTAAAACTCCTGTGAACCTGAAATCAATTTATGAAGATACGGCGAAAACTTGTGGTCTCGGGTTAATGGACGTTATCGAAGACTACATATGTTAATTTGGAGCTGATGCTAATACAATTAATTGGCCGATTCGTTAATACACCAAATAACACCAATGTTTTATGTGATTCTAACTGTTAAGTCTATTTTGTTAATCGGCCCTGTCCTGCAATCTGTTATGTCTCTGATTACACAGTATGAGATTGTGCGAAACCAGACGAATATTGGTTTCCAACGTTGGTAACAATGGATCTTATTTTACCAATATTATTTTTAACTATATATGTCAGTTTGGTTAATAATCGTATTATTAATCTTATTAATAACCAGTCACCTTTATCGACCTATCAAGTACGTAATAATCAATTCAATACAAAAATCATTGATATCGTTATTGAACGCGGTTTCACAAGATTTTTTAAACATTCAGAATTTCAAAAAGCTTTTCTAATGCTACTTCTAAATATAACATGTCTATAGCGCTAATAAGCTTAGTACAATTGCAAGTTCTGAATTATTCCTAATAAATTATAATAATAAACTATAACAAATTCTATAAACGGAAGTTGCAGTGATTACATGTGTTTTGTGCTTAAGCAATGATTGGGTGCTTCGGCAAGCAGTTAGTGCCTAAATATTGATTGCATTTAGGATCTATTTGGTTTCTGTTATACACGAAAAATCAACAATAATTATACAGATATTAAAAAGAAATCCCAAATACATTAGTACCTAATATTGTATGCATTATAATGGCAAACGCCGACGTTAGAATATATGTTCATGCCAAATAAAAAAAAAACATCGAGGACATAATTCAATAGATGAGTACTAGCAGACAGAAACATTCGTTACTTAAGAATTACTTAAAAATTCTCTGCTTACTTCATTAACAACATTTTTATATGTATAAATCAAATACTGTTAACGAATATGACACGGGACGCGTTACTAATTCTGTCTGAAGATCTACGTAATAAACTAACAATCAACCATAGTGTGGTAGATGAAACCGGCATAATAACTAGACAAACATTATTAAAATGCGCCATTACACCTTTATTGGACCATGTACTCGATGTGACATAATGATGAGCTTCTGGAACTGTCAACAGGCAGATATACAATTAGTAAGATCAAAGTAAAATACAGCGATTAGTTGGTATTAGTTAGAGAGCAAATGATATAGAATAAAGGAGGTTGAGACCACAGCTCACTTACTCGGGACTATTTTGCCGTACTTCGCTGTTTGGGGCACCACCGACAAAAGACAACAGTTTAGTTAATATTTTACAAACAATTCAATTGACTGCCGAGTTACAATATGACTAGACTTATATAAAAGACATGTGCACGTTACGGGCACATGTGTATTATTTGTTGCGTCTATTTTTTTCATCATTCTGAATATTGGTCATATTTTATGTCGCTCTATGCATCAATATTTTTTATAAATATTGCAGATGCCTACTTATCGCATTTTCAAAACCACACTACTCACTAAATTGTGATAACTACTCTAGATAAATCCGTGTGAAATTGTAGTGATTGGCACTATGTCACTGCCGTGTACTTTTTATAGTCTAAGTTGTCTACATTACATTACTATACATTGTAATAATATATTATGACAAGAATAATAAAATAATCAATTGAAATACTATATACAGAACTTTAAATGAAGAAAATAAGTAAACAAATGAAAGTAAAAGAAATCGCCGAGTAACAAGAATACATAGAAGAGATTTGTATAGAGTCTGATATTATATGCATAAATAGATATAATAACCTTTTTATATATAAAAAAAAATAACATGTTGTGGTTGAACTTACTGGTCTTTCCATCTGTGACGACTTGCACGCAGTCTCTCACAGCTGGCGTGAGACTACATTTAAACAAAGCGCCAGAGCGATTTGTTTCAGGTTGCGAGTTTTGCCCTAGCGGAGCACCTACCAGCATCCTGGAAAACGAAAAAAATAATGTCGTTAAATCAATATTACTCGTTAGTCTTTACCGATCTCTAAACCAATCTTGTTCTTCCCAGCGTTATCACGTTTCTTAATCCATTATGATAGGTGGAGTCTGTTACCAGAGCCTAAGGACTTGTCAAAGATACGGATATTAAAATGAAGCGATTGCAGACGTCCACAACCTAGAGGAAAAACCAGACCTTTCTTAGGATAGGTCACACGTCTTTCAAAAAGTAATTGTTGGACGTGCGTTTGCCATCGTTTATCGTCGGGCAAGTGATTATTTTAAAAATTCAAAAACAAGAAAGTAGTTGTACACTCCTGCGATGGAATTTGAACCAAGGATCGGGGCTGCTTATTGATATCAAAACTAATATGCACCCAAAATTAATACACATAGGCCTACGTATTGAAAGCATTGAGCAGCCAGAACCCGTTATATACGTTTTCCCATACATTTCGCGGTCGTATACGACCACCTGGGTTTCGAAGGGTTAATAACGCATTTAGGGCGTTGACAGGGTTACCACGATTCTGCAGAACATCAGAGATATTAGCAGAACACCGCGTGGATTATGTTTATGCCACAATGCGTCAAAGATGCGTTTTCCTGGTGCGTGCAAGTACAAACAAAATCATGAGCCTGATCGCGGGCAGACTGGTTCATGCACACATAGATCACTGCTGCGCAATTACCCATGAAATTGTAGTGCAATGATTTACTGTACGTATGTGGATGTTTTTATTAAAAAACACATTTAAGATTAATTAAAATTTTATCTTGCCAATTTAAATACTAATATATTTTTTTTTAATATTGTTACTATCAAATGCACAAAATCCTGTATATAAAAGTTTTGCAAAATATCTTAATCCGTATTTTCATATTCTGCCACAAGATATTTCAGTTTTAATTAATTTTTCGTCACCATTTCATTAATTTAATGTAGCTACTATAAAGTACCGTTACTATCAACTATCTATTTATATTCGTTAATGTTATCTACATCTTTGAATAACAACGTGAACTGTCTGAATATGCCAGAGGTCTGGTTCGTTGACGCGTTATCGTCACAAATCTCTGTAATCAGGGCTCAGTAAATGATTACGTATGTATGTGTACAACGGTCCGCCGTCATGGTCAGGGGCTCAGCATCATTACAGTAATAATGACGTAATGAAAGACCCACAACTGCATAGTGATCATTACCATCTATCCCTCTCGTTAGCGTACATTCAATGCACACCGCGCTCCTTAGATAGGGTTGTTTACATTCTGGGAAATCTAATTATGTTGTCTATTGTTTGTTTGGTTCAATTCCGTAGACAGTATAGTTAACTATAGTAGAGCGATGAGGCCATTATATGCCCTTTCTACTACGTTCAAGAAATTGCAGATAATGTTGATCCAAAGATATATATTGCTGGCTGATATTTATATAGTTATGAATTATTATATGAAAGAGGTTACGTTTAAATAAAGTAGATACTCTTCATTGAGAAAACATGTACATTCAATTTCATTATTTGTTTGTACAATTCTTATGCATACATACACAATTATACGCTATAATCATGGCAACTATTTGAATATCAATCGACTCCTTTTTTAGCCGTTGTCGTTGGCCATTGGCCGTTGGCCATTCCACAGCGTGATTTGGATGAACTCATTTTGAGTATGCCAAACCTATGTTCTTGTGTTGTTAGTGTTCGCGGTAGAAACACGGATTATTAATTGTTTAAGTTACCCAATAAAATTTTAAAGAAAACTGTTATTTCAGTCTTTTTTTCGAACTTTAATGTTAGTGGTTCAAATGTCAAAAATCCCTTTATTATGAAAATGGCAAATTTCTTTATTAATGCAAAGGTGACTTGGTTTATCGTTACTGTAGACAAACGAAAACACTTTATTTGATGAATCCTTAAAGAAAATTTTAATTAATATCAATCAGGAGAAAAGTTATTGCAAAAATATATGTTGATCCCTAGACACTTTTGATGTGTGTATTTACCATTTTTTAAAACAATTACAACTTATATAACCTACTGCAATTCTTATACCTTTTCCATGTCATTTTTCAAATTCTTGCTTTTCAGCCGTTTGCACCACGTATATATTATAAAGAGTGGCCATTATATTTAATTATGTATATAAAAAAAATTACCAACCAAACAGATAAGAACATTTTTTTCATTTTTTGCTAAGACTTGTAACAGAACTTATGGCCGGATTAGGTATATTAAAAATACCTATATATTAAAAATCTTAACAATTGATGTACCTATATAATAAATAATATAGGCGTTGCTTAAGGTATTTATTACTATAAGGCCAGTATTATTTTATATACTACAACAACAGTTAAGTACCCTTTTCTGCCGTATTTGTCAACTTATTTTTTTTATATCTATTAACGAAATTTAAAGTTAAATAGAAATATGCAAATTCATAATGTTTAACTCAAATTTCCCGTAATGAATAATTATGGTCGTATTTCGACAATTTGTAGCCATAAAACGGAAATTATAGTGAACATACAAGTTAGGTATTTACTTTACTTTAATTCAAATAGACGTACATCGGTTTATACCTATAAAATATATAACATTTTATTACTACTCAGGAATCTATGAATGTCTCATGAATAAACGATTTTACATTGCTTACATATGCTAAAAATCGAATCGACGATGAAAATAGTATATTATTTAATAACCCATCCTATATAACATTTTTACGGAGAAGAGAATTTTGAATTAAGAACGGAGAAAAAATTCTAGAGTATGTTTTGCGGTCATACTTTTTAATCTCATCTAAAGGAAATATTAAATTTACACATTTTTTATTTGTTTTTCTTTATTCATAATCATAATAATGCAACAAACATACAACAGCCAAACATGCCAACCAGCCAACATTTTGCCGAATAGACATACAAATACAATGCTAACTGTGTAAGTTTTATAAAAAATATATATCATTTGTGATCAAAATATTCTAGTATTATTATATTATATATCATTTTCATTGAAACATTTTTACTAGGAGTATTCTTCTTCCTAGCGTTATCCCGTTTCCTAATCTATTAGGATTGGTCGGGTCCGCTACCTAACTGTAAGTATATACTGATTTTTATATAGAGCGATATTTCTTATATTCCTAATTGAAAACTCGTTCCTGTCATAAAAGTCCTTTTTACCTACCCAAACTTATGCAAATGAAAAGTCGTTCTTCAAATAGATTGGATAATCAGTATTCAAGAACAAAACAACACCGATGACACAGATACAATGTATAAATGAATATGTAAAAGCTAATTTTACGTAATTGACTGTGCCTTCGATTCTTTCCCTTGCAGAGCGAGTCATAGCTTAATTAAGGACTGCACATTTGCATTTTAATGCACGCAGTACACTCATTGTTTCCCTGATAAGGATCGTTAAATAGCCACGCTCGCTGATCCCCTATAACACGTATAATGAGTATTGTCTGTATTAATTTGTAGGGGTTAGCTATGTTATTTTTGCATTTTATAATACTAACCTGTTATCGGTTTCAATTTAGTTAAATACTTATTAAAGTATTTAGCTAGTAGATATAGTTAAAACTTCAAAGTTAAAAAGACTTTGTTGAATAAAAATAAGTAATATAAAAAGCAAATACCCGATTACGTAAAAATTTTACAAATAAACAGTGAACATTTAAAAACAAAATTGAAAGCAGAAACAATTTGAAAATAATGTTAAAACCGGCCCGGCTTTTAAAAACCTTTTATTTTGGTTTTTAAATTGATAATTTCGAAAATTTCTTTTTTAAACTGCACGATACATTGTCCAAAGGACGTCATACTGAGATTGCCAAGACGAATGTAACAATACCTTAATCATAACAATCTATCTAACCGTTTTGATGATACGAGGTAAAACAAAATATTACATACCTACAAGATGCGCGCGAAAAAAGGCAGTACCCTTCTTTTAGTCGGGTAATAATAAATATGTAGCAAAATTGCGTTATGTCGACTTTTATTTTCATAAAGAATTCTTTTGTTACATGTATAGCACCAAGAGACAATCCAGCATACCCGCCTGATGTGAAATTATTTCAGTCTGTGGCATATGAAAAACAATCTCTTATCTCTGCATGGGATTCGTGATAATCTTTTTAAATTATTTGATTTGTACAATTATGATTATCTGTAATAAACTCGAAACTAACAACTAATAGTCCAATTATCATAGATCAATAAATCGGAACATACAAAAGGCGGATTATCCATCTCACAACGAATCGATTTACAGCGCGAGCGCAACTCTCGAGTTGGTGGGCGAATAACCGATTCCGTACATATTCAATTTAACATTGGTCACGGAGTGCGGGCCCTATGATTGTACGGGTCTACTGCATGCCCTCATGCATTTAAATTAACATAAATCATTACTAATGATGCCGTTTGCGTGTAATGCAGTTATTTCTATTGTGGGTATAACGGTCTTCACTAAGAATAGTACCTATGTGTATAAGTTAGATTAGCATCCTGGGCATTAAATTGAGTAAATAGATGAACTAATAATAAAAAGAATAATATCATTAAGAACCTTCGATGTCTTGTTCTGTTTTATGCTACTGTTTTATGGCGCTCGGTATTCTCTCCCAACTCCGCAAGGGACCTGGCGTGAAGATATATTGACCTACATAAATACAATTAGGAAAATAGATAGAAATATTCCTGTTTTGACTGTATTTTTTATCCAAGTACCATCTTATACTTTCAATAGATTAACCCTTCAAAACCCGAGTGGTCGTATACAACCGCGAAATGTATGGGAAAACGTATATAACGGGTTCTGACTGCTCAAAAGAGTGGTTAGTCCAGAGATATTTAGAATCAGGTAAATTACCGATATTGGTTAAACCAAAAAGTAAATACTTCCAAATCAAATATCTTACTTATGTTCACTTACTTATCAACAGAAAAAGTGTCTATGTTTTTGCCGTAATATGAGATTACGTATTCGAAAGACGTACAATATTAGAAACAGTAATAAAAAAAAATGTACTGAATGCACGAATATAAATCGAGCCGTACTTTGCCTGTGTGACCGCAGCCCTGTATTAACCACATCTAACGTAGTATTTTTGACGAGTTCGGTGGCGGAGTGGTTGCCAGTGCTACTTTAACATCAAGACTTCGATTTAAATATATATATTCATGCACCTATATTTGTATTGGTTTGGGTATTAAGAGGGGTAAGGCGCATCTATGTAGCCTGCCAAAGATAACCGCAGTCAAATAACAACTCCCTGAAGGGTTGTTGTGTTCCAGCGAGTGAATGGGGTTACCAGTAAGCCCCTAAGGAGTTGCTGTGTCAGCAGCAGGGAATGCAACGCGTGCGCTAACTTCCTGTATTAAAAGAGTTCCTATGCTGCGGTAACTACCTTACATCAGTTGGGCCGTATGCTTGTATGACGACGATGTATAAGAAAGTATATTTAGTGCATGGATTTACTCTATATTTAAGCTAAATGATGAGATGATGCCGAAAGCTGATAACTCCTTATTAGAACTAAGGCCTCCGGTGATGACTTTAAAAAACAAACTATAATGTTGACATAATTGACACATTACCTATATCAGATGCATTTTGCATGATATGCCAAAAATGAGTAGAATAACGTTTATATGTGTGTGTGTGCGTTAATACGTAGTTACAAATTATACTAATGTATGAAGCAGAAGAGTTTATTTCTTAGTTTGATCGCGCTAATCTCTGGATCTACGAGGATTTGAAACATTAATTTTGTAATTACGAGTAATAGCAAAATTCTCGAGGAAGGTAAAGGCTATTTGATATCACGATACGACCCTTAGAAGTACTACAGTTAGTATGTTATCTCAAGACTCATTGTTCCTTTGAAGAAAATCATTGAATGACTCGTAATTGACTTTAGAAAAAAAAAACATGCCGTGGTCACGGTCGACAACTGTTTCTTTAATTATTTTACGTCGCAATACAAGTATTGTTTTCAACCGCTAGATTCTGTAGCAACACGACACCCACACAGGAAGGTCGACGAACGTTTACAATATGTTTCAAAAAAGTACTGAGGTACAATTAAAACTTCATTGTTTTGCTGCATGTCGAAACAATTCCTTATCTAAACATTTCTTTACTGACGAGTCCCGGGAAAGACGTGCGCTCCAAATTTTAGATAAAACTATTGCATATAGACTCGCGAAGAGATACTAAAAGACTCAGATCCCAAATGTCGCGTGGGTTGAAGAAGGCATTTAATTTTTATAACTGCAAAAGGCGATCGGTCAAGCCCTCATAATCAATTTACAACACAAAGGGTTCATTTATAGTGAAATGCTGGTGCGTGCCCACGTTGTGGCAATCGATCGTGCCCTCATCAGGGTTAGCGCAGTTTGCGCCCACGCCTTATATTTATGGTAACATAGAAAAGTCTTCCATTTTATTGACAATATATTTGTAGGCAAACATTGATCCTTCCATTAACTGACATAGCGTCATTCGCTTATCAAACACCGCTCCTTGCCAGAGTCTCGTGTGTCGTACCCTTGAGCCCCACCCAGCGAAAGGGGCGATAAATTTCAGTAAATACACTATCTATCCTACATAGACTGATACCGCCGCCGGATTGCACGAGCATTTAGCTTTCCATTACAATAAAAATGCATTTTGTGGGCGGCCATCAATCTTGCATTCAGTGTACGATGCGACGTTCCGGCTCCTTACGAATGTCTGGTTTTTATGGTTGTGATATTTTTTTTATTCCATTTATGGTGTTGCTATTAGAAAATAAGTACTTATTAATAACGAAAACTTGCCATTTAACTTTAACTTGCCAAAAGTGAATTACGTACTTTTAAGCTAGTACGTCATTAATTAGATATTATGTATGATACAATCTGTAAAACAATACTACTAACTGGCGCTGACACCGTTGGGCTTTTGTTGATAACATGACTTAAAACGTCAATACAAACTTTAAAATAAAAAAAGCAAAATCGACTTCATTGAACTCGATGCCAATTTTAGGGTTCCAAATAGGTAAAATATGATAAAACTTAACTCTGGTGCGACGTCGTTCGTCTGTCCGTGATTACTATCGATTTGAAATTTTGAATATTTTTATATATAGGTTATCCGTATCTTACCTTAAAACCAATTTTACTCGTAAAACCAATGCAGATGAAAAATTTGATAATCAGTAACTATATCTGTATTACTTCACGCCATATCGAAAAAAATCCTTTGTTCAGAACTATAGTTACCTGTCATATGTGTTTATCTGTCAATGAATAGCCATTACCGACCACTATCTGGTACACTATTGAACATAATTAGAAAAAAATCAAAACCTATGAATGCAGTATGCAACCATGCTACTAAACAGTTAAATCAATTTAAACCTTGACAGCTCGGGCCATCGGCGACAATATAGCCTGATGAATATAAGGACTATTCGATTAAGTCAATTGGTTTGGATCATTGGTTAGATCAAAGAGCGGCGGCCGGGACCCGCGGCATAGCACGCCGCCCGTGATAGTGAATGAAATGGTTCCTCGCACTGTACGTGACCATTGCGGAGTTACGTGTCGGCACGTATATATTTTGAACGTACGCCTCCGCTGACTGTTATTTTAGAAATTATTCGGTTGCAAGGAAGGTATCGTGTTTATAATAACGAAGGTTTCACAGAATAACTACAGTCCAGTCGCAACTTCATCAAATTTGTATGGGACTAATAAGACGTCAAGTGATTCCAAACTAAAACATTCATGTGTTATGCTTTTATTACTTAATAATTAACAGATGGCCTGTGCTTCCAAAATAAGAATAATTTGTGTAATGTAAAAGATAATGTTAGATACGAGTAGTTTATGTCTTTGTCTGCTAAGTCCCTTGCGGGTTAAAGACCACATTAAAATTTCTTTTACAATTTTATAAATTGTACAAAACAAAATAAGTATAAGTAAAAATCTTCCATATTTAAATAAACCATAGAGCAAACATGGCCAACAATGTGTGTGTGTGTTGTGAACAGCGAACAGCTCACCCGTGATTGAAGATATGAGGTGTTTGCGTCTAATTTTCAATGATTATGTAGTTAATACATTTTTTTATTTACACGTTATTTTTCGAAAGTCAAATTTAAATGCAATATGATCTAATCTGCTTATGTGTGCTTTCGCTTACGCAGTGGGTGGGTGCCAGCTGGCGCTAATCCGCTTGAGCTAGTTGGTGGCGGAAGCACATAAAGCAGGTTAGATCGAATTGCATGTAAATATGATTATGGACGAATATGAATGTTTACAATTTTTATTTTCTAGATTTTTTTCTAATTTATGCATTGTATAAGTACTGTAATTTGTGAACAGCACCCTAACGGGGAGGACGAACCTGGCATGAAAGTGTATAATTAGAAACATTCTAATATATATATATTTTCAAATGTTTTTAATATCGAAATTATAAAGTACAAAGTTTATAGGATAGGTTTCCTCGTAGGGCGCCGCCATCATGGCGTCGACGAACAATTTTCACTATGTGGAACAATTTCCACGCAAACATGTCAGCAGGCTTCCATGGCCTGCTGTCGCGTGGAGATTTAGTAGATGTAACTTTAGCTGCCGAGGGCAGGTTATTGCAGGCACACAAATTAGTTTTATCAGTATGTTCTCCCTATTTTCAAGAAATGTTCAAAATGAACTCTACGCAGCATCCAAAAGTATTTTTAAAAGATGTTAGTCATTCTGCGTTAAGAGACTTATTACAGTTTATGTACCAAGGTGAAGTTAATGTTAAACAAGAAGAATTAGCGTCGTTTATTAATACAGCGGAACAGCTTCAAGTCAAAGGTTTAACCGGTAATCAAAATGAAGAAAGTTCCACGCCATGCGAACCAAAGCCGACTTCGAGGCCATGCCCGAGGTCGTCACAACAAAGGCAATCTGTTATGAAGTTAGAGACTGATTTAGATTCTAAGCCCTCCTCAACACTCGTAGCCATTAAGAGGCCGAACAAGCCATCAATAGCATCAAATAATTCCTCATCTTCACAAAGTGGACCTGCGAAACGGAAATGTGTGGACCCATTAGAAGCCGGACCGTCTGGATCGGCGAAAGGTGAATTCGTTACGATACTGGACGAGGATGAAAACAATGCCGTGGCACCCAAAATGGAACCTGAATTTGTTAACGAAAATATGTGGGATGATGACGATGATGGCGCTAACAATGACGAAACTAATTTCGGCGAGGACGACTCTAATATGGAAGACTGGTTTTGATGGTTCGGCAACTGGCGATGGTAATATTAGTGGTGGCGGCGAAGGTGGAGCTGTAGGCGACGCACAAGAAATCCACAAAAAAAGGTTATAAGTTACTTATATACGAACAGTACACATTCGCGCAAAATTGCAAGAGTAAAAAAGGTATAAGCTGGGCTTGTTCCTCGCGTTGTTCTAAAAAATGTACAGCCCAAGTAGCCTTGACCAACAACGGTGAATTAGTGGTCATAAATAAGGATCATAGTCATCCACCCCCAATCTTCTACATTAATGACAAGGGGGAATATATTCGAGTGAACGATAGACAACTTAGCAAGTTAATAAATGAAGAGGAAGACTTGAAATCTGAACATGAGGAATATGAACATGAAGAATTTTTGAGTGATATTTAATGAATGGAGAGAGAAAAAATCTCAGAGACTTAAGCAGAAGGAATAACGAAGGCTTGTCATTTGCCGTCCACGAGGTGTGCCAGCATCTCAGCGCACTGATGAAACTTCACTTCAGAAGAAAATAGTAAAATTGGTTAACCATCAAACGAAATAGACGAGGACGGCTTTGACCGCTTTGAGCATTGTGCACAAATCAACAATGATCATAATGGTTGCCACCTGTCGTTTATCTTGCAGCAAATACAAAATGTATCCATGTATGCGATATGGCATTGAAGTTAATAAATGTTGCGATACTAACTCGCCAATAGCTCGTCAATCATTCCTTATGGTCTACAATTTTCGTTCATTGGCGAAAATTATTTACCTATCTAGATATTTATACATGTTTTTCTTAATTAATTTGGGAAATAGAGCGATGCGACAAACGCTATTCTCAGTGTATTTATCGTATGTATAAAAACGGAAAGTTTGTTATAAAGATGTTAGTTGTTGTTTTATTAATCTACATCTTCACGCCAGGTCGTAGAAGTCATTGTGGGGTAGGCAGGAAGAATCGAGCGACATGACACGCGACCCTTATATATCGCACTCGCTTTTTTAACATCCGTAGCTCATTTCAAGCACATTCGCTACTTTTTAAAGACGACGAAGTTAGTTTTACTTGCTTGTATTTACTACTTTCATTCTTCCGATATAGCTGAAATAGCGGAGTATGCGTTTTATAGGTACCATTAAATAAATAAATTAATATTGTTGGACAAATTACACAGCGCCATCTAGCCCCAAAGTAAGCGAAGCTTGTGTTATGACTTATGAGTCCTAGACAACTGATAAACATACGTAAATACATTTTTTTTTAAATACATACTTATTATACATAGAAAATACCCAGACCAAGACAAACAGACATGTTCATGCACATAAATGTTTGTACTGTGTGGGAATCGAACCCACGAGCGCTGGTGTTTTTCTCTTGGCATGCGACAGTCTCTTTCATTCAGAGCAACGCTCGTTAGTACTCGTAGATCGAAAGCGGTCAGTAAGCATTAGGGATTCTTTGAAATGCTCGCATCTCGATGGAGTTTATTCTACTTTCAAGTAATTATCTCCGAAGCAATTATCCGCTTCTAGAAGTATATTATTTTTTGTTTAACTAATTAACACAAAAGTTGATCAATCGAAGCAGAGACGTTTGTCTTGGTCTGGATGTTTTAAGAGAGGTAGGGCGCATCAAAGCAGCCCGTCTGGGGAAGTACCTCCACCTCCCAGAAAACCACAGCCAAATAACAACTCCCTAGAGGGTTGTCGTGTTCCTGGGTGTGAGTGAGGTCACCAGTAAGCTCTTGGGAGCTTACTGGTGACCTCACTCAGTTGCCGTCTAAGGTGCGTAAGTGCAGAGGAGGCATCGCGCGAGTGATACATAATATATTACAAGCGTTAATAGGATACGGTACCCACTTTACATCAGGTGGGCCGTATGCTTATATGCCTCCCGACGTAGTATAAAAAAAGATGATCGGAGCAGCCATGGCAGCGACCGCATGCATCTACTAAGGGTTGTAGGTAGGTAGCGGCCGATGGTAGTTACATGAACAAATAGGTGACGGTGGCACACAAATCAAGTTAGATGAAATTGCATATAAATGTTACTGGCACAAAATTTACAAGCACACGGATTAAGGGGTTTCTGATGTTTATAATGTTGTTCTTCTTCGCGTTATCCCGTTTCCTAATCCATTAGGATTAGTGTGGTCCGCTGCCTAAGCCCAAGGATTTGGCGAAGACACTAATTTTTACATAATGCGACTGCCGTCATACCTCCACAAACCAGGGGGAAAACTAGATCTTTCTTAGGTTAGGTCACACGTCTTTCTAAGTTTAATTTCTGATACTGCACGCAGTAGGTCCTTCATAGACCTAGAATCTAGTTTCTGGAGTATACACGGACCCAAAATTGACGCCTGTATCTATTAACTACTTTATCGCACCAAGGGTTGCGGGTCAATTTAAGCACAAGACATCATTTGTGTGCTTAAAATGTTTGTTTTGCTTGATCTGGGTACTGTTCTAGGCTCTACCCAAAGCACAGATTTCGCTTAATTTAGAACTAGACTACGGTGTGTGGTGTGATTTGTCCGGAAAATATACATTAATTCACGTGCAACGTTAATACGAAACGTCCGCTGTGTCTTGCAAACTAAGTTTCGTACCTCATAACGTTAAAAATTTACTGCTCGTACAAAACAATAGGTCGTAAACTGCATTGGTAACTGCTAAGTTACATTAAACTACTTAGAAATTATTATCCCCAAGTATTATTAAAAAGGAAACTTTTTAAGTGCGGATGCGGTGTTTGTGGTTTGAAATTCAAAACTGTTGTTCATTCGTATGCATATATTATTATACATGATGAGTACATATACAGTATTCAATACAGTAATACAACCGATTATTGTATTCGCCCAAATACGGAATATACCTATAGTGTAGTATATACAGTACAAGTTCTTGTTATGATTACATTTACCTCCTTTTGCCTTGATACGTATTGAAACAATTTGTTGAAATTGGCCTATGTCTTCCCCCTGATCCATTATTATTTTATTGTGTACGTAGGATTCAAGTTATCGCAATTGCGAAACTATAGAGTCAGGATCATTTAAATCAAATTACTAAACATGATTTATCTATCGCATAGTTATTTATTTATTTCTTATTTATTAATTTCTAAGTTTGTAACTTTGATGTAATTAGCTTTCGTTAAACTTTTTACGCAAAACTAATATTTGTGTGCATGAATATGTATCTTTGTATTGATATGAGTCATTTCATCAATACAAATACATGTTCATTACATACAAAGTTCTATGCCTAATCTGGAATAATAATGCTCTGTATTTTATTCGGTATATTCATTTTATTATTACTATTCCAAACAAAAAATAATAATGAAAATCAACTTATAATCGGCAAAACGGTCGCGTATCTTCTCCTTCCTAGCGTTATACCGCTACCTAAGTCTATAGATTTTGCGAAACTACTGATTTTGGAACAGAGCTATTGTTGACATATTACAATTTCGAAGCGAAACTTGGCATCTTCCGAAATATAAATTCTTGGATATGCGGTTTTTGCAAGTGATAATTACAAATATATGGATATACATATACTTAAGTTCGAAAATACGAACTTAGTAGTGCATGTACACGTTAGTATTCGAACCAAATTAGTCCCATACTGCTCTATCATATTTAATTTATTTTGTATATCTATCATTCATAATATTAAAGAAAATCTCACTGATCATAATAAAATAAAAAATGCTTCTTCTCATGTCTCGTTATTGTATTCTCAAATATTAATGTGGAAGTTATTATGCGTACGTAGATTACCGTCGAAGTCGTTGAGGTGAAAAGAAACAAAAACGTATTCTTCGTATGGCCAGATACGTTTTCGTGTCAGGATAGGAACCTTTAGGGCCTCTTCGTCGGTGGTCCACCGCAAACACTGGCCGACCCATTGTCCAAACTTTATTGTCACAGGCACCTATAAGGAAGGGCTCAACGACAGCTTGAGGGCCGAGTACAAATAGCTTGTGGCCATTCCAATCATAATTCAATATTAAATCAACTACGCCCTATTTGTAGCCTTTGTACTCGTATTAAGTTCCTGTTATGCGAGGCTATTTCTGTACATTAAAAAGAGACGCCCGTAGCAAAGGACATCAGATAAGTATGTTTATGTCATCTAGGCCAATGGTGTATAATATTTGTATAAATAAATTTCACATTTACATTTTTTATCATTTCGAAATGCTTCAAGTTCAAAGCTATCTAAAAATTTTATACTGAACTATCTGTACACCGCGACTTCGTTCGCACGTTTACCCGTCTTGCCGTGTTTCCGGTATCTTTCTTTCTCTTCAGCTTTTAAACGTCGTATCGTGATAAATCATTTTCAAATATAACTAGTACTTCCAGAGATTAGCACATTCAAACTAACAACAAACTCTTCCGATTTATGTATTGGTATAGATCATAGATAACAGAAACAACGGGTATAGATATAAAATCATACGAATATTATTGATATTCAGCTACAGTTATTACACTATAAACAACAGAATTCTAAGTAATATAAAATTAATTTCACACTGGTAACGGAATTCGCAAAACATCTAGACCCATTCATCAAAAGGATGCATAAAAATTTTTCAACTCGAGTATTGAACCTGAAGCGATGTGAGGGATTTTAATAAAGGATTTCAAAGCGCAGTCACAATCTCATACAAGCTTTTAGCAGAAATAGTGAGCGCGCGTGTAGTCGTCGTGTGTGGCGCAAATTGTATGGAAATAAGCCGACAGAATGCAGAACTTGTGCCCTGTCCGACGAGATACTGCCCAACAAATTGCATACGATACTATTTTCCTTGTTTAATTGGTGCAGTTTGAACACGAAACTTTACGCACATGTTATAATAATTAAGTTTTGTTATATTCTACAAATTTTCAAATTACATTTACAGTAGCACAACCGCAAAGACTTTTCGAGGGTAGTCGGTTGCTACCCTCGAAAATCCTATAACTACTTTGTATTTCCAACTATAAAGTACGGGGGCGCATTTTCGTTGATTGAACTATCTGCACATACCTATCTTTAGTTCATAGCTAGGGGCACACACGAAATGAATTCAGATGAATCTCTAGAGCCATCGTTTTACAGTGCATGTTACTCAGTCAGCTAGTGAGTCAAGCTGTTATTTTATAGTTTTATGGTTTTTTTTTCTGATGAAATAAAAAATAACTTCATCATCATAATTAAACACGACCAATTCGTTAAAAAATCTGATATATTTGTCGACAATAAGATCAATGTAAGAGGCAACGAATTAATAATGAAACCTCTTGAACTTTGATAACTGTACAAAATAAAAAAAATAGACCAAAAAAAGTTGAACGACGAGGAGATGGGAAGAACGATTCCTCTCCTTCAAATTAACGTGTACCAACTTCCATGCCATTCACCACGTGCAGATGAGGTAAGATAGAAAGATAAATACGAACCCTGTATAGTAAGACGCAAGTGGTAGCTTTGTACTACCTATTGTGATGACAAGCACAGTAGCGGTGTGGTTAGTAACGCTACTACACCGGGGCTCGTGGGTTCGATTTCCACATAGGACAAACAATTGTACGCATGAACGTGTGTTTCTTTTGGTCAGGGTGTTCTTAGGTGTTGTTAAGAGAGGCAGGGCGCATCAAAAAGGCCCCTTTGGGATATTACCTTCACTTCACTGAAAACCGCACCCAATAATAGCTTTCTGGAGGGTTGTTGTGTTCCTGCGAGTAAGAGAGGTTACCAGGAAGCTCACAAGAGGTTGCTATGTTAACAGCAGAAATGGAATAGCGCGAGCGAAACTTAATGTACTGCCTGCGTTTATAGGCTACGGTAACCACTTTCCATCAGGTGGGACGTATGCTTGTATACCACTCGACTTTGTATGAAAAATCTTCCAATTTTGTATGAAGGTTAGAATCGGAATCATTAATTTACAAACATATGTGTGCTATTAGATTTTTCATATTATACTCGTAATAATGCGTATTACCATATCTTGCTGACTGCTCAGCCTGAGAATATTATCAATTTGCAATATTTTTTATTACAATTTTTACATCAATATCATTAATTATCAAAAAAATATAACAAAATGTCAAAATTTATAACTACAAAATAAAAAATATTAATATTAAATTAAAAGATTAAGTGTAATGTTAAAAATAAATAATTATGTCATTTTATTTTTAATTTCTCCTCGAGAAATTCATTGACAGTGCAGTAATATTTGCCTAATAATAAAAAAATCGGTGGTTTCTTAATCTTCGTCTTATGTTTAATGTATTGGAAATGTTAGGCAAATGATTATAAATTTTAATGGTCACACAGAAGACGTTTTTTTGATAGACTGCTAGTAAGTGCTAGTAGTAGATTGAGGTGGAACCCACAGTTTATGTTTATGTCTGGTTCTACTGCCCTCTCTATGTCTATATTTTGCTTGTATAAAGATCAATGCTTAGCTAGAAAAATATTAATATCATAGATGTAAAAACTGGGCGTAGAAGTTCGGATGCGTTTTTCATCATTTTCGTAGACGTTTATAAGCATTTTGAAAATAAATGCATTATAAAACATTTTGGAAGAGTTTCGCATATTTTTTATTATAAATCTTCTACGATATATTACGATGTTTCATTCAATAAGCGTGCCACTTTCCCTGCACCGAAAGCCATAACCACAAACTATCTCTCCCCTTTAACAACCTCTCGGTACTTATTCGTGAAGCGTGAAACCTCTTCATTAACACTACCAGTTATTACAGTACTATCAACATACATGAACACGAACCATCGTGACCGAAACGAATACCCCTGTCACCGAAGGTTTTGTTTCTCATAATAACGATCATAATGTCATTTATCACTAAAGAAAATCATTCAATAAGAAACTCTATGCGAAAGGAGATACAGCGGTTTGGCGAGTGATTCATGTTAGGATGACACCTCCAGGCAATGAATCCATTATGCATCATCTTCTGTGACATTTACAATTTATTGCCGGTGTCTAAATGATGGAGTAGGTGAAGTAACGTGAACGTAGTTCTGTGACGAAATATGTATAGAGATATTGATTTGAAATATTATCTGTATTTATCACAAAACTAAATACATAGTACTTAGATAGCTCTTAGTGCAAAATTCGTAAAAATCCAAAGATGTTACTACTACATACCAACAATATATATAAACGTACTTACACATGCGTAAATATAATAAATATTGGCAGCAAGTAATATACGATAGTAATATACCCATGTACGTAATATTAGGCTCCAGATACAGATGTCACTTGATTATTAAAAAGAAGACTAAACGAAGTTTATAACTAAAGTCTCCAATTTACTCCAGTTACAGTTGGGTACTTAGGTGTCAAATTGTTGAATAGTACGAGTATGTTTACTAGGGACTAACAATCCAGCTTGGTAGGTTCAACACCTGCAAAGAGTATCTCGTTGAATCGCACTAGAAGTTGTAGAATTATTATATAAATATTCTTTGCCAATTTTAGAAACTATTTTCCGTTCCTTTCCTAACCTAATAATCACACAATATGGCTTAAATCAAACTGCTTATAAATTTGACTTACGCATAATACAAGTCAAACGTCTTACAAAGTCGGTTTTTGCGAGCTAGTTGTTTCACTATTTATTTTTATTCTTGATAAGTATATCCAATAAAAGTCACACAAAGAGAGGGAAACTAAAACATAGATACACTTAAGAATCGCGATTTATGCCCCTTTGGTGGACGTGAGCTGCATGCCGCTGCAAGTATCGAATGCTGCAATCTCTCATTAGCGGTCGCGGGCGATAGCGGCGCGTTCGTGACTCGCTGGTGTTCCACTATTACTCGTTACCAACGATATGATAAAAAAGATAGAGATAGATAGGTTGCAAGAGCTCACAAAAAACATGTTATCTTGCCTTTGTAACACAAACTGAATGCGTTTTATGCGCGCAGACGCATGTTGCATCAAAACTATCCATGCCATTCATTTTAGCATAGTCTGTTAATGATGTAAAAATGAGACTAGGATAGACAAGTCAAATGGATACGTATGACCTACGGAATTTTGCAGCAAATGCTTTCATTTTGTCTTTATTGATCTTCTTTTTCCTTTCAATAATCCATTAGGATTAGCGGGACCCGCTACCTTAGCCTAAAGATTCGGCGAGGATACTGATTTTTACATTTGTTTTGTCGATCATTGTATACTAACGGTGTCCTTGTCATAGAGCCAATTGGCTCGTAGGTAGTGCATATTATATTAAAGAATGTAATATAGAATAGAAAGCTAAATATTGAGATTGATATGAGTCAATGAAAAGTCACATAATGTAGCTTATACGAATCGATTCATTTGACATTCTAATTAACAAGAGACGTTTCAATAATATAAAGCTTTTTGGCCTAGGCGCGTCTCTTTTAGGCTACTCTCAGCTGTTTCCAGTTACTATCCTCATACTCATGGCGTATGTACTATTTTGTAAGAAATACTAATCGACTCACCTAACTTCCCATGGTCCAAGACGCTAAATCATAGTGAATTCTACACAGAACTTCTTTAGAAGAGTTACACAACAAGCAAACAGACAAAAAAGCTGGCTTGATTTATGATATGTATAGATAATTTACACGACCTATCTATGTCTTTCCTCGAAATCGTATCTTTGGTTGTTAGCATCTCCACATTACAACGGCACGGCGCTACAAACAATATTTTTAACAACCGCTTGATTAAATATGTATGCCAGTAATGGTAAAATTATAGCTCCATCAAATGTGAAAGCATGCATTTTTAGTAAGTTAGCTTCTTAAAAAGTAATTAGTTGCTATAGGTTATGTTTCAATCAGTTGAGTTGCGCCGCTAGGTTTTCTTTGCTTATCTCGCAAGAAACTTAGTGTGAACCTACAGACAGATAGATAAATCGCAGTGATCGTTGCATATATGTATACGTACTTTTTATTATTTTAGTTTAAAAAAAATGTACATGTGGAGTAAGGGACAAAGTTAAGCCTATTTTAACTCACATACTATATATCTATAATCAGAACATAGTGGTTTAACAATGAAATCGTAGTAATTTATAAGAGTTACTTTCACATTTATCATATCTATATATAAGAACACGTTTATGTACGTTTCATTATTGTTACTAAAACATATGTTTAAAGTTTACTTCCTGAAAATATTTATTAATGTAAAATATGTAAAATATTTGAAAGTGAGTCAACCAGAACGAACACTAGGATTATGGTTGACGATATAGTGTTGGAGCAAGTGAATGAGATTGTATATCTTGGAAGTGCTTTAGCAGCAATGGAAGGTACACCGCTGATGTGGAGAGACGAGTGAGTGCAGGGAATAGGGTGAATGGAGTGTTAGTAGTTAGTTAGTAATGGTAAACTTTTAGGCAGCCGAAATCTAAGTCTGAAGGCACAGCTCGCTGTACATTACGCAGTGCTAATCCCAACGCTAACTTATGACACTTCCATAAGTTAGCGTTGGAATTATTACAGCGTTATATAGCTAGGTATGACAGAGAGAGCATGAAAGTAGAATAAATGCGGTCGAGATGACAGCATTGCGCAAAATTTGTGGCATAACGCTTGCTGACCGCGTTCGTAATGACGACGTAAGAAAAAGAGTTGGTCAGAAAAAGAGTGTCGGTGTTAAGATAAGAAAAGGCATGCTCCGTTAGTTCGGACATGTAGAAAGAATGCAGGACGAAAAAATGACGAAACAGATATACAATGCAAAAGTGGAAGGATGTAGGAGCCGAGGAAGACCGAGACTAACCTACCATGACCAAATTGGTTGTGTTATCAGAAGGTGATGTCAGGAGCCCCAGCAACTGGCGAGTGTGCATGAAAACAGCTATGAATGTTAGAGAAGCGAGTGCAGTATGTAAGGACTTATGGCGCTCGTGTCCCTCTGCTCACCCCGCAAGGGACCTGGCGTAAAGATATACATATGTAACACAAATGTAACGGACCCTTTTATAACTTATCCGACATCACCGTTGGAATTTTAACAAATAATGGCACTTCAATGTAAAACAATCTATAAAGCCAGTATTAAGATAAAACCAAACCATAGACAACGCGTATAAAGAACAAGTTAATCAAGCGAATGTCCTCAAAGTAATGAAGAGGTACATACACCATATCGAGCCATCTACACATGAATGTAACTTACGAGCTTACGATATTGAAAGGCGACTTCGACATACTTTGTAGCTATCTGTCTGGACATCTTGGGAACAATTACAAGTTACGATTATTGTCGCTATTAAACAGGACTGTGGAGTCAATAATGGTATTTTTCCGACTGTGGACATCGAGATAGGTAATCTACCTTTTAAATTACATTCAGGCTAAGATGTTTTTATAGTCATAGATACGTTGTACACGCTCTAGAATGGCAACACGAAAGTAAGGTAATTGCCCACCTCGCATTCAGTTGGGCACGCTCTCGCGTCACGTCTATACGTACTTCGCCACAAAGCGTAAATAAGTTATTTCTGGCAAAAATGCCTTCCTGTGTTTTTAGATGGTCCACAAATTACACGACAACTGTTAAAGACAAGGAAAACGTGTCATTTCATTTGTAAGTACAGTTTTTTTTATTAAAAACATAGTAAATGTATTTAGTTTTTAGCAATATTAAAGCGGGTCGGTAAAACAGTGCTCGCGCCAATGAGCGCTCAGCAGCAATCAATACGTAACTAAAGATGTATATTCATCTCTTTCTAACGACAGGTATTCCCTATCATTTGTCTCTTTTTAGAGCAAAGTGTGATAATAAATAACTGTACGTCGATATAGTAGTACTTGCGCCATTTTAAAATACAAAAATGTTCGTGTATAACGTGTCTACCTTTGATACGTCGCTGCATTCAGGTATTAATACGCACAGGTTATAAAAGCTTTAGCTTTGTAGATGATCACATGAATACTATTGGGATAAAGGCCGATTTTAATTATCTAGGAATTATTAAATCATTACGTTTTATAAAATTCTGGTATAAAATTGTTTAAATTCGACTTTCATTAACTGATATGTATACTTAAATGTTTTATCTAACTAATGTATAAAGTAGATTCAATTTTAACCGACTTCACAAAGGAGATATTTTCAACTTCATAACGGTATTATGAAAAACATGCAGTTTTTTTATTATACAAAAACTGAAGATGTGCCGTGAAGTATTTACGCTTTACTTAGGATTATTCTGATTATTTAGGGGTAACTTTAGATTTTTTTCTATCGGTGAAACTACAACCAATCGTGTTCCTAGATTATGATTTATGGAGTGAATCCTTAAATATCTTATATATGAATTGTATAACCAAAGATATAGTAATAATGATACAGCAAGGGATCGTGCGTGAGCAATACTTCCTATAATGTAAGCGTGCATAGACTACGGTACCCACTTCACATCTGGTGGGTCATATGCTTGTATGCCTCCTGACATTGTTTAAAGAAAGAAGAAACTATTTTATAACCTAAATCTCTAGAAGATATATATATTCAAAATGACTTTAACATAATTATAAAATATCTCAAAAGATGTAGTTATAAATAATATTTCTGCAAGATATCATAATCTCATCAACTTTCAGGGCAATATATTGACTAAATTGTAATGACATTGGTCCGAGTAGATTGTTTTTATGTACTTGCATGGTATAGGGATTTTGTACAAAATAAAGTAACAATGGATACTGTACAAACAAATCAATTTCTTCCCCAAACTACCCTGCTACTACTGACAAAATGTTATGTATCTTGAATGTCTCAAAAATAATCCTAATTTTTGAGATTTCGTGAGTAATCAGTGAGTATCCTCAGATCAGAGAACACTCTATTTTAAAAACATAACATAAGAGTCCGTTTTTCTGTTTATTTTTAAAACTAGCACGTACACTCTTATAGACGAGTTTTATAATCGCTTGTTACAATGTTCGCTGTCTTTACTTCAGAAATAAAACACAAAGTAATATGTCCGTTATTGTTTTTTTGCATTCTCGTCTCCCCATCTGCTATATGACTTGATTTTAATTAGTTAGCCGCTATTTTTGGCTCATACGTTTCTGACACACACGCCATTTTGGCATTTGCTTAACACATGTTATTCCAGAAGTTATTGCCGACTTTGCCATTAAACTAGAAAAATATTCTTCATAATAACTTACTTTTGTAGATCGGCTTGATATGTTATCTCACATTAATATACTTACAAATTACTGAAATTGCGATAGTGTCTTTGTTTAGAACTTTTTTTTCTAAGAAACGTTTTTTTTAAGAAATAAGTCATGTGTGTGATGAATGGTTTCGTATGAGAGAGTAAGTAAGCACATGTTAAGTATATTTTAGCTCCCCATTCCAGGGGGCGTTATTATCTTGCTCCAAAAGTTGATGTTCCAATGTTATGAATATGTTTACATTTCTAGACCTTGTTCTATGCCATTTTATGCGGATAGCTATACGCGTACCAGTAGGTATCTCGGTGGGTACGCGAACAAAAAATTGCGCACCATTTTCTCCCGAATCGCTGAAATAATTGAGCTGATTTTCTTATAATAACTACACTAGACTTATAAGATTTAACTCTGATTAATTTGCGGCTTAATCGGAACAGTAGACTTGTTTTTGAGTTATACATACAAAAATGTATAACATCTAAGAAAATCTCCCTGTCGAGGAACAAAAACAATGATCTAGAACACCGTTCCTATATGAAATCTATATGTTTGTCTGTCGCTTTTTTTAATATTCGAATTTTCACTTCAGATTCGGATTCAGCATAAAAAAGTAGAATATTCAGGAACATCGTTCCTATCTCTTAAGGAACATGGTCAATTGACCGAAATAAAAAATATAAAAAAATAATTGTTATATAATTGACGAGCCAGGTGTTCCTCTGGCAATGCAAGCTTGCGCATTCTCAACTGGTTATACTTTGTTCTCCCAATCATGGTGGGAATACACCACTAAATTCATGTTTTCGGGTTTGTAAATATCGCTTGATCTGTGGTGAAGGAAAACATGTGAGAAAACTCAAAAAATATATTCAAAAGACGTGTGACCTAAGAAAGATCGTATTCTTCAGGGTTGTGGAGGTCTGGTTTAGGTAGCGGGCCCCGCCAATCCTAATGCGCTAGGAAACGGGATAACGCTAACAAGAAAATAAAATGCAAGTACTTCAGCACCTTTCAATTGCCTTGCCATTGCTCTAAATTTGATGTAAATTGATAAAAAATCATGCCAGTAACCGTTCATAGGCTACATTAATAAGTTTACATTAAGGTTGGGCGTATTCTTGTTAGTCGTAGAGCTCGATGGCGTCGTTGCGCGTGTCATTCTAACCGAACACGCAGGTTAAACAACGTCTACCGCAGGCTGTCTATGGATAGGTTTATCTATCTAGAGTTGCTCCGTACTTCTGGGAGCACGTTAAGCCGTCCGTCCCGGCTGTTGTTCTATGGATAGGTTTATCTATCTAGAGTTGCTCCGTACTTCTGGGAGCACGTTAAGCCGTCGGTCCCGGCTGTTGTCGATAGATGATCGTTAAGTCAGTGGCCCTCGGGCGGCTTGAAAACACTAGCCTCCGCCATCCGCATTTGAGCAGCGTGGTGGAGTATGCTCTAAAACCCCTTCGGTTGAAAGGAGACCCATATCCCTGTAGTGGGATGAGTAACGGTTGATGTGGTGGTGGAATTCGTGTTTGCTCTCAACGATTTAGAAAAAGCGTAAGTTTCAAATGGTGATACGGAACTTTTGATCGATTTTTTTATATACTACATTTCCTAAGTAATCCGAACGCTCCATGAATCTAAACAGGACGTTTATAATACGAGTAGTTTGGACATTAGAGACTCTATTAATATCGTAAGAATTTTCACAATCGCACACGTCATAAGCCACAACTTCATAAACATACGTTATTGACTTTAAAATTAACCGTAGAAACTATAAACATAAACCATGATTACGGTTTCTCAAAAGCGTGGAATGAAGAAAGGCACACTGGCTTTCACAAAGAAGTAATAAATAATAACGACGTTCTTTGCAACGAACAAATTGAATCTTTCGAGTGACTGGAAGTGCGAAACAGAGAAAATAAACTAAATAAACAGAAATGGCCAGTGGCGGCCGGCTCGGTGGCTGGTCGCGAGATAATTCCGGCTTTCACACGCGAACGGCTGCTAACTCCTATTTGCGTTTTTCATATTTAAACAACGTTTTATTTGGTGCTAGTACATTTACTACACAATACCGTGTGTTAGGGATAATACCGGATGATGTTAAAAGAGTCAAGAATGAATATTGTTTACAACGAAGCTACGGTTTACTATATTGATAATGTCGAGCATTTGATAACATTAGGTCAACCATAAGTCACACGTTTATACAAAGAGGGTAATATGTGCATTGAGATAATATAGATTGTTAAGAAATTGTGTTGTATTGTTATCTTAAATATTATACGAATATTAATACCGTAGCGTAGCCTATGAGCACAAGTTCGTAGGCTACTGTAAGCTTTACATTCGATTGGTCGTATGCTTGTATCATCACATCACATCTACGAAATTGAAAAGTGGTTTCTAATTATATTTCTGTTTTGTTTAAATAACTATTTTAACGTGTAGCCTATTTTTCAAACAAATGCGTATAGTGGTAGGTAATTTTGGTGTTCCTTGGACTTTGGCTGGCCATCATTTTTATCGACTTATGAAGCAATAAATGAGATATTCTTGACTTACTGTGTACTATACCTATACATGGTCCATAGTATCAGTAGAGGGAACACTTAAACAAATGCCAAATATAAAAAGCAATAATTGTATATGAAATATATGCTACAGAACTTATCATATATTCGTCGGCATGAAATATAACGTGATCGTATATTTCCAAAGCTTCTGGTATCTGGTATTCGATACGCTAAATCACAATAAGGTAGTATAAACCAGCGAGAGACGCATCGTCGTGCACATTATCGCAAACCTGCTCTGCCAGAGTTGGTAAATAATTGTCGGTGGTGTACATTACTCAGACAGACCCCCAGCGAGTGGGCGGTGGATGGTAAATAAGGCGCTTGCTAATAGGACTGGATTAGCTGGACCGAGGATACCTTGATATATTGTTTGCCTTACATTCCAATTGATATCTACATAGCAACGAGTATTAATTATATTCAATATGAATATTTAATAGTTTTCAGTATTATATTTATTGCCTAAAATAAACGTAAGTACATACATATCTCGCTGGTCTCCCATTAGCGTAGGAAAGACTATAGAACGCCAGATGCACCGATCCAAACATAGCACTTTCGCTTCGTTCACCTGCATCAACCTCATCATGCAAGCTCTTCGGTTTTGGGTACTTTCGATTTGTATCTTTTTTAGCACATCAGCAATTTGATCTATATGTGTGCGTTTAGGGCGACTCCTTCCGCCATCTCCATTCACTCTTACTCGATACACTTCTTTCGTAACTCTTTTGTCATTCATACTTTCTAAATGTCCAAATTATCTCAGCCTTGACACTCTGTTTCAATTTTTGTCACTACATCATCTTTCATTCCACATAGTTCTCGTATCGTGATATTTCTTTATATACCATATACATACAAGTTTTATTTTATAATAGTATTTTATTGACGTAAGAAAGGTCTGACTTTCCCTCTAGGTTGTGGAGGCCTGAGAACAGTCGCTCAATGTCAAAATCAGTATCTTTATCGAAACCTTAAGCTTAGATAGCGGACCTCACCAATTCTAACTGATAAGGAAACGGGATAACGATAGGAAAAAGTATTTTATTAAGCGAACCAGATGTTCTATACTCTGTGTGAGTTTACAAACATATCATCAATGTATGCCTATACACGCTAAAGAAGTTCCTATTATCATACTGTTTGGCCTAGGCATACATACGGTGTCAGCAAGTTTTCCATCTGTATGAAGGTATCATCCAGAAGCACAATAACAGTCTTCGATTTCTGTCTGAAAAGTCTCTAACTTTGTATTACGGAGATCCGGGCTCAAAGAGATCAAAATGAAGCGGTATCTTTTCTTCATTAAGTGCTTTAAGCTGGCTGTGAATAGCGTCAAAGCGAGTATATTCTCGTTATTTACTCTGTATTAAGCAAACATTAAATAAATTAATGTACAGCAAACAACATTAGAAAACAACGTAGGCGTTGCCGGCGCTGTGTGGGCTCGCCTTACCAGCGTAGAGTAAAACAAAAGCACACGACCTAATAATATAGAAGTACTCTCGAACGTTAATGTTATGGTCCACTATAAATATTGTCTCAAATAATAAATAATGGGTTCTATCGAAAACATCCCAATCTTAAGACGTATTGTAAAATTGTGACCATAGCAATGTGGAGCTTTGAAATAAATTCGAGAATTCCTGCATTTATAAACTACCAATCGGGTACATTGAAGTAACAATTTAATTACCGATACCAATCCAGGTCTAGGTACTCGTGAAATTTCGCTGTCTCAAATATTATTTTAAGAAATCTTTCAAAATTTGTAACTGGGCCGTCAATACCTCAGTCTTTGCTACAGGAATACAGGAAATAGTATCATTTACCGTAATCATATTTACCGTGGTCTCCGTTTGCATCAAGCCGGCAGGTATGCGCCTCTTCCCAATATTTACGCAGGCCGAGCCTTTCTCACGGGCACCCGCCGCGTACCCGATCAGTAAAAGTCAATATAGTCGAAACATACATGTTTATTGTAGCAATTTCTCAAAGTAGGTGATGAACGATGGTAGAACTTAAGTTTCTCACGATCCACGTCCAAATGCTAAATACGAGATTGAAATACTTTGCGGTTAAGTCTGTAACGTCATCGCGCTGCGTCAAGATATAATTTTAGAACAGCAGTGCTTGAGATGGGAGTGAACTCGCAATTCGGGTCAACGAATGAGACTTGCACATGTATCTCAGCCCTAAAACTAAAATAGAATTCGATGTCTGCTCCGGGTACTGGGTGCTGAGACTGCTTGATCTTGACTAATCTGAACATGTTTTTGTAATAGCAACGAGACATTGTGAAATGAGTTCACTGTATATGAGCCAATTTCTTATGTCATCTGTATAGGAAATAATTCAACACTTGTGTGTAATGGTTTCAGTATTCATGTATGTATGTATGTTTGTGAGTTCCTTTATTTGTATAGATATATAAAAACAATTTGGAATATAACGTACATTTACATTATGCAGACTGAAGAAAATGTTCTTAACCTTTCGTGTGGAGTAACAAAGTAGACATTTTATTTTAAAAGATAATCTCAAAAATAAATTACTTAAAGCTATATTTTAATTAAAAAATAATGTAGAACGTAATCAACTCATTTTGATCTTAATTTTTATTCATATCCTGTTAACGCGTGCAGAAAATCGATGAAAACATTACCAACAGCACCAAAGAGAAATCGACCACAGGAGAAAATCGTATTAAGGACTTCGACGTGCCATCTCTAACTTATCTGAAAGAGTATGCTATTGTCCTTACCTTAAGAGCCGTTACATGTTGACCTTGCCCTTTCTGTACCTATGTATATATTTATGTCCATTCCATTCCATGTCCATAAGTATAGGAACATTGATTGATCAAACTGGAGGATTTTGTAAAATATAATAAAAAAATTACTTATTTAAAAAAAAATAGACTCCAGCAGCAAATATTACGATGGTTATAAGAAACAGATATTGGATATGTATTAAATTTTATGATAATCTCTAAGGGCCAATAAAAGAGTTACTTCATCTTTAGAAAGCGCTTAAGATGATGGTTGTGTGACCGCGTTTTCTATCATTAATGACTACTAAAAGTGTAAAAATTTTGATATATAATAAATAATTGACGATCTCATAACCCTATTTTATTATAAAATTATTTATTGAAATGATATTGTAATGTTATTAGCATTATTAGAGGTTATTTATGTGTAATAAGATAAAACTGTCATAATGACATTATATTTGTACGCCTCCACGAATACGGACTATAATTAAGCTAAATATCTGTATATATATAAACATATAACGTACTTACACTGTATTCATATCATATCAAATAATAATAATTTGTGAATTGACAGAAAACTCTAAAAAAAATGTCGGTCAAGACCGAACTGAAGCCCAGCATAGACCAGAATGACTCAAATTGTCGTTGTTATGAGACATTTGGCCTTGAGCTAGCAACATTGTCACATGCAGGAAGTGGCAATTGACTGAATGAGTCGGCGGCCGCTGATCTAAATCGTTCAATGGACGAACGATCACATGTGAACTAGGTCACTGTGCTAAGTCAACGAACTCAGCGACAAGAAAGATGGGGCGATGATATTGATGTTCGAGGGTTGTTTTGACATGAGAATGTGTTTGCTTTTATCTAAGACTTAGATAAAACTGGTATAACTCTAACAAACTCTTGGTATATATGCCATTGGATACAAAGATCAATCCTAAGGTATTAGGAACCGGGAGAACGCTAGAAAAAAGGCTATTATATGCAGTGAGCATATCTAAGTAAAATTAAGCATTCAGCTGCTAGTCTGCGTCTAAGTATTGAGTACTAACGGCCAACTCCTGCTTCACACAGGTACTAGAGCACATTATACTACTATGTTTATGTACATTATGTTTTTACTGTCGTTCTCCCAAAAAGCTCCCAGGCGACTTGACTTTTTCCGACATTTTCAACAACTATCGTCATATTTCAACCGATTTACACAAAATCCTAATAAAGTATAAACACTTAACCCTTCCTCTAGAATCACTCTGTCTATTGGTGAAAACCGTATGAAAATTTGTTCAGTAGTTTTTGAGTTCATCGGGAACGGACAGACGCGGCCTGGGACTTTGTTTTATACTCGTAATATGTAGTGATGAAGTTTTTAATATAATATTTCTAATTACCTAAAACTCTAACTTAACTGAAGTTGTATGAAAACATACTCGTAGCTATATCGACTGGACTGGTTCATACTTTCTTCAAAACGAAAAATTTTAGAGCCGGCTGACGAATGAACATATAATTACACACTTATATCCCCATTTTTCGGATACAAGTCGCCCTTCAATTGAAAGTTTAGAGCATACTCCACACTACGGTGCTCAAATGCACATTGGCGGAAGCCAGTGTTTTACAGCCGCCCAAAAGTGGCTGACTTAATCAGCTCACGACTGTCTATCCAACAACGACAGCAGAGACTGACGGATAAACGTTCCTGAAACGAAATGAAAGAAGTCGAGAAGACAAACTCATCTATACACAGGCTGCACTCGACGCTGTTTAACTCCAGAAAATTAATAAATAAATCTAACGGCTCCGAATTTGGAAAATGTCATAAGGCTACGATGATCAAATTCTATAACAGCAGCTACATTCCACAGGTAAACTGAGAACAAATTATTTCCATGCAACCGTGCAAAAATTGTTCGATCTTTAGTTTCTTAAGTGCCTGCATAGTTGTCATTCCTAGATATAGACAGTGGACTACTGGGGTCGTCGATACCCTCTAAAAAGACAGTAAGGCGTATTAAGATAGCATGTACCACTACATTCGTGTTTACGGGAATATGTACATATTTGTATTTATCACTTGCTCGGCGGTGAAGGAAGACCCGTTCGTCTAAGAAATTATATTTCGAAAGACGTGTGACGTTGGACCTTCGTGTTTCTGGAGGTCTGACGGCAGTCATCAAAAATCAGCATAGCGGCCCCCGCTAATCCTAATACCGGGCAGGACCGGAAACGGGATAACCCTAAGATGATGAAGACATGATACTTGCGGCAGCATTTTGACCAAAATATTATTGACCTGATGTTATAAAATAAGTTAACTAACGAGATTATTAATAAGTTAACCGTAACAATGCATACATTCATATTATTCTCCACCTAAAAGAAGCAATCAAAAATTTGGACATGTCGTTAATTAATACGAAGAAAAAAGAAATGGTGATGAGACTCTTCGGACATCATAAATTACCGCTAAAGAGACCTCCAACATTCCACCATTTTAACGTCTTGCCATTTACGAACGCAATGATTCCAGATTCGAAACAAAAATTTTATTACCATGAGATACCATCAATCATTTCTACAATATGATGACTTCTCTGCCAATTAGCGGATGTTTGGTGCTGGGCCCAATATAACCAGAGCCTTATAAGGCACCCCATATATGGAGAAATTTAAACTGATTGCTTGGTAACGCGACTGAACAATACGTGGATCCCGCGAGCACAGGCGGCTCAGTATTAACCCTGAAGCGATTTCTGTTTCTAATTGGTACCTAAATTGGAATTCGATGTCCAACCCTTTGATATTGCTTTGCATAGATATTCCTAGTTTCCTAATATAGGACATCAGGTAGGCATATGTTTAGTTAATTCTCGAGGAACTCAAAGGTTGCGTAATAATCAGGTCAAATGCATTAGTTACGTGTTATCAGAAGCTTTACATCCCCTCTAACATTTCTATGTTACAAGAAGATTTTTACTGATATACGCGAGGCCAGGTGTATGAGTATTTGAGTATTGATTCAGAGAGATAAGGCATGTCGAGATTTGCTATTACTCACTGCTCGACTGGAAAATCCGTATTATAAATCAGGATTGTCTATTGTTTTGACGTATTTTACGATAGCCAAAAACCATAGGAGCGAGAAAGCGGTAGCGATCTGAGACAGGTTTTTTTATAACATACGTGTTTGTATAATCTGTCACACGAAAAGCGATGGCACCGCACTCGATCGCGTCTGCTTTATGTGTGACAGGTTACAAACTAATACGAATGTTACAAAAAATCCCATCCCGGATGGCTGCCACTTTCCCATTTTTCCCACCCCTGTGGGTTAAGGCATTTAAGGTGGTGTTATGGTTTATAGTGACACACACACAGGGTACAAACATAATTATTGCTAAAAAACAATCACGTCGTGGCTAACTAACGTAAGGGAAGCAAAGAAAAACCTTTACAACTACATAGAAATGGTTGACATTTTACATCACATATCTTTAATGAAGTTTCCCATTTTCATCATAACACACGATGGTACCATACGATTAATGAATTGTCGTGTGCACCATACCCTAAATACCAATATTAGTATGGTATACCAATTAAAAATAGTTAATATTTGATTTTAAGAGGTGTAGCCTAACCTAAGTGCGCTCTGGTTTTCCGTCTGGATTGTGGTGTTTGACAGCAGTGGTTTGATATCAAAATCGTCATCAAATCCTTAGACTTCATTCTTCTTTCGTAGCGGACCTCGCCAATACTAATAAATTAGAAACGGGTTCAATTTGAATGCAAAGAAAACAACGATAATGGTATTTGAAAGAGAAGAAACCAGAACCAATGTAAGGATTAGGTACGGTTGATGATGAAGTGTTGGAACAAGTGGATGAGATTGTATATCTTGGATGCGCTTTCAGCAGGGATGGAAGGTACACCGCAGATATGAAAAGACGAGTGAGTGCTGGGAATAGTGTGAATGGAGCGTTGGGAAAGCTTCTTGACAGTAAAAACTTGAGCCAGAAAGCACAGCTTGCTATACACAATGCAGTGCTGGTCCCAACGCTTACTTATACGCGGTCGAAATGCGAGCATTGCGCAAAATTTGTGGCGTAACGCTTGTAGACCGTATTCGCAATAATGATGTTAGAAACAGAGTTGGTCTGAAAGAAGGCGTCTCGGTGTGAAAATAAGAAGAGGCATGCTCCGTTGGGTCGGACGTGTAGAATGAATGCAGGATGAAAGAATTACAAAGCAGATATACAATGCAAAAGTGGAAGGATGTAGGAGCCAAGGAAGGCCAAGACTTACCTACCATGACCAAATTGGTCGTGTTCTATCAGAAGGTGATGTCAGGAGTCCTAGAAACCGGCGAGCGTGCATGACAAGAACAATTAATGTTAAAGAAGCGAGTGAGGTATGTAAGGATCGAGTCACGTGGCGCTCGGTTCTCTCTGCCTACCCCGCAAGGGATTTGGCGTGAAGTTATAGATAGATAGATAGAAAACGGGATAACGCTAGGAAGAAGGTTCCAAGGTTCCATTACATTCATCGACTTAGTAAAACCGGCTGAAAACATCGTTACATCTTATCAACAGTACCGTAAGCACATAAGAACACCTGGCGAGTTACCTTTATTTTCTCACAATATTGAAACGGCGCGTTCTTCAATAATTTCTACAGTTACCTCAAAATTTAAGCGGCCACACATCAAAAATGTTTTCGGTGTTTACGAAATCTCCCGCGTGGCGTGTCCATCACGTCTTGAATTACCATGACAATGGCAGGTACAATCTTTTACCATACCCTTGACAATGGTGAACTATTCCACTATATTTTGATCTTTATCACTGGCACGATAAGGTCGTCGGTAAACACAAGCGTGCTACGTTTACAAGACATTAACATTGCTGGTGCCATCCTCTATAATTTATGGAAATGACCGCTAACAAAAACACATGACAAAGGTGTCTACTCAAAATTAAGTAGATGGGTCGTCGTGTTCCCTATTGTCTAACCGATGTTCCCTTTGGTTCGTAATCATAAATATCATTGGCTGACCCTGTTTGTATTGTTCCGATATGTCATAGATTGTCTATACAAATGTCGGCCACCTCCGAATCGTTATTACTGAAATTAGAGGGACCATATGTTTGTACTAGAAATGTGGATCTATTCCTAAAAAATAATGACACTTTCTTCTTTTATTTAGGTTAATACATTTTATAATTCTATATTGTTTTATTTATTCGTCTAATTAAGATCCAAATGTAATTAGAGAACGATCATCTTTATAGCCAAAGTCACGTGGTGAAGTTAACCAATTAGCCGAATTACAAGCTCTACCGCGTAAACCTACTGCAATGAAGTCAAACACTCACACGCAGGTGTGAGCACAACAATCCTCTAGGGAGTTGTTATTGGGCTGCTGTTTTCTGAGAGGTGGAAGTACTTCCACAGACGGGCTGTTTTGATGCGCTCTATCTCTCTTAAAACATCAAGACCAAGACAAACACACACGTTCATGCACACAAATGTTTGTCTTGTCTGGGAATCGAACCCACGAGTGTTGGTGTCAAAGTCGCGTAATTCACGACTGTGCCACCGAGGTCATCTAAATTTTAATAAATGCATTTTTTAGTTTCTCTGGATTTAGACCCCCAATGTCAAATTCCTGTAGGACATGCCTTTAGTTAAAAAAAGTTATTAGGCCCGTGGATATCATGAAAGCTTTACGATATCCTTGTCGTACATTTACGAGTAAATGTAATGAAACATTCTTTCATTCTATTCTACTGTTGTTTAACCATACAACAAACGAGCGGCACATTTCAAAGGCAATCTCGTAAACGATTCAAAAATGAAATCTCGTTCAATTATCACACAATTCTTTAATTAAGGGAGTGTTAACCGTCATTACGTGTTCTTGGAAGTTATTGTGAGTCAAATAATTACATTATTTTTCTCATTCGATATGCATCTACGGATCCATATTCAGTAGTCCATATAGGGACTCGACGGACAAATGTTAAGCCGAGAACATAATTTGCTCTAAACATTATCGGAATGTACGACAGTATAGATAGCCTGGTGCATATTATCCATCCGATAGAAGGCTTTCGGCATTCTTTTCTGGTGGACCCAGAGATAAGCGATAAAAAGAAATTCTGACGTCTGATTAGAGAATTATTGCCAATGACAAAGCCACACAATAGCTTCTATAACCCATAAGAGTTATTTTTAAAAGATAAATTGCTGCATTAATTTTCCATAGATAAATCTGTGCAACATTAACAGTAATTTATCTTTTTATGTCATTGACACAGTCATAAAATGTCACACGAATATATGTAAATCAATTACATATACATATACAAAAGTCAATAGGCATGTAGGAAATATCATTACTGGAGAACAATTTGGCTGATATTTGTTGTCATAATTCTCAGCACAAACATATTTTTTTTTAATCTTCCGGAATGATCAAAAGTTTAAATAATATTTTTGCAATAAATCTTATTAAAAACAAAAGTGGCGTTGACTTTAGTAGTTCTTCTGCCACATGGTTTAAACCGATATACATGTATTTCGAAACAGAATGGAAATTAAATGAATTCCAGAATAGAATTCATAGCGATATTTCAGGCTGTTAAATAATATTTTTGCAATAAATCTTATTAAAAACAAAAGTGGCGTTCACTTTAGTAGTTCGTCTGTCACATGGTTTGTACCAATATACATGTATTTCGAAACAGAATAGAAATTAAATAAATTCCAGAATAGAATTGATAGTAATATTTCAGGCTGTTAAATAATATTTTTGCAATAAATCTGATTAAAAACAAAAGTGGCGTTCACTTTAATAGTTCTTCTGCCACATGGTTTGTACCAATATACATGTATTTCGAAACAGAATAAAAATTAAATGAATTCCAAAATAGAATTGATAGCGATATTTCAGGCTGTTAAATAATATTTTTGCAATAAATCTTATTAAAAACAAAAGTGGCGTTCACTTTAGTAGTTCTTCTGTCACATGGTTTGAACCAATTTACATATTTCGAAACAGAATGGAAATTAAATGAATTCCAGAATAGAATTGATAGCGATATTTCAGGCATTCCAGAATAGAATTGATAGCGATATTTCAGGCTGTTGGTGACCATATTTTATGTGCATACAAAGTCAAAAGTTCATCAATTTGGTGTGATAAAAACATTAAATTGATTTCAGTTCTTGGTTTATTGCACCTTTCGAGGCTGATCGCTTACAACAAACATTATTAGTTCTCGTAAAAAATCGAGCTCCAAAGCAAAACCGTATAAAGTGGTAGATGAAGACAAGAAAGAACATAGACAGACTTTTCTTGTTTATATTCTCAACCACTTGTATGATCTCGACGTATAAGCTATCCTTGGATTAATATATCTTCTTCTTCTATATATACAAAAGCAGAAACTTACTGGTTTACTGATAAATTCACAGAATAATAGAAACACTCATCCACTAACATGGAAATATAGGTGAAAAATTATATAAAAGTTCGTAATTATTGAAGTCAGAAATGAACAATAAGTTTACAAATGAATAAAAATATGTTTGTAAACTTATTCTAGGTTCAAAACGAAAGTTTATAGCAGTACCTACTCTCCATTGTAAACCCAAAGGGGAGTAAAAAAGAGGGGCTAACAAATAAAATAATGTTGACCGTTAAACCACATAAGTCGTCGAATGAATCCTTGGTGTTTCTATGGCAATTAGTATCAATAACATAGTATCGTGACTGACAGACAATGCACAATCCAAATCGAATATAGAACTGTATATAGAAAATAAAGAGATTTAATATCCATCACTCAGGATGCACTAAAAAAATTCTTGGTAATAACCACGAAGACACATTTGTAATCGCCGGTACTACTTAATATTGTAATTGAGTGGTTATTGTAATTGTTCGATGGGTTGCATTATCTTCGTATTGTTCTTAGTTTCGTTCCATAGATTAAGAATGTTTTATATTTTCAATCTTAAATTCAAGTGTGTGTAAAAGTTGGTACTCACTTGTAATGGCATGCATAAAAGAGTTCAATTATTTTTTAAATCTTCTTGTAATGCAAACGCAAAATTTTATAAATTGACGATTGATTAGTCACAAATAAATTATTTTTTTTACCGATCCTTGAGTACAATTTATAATAAATACGCTAATAGTCATCTATAGGACAGCAGAATTGAATGTAAGTATATACACCTTAATGCGCCCGGCGTTGCTTTGTCAGATAGCGCGCGGCGACTCACTAATTGGCTACGATTTATTGCGCACGCGCATCGCACTCCCTTAGCTGCCACCTCTGTTTTATTTAAGCTCATTTAAATTTGAAATTGATATAAAATTCTGCTGATTATTTTTATCGCAAGCATCTGATTAGTTGTTTATAGCCGTTGAAAAAGAAACGTGGCTGTTTTGTCTGTCGTAAGATGTCTACTTAGATTTTTAGCAGCCTCTATATTGCGACTCCGTATTTAGAGTGCATAAGTTTTAACTACGGCTCACCTAATGTAAAGCGCCATCCCTGCTGACAACATTGCAACTCCTTAGGAACTTACTCACTCTCACCTCACTCACTCGCTAGAACACAACAACCCTTCAGGGAGTTGTTATTTGGCTGCGGTTGAGAATATCTATACCGAGACAAACAGATATGTTCATACACACAAATGTTTGTCCTGTTCGAGAATCGAACCTACGAGCATTGGTGACAATTACAATTGCTACTCCGCCACCGAGCTCGTCAAAATCAGAAGGTATGCTTATTTGGCTCCCGAGGTAGTATATACAAATTACATTTTTATAGTTTCGTATGATTGTACGAAAGAAAAAGAATTCGATCTCACAATCCATCTCTCTCGCCTATAAAATGATATAATTAAAAAACCTACATATCATGTTGACCTACATACACAGTCCTAGTTATAACAATATGTAATTTATAACTACTTAAGAACAAGTTTTTATCACGTACTAAAATTTGTAATGGCACACCTCTTGGGTGGGATCTCGTAGTCCACAACAGTGAATGAACTGTGGTGTTTTTCGACTCCTTAAAACCATGCAAGCAAATTATCTATGGAGACCCAATGACGCGATTTTGCATAGTAAATACGAATCACGGCCACGAGTTGAGGGGTAAAGAAGAACGCAAAGCTCTTATTGACTAGTTCACCGGTCAATATCGATAAGCCTTCATGCGCATTTTAGAGGTTTATTTGTTTGTGATTAAAACAAACCAAACGAACCAAACGTCAAAGGGTTTACTAAAAGCTATTGAAGAGATCCACTACCTATCTCCTGGTTAAATCGTCACATCAGCTCGATGAAAGTAAATCATTGTATTATAATCGGTATCACAAACATACACCAAGTTTCAAATAGATATCGTTAAACTCCACTTCCAAGATTTGTTTACTTTTTATGGTATCCAGCCGAAAATTGTTTGGCCGATTATCAATTGCCAACCAACGTTTCGCCTATTTTTCACTTTGACAACTAACGATTATCAAATTTCTGTATGACAACGTTTCATTTGGTATGAATTATTGTTAAGCTGATTATTCTAATGACACTAAACGTTTGGGGCATTTATCATTTGTCAAATCTTTCAAACAAATAAAAAATTTGTAATAAGTATGGCAACAGAAATCTCAGTTGGTTAGGTTAGAGTACGAGTATGACAAACAACGCAAAACGAAGAGCCAGAAGCAAACCGTTGCCATTTTGAATAGTGTCATTATAAAAAGCAAACATACAGTTCGCAACTGTGAGGTTGGAAAATAAAACAAAATTATACGAAAAGATGGCAAATGATTATTCCACTAAATAAAATTCTTCGAAACGTTAGTTAGCAAGTGATAATCGGCCGAACAATTTACGTAAAGGCAGAGAACCATATATATATATGTATCGATACATCGTTGATATTTTGTCTTACACAAAAAATGACGATTGTAGCAATTTTTTATTGTAACTAAATTAGTCGAAATTATTTTTGTATGATTGACAGGGATAATGGAATATTTCATCCCATTCGAAAATTACGTCAGGAAATCATAGTCTTGTATCCACCTACAAATAACATTTTTCACACAATACTACCAAATCATCACGATTCAGCATCAATGACCCTTCCGTCGTACTCTAGTCGCGTATTGTGTATCGGCTTATACCACGGTTTCGACTATCGTCACTTTACGAAACTTGTTCGCCCACGTCCGAATTTCGAATCGACTTCGCTATCGAAAAATAGAAAGCCATCAATTATAAGGGCCGCTTTCCCGTTGTATCTAGGTTAATGTAACCTGGAATCGGTAGTGCTATCAATACCTATTGCTGGAACGGTTACGAACCGCGAATGTTATCAATGTTGCAACATTTACAAATCGCTACATTCTTCAGCGATATTACCGAGCTAAAAATTTGATAGAATAGGTATGTTTTTATTTTCACTACATACTTGCGAACATATCTCAAATTTTAATATGTAAACAACTTTGTGTATAACAAGGCAGTCTAATGGAATCTTTTGAAATAAAAACCTTGAGCAATGAAGCTTTATAAAAATTCATGCCAATTTTGTAAGGGTTCCTAAACTTATAACTACAAGTATAGGACTGAATAAATTAGATACTGTTACGCAACAGTAACAGATCAGACATAAAAGCATAAGGCCCACTTGATGTAAAGTAGCTACCGTAGCCTATGAACGCCAGGCTTACCAGAGGGTACTTCTTCTGTCTCGCTGTGTTCTGGTTTGAAAAGTGAGATATGGCAGAGAAATTACTGGGTACTGTGACGAAACATCCTTAGGTCACAAGATTGGCAGCGCGCGAGTTTCATATAAAAAATTCAATAAATTAGTCTTATTGAAAACTTTTCAAGTGAATTAAAATGACGCTTGTCTGTTACAATGCCAAATGATGTTTTGACACTGCTTGGCGCTTCTAGTAATTCTTAAATCATCGCGTTTCGCCAGGATATAAACATTACAGGGCGTGGGCCACAAAAAATGTGTTTGATGTTGTTGCAACAGCATCTTGCAACGAACATTTTACCTCTCCACTGAGTGATCCACTGTACTCACCCGATATACATCCTCAGTTCCCGTACATTGTCGTAAACATCTTGGCCTTATTTCATTCAGGTCAGTCAAATGACGAAATGAGAGCTACATAATGACTAGTTGATGAAACAATAGCAAGTTGCTAAAGGTATCCCTTTCACGTTACGATTAAGTTGGAAGTAAATTAACATTAATAATGTGCAGACAACAAAATATTATTTGAGGTTTATATGCAACTTTAAAAAAATGACGTGATTCAATTTTTGGAGGAGAACATTGTGTTGCGAGTGGGTATAGTCATCAGAGAGTATTTGCTACTGTAGTATCAGAGAAACGCGTGATCCATCCTCCTTATGTTGAAAAATCTATAAGTACCACGACAACAGCTTCACATCAGGTGACACGTAATGTTTATTAGCAAGCCGACAATGTAACACAAAAATATGAATGGAATATTAATGTCAAAATTAAGCGAAATCACGAGCGAATTATAATATAAATTGGTTATTTGTGATAGGTGCGTGATAATATGATATATTAACTGTCACATGACAAAGAAACCAAATTGCATAATTCAAAATACAGGACGCGTCCTAAGGTACACGTATTAGATATTTGCATACAATACTTGCCATAAGGGGTGAATTTTGGCTGAGGCTATAATAACATGTCGTCATGTGGTGACGTCACGGATGAGTCAGTTTTCACAATAAAATTGTTTACACAACGCATGTGAGTGCTACGAAGATTGAGGAGAACCTGTACTCGTAAGCAAATTTCCAGACGTATTTAATAAATATTGTGAGTGATTATTATAAAAATTATTTGTTATTAATAACCATATCGTTTGTAATAATAACATTATATACAACATTATTGGTTGTATTAACATCAAGGCTCGTAGTTTCAATTCCCACACGGGACAAACATTAGTGTGTCATACATGTTTGTCTTGGTCTAGGTTTAAAAGAACTAGGGCGTATCAAACTAGAGCGAGTGGAAATTTTTTCCCTCTTCGCCAGAAAATTACAGCCAAATAATATCTGCAGTTAGTGTGCTCCTGTGAGCGACTGAGCTTACCTTAAACTTCAAAGGAGATATAGTAGACCAACACAATGGAATATGTGGGATGGAATTGCACACAATTCTCAGATAAATAATAGAAAGTTTTACCATCAGTGACTTAACCACAAATCAATTTAAAATTGAGTGAACTCATGTAGAGATTCCATTGAAAGCTTTTACATAGAATTTAAACACCCTTTCAATAAAAATACATGTATAAAAAGTGTCATATTCACGTTTATTTTAAATGATATTCGATTTAGTTTACTTCTTCCTAGCGTTATCCCGTTTCCTCATCTCTTAAGATTGGCGGAGTCCGCTACCTAAGCCTAAGGATTTGGTAAAGATACTGATTATGAAATTAAGCGACTGCAGACCTCCACAACCTAGAGGGAAAACCAGACATTTCTTTAGTTAGGTCCCAAATCTTTCGAAATGTAATTGCTTGGACGTGTGGGTTTCCTCACGATGATGTTTTTATTCACCGCTGAGCAAGCCATCATTTTTTTTCGAATTTGTACGTAAATTTGACAAAAATACGCAAGTAAATAATAAGTACACGCTTCCTCCAGGATTCGAACCAGGGACTGTCGAATAATATACTAGTTCTTTCTCCACTGGACTATCATTGTTCTTTTGATATTTTATTTAGTAACAAAACTTCTGAACCCATATCTGTCATTCTCCATTACGTCAATATGAATGTCAAATGAAGTAGAGTCAAACAAAGTGACCCGATCTTCCAATTTGGTATACACGGAACCAATCCAATATAAATCTAATATAATAAGTGTATGCTTATCAGATGCAAAGCCCCAATAAGGTCTGGATGGCATTGGTCGAAAATGGCAGGCAGCTACTATATATTACATTTGGCACGCATTACTAGGTATATTGGTAGAATGCTAGTACAAAACGGGAGTTATATTTAGAATTGATACTTATTTATGAACATAATATATATGAATGAATCTATCCATTCTGATGCCGATTTGTGCACTTATGTAAGTAAAATATTTCATTTTTGACTTAACCTTTAAATGTCAGACTGGTATTTGGGGACAATGCCCTGTAATACACTCTAACATTAGGGTTACGAATTTTTATATTATTGTTATGTAGCGGACTGTAATGCCCACCTCATGTAATGAATAACACAGTTCTAACACGAGGAGTTGACCATAATGACTTATTTACGCATTTATCCTGGCTGTATTCGGAAAATTGGTTTTCGGTTAAGGATAGTCAGTTTCAGTTCATACATCTATGCTCTTAAAAATAGTACGGAACATCTCAGATTGCCTTGAAACTATAACATATGAATAAAGTGTGAATTTCAGAACAATTACCTTTCCAAAAATAGGAAGGTAAAAAGCATCTCTATACTTCATAATGACCACATGACAGCAACAGAAAGTTCATCTTTCGGCTACGGAACTCTAACCAATGAATTTTACTATTTATAAATTTCTTCCAGTGATTCGTCATTAATGAGCACGGCATCTGCAGAATGATTCAACTCTGACACATCCCCAAAATGCATGCCATTACTCTAACCAATGAATTTTACTATTTATAATTTTCTTCCAGTGATTCGTCATTAATGAGCACGGCGTCTGCAGAATGATTCAACTCTGACACATCCCCAAAATGCATGCCATTAAAGACTACTCTCAAATAAGTACTAAGTACTTCATACGAAGCCCATAAACATTCGTCATCCATGTCCATCACTCATCAAAGTTTATAGAAAAATGTTAATAATGTGAATAAAATTCCACTTAGGAGTAATTTGTATGAGTAAACACTTGCATTTAACCAAATATGATTAATAGCGATCGATGTATATCGACGAGCTCGGTAGTGGAATGCCTAGCGAATGGCTACTTTGGTCCCAAGTCTCGTGGGTTCGAGTCCCACACAAGGCAAATATTTGAGTGCGTGAATATGTCTGTTTGTCATGGTCTGGGTGTTTTCTATGTACATGTGTTTATCTGTTGTCTAGTACCTATAGCACAAGTTTTGCGTGGTTTGGGACTAGATGGCGCTGTGTAATTTGTCCAACAATGTTTATTTATTGTCTATGTATTTTATTAACTAACTTTCCGGGTTGCTGTCTCATACGCGGAAAATTTCGCAAGAATCGATTAATCAACAAAAACAACTAATCCCCGATAAAGAATATAGCCTAAATATTGACTCAGACACTTAAGCTATCATCGTGTATAATTTCATCAAAGTCCAGTCAATATTTTTTTTAAAAAAAGGCCAAGAAATTTTAATAATGTAAACTAATATTAGAAAGAGAAATGATTTGTTTTTTTTTTACTTAATATAAGTTATGATAAATCGGTTTATAAAATTATTCACATATAGAAACCTATATCATCAGCGAATAACATAGGCTATAATTTGTTTTCGAAAAATTAGAGATGCCTACGAAAATTGCTATAATGTAAGAAAATGTATCAAAAATTTGTCTGCGAAAGTATTGAAACAATTGACAAATATATAAAATAATATAGTACATGTACGATGTCGAGGATATACGTCTACTGGCAACATTATTTAACAGCAAAACCTTGCTAACTTTTTATTCTGTACCTTGGTTTTTAAATGGTTTTCCCGAAATAATATCAATCAAATTTTAAAAGTAATTTCATTAATAAACTAGTAGTAGAATTCCGTACTCAAAATAGAGAAAAATGACACAATCATTGTCCACGTTGTCCACACCTCTCACCGGAATGCTCCAATGTTATTTGAATTGTAAATCGGAAGATATACATATTGTCAGTAGTGAAGACTGCCGACCTTCGACCCACAACTCTTGTATCAAACCAAGCAGTAGTAGTATGCCTTACGCTCAATTGCACCTTAAGAATAATTTTGAACTTTATGAGCCTTGAAATAAATGTCAATAAATATAAATTGCTGCGCGTATTCATCTGGTATACTGATGTTAATCGCCTTCTCTTTAAGGTCGTTTTAATGTAGCCGCCGGTGTACCTTTGTTTTGATGTCATATAAATAGCTGATTATGACTTCCATTAGCCATATATCTTGCAGACGAAAGTTTATGAAAATTCTTGTCAGTTCCGTGTCGTAAATGTTCGTATATGTACAGCTATTTCATCCGCTCTATTTACGAGTTATTTGTCATGATTATGCAACAAGGTAGCGTTATTTTTAACCTTGTTAGATGGAACGAAGACCTCAAAAAAGCGGCTGCCATTGGTTGAAAGTGTTGGACTGGGACGATCGCATATGGTGGAAATCATTTGGTATGTATGTCTATCAGTGTGTGGATATAGACTGCTGATTTTTTTTATACTATGTTAGGAGGCATATAAGAATACAGCCCACCTGATGTAAAGCGGTTACCGTAACATATAAACGCCTGCAATACATTAAGTATCACTCGCGCGATGCCGCCTTTGCTGCTGACACAGTAACTCCTTTGGAGCTTACTGGTGACCTCACTCACACGCAGAAACACAACAACCCTCCAGAGAGATGTAATTTGGCTGTAGTTTCCTGTGAGGTGGAGAGTCTTCTCCAGACGGCCTGCTTTGATGCGCCCTATTTCTCTTAATAACACCTATACCAAGACAAACAGACATGTTCATGCCTACATACGTTTGTTCTAATGGGAATCGAACCCACGAGCGTTGGTGTCAAAGTCGTGTCATTCACCATTGCGCCACCGAGCTTTTCAAAATAAATGAAGCAAGTAAATGCACAACATAAATATCTAAACAAAATTCTAATTCTTTTCTGTTACAACAACTTCTAAAACGTGAAGTTCTAATAAATTAAAGAAATGAGATTAGACAGTCATTAGGCAAACAAATTAGGACTGATGAATTTATGGGTGGTAAGTTCAAAAGAAAATCTACAATAAGATCTGTTTTTGAAAGATCTTGTCTTCTTATGTTTATACCAGTCGAGACTAATAATTTACTCCACAATGATATCATAAGACTAGATAGACAACAGATAGCTATAGTTGCCTATAGTTCCGGCCATGAGCTGACAATCCTGAATGAGGTCTTAAGTACCTACATCATGTGCATTAATCATAATGTCTTACATGAAACAAGCTTGTAAACAATTAACCTTTCCTGGACGGACGTTCCGACATGACATTCTCTTTATTGAAAAGGATCCTGAAGATGCATCGTTAGTCCCTTTATCGTCATTAGTACAATATAGCAGAAATTACTGGATGAGCTCTACATTAATTTATCTAGTATTTTCCCCCCTATAATAATAGTTTAACAAGTATTTGCTTACTGCATATACTTACCATAATTTCTTTAAATTATTACGTAGGTACTTTAAACTCTTTCGTATTTTTTTAAGTTTTTATTGTACTCTTTGACTTACATTTTCACTTAAGTGCTTTAAAACTCAAGTTTCATAACTAATTATTATGAAAAAAGAGCTTTATTATCTGATGCAATGTTACTTACATTTTCATTTGTTTGTCATAAAAAGTTCTCGTTTGCTCCATATCTAAGAATATTAAGGTTATTGGGTTCGAGATCTCCAGAAAAGTTATCTAAAGAAAAAAGTCGCAATTGATACTCGTCTTGTAGGAGTATCAATATCTAGTAATTTTCTTTAGTTACCATTATGATTGCCAACAACCATATGAACTGTCTGATGATAAGCAGTTAGTTAGCAACCTAGGGGTTCGCTGAAGAAAACCACTATAGAAAGAGTTCAATTACTTACCATGAGTTACAAGGAACATGTTACTACGTCGGTTTTGTTTCAAAATTCCTCCATTGCTACTGCAATTAATCAATCACACGCCGCCGGCTGTTGGGTTTACGTTGACTCACAGTTCAATTAAAAAGAGCATAACAAATAAAATTAAGTGGCGCATTGCTTGCTCGCAGTAACGAATCACGATGTGAGAAAAGGGGCAATTATTCCTTATTATTACCATATGAGTCACGAGGAAGCTGCGGATCATGTGGGGTAAATCAAGTGACGTAAAACAAGATGTGAGCAATGGTTACAAAAATATAAAAAACTATAAACAGTACATAGATTTAGGTTAATTTCAGAGGCCGTGGAGGGGTGTCAACTATTCTATTATCATTTAATAATACCTTTTTTAAGTGATAATAATACACACCCCTCCATAGTTTTTGAAATTAATCTAAATTTTGTATACTCATTTCGACGACTAAATAGAAATAATTTTAATAATAATCTTTTAAAGGAGTTTTATGGAATACAGATATTGATCTTTGATGATTTGATTGATGATATGATGATATTATGCGAATGTTCCTGCGAATGAGTGAGACCAGCTCCTCAGACGTCACCGTGTTATCAAACAAGGAACGGAGGAACGATACATTCTGTTTTGCTAATATATGCTATGGTGACGACTTTACATCAGGTGGGCCGTATGCTTGTATGCCTCCTGACATGGTAACCATAAAAATCAGTAGTCAGATCCTCAGAAGTTGCTATGTTAACAGCAGGGGAGTGAATGCGCGAATATTATTACAAACGTTTGCATTTTATGATAACTGCTTCCAATCACGCGAGTCTTATGCTTTATTGCACACGCAGAAGTATAGAAAGAAAGGCCCTTACTACTTGAATGTGACTTGCATTTGCTTGCATGAGCGGAATTTTTTTATAATCAACAGTTGTAATTCATTACAGCTGCATACGAGCTCACGGCGTCGGAGCTCGGAACGGATATGAACACAGACGGACATACAAACATACAACTCTAATCACAACAGCAAACAATGGATATGTTTATTTGATCGATCTCGGAAACTGTATCGGGAGGCGGAGTGGGTGGTCGGTGATGCATGGGATAATCCGAAAATTCATGGCTCTCTGAACTGACAGGCCTGAGTCATGGAGATATAGACTGCGTTAATACTATGACGTAAACATAAAATTGCGATTTGATCATGCAGGGACACGAATTCCTAACTGATTATTGGATAATTCCGAAGAAACCGTGCCGGAACGGCTCAACGGGAACACAATTGAAGTCTCAACAAATGTCTGTCAGTCTATGTCATGGATCTCATACGACTTACAAACAACCTCCACCTTACAGAAAACAGCAGCCAAATAACAACTCCCTGGAAATCGTGAATACGACCAGTAAGCTCCTAAGTAGTTGCTGTGTTAGCAGCAGGTGTGGCAATACTTGCATTGCAAGCGTTCATATCGTAATCGATAATCATTTTACATCCTATGGCTCGTATACTTGTATGAAAGTTGTATAAAAAACAGCCGAAAGTACTTCAAAGGACTTGATTTCGCACTAACGTGAGCACGAAATTTTCTACTACATCGTGTGGCCAACCAATATTCAATCCACCTGATTTATAGTTTTTTACTGTACCCTATCAATCCCACGTAGACGGAGTCGCAAGCAGAAGATAGTTACTTATATTTAGAATATTTTCCAGAGCCATTATAACTATTCTTGTAAGATGCACTTGACCGGAAGCGCTTGAACTCTAGCGCCAGGAGCCTCTAATGTAACCACTTGAGATTACTATAACACCTTCAACGGATACCTCTGCTTTCGACTTATTTGATGTTCACCACTTAAAAGACTAATCTCACTTAGATACTCTTTTATGTGTAATAAAGCTTATTATTGTCTTAAAATGGAAGTTTTAAATAGTTCAGTACGTGCAGTACCACGTAGGGGATATTTTAACTGACTTCAAAAAAAGGAGAAAGTATACTCAACAGATTTCACTCAAGGGTGGTTTCACATACGTTTCAGAGAAGTAGCCTGTATAGTTTTTCAGAAACTCTTGAATAACCTAAGTCACCTGCGTGTATTAACAGACTTCTCACCTAATATCTTCGTCAATTGTGAAAAGGATTTTCATGATTCTTTTTTACTGATGATTTGATGCAGATACGATGAAGAAGTAATGATAAACTAAAAAGTTATAAAGTAAAACTTTTTAAATAAGAAAATCACTGGAGACGACGTCTATTTACATAGTTGCTTCTGCGGGCTTCATTTTTTATTAGTATATATGTATAGATGTATATCTTCACGACATGCCCCTTGAGAGGTAGACAGAGAGAAAACGCGATCCTTACACACATCGCTCGCTTTTTTAAGAATCTTCATGCACGCTCGCGGGCTCACCGTTTCCCGTTCCTAAGTCTCCTGACATTTGACACATGTGTACTGGAAATATTACCGTACTGGAGATATATACATCATGACCGGTGTTAAAAGTACTGTTGTGCCATTTTCAACATAATCTGATTCTGATAATCTGATCAAATCTCTAAAACCGGTTTAGTAAAATGACGAAAATAATATATCATTGTAATTTGGTTGATCATAAAAATGTATATTAACTTAACTTTCAACCTAAGAGTTAAGTCGCCGAATTCGCTCGCTCGTTCAGTCACACAAAATTATTATTATTTAATGTAAGTTTTGTCTGTGTTTGCTCAAATGACTAAATTTGTTTAGGAAAATGACGAAATAGTGTTGTCTTTTCGACAATCTATAATATGTTAATTTCAATTATCACTGGAGAGTTGTTGTGTTTTTTTATACAAAGTTTGAAGGCATTACGGCACTAGCATATGGCCCACCTGATGTAAAACGGTTGGGCTATATGAACACTCACAATATATTAAGCATCACTCGCGCGATGCCTCTTCTGCTGCTAACACAACAACTCCTTAGGAGCTTACTGGTAACCTCACTCATACGCAGGAGCACAACAACCCTCTAGCGATTTGTTATTTTTGGCTCCGGTTTTCTGAGGAGCGGAGAGGTGGAGAGAGTACTTCTCAGATGGGCTGGTTTGATGCGTCCTACCTTCCTTAAAAACATCAACACACAACAACAGACCAAGGTAAACAGATATGTTCAAGTACACAAGTGTTTGTCCTGTGTGGTAATGGAACCCACGAATGTTGGTGTCAAAGTTGCGTCATTCACAACTGCGCCACCGAGCTCATTGAATAATAGTACCGCTACCTCACAGAAAACCGCAGCAAAATAACAACTCACTAGAGGGTGGTTGTGTTCCTGTGAGTAAGTGAGGTTGCCAGTAAGCTCCTAAGAAGTTGTTGTGTCAGCTCATAGGTGCTATCACATGAACTATACTTTAGGTATTGCGCTTTGGTTGAATAAAAACTCTCCATCATTTTTGTGCAAATTATGAGATCCCAGAGCATCGTCCTGTTTTCTAATTCAATAGGATAAGCGGGGTCCGCTACCTTAGTGTAAGGATTTGACGAAGATTCTGATTTTGAGATGGAATGCCTACCGTCAGACCTCCACAAATCACAGGCAAAACCAGACCTTTCTTAGTTCAGGCTCCGTGACCTAACCTAACTTTCGAACATAATTTCTAGGACCCGCGGGTTTCCTCACGAAGTTTCCATCACAGCCGAGTAAGCGATAATTACAAATAAGTACACAAATAAACGAAAACACAAATTTAACGGTACATGCCCATTCGAACCAGTGGCCGCCAGTCAATAGCCTGGCTCTTTATCCACAAAACTTATTAAAATTACAATATTAAAAGTAAAATATAAATAGACCGTATTCGCAATGATGAGGTTAGAAGCAGAGTTGGTTCGGACATGTAGAAAGAATGCATGATGAAAGAATGGCGAAGCAGATATACAATGCAAAAGTGGAAGGATGTAGGAGCCAGGGAAGACCAAGACTAACCTACCATGTTCAAATTGGTCATGTTCTATCCGAAGGTGATGTCAGGAGCCCTAGAAATCGGCGAGAGTGCATGAAAAGAGCAATGAATATTAAAGAAGCGAGTAAGGTATGTAAGGATCGAGTCACGTGGCGCTCGGTTCTCTCTGCCTACCCCGTAAGGGATTTGGCGTGAAGTTATAGATAGATAGATAGAAAATATAAATAAATTACGTTTGTATTCGATTATTCTACTTTGGCTTACACACTATATAAAATTGATATGAATCTAACTCGCAAAATAAGCTATTGTAGGTAAGGATATGTTTTTTCGACTTCTATTATATTTTTCAGTGTATTGTTAGCGCCTTGGTTTTAAAACTTTTCTTATTTTACCAACATATCGAACTTAGAAAGTTAAGTTTATCTTAACTGCTATGTCAAACACACTAAAAATTTATAACAGTTATACTAAGAAAGTTAAAGCTATCGAAGACATATAAACCTTAACGAGATGATCTCAATTTACATTTAATTCCTTTGTATGTCAGTCGTGAACATCAACGAAGCAACAACATAAACTGTAAGTTCAGTGTTATTACTGAAAGGAAGCGAGTGCGGCCGGCCAGCGCAGGACCAGTCGCGGGGTGCAGTAACAAGAAGTCGTAAAGAGAGCCGACGTTTATGGGTTCGTTCTCACATCGATCCGGTGTCGGATCGTATTTGCAAGGAATTCCATTACGTTCAAAGGAGTCGTTATTATTATTTATTGAGATAGCGAAAGCTTTCCAGTTTACTCGACTAGTTAGACTGGACTCCTAGCAATATATAAGCATGAGGAAACATACTTTCGTAAGTAATATTTTTACATTTTTCCATATAAAACCGCGGTTTGGCCAGTGTTTTCAAATCGCCCGAAGGTCACTGACTTAGCTTAACGACTGTCATGTATAGACAACCACCGGGACCGACGGCTTAACTTGCCGTTCCTCTCGAGATAGATAAACCCCTACAGACGAGTAACAGCTAGGAAAGAAGCACATTCAGAATATTTTCTCTGCATAATTTCAATAAGTAATATTAAATATCTTCCATACCCACAAATGGATTTGCATACTAATTTATTGCATGCTCTTATATATTATTCATAGGAATAGCTCCTATTCCTAGAACAAGATTTAATTAAAAATTAGTTCATTTTTAGTTCTTTATATTAAATTTAAGAACATGGAAAATGTGCTTTAAAAATATTTAATAATTGATTCACTGAAACAACGATCAACTGAGACAACTTGAGAGTCTTACAAAACATTTTATGCTACATAAAATGTTTTGTATTTCGATCGAATAATAATTACTAAAACATTATGATTTTCTACCAATAATTAAAAAATGTATTTCTACAAAACCACAAGCCACAATCATGGGTAAATCGTAAAAAAAAAACATTGTAAACATGTATAATTTATTATCATCATTTCGTTACACCACAAAAACACGTCATCAGGTCACATGTGCTACAATTTTCTCAGAAAATAACGCACCATTAGTACTGACTAGCAGGAAACTATCATATGCAGTCAATGGTGTATTATATCAATAACTGCTCATTCAGCGACAAGGCTAGGGTTGTCAGAAGTAGGGTTTTTTTAACTTATCAATTTCTTACTCACTTTGTCTCTCTTTGTCTCTAAAGGGTAGCCTGACAAATAAATATTGACACTACATTTATTCTAAAATCTAACACCAGTCGTACATTTTTATGTATTGTAATTATTCGAATATATTATACTGTATAATAAAGGTATCAATGTTATCAAAAACTATTATTAAACGAAATTTCTAAAACATTAAATGAACAAAAATATACCCCTTAATCATGCAGGTAAGTTTCTGTATGTTTAATCATGTTTGAAAAAAAAAATTGGTAAAATAAATATTTAACAGTATACTTTGCTCATAAAGTATTATTTCATCAAAATAGAGTATTATTATATTATTAATAGGTACTTTGTACGTGGCTAATTACGTAGTAATTAAACTCTTGATATCTCAGTTGATCGTTATCTGGCAACCCTAACTAAATATGTCATTGTTCTCAGCAGGCGACCACTCATCTACATGAATATCTTATTGCATTTGTAGTATATTAAACGGGTAGAATGATATGAAAATATCTATTTCCACTTTGTTGAATGACATGCGTGAATCAGATCGATAGAGTTTGGGTTTGAGCCTTGGGTAAAAAGGGTAAGACTAAGGGCTAAGAGAGGTAGGACGCATCAAAGCAGCCCGTCTGGGGAAGTACCTCCACCTCACAGAAAACCGCAGCCAAATAACAACTTCCTAGAGGGTTGTTGTGTTCCTGCGTGTGAGTGAGGTCACCAGATACTTAATATATCGCAAGCGTTAATAGGGTACGGTAACCGCTTTACATCAGGTTTGTCGTATGCTTGTATGCCTCCCGACGTAGTATAAAAAAGGGCATTGGCAGAAAAACAAAACCAACTGACATGAAAGCATGGTAGGAGTACTGAGTTGGGTGAGTTAGGCAAAAGAATCTATGAAAGTAGAGTTATCGCAATCTCTAGTTATTCCTACGTGATATCAACTACGTTAATTCACTCGGACGGCGCTGAGTGGATGTCACACACTCGATTTATCAATGTTCAGATTCATTTGAGATTGAACTGGTTCTAACGATAACTAATTAGCATACTTACTTTGAACATATTACTGCAGCAAGTAGACAAATACGGGGAATCATTTTGAATTCTTAGAAGAAACCCTTATAATTGTTTACATGAAACTTTTCTTCTAATTACTCGCACTTTTGCCCTACAAAGTTACTTCCTTAATTTTTCAGTCTAGCGGTTTCTCCGAAATAAGAATCCTAACTTAAAATTCAAGGTACGTTTCCCGTTACATTGTTTTCCATCGTACCTATATGTACTAATGAGCATAGACTACTAGATATTTGTAATTAGACCTTCTAATGAAATAGAATACGATTAGTACTTGTGTTTCGATACACAGTATTATTCATCTTTTCGAATTTATGTACATATTTGTAATTATCACTTCCTCAGTGTTGGAGGAAAACACCATGAGAAAAGAAAGGTCTAGTGTTTCTCAGGATTAAGGAGGTCTAACGGCAGTCGTACTATGTCAAAATCAATATCATCGCTAAATCCTTAGGCTTAGGTGACCGACCCCGCCAATTTTTATGGATTAGGGAATAGAATAACGCTAGGAAGAAGAAGAGTACTCGTGTTAATAACTATTTATTTAAGAGTGGTAGAGCGCACCAAGGCAGCCCGTCTGGGGAAGTACCTCCACCTCACTGGAAACCCGCATCCAAATAACAATTCCTCAGAGGAGGATTGAGGTCTCCAGTAAGCTCCTGAAGAGTAGCCGCAAAAATGGCATTGCACGCGTTCATAGGTTACGGTTAACCACTTTACATCAGATGAGCCGTTTGTTTGTACGCCTCCCGACGTAGTATAAAATAACAAACAAACTTAAAACACATTATTTGCAGCAAAATATGCATTTTATACTTAAGAAACTCCTTCGATCATAATTAAAGGCCTCAAATGAATTCATTTCACATTTGGTTGCATTCTCCTTTCGTCAATATAATTTCGTCACCAACTTTATCATAATGACTCTAATAATCGAGATATGAAATAGATCGTAGGAAAATCAATTAATTTTACTTTCATTATACATTCAACTGCCATATCATAAGTTTTAATTACTGCCCATGACTTTGATTCCAGTGTTTGTGGAGCAACTTTTAGTAATGCGTTTTACCGCTACAAACAGTACTATCAGCAAAAACGTTGTTTGATTTATTTCGTGTAAAATGTATTCAAATATATACCATTTAACAGGATGGCACAACGTGACTTCGTCTATATATGCAATAACTTCACGCCAAAACCCTTGCGCGGTAGGCAGAGAGAACCGAGCGTCACGTGGCTCGATTCTTACATACCTCACTCGCTTCTTTAACATTCATTGCTCTTCTCGTGCACGCTCGCCGGTTTCTAGGGCTCTTGATATCACCTTCTGATAGAACACGACCAATTTGGTCATGGTAGGTAAGTCTTGGCCTTCCTCGGCTCCTAGATCCTTCCACTTTTGCATTGTATATCTGCTTTGTCATTCTTTCCAACTGCATTATTTCTACATGGCCGAACCAACGCAGCATGCCTCTTCTTATTTTAACGTGACTTCGTCGTTACATTTAAATTATACGACACAACTACAACTATCGGATATCCGTGACTTCATCCGCATTTTTTTCATTTTAAACCTTCCCGGTAATATATGGAACACAATAAAGTAATGTTTAAAAGAACCATTTTCGAGATTTTGCGAGACTAACGCACGGCAATTGACTTTTTTATATATAGAAAAATGAAAAATTGAAACCAGATATTGTTAATAAAAAAACAACATAGCAATTCCAGTTGGAACTTACTACGTCGTGATTACAAGATCACCGTACAAGTGATCACTATTTACAATTAAGTTGATGTTAATTACATCAGAGAAAAGTGTTTGAACCAGTGCTTTTAAAAAAGCTTTTGAATATAATATTAGACTTGGCATAATCGGGTAGTAATCGGGCAGTGACACAGACAAAGTTTAGTAAGCGGTCCCGGCAATTCTAATGGATTAGGAAATAGGACGCTAGAAAGAAGTAAGCTACAAAATAGCTTATAACAATGTTAGAATTGCTTCAACATCCAAAATATGTAATGCTTTAATATAATTCATGATAATAGATAATAATAAACTGTCGTAAGAGTCATGCCAGAGATATCTGCGCTTGCTGGCTGTACGCTGGCACGCAACTTAACACCCACGCACCTCTGACCGTTTGTTAGACCCATTAGTTGGCCTGTGTATTACCTCTACGTAGATTGTACGGTGATGCAATGCCTTCACTTACCTGAAAAACAAAACAAAGCTTTTGAAGTAACAGTAAACCAATAAGTATGGGGTAAAAAAGAGGTGGATATTTCAAAAAATATTTAATAGTGTTATTTCCCAGCCCCTACTTTAGACAAGCTGTCTAATTTGAACTTTTTTTTTGCGGTCTTCGCAAAGCTCATGGTCGTCAAGCTGCTTAGGCTATACGAGATTGCAATGAACTCGTATAATATTGCTCCTCCACCTCGTATTCCACCACATATAGATATATGTACGAGAAAGTTACTACTCTCCTTTTTTAAATAGTAGGGTATAACAAACTATATTATCAAACGATTCACTAAAGGCTCGCTTATACTCACTGTACTTTACATTTTACTATTTTGTGTGAATGTGTTATAATGAATAAAGTACCAATCTATCTATCGAGCTTATACATGATACCATACGGTTGTATTATCACAGAACTACAATTAAATTCAATCACACTATTGTATAACAATTAGAACTGGTTGAAATTTGGTTCCTTTGGTTGTGTCACATCAGGTCAGCCCAATAAAAGCGTATTCAAATTTTTTGCTTATATCACAATAATCTAGCCCCAAGTACTCAAGGGCGTAGGTACTAAACAGAACACTTACTACAAAGAAATTTTGTGCCAAATTACAAAATAAATAAAATTCGATGTGGGTATATTCCCTATGGAGTCCAAAACGGCTGGACCTATTTTGATGAAATTTTCAGACAATCTTTAAATTAACCCAGTGGACAATTCTGAGAAGTTTGGTGAGGATCGGATCACCCATGCAAAGCCGGGGCGGATCGCTAGTTATTCATAAAATCCAATCTAAACAGGTTTTTCATTTACTTGGACTTGTATTCAGCACCGATGGGCGGGGCGACTCATCATCTATGTAAACCACTGTATGTTCAGGTAAATAAATGAAATTTGAATTTGAATTTGAGGTGAATTAGTTTAAAATTCGTAATACATAATCCTAAACTCCACAATGTTGCTAATAGTTTTCCTTCATTGTCGTATATCGTATACTTATTAAAATTCTAAACCAAGTATTAAGTTCCAATTAAGGTAAGTACTAGACAGACATGTGATGCCAGAAATATTTTGTTTTAAAAGAAATTCAGAAAGTATTACCTAAGACCGCGGACACACCGAAACGTATAGGCAGCCGCATAGCGTACCTTATCGTTTCGCTGCATTTCGGCATAAAACAAAAAGTTGTATAGTATGTACGAGCACTAAGCCGTGCATCATACAGTCGACGGCCTCGTTATACTTTTTGGTGTGAACACTGCCTTACTGATAGGTTTAACCGTACATTTCGTAATTCCAAAGTGTGACCCTAATTCCGCTAATAACCGAATCACTGCTAACTAATAAAGTTCAGCTAACAATATTGATTGATAATGGAGCACCTAACGAACGTTTGTTTAGTAGTACGTGTCTAATCAATCCAGCCTCGCGGTGCGGGTACGGATACCGTTGTGATTGTGCGGTCACTGTACAACACTAGCACACTGTACAAGCTGTACAGTGCTCAACTCATTCAACGACTATCCTCCTTTGAAGAAAGTATCTATTTTAGCTTTACAGTCGAAGATAAAATTAAAAAAAAAGAACGTATTCTAAATTATATAGTCGACCAAGACAAATTGTAGTCACTGAATTTGAAGCCAAAGTAGACATTTGAGATATGTTAAATGGCACGCCATTGACGTAATAATATTAAGTTGAAATAGAAATTGTCACAGTAATAATGAAAGCAAAAATAGATCTTATTACTTACAGTATTGTTTTCAATGCATCTTAGGCACTTTCGTTGCTGTTTGTTCATTATTAGAAGCATTAGAATTATGTAATTAATAAAGAAATGCAATACCGGCGCAATTCTATTGGACTTTGATAGTGCTCTAGATTTTTGCGCATAACTTACTACTAATTGTCATCGATGCTTCACTTACACATCATTTTAATCGATTAGTATAATTAGTGATCGATGTGTTAAACTTCAGCGTTTAACCAGCCTCATAGGCGTTTGAATACAGCTGGTGCCACCAGGGATAACACCACTGGCATTTGACAATTTTGTACCCTAGCAAATCATTTTTCTTGCATAATCTGAACTTATAAGGTTTAGAGAAAAAAATCTATAAGGTTTTCCTTTAAACCTTATAAGTTTAGATTAATTAAAACATGACAATAATATATAGATACTAACGATACATCTACTTGAAATATTTTATCAATCAAATCTGCTATGCTATTTATTTATATGATCAATATGCAGTTGAATGCACGAAAAGGTCTGTTTTATGTAGGTGAAATGATACAAGATGTAATTTTTGTATGTATGTATATCTTCACATCAGGTCCCTTGCGGGGTAGGCCGAGAGAGAGAACTGAGCGCCATAAGACTCGGACCTTACACAATTCACTCGCTTCTATAACATTCATACGTAGCTCTTTTCATGCACGCTCTCCGGTTCCCAGGGCTCCTGACGTCACCTTCTGATAAAACACGAATACATCCTTCCACTTTCGCATTGTATATCTGTTTCGTCATTCTTTCAACCTGCATTCTTTCTACATGTCCGAACCAACGGAGCATGCCTTGTCTTATCTTAACGCCGACAGACTTTTTTTATATTTCAGAGCAACTCTCCTTCTTACGTCATCATTATGAACGTGGTTGGCAAGCGTTATGCCAAAAATTTTGCTCAATGCTCGCATTTCGACCGCATTTATTGAATTGTAATTGTTTATTAATATTTTTATTATTCAATTCTGGATATTCAATCGCTCCGCCACTTATTTCAAAGTCACTATTCACAAAATCTATATCATAGTATTATACTCGTATTATAACTTAAAAAAAAGTTGCTCAGGATCTTAGCCAACATTTATACGAGATGTTTTTCGTAAAATCTTAAATTACAAAAGTTGGCAGTTTATAAAGTAACCTTCCATACGAGCGCGAGTCCTAGCCCCTTCTATTTTAATCTAAAGTGTTTGCTTCTTATCATGAAGCCATTAATTACATTTGAGCGTAAACGCCTACGAGTGGGCCGCGCGATGGTTTCACAAATATAATTACAGTAATTGATTTAAATGTAATAATAATAGGGTTGTCCCGATACTATCGATAATTTGCTTGTGTGTAAACAACGTAATTGTACATCTCAGAACAAATTGTATATCAGTATAAATTGTATAGAAAGTGTATCTGATACAGACCCTAATTCGTTGCTGACAACGATCGACTTACGATCCAAAAGTTGCTTATAACTTTTAATATTGTTTTATTTTTTTGTATTTTATTACTGAATACAAAGTTTCAAGTACTCAAATAAATTACTTAAACTACAGGAGGCAATATATGAACTATTTGGTATTACAATTACATCGTGGATGAAGATTACGCGTTTCAATAGCATTTTGTCGCTTTTCATTTTATTTTTTATGCATATTCAAAACATCCCCGATCTTTGTATGCATATGTTTGGATGAATAAAGATTAGTTCTACATATGAAAAATATTATATTTCCATTCACAATGGAGTGTTTATAAATCACAAAAAATTGTGGGTTGGTCATTAAAACAGAATCAAAGTAAAGTATCGGGTTACGGTAGCTTACTAAATGGGTGCCCTTCGAAGCAGAGCTCACCCGAACATCCGCTGCCTCGTGCAACTGGTAGGTGGCTTTAACGTGATTTATTTCATTAGATACTTCTAAATATACTACATTTTTTGTTAAAAAATAATGTACTTATAATATTTTTTCAGAACAAAACGGAAACAGAGTTCACTTTCGAACAACGATAGTTTTTTAAATTACATTATCATTACATAGAATGGCATGTTTAGGCTCCGGTATATCCATCCGAAGTTCATCTATTTAGAGAAGGAATCAAAAGTAAAAATAAGAAATCATCAATGTCACTTTTCACCGAGAGCAGAGTATTATGGGCAGCATTGCCGGATAGGAAGAAAGCTACATGCCACAATCTGAAATAGTATCCCCGGCATAGTGCGGGTTTCCTCACGATGTTTTCCATCACCACCGAGCAAGTGATAATTACAAATATGTAGGTACATAAATCCGAAAACATGGAATCGAACCGGCGACCCGTTGCTCAATGGTGGTTCCTTATCCACTGGGCTATCACTGCCCTCAACTGGAGAGTGGCAACACCGATTTAATTGTTTATGCACTCGCTGGACAACTACAATGCTGAAATGTCATGCAATAGACGACGATTATTTGGAGAAATACATATAATAAAATCATAGACTTACTTCAGACGTGGAATATTTTAAAATTGTAATGCAGTTTGCCTCTGTTCGCAATACATAGTCCAACACTGTCAAATGTCATTGCCTACCTCGCAAGGGACTTGGGGTGAAGATAGATAGATAGATCAAAATAAGAGATAAATAAATTCGTTTTATGACATAACAGTGCTAATGGCACAATGAACGCGTAACACCACGTGAAGTAACTCAAATTATTACATTTGGTAAATTAGCAACTTTATCTATGTGAGTTACATACTCGCATAGATAACGTTACTCGTACTAATTTAATTTGCCGTGGGAAATAATATCTTACTTTGTCATAGAAAATAAAACCATTGAATTGTAGTCAAATTTTGTTCCCAAACAAAACTTTCCTCAGGTTCCCTATATATTACTTATTTATCTATCTACATTTTCACAAGTCCTTTGAGAGATAGGTAGAGAGAGCGTCACATGACCGGGCTCTTCACATCTCACTCGCTTCTTTAACATTCATCTCTCTCCCTGGACACTTGCCGTAATATCCTGGGGCTTCTGACACCACCGCCTCATGAGACGTTTAATTACGTTTTAATAATTACAATGATTTATTAAACCGCCATAATGTTAAAGTATTTTAATATGCTTTTTGTGCCACGTCACGGAGCTATTAAATATACGGCCCACGTGATTACTGTATCCTATGAATGTTTGCAGTACAAGTACTATTGTTCTGACATTACCACTCCCATTACTAATACAGGATCTCGTACACACGCAGGGACGCCGTAACCCTCCAAGAAGCTGTACTTGACCACAGTTTTCTGTTATTCTTAATCAAATGAATGTGCACCTTCTTCTTCTTCACAGAATCCCGTTTCTGATCCATTACGCATGGTGGGGTCAGATACCTAAGCCTAAGAATTTGGTGCAGATAGTGATTTTACGTAGTGCGACTGCCGTCAGATCTCTACAAGCGTCACATTTTCCAAATATAACTTCTAGACCGTGCAGGCGCATCAAACCAGCCCGTCTGGGTAAGTACCTCCACCTCACAGAAAAACCTCAGCCAAATAACAACTCCCTAGCTAGAGGGTTGTTGTGTTCCTACGTGTAAGTAAGGTCACCAGTAAGCTCCCAAGGAGTTGCTGTGTAAGCAGCAGAATAATTAATACACCGCAAGCGCTAATAGGCTACGGTACTCGCTTTACATCAAGTGGGCTGTATGCTTGAATGCCTCCCGACGTAGTATTATAGATATAGTAATTATAGCAGTCGTATAGTTATAGTAGTAGTATCCAAAAACACATACCAGTATTTTAACTGTTATTCTTAACTATATGAACGTGTGTGTTTCTTAATATATTTCTTTGTACACAACTCACTTTTTTCCGTAACAACACCCATGGCATTATGGGTGCCGTAATAAGCCAGGCGGGATGAAAGACGGCTTTTATGAGCTGCCGGTGTAGAGTTACAAACGGCCACAAGGAACGCCTACTTGTTTTTATTGAGCTTAATTTAAATATTTGCCTATTATGTTTACAAAAATGTGTATACACGCGTGAGAAACAGGGGATGAAGCGAGATACAAAGATGGTTCAATTACATCAACGATAACTTTGAAACTAATGTAAAGATGTTGCTGTTTTGTGGGTTTCTTCAAATTAACACTAAAAAGGTCATTCGATTAAGCGAAATGTTAACATTGTTAATTGCTTTTTAAATTAATGTCATTATCATATTGCCTTACTTCTTTTCTTAATTTTTTCTTCACTACTTTTATTACTAATATATTAATTAATCTTATTTCCGAGGCTTCCTTTTAAGCTTCCTTTTAAGCGATGCTTCTGCCAGGAGGCGCCGTTCTTTATTTTATGCACGACAACACTTTTAAGAGTACATATCATATAATATGATGAGATAATTACGTTTTCGAGTCCTATATGTTACATATACATGTTACTTACTCATTTTTATTTATTTATAACTTGCTCTTACTATTATATTTTCCTACATTTATCAGTGAAAGCGAAAGCGAATGTAAATATGAGTGTATTTTTTTTTTAATATAATTCTCTGACAGATAGTAGCAGTAATTGTATATTATTGTTGTCCAGATTTTTTAGCCTTTCAGTAAAGCCTAAAATGGGTTGGCTTTACACAATTAATGTATTTGTACTTTTGGGCGTAATAGTTGTATTCTATTTCTATTATACAGTGTCGGGAGGTATTATTGAATTACCAGTCGGATTACTTTTGTCAATCCTCTGTACTTTTATCGGCAGGATGCACCTCATGCAGGTGAGATTAGATTAAGCCATAAACGCAACCGCGAGTCACATACACCAACATTACGTATCCATGTTATACGACATGACAAAAACTTGTGCTAGTTTGTCACAGCACTAATATAAAAAAAATACTTGCGTACTAAATACACCCCTGTCAAGTGCTTCACAGAAACAATCTACCCAATAGTAATATTTCCCTAAAATAATATACAGTGTTACTTCAGATGCTGACGTAGTGGGGAGGACAACGAACTCTTATTGCTTGAAAAACTTACAAGGAGCAAATTCCCAGTCAAAACAAACTTAGGTGGTTCAATAATGACCCTCATTTCACTGGAATATGACTCATTTTGAAATACACCATCGGAGAAGAACGTCGTTGTTTAGTGCAATTTGGTCGACATTTTCCTGTTCTAATTCCCCTTTTGAGAAGACAGCTATACAAAAACTACTAAAGAGTATTTGTAAGTTTCATTCACACATCTCTGCGGCTAGTCGTATATAGATTAGCCGTATTAAAGCAAAATGGATGTAAGTAATCAAAGAGTGAATTAATTGCTTCATACGTTTACGAAAGGTAAATAAATATTTTTTTATTGTAGTTGGCTGTAAACAGTCTTATAACACGTACGCAAAAGAGAGGATTTCATAGTACCCATGGGCGTAACTTTTTTAGTTTAATTACTTCACTCCTAATCTAAATATTGAATTCACAATTACAGATTATAAATCAAAGAAAGTCGAAAGTATGTTAAGAAATTATATGAATATAGGAATGATCTAAAGATCTCTATCTATCTATACACAACACATTTAACTTCAAGAATCTTTGCACAATATACCTTATATTATGCTGTGAAAAATAAAAGGCAAACATTACAGAATGAATATTACACCTTATATGCCTGAAAAGACCTTAAAAGAATTATAATGTTGTTGTTTTCCTTACGAGGTATTGCAAGTAATGGACTCATCCATCTTTGAAATGGCATCGCCCACACACGGCTCATTTACCAACTGTCAGATGAACTCCGCAGGCTAGTATCTCTCAACACTCTGATAAGAATGACCATAAACAGATTTATTATCGTACTGTAAAATACAACCAATTAAAAAATACAAACTTGAAATCATTTCTGCTTTCGATTTTATATTTTCACTTTCAATTATAGAGGAAATTATTATATTTACTGTTTTCTGCTTCCTGTTTCGCTGTTGTTAATGAAAATCGGTCTGAATGGTAAGTAAGATTATTACTTGCTTTTATTTTGGAAAACAACGCAATGTACGTTACATGTATCTTTGTAAATGAGGAACTTCACCAGTAACCCCAAGTTCTTACGGAAGTAGTACACTGTAGAAATAATAAGAGATTATCAATAATATACATTATGATATACACTTTTTAATTTAATACGGGATGCCCGAATATCTAGGCAAATAAGTTGCCAGCTTCTGGTCAGCTTCCGTTGTTGAGCTCTCATATTCCCCTCATCTAGCAGACTTTTGGCCACTTTCAGCATATTATTTGTGACGGCATATTTAAGCCATGGACCAATTTTAAGCTATAATAAATTATAATTGAAATGTCCGTTTTGTCTGGACTGGTCAATGCTATACTTGAATTTATGTAATCAAACAATTATACAATTATATTATTAGTGACGACTGCAATACAAAGAAACATATTGAAGCAACAATGTATCATCAATAGATCTACTGAGATACTCAGCCTTTTGACTCGCAACTCCAGACTAATCTGATTAGGGCGAATGGTCACAAATCGAATACTGAATGCATAGCCTATTGTTATTCAAAGAATGATCATATGAAACGTGAGATCAATATCTTATTTTATAGTCTCATATTCCGACATTTAAGTTTTATGTTTACGACGAGGCACACTATTATATATTAACATAAACAGTAACATGTTTGCAACCTACCTGATGGTGAGTAAGACCTGAGTCTGTGCAACAATGTGGCGTCACTCGATCAAAAACTTAACGTCTTTTTTGAAGAACCTTATGCTGTAGTTATTTAGAAAAAATCGGCCAAGTGCGAGTCGGACTCGCGCACGAAGGGTTCCGTACCATTATCTATAAAAACAGCAAAGAAATCACGTTTGTTGTATGGGAGCCCCCTTAAATATTTATTTTATTCTCTTTTTTAGTATTTGTTATTATAGCGGCAATAGAAATACATCATCTGTGAAAATTTCAACTGTCTAACTATCACGGTTCAAGAGATACAGCCTGGTGACAGACGGACGGACGGACGGACGGACGGACAGCGGAGCCTCAGTAATAGGGTTCCGTTTTACCCTTTGGGTACGGAACCCTAAAAAGACTCAGAATCGGTAGACAGTTTAGCCAAAACTTAAAAAATCCACGGAACTTCTCGGAAGAAAACTTATCCAGATAAGTGTAACAGTAACTGTTGCAGTATGTGAGTCCGCATAAAGCACTAAGAAAATACTGACAAACAGACGTGTGTTTGTCAACAGTACCACAGTAAAGATCAGCAGTAACTAAATAAGGGTAACTAGCGCACTAAGGCTTTTTAACCTATTTTATCACAAAAGAAGAAGTTTATCTATTAGTAACGTATATTTTAAACATTTTGCAGGTAAAGCTGAAATCGCAATTTGAACAAAAGTTGCTTAGAAAAGCTTTCGATTACCGCCGTTCTGTTTGCCTTGTTGTGGTCGTGATTCTGGTTTTACATTAGAAGTGTAGTCCTCTGATCATAACATGTAATCTTAGTGAAGGTGTAGTCTTTCAAGTTATCCCACTGTTATTGTGTCCTAGTTTATAAAAGTACTGAGTCAGCCGAGCTTGGGTCAGCGTTTTATGTTTTTATTTAGTGCAGAATTGCGTTTTATCAGTAAAATACTTAAATATTTCTACATAGGTAAACTTGGAAAGCAATACAGTCTTAGGTTTTCGCGATTGTTATACATTGAATTAAACAATTTTTAACGGAAATATATTTTTATTTTGTTGAACCTGACGTTTCGAATGTTTTGAAGCGTCCGTGGTCGCAGGAAGTCTTCCTGTGACCACGAACGCTGCAAAGCGTTAAAAAATTGTTTAATTGGAAAACAAAAGTTTATCTAAATACAATATTTCATTAAAATCGTAGAGCTCATTTTATCATTTATTTATGCCTTTTACAGATAAATTATATACATAAAAACAGTCTACTATTCTAAATATTTATATTAATTCGGAAAAAAGTAGTATTATTTATGTTATAACTTGTTTTATTGTTATACAATTTCTCCACGATAATTGCACAACTGATAATAAATACCAATCTTAAATGAAACTCGCAGTCTGTTTCGGCTCTTCTGGTACCAAAAGTACTCGTAAAATACATTGTATGTAAGTACGAGACACACGAACCTCTATAATTGCCCGTTTTATTTACTTTCGAAACGTAATTAAATTTAATCGTGATTCAATAAAGACTCATTATTAAAGGCTTATCGAAGACAAGTTTGAAACTAAATTATAGTGTAAACCCGCCTATAATTGCTTGCGATGATTACAAACTACAGTTGTATTAGTACAAGTCGTTTTACTTGTGTTTAATAGCGTGACCACACCTGAGGTTTTAAATGAGTGTGCTTAGACCTTCTTCAGTTTTCGAGGTTAATCTGCTATGCTAAGAGGTAGATTGCTTTAGGTATGAGGTACTTCGTAAATGGTTATGAGGTACTTTATTAAATGCTTTTATGGTTTTGTTTGTTCAGTGCTTCAGTATAATAAATGGTATAGAAGTATAAATAGTGTATACATGTCATGGACATCAGTTGGTATTACAAAACTAAACAGGAGAAAATATCACTTTAGCTGGTTTTTATATACGTTAAAAACTGTGAAGTAGTTACCGTTGACTATGAGAAATCCATTACACGTTTCACATAAGCTCGTTTTCAATCCGAGCGTTATGAAGTTATTTATATACATATACTCGTACTAGCGACCCGTTACGGCTTCGCACAGATAGTAATGCAAATTACATGTCCGTATAGTATCCGATGAAAGCTCCCAGGCAGCTTGACTTTTTCCACAATTTTCAACAATTGTCGTCATATTTCAACTGATTTACACAAAACCTTAACAAATTATACGACTGAAGAATCCTTCCTCAAGAATCTCTCTGCCTATTGGTGGAAACCGCATGAAAAGCCGTTCAGTAGATTTTGAGTTTATCCCGAACAAACAGAGAGACGCAGCGTGGGACTTTGTTTTATAATATGTAGTGACATATACGATTTTATTTCAAAAAAAAGATGTGTGTTTATAACTGTCCAACGGGAAATAGACATTTTTCATCTTTATAGAAGTACATATGTGAATGGTAAATGCTTACAAATTATCCAACAGCTTTATCTAAACCAGTTTCATATACTTAGAAGGTAGAACAGGAATACTAAAAGTAATTCGTACAACAAGTGATTTACTGGTGCTACATACAACTACTACAGCACCGACGCCTACGGCTCCCTAAAATGGAGTAACCTCAAGTTAAATACGCGTTAAAGTCATTATTGCTTTACCATAATCGGTAAAAACAAAGTTAAGTGCTTCACAGCTTTTTGTAAAGGAGCTATTCACGCGTAGCGGTCATTGTAACAAGCGTCGACTGCGGCCGGCTTGCGCGTGCGCACCCGCTCTACTCATTTCGCGCCTCGCTGCTCTCCATAATTGCTACGGCGTACCTAAGGACGTGTTCACATTGGTAAATGCACCGTAAGTGAACCGCACGTGTGCCACACGCTTGCAATCACAAACAGTTATTGTAAGTACAAAAAAATAAGGCAGTGTTGTTGTTTTATATTATACCAGGTAGCAAACGAGCAATATGCTCGTCTGATTTTGAGATCTCCATAACGTATGGACTCTTGCAATATGAATAGAATTGTTTACATGTTACCATGGTGGATACTGTTTCGTGACGTCAGTCCTGCTTATGAGCTGAGGAAAGGGAGGTCAGTCACTCATTCTCCCTCCTCTCTGGAATACTACAAATGAAAAGGGTGTTTTCAATCTTCTATAAGGTTGAGTTTCTTCTTGTTGAACTTCTCTTAATTAAATATCACAATTTCTTACATATCTTTTGCTAGTTTCATTTGCTAGCGTTGGCTCTAAAAATATTATAGTGAATCGCTTACATCCTAAAAATATTATTATAGTATTTAGCTCAACTCTTTGAACAGTCAGAGAATGTGCGCGAGTGGATATGACAGTTTACGTGTGTTGTGTTGATAGCGGCACGGCTGCGTAGGAGCAGCGCACCAATATAAACGTACCCTTACAATTCATATCACGATAAAGGACCTGTTGATTTGATGCGTCAACAATGCATCGATATTCAGTCAACGATGATTTATGGGACTTTCATCTTCACAGCTTTTAAACGGATGTTAACCGAGTACAATACAAATTTGGTGCATCATGATTTATGTTTCGTGTAATCGACTAATGCAGAAAATAAGTTCATTACACTCACAAAATACGACAAATTTTATGTTATAACTCAAATGTGTCATCATTTTAATTATCGCTTTGAATTTATGTACATTTTTGTAATTATCACTTCTTCGGCGGTGAAGGAAAACATCGTGAAGAAACCTACACGCCCAAGAAATTATATTCCGAAAAACGTGTGATCTAACCTAGGAAAGGTCTAGTTTTCCCTCTCAGTCGTGAAGGTCTGACGGCAGTCGATCGCTTCATGTAAAATCAGTACCTTAGCCAAATCGACTTAGTTCTAATGGATTAGGAAACGGTATGCTAAGAAGAAGATTTATTAACACTGTGTAGAAAAAATAAAACATAAGTAAGCGGTGATATGATCTTACTCCCTGCCCATGAATTTCTGTAATTATTGAAAATATTGTAGAATGAACTCCCTATGTAGATTTTTCAAGGGACTAGTGTAGGGTAGGGTCTTAAATTCAATTAAAGTCCTTGATATTGCAAGACATAGACACGGCGCTCAGCGTTAGGTAGGCCGTATGTTTGATAATGAAACACGTAAAATTATTGTATTTTTTTTATTTACACGGTAGGTAAGTGCAATAAAAATAGAATTTAATAGGATGTATTATTACTTTCAACATCGTTATCCTGATTGTAATCAATTACTACCAATTAACAGTACACTAAACCCCATTTTCGTTTATAAAAAGTTGACGCTGGTCAAAATAGTAATAGTTACGCTTTTATACCTTAAAAAGGTATTAATTACACGTGGGATAGTTATATGTAGTCGTGAGAATGTCCACTTTTAATGGCCGAAAGTTAATTAAATTACATGCCATTGTTTCGAGACAATGGTGTGATACTTACGCACTGTCAGAGAGTGACTGAACACCTCAGGTGTGTCCACTATTTTGCTTAAGAAAAATACTGTCTTTGCTAAGATAATTATCAGACTGTTACATATTTGTCGACGGAATGGCTTAAAAAATCATATCTGTATGATGTTGGCCATGAGGTGGTATCAAGTTATTTGCTATTTGACATTATAGTGTGTACTGTATAATCCCTTTGCTGATAGCGGGGTTTTCTGGGAGAAGAATGTCATTGAAAATATTTATAATGAAATCCACTTGTGAATTGATACTCTAGTTTTTGTACTCCTTATTCATCATCATATCATATTTCATTTCAAACATCATTAATTCATATACTTAATTTTTATACTACTCGAGTGACAAACATACGGACTATCGGCTAGATAGTGCGTTGCCATAGATGTTGATAACAGAAAACCTTTTCAAGAGCTATTGTTATTTGACTGAGATCTTCACTAAGGTAAGATCTTCAGAAGCGGTACTCAATTATGGAACAAATATCGTATACGTTTTTTTATTACCACTATGGTGGAAAACAAATGCATAACTCGCCTGTTGGTAAGTAAAAACGAGTCGTTTAGTTCGTCGTAGTCAGTGCCATTTCTTGACGTAATATAATCTCTTCACGTAATATAAACACAGAATTTCACAATACAAGGATACGGATTTAAATTTAATGCTATGAAATGTACAACTGTCACAATAATGATAACTGTAATGAACGTTTTTTTATGTCTATTAACAGTAATTCCGACATATGGCCGGGCTATATACAGATACAACTCAACATACCTAATAGACAATAATTATAGCGTTCATTGCACTCGTCTCGTCTGTTTCCAGCACAGACTAACAAACAACATATACAAAACGTTATAGTATTATAAGTGTTGGAAGCGAACTTCAATAGAGATTACGAACTGTGATCAAGGAATGTGGTCTAAGCATGAATTAATAAAACTACAATATTACGATGAATTTCATGCTACGCAAATACGATGGACATACAAATGAATGCTTTCAATACAAGAAGTATCTCCTTCGCGCGCCACTGCTAATACAGCAATTTCACAGGAGTTAACACAATAAATCACTAAATTATGATGTTTATGATAGGTTACCCATTGTATCAATGAGTCAAATCATGTCTAGACTACGTAAATGAATATGTAATTAGAACTATTTAGTCTATATTTGGTGTCTATGTTTTTATTCCGAATAGTATTTATAGAAGGCGTTAAAGTAGATACCGTTGTTAATTCATCTACTTTAACGGCTTTTAAGCCGCTTATATGTCCATTCTCAGACAATCTGAATATTCTACAGTCACCTACATACCAGGCAACAAATCATGTAAAATGTGATTTAAATGAGCATTGACAAATTAAATACAAAAACTGGCCAAGTGTATGTCAACACGTATAGTGTAGTGTAGCATTTGCTTCGCATTGCTTTCTTGTGAAAAAATTAGATAGTTGCGTAAAATAAGAGGGGGAATTCCACTACTTGGCCGTTCAAATTAGAAACTAGGAAGCAAAACGCTTAGTGCAGATAAGTGCAATGTATATTCTATGACATTTGTACGTTTTCATAAAAGAAAATACATATTATAAGTTCGTCGACTATTACTCGTTAACCTGTAAAGCCTGCTTAGCCGTGATAGTTTTCTTTTTAAATTCACTATATGGACTACTATCATGATTTTTTTTACATTTCCAAATACAATAGTTTCGCTGGCACTTGAGTCCAACAAAACTTAGCACTTTTATCATAAATATTTCGTGAATGATATATCGAAAATTATCTTCTCACACCCTCAATGTTTTTAAAAACCTATTTAACGACTCCCCATACAATGGGATGGGCGCGAATAAATAAAATTATCCCCACTTTATGTGTAGCCGAGGTACCACCGAAATATTTTTTTTTTCAACATTTTATTCTTCTAACTATTATTCTATTAACTATGCTGACAAAGGCATAGTTAATATGTATATACATGTCAAACTACAGCTTTCTAGTATCTAGCGTCTCTGAGCTAGGCCGCGGACAGATGGACGGACGGACGGACAGATAAACGGACATGGGGAAACTATAAAGGTTCCTTGTTTACTATGGAACCTTAAAACCCCGCACGGTTTCGGTACGTTCATTGATTTTATTGATTTATTTATACACGTTTTATTATTCGCAAAGAAATGGTAAGTTAAAACATATTCGCTATAGCGTTATTCTGTTTCGTATTGCATTACGACAGTAATTTATAGTCTATGTGAATCGCTGATAATATGAAAATATTTTTAATAGCGGTTAAATTATTTTTGAATTTATCCATTACAAACAAAAAAATCAAATCTTTTCTCTTTATAACATTAGTATAGATAAATGATTTGTGATTGATGATAACATGCAAATATTCACTTCACGTAGTACCATTTCAAGTGCACGAGTCTCTCAAACTGTAGATAAATAAAGTAAATAAACAAAAATGATGTAATGTTCGTAAATCCTTCGTAACGTCTCATACACAATGTATGAAGCGGATGGGAGCCATTCATAAAACTCGGACCATTCGCTCGCTGACGGAGACCACTCTTCACGACTTCTTACGAAGATGTGCGTGATTTAAAAGTGTAATGGTTTCACATTGCCGACCACACCACGGTGAAATGTTTATTTATTGATGTTCCTGACCACGTGACGGCTGTATCCTGTTAGAATAGACACCGATGCGTACCTAGCTAAATATTAGTAGTAGTAAACCTATCGTTATTCATTCTACACTGATGATACAGATTTCTTTATATGACGTCGAAAGACAATCAAGCATATGGACCCACTGCTGTAAAGTGTTTATTCACCGTTGCTGAAGAACGCTTGCAACTCGCTGCTTCTGTAGAATATCCTCAACCACTCGCAGAAACACGACATATATTACTTCTTATAACTTTTTTTTCATAGACACTTCTTATAACTTTTTTTAATTCTTGTTCAAATATAAGAATAACTCCTACATATATACAAGAATTAAAGAAACATTTAACAAATTATTTAGGTTAACATTGAGGATTTCTCAGTATAACCGGATTTTGTTATCTTATCTCTGCGGAAGTAAGAGCAGTTACAAAAAAATAACTTCACCAAATAACACCGGATGTATTAATTTGCTGCAAAAAAGTTCTTATCGTTTTTTGACCCTGAACTTGTGTATAGTTTTAGATAAATGATTTGGTACACAAGAGATTTATAGTCACAAATAGCATTTTGATCAATTTTGAATACATTTCCTTGTGCACTCTGTACACCACCATTGTCTGACGAAACCGATCGTAATCAATCTACATGTCTAGACTCTGTTGTTCGAAGGCAACAACAGTCCATATAAATAAGATCTAATTTGCTTCAACCCAGGATTTTTTCTTGTTCACAAGTTGTCTTTTATTTTATCGAACAACATAAATAAGATTTCGCGTGGCTTTACTCAATATTACCATTTTGCATTAAAAACTTGGAGCAAAAATAAGTGTTATCGTTATGTTGCGTGGTCAAGCCGCGTTTCCATTAAAATTTTAACTTTATTTCCAAAGCAATAAAATAGGTGAAAACAGAAATAACAACCAGAAAGATCGCGTGTAGGAGTCCAGCCAAGCCTCGGCGCGCCCAGCTGCAGGAACAAATATCACGTTACATGTAGTAAATACCAGGTTTACATGCGAAAATACTTTTATGACGGTTTAAATCACGCGATTTCTCTACAAATTTCATAAAAAGGCCCACGTGTATACTAAACACGTCATTGTTACTGTTTAAACTCTAGTTTTTTTAGAAATGGAAAACTGGTAAAATTAATAGCCTCGTTATTTGTATTTTTTATGCAACGTCGAGAGGTAAATAAGCTTACGGCTCACCTGATATGAAGTAGCAACCGCAGATTTTGATAGCTCGCAATAGAAGGAGTATTGCTCACGTGATGTCACCCCGCTACTAGCTCAGTAACTTCCTCCTCGCAGGAACGAAACAACGTTCAAAAGATCCGTTATTTAACTGCGGATTCCATTATCTCTTTCGGCAGACTCGTTTGTAGCGGGGTTTATCATGTGCAGATGACGTTGGCTTTGACTCGCAATATGATTCCAAATGACTTACATCATAACCAGCAAGTAGTTGTTAAAGAATAAATATTTTATGATTTAATTACCACATATTCAAAGAGAAATATCTTGTTTTTTTTTTTAAGTTATGCGTCTGGACTACCCGCACTTTGCTCGACATTTCTTTTGCAAAATCGCGTATATTCCGGAAAGACACATATATAGATAAAGTTATAAAGCAAAAGCTCACCTAAATACAAAATATGATCTAAATAGTTAAAGCCGTTTCCGAGATCCATGAAATATATTTATACCATTTAAATAAATAAATATTGCCGGACAAATTACACAGCGCCACCTAGCCCCAAAGTAAGCGAAGCTTGTGTTATGGGTACTAGACAACTGATAAACATACGTAAATACATTTTTTTTTTTTTTTGTAAATACATACTTATTATACATAGAAAATACCCAGACCAATACAAACAGACATGTTCATGCACACAAATGTTTGTACTGTGTGGGAATCGAACCCACGAGCGTTGGTGTCAAAGTAGCGTAACAGCGCGTTTCACCACTGCGCCACCGAGCTCGTCATTTATCCCGATTCCTACTCTATTAGGATTGACAGTGGTCCCCACTACCTAAGCCTAAAAATTTGGCGGAGATACTGATTTTAAACAGACCTCCATAACCCAGGGGGAAAATTCGACTTTTGAAATATAATTTATTAGACATGCGGGTTTCCTCGCGATATTTTCCTTCACCGGCGAGCATGTATCACATGCTCGCCGGTGAAGGAAAATATCGCGCTTGCAATATTTAAAGTATTACTCGTGCGATGCCACCTCTGCTAACACACCAATTCCTTACGAGCTTACTAGAGACCTCACTCACACGCAGGACCACAACAACCCTCTAGTTGTTATTTGGCTGTGGTTTTCAGTCAGGTGGAGGTACTTCCGCAGACGGGCTGATTTGATGCGTCCTACCTCTCTCAAAAAACCAACATAAACAGACATGATCGTGAACACGAATGTTTGTCCTGTGTGAAAATCGAACCCACTAGCGTTGGTGTCGCGTCATCATAAGACCTAATCCCGATAATATATTATTGAACCTATCAAAATGTAACAATTACAAATATGTATATAAATCCAAAAAGACGAATTTAGAGGTACGTGCCCACACAAGGATTGAACCAGGAGCGATCGGTTAATTATTAACATGAAATATATTACAAGCATTGCTCGTTCAAAGTAATAGGACATTTGTGAGTAAAATAAGAATTACATGAAACGAATCAAACCACGAAGGCGCAAAATAACTTATTAACATCTGTTTGGTTATAATAAATGCAATACACGTAAAAGCGTAAGCATATTATAATGTAACTACGTGATATGTTTTCTAAAATACGATCAGTTGTGAATATTTATGGGCCCATAACATAGAATTAAGTATATTTTCGATTAACATTCCTACTATACATGATATAGTTCATTTAAACGAATGCTACATTTAATTCTGTTTACGACAACTATGTCGTAAAAGTTACAAGTATAACTTTCGCTGCAATATTTCTAAAACATCTCTCGTCATTTCAATTAATATTATAGATAAATAAAGCTATGATATATTATTACTTTAAATTTTATTTTTAATTTAATCTATTAATGTACAATTAGAAGTGCAGTGGTCGCCTAATGATTTAAGATAAAGCTTGCTATGAACGGTGAAAGAACACATCGTAAGGGAATCCGCACGTTTATATTCATATCTCGAAAGACAACCTGGCCTAGGGTTTCCACCCGTACTATATTATATAGTATATTAATTCTTTATTACTTTATAGTACTTAATTCATTAGGATGTGCGAAGTTCACTACCTAAGCCTAAGAATTTTGCGAATATACTGTTTTTGACATGGAGCAAAGAGCAGTAGCAGGAGATAAACCACCAAATTCGTGTTCTCTGATGTATGTCCATATTTGTAGTTATCACTTGCTCGGTGGTAAAGGAAAACTTCGTGAGGAAACACGCATGTCCAAGAAAGTATATTTCGAAAGTCGTGTAACTCAACTTAAAATAGGCTTGGCCTCTGTGTTGTAGAGGTGTGAATGCTCCATGTCGAAATCATTATCTTCCCAAATCCTTAGCCTTAGGTAGCGACCCCCGCCAATCCTAATGGAATAGGAAATGGGATAACGCTAGGAGAAAGATGCTTTACGTTGGACGAACTTTAATGTAGATGCGACGTTATTAACTAATAATTGAATAACATTATTTCTTATTTAGTCATTATCATGCTAACTTCATCATGAAAATAATATTACTAATTTTAATACTATCACTTTAATAATATCACAGCTATTACTACCTTGATTATATCAACTTAACAAATATACTCTCATATACAGACAAAAATTTTGTAGAGTTCCCAGCGTGTATAATAATCGCAGTGCATGTGTGTATGCACCAGTACAAGATGACAAAGTGCGAACCTACCGGGGCGTTGAAATTAGCCCAGCTACCCAGTGTCATTAGCAGGGCCCATAATTACTGAGTGACCTACATACGGCTTTGCTTAATTAATAACTCGACCTATTGCGATCAACAGACAAGATAAATGACCCTATTTTGAGTATGTTAAACATGAAAAACTATAGTTCTTACATTGAAGTTTAGGTACTACAACTTGAGATTCTTCAAAAAAGGCGTGAAGCGGTTTTTTTCGGTTACCAATTAACGGTTCTATTCAACGAAACACGGCACAATGCAAGTGTCTATATAGCCTAGGGTAACTGCTTCATCAGGCAGGCCGCATACTTGTTTTCACCTTAGTCTGTGGTCGTGTTTGTTTTCGTTCACTACCTGTACCAACGATGCATGCAACCGCCACCACCGCTACATCAGTTGCTGTAATCGCCTTTGCTCCTACTTGACGAACAAAGTTACTCACTTAACAACTTTACTACAAATCCCATAACTTTTAATAAGAGCTCATAGTCATAGCTAACGTTCAGGTACCAGTTTCTTACGGACTTAGTTTTAGTACATTAATATTATATTATTTGTGTACTGGAAAGGTAAGAATAAGAAGAGGAAATACATAAATTTGTAGTTGCAAGAATTCAGAATGTATCAGTACGAGTTATCATTACCATATTGTTGGTATGAGTTGGTAATACTACAAAAAAACGTCATAAATTTACAGAGACCTACTACCGCATTTTCGCGTTGACTTCTATAATTTGCATGAAAAATAGCTGCGCCGAGTGGATTATTTAGATTGGAAGGCGAGTTTTCGTTTAAACGTGAACGTAGCATATATGTGGGTGTTTGTAAACCTCTCATTAGGAACTCAAAGTACTTTATGTACTAATCTACTATGTGCATACATAGATATTGTTTGAGTATCCTTTTAGTTCATAATCAATAATAGATTAGATGTAGGTATTAGGATGCATAGATACAAGAAGCTATAATTCATTATTAGTATAAAAAAATGTTACCCAAATAGTTTTAGTAAGTTAGTAAGACTGACTCATATTTCTCACGAAATGAGTAACATTAATAAGCAGCCACAACATACAGTTGCAGATTTCCTGACTCACTGTATCTAACCAGATGGGCTATATTAACTACTGATATATTACGTAGAAAAGTACTCACGTATCAAGATACAATAAAAAGACTTAAAATTGAGAATTGTTCCAAAAGGTTGTATTGTAAGAATTTTCGAATATTACGGTACCGGAATAGCGTAGACGAAGTCACGATCAAAATTTAGTATAAAATGGTACATATTACACAATAATTACGGATATTACTGTTGTGGAAAATTTCATAATACTTTTTATTAACAGTTGTATATTTATAATTCTGATGTATATCCGGTTATAAAGCTGAAGATCCGGTAAAGTTAAACTATTATTATTTTCTATAGTACATAGATAAATAAATAAATACCAGATAAATCTACGTACTAACTTTTAAAATCTGTTAAAACGAAGTATCATCTATATTCTTAATTTTTTTTTTGTTTTGTTCGTTTATACCCATATCTCGGAAGTCTTTAAGAGATGCAGATTGTTTAAAACGTCCTATGACGTATTAAAATTGATAATAAGGTGTTCTCACTGATGAAGATCTGATGATTTTATAACTTTTAGAGGAAGTTAATATTGAATTAATATTAATTGCCTATAGAAGATATTTCAGATCGGAGTATATAGGACATCGGTATATAGTTTCTCAATCCAACACGAATTATGATGCTATAATAAAAGTTAATTTGCCAGTATAGTAATAAATATAGCTAAACTGCATATAAACTCTGGTATAACGCACCTAACGGATTCTATATTATTCTCACCCTTTACTTTATGGTATCTTCTGCTTATCGCAAGGTGCTAACAGGCACGAAGCTAAATACATAAATCAAAACGGTCATAAAATGCACACGTTTATGACATAAAATCTAGTATTTGCCAAGAGCTAAACAAATTTCTAATACTCAGACGGAATCGATTCGTCCCAAAACAGGAGGTATTAAGTTTACTTAGCTTTCTATGGTAGGAAGGATGAGTAAGAGATTCGTGTCGTCCGGTCACGTCTGTGAAATATTGACAATGAATATCGCGACTGTTAATCAAGCAAGCGTCGAAGCGGCGGATATAAAAACTATATGCTCTATGGATATTTATGAAATACTTATTTTAGTACAGATATGTTAATACACCGGGTATCGCTTGCTCGGCAGTGAAGGAAAACATCGTGAGATAACCCACATGTCACATTATATTTCGAAGGATGAATGATCTAACCTAAGAACTACCTGTGGGTTGTGGACGTCTGATGGCTTCATGTAAATATCAGTGTCTTCGCCAAGTCCTTAGGCCTAGATATCTGACTCCGCCTATTCTAATGGATTAGTAAACGGGTTAACGCGAAGAAGACGTTAATGTACTGGGTAATGTATTACGAAGTGGAGGAGGAAACTTGATTTCAATCAATCAAGTGTTGATTGAAATTAGGTACTGTATATTTTAGTCGTTAAGTGCTTTTATGCGTGATCAAAAGGAAATGGTAATGTTTTTGAGACTGGTGATTGTATTACATGCAGTCACATCTCGAGCTAATCGATCACTTGTGTATGTTCATCATATGTCATGTTTAGATAACTTTTTCTGTCATATATAGATATCATGAGTAAAAGTTATCTAAACTTGATAATTTGCTGCCGTCAGCAATCTATCTTAAATAAATTAATAATCCAGATATACATATAAGTACGAGTATATCCGGCCAGTTATGGTTACCTCCTATAGTCTTAATGCAAACTGTACTCATTTTGATTTTTGTGTGAACTGGCGTTCGTCTTTGTACTGAAACTTCAAACATAAATATGTTATTTACATTTTTTTGCATTTCTTATGTTTCGTTTGGTTTTTTATTCGAGTTTTTCTTCCTGCATTTCAAAAAGAACATTGTATTAATTATTTGTCATTGAAAAATAACTATTTGAAATATCAAGAGTGGAAATTCGACAAAAATAGCTTCAGAATCAAGCTAAAGTAGCATAGAGCCGGCCACATGTAGCGAATAGTGATGGGTTATGAGAAAGGAGTCCTGGGTTAGAGACGTATGGTTCAACGAAGGTTTGGGAGTACTTGTATACATATATCGCCAATTATCTCAATAAGTTGACGGTACGTCATTGGATGCGAAATTTGGAAAAATTAAATATTTTTTGGTGTAGATGATGATGTTATTACTGCATACTCGTCGCATAGTATTCTGTTTTTTACGCTCGATGTAAACGTTGACTCACAAAAGAAGGACTAAGCCACCCCGAGTGTGCGTTAGTCATTTTTGTGAGGGGGCCCACCCTCCGGACAATGATGCCAGGGAGGTGGTGAATCCTCATACACCTTGGCCTTTAGCCGCGAAGGCTTTAAAGGCTTCATCGGAAGCGACCGCCCCAGGGGAACGGGACGTCGCAAGCGTCATTTTGATAAGAGAAAACGCTTAGAGAAGTGTCGACGCTCCTATAAGAGGATATCGACACTACTAAATGCGACTAGAGCGACCCGAAGGGTGTTCACATGCAGGACTTTTGCTCTAAGGAGGCTTCGGCAGCTGCGTGATGGTCTAAAGCTCCCGAAAGTTTGTTAGATTTATCTTAAAGAATGCTGCGAGGCCCACGTTTTTGGTGACGAGAGAGAGGGGGCTGTGGTGGATCATAAGACACAGCCCGCTGGATAAGAGGATTAGGATGACTTTTAGCGATTTCGAAGAACCACTTAGATAGTTCTAGAAGTGTTGTTGGATAGAAGAAAGTGTGAGGTCACTGTGTAATTAAACGGTGCGATGAATCCATTGGGCGTTAGTTGCTCGTCGGCAGAAAAGGTTTTGGACAGTTTGAAGCCCGACCCTATACAGGATTCGCTTATTTGTGAGGGACATTTTACTGTTCCTTCCCAACATAGCGTTTAGTCGGCCCACATCAAATGTGGTAGTACCTACTAGCGACCTTGTTTATATAGAGAACAAAGGTGAATTTTGAGTCAAGAGTGACTCCAAGATACTTCGCTGTGCGATGAAGGGAACTGACGTCCCTAGCATACGCAGGCGACGAGTATTGTATGGAAGTTTGCGTTTCGCACTGAAGTAAACTGCGGAGCTTTTCTCGGGGTTTACCTCAATGCGCCATTTCCTGAACCAACTTCCTAACTTATTAACTGATGTTTGAAGTTTGGTTAACGCAGAAGATGGCGCTGTCATCAGCGAAGAGTGATAACTCTACGACTTTAGAAGGTATGGGAATATCGTTGGTATACAATATACATTGCAACATTAGAAACCCTTTAAAACCTTTTCAAACCCTTTTTGAACTTCATACTAAGGACAACGCGTACACACGTGAATATAATTAATTAACTACAGATCAGACTGAAATTTATTTATCACTAATGAACATGAACTATGCTGAAAATAAAAATGACGATCGCACAAAGCAATGACGGCTTAATATCATCCACTCCTCGCATGAGTCAGCGTGACGAGATATAAATGCCTAATACGATGTGGTAATTAACCATAGTTAAGTATTTCTTGCTTTTATTACTCTCGTGATCTCCTGTCAATCCTCTCTAGAGCTGACATTTCTAGGTATATCTTCTAGGGTGGCGGACGAAATCGAGGTTCAATGTTTCTGTACATTAAAAATAATTTAAATTTGAATTGTTTTCCTATATTCACCAATAGGTTATTGAATGTTTTTTTAAATTAATTAAAATTTAACAAAAACATTATCATGAAAAGTGATCATTTTTATCACACCGCTATTAAACGGCTATACTTACTTTAATTTTCGTTTTTCTTTGCTAAAATTCTCAGCAAGTTTTTTATACAACGTCGAGAGACATACAAGCATACAGCCCACCTGATATAAAGGTACCGTAGCCGTTCGTGTGATGTCACCGCTGCTGTTAACACAACAACTCCTTACGAGCTTCCTGATGACCTCACTCACACGCAGCAATACAACAAACCTACAGAGTTATTATAACTCAATTCTTGAGGAAGATTATAGGCATCATCACGATACGCGACCCTTAGCAGCGGAGAATATTGTAAAAAAAACTATTCGCGCGCGGGGTGTAGCTAGTCCTAAATTGTCTAAAGCTCCAACCAAACCAGGAACGTGATTGCTATGCAATATGACTGCATGACGTAATGCTCATTAGTTTCTAAGGCAATAAAATGTACGATGCGTCAAAACTAATAATGTAAGGAAGCCTTCCTAGTTATTATTTTTAATGTATATTATACATACGAGGCACTTGTAGCATGTTATTCTTACGATTAACGTCTACAACGCCTGATGATGCCTCGTGGAGAGGCGAAACACGTGTCGCAGCGACGACCTGCCATGCAATTCTCTAAGCGACTCGTAATGGCTGTGTGCGTCGCTGTGATCACAGATGTCACAGCTTTGACATCGTCTACTGCGATCGCGGCTTTTTATTTGGTATTCTATACGGCTGTAAGCGTACGCGAGGCTGTTTGCCTTGTAGAATTCCAATTCCAAACGCAGCCTTGCGGCGCTAGTGTCGCACAACCACGAAAAGCGACAGTAGACAGTAAATTTTGTGTTCAAGGCTATAACAGCCGATGTTTCCGAGGATGTAAGGATGTTTGTTCTTACAGAATTGCATGGCAGGCCAGTCGTGGCAGCGACAGTGGTGGTGGGGGCATGCGGATTCTGTTCCAGATGGCGGACGACCGCAGCAGCCGCGGCAGAGACTACCGGAGCAGCCATGGCAGCGTCGGCATGTAGCACGTACTAACAATAGTGGGTGGGTGCCGGCCGGCGCTAGGCCGCATGAACTAATTGGTGGCGGAAGCACACAAAGCAGGTTAGATCAAATTACATGTTGTTTTTATCTACCAGTAATTACGATGAGAGCGAAAAATCTTAAAAAACCATTTACAGAACATTTTAAATCTTTAATTTAAATATCCGTTCCATGGTGGGGTATGAAATTGACAGTATACAAAGTTCAATTTGGAATGAAATATCTGATATGACTTTGGGAATTAATTAAGACGTTGAAAAGTACCGCGACGAGTTACAAGAAGTGGTACTTTCTTTTAATATATGACGAGATTAGTCGTGTCACAGTCGTGTGAACTGGAACGAACGTCGAATGAAGATTATGACAAAGTGTCTCGTTGACGTACTAAGTATGTGATTGCTTGACGTTGCCACTCTTATAATCTCAACTATAATTCTCACTTTTATACCACTACGGTAAGTTCGTTCACTTGATATGAAACAGTTAGGATATGAACAATTACAAGGTGTATCGCTGTCGTCTTACCTACACCCACGCCGTTTGCAAAGTTACTGTTCACCGACTTCTTAACGTCACTCAATCGTAGGAAAACCCAATGTACATTTTCAGGAACACCGTTCCTATATGAAATCTATATGTTTGTCTGTGCGTTTGTCTGTGTGTTTGTCTATCCCGTTTTTTCGAATATTCGAATTTTGACTTCAGATTCGGATTCAACATAAAAATTCAGAATAGAAATGTTCAGGAACACCGTTCCTATCTCTTAAGGAACATGGTGAAAATGGTCGACAAATTAAAAAAAAAAATTGAGTTGTTATATAATTGACGAGCGCAAGCTTGCGCTTTCTCAACTGGTTTATAATGAAGTAGCAAACAGGCATACGACCCACCTGATGGTAGCGTTACTGTACCTTAAAGACACACTTGCAACTTATTATTTGGTCTTATCTACGTTGTTGCTAGACAAACGGCTGCTTTTTGTTCTCTATAGCTGTGTGCACCTCTCTTTAGACACAGCAGTTCTACTAAAGAAGTGCCACTTGCTAATAGTATTTGGCCGCTGACAATCCGTGTGAGTATAAACATCAGGATTTTTTTGAAGAGTTAAAGCCTTAGGAGCAGGAAGTAGCACGAGCATGCGATACTCCTCGTATTGCGCTCATTTGACGTTATTGATGATTGATGTTTAGTTAAGCCCATCTAAATGATATTTGCGTTTCTGTTTCATTTATCGATAGTCATACCCAACGGTGTCTTCTTCTTCTTCTCGTTTCCTAATCCACTAGGATTGGTGGGGTCCGCTCTAAGCCTAAGAATTTGGTATAGATGCTGATTTTTACATGGAGCCACTACAGTCAGACCTCCACAACCCAGAGGGTAAACCAAAACTTTCTTAAGTTAAGACACGCGTCTTTCGAAATATAATTTCGTGTACCTACGTCTTCACGACATTTTTCTTCACCGCCGAGCAAGTGACAATTACAAATATGTCCAGTTGGTGCATATGCCAGTTTTCCATTAGTCTATCACTATTCGTGATGGCACATTCATGCTCAACTGTGTATCTAGATATTTATACACCTTATATTTGTACTGTGTCAGTATATGGAATTGATATGTACAAAATGTCACAGTTTTATAGTAATTTTTGGCCCTGCAACTAAACACTCGACTTGTAATTAAGAGGTTGTGGGTTCAAATCGATGAGAACAGGAACACTTCCATTTTTAATTTATTGTTTACTAGCTGTTGTCTGCAGTTTCGCCCGCCCCATTATGGGATTTTAAATAGCATATAAACTTCCTCTAGCATTGAGTTGGCAAATGCTATAATATTTTTGAAATCCGACGGGTATTTCGGTAGTAGTGAGATTACCGCGTTAAAACAAACAAACAAATTCTTCAGCTATTATATATATTGATAGTTACGGTCTATATCAGCTGAAGTTTTACGTTTATACATAAACCGAATAGTGAGCTCAACACACTTAACGTTTACACCCTACATATTAATACCAAATCAACACTCTCTATTTCTTAAATCTTATTTCCTTTGCATTGCATGGTAAATTAGATAATAAACCAAATTATTTCATTGTTCAAACTATTTTAATTATACACCCTTCGGTGTAAAATTGCCGAGTCAACGTCGCGCAATCATGCCGCGTCACAAAAGCCTGTAAAACAATAAAGGGGCATGCAATCAAAATTCTAAATTGAACGCACAATTAGTCCGCATTCACGCCCTGGCGGTTGTATTCAAATTTCGAACCCGCCGGAACAGTCGTTGTTTTTTTTTTCTATCGTCCTTTGTTTTCGTGACTATTTTTGTTGTCACATTTGTGTAGGAATATTACTTTATGTAAGTACGAGTACTTGACTCACAATATGCTCTATAATTACTTGATCTCTAAGCGTGTTTGTGTCACCTTTTCTGTAACACAGATGGAGACACAGCCGTGATATACGGCCCACCTGATGTAAAGTGAATACCGTAGCCTATGAACGCTTGCTATACCTAAAGTATCACTCCTTAGGAGTTTATCGTACACGAGTGAACCTCTTACTCGCAGGAACGCAACAACAGGGCTATACAGGTAGTTATTATTTGGCTGAGATAGATCCCTCCCCAGAAGGGCCGCATTGATGCGCCCCACCTCTCTTAAAGTATGTTTAACAAGTGGCCCGACTGGAGAAATAACTCCACTATACAGAAAATTTCCTCTAAATACCAACTTCCTGGGGGGTTGTTGGGTTCCTGAAAGTCAGTGAGATTACTAGCAAGATCCCAATTCGCAAACTGTATTTCGTATTGCATGAGTTCATTCGTTAAATGTAACAGCTTCATATAAGACGTGCTATATGCTTTTTTGCCACTTGATATACTACTCTGTGTAAAAAGTATCGGGAATATGTCAATAAAAAGACCCGCGTAAAAGAGGTCGTTCTAATTTTTTTACTGCATGTTGGTAGCACTGTACTGATTTAGCGCGCAAAATTTGAGCGGGATCTGTCATTTAATTTGTTTTAAACTACACTTTTTGTTGGTCATAGTTTTGAGTCCTCGGCGATTTTTACAATGGAAAATATTGTTGAACAAAGAGTGTGCCTTAAATTTTGTGTTTCAAATGATATTTCATGTGGTGAATCACTAAAAATGTTGCGAAATACCTACGGCGAATCGTGTATATCGAAAACAAGGGCTTATGAATGGTATAAGGCTTTTAAAGAAGGCCGAGAAGTAGTAGTAGACTTGCCTCGTTCTGGTAGACCTTCAACCGCTACGACCAGAGAAAACATCGACAGAATCAAGAAGCTAGTGCTCGAAAATCGACGTATGAGTCTGAGAGAGTTGGCTAGTGAGGTGAACATATCTTTTAAGTCCGTCCACAACATTCTCATTGACATTTTAGGCATGAAACGCGTCGCCGCTCGACTAGTTCCAAAAGAGCTCAATTTTGTTCAAAAAGCGCAGCGAAAGCATGTCGCTGAAGACATGGTTTCCCGAGCTTCTACGGATCCGACCTTTATGAAACGTATAATAACTGGCGACGAGACATGGGTTTATGAGTACGACATGCAAACAAGCCAACAGTCTTCAGAATGGCGTCTCGAAAACGAGCCGAAACCCAAAAAACCGCGGCAAAGTCGCTCCAAAATCAAGGTGATGCTGACAGTTTTTTTTGACTACCGTGGTGTGGTTCACTCCGAATTCCTTCCAGAGGGAGAAACAGTGAATAAAGAATATTATTTAGGCGTCATGAAGCGTTTGCGTGAGAGTATCCGCCGAAAACGTCCAGATTTGTGGCAACACAACTCATGGATGCTGCACCATGATAATGCACCATCACACACAGCCATTATAGTGAAAGAGTTTTTAGCGAAAAATTCAACAAAAGTTCTCGACCAAGCACCGTATTCACCTGATATGGCTCCGTCTGACTTTTTTTTATTTCCCAAGTTAAAATTACCACTTCGAGGAAAACGTTTTGAGTCAATAGAAGCCATAAAAGAAAATTCGCTGAATGAGCTAAAGGCCATACCGCAAATAGCCTATGAAAAATGTATGGAAGACTGGGTGAAGCGGTGGAGATGTTGTATTGCAAGCGATGGGGCCTACTTTGAAGGCGATAAAATAAATTTAGATGAATAATTTGTATTTTTTGTTTTATTGACAAATTCCCGATACTTAGTACACAGAATGTATTAAAAACAATGTCGATCAAGTACGAACTCGATTGGATCACATATATAAGTTTATTTACGTATGAGTTTTGAAGATTTCTAAAAACTGTGCTCGTTAGAAACACTATTATTTTCTGGTCTGTGTCAGTTAATATAAGAAACACTATTATTAATTGGCCCAAACCAGACTAAAACTAGACTGAAACCTGACGTAAATTTTCCGAAAACCGCATTAACACGTTCGTTCGTGAAGGAAAAAGTCTTCACGAACAAACTTAGTCATATGGTCAAGATTTTTCTATGATATGTACATGTAAATATACGTTTCTGTTAATTATAATGTTACACTAAGACTTTTTATATAGGTATTTAATTATGGTATAACTTTTTAGTGATTTTTAAAATGGATGAACAACACAAAGATGTTTCTTACTTACATAAACATCATGCATTTTTTCCTGTAACATTGCACATTACATAAAGCTTTATCAGTAGTAATTATTTCTCTAAAACCTAACAGTGACTTTCTATCCCAGAGTTTTCCCGCGTAATTCACGCGGGCGGAGATAACAATGCACGCGGGCGGAACTGCCGGCAGTATAGTTTATTGAATAAATTACATCTTATTCATGGTACATAATTTTAATTAAAATAATGAATCATTGTCATTATTGACTCATTAATTTATCTTTCAGAGCACGTGCGGTCTTAGTACTTAATAGGTGAAACAAAGTAACTATTATGACGCTTAATGAGTAGGTAAATACATATGTACATAAGAGATTAGGAATGGTTAACGAAGTGAGAGCTCGATGGAGTTGCGCATGTCATTCTTACCGAAAATGCAGGTTAAGCAACGTCGACCGCAGCCGGTCCACGAATGGGAGCTTATCGTGCGTTAAGCCGTCGGGCCGGGTTATTGTCGATAGATGATAATCTTTAAGCTAAAGTGGCCTTCGGGCGGCTCTGGCCTCGCCAATCCGCAGATTAGCAGCATGGTGGAGGTATGCTCTAAACCCTTTCGGTTGAAGACCTGTAGTGGAATGAGTTAGGGTCGGTGTAGTAATAATAGCATAGTATAAATTAATTGATGCTTGCAATGATTAGATTAGCTTAATAATTCCATTCCAAATAAAGATAATAATCATCATTAAAAATATGCAATACCGTCGACGTAGCGATTCCAATATCACATGAAGTTTTCGTTTAGTTCCCGCTAGAAAGATCCAAAACTGTATACGCTGCCGCCGGCTTTTTCTACGTAAATATATAATTTACGTAGAATGTTCTTAATGCGTGTGTTAATATTTGTTTTTAATGAAAGTGTACGACAATCTGGTGAATTATTATAAGTGGCAACTTAAGTTGGTATATTTTGCCTCATAATAAGATATAACATTAACAATTTGTAATTTTTTCGTTGCCCTCTCTATAAATATTGCAATAAATATATTTATTTTTCTATTATCCATATTTTTTGTAGTTATATACCAGTATAGAATACCTACATTTACTTGTTACTAATTCAGCAGAGTTGCTAGATTAATATTAAGATCGTTAGAAGTGATATTGGAATTTATTCCAACTCTGTATGAATTTAGAAATTTCAGTAATCTCCATTCTCAACGAATACATGTATATGTTAGTGATAATTATATTTGAACGCGTAACTTCTGCACTGTTGCAGAGGAGAAATATAATGTGAAGTAATTGTCTATACATTATGTAGCACAGGTTACGCAAAAGAGCAAACATAATTATTCTTATATTAATCCGATTATTCTCTAGTTTAGTATTAACCCTGTCTTTCAAGGCAATAGGACTCAGAATTTCTAGCAATGAATACAATTAATCAATTATATTATGTTAAAATAATAAATTAAATAATAATTGGATAGTTAATATATGTAGTACATACCTCTATCTATGTTATTCAAAAGGTAATAATAGCTATACACAACACGTTACAAGGGAATGCCTGCCTGACTGGTAAGGGAATGAATTGTGATTTTAACAGGTTCGTGACGGGAGCTACGCCTTAAAATAGATTGAAAACGCTCGGTTGTCGTTCCGGAATTGCATAGAATGGGTAGGGTCGCTTTCCACGCATCTAGGCCATCATAACAAGATTCGACACAGGATACAAATTAGACGAAAATTAGAAGTTCGTACACAGATACTACGTTGTCAGTGTTGTCACCCATCATCTTCTAGCGATAATAGTCACGTATAGTCACGTTGTACAGAAATTGCTTGAATTACTATGTACATTATTATAGCTATCAAAACATACTTTTATAGAATGTTATATTTATTTGGCAAATTTAGTGCACGCACTATATATAGGTAGAATAATGTAAGCAATGTTTAATAAAACTTGACTCAAATAGAAATTAAAAAAATAAACGGAACAATGCCAAATGCGTAGTCGATGACATTTTATGTATACACAAAGCAATTATTCTCAGCGAATTTGCTATACTCACAAGAGTAAACGTAACGTAAACAGCATTTGAAAGCCAAGAAAAACTATTTGAACTAGCTATTTTATTACATTGAGGTTAATATAACAGGCACTAAAAAAATAAACGTGTTGTAAACTAAATAACAACTTACTGTTTGAGTTTTTGATACTGAAAATTCGATCTGACTCGATTAATCGAAAATCTGATTAGGGCTACACTACATTATTTTTTATACAAGGTATTCGAGAGGCATACAAACATACGTCCCGCCTGATGTAAAGTTATTACCGTGGACTATGGCCGCTGGCAATATAGTAAAGTATCACTCGCGCGATGCAACCCTTGCTGATGACTCGCAGGAACACGACAACCCTCCAGGGAGTTCTTATTTTGCCTCTCTGTTAGGTGGAGGTACTTCTCTAGTACCGCTTTGACGCACCCTCGTTACGAACATACACCCAATCAAACATATTCACTCACGTACGAGCTCTGGCACCAATGTTGCATTGCTACGAGTACTCCAATCCCTCACTCCACTGTGCCTTTTTTTTTAAGTAACGTAACACGCCTCCAAAATGAAATTTCTTGGACGTGCGGGTTTTTCTCACGATGTGTTTATTTACGCCGAGCAAGTTATGTATGACTATTGAGTATATCCGTGGCAACCATAGATAACAGGTGGCAACCGTCTCAAAAAAATGTCTATGTATTTTTGACGGATGGGGAACGATATATCCGACGGTACTCTGGTGCATACTCGCCACGGTAAAGGCGGTAAAATACGCTTAGCGAGCCAACCTCTATATCATATAGTTAGAATATAAGTAGAAGCCATTTTAATTGAATTCATTGGGTTATTATTAAAATCATCCGACGCCACATGGTAGATTGCAGTACTTAGTTGACCTGGGTAAAGTTGCCCAATTTTATCACACTAAATTGATTGATGGCTAAATTGATTTTGAGATTTCGTAAAGAATACAAATGATATTCGAATAATATAAAAAGAATTCAATACCAAATTTAAGCTCTGAAATAAAAATAATAAGGAAATAATAATAAAAACTAAAATGTAAGGTGATGAAAACAATATGCAATAGTAAGATTATAATATTACATGACTGAATATGATGATTCGGTGACGGCTGGTGCGGAGGCAGTTCCGATGTGTGTATCAATATCATCCTGACAGCGTATACGGATAGCCGCATATATATTTTCGTGAAGAAAACCGCACGCCCAAGAAACAATATTTCGAAAGATGTGTGATCTTACCTAAGAATGATCTGGTGTTCCCTTTGGGTTGTGGAAGTCTGACGGCAGTCGCTCCATGTAGAAATCCGTATCTTCACCAAATCCTTAGATTCAGGTAGCGGACTCCGCCAATCCTAATGCTTGGGAAACGGGCAAATGCTAAGAAAAAGAAGCCTGGTACTCCTCTCTAGTTGAAACGAACGCTGTTGGTTCGTCGGTGTTTTTCGATAAACAAGAAAAATAGTCGCGTTTCGTGCGTTTTTAAAAATGTTGTTGTTGCAACTAGATCGGAAAGGTAGAAATACCGGATGTAACATGAAAGGAACTCACGTTTCAGCAGCATTTAATCACGCTTCCGATTCCAAAGACTACCTCACAGAGAATACGATGTGATGTTTATTTAATTCCACGATCTGCCGTAGTATACTCACACAGAGGCGATGACACAAGTTTAAATGAAAAGTGTTATGAAAGCCTCAAAGTATTGTTAAATAATGCCCAACGAAGTAATCTATTCAGTATCTCTTTCACCAGTTGATCGATTGAACATAAATACCGCTCTTTAAACCTTTCTTGTCATTCGTATAGGAGTGTTGATTGACAAACTCGGTAGCGGAGTGGCAGCTTTGCTATTTTAACACCAAGGATCGTGAGTACAATTTTTGTACAAGACAAATACTTGTATGCATGAACATTTCTACTCACCTTGATCTAAGTGATTTTAAGAGGGTTAGGACGCCTTAAAGTAACCCCTAAAATAAACCTCAAACTAAAATTTGCGTACGTAAACATTTTTATTTATCTAGGTGTGGATATATGTACTAACAGAGTATATAAAAGAGGTAGGGCGCATCAAAGCAGTACTAGAGAAGTACCTCCACCTCACAGAATGTCGCAGCCGAATAGCAACTTCCTGGGGTGTCGTTGTGTTCCTGTGAGTGAGTGGGGTGACGCGAGCGATACTTCGAGTTTTGCAAGCGTTCATAGCCTCTTTACGTCAGGTGGACCTCTCGGCTTCTGTCTTTATACAAAAAAAAGTATATTAAATCAATGAGATTGAACAATCAAAGTGTTTTATAACAATTGCGACTTTTTACTAATTCAAGAAGAAAATGAAGCGCATCACGCTTTTATGTATTACACATCAAAACAAGGGGTTTGTTTTAATGTGTAATTTATAAAAGCGTGATGCGCTTCATTTCTAAGTCTACCTGTCCAGTAATACATCTGGCATAACCCTGGCGCTGATTAGACGCTTGTTTTGAAACAATTTACTATGCTCGATACTTATAGCATCCCCATTCGCTCTAGCAGGTAAATCGTACGTTACATATGCGAAATACACTTGCAAATCTATGTGCAAACGAACGAAAAGTTGAAATACCTACCAACTAATCAGTACTCACTAACACGGCTTATCTTGAAACATACTCACTCAGTGAGAATATAAACATTACCTGACATAGTATGGTAGAAGTCATAAATATTTCCCAGTATTTTATTAATAACATTCCAGGAATAGCGACCAATTAACAGAAGCGGCCGTCCGCTACCTATATTAAATTCTCGTAAATATAAACTGCGGAACTTTATTGTGCCTACGGAGTGCAAACTGCATTCTGAACACGGAAATAATGCCATTTTATTTACGAGACCGTAGACCGATACTTGAGACTAAAATAGTATTGCTTCTTCCCTTTATTCTTCTGTAAGAATAAAGCAAAGATTTATTACTAGATGAGTGGGCCAGTACTAAAAACTTACATGAGTGGAAGAAGCGGGAAAGCGGTAAAGATCCTGTCACACAAAAAGCGATCGCAACGCGACGGATGCACCCGTTTCCGTGACAGGTTTCATACAAAAATCAATGTTACCAAAAAATCCCGACCCAGTAGGTACGCTGCCGTTTTCATCTTTTCCAGCGCCTGTAGGTTCTGTCTTTAAATAAGCCAATGTGCACTGCACTCTAACTTGTTTAGTTAAAAGTCGGTGATCAGGGAGCAAGATATATAGATAGTTATGTAATGGCGCGAAAAATTACGATAAACGACAAATTGTCACATTTGGGTTATCATTATCAGTATTGACACTTTCTTCACGACATTTGAAGATTATTTTGAGTAAATAACTTAGTTTATTTTCTAAAATTACATTAGAGCAAGCAGCACTAAGGGATGGCACTGCGATGAATTTGTCCCATCCGATGACGCAGTAACAGCCCACAGGGGGCAATTGCATGGTCAGTGTGAAAATAAATAAAGGGTTGGTGCCGAGCGTCACTAGGTCGCATGAACAAATCGGTAGCGGAAGCACAAAACTACTCAGCAAATATGTTTAGTTGTTCATGTTAACTTCATATTAAAAAAAAAAATCACATCAACCTTAGCCTTTTACTACTGTTTCCGGCGATAACGTAAGCTATAGTAGAACATAACCCGTTACCAGAAAAATATTTATTTTATTGATTTTCGGTATGATTTCGCTAGTTCATCGGAAATCTATTATCAAAAACAATCATGGACTATATTTAAAATATATATAATAAATTGTCATCGAAGCGAGTGCGGTAAGGACCACGAGGCGCTAGGTTTTCTCTACCTACCCCACAAGGAACTTCTCGTGAATACATAAATAAATGAATAGAAGAAAGGACACTCGTATTAAAAAAGGGGTTTAGGGGCAAAGAATAAGGGCAAAAGGGTAGCAAATGCCGCCTTATTCATCAAAGAGTAGGGAATAAGTTACATATACTAATAATGGCATACACTTATGAATCTATTAATATAATAAATTTAAATATGACGCGACTACTAAAGACTCGTTAACAATGTTCAAAAGTGTACACATACTGGACTGTACCTACATATTAAAGTAATTTGAAATGTATGTAGTTATTTACACATAATCATATTTTCCATAACCCTAAAAACGGTTGACTATACCTATATTTACGAGCATATTCATCTGTCGAGTTTTATATTGGACTCTTCAGTTTAACTCACGGTATATGCCACGTGCCACATAAATAAGGACACGTGGCGTATAGATACTTAGTGGAGCAGAAAGTGGAGCATTACGGACGTCGATATACTCGTCTGAAGACCCCTATTTGTTTGTCTTTAAATAGAGTCAGTGGTCTTGAAAATATCTCATTAGTTACAAAAGGTTTGTTAGGTTTATAAATACGTACGTAAAGTACCATTATTGTTTGTTTCTTGGTTTAGTACTTTATTGTACACGAATGACAAAGTACAGACAGAAGATTTATTTTATACAAAATATGAAAACGGCGTGCTTATAGGAGATATCTAGAATATACCACTATCTTTCCGGAGCTACGGCAGATACTGCTTTACTCGCTTGCTTACCAAAACATACTCAACCAATAAGCTTATAAATTACTCAATAATTGCTGGCTGCGGGTATTAGGTAGGTACTTTTCTTTAAGATGTACGAACGTAATGCTGTAAAACATAGTCTACATGGTAATAAAGAAAATATTCTATTTATATGCTAAAATCAACTCCAAATTAATTTACATCATTGCAGACTTCATAGTTTTTAGCTATTTTATATGACCTTTTTCTCTTACTCATTCATAAGCATATATTCGATAACTATCTTTGAACTATGCTCAGTATATGTACAGTTTATTAAATTTTTTAATATTTCTCAGTTACTTTAGAGTCCCGCGAGTCGTCCTCAAGTAATATTTCCATTAGAGAATTGTGTTGTCAAATTAAATCTACCTAGTAACTTTATAAGAATAAATACTAATACCTCGTTGTAGAATGGCCTCTACAGCTACAAAGAGTGTACAATACAAATGATTTGCAATATAATTGAATCACTTGAATGCTTGAAAGACTGACAATGATCAAGGATCATTTTGTGAAAACACCATTCAACTTGAGAATCGTTTGTGTGACCTCCATAGTATTCGTCAGGGAATTTGAGATATCGGAAGTATAAAACTTCACACTGTTTTTGTTCAGTCCCTTATTTATTTGGTGAACTTTCTAAAATTCGTGCAAATTTAAACTTTAACTTTATCAGCATAAGAGTTTGAAAGAAGTTTTTATTGTTAATGAGACATTTGATATTTTCAAACGCAGAATGTTTATGTTGAAATAGGATAACATGCGAATTATGAACGACTCCTGCACAAATTTCGCATTATATTTTTCAGCATCATTATATTTGTAGGCAATAATAGATTTATATATATTTTTTGGTACAATTAATTATCGCCACGTACCATGCCAAGTACCTAGGACTAGAAATAGTGTAGAAAATAGCAAAAAAAACATAGTAATTGCCTAAAATGTTTAAAATTTAAGTTTATAGTTAACTTGTACAAAGAAAAGAGTCACATACGGGAACCTTTATTTATTCTTATCTTTTTATGTGTGTTTTAAAAAGACTCATTGTCTCTTTAATGTATGTATGTATATCTTCACGCCACGTCCCTCGCGGGGTAGGCAGAGAGAACCGAGCGCCATCAGACGCGGTCCTTTCATACTTCACTCGCTTCTGTAACATTTATAGCTCTTTTCATGCACGCTCGCCGGTTCCTGGGGCTCCTGATATCACCTTCTAATAAAACACGATCAATTTGGTCATGGTAGGATAGCCTTGGTCTTCCTCCGTTCCTACATCCTTGCACTTTAATGTATGCTCTAAAATAGGATCTCCGCGTAGGTAGGGTCCATTACATAATGTATGTTTTTCCCCTACCGCGTTACTTTGGTTTTTCATTGATATACAAAACCAATTCATAAAAGCGCCATCTACACATATCGCAAAACAAATACCTATCTATAATCTAGTCTCAAATCGAAAAGATATCATCCCACCAATCAGGAAGTGGCCTAAATACGTTGATTTATCGCTTGTATAAATCTGGCAAAGATTATCTTGTTGATGGTATCATATATGTATATTTATATAGATTTGTGCATAAAAAAATGTAAACCTACACATTTTATAAATGTCTGTAGGTTTGAACAATGGCCGTTAACTGACCTTTCAAGAGCCAGGTGTTTCATTCTTATAAAAAGGAACAAAGCTGGCAGTGTACTGGAAACCAAACAAACCCAACAGAACCCGGTTTGTTCAATTTACAATAGTCAACCATAGAATGTTTACCCCCAGATATGGTGAAGGTCAACTTAAACTTTTGAATTAAAATATTCAATTGATAGAAAATTTTCATTTACTTTGATTAAATGATGATATTATACTTCGATGTTGATTCAATGTTAATTTATCAGCAGATGGTTGTTTTAAAAAATAGTGTATGCATACGGGTATATTACAATTTTTTGAAGCTATAGTTATAGACCGTCGATACCTACTCGTATATAGAGAGGATAGTTGACCGCAGTTTTAATTGTATTTTTATTTGACACAATTACTGTTAATATACAATTGAGTAAGACACAGCAGAGGCGAAGTTTACACATCATAAACGTATGCATCACTAATAGTCTAATCATAGATAACAGACTGTTATCTATGAGTCTAATGATCGTTTATCAGTATATCTAATACCCAGTATTCTATAGTAATCGGAAGTTCTAATATTTTTTACTCGCTGCTGCCCGCGGCTCCGCCCGCGTGGAGTCAAATAACGTAGCCTATGTGTTAATCCAGATCATAATCTATCTACGTGCCAAATTTCATTCAAATCCGTTCAGCCGTTTAAGCGTGAAAGAGCAACAAACATCCATACATACAAACTTTCGCATTTATAATATTAGTAGGATACAACGTCGGGAGGCATACAAACATACGGTCCACCTGATGTAAAATGGTTACCGTAGCCTATGAACGCTGGTAATACAATAATATCACTAGCGTGATACCAGCTGCCTGCCATTACCGATTGTAACTGTTGTATTTAGAAACAAATTAAGGGATTGATTGATTTTTGTTGTTCACCTGTTTCTTTCTTTTACAGTTCTTTCTTGAAATGTATAAGAACACGTATGTGGCGCGGTGGGCACCAAGGTACATTTTGCAGTTATCTTCTTTAAAATTACTTGTAACCTCAATGACCGATAAAGGCGTCATGACGACACATGGCAGAATCTTAGACTTTTATGCCGTATGGTTGTAAAAATAAAATAACATAACGACTGTTTTATGCGGCATGGAAGTTTTAAGACGGCAAAATTAAGTTACGTTTAAATTGGTACAGTGTAACTAAACTTGAAGCTTCTGTAGAAGACTAAAAAAAATCTCACACACTCTAATTCGGACTTTACTGTATTACTGCATCATCGGATGGGATGCACCTACATTCTGTCAGTAAAATGATAGTCATGTGCTGTGGCTCTAGCTGTAGCTTTAGCTAAGAAACGTAGGTCAAACAATTGAAAAAAAAACCTGTATTTAATCAGCTCAGTCAATCAGTTTATATAAGTCGAACCTTTTTTCCCCTATTTATGATCCACGGCGTTGCTAAAGTATCAGGCAAAGTTGTTAAGTTTTATAAGTAAAACTACATGTGTGTTTTAAAACCAATAATTATATGTAATCGTCTTACCTAATTCAGTACCTGGCATAAATAAACTTTCGTAATTTACCTGTATAGTACTATGTTAAGCATATAAATATCCGTATAGTACACTTCGTCGATCACTTCATTTGCGTCATCCAAAGCCCTTGGCAATACTTACCTAAAACAAAGGAAGTAACTGTTAGTATACAACAAAATATTGACAATAAAATTTGCCTTTGAAATATTTTCGTACACAAACCTAAGCTACAATCAATACTTCTAGTGGAACTTCATCAATTATAGGACCTATGGATCACTACTCACTATAAAAACCATTTTCTACATCTGTTTACGACTGACAAATTCATAAACATTTACCTAATAAATGATGTAAAGAGTTCGATATCAACAAATGAGAATATGGTGAGAGGTAGGCCACAGGACCTTTATAAGAAACAGTAAATAACAAATGCCCGTGTAACTGCAAGAGAGTAAAGTCACTAGGAAGCTCGTGATGTGTTGCTACGCTAGTAATAAAATGCGGTGTTGCCGCGCAGACAATACTCCTCTATTATTAAGAGCGTCCATAGACTACGACTCTCATATACGGCCAAATCTTTATTTCCCGGTTAACGTGTTAAAAATGTATTAAACTTAGTGCATAATCGGATGCCGTGTGCCGTACAATTTTCTGACATAGCGTGTTCATCGTTTGGAAAGTATTTCCCTTCACAAGAGGGTGAAATAATAGTAATTAAGGCGAATTCTTATACTAGCTGTCAGGATTACGGACAATTTATTTAATATAACCACCCTGGAAAGCTTTTGTTGACCACTTCATGCCAGTCATTTCGGACTAGGGGAATCTAATGGGGCATCATTGTCCTTTCCAATCAAGTCAAGTCTTTGTTCTGCACATAAAGGCAGTATAAACGGAATTCAAATGTCAGTTTCAATAAATAACAATTGAATGCAATAGTGTTAAGAGGAATGAAAGTGGCATGAAATAAATCTTATCTAAATGAAACTTATATGGGGCTACCAATTGATAGCTTTTAAATTGCTTTATTAAGAACCTTTCAGACTAATTAAGTATGTTAAGGGCCATATATTTTTGTTGTGTGATAGGTGATTGCGGTGAAGAGTAAATTAGTGGTCATATGTAGTAAATTACATAAGTCGAAAAATAAGAAAAAGTACACTCCCACAGCGTACATTTGTCAATTTATTTACCGCATAGTAATTTCATATTATACCTATAGCTTAGGATACTTCGACAATAAAACAAATCTAACAACGTCTTAAGGCTGTTCATGCCACACAAGCACAAGTTTTTCAAACTAACTGCTATAAGTAGGATTGATGCACTAATTTTTAATAATATCTTTTCAGTACCATATTTTAATTTCTTGAATCTTTGATGATACCATTAGCTATTCATCATCCTTTGAACCAACAACGCTACTGCAAAACTTGGTATTATATCTGTTAATACAATTTATTATGTACATATTAAACTATATACATTAGATACAACAATATCTACCTATCACTACTATACTTACTATCTGCAGTACTATATACCTTCCTATATATCTAATTATAACCGATATAAAAATATGTGTAATTTATATAAAAAATGAATAAGCTTTAAAATAATATAAAATAATTTTAAAGAAAATATGTTAATCAGTTGATTCTTTAATCGTATTAAAAGGCGATGTCGAGGTAATGTAAACATTTCTACAATAAGATCTGTAAAAACAAACATACAACAGAATCCCACAATAAAACAGCTGTATTATATTAGGAAAATGTCGTAAAATAACAATAAAATTCTGATGAATTGCACATACTACAAGCTTACGACATCAAAGTGGCAGGCGACGCGTGCGATCATACGACAAAAGACGTAATAAAATTGGTGTTTTTCAATAAAAATATGCCGTAAAATGCAATTTATTGCTAACGTTAATTGCGTAAGGAGGAATATAGAAAACGTTGATGTCAGAAGTGGTTCAGGTCTATTTTGTGTTGTCAGCATACAAAGTGCACACTGACTGCACAAGATACGATTGCAAAATAAAGAATTTAGACATATTAATATTTCGCTAAAGCTTATGAACTAACTCATTAACCTGACTTTATCTCTATTTTGGTGCTGGCGCAGTATGTTCTATCCTATCATTGATTTTTGTAACTCCTCAATTTCGGGCTTAAGTACTTTTACACCTTCCAGTGTTCGCCTTCTCCATGTATTTATTTAATTGTTTTTGTACGTCTGAAGACTAACAAGAATAGGGCCCATCTGACTTAAAGTAGCAACGGTTTGCTTACCATGGCCTATAATCGTTGGTAAAATAAGGACTATGGCTCTCGCATACCACACCCGCTGCTAACACAGCACCCCCTCAAAAACTTACTGACAACCTCACTCATAGCCCTGCAGGTAATTGTTCTTTGGCTGCGATCTTCGGTGAAATGGAGGTATCCCCCCAGTCACGCTTAGATGCGACTTACCTCTCTTTTACTAAAGCCACATTCGTTGATAAGAACGGTGGACCACGTGCACATAAGGCTGGCTTTGATCACATTACTTAAACCATACATTATGTAATGTGAATGGAATGTGTCAAAGTCCACCTAACCTGCACGTGTTGCACCATGATATGCCGTCCATGATAAGCGCTCTCTTAGCTTTTGTGTTGCCCGCGCTAATTTCCAACTTCCTCATTTATACTCATTCCCAATTATATCACTTCTGATCACACTACCACTCTGAACTCACCAGTACGTAATCAAAAACAACTTCCTAAGCCAACTAATAAAATTAAATATTTTTTTTCGAAGCAACATTTACTTTCACGAAGATGTCAATTCCAAACGCTCTAAACTTATTTATAATGCATGTCTGATATTAAATTAAAAAGTTTAATTTTAAAACCCCCGACACTAAAATAACCTATATGATGTACACAAAAACACTCTCGATTGACGAGCTCGGTGGCGCAGTGGTGAAACGCGCTGTTACACTACTTTGACACCAACGCACGTGGGTTCGATTCCCACTCAGTACAAACATTTGTGTGCATGAACATGTCTGTTTGTCTTGGTCTGGGTATGTTCTATGTATGATAAGTATGTATTTACAAAAAAAAATGTATTTACGTATGTTTATCAGTTGTCTAGTACCCATAACACAAGCTTCGCTTACTTTGGGGCTAAATGGCGCTGTGTAATTTGTCCGACAATATTTATAAAAAAAAATTTTATAAAATTTATTATTAAGTCCCCTTTTAAACAAAAAAAAACAAAACTCAAAATCGGTTCGTCCATTTCGAAGGTACGATGCCACAGACATACACAGATAGACACGGCAAACTTATAACACCCCTCTTTTGCGTCGGGGGTTAAAAATAGGTAGAGATGAAAAATAGACATCTGTCAGCCAATTTATACATGATAAATACATACTTTATTTAAATATAATAGATCGATTTATATCGATTCACAGGTCAATTGGTTGGGGAAAAATAAAATATAGCTGGGTTTATCTAAAATATTAATTGCAATTAGAATATACAACATTTCGAATCCCTGTGTGAGACCACACACGACCATATATAACAGTTCGTTCGAAATCCAATTAATGAAACGAATTTTAATTAAACAAAAAACGGTACGTACCGTTTCGTAAAACGTGAAGAAAGAAAAAGGCAAATTGAAATCCTGTATTTCACTTCAGATATTTTGGTGCGAGTTCAATTATTCCCTTTTACGTGTCGACAGTGGTGAGCACTCCCGTTAATTAAGATTTATATTTAGCTGACCGGCTATCCAGTTACCGGGAAGAAGAATAACATTATTAAAAACCATTTACATGTTGTCATCACTACCGAATCGCCGAACATCTATTGAACATCACTAATTGATTTCTTAAACGCAGTAGCTCGTAAGGAATGTATGAATGCACTTACATCGTCGGCCACCTGCGTAAATGTTTGCATATCGTAACATCATACTGGAATTGGTTGAAAGTAGTGCGAGTTGAACTCTTGGATGAATAAAAACTTACAAATAAAAAAAAATGGATGCGTGTACTTATGTACGCGCGTGAGAAGTTATGCTTCTATGGCATCATTAAATAAATATTTAACATTAATAATTTAAGAATATTTAGTATTAATTATATTAAATAATAATATTTTAATTTATAAGAAGGGTTATTGGAGTAAAATTAAAAAACGTCTTTCAAGTAGTAGCGGTGGTGTTTATGGAATGTATTACATACAAGTAAAATGTCAAGTACAAATGTTTTATACATTTTTAACTATAGGGCCATCTACCGGTAATACCGTGAAACATTTAGCAGCTTCAACCTGTTACTTTTGTGTTACAGTGATGCGCGCGCATCTTAAAATTTCACTCTCATCATTTTTTCATAACGCACCTAATGAAGTATAACTTTAACAACTGGTCCCTGGTCCCTGTTGGAATCCTGGGATGTACCGCTAAATTCGTGTTTTCATATTCAAATATGTATTTGAATATGAAAACATATATATATATATATATATATATATATATATATATATATATATATATATCACTTGCTTGGCGGTGGAAACTAAGGAAAACATCGTGAGGAAACCAGTACATCCAAGAAACTATATTTCGAAAGATTTGTGAGGAATAATCTAGTTTCCCCTCTGGGTTGTGGAAGTCTTACGGCAGTCGCTCCATGTAAAATTAGTATCTTCGCCAAATCCTTAGGCTTAGGTAGCGGATCACGTCAATCCTAATGGATTAGGAAACGGTGAGTAGAAGAAAGTAGGCTTGTGCTTGAGTTATTTTTATATATAACGTCAAAAGGCATACAAATATATGTCCCATCCAGTGCTAAGTGGTTACCACAGACCATTAACGCTTGCAATACAGGAAGTATTGTTCGCGCGTTGCCACCGCTGCTAACACAGCACCTTCTTAGGAACTCACTGATAACCTCACTCACATCTAGGAACACAACAGCTCTCCAGGGCCTTTTTATTTATCTGCAGTGTTCTGTGAGGTGGTGGTACTTCTCCATCCGGGCTGTTTTGATGCTCCCTAACTTCTCTCTTAAAACTTTAATCTGCAGTTTTCCTTGGTCGCCACAATTTGTTCTAACTCTTAGCTCATAAAAGGGTACGAAGGCACAGCTTCTACAGTGCGTAGGGTGGTCGAAATGTCTATGGGGAAGTAAGGAGGAAGCGAAAAAAAATCTCAAAAGCCACATAGCATATTCGACATTGGTATCTCAAATACTTTTAAAGAATCGAAATGACCGCTGTGTAAGTATATATATTAACAATGTATACGTAGATTAACAGCGTGCAGGTTACTGACACAGGCGTGTTTCTAGAGGTCTACTCCACGATTTACTTATTTTGTCTTTTTACACTAATCGTGACATACAATCGCAGGTCCTATCTGATGGTAAAAGTTTACCGTAGACCATTTTCTGGGAAAATGTCTCTGGGAAAAATCGTGGCGAGGAAATAAGCTTCAGGTCGTTTGAATTTGTGAAATAAAACCTCTGTGTAGGAAAACTGCGTAGCAAGTGACGATTCTGGTTCCAATAGTATATCCGACGATAAATTTCTCTGTCGAAGGCCAGCGGTGCGGTTGTAATCTGCTGTGGGCATCATATCGAAAAACTCTTCAGTATACACACTGAGAAAGGCATAGTCTTACCTTAGACAATAGGGAAACTTGAAATTGTCAAGAATTCACAAAGCTCGACTTGGAATATCACGGTGCTCCCACCCAAAAGTAACTACAGTACTGTATGATATGATCAACAAAGCTAAAGGAAAAAATGACATACAGTTACAACATCCGCCACCAAATACATTGCTACTTAATTTTCGATACATAAAAGGTAAAAAACTCATTACCTTTCGACACATCAGTTACGGATGAGCAACGGAAAATAAAACCCAGTTAATGTTATCGAGGCCGACACCGCACATTTTAATACAATAAATTTCGATCGCAGCTTTTACAAGCACAAAATGCCTTCGTGTACCGTAAGTTACATAAAATAATCTACACTAATATATAAAGCGGATGAGTTTGTTTGTTCGTTTGAACGCGGTAATTTCTGGAACTCCCAGACAGATTTGAAAAATAATTCCTTTTGCATTTGATAGCCCAATTCTTGAGAAAGGTAGCCTTAAAGGAAGGCTATTCAACAACACGATACGACGCTTCAAATATTCAAGAAAAAAAATAAGTAGAAAAAGTGCTTTCCACGAGATCTTGGATACGCGGGGCTGAAGTCGCGGGCTACAGTTAGTTAAATATATCGCTGTCGGCGGATTAATGCAGGTGGTTCCTGCCACTGAATGAGGTACCGGCAAGCTTCTAAGAAGTAACGCTCCAGCGATACTTATTGCATTGCAATCGTTCATAGGCTACGATGGGCATAGATATGCCTCCCGACGTAGTTATTAAACCTATTTTGAAAAATAAACTATTGTGGTTGTGTTTTTATACAACATTGTGAGGAAATTAAATACAGCAACAAAATTGAATATATATAGTGCTAATATATTTTATGTATAATCCAATATATAGTGTAAAGTGACACCTAGATCTCCCTCATGTTCACTATGCCCTTACATTGTGTCACGTTTAGATAAGGTCTCACAATTTTAGTTGATTGCTTTTACAAGAGCAAAATATCTTCGTATGCAATAAGTTACATAAAATAATATGTAATATATCGCTGTCGGCAGACTATTGCTGGTGGTGAAGGCAGCATATATGGGTATAATTAATCATTCGATATTGCGCCGCATGGTCCTCAAGTGTTACCTTTTGAATCTTGCTTGCTACTGGCAAAGTCGTGACGTGACCATCTTATTTTATAGTCATTCCTTTTTTTGGCAAATTGAGGGCCATCATTGGCACCTTATACATATAATATTCATAATGTGATGGTATTACGTTGAAGATAATATTAAATATCCCTTTTTAGGACCGAATGTTGTTTTACTGTTGCTGAGTAACATACTTGTCGCGTCTTTTAAGTACTTAAGTGCTTTGTCAGAACAATAATTTATCTGTTTTAACTATACGCTTTTAACTATGGCGAAAAGAGAAAATATATATATTTTGTACGCTACTGCTTCTTGCAACATCAGGGGACTTCACTATAATATAATCTTACTATAATATAATTCACTATAATATAAGCTTTCCGATCACGCCTGGCATTCTTTTATAGAAATTGTCATCACAGGGGCGGTGACCCGAAGGTTTGTGCAAATTTGTTGTCAACTGGACAATAGTCAAGCAGATAATAGCCGTTATTTATAGCAGATATTGCGATAGCATAAAGATCAATGCTGACATCGCGCCAGATACTGTGTTGTCTCCGACGCTATTTCTGACCTATGTCAGTGAAATAGTGTGAATTGGTACCTACCGGGGACACTTATTAAGATAGGAAAACAGTATCTCTCGTTTTCTGGTGGAGAAAAATCGTGATTAAGTTGTGTCAATGGAGAGTACCCTGGCTAAAGTATCCAACCGGTCAGCAATAGTTGGTCCAATTCAACCCCATCATGACACAAGTCTGCGTGTTTACTGTGTAGTTCCTCAAGTCTAGAGCATGCCTTTTACCATCGCCATGGGTAGCTATTGGGATTCTTGATTACGAGATGTCCTGCGAAGTTGAGTACTGAATCTACCTGCAGATGCGAGTTCAAACTGAATTCAAAGAAGCTTCGTGTGCTCGGCAGCTAAATGTATGTATGTCACTGAACTTCTCCTCAACAGCGGGACGGATTTTCTGAATTTCGTGTGTGTTTGTATGGGGTCTTTGAATGGTTTAGATATTTACATTTGAATACACGGTAAGTGGCTCAGCAATCGGGTTCTAGGTGTTTTTTTGTATTTTCGGATAGGACAACGTATGCCGGGTCCATTATATAAATTTCAAGACAGACTGCACTTTGACCACCTTTAAGCGGGAGCTCTGCATCACGAAATTGAGCTTAGTGATCCGACTCAGTTACGAAGTGTGAGAACTGTGGACAATTTCAAGCTTAAGCCTCCCTTTTTTGTATATGATTGATTGTAATGATTTGTGTACTGTATGCTAGTCATTGGTAGATAATTTATCCTCATACACTAGAACTACACAAGCCACGTAGTCACGTAAAGGAGTTCTTTTCCGATAACTGTTGGAATGTAGAATAAAGTTCCTGCCGAGATTTGCTGATCGTAATAAAACATGCGATGCTTCAAATAGGCCATGAAAAAATTTGTATGAGATCAGAAACGCTCCTGGTATTACAAATGTTCATAAACTACTGTAAATGTCTACCATATGCGCTGCTTACCATATATATACACTACACTAATAGTATAAAGAATTTAACACATTTTTATTCAGCCTTTTTATGTCAGCGATCAGCATACCCCGTACGTTCGGATGTGGAAAGAAGGCAAAATGAAGGAATGACGCAGTAAATATACAACGCGAAAGTAGAAGGATGTAAGCGCCGAGGCAAGCCAAATAAGAGGTGTGTTATCAGAAGATTGTGTCACGAGCCCAAGCAACCAACGGGAATGCACGAAAGATGGTATGAATGTTGAAGAAGCGTGAGAGGTGTGCAAGGTCCGATGAACATGGCGTGAAGATACAGACGAGAATGTATAAATCTTTTAACTAGCAAGTTATTTTACGATTCTCTTTGTGTTTCTAAATCAAACATCAAGATGTTCGTAAAAACTGTTTCTTCTTCCTAGAGTTATCCCGTTTCCTAATTCATTAGGATTGGTGGGGCCCGCGGACGTGCGGGTTTCCTCACGATGTTTTTCATAACCGCCGAACAAATGATAATTACAAATAAATCCGAGAATACGAATTTAGTGGTACATGCCAGTACTCGAACCGCGCACCTGAGTTCAATAGACCGGTTCCTTATCCACTGGGCTATTACTGCTCCGTCCGTATAGTTATAACAATAATAGTAATTAAAATAATATAAAATTATTTAATATTTACCGCAATGGCGTCGAAATTTTCAAACAAACATACATATTCGTTCTTTAGCTTATTAGGTGTATATTTCTATTGATGGAGACCACGTCCTGTATCAATCGAAATAATCCTATATGTATACCGAAAATATTGAAAAAAAAATACAGTTATCTTTTGGAACGCGTGCATTTATCTTCGTGGTTGCCAATTTGGTTGCATAATTGGCCAATTGCAATGCGCGATGGCCACGACTGCAGAGTGCTGATATGGTCAATTTATGATAAATAATTATAGGGCATGGCCCATTCATAGCTGTCTAGTGTCTGTTGTTATTGCTGCGTAGGATTGTTATGTTATTGCAATTGATAGCCGTATTAACCTATATTATCCTCCGCAAAACTCAAATCCCGTATTGTCCAAACATAACTCATTTAAAATGGAAATATAATTATCACTATAATACAACAACCTATACTATCTCTGTGTTGAGATAAGTGTCTCCTTTCAATCTTTGTCAAGTCCGGTGACGTAGAGGTTAGCAATGCTACGTTAACAACAAGGTTCGCTGGTAGGAGTCTATCAAGTCGCTCAAGTGACTTAACAACTGTTATTCATCAATAATTAACTTTACATAGACGAAGCAATAAAGTGGTAGAGATAAATAGAACCTACAATTGACTGGCTAAGGTGGACGTTGCCCGACTTGCATAATTATTGCTGTACTAATACTAAAAGCCAAAACTCATAAGGGTGGGAAATAAATAGCAGGTTGCATACAAACACGAATATTACAAAAAATCTCATTGTAGATTACAGCCGCTTTAACGCTTTTCTTGCATTTATGAGTTTTAGCTCTAAAACTAATTGCAAAAGATCAGCAAAATTAAAAACAGTGGAAGTTTGTGTTTTGTTAATTTTAAACGATGTCTTGTGCGTATATCAGTTTTTGTTATGACAATGTACTCGTAAGATTGTATCCTAATTACGTTAAAGTGTAAACTTGATGTCATTGGTAAGATTTTAATCACAGGGTAATTTAGTTAGACAGCCGTGAGCATTATTCGCATTAATTTTCAATTAAATTGCGCATGATGCAGGTTCCTGATAACGATAGTGTAATCTTTATGTTGATCTCACTAATTGTTCCATGTTCATATAGAGGCATCTACTTAGAATAACTAATTTCAGAAAGTTATTATTAACTAATTCTATATACCTGTTAATGGTAACCTTCTTCGTTTTAAACTCACAGTACTGGACCGTCCAGAAAAAGGGTACTTCTGTTAATAAATTGCATGAAGCTACAAGCAAAAGTTAACTGTTTCTTGCAGTGTCATGCCTCCTTGCTGAATTAAGAGTGCTGCTACCAATAAAGAACCTGTTATGTCCCAAATGAAAGTATTAACTGAAATAATATGAAACAACATACAACTGGTAATAAGCCAGAGGATAAAGAAGTGACCTATCGATTAACTGTTTAAATACTGACATGTACTACTAAATTCGTGTTTTAGAATTTATGCACATATTTGTAATTATCACTTGCTCGGCGGTGAAGGAAAACATCATGAAGGAACCCGCACATCCAAGAAATTATATTTCGAAAGACATGTAACCTTACGTACGTTTGTGGAGGTCTGACGGCAGCCACATCAGTATCTTCGCCATATCCTTGGGCTAAGGTAGACCCCGCCAATCCTAACGGATCAGGAAACGGGTTAGCGCAAAGAAGAAGAAGATCTCACAAACAGTAGTATATACTATAGGCAATATAATAAATATTAATGTTATTTCCCGTTGACGAAATCAGCTGACATTTACTAAAAGAATATGATATAGCACATACGTGTTATCAATACCAGGTAATCAATGAATGTCGTGCATTGCCCGTTAACTAAAAACATCTTCACGCTCTTTGAAGCAATTCTAGATCATCTGTACAGCCAAAGTTATCATATTTACAGTCTGATGACGACGAGGCTCTGGCGAAAGAAAGGTACTGCACAGCTACATTCATTTGTTTTATACAATTACCGAGTAGGTACATAAATATAGAGCCAAATAACAATAAACAAGACTGCAGCCAAATAATAATTTATTCATAACAGCGAGTAAAGTCCCCGAAAATTTTATAATGATTTGTCCTGTTGGTCATGGGATGACAACGAGTAGGTATATTACAAAGTATCTTATGCTATGGCAACCACCTGATATTAAATTTATAAAAAATATTCAAATTTCAACTCTATAGCCCAGACCTGATGCTATAGTTCTAATAAATTGAATTCACCTAAGAGAAATCTTTACTTTACTTTTTTTAAATTGATATGCTCTTAAAACATCAATTTAAAAGCTATTTCGTCTTTAAAGAGCGAAATACTCAGCATATCATAGATGCATACGCAACTGGGCCGGAGAAAAACAAGCGCAACCGGGCGCGTCCAGCATCCCACGCGAATTCTTCGAGGGGCAACCATCAGATGGCGACATGGGACCACTAGGGTTGCCTAATATTAAAAAAAAAAAAAAATGACACCTTGTGATATATTATTATTGTTTATATTATTGTTTCTGCATTTCATGCCTAAAATATTATTAAATAGGAGCATTAAGATTATTCACCGTGCCTGCCAGTCACAGGCATTTATCATATACAGGGCTTGGAGTACAAACTTTATATTTGGATATACTTCTAAAATATATTAACTCCTACATATTGTACAATAAACTAAAGGGAAACAACAACATCAACACGCGAAGTCAAGTCTTTTGTTATAACTACATAATGGGTAGATAACATCATTTACGCAACACACATTTATTCTCTTCGTGTCAGAATAAAAAAAAAACAAATTGAACAACTACACAACAACAAATTGTTCTAACTTAACAGGACATTGATACAGATGCAAGATATTCTAATGGTACTCGGATAAAATTAAAAATATTTTTTTCAAACATCAAATATTTTTATTTCATGTGCTAATATCAGAAACTACTTGTTTCCTCAAATAGTAATATTATAGTTTATGATAATTTGGAGCAAATTAGCCAAACTATGTTGAATAATATGTATGTCGATTACGCTGAAAAAAATAGTGCCTCACATTCGTAATGACGCGCACTTAGTGTTACCCTTCCTAAAAATTAAATACGATAATTTGATTGTGACAACCCTGAATTGTCACACCATCTGTAATAAGTCCGCTTACGGCAGTAACTGCACTCTGCTACGGATAAATAATGTCACCAGCACGGAGAACTTGAAATGGATCTAGTAATGTGCCATTTTGGTAGCTTCGCCAGTGTTATAAACTTCATAATGGTTTGCTATTTAATAAATGCACTTTTATTTCTCGTTTATTTTACCAATGTTGGAATAAAAGGATAATGTATTTGTGCATGTCAATTTTAATAATAAATTAAAATTTTAAACTCTACCTACAAAATATTTTTACACATGAGTAAATAAAATATACATATAATTACTACGCCATTGTTCTATGAAGCAAGCTGTGTTCATTTCAAAGTTTATTCGATCACACTTTTTTTATTTAGAATCCGTTACGTACATTGAAGGTTCCATTTTCTTTTTAAATTTTTGATTTTAGAACAAGCAATGAAAAATCATACAAACATTTTCTATCAATGATGAATTTTATTTTTATTTAAAATTTTATATGGAATAAGGAGTTTACAGCCTACTCAAAATGCAGCAGTGCGATGAGTGTCGATTAATGTAATGAGTAAGTAAGTATTACAAAGCACTATATCACATTCATCAAAATATTAAGGCATGTAAATTAATTTACATCTTAACCGATCGATATATCTACATGAAAATTGGCATAAAAATCAACTGTTCGCGAGCAGGCGATATGTTTATTTAGCTCGTTATTATAGAATCAAGTAAATAAATATTACCTAAGTAAACCTTGGACTCATAGTCGACAATAATTGACTTAATCAAAGACAGGCGCCTACGTGTTTTATAAATAGGTACATTTATATTCATAGCAGTTCACAAGTTTACCACAAACTCGCTATCGATTCATGTACTCAATTTCAAAATTGATCGAAACTATTTTTCGTACAAAAAAGGTTAAGGGGCCCCGTAATAAGATTCATATTTAATAATATAACCTAACGACGAGGTAGTGCTTATTATATGATAAATTAATTTATGAAATACATACATATTTTCTTAGAAAAAATATGTCACGATGAAATTATATGTCGTATTCTTGTAAATTACAGGAATCGCGGCAAGCTCATATGAATTGTTTAATGTAATAAATAGTTGAATATGATTAAATTTAAATTTTATTTTTCGTTGGATATGTTAATAATTCTGTTTATTTCTTTTAATGCGTATTGCATAGTAATTTTCTCGTTAATTTAGTGCCGTCTAATTCTTCTATAAGGATACCTCGGAGCGACTAGACTCTACTTAAGGCCACGTATGCTTGGCCAGCAGCGAAAGGCTTGGAGCTTCAAATAGACAATTGCATGGTTGACAGTACTTATTATGTATTTTGTATACTGTGCAAGCTCATAATATGACTGGAAACATCCTTCTTTCACCATTTTTTTTACGCCCGATGTAAACTTTGACCCGCAAAAGGTCATTCTTCTGAGGGGGGCACCCTCCGGGCATGAGGGAGGTGGTGAATCCTCATAGATACCTTACGGAAGGCCGTACGAGTTATGTTAGACTCTGACTAAACATCACCTTGGGACTGCCTTTAGCCGGGAAGGCTTCATAGGAAGCGATCGCCCCAGGTGAACTATATTTTGTTGAAAATTGTACTGATTTGGATTAAATAAGGTTAATTATTTTGTATATTTATTTTTTCCGATAATAATAATTTCTTGCCGTTTTAACTGCACTTTCTCTAACCTCCACGTCCTTTGTGTTCATTTATTTTGATGCTGTTCCTGCAAGTATTTTAGAATTATATGTAGACTCTACCAGAGTTCCGTGTAGAAGGCTAATATATAACAGGGTTCGCCCCGGTGCCCTGTTGATATATAGTCACTTAGTCATCGAAAAGGCCACACCTGAACTTAAGTGCTTGTAAGTATGCCCCACTTGTTTCTTTTTGAAGTTTACTTATACCTAACGAAGCGCAGTTTCAGGTTTGATTTTGGAGCATTTCATCTTCTACACTGATTAGAAACCTATTATAATGACGTTTATCTCGCCAAATTACACTAGTCATTGTCATGAAGCCAACCAAGGCGCATTATCCGTTATGCCAGGCAATATCTATCTATCATTATGCACATAAAATATATCGTGCTTGTTCTGTTGATCGTTGTACGGTTTTATCGTCACTCGGAATCCAGCCCTGAGCCATGTAATTCATGGTGAAAGAAACTTAAAGGAGCGTTCACATTTTTTTGCAATACTCACTCGCAGGAACACAACAACCCTCCAGAGAGTTGTTATTTGGCTGCGGTTTTCAGTGAGTTAGAGGTACTACCCACTCGAGCTGTTTCGGTGCTCCCCTATTTCTCTTAAAACACGCTGACCAAGACAAACGACAGTCACCACTGACCGTCAGGTGAAACTAAATAAAAGCTTGTAATATCAGGCCAAGTGCAAATCCAAATCGCGCTCGATTATGTAAAGGATTCCGTAGATACCTTAACTAAGTTTATAAGGAATTGCTGGGCTAGCTGTAGAGGTGGCATCGCACGAGCGATACTTAATGTATTTCAACGATTCACAGGCTACGGTAACCACTTAACATCAGGTGGGCCGTATGCATGTGTGCCTTCCTATGATGTATAAATAAAAGTTATACATCCCCCTATCTACACCGTCGCTCGGATACGCAGAGATAATTTACATAATTATATTAAGTATTGAAATTGCTATGAAAACAAATGATCAGCTTTTGCTAGCTTTATAATTACCAAGGCAATGAGTAAGGGCGCGAGGTGATGGAGTTTGATTGATACTTGTTACTGACAGACGAACAGACACTGAAGAAAAATTTCTTTTCGACAATTATGCCACGAAACACTATAATCAAAAAATATGTTTTCATATATTTATGGATATATGAAATGAAATTTCCATAAATATGTAAGCGAAATTCCATGAACGCGTCGTCGTGAGTTTAATATTTAAATGACTTCTCACTGGCTGACGGGCACCTTAATTGAAATGTATGTTATTCCTTGCTTATTTCAGTGTATAAATATACTGAATAGGTACAGAGGTCGATGGTCACGGACTCGACACAATCTACACCAATATATAAACGCAAAAGTGTATGTGTATATCTGTATCTATGTAGTACCCATGTGTCTTGTCTCCGTCTTTGTTAATTTCTCCGAATAAACAACTGAATGTATGGTAATGAAATCTTCTACCCTAGTAGTCTGAGACCGGGATGGAAGAGGACGTATTATTATTCCCGTGATAACGGGATCCCTCGAAGACAGAACGTACTGCAGAAATATTTTTACTATAGATATATGACAAACACATACTTGTTAAGGTATCATTCATTTGACAAGACCTAAGTTTCCTTCTTAATAGAGTTTAAATTACTCATTGTCGGTGCATCACTATTGCATGACGCAGCCTGCGGGGTGGCGTCGTGCGGATTCCTCGGCGCTTGGTCCGCGTCGCTACCACACTCAGCCGAACGACGCGCTAGGCACCGGTCGTTATACTTGTCGGTTTAATACCTCATTTAAATATACCAAATTACAGTCCACTATATCGAAGTATCAATTATCACCCGTTAGGGCCTAAACATTGGTCCATCGAGCACAACATTGGTCCATCGAGCACAAAGCATTTATTGTTGAAGATTTCGCCGATTTAACTACCGGTTTCTTCGTGAGGAATTCCGTCGATTGGTATAGCGGACGCTTCGTGGACTTTGAACGAGCTAAGAAATCGTCGCCACAGCCTGCATTTTCAAGAAGCTGATGTCGCCTAGTTGGGAGTATATTACACAGTATTTGAGTGAGTTCGTTCCAATAAGATAATTTCCTGCCTTTTTTTGCCTAAAACCCCTTTTCAAATATTTGCTTCCAAAAGTGCATTTTTTTCTTAAAATATTTTTTCTACTTGCCCTTTACATGCTACACATTTATTTTCTGCCTATTGCACTGCATATTACTTATAAATAGATTACGAAACTGTTGCAGTTGCATACGCGCATGGGCCCGTGGCAACACGACGCGACCTTGACATTCATCTCTCCCGGCGCATGCACCGGGCTCACAGCTGATCGCTTTTATCGATTTTGCTTGTGCGCAGTTGTTTTATGCCTGTTAATTCATAGTAGCATTATATTTCATTTTATTGTATGTGCACATTGAATAATTAATTAAATTTAAACATGCCAGATACCCTCAAAACCTTATTAAAAAAACGTAGTTCTATGAAATCAAAGTTAACTATTTTTAGTAATCATTTAAACTTAATTAGAAGTAATTCTAGTCTATCTCAGTTACAACATTTGGACTTAGAAGAGCGCCTTAATAAATTTGAAAATTTATATTCTGAATTTGACGCCTTACAGACAGAGGTCGAGGTGCTTTCCGAGGATTCCGCGACTGCGCTCACCGAGCGCGAGGACTTCGAGCGCGAGTATTTCAACCTGGTGGCCGTCGCGCGCAGCCTTCTCGCATCTTCATGCAACCGGGTTGAGTCTGTGACGGGTTTCAAGGATGCAAACTCAGGTGCACATGTTCCTAATACGCGTAATTTTGTTCGTTTGCCGAAAATATTTTTACCCCAATATGACGGTACCTACCATACTTGGTTGGAATATAGAAATACCTTTAAGTCATTGATTCACGATAATACGGCTTTAGATGATATAAATAAATTTCATTACTTGCGAGCTTCACTTCAAGGCAGTGCAGCTTCGATCATAAAAAACATTGATTTTAAAGGTGAACATTATAAAATCGCGTGGGACTTGTTGTGTCAACGATATGACAATAATCGCCTCCTTGTAAATAAACATATACAAGCTTTGTTTAACATTGGCGCAATACAAGATGAGTCAAGTATTCCAATACGAAGTCTTGTGGATACAATTAATAAAAACGTTAGGGCGCTTGCTGCATTAGATCAACCCATAGAACATTGGGATTCAATTCTTATTTACATATTCAATGAGAAATTGCACCCCACAACTAGCCTTAAGTGGGAAGAATATCGCAATTCCCTAACAGGCTATCCCACCTTGTCTCAATTCTGTACCTTTTTAAGTGGGAAAGCAGATATGCTGGAATCTGTTGAGCTGAGTCATAACCTATCTCAGGGTACCATCGTTGCACTGAACAATAATCATTCAAATAAGTCATTAAGTAACAATAATAATTGTAAACCTACTCAAATACATAAAAAATACTACAATTCTATTTCCTATAAGAAATGTCCTCTTTGCTCCCAGTCTCATACATTGTACGCATGTAAAACGTTTAGAGAATTATCTATTGAAAATCGCATTAAAAAAGCGAATGAGTTTAGAGTTTGTCTTAATTGTTTACGCTTTGGACATTTAGCTAATCAATGCAAATTAACTCATTGTAAATATTGCAAGGTTAAACATAATACGCTTTTGCACTTAGAAACCAAAACAAAGTCATTTTCCGATCATATGCCTTCTGCATCGCCCTCTACGACAAATGTTGCTTTATCAGTCAACTCCATGCAGATTGCTACTTCTGCGCATGTATTGCTATCCACAGCTATGGTGAACGTGACCAACGCTGCGGGAAAGAAGTACCCTGCACGTCTGTTGCTGGACAACGGTAGCACGGCGAACTTTGTTACGCAGAGCCTTACGGAGAAGCTTGGTTTGTCATTGCGCGGTACGAACACCAAGGTAACGGGTATAAATAATCACACATCCACCTGTACACAGTCTTGTCACCTAACAATAGAATCTCTATGCTGTGCTTATAGGATTGACGTCGAGTGTCATATTTTGCCTCAGATTACCAAAGTTTTACCGTCTTCAATCGTGCACATCAGTCACGTCCCCATCCCATCAGGCCTTAAACTAGCAGACCCGAATTTTAACATTCCGTCGGTCGTAGACATCCTGGTTGGGGCGGAGGTATTTTGGAATGTGTTAGGTACTAATTCCATTCACTTAGGTAAAAAATTACCTACCTTATATGAATCTAAATTTGGATGGCTAGTAACTGGTGGTATTTCACAGCCATCGAATTCCCATTCATCGCATACTTGCCACCACAGTAGTATTACTCCTGATCTTACTCAATTTTGGGAGCTTGATAATGTGCCAGTAGAGCTGACACACTCTTTCGATGAAAGGCTATGCGATGAGCATTTTACAAATACCACATTTCGCAATAATGATGGTAGATTTATTGTTACAATGCCATTAAAAAAAGATCCAAGCTCTCTAGGCGATTCTTACTTAAACGCTAAAAATAGGTTTTTGTCCTTAGAGAGACGCTTTAAGCGCGATACTGTCTTTAAAAATAAATACTTACAGTTCATGAAGGAATATGAATCTCTAGGTCACATGACATTAGATTCTGACTTTAATTCCTCACCAGATAATTCCCATGTCAACCATTATATTCCACATCATGGAGTTTTTAAAAATTCTAGTATTAGGGTAGTATTCGATGCTTCAGCTACTACCAGTTCTGGTGTCTCTCTCAACGATATTCAAATGATCGGTCCCGTAGTACAAGATGATCTATTTTCAATTTTAACACGCTTTCGTCAACATAGGTTCGTGGTCTCAGGTGACATAGAAAAGATGTATAGAGCCATTGAGTTAAATTCACTCCAACGACCTCTACAAAAGATAATTTTTCGGTTTGATCCCAAGGAACCTCTTAAGACTTACACCTTAAACACGGTTACCTATGGCACTGCCTCAGCTCCTTATTTAGCCACCAAATGTCTCGTGAGTTTAGCAGATAATATTCAAGATAGTAGTGTCAAGACCGCTATCGAGCGTGACTTTTATGTAGATGACTACTTGAGTGGAGGGAGCACCACTGTTACTAAAACTGTTAAAGTCTCAAAAGGAGTGCAGTCTGCTCTATCGTCTGCTAAATTTAATTTGCGTAAGTGGCGATCTAACCACCCTGAAATTTTACGTCAAATTTCAAACTCCCACGAATCACATAATACTTTGGTTTTTTCTGAGCAGGGTGAATACTCATCTTGTTCTCAGCGTAAAACACTAGGTCTAAATTGGGTTAGCGACAAAGATTTACTTACTTTCACAATTAATCTCATACCATCAACAAAAATTACTAAACGCAAAATTCTCTCTGTAATCAGTCAAGTCTTTGATCCCCTTGGTCTCGTAGGTCCATGCGTTGTCAAAGCAAAAATTGTTATGCAACGTCTGTGGCTCGAAAAGTACGATTGGGACGACGAGGTATCACTCGAGATTAGTAACCTATGGAATTTATTTGAAAGCAAAATAACAGCCTTAAATAACTTAAAGATTCCTCGTTGGGTATTGTGTGAAAACTCCATTAGGCACGAAGCTCATATCTTCACGGACGCATCTGAACGTGCGTACGGCACTTGTGTATATATTCGATCATGTGATAGCAGTGGATCTGTGTGCGTACGACTTCTAGTCTCTAGAAATCGCGTAGCGCCCATTAAACAAACGACGATACCGAGGCTTGAACTTTGTGGAGCCTTGTTGGGTGCAAGGCTGTGTACGAAGGTTCAAGAATCACTTTCTATATCGATACATAATTACAGATTCTGGTGTGACTCTACGATAGTACTCGGTTGGCTCTCTACTTCCACTTCCCAATTAAAACCCTTCGTTAGAAATAGAGTAAACGAAATTCAGGAGAGTACCCGTGGTCATACTTGGAGTTACGTACCGTCGAAGGATAACCCAGCGGATCTTGTGTCGCGTGGGCTAGGAGCCGATGTTATCGGTGATACGTCGTTGTGGTGGTCGGGACCTTCGTTCTTACTGCGCAGTGAGAATGAGTGGCCAAAAATGCCAAACATAGTGAAAGATGATTTGCCGGAAACTCATTTCATTAGTAGTGATGATAATCAATCATTCATTGCAAATCACTCATCAACTGACACTCGGTCCTGCTTTATACGCCACTTACTTAGTAAATTTTCTAATCTTACTAAAATACAAAGAATCATTTCATATATACAAAGATTTATACATAACATAAAAAATAAAAATAAACGGTGTGGCAATTTTTCAGCTACAGAATTGCAAAATGCATTAAATTTAATTTTGCATTATTCTCAGCTTGACATGTTTCCAGAAGAATACAATATTTTAAAATCTGGACATCCTTTGCCCCGCAAGAGTAAATTGCTTTCCTTATCTCCGTTCATAGACAATAATAACCTCATTCGCGTGGGCGGAAGGCTAAACAATTCCCCCTATAATTTTAATGTAAAACATCCTATAGTAATTTGTAGTAAGCACCCGTTGTCGAAGCTTATATTTGAAATGCAACATACAAAGCTTTTACATGCCGGCCCTCAACTGTTATTGTCTAATGTTAGACAAACTTTCTGGCCTTTGGGAGGCAGGAACCTATCAAAATCAGTCGTGAATAAATGTCTTAAATGTTTTAGATATAAAGCTCAAAACATACAGCCAGTTATGGGTCATTTACCTGCTTCGAGAACTTGTTTCGAATTCCCATTTCTTAACTGTTATGTTGACTACATGGGGCCAGTCTTAATAGCAGACCGTAAAGGGCGCGGTTGCAAACTTATAAAAACATATGTGTGCATCTTTGTTTGCTCTGCAGTGAAAGCTGTACATTTGGAGCTCGTTTCAGACCTTACATCTGAAGCTTTCCTAGCTGCTTTAAATCGGTTCGTGGCGCGTCGAGGCAAGCCTCGAAGCATCACGTCCGATAATGGAACTAACTTTGTCGGAGCGTCACGTAACATGCATAAGTTCTTACATTCGTCCAACGTTGTATCTGAGATGGCTCAAGAGGGAATTGAATTTAATTTTATTCCGGCTTATACCCCTCATTTTAACTCATTAGCTGAAGCTGCTGTCAAGTCTTGCAAGTATCACTTGAGAAGATTGCTCCAACAAACCCATTTAACGTTTGAGGAGATGGCAACTTGTCTCTCTTATATAGAGGCGATCTTGAATTCACGCCCACTTACTCCGCTTTCTTCTGATCCTAATGATTTTTCGGCACTCACTCCCTCTCATTTCCTTATTGGACGACCACTCTTATCTGTGCCTCACCCACAGGTGGCTGATAGCAACATCACCCGATTAGATCGATGGAAAAGAATTGAACACATCAGACAACACTTCTGGAAACGATTTCATAATGAGTATACTTCTCTGCTACAGGCAAAAACCAAATGGTATCATTCCAGAGGCGAAGTGAAACACGGGTCCTTGGTCCTAATTAAGGACAAGACTACGCCGCCGCTCCTGTGGTCCCTAGGACGGGTCACGAACACTTATCCCGGCGTGGATGGGGTCACACGCGTGGCGGACTTGAAGACGAAGCGGGGAACCATTCGTCGCACCTTCAACTGCATCTGCCCTCTTCCTATTGAAGATTGAAGACATCCCATCAACTCTTCAACCCGGGGAGTATGTCGGTGCATCACTATTGCATGACGCAGCCTGCGGGGTGGCGTCGTGCGGATTCCTCGGCGCTTGGTCCGCGTCGCTACCACACTCAGCCGAACGACGCGCTAGGCACCGGTCGTTATACTTGTCGGTTTAATACCTCATTTAAATATACCAAATTACAGTCCACTATATCGAAGTATCAATTATCACCCGTTAGGGCCTAAACACTCATCATGATCATGTCAAGACTCAGTCGAGTTATTGCGTTCCTACCAGTGACTAAGGTCACCAGGAATCAAGAAATTAATTACGGTATTTTATGTATTATTTTTTTACGTAGCATTAGGGAAGCTGACAAACGGACTAGGTATCTGCCTAATGGCAAAAAGTTACCGCCTATGATTATCGCATGTTGCTGACCCTATAAAAACCTCTTCACACCGTATTTCAAGAAGCCTATGCTGCAGACTTGGAAAAACCTCGCTAAATCTACGTAGTCTTCAAGAGTTCATAACCTAAGATAACTGTTTAGAATCAGGCGGATTCTATGTTTATATACACATACGCTCAATGTAGTATTAAAAAGTTTAGTCGCGTCCCTACTTATTAACCTGTGACAAAGAGTATAAGGTCGAACTCCACTCTCCCAGAGTCGAAGCAAAGCGTCAATCGAAAATCGGCCAAGTGTGAGTCGGACTCGCACACCAAGAGTTCCGTACCATTATCTATAAAAACGGCAAAAAAAATCACGTTTATTGTATGGGAGCCCCCTTAAATATTTGTTTTATTTTAATTTAATTATTTATTCTTAAAGTGAATATATAACTAAATATTCTGTGAATATTTCAAGCGTCTACCTGTTGCTGTTATCAATATCGAGAAAAAATATCACGTTTGTTGTATGGGAGCCTCCTTAAATATTTATTTTATTCTATTTTTTAGTATTTGTTGTTATAGCGGTAACAGAAATACATCATCTGTGAAAATTTCAACTGTCTAACCATCGCGGTTTATGAGATACAGCCTGGTGACAGACGGACGGACGGACGGACGACGGACGGACGGACAGCGGAGCCTCAGTAATAGGGTTCAGTTTTACCCTTTGGGTACGGAACCCTAAAAATTATACGTAGCATATAGACCCCCAGCACTACAATGTAACGCACGATTTACTGCGGAAATATAAAAATTTCACTCAATAAGCCAAAAAATGTAAACAAGTCAAGTATTTTATTTATAATATATAGATAGAAGTCTCATCTTTATGTAGTAATGATTGTGGTGAATATGCCATATAATTTTAGATAGTCAAGTCGCTTTGGCTCCGTCAGTCGGTATCAAGCGGAAGAGTTTATCTACCAAGAGAAAGATCTCAACGCCGACTCTGCGACGCCTCAGTGTTTGCTGAACTTATACGTTCAAATAAGATTTATAAGCTTAACAGCCAACTGAACTGTACATCCCAATTAGATTGATACTCGAATATGGAGCGGAAGGGTATTTAGACTGATTACACGCACTTGTCTGATATTAAGAGCGGTTTTATGCAAAATTGATACAACCATATCAGCGCTAAACGACTGACCTGAAAAAACATAGATTAATCTGTAGTATGTACATGTATTATTAGGAACGTGAAAGTAGGTAACATTCTCTACCTACGTTTTCGGAGCTATACAACCGAGCATATTTCATGTATTTAAGAGTAGGTAGAGAGTAACAGTTTGTGATAAAGCGTGAATCCCTGATGAACACGTAGGATGTTATTTTTATGCAGTCCGCTTCTATCTGTTGTTGGTGTCAAAAACCTCCGGATCAAAATAAACGTGTTTTACTTTTCTCTATTTCAAGTCTTGCAAAAAACAAGTGTTCCTGCTAATATAATTCTTCGTTAAGAGCTATATGTCGTCGACGAGATCGGTGGCACAGTCGTGAATGACGCGACTTTGACACCAACGTGGGTTTCGATTCCCACACAAGGCAAACATTTGTGTGCATGAACATGGCTGTTTGTCTTGGTTTGGATGTTTTAAGAGAGGTAGGGCGCGTCAAAGCAGCCCGTCTGGGGAAGTACCTCCACCTCACAGAAAACCCCAGCCAAATAACAACTCCCTAGAGGGTTGTTGTGTTCCTGCGTATGAGTGAGGTCACCAGTAAGCTCCCAAGGAGTTGCTGTGTAAGCAGCAGAGGAGGCATAGCGCGAGTGATACATATTTATATCACAAGCGTTAATAGGCTACGGCACCCGTTTTACATCAGGTGGGCCGTATGCTTGTATGCCTCCCGACGTAGTATAAAAAAATATATGACACAGGACTATAAAAATAAGAATCAGAGATTTTAGTTACGAATCAGTTAGGTACTTGCACATTCAGACTACACTTCATTGAATATTTTGCATACTTTATATCTGGATGCTATGACGATCACTTACAGCCCCGACTTTTTACTTTGATGCTGTAACTTAAAAAGCTACAGCAACAATTCCGGTGAATACTTGAGAAAACTGTTAGCTTAGTAGTAGGGTAGGGTAGGACTGAACCATACCACCTTAGTAGTATTGGGATATGACAAATCCATAACTAAGTTTTATGTGATTAGTCGCAATTAAGATAATCTTATGGTGTATTTCATTTCAAGTATCCTTCTGTCGCTTGTAACAGCTAAGTGAGGGTTAAACCTCACACTATTTGATAAACTGCTTGCACGAGTTGATAAACTGTTTTTTGAATAAATCACATGCATTTGAAACCCTTAACCCAAGCTTAACCCTAATAAAGTTTAAATAATATTATTATAATTTCTTATACTTAAGCATGTATCATGATAGGTATTTGTTATTATACCTACATATCTCATTATCTACGAGTATTATTGTAGTGATGTCATGAACGTATCGTAAAAGATGAGAGAGACGGGATGGGCATAGTAATAACAGCCTTACCAGTGGCCTTCAAGTGTCGTATCACATATTATTAAGCACTATATTACAGTAAATAATCGTGATTATAACTTATTATAACGTCATTGATGTTGTAATCATTCAATGGTGTGTTAGCCACGTCTCATGAAGGTGACCCTATTAAACATGTAAGGTTTTTTTTTATATTGGCTCGGCATAGTGGCTTCTCTTCGCTTGCCGAAAAGCGTAAAGAGGAGCCCAAATTGCAGCGGCAACTGACAAAGGACTACAGTGTCCTGTCAGTTGACGCTACCATGCTGGCCCGCAAGGTGCTTCTTCACGCTTCGTTCGAAGGATCCCATGTTGTAGGAAGGAGGAAACACATGTGCAGGCAAGGCGTTCCACTTTTTAATAGTTCGACAGAGATAGGAGTTGCCAAAGTTTAAGGTAGAGTCGAGATTATAAGGCTGTGCGACATCACCCATGCGATGAACTAACCAGATAAAGGGTAAAATAAGTTCGCAAGTTATTGTGAAGTATCGACAAAACGTTCGCTCATTACAGTTCAACCGCTTGCCAACTGTAGAACGAAGAAGAAGATCTACCGTTACATTATAGTTACATTACTATGTTTTATTTGAAGATCAAATAGTCATACAATGAAGACTTAATGGTACCGTCCTAGTAGTTACGGTGTAACGGCCAATCGAATAGATATCTGCAGTAATAGACGCTACTAGTACTGGGAAAAACTTACAGTCATTAGAAGCACAGTTATTTAAAACGCATAACATTGCACGCGCAACATAATGTTAGGCTGCATGTCTACTTCGTTGTTAGTCTTTATATCTTTAACTTTTTTCTATGTAAATATTATCAAAAATGTTACCAAACAACAAATTACTTTTATAGTTGTGTCCTCCAGGCGTACAATCTGACTAATAGTAAGCTGTTACTGTAGGAAGCTTACACACATACATAAAACGTGAAACAACACTCGAGTATTTTTAAAGCTACAAAAATCTTTTTATGAGCCTGCTTGCTGTTGCTTTTCTGTAGCATAAAGATTTTTTAAATGCACCTGATATTTTTAAGTTTTCTTGTAATAACATTTCATTTTTATTTTATATCTCTTTTAAAATTATCTATGAACAAACATACTGTAATTTTTGAATTGAAAAATTTATAACAAATGACATCAAAGCTTCTATCTCTAAATACAAATAAAAGTTTTACTATAAATGGTCTGGAATAAGTTCATTACATTCCCGATTATTCATAGAGGATGTGCACCTACAGATACAAAATACAAAGTATGCGTTTTATAAATTTCGTTTAACATAGACCCATGTCTGATCGCTTTAATTTAGACCTTTGCTTTTACTTAAAATTACATTTATAGATATGTCACGATAACTATGATGTTCAAGTAAGAACAGATTATAGAAAACTTCTATACGTAAATGAATAAATAGAAACAATTAAATTCAGACACAATACATGTCTACATGTAGAAAATTAATTAAACACGGGCTAATGCAATTGATTAACTGATAGTTATCAAATTTGGGAAGCCAACATGACTGAGTTTGAGATTGTAACTATGGTACCGGACAGTCTGGGCGCAGATCCTACAATTCCACTAATGGCATTTTGTACTACTGATCCGGAGGGTTTTATTCGCCAGTCTACACGCATGATTTGCGATTAGTGGATAAGCAGCGTAACTTAGACTTCTGCACGAGCAAAACGTAACGGACTCGCGATGTAGTCAATGGATTCAAAAAACTAGTCCAGACTCCAGACGCCGCGCGGTTGAAACGGATGGCACTGATCGCTGATTTTAAACGATCCTATTATAAACTGGACCACTATATTCCTGGTCCTTAAAGTGTTTTATTATGCGCACTTTATATTTCAATATTGAAATGTCATGGTGTTCATGTGTATTATAAATACTAAGTATCGCTGACCTATTACCACAACAGCATCAACTAATATTTACTCCGTCACTGCTTGCTGGTATATGGGACTCCCTTTAATTGATGGCGGATCGATGGTTACTGGTGATTTCATGCCGAGACTGTCATTTGCAACAGCCGGGATAGACGGCGTAACTAGTTCTAAATAAATAAATCTACCTGGATACCTTACGGCAGATATTGCGAAACTTGCGGTAAGTCAATCAGTCAGTAGTATCTTGAGCCCTTGTAGGGTACCTACGTACGAGCTTCGAACTATGGTATTTCGAGGGCTGATCGTTCTTCAGTATTTTTCAATCAGCTTACGCGGCTATGGGCTAGATGAAATAATTTGGACTAACGACTATATAGTAATTTGGCCTTCCAAGGGCAGACAGTGATTCGATTTCAATAATTACACATTAACACCAGGAAAGGATGGGTTGGGTTTGCCTGGGAGGGGATAACCACACCGGATAACAACAACGGGCAATTTAGACTAGGCATGTGGTAGTGATGTATGTTATCACAGACTAGCCTTTACGATTAGCCTAGCAGCCGCTAGGGATTTACGTGACTGGTGATCATCAAATGCGTACAGAAATCCCACTCATATACCGCCGCCAACAAAACTTGCGGGTTTAATTATATTGCAACACTAAATACTAAATGACCTCATCGAGATCCTCATTTTCGTTTCCAAATAAAATTTGCAAAAAGGTATTTTATTCCCCGATGTTGGCCGACGAGTTATCTCGCAACAAGCGGGTTTGGTTTTGAAATCGGTTACCCTGAGTGCTCGACAAGCTTTTATGCGTTAATTTTCATTTAAGGTTTGGCATAAAAGAACCCGCAACTACTTAATTATATTGTCAAATGTCAACTCAACTTGGCGGAGAAAAATTAACACCTTTCAAGATAAACGCGTACAAAACAAGTATGGTTACAGTTTAAATTACTTCATTAACGTGAAATTAGGTACCCTTTTATTAACAATACTTTTACAGCGGAACTTTTGAAGTACTTAAGTTAAATGTGTATCAGTTGAAATACTATAATAACATCAAGAAAGACGTACGCCCCTTTTGTATCTGCCGTGTATCCATAATTCGCAACAGCAGTCATCATCACCAACGAACTGAATGGCTCTTCATATATTCAATCGGAAGAATGTAGTAGGAACATAAACAAATAGCGATAGATGCCACCATCTTCCACATTCTTCTGTCCTTTCCTTTTTCCTACAAGAAGGAAAGAAGGTACCTAGAGTAACATGAATAGACAACATTGACGTAAATCCAGTAACATTAAAAACGTCAGGATGTTGACGATGAAGTTAAAATGTCGATATACATTATATTATATAAGCTATGTCCGCTACATTACCAAAATGCATTCTTACCAGCTCTATGCAAAAGTCCAGGAACAGATTCTTATTTGCCCAACATTATATTAAGAGTGAAATATTTTAGACAGGCTCATCATACATTCCTACCACTTCTATATACTCGTAGTCAGGATTAACAGCGGCAATCACCAAAAATAGCATAGAACAATTTATTCCCAGGGGTTAAACTATGGCTGTCTTAAAACTCACAACAGATTTAATCAAAAGAAAATTATTTGAAACATTAAGTTTCTATATTTCATTTCCCTCTTATGAGAGATAACAATGTGACGCATAGGCCTCAGAATACAGAATTCTGTATTCTGAGGCATAGGCATTGAGGTATTACTCGTATGTACGTTAGTACATAGTATATTAATGCGCATTGGCATAACGGCATAACCGTGCCGTGCACCACTGTAAGTTATTAATATTGGTTACGTATATCTATAATAATAATAATAAGTATTTATTTATCACTTTTTTACAATATCTCATTTTGATTGAGGTCTTGAATAAATACTTGTGTTTGGAGAGCCCGCTCTTACAAAATAGCTTACTAGTACTTACAATTAAACTTAAATAATTATTTACATTTCGTAATTCAAGAAAACAGAAAGTTTTACAATTTATAAGTAGGTAACCTAGCAAGAATTGTACGATATTAGTTTACATACCGCTATTTTTATTGTATATAAATTTTTAAAATTGGTTTCAGTATTTGAAAAAAATTTATGAAATCGAAAAACAGGTAGCCAATAAGCTCAGTTCATGAATAAATAGGATTAGGTGATGTGAAGTAAGTGACGTATAATGTAGTGGGTACGTTAAGTGTTATATTACGCGCATAGTAATTCTATATCATCAAAGCTTTTGTTTTGAAGGAATAAGGTCACAGTTTTTTACATGCATGATTTGTTTGTTCATAGATATTAAGATTTTTATTAAGATTTTTATAAAAATGCCTTTGAGCGTACGAAGTTTTAACTAGGACTACCGCAGCTACAGTATATTTACGTCATTTATTTAGTTTACCTATAAGTTGTAATCTATACCTAATTGATCTGATTCCAATATTATAGATTGCAAGGCCATCTAAACAATTTGAATACTTTAACCAGAATCTATATAGATTTGGGTAAGTTTTAACGATTAATTAAAAGCTATTCAAATATATTTCACCTACTTTCTTCATTTGTTCAACCCGGTAACGCTGTTGTTTTCTGATTCCATTTTGATGATTTTTTCAAGAGTGTTGTTTGTAATGTAATTTTATGTGATGATTTGATGAATTTGACACGATAAACTAAAAAGTTAAGACATGAAGGCTTTATTTATACATTTTATAACTATTCGCATGCTTCAATTTTTACTTTGGTCAACTTTAATGATGTCGGTTTCACTGCTTTTACTTGTTATCGTCTTTATAATGGCGACAAAGATTCGCTGGGATCAGGTAGCCGATCGGTCCGGTTTCGGAGATGATGGCAGCGGTCGCAGGTTCGATCACCGTTACTAACTGTACATAATGTGGCCATGTTACAATGCCACTAGTTAACACCGACATGTCTTTCTACAATGTAAATTTGCGCATATTATAACACGCGGTGTTATTATAAATTTAATGTGACGTAACATTTAAAAAGTTATAATTATTAACTGCAAACCGCGACTTCGTGCGCGCGTATTTCGTGGATCAGCTTTTTCTACTTTCTTTCTTTTACCTCGGTTTCAACAGATCGTATCGTGATGTTGAATTGTATGCAACCATCCTCAAGAACTGGAATATCAAATGTAAAATGATTTTTCAAATTCGGCTGGTAGTTCCAGATATTAGCGCGTTGAAACAAACAAGCAAAGAAACAAACTTTTTCGCTTGACATATTAGTTTAGATTAGTAGCGAATTCGCGTGACTTCACTCACGCCAAAAGTCACTTTATCCAGATATAATGATCCCCGTTGTATGTGGGATAGGATTTTATTGGTCTTGATAGTTTGAGTTTTTCCCGGGGATTTTCTAAATTAATGAAGACGAGAATTTGGAAATAAGGAATTAATATGGAGAACCAAAGTTTTACTAAACTCTTAAAATTTGTAATGAAATGATGATAAATGGGGAGAAAAGTCCTAATGTTAGGGGGCGCCTATAGGACGACGATGGGGGATCACAAATATGAGGAACCCGATGACGTTATTCCGTATGTCAGTGTAACTGAACACGCAACTTAAGTAACATCGACCACAAGGTATTTATGGATATGTATTATGGAGGATGGGTTTTAATCATCTCGTTCCTCCGTGCGGCTTCTAGAACCTTCCGAAGTCCCGGTAAGACGTCGGTAACTGCTGATTTCAATAGATGACAGTTGTCAAGTTAAACTAAGAAAGGTAGAGCGCATACGAGCAGTCCGACTGTGGAAGTACCTAAGTAAGTAAATAATAACTCCCTGCAGGGTTGATATGTTTCTGCGGGTTAGTAGAGGTTACCAGCAAGCTCCTGAAATGTTCCTGAGTGAGCAACATGGGTCGAAAACGTAAGCATTTGTCCTTGTATTGCAACTGTTAATGAGCAACGGTAATCACTTAACATAAATAAGGTGGGTTGTATAATTGTATGCCTCCAGACATTGTTTAAAAAACATTTTATTGAAAAGATCAGAGAAGGAATATATCCAGCTATAATGATAAAAAGCAATGTACGTAATAGATACTGTCATAGAAAAACCCAAACCGACAGTGCAATAAATGATCTAATTCAATACACTAGAAGTATTATTTAGTAAGTCGTTGTAATTAACATACACTTAATAATAACTATGATATCACTTCCACACCACATATTTGCTCATCTTCTTCTTAAATTACTGTAACATCCATTATAAATGACTTTAAACTTTCACGGCTGTTTATATGTATTACTATTAGGGTTCCGTACCCAAAGGGTAAAATGGAACCCTATTACTGAGGCTCCACTGTCCGTCCGTCCGTCCGTCTGTCACCAGGCTGTATCTCATGAACCGTGATAGTTAGACAGTTGAAATTTTCACAGATGATGTATTTCTGATGCCGCTATAACAACAAATACTAAAAAATAGAATAACATTAATATTTAAGGGGGCTCCCATACAACAAACGTGATTTTTTTGCCGTTTTTAGGGTTCCGTACCCAAAGGGTAAAACGGAACCCTATTACTGAGGCTCCGCTGTCCGTCCGTCCGTCCGTCCGTCCATCCGTCCGTCCGTCCGTCCGTCTGTCACCAGGCTGTATCTCATGAACCGTGATAGTTAGACAGTTGAAATTTTCACAAATGATGTATTTCTGTTGCCGCTATAACAACAAATACTAAAAAATAGAATAAAATAAATATTTAAGGGGGCTCCCATACAACGAACGTGATTTTTTTGCTCATTTTTGCTCGATATTGATAACGGCAACAGGTAGACGCTTGAAATTTTCACAGAATATTTAGTTATATATTCACTTTAAGAATAAATAATTAAATTAAAATAAAACAAATATTTAAGGGGGGCTCCCATACAACAAACGTGTTTTTTTTTTTTTGCCGTTTTATAGATAATGGTACGGAACCCTTCGTGCGCGAGTCCGACTCGCACTTGGCCGATTTTTATAGATAATGGTATGGAACCCTTCGTGTGCGAGTCCGACTCGCACTTGGCCGATTTTTATAGATATCGGACTTACCGCGATTTGTTTTTATATGTATTTGTGAAATCATCCCGTGACCATGGCATCTGCAATGTCGCCAAAATATCGAGCAAATGTAAAAACAAATACACAGTAAGTTCCGTACTTATAATAGTAATTCATTACATATATTTCTGAACACAGAATCCTATTTCTGAACGGCTAAATGACACTTAGATGTTACTTTTGCTTTTTACACAGTTATACAATAAAAAGATAAACAATCATAATTTACAATTGGGCTCTCGCGGGTACGTCATATATTTTTTTAAATAACCTTGTTGTTGATTATAAAATACTCTTATTATTTTTCTTTTTTAATCTACTCTCATTTAGAAACTTGCCATTTGCGAAGAAGAAATACCGAAAGAAACTTGTTAATAAAGGTCGCTTTTCAAATCGACATTTTGATATTACAATAAATATTACATTAAATTTATGACAGCATATTACTACAATAATAATTATATCAAGTGGTAGAATTAAAGATTATATTTATAGAGAAATTATAATTGAACGGCTGAATTTTTTCCTATGTTTAAAAAATAAAGACCTTAATAGTTACCTATAAATAACAGGTACGAGGTACTATTAAGACCGCATGTAACCGATAGGACAGAGGATGTGATATTTTCACATTGACTGTTTAATGTAATGATGCCAATTAGGGGTGTGCAGAACATAAACTGTGGCCCATAGCCAATATATCTATCAATTAGTCTAAAACCGTATACATTGAACATTTTATACTGAACTGACAAGTCGGGCAGGCAAAATTAAAGCGACCTTCATTATTACACTCGAAATAAAAATAGAATCGAATAAAAACAATCTTAATCAACGTATAACATCGGGAGGCATACAAGCCTACGGCCCACCTGATGTAAAGCTGGTACCGTAGCCTATAAAGCATCCCGTCTGAGGAAGTACCTTCACCTCACAGAATACCGCAGCAGCAGAGATGGCATCGCGCGAGTGATACTTAATACCAGCGTTCATAGGCTACGGTAACCACTTTAAATCAGGTGAACCGGATGCTAAAATATACGAGTACATTGTGTATTTTCGCTAGTAGTAAATTGTACAAGTCAATTTGCCAGTATATTTGACTTTTCCAAAAGAACACCTGACTCTATTCGCTATTGATTGGTCGAGAGTGAGCACTAAGAAGCATCCCGTGTTCATAATAGCATACTAACCCATAGAGTTTCATTCTTTTTAGTGAGTTCCAGTGTGTATTTGCCTTGTAAGTCTAAAGTCTCGTTCCATTCACTCTGGGATTTATACAAAAAGAAATGTATAGAATAGCTAGCTTTCATTAAAAGGAAATGACGCTGTGCTATTGAAACTCTAGCTAGTCTAGTCTTATAAAGACAATCTTGTTGAACAAACTAAACTCTCCCGTGTTTCCGCTGGTAGACACTACGTTTCCCTTAATCACGTCAATTAAGACTCGATTGTGCGTAAAGTATGGTCGGTAGTTGTCCATATATCAGTCAGCTGTTCTATGCTGCTTCATATACCGGGCATTTTATAGAACAGACAGGACAAGCAAGCCTAGGTGACGGCCGCCTAACGTCGAATTACACGCTTTTACCTGTAGCTCCGTATAATGTGGCCCCAGGTTAGCAGCCGTCTAGACGGAATTAATAGCTCTTACAAATTTCTAAGTACCGTGTATGTACGTCAAAAGGCAACTGAAATAAATAAATAGCCATAATTAAATCTTAAACATAATTGAGCTAATTTCGAAAACATATTTGATAATAGTTGTTCATATAGTACATAGGGTTTCAAAAACATATTTGATAAATCATCTTTGAAAGGATAATCCAAAAGGAATGGAACATGCATGTAAGAAATAACCTACGGAGAGCCGTTGAGCCCGATGTTATGGATTATTCCGAATCTAACCCGAAATCCTAACTGGTCGCGGGTTAGGTTAGAAACTGGAAAAAAATGATAATATTTGTTCCGAACGTAACGCTCTTCAGAGCTCGTCAGAGCTTATTATTAGGGAGCGCCACGTAATTTGACTTTGGCCACTAACTAATAAACCACTTGACTGTGCACGAAAGCATCCCGCGCTCACAAAAAACGTGTTTTGGCGCCTGAATATCTCAGCGATTTTACCCTCGTGAACAATGGGAAGAATGTTGTAACCAATAAGTGCTGCGATGTTGATTCGCGAACTAACCAATAAGAGATGCGCGTTTTACTTAACTAGCGGTGAATTATGTTACTACGATTTAACATAGGGCTGAACGGCTCTCCATAAGTTATTTCTTTCATGCTCCCTGCATTCATTTTGGATTATCCATTCAAAGATTATTTGTCAAATATGCTTTCGAAATTAACTCACCTAAGTTTAAGATTTAATTATGGCTATTTATTTATTTCAGTTGCCTTTTGACGATACACGGTACTTGGAAATTAGTAAGAGCTATTAATTCCGTCTAGACAGCTGCTAACCCTGGGGCCACATTATACGGAGCTACAGGTAAAAGCGTGTAATTCGACGTTAGGCGGCCGTCATCTAGGCTTGCTTGTCCTGTCTGTCTATAAAATGCCTGGTATATGAAGCAGCATAGAACAGCTCGCTGATATATGGACAACTACTTTACGCACAATCGAGTCTTAATTGACGTGATTAAGGGAAACGTAGTGTCTACCAGCGGAATCACGGGAGAGTTTAGTTTGTTCAATAAGATTGTCTTATAAGTTATAAGCTAGAGTTTCAATAGCACAGCGTAGTTTTCTTTTAATGAAAGCTAGCTCGTCATTTTGTTTTGTTTAATCCCAGAGTGAATGGAACGAGACTTTAGACTTACAAGGATACACACTCGAACTTACAAAAAAGAATGAAACTCTATGGGTTAGTATGCCATTATGAACACTGAACGCTTCTTAGTGCTCAATCTCGACTAATCAATAGGGTATAGAGTCAGGTATTCTTTTGGAAAAGTCAAATATGCTGGCAAATTGACTTACACAATTTATTGGTGATGTATATTTTAGCATCGGGTTCATCTGATGTAAAGTGGTTACACTAGCCTATGAACGCTGGTATCGAACCCACGAGCGTCAATGGTGTCAATGTCGCGTTATTGACCGCGACGCAACGGAGCTGGTCAAATTTCGGTACATATAAGTGAAAAAAAGTACATATGAGTGGCCGGCCATACGTTTTCCCATATGTTTTTTTTTTTAAACGAACGAACGAACATTTAAATTTCAAATTAAAGGATACAAAACTACAATATGTTAGCTATTAGGTGTCGATTTTGGAGTTTCTCACTATTACCGTCTAAACGCTAGCTGGATGACATCAGTCTACCCCAAACGACAATTTTGAGGGTAATGTGGCTCCGCTGGCTATCGCAGCTCTGCCAATTAATGTTTTCGACCATTCGAATCGGGGACCAGTTGATCAAAAGGCGGGTCTTTATCCATTGGGTTATCACTGCTGTCTCTCTGTGCATAGTATGTATGTATTTTGGAACATAAACATTTAAAATCTATAAAGTACGTGGCATTGCCTAGCTCTTGAGTAAAAAGTGAGATCAATAAACTTAAGTTATAGTTATGATGCATTTCAGGTCTGCGTAGGTCGAATTGGAGCCAATAAATTGTATACTGTTATTTATTTAAATGTATTATATTTTCTCTGAGCAGTCACGATTAATTGGATACACTGCTTTGGCCATGCCACGGTTGACCTCTCAGGGTCCTAGTTACATCGGTTTCGATTTGTTGAGTCGTCTACTAAACTCTGGATTTCCTGATACGGCAATTGATTGGTAACCGTTACGATTTTATCCAATTGTAACATGTTTATTTTATGTTTTACTTCATTTTTGATTATTTTATTTTATTTATTTTCATCTAGTTGGTCTGAAATAGAGTGTCGGTGTAGAATAAGGAGATGCATGTTCCGTTGGTTCGGGATATATAGAAAGAATGAAAGATTTACGAAACGATGTAGGATCGCGTAGCGCTCGGGTCTCTCTATCTACCCCGCAAGGGTTTTAGCGTGATGTTATAGATAGATAGCTTCTATATTCAATATTAATTGGTCGTCAATTGCTTTATTTATTGATATTATTGTACTATTTTGGTCGAATATACATCGCATATTTGTATCAATTATAACGGAAGCTTGGTATTTCGTAAAATAAGTAAGTATTATCAATTTGGTCGATATGTTTCAAATATTATATAGCTTATTTACGCTGTATTATTAAAAAGCTATATGATATTTAATTAACTACCTACTAGCCTACTAAAAAAGTTACACATGTAGGCAGACTAAGATAGAGAACAAGGGGTCGCTTATGGACATAACACTTGCTCTTAAATGTTCCCACCCACTAAATCCTTTTATCCCCTAAGGGGAATATCCTGACTTTCAGGATTGTGTATACTTAAGTGTGTGCGTGTAATAGGAGGATTCGTGGGAAACAACAAGCATGAGGGTCATTTACAGAATAAAAATGAAAATTGCATTTAGTTCTCTGTCTTAATATCAATTTCCACTTACCTGATACATCTTCAGACCAATTCTGAACAAACGGTACTTGCGTTTGTTTTGTGAAGATATATCTGGATATACCTGGAGTTTGGCTATGAGCCACAGAAATAAGTGTGTTATGAGTCCAATCTTTTTTTGAGTACTTACAGGACTGACATAGATGTTAGTAATTGACTTAAATTGCAACATGAAATCTTGCACTAGAAAAACGTTATTTCTGGAACCTAATTCCAAATTACCAAATCAATTCGCTTACGTTTTCCATATGAAAAAATGAAGACGACTTAATATGCTTATTTACAATGCCTAGACGATATCCTAGCCTAATTTTGAGCGCTATACGGGTTATATAAACTAGTTGTTGTACTTAGCTATAACGATAACTAGCTTTACGGGTAAATCGTCGTTAACATCATTTTCTAGGTTATGCAGTCTTCGCTGATACATGGTCTATCCGAGTTTTAATTTAAATTTGTTATGAGAATATTTTTAGACTCGTCACGGAATAGTGAAAGTCGTAGGACTGGTGTTTTTATTCCAATTCTTCACACGTACCCTCAAGCTGGTGTCGCTTGTTAAATTACTACCTGCTACGGCGCTCGTAACCGTCCCAAGTATTTGTTATTCAAATACTTGGAAGTCACGTAAAATTATCTTCATTGTTGCACCTTACAATTTTGTATCGGTGTTAGATTTTATAAATTTCTTGCGGAATTTACGTAATATACAACATGTAGGTACATGTTGTATATTACGTATTACATATAGTATGTATATCTTTACGCCAGGTCTCTTGCAAGGTAAGCAGAGAGAACCGAGCCCCATAATACGCGCTCTTTACATACCTCACTCTTCAACATTCATAGCTCTTTTCATGCACGCTCGCCGGTTTCTATAGCTCCTGACTTTACCTTCTAATAAAACACTTCCAATTTGGTCATAGTATTGAGTCTTGGTCTTCTTCAGCTCCTATATCTGTATATTATGTACATATTAGCTTTTTTGTTTCTTTTTAATAATAAAATAAAATAAACACGAAACACAAAATTTGGTCTAAATCGTTTGAGCCCTTTCCGAGATACAGAAAATTTATAAATATACAAAAATTACTCGTATAGCGTTAGGATACCTACATGTAGATATTCATATTTGTGTAATATATTGTAAATGTACTTTTAAGTAGGTATACATACTTAAACCAAATTTTTTTTTTCGGTAATTTTTAGCATCTTATGGAGAATAGAATATTGGTTTTAATTATTTTTTCAGTTTCGTACCTTAACTGAGTTTTTTAAAATACTATCTGTCTGTCAAACCCTTGTCATTATATAATGATCTATATATACAAATTAAGGGGTCTCTCATGTATACTCTCTCTCGTTTTTTTTATCTTCTTCTGTAACTATTACGTAAACAAACCTTGAAACTTACGCCACTTCTTAATGTCGTATTTGATTTGAGACTTCGCATACATGCATTGATATATAACACCCATGACATACAATAATTTGGTTCTATTGATTTGATCCCATGATGGAACCAATACACCTGATGAAGAGGGCTTATGATGCATACCTAGTTAAGATGGACAGTATGAATTTTGAATGGTTTCTAGTAAACCCGTCCCATTTGGTACTGTGCACTATGAGATCATACGCACGCCGATTGTGCCAATTATAATAGTCCATGACAAACGCTGTTCGTTATTAGCTTTTTAAATACATTATACCTATTCAATATTAATAAATCGAGAATTAGTCCGTGTATCTTGCTGAAATATCGCATGAATGACCCGTTAATTTGTGTTTTGTGATACTATTTTGTGTCACGTGAATTTTAATAACATAAATTTTATCTGTTACAATTTAAGTATGCACATGTTAATTATGTTTTTGCTCACATGTTTTTCATCAACATCAAAGGTGTAAGCAAAATGTATGTTGTATGATGTAAGTACATTTATGTTTGTGATGGAATCTTGTATTTTTGAACCAAATATTTATGCGTCAGAGATACGCTTGTGCAGGTATTTTTTTACTAAATATGCGTCATAAAATATTATATAAAGCATAAAATACTGTAAAATAGTTTTTCAATCCACCTGTACTTCATGTAATTATCGATAAAACATCACTTGTACACATAAAATCATAACAAAATAACCTCGGTTATACGACGAAGCGACCGCTCTAACGAGTAACAATAATCCCATAGAAAACACTAACAACTCGCTTTGAGCACAAGAGGTGATTCTGCGTCGCTTCAGGGCAACTATTTACCATAACAAGAGGCACAATGGCCATTTGCAGAAACGCACAACTAGTGTACGATGACCTGATATACATCCTTTTGTAGTTCGAGGAAAAGATTCAGTCCGGGTCTGATTATACTGTTCAGGTGTCAATGACATTAGGCTTAGAGGTAATTAAGTAATCAGATTCAGAATATTTTATACCTGCATAGGCATGACTGTATGAACTGCCTAAACGTAATACTACACACATCAAAAGTGTCTAGGGATCAACATATATTTTTGCAATAACTTTTCTCCTGATTGATATTAATTAAAATTTTCTTTAAGGATTCATCAAATAAAATGTTTTCGTTTGTCTACAGTAACGATAAACCAAGTCACCTTTGCATTAATAAAGAAATTTGCCATTTTCATAATAAAGGGATTTTTGACATTTGAACCACTAACATTAAAGTTCGAAAAAAAGACTGAAATAACAGTTTTCTTTAAAATTTTATTGGGTAACTTAAACAATTAATAATCCGTGTTTCTACCGCGAACACTAACAACACAAGAACATCGGTTTGGCATACTCAAAATGAGTTCATCCAAATCACGCTGTGGAATGGCCGCCCATGTTCGTTGCAACAACAAAAAAAGGTCTTCTTGCGACTGGATACCCTCCATATTCGGCAGAGCTGTTCTCTGTAGCATATCCCATGCATGCTCAATCGGGTTCAAGTCTGGCGACTGAGCAGGCCAGGGCATGACATTGATGTTAGCTGCGGCGAGAGTCTGTCTTACAACTCTTGCGGTGTGCGGTCGTGCATTATCATGCATTAACTGAAATAAGGGACCGATTTGCACTTGTAGAGGAACGATGACGTCTGATACAATCGTCTCAGCATAAATTTGAGCGTTGAGGTTGCCTCTGATCCAAATCAACTCAGTTCTTCCGCCGATCCAAATACCCGCCCATACCATGATGGTTCCACCACTATAAGGATGGACTTCCTGGCAGGATTTTAATCGCTGTTGGCGTCCAGGGGTTCTCCAGTGTCGTATACGTTTATATATTTTATATATTTTTTTATTACAAAGCCACATCTCAATCTCAAGAAATCCGCATAAAAATGCTTGATCCCTAGACACTTTTGATGTGTGTATATTGAGTTATATATAGGTTCATTAGAAATTTGTTTATTATAGTTGACAAAATACCTTGATTCAGCTTTAATTTCTATATTAACATCTTGTATACCTACTCGCAAGATATTATTTGAAGTTTTCCCGCAGTAGTTGTGTTCTTAAATTAACTTACATAGCAGAATATAACAAAGTATTTTAAAAAGTTTACATACTATTACTCTAACATCATTATTATAAATAAGAAATACGAATAATCATAACAGTGTTGAAAAATATCATATAAAATACACAGTAAATATGAAATATATGGCTTGGCCGGATATATATTGAATTACTCTATGTTACTGAATAGTTCTTTGTTGAGGTAACTAATTGTAGCTAGAAGATAATATAATAAATATTATTTATGTCAAATCATGATATTATAAATTATATTTTGTTTATGGCAAACCAGACACGGGAGGTACATCATAATCACCGAAACGCAATTTTAAAATGACAAATATAGTATGGTGATTACGTTAAACATTTTCGCAAAAGAAATCCAAAGAAGTTAGTGAAAGTGGTCAGTGTCGTCCGGTCCAATACCATAGACGGCAAAGCTGCGCAGACATCCAATTAGAGGGAATGTGCGCCCTCGGGCATCGGCTGTTCTCCACAGGGAGTTACAATTTATACACAGTCTGCGCGAACTTTACGATCACCTCGGAATGTCCGGCCGGAATGGAGCGGTTGGGTGTTCCATCATTGTGAAAGCAAACACTAAAACAGACACGCAACGAATTTAATAACAATCAATCATGTAAAAGTTATAATGTTAGGAAAAAATGACAAAGTTGATGAGTTCTAACTTGAACTTAGAAAGGTAGTTTTCAAGTAATTTGGCGCTGTCGAAATTGATAATTTATTGTAAAATGGAACACGTTGAAGATATTAAAGTTAAATGTAAGAACCTGGTTTGAGATCCGCCTGTATGCTACGGTCGCCTTAAAAGGCGGCTTGTCGACAATAGCCTGGGAACTCAGCTCATTTGAGGAGAAAATATTATGCCGCGTTGAGCCGGGCTCGCTAAATCGCTTTTTAAATGGAGCTGTATAGTCGATGTGTCCATGAACCAATATGAAATGAGGATGAGTATCACGTGTCTTGTTACTCGGGTCCTGTTCTCGCTGTAGGCATTTTATGTCACCTTTCGAATGTCTTTTACAAATTGACAGTAATTCGTAAGCAGCGACGTGTGTTTTCGATGTCAGAAGTGTCATGTCACGACGAGGACGGTTGTGTCGTTCACGATTATTTGAACGTAATTGTCCGTAAGAGTTTTATAATAAACTAGCTGCTGCCCGCGGCTTCGTACACGTGAAGTTCGGCTTTTCAAGTCTAAATATTTACGGGATAATAAGTAGCCATATATCTATGTATACATTGAAAACAGAGTACCTATCTACTTTGTGCCAAACTTTATCAAAATCCTTTCATCGGTTTTGCGCGAAATTATTACAAACATTCATATTATCATCTCAAACTTTTACACTTAGGATAACATCAGTAGGATAAGTATGTTTTGATCAGCCCTGCTCATCTAAAGGGTCTTATCCACCACATCGGCTAAAATAAAGGACTATCTACCTACAATCTCCGGATGGCGATACGTGCAACTGGCAAGTTCACTCCCTCGTAGGGACACAACAACCCTCCAGTTACTTGGCGGCGGTTTTCTGTGCGGAGAAGGTATTTCCCCGGCCGGCCTGCTTTAGGTAATGCGGTGTATTTCTCCTAAATCTTTATTACAGAAAGATTGACGTCCATGGTGTTGCAGGTTTCCGTAGGATACCTGGATGTTTATCACGTGTTACATGTGATGTATGTTTTTGTACATATTTAATCATATTTTTTTTCAAATTTATATGTAAGTGAGGATCACGTTGGTTACTGCAAGCAAACATAGTCCTTAAGGGGGTCAATCGTGAACGTTGTCGATGGTATATATTGTAATTATCACTTGCTTGACCGTAAAGGAAAACAACCCGCACATCCAAGAAATTATATTTCGAAATACATGTGACCAAACCTCAGAAATCTGGTTTTTCCTCTGGGTTGTTGGGTTGTGGAGGTCTGACCGCAGTCGCTCCATGTAAAAATCAGCATCTTCGCTAAATCCTTATTTTTAGGTAGCAGACCCAACCAATCCTAATGGATTAAAAAACGGGGTAACGCTAGAAAGAAGAAAAAAACATGTGATGTATATTTCTAATGTTTACCACTAGTCTGGCCGTACACTTATTTGTTACTGTAGTGATATAAAAAATACGTACATATTATAGTTACAAGTAGGTGTAATAAAACAAGGTAACATTTTTCCGAATAGAGCCACTTCTAGCCGAGAATTTCCATTTCACTGTTAGCGTTTTACGTAACCCGTGCTTCACCTTGAGTCGTGAACAAACAGCGACCCTACTCTGCGTCGGCTATCATATCTACAGGATTAGCATTATCACTATTTATCTAACCGATAACAGGATGAATTAAAATGGGCGCCATGATATCTCTATCAGTTGTGGTTACTTTACAAATAGACGTTTAATAATAATTTCCGAGTGAAGTATTCATACAAATTTTATTTAACAATTACTCATGTATTTGTAACTTTAATGTTCTTGGTATTTTGAGTCATGCAACGAAATCGTTGAGATAATTCGGAATAGGGAAATAAATACGTCTAAAATTGAGCACAATATACCAATTAGTAATAATACATAAAATGTATTAAAATAATAGATTCTAAGTCAAATACCTATTATTGTTCTCTGAATAATATTAATATTTTAAAACGTTGAATCACTGAAGTCATAAGCCTTCAATAGAGACTGAGAGTGGACCACGAGAAGCAAAAATACTTGGATCAGAATTGGATGTAAGTTTACCAACTAAAAGGTTTATTATGTATCTACGTATGTAAAAATTCAAATATAAATAAAAATTAAAATATAAACCATATTTCTTAACTGCGTAACGAAAACTCACCTAAGCCATAAAAATATACAGTGATTATACTTAAATAATCTTTTATACTCAGATGTCAGTGTATAGTCAATTATTAAAATAGGTCCTAAATTAATGGGAAAAATATAGCAAGCATAAGTTATTTTATGCTACCATCCTTGATCTATTTCTTTTATCTTGTGCGGTGTGCTCATCTCGCCATAAAAACTCGTGGCGCGCAAGTTCAACAAGAGCAAACGTGTGACCTTGCGCGTTAACGAAGGCTGAACTCCGTACAAGGCTGACCACAACAAAAAGAAATGAAATCCGCCGTAAAGACCTGCCACAAAAAATAAACTAATAAAAGAAGTGAACCGTGCGCGGTCGGCTGCTCAGACAAAAATTTAGACTCTCCTTTACTTTTAAATCACGACTTGAACAAGCAATTTCAAAAGGTAGGTACACTCAAAAACATTTCGTTTTTTCTCCGATCTTTTATACTCGCTCTGGTCTGGTACAATTTGTAATTAAAATAGATTAAGCGATACGGTAGGTACGAGTATTATTTGTGCTTAAGGTTGGTTCTTTTATTCATAGAAATTGAATAAGTCGTACAAAAGAAATAAAAAATGTGAGGTTTCATCAGTAATATTAGGGGTTAAAGTATGAAATTGCCGTATACGTTGCTGCCATCTAATAGGATAGAACTCTGGGGATCTAGATTCGACAAACTGTGTGAAAGCATACTGCCTCCCGGGCAGAAAATTTTTTACCACGTAGAAAATTGTCTAAATCACGAAGAAAATGGTATTCTGTTGGAGCAAGATCTGGCGAGCACGGAGGATGACGTATGGTTTCTAACTGCAGCCCCTGTAGAGTTACAACGGTTTCTCGTGCAGTGTGAGGTCTTGCGTTATCATGGAGCAATAATGGTGAATCATGATTCACGAGTCGGGGCTGTTTTACTACCAGTTTCGCCATCATTGTTCGAAGTTTGGCACAGTAAATATCTGCTGTTATTCCTTGACCAGACCTGAGAAAGCTATAGTGAATAACGCCATGAAGAGACCACCAAACAGTTACCATTACCTTTTTATTGGTAAGCTTTGCTTTAGGGCACTGTTGCGGCGTTTGATCTGGGGTCAGTCATTGCATTTTTTGCTTACGGTTATCGTAGAGAATCCACTTTTCGTCCCATGTCACAATTCGATTTTATATTCCTTTTTTTCCGGACCGATTCAGCAAGGCAACACAAGTTTCAACACGCTTTTCTTCTGCAGATCAGTCAAATCATGAAACTCCCATTTTTCATATTTTTTTATCTCAGTGCTTTGATGCAGATGACTCAATATTGTAGCCTTGTAGGTAATGTAACGTTAAACCATGCCGCTAATTCCTGGGCCGATCCGAATCAAACTAGATTCGGATCGGCTTCCACCATCTCCTTCAATTCAGCCTTATTCACCTGTGTGGGCGGTCTTCGACGTGGTTCGTTCTTTAAGACGAAGTTTCCATTACGAAAGCGTTTAAACTTTTGGTTTACGCACGTTACGTTTGTTTGTTTGTTTGTATAATCTTTATTGTACTACAAGGAAAAACAAAATATAGATAAAAAAAATATTGGTTACGTTTTGGTAACGCGTTCATTAGCAATTTCCTCTCCCAACGCAGCATTGATATTGGGAGCCGTTTCTGCCGCTTTAGTTCCGCCTCGGAACTCGTATTCAAAAATTACTCGGATTTTCGAAGTATTCATTTTTCCCGTCTAAGCTGAATAAAAATTGAAATTCGAAAATCAAATATTGCACATTTTTTAAAAGAAAAACCTCATAGGTTCATGTGAAAAAAGTGTGGCTCAAAAATCTCACACCATGAAGTTTTAATATCAATTCAAAGTATCTGTTACTATACAACGGCAATTTCATACTCTAAGCCCTGTTATTTACAATAATATCCATACTATAAGTAGGTATATAATAATACCTTTACTATAAGTAGGTATATATCAACGTCACCTTCAGGCGTATTTTTGTCATTATTTCGAAACCGATTCAGCATCAAGGAGCTCCTGGTTACCGAATCCATTTGATCACTTGCATTACAAAAAAATTCAGTAACTCCCCTACAAAATAATCTCCCCTAGAACTGGTAACCACACTAACCCACAGGAACACAACAACCATTCACGGAGTTGTTATTTGGTTGCAGTCTTCTCGAAAGTGAAGATAGTTCTCCAATTGGTCGACTGTGATACGCACTATCCCTCTTTTGCCAGAGCTTTGTTTTTTTATACTACGTCGGGAGGCATACAAGCATACGGCCCAACTGATGTAAAGCGGGTACCGTAGCCTATTAACGCTTGCGATATATTAAGTATCACTAGTGCGATGCCTACTCTGCTGCTTACACAGCAACTCCTTGGGAGTTTACTGGTGACCTCATTCACACGCAGGAACACAACAACCGTCTAGGAAGTTGTTATTTGGCTGTGGTTTTCTGTGAGGTGGAGGTACTTCCCCAGACGGGCTGCTTTGATGCGCCCTTAAGTTTGTTTGTTTTTGGCTTAAGATTGTCTTTGACTTTTAAAATAATAGCGGCATTTTAATTTTTTAATAATAGCGGCAACAGATTAGGTAATACGATTGAGTGATATACGTAGTCTTGCTATATATGCTATACCTTGGATGCGAGATATATTGCTCAAGTCAATATCTCTCGGGATTGCGATGATGAGAACCAAATAAAAACTTCTGGTGTAATTTACTCCTCATTTACGTCCTAGTATTTGCTTGCTCCATTCGACTGCATATTATCTATTCATGGATTTGTATACCTTCATGCCAAGTCTCGTGTAGGCAGAGGTAATCAAGCGCCACATGACTAGATCCTTACACATCTCATTCGCTTCTTTACATTCATAACTCCTTTCGTGCATGCTCGCCGCTCGCTGATTCTAAGGTTCTTGACATCACCTTCAGATAACACATGAGCGTTTGGTCACGGTAGGCGAGTCTTAGCCTTACTTGGCCCCCACATTCGTCTACTTTCTCGTTGTGTATCTGTTTCATAATTTTATTCTCCTGCATTCTTTCTTACAACTTCATTTCGAAATCGGTATACACGCATTGCGATGCAGATTTTGCGAAACGCTCGCGTATCGACTGCGTTTATACTACTATAATGCTCTCTGCCAACCCCCCTCTTGATTCCGTACCTAAGTGTTTGAAGTAGAACCGCGTTGCGTATAGCTGTGCCTTCTGGCTCAAGTAAAATGCCTAGAAGTTTTCCTAACGCTCTAGTCATACACTCACACGCCTCTGCCATCCCTGCTAAAGGTGCATCCAAGATATACGATCTCATGTGTTTCAGTACTACTTTATCACCAAATGCATACAGCTAGTGATTCGAATCACAGGTGAGCCGGTAATTTTCGATGAATTAGATCCTCTGTCGAATATCCGAAAGAGATCCTTGATTGATTGTAGGTGCTGAGTTCTACTATCGTACCACCCGTTATGAATTAAAATTTCATCCATACCACTTTGATGATAGACGTTCCATCAGTATACCTATGTTTTTTAAGACATTTTCTTCCACGTATAAGTTAAAGTTATGGGATTAACTTCTTGATCGGTGTAACAGAACAAATACGATACACGGGTTTTTAAGAAAATTTTCTATATTGCCATAAAAGCGGCTGGTAATGCTAGCTGATGGTGGCTGGTGCACTTATTCTATTAAAAGATAGCAAAGAATTAATAACCTCCGATGTTGTTGATGCCACTTATGATAAGATAATCCACATGCACCTTTTATAAGATACTAGCTATCCGCCTCGGCTTCGCACGGGTGATATGATCGTTACTAAACTTAACAGGATCGCCTGCTGGCTAACCTGAAGATTCACTGAAAATTTCATCAAATCTGCCCAGCCGTTTGAGTCCATAGAGGACATACAGATAAACATTCATTTATATATATATAGATGGGGAGATTCCCCTTATAAAAAAAACTATTAACTAATAGAAATGTTAAGATATGACATATGCTTGCAAAAAATTACGTTCTTCATTGCGTGATTCCGCTGATGAAGTGTTTGTTGTCCCAATATTTGCCGTAATCTCGTTGATATTACAAAATACATGTGATTGAATGTGGCAAACTCTGTTCGGATAGATAAACAGTTTCACAACTCTATCTATCGGAATATAAGCAGATGGCGTCGCGAATTGGGTTACACTGGTGATAACATTACCGACCGCTGTTCCAATCTGTGACACTCCATTTGATGTCACACCATACTTATCAGCAAAGTGTTTTCATGTGGACATTGGTCAAGCTGTAGGGAAAAATTTCTGCGTTTATAGAATTATAGAAACAAATAGAAAGTATTACAGATGCAGGTCAAGGCGAAGGCCTGTGTTTATGATAAGAAATCCTTTGCCTGTAAGTATATTAAAATAAATGGATGTAAAAATACTATGGAATAAAAAAAAATATTATTATATTAGAACGATTCCTTGTTTAAAACTTTTCTTCAAAACGACTAGACCAATTTGAATGCGATTTACTAGATTTTTTTTTACATAAGGTCGGGAGCAAACAAGCATACGGCTCACCTATTATTACGTGGTTACTGTAGCCTATGAACGCTCGTATTCAAGAACAATCATTTTCGCCTAATTCACCCCCAGCTAGTTAGCCCACACATACAGTGATACAACAATTCTCCAGGTAATCTTTTATGAGATGGAGTGCTTCTCTGGTCGGGATGCATCGATGCACTGTCTTTTGGCAGGTTCTAATGTCTTGCGTTGATATTAATATAAAAATTATTAATAACATATTAAAAACAATACCTGATGCCAGACAATTAACATAGCCTAACATAACTAAAAGCGGAAACTACAAAGTTTTGTTGACTGACACTGTCAAGACCTTTGATAAACCACACTGATATTTTGATTCCTCGGACCCTCGAGCAAATATATAATGTTTAACAGGAATAAATACACCAGTAGCTTTAGATTATCAAGTATAAGCAAACTTTAATATGTTTCTCAGACCCAAAATTTGAAATATAAATTTGATTTTGAATATATAGAGAAAGATACAACAAGTCAGTACCTTCTTCTAATTAGTGTATCAACCGATTTTGTTTTTATTTATTGCTTTTGGCGAGATATTTGGAAACAGACGAAAATGTTGAAAAAATGCAATTTAATACACATGTTTTTATCAAAATATTAATTATGGTCGAAATTCGACCACTAGGTGGATAATTATTATTGAACATTCTTCGTGGCTTCGCTTTTAGGTTGACGACCCAGCCAATCATAATTGATTAGAAAACGGGATAACGTTAGAAGGAAGGAAGCAGCTCCGTTCGCGTGATATTTAATGGTAAGGACGATCGACGAGGATCAAAGCACGAGTGATGCAACTGTTGGCTACGACAAATGATAATCATTACTTAAGCCTTACATTTCGTTGCGAAGTTAGTGGTATAAAAACGAATTCGTAAGTTGAGTGGAAATAATCAGATGGATACATTCAAAACTTTGACACCTACCGGCCATCTCCTGTACCGCGGACTGGCAGAAAACTATTAACATAAACAAGATTAACCTAAAATAAGATGCAATATATTTATTTATATGAGGTATTGTACTAATAAATTATTATATGTATTAACGTGGTAAGTTACCCGTATCAAGAAGAACCTTAAAAATATAGTGAATTGCTATTTTAAGTTGGTACAGTAACATTAGGAATAGTTCAATTCTGGATTACCAAATTTTTTTCACTAAAAGTATAGCATAAATTGGTCCCACTGTACCTAAAAAATATTCCTGTATGTTTTCTTTAAAAAGATAATAATTCTTTATTTGTCATTGGCCCTCGCGAGCACTTAGATACGTCTTACATTAATAAAATCAAATCTTATTGTATGTTATTTATTTCTCATACTTTTGATTTTTTTTAATTACGAGCAATTCGAAAATGCCAAGGTTGTTTTACAATTCACGGTACAAAATCTATGTCAGTATGACAATGCAATGATAATGATGATGTCAAGTGACAAAATAATATAAAATAAAATTATACATGTGCTGAATCCATTCCTGTCTTTGTCAGTCATAGATATTCATCGATTCTATAATAAGGCCTTTTGTTTTTGATGTGCCTTTTGAAGACATAGTTAGAATAGGGCAAAACTGTTTCAGGTAACTTATTATAGAATCGAATACAATTTACTAGAGTATTCTTTCAGTACTTACTGCAAAGTACCCTGCAAAGTACCTTCCCGTACTTTGTAAAAGAATAACTCACATACTGCGTATTACCGTGAAATTTGTTATAATTTATAGTTATCATAACAAACCAGTTGTTATTAGCAGATCTAATGCGGAGAATTATCTTTATCGCTTTAATTACACTTGTAAATGGTTAATATTGTAATTGAACGAGGCGGGGGCGAAACAGATCGACCAAACTGATAATACTTACTTAGTTTACGAAATACCAAGCTTCCGTTCTAATTGATACAAATATGCGATGTATATTCGACCAAAAGGTACAATAATATCAATAAATAAAGCAATTGACGGCCAATTAATATTGGATATAGACGAAGCAGAGTCCTGACCCTATCGATATAAACTTTCGATAACCATCTATAGTTTCACACCATATCCCTTGGCAGAGAGAACTGTAGGCCGATTCTACTAAAAAACTGCAACTGCACTGCAGCGCGGCGTGTGTCAAAATGTGTACATTTTGACGTTTCGTCAAGCGATCTGACAGCAGTGACGTTTAACGAAACGTCAAAATGTACGTATTTTGACATACGCCGCGCTGCAGTGCAGTTGCAGTTTTTTAGTAGAATCGGCCTATTGAGCGCCGTATGATTCGGTACTTCACATCTCACTCTCTTCTATAACATTCATAGTTCTTCTCGCGCACGCACACCGGTTTCCTGTGCTCCTGACATTTGATATAAACGACGCTATTAATTGCCATTTCAGATAAGTATTGAAAGATACTTTTCTCTCATTTGCGAGGAAGTTGAAGGAATAACATTAAACATGTCATACACCACACATCTTCCACACCGGCTTATTCCTAGGACCTAAAATTTTAGTACCTATGAATTTTACAAATATTCTGAAACGACTATTCGATGTAGCTAAATTTAGGAACACGGTATATGTTACAGGCTGGCGATACACTGTATAATAAACTACAGTATACCACAACAAGAAGAAAAAGCCCAGTGTTTTTTATATTACATACAGGAGACTATTTCATCATACGTATCAGGTTCAGCAACGCATGATTGACTACTGTAGTGCTGTAAGTGTTCGTAGCCTACGGTAATTGATTGGCATCAGATAGGCACTAATTAAGCTTATTATCCCACCTTAGTGGTGTAAAAATAGTAAAGTTCTGAGAAAATGACAGCAACGTGACATTGATAGTTCTCATAATGCAAGCACCTTCAAGTTAGCAAACGATTCACACCCACCAAAGCTTGCAAAAATCATCATAAACAAATGTGACGAAAAAGCATAATATTATTTAGTGTTACATCGAGTATAATTAAATAGGGCATGCATGATAATTAATTGCATTATTATGTACGTTTTCCAACAATATATGCAAGGCGGCACTGTGCACATATAATCGGACATTGATTGATACAGTCATATAAGGGACTCCTCGTGTTGTTGCGCCGAGGTCGGCATTCCAATCACTGCGACAATACTAACTAGATATTGTGCTAACGGTGTTTTAATGTCAATATACACACACATTGGTAGCTTGTAGCTGTAAATTAATATTGTTTAGGAAACATTTTATGATGCGCCCTACGTCTCTGTAGGGCGCATCATAACACCCTGTCTGTACCTCAAGTACCTCAGGCAGAAAACCGCAGCCAAATAACAACTCCCTAGTTTGTTGTTGTCTTTCTGCGTGTGAGTGAGCTCATCAGTAAGCTCCTAAGGAGTCGCTGTGCACGCAGCAGAGGTGGCATTGTATTGTGAGCGTTCGTAGGCTACGCTAACCGCTTTCCATCAGGTGGGCCGTATGCTTGCATGCCTCCCGACGCTTTATAAAACAAAAACAATATGGTGGTAGTAAGCCCCCTTAGACCAAAAAAGAGAGAGGCCGTATGCCTCTTTACTTTGTTTGTTTGTTTGAAATCTGCGCTAATCTCTAGAACCAGTCGAATTTGAATAAAATAATTATGCATTTGTTAGCCAAATTCTTGAGGAGGTTAAAGGTTATTCAACATCACGATACGACTACTAAGATACACTACTATTCCTCGGGAATAAGAAGAGAAAGAAGAAGTAGAAAATACGGTTCCTATTGGATGCCGCGCGTACAACGTCGCGGGCTGCAGCTATACGTTTATAAAATGAGTTGTGTAACATACAAATCGTTTGATATTATGATGCCCACGGCCGTCTAGTCCTGAGACCTTATCTCACAACTAAGCAAGGATAGCTCATCATCCGTACATAATGGAACTGTCAGCGCTGATTCCAGATGTATCTCGTTCCTCAAGCCGTAATGAACTCCATAAAATAGCTGGTCCTTAGATGGGCATAGTTGTGTATAATACGCGTAAGTAAGTGGGTGTATACTGGAGAACCTACACATAATCTTGCATTGTTTCAACGGGCCTAACTTGCAACATTAAAAGCAGGCGTTAATTACGAATATTATATAAAATTCCATTAAAGATAAACAACAACAATTTACGTATTGCTAATTTAATAATATATTGTAAATTACTGTATATGTTAAAAGTAGCCGATTATAATAAACCGATTTTCCCAGTAACAAATTCACCATGTAGTACAGAGAAAAATAAAGATGGGTAACTGCTTTTATCAGGCACAAAAGGTTTGAATGTTTACTGCTAATACAGGCAGATAAAGGATGTGTTATGTCTATTTGGATACGCAAAAATAGAATTTATTTGGGGCAGTAAGAATCGAAGCAGAAAGGAAAATGTAGTCACAAATTATACTAACCACAAAAATATTCACAGAAAAAAATGTCGTAACGATATCGTAAAACACAACCCTATCAATGATACAGCAACGAGCAAATCATGCCTGATACCACGTACTGCGATTATAACTCTTAACCACGTACGGCAAAAGAACGCTACAAGATATACATACATACATATCATCACGCCTGTCTCCCATTGGGGTAGGCAGAGACTATAGAACGCCAGGTGCACCGATCCAAACATACTGCTCTCGCCTCTTCTACACTCATCAACCTCTTCATGCATGCTCTTCGGTTTTGGGTACTTTGATTTGACCCTTTTTCAACACATCACCAATTTGATCTAATATGTGCGTCTAGGGCAGCCCGTCCCGACATCACCATTCACTCTTGCTTAATACATTTCTTTCGTAACTCTTTTGCCATTCATTCTTTCTAAATGACCAAACCATTTCAGCATACCCTTTTCAATTTTTGTCACTACATCAACTTTCATTCCACCTGTACAACACTGTGATAACTATTTCTTTTACAACACTTATGGTAAAGATGTTACTGCAACTGCAAATAATTTATCGATCAAGAACGATTATTTCAGAAAAAATATGAAAGTGAAGATTGCAACATAGTAATTTCGGTCCAGTTGCATCTCAGGCAGTCAATTTGAATTAACGACTGGTGCTGAACAGTTGATACGACATCATAGTGCTCAGATGGTTGGTTGACAGTGAAATGAAAAATAGGGTCATCACTTCTGCCATAACACAGTTGTTATACTTGCTAGCGCGCAATTTGCAGTCGAATAACAACAAGAGTACAGCCCTAACTACTCGTGCATAGTAGCTAAACTATAGGATATCGTAGCATCCATACGTCGTCGTCGGTAGAGATATGTATCAGCCAACCTAGTACATATCTCTACTCGTACCTATATGTAGATACAATTTTGTTGTACCAGAACATATTAATAAAGGCATAATAATTGCATAAAAATCTGGTAATCTCAGAAGGATATTATATACAAGACAACCATAATATGCATAATAATAACAAAATTAACATTTAATAGATGACATTAGTTATACAAATGCATTGCTACGAAGGTATCTAGCAAAACAACAAATTTCAATACCTACAATTACATTGTAGTCTACGTTGGAGACTGGTTCAATTATAATAGGGTTATCACATCGAAACGTATTAAGTAACAAACAAGAATATCTCAATACATCATATTATACTACTTCTTTCGCACCCATCATCATCATCATCGGAGCATTAATCCCGGTCGCATCCTACGCTTTCGCTTCAGACCCAGTGTACGCTTTCCGACCTATACTCCTCCATTTCACGTGGTCCTCAGCATCCCAGTGAGACCATTGGGACGCATGCCATCCCTCAGCCTCAGCTCGTACTTCTTGGTGCTATCCTTTCTACAAGTCTTTGGTATATTCACAATATTTAAATTCTTTAGCTGAAATCAAAGCAATAGAAGAAACGCGGTGTGGCAGATATATCTATTCAACCAAGGCACACATTATAATATGTGGTTATTTTATTTGAAACATGGAAATATGTATATATAAAAAAAAGTCGTGTTAGTTACACCATTTATAACGCAAGAACGGCTGGACCGATTTTTACGATTTTTGTGTTTTTGGATTTGTCTTCGTCCGGAATAGGATAATAAGTATTAAAAGAATTTATACCATCTAATAAGTTAACACACCATTTATTGAGGTGGTACGAAGTTCGCCGGGTAAGCATGTAATAAAAACTTAATTTTAAGTCGCGGGGTGCTCGTTGCTCTCTGCCTACCTCGTAAGGGACTTAATGTTAGTTATAGATATAAATTCAAATTAGTGTATCAACCCTAAATATCAGTGAACCTAGCGAGCGCCTACGCACATTCGTGGGCGGACACTCACAGTCAAGTCTGTACCTTCGACTTGAACCATTTGCTTTTACATTTACCATAACATTTCACCTCTAACATTGCTTCAATCTCGGATGCTATAATAATGAAATTTAGTAGTACAAATGTTTGCCTAACTTGCATGAGACTATACAGAAATTAATGAACTAAAAAGTTATTACAATAAATAATAAATAAAAGTAGTTTAACTTAAAATCAAAGTTATGAGCATTGGAAGTCTATAAAGAGACGCTAAATATAGGCAATTGACGAGCTCGGTGGCGAATAATGCGACTTCGGCACTAACGCTCGTGGTTTCGATTCCTACACAGGACAGACATTTGTTCGCATGAAAATGTCTGTTTGTCTGCCCTGGGTGTTGTGAAGAAAGGTAGGAAGCATCAAAGCAGGCCGTCTGGGGAAGTAGCTCCACCTCACAGTAAACAGCAGCCAAATAACAACTCCCTAGGGGGTTGTTGTGTTCCTGCGTGTAAATGTGGTTAAGCTAAGGAGTTGCTGTGTTAGCAGCAGAGGTGGGCATCACGCGAGTGATACTTAATGTATTACAAGCATTCATAGGCTACGGTAACCACTTTACATCAGTTGGGTCGTATGCTTGTATGCCTCCCGACACGCCGCCGCGTACAGGCCGATGGCGCCCAAAAACCCTGCAGCTTAAAATTCGAAGCAGCGGACCTGAATGTTAGTTTTACAAAAACTTCATAACTACTGCATTTGCGTTAACGTATGCGAAATTTAGAAGCGCCGATTGTGAACCATTTGGTAACTTCGGCATTCCATACAAAATTGTCGACAATAACGCGAACATGGTAATGTAGTAAAAATGTATAAATCCGTAGCAGCCTTTAGTGGTCTAATAAAAAGCTAATAAATATATTGTAGTATAATGGTATGTACTATATAAAACTGTATGTATGTATATCTTCATACCAAGTCCCTTGCGGGGTAGGCAGAGAGAACCGAGCGCCATAAGACGCGGTCCTTGCATACTTCACTCGCTTCTGTGACATTCATAGCTCTTTTCATGCACGCTCGACGGTTCCTGGGGCTCCTGACATCACCTTCTGATAAACGACCAATTTGGTCATGGTAGGTTAGTCTCGGTCTTCCTCGGCTCCTACATCCTTCCACTTTTGCATTGTATATCTGTTTCTTCCAAGATATACAATCTCATTCACTTGCTCCAACACTACATAATCAACCATAATCCTAGTGTTCGTACTGGTCTCTCTTTCAAATATTATCTTGGTTTTCTTCGCATTCAATTGTAAGCCTTTCTTCATACAATCATCTTTTATTGTTGTAACTAGTGTTTGCAGTTCGGATGGTGATTCATGATATAATACTGTAGCTTGTATTTCATATGTCAATATTTTAATCTTCAGTATCTCTTGCGCACTATAACTATTCTCTGCATTATCCTAAGGTTGTCTAGGAGAAAATACCGATAAAATAGAAATATAAAAGAAAAATACTGATTACAGTCATGAAAATATTATAAACAAAATATTTGCAGAATTTGTAGGCGAGTCTCGCATGCGAATTAAAAAAAACTCATAGTACTCGTAGCAGACCATGAAATAGCGTGCAACGTTTAGCACAGTATTAAAAACAAAGAAGCATAAATTTAAATGTTTTCTCACGAACAAAACCGTTATGCAATAAACTGTAGAATAAATATCGTAGTTGGTATAGATTCAAATTGCTCTTAACTTGTGAATGTTCGGTTCCACAAACAATCGCCTTCAAAGAATTGTCACATTTCTCATTTACATACTAAAAACTACACTAACATACTTAAATGTTTCAAGTACGCTCTTCACTTAAATAACGATCCGGTTTATAATATCTATACACTTGGTTTTAAAGACAATTTTGATATATGGCGTAAATACATAATAGCCTTAGTCTCGCGTCTTAGGTATAACGTTTTTGGAGCATATTGATATATTTTATAAGAAGTTTTAAAGTCACGTGGTACTCTACCTACCCCGCAACGGATTTGGCATGAAGATACTAGATAGATAGAAGTTTCGAGGAATCCAGATAGAAGATTTTGGTTTGACGAAAACTTGGTAAACCTAGTATCCAAATTTACACTACACCAATCTACAGAAATGTATTTTTTATTAGCACTAAATCTGAAAGTATAGGTTGGTAGATTAATGGATTTTTTATCAGTAGTGTACTCAATAAAATCCATACATTTTGTACAACTAACAACCTGGCTGATGGTAAGCCATTAAAGCACACAGTAGAACGCCAAGGATTTTACTCGTGCATTCAGACCATTAGGTTTAGCAACGCATGTGTGATGCCTCCGGTGCTGCATGTAGTACATATACTACGCTAACTGCTTACCAAAAAGCAGGTTTTACGCTTCTTTGCCACTATTATGTTATAAAATTAAACTCTTCATCCCCTTTTAAAGAATCATGAAGTTCATCCCACAACCTAACGTTGGAAGTTTTCTCGCTGAAACCGCATAGTATGTCTGTCGATGAAGAGGTGCGGTTATAAAGGTACAGTTAGGAGGAAGCTGTGGGCATCAGATCGAACTATGCATCTGACAATATAATTACAGTCACATCCTGAGATGGCTGACTCCCTGACAGTTTCTAATTTTGAACACATTACTATATTGATGTGCCTAAAAATACGGTTATGCAACTGTGTGTCGTAGGTGAATTATACATAATGTCAATATAGTCGGAGACGAGAATCTTGTGAAATAAAAAAATAAAATTTGCCTTTAGGCCTTCACTGGTACTTAAAATGAAAATGAAAATAGAAGGGCCAGCTGCAGATGTCACTGTACAATCGGTATAACATAATCTTTATACAATAATTATAAATAAGACTCTAATATAAATTCGATTCTGCATTGATTAAAACAAATTATTCATTAAATCTGTTCTAATCTATTCAACATTCTTGTTTCAAGATTAAAGTTCAATTCAAATTATGAAACGTAGCGAATAAAGATTATTATGTCCTATCATAAAATGAAATCTAATTTTATCTCTGCCATGTATCTTTCGAACAATAAGAGAGATATAACATGTATCCGATTCGAATTCGCTCGTGGGCGCAGCCGCAGCGCTATTCAGAAAACGGCAATCGTATTGGTCAATAGGAAATGTCCATAGTTGCTTGTATTTAAATTATAATACATTTGATTAACTACCGAATAGAACTAAATTTAAATGGTATAATTGAGTATAGTAGGCGCCCACCGGTTGATTTGCGGACTTCAATTTGTATTATACTATAATTAGCTGATTATAATATTATAGGTAAGCAATTTTAATGCTTAATAAGTATTGTAGCAGTTTGTGGTCAAAAATAATATACACACATCAAAAGTGTCTAGAGATCAACATATATTTTTGCAATAACTTTTCTCCTGATTGATATTAATTAAAATTTTCTTTAAGGATTCATCAAATAAAGTGTTTTCGTTTGTCTACAGTAACGATAAACCAAGTCACCTTTGCATTAATAAAGAAATTTGCCATTTTCATAATAAAGGGATTTTTGACATTTGAACCACTAAAATTAAAGTTCGAGAAAAAGACTGAAATAACAGTTTTCTTTAAAATTTTATTGGGTAACTTAAACAATTAATAATCCGTGTTTCTACCGCGAACACTAACAACACAAGAACATCGGTTTGGCATACTCAAAATGAGTTCATCCAAATCACGCTGTGGAATGGCCGCCCATGTTCGTTGCAACAACAAAAAAAGGTCTTCTTGCGACTGGATACCCTCCATATTCGGCAGAGCTCTTCTCTGTAGCATATCCCATGCATGCTCAATCGGGTTCAAGTCTGGCGACTGAGCAGGCCAGGGCATGACATTGATGTTAGCTGCGGCGAGAGTCTGTCTTACAACTCTTGCGGTGTACGGTCGTGCATTGTCATGCATTAACTGAAATAAGGGACCGATTTGCACTTGTAGAGGAACGATGACGTCTGATACAATCGTCTCAGCATAAATTTGAGCGTTGAGGTTGCCTCTGATCCAAATCAACTCAGTTCTTCCGCCGATCCAAATACCCGCCCATACCATGATGGTTCCACCACTATAAGGATGGACTTCCTGGCAGGATTTTAATCGCTGTTGGCGTCCAGGGGTTCTCCAGTGTCGTATACGTTTATATATTTTATATATTTTTTTATTACAAAGCCACATCTCAATCTCAAGAAATCCGCATAAAAATGCTTGATCCCTAGACACTTTTGATGTGTGTATTATAGCTCAACTATTATGTACTTTGTTTAAATCCATAGATAGTTTATTCGCAAGTAATAGTCATAGTAGTTTTACCGGTACACTTTAAATTGATGTGGTATACAATTCAATTATTTAATATTTTTAACGTTATTTTGAGTTCCGATGGTAAAGATGGATATTATAAGTTTGAGATCCTGTATCGAACTCTCTTGACATCGTCGTTCCGAAATGGATAAATCGATTTAGACGTGGCTGAAACCGGTTTCACTGCCGTTTTTAGTAAGTATAATAAAGGCAATGTCAGGGGATTCGGAGAATATCAGCATGGAATGAGATCAAGCTAATGGGAAGAACGTCAAATTTTTATTATGTGGAGCCAAATTATATCTTGCAGATATACTGTCATAAAGTAAAAAAATATAAAAGGAATGTGCCAACTAAAGAGCTGCATAGTTAATGTAATTTTTTTACGAAGCTTGGCTGAAAAATGAGTATTTAACACACTTATAACAGTCTGATCGACTATAAATTACTATTGTTTAACTTTAGCAACCTTACACGAAAACAGTAAGAACTGTAATTTATTTTTTATTTAAAATAAAAAGATCAGTTGCCAGTTGTTAGCATTCGTTGATCGGAATGGAAATAGGGAAATAAGTCGCTTACATATACCTATAGAATTCAGCTAGTGAACATTTAATTACATAAAATACATTTTTTTTTATAAAACAACATAATACAGAATTTTACTTTTCACCTATTTGACTAACGCATCGAACCCACACTGTGGGTTTTATAAATAACAGCAATAAATAAACAAGTCACCTCGTACCACCACCATGATGTCCTAAAATGAAAACGCTGTGCTATGCGTTAAGAGACAGCCACGATGTTTAGATAATTTTATCCATAAGCTTAAAAATCAATAGAACCTTGCATTTCACCTTCTATATTCATTCCACTCATATAATACGGATTTGTCTTAAATGAAAAGGAGGGAATGAAATCTTTAGTCTAAGATAAGCTCATCCATACGTGCCCGACTGACAAAAATAAGTTTCTGTTAAAAGAGTGGTCCTCACAGAAAGAAGAAAGAAAACAGTAGCCAAATAACTATTTCTTGGACAGTTGTCATAGTAGCAGGAGGAGCCAGCCTCGAGCGAAACTCCTTCTATTTTAAGATTTACTTCATAGGCTACGGTAGCCAGGTAGGCAGTACGCTTGTTTGCCTCTTGATGTTGTTAATAAATGTACCAGTATCGAGATAGCCAGCAGTAAACAGGGAAGTTTGACTTCCAACGACAATAGTCGGGATCAATTGAAGAATGAAAATTATTATGTTTCCGTTCTTAAAATATAAAGTACTACTATAAAAGACTTAAGTATCAACAATTTCCTATTTATACCAAATTGTTCGTGTTTTATCAGAAGGTGATGACAGGAACCGGCAAGCGTGCATGAAAAGAGCTATGAATGTTAGAGAAGCGAGTGAAGTGTGTAAGGACCGCGTCTTATAGCGCTCGGTTCTCTCTGCCTGCAAGGGGCCTGGCGTGAAGATATACATACATACAATTTCCTATTTAATTTCTGTCAAAATATTAATTTAAGCATTACTATTTATTACCCATAATTTGTTCACTACATTCAATATTAGTTTCCACCATTTTGAACATGCGCGGTTCACAACAGCACCCCGCTGATAGTGACGTGTGAAGATTTTAATTGGTGTAAATGGTCCATGGGGAACGACCCTACTTACCCACAAGTGAGATTACTGCAGCTAGTTCGAATTATTCACATTTATAGAAAGTTGTTTGTGTCTCTTATAATTGCGTTATGTTGTGTCAGATATGTTATCAGAATCCATTTGTGTATTTATCTGCTATTTTTTAATAACTCATAATATGCATTTATAAATAAACAATATTTAGAAGTTGCCTAATCTAAATACAAAAACATACATAACCAAACCGAGAACTGTATTACAAAATGTCTTGAAACTGTGAGAAAATGTCTCTATTTGTGGGCAAACTCCTAAAGTTGCGTATTACACCCACATCTCACATACTGTATTTTTATGGTTTGGTAAAAGTATTTGGTACACATAAGGTATTTATCGTGACAGACGCCATTGTAGTTCTGTCTGCCTTTGGAAATGGGCATAGTGTCCATAAGTGGTTATTTTTAATAAAGTTGTATAACAGATCCGAAAACCGTAATGTTATTCGGAATATCTCTGATATGTGAATGATTAATTTTATTACCGACATATATGATACTATTTTTAAAGACGATGTAATTGATATTGTTAATGATATTGATTTGAGGATTAAAGAGTGTCGTCAAACACAATCACGAATGATGGCAATCGATATTAGTCTTACCTCTCCTATAATTTTGAAAGTAGCAATGAATAACTTCCTTTGAACGTTTTGAATAGCAGTCTCTATATTCGTGTAGTAAGAAAAAAAAAATACAAAAATATCAAAGTTATAATTTCTTCATTATTTAGTTTCAAACATCATTCGCACGTAGCTGGCTTGTAAAAACGTTCCTTTTGAAGAACCTCATGTTGCAGTCTTGTGGCAGAGGGTTCTTTTCACAACTTAAGTAATCGCGAAAGGAAATCTCTCTAGAACCGCACATTTAACATAATATATATGATAAAAAAAGAAAGTTATACCGAATACAACCTTCTTGGGAGCAATGACCTACATACTGGTTGAGTTACCAGCACAGTAGCTCCAGTTTGTAGGTAATGGCAGCTATCGCGTCTTATCGAGAGTTTGCGTCCTGGTATTTACATAACGATGATACTACATTATATTTACACTTTATAATCTGATAAATTGACATTACTTTATCGTGTAGTTGTGTAGGCGGCATGCACGTGGGAATGGTCACGTCAGCTAACCAAATTATATAGATATAGAAACCTTACTTATAAAAATGAATGAATAGTAATAACTGATATACTTATGTTCAGTCGAAATTAAAATTAATAACCCATATACCACAAGAAAGCATATTGAGACTGCTTCTGTACCACTACCAATATTGCACATGTCGCTACTGAGAATGAACTAATTATATAGGTACTATGTATTCATTAGTTGTAATAGTTTTTGTATTTAAGTGTACATGTTTCATATTTAGGGTTAGGGATCGGCGGTGCCCGCTACCGTCTTTTTGGCTAAGATACTGATTTTTACACGGAGTAACTGCAGGTAGACCTCTGCAACCTAGAGGGAAATCCTGATCTCTCTTTAGTTAGATCTCACGTCTTCAAACTTCACACTGTGTCATAATTAATATAAAATTCACACATTCATTGACTTGTATACAAATTATGTAAAAAAAAGTTAAGAAAATACCAGCACCTATTTTTTATCTTGTAAGACTTAAAATGGCATTCTGCTATTGAATTTAATGTGTAACTAATGACTTAAATAAATTATTATTTGCACACCGTTATTATTAGGAATGGTTTTGACACTAAGGATCTGAATGTAACCGTAATTTATTCAAATAAATTTATTATTATTATATTTAACTCTTTGGTTTATGTCGACTATGAAATAAAATATGAAAGTAGACCTACTTGAATTAGCAGGTTTGGTAATATTTATATGGTTCAATGGATTATGTCTCAACAGATTTGAATAATTCGAACTGTAAATCTAAATTCAGGCCCATGTAATTGTGGTAAAGATTTCATGATGATTCAGATCTTAAAAATTATAAAAAAATATGCCAATGCCCGTACAGATAAATATACTATGTGAATGGGGGTTAACTTCGATGAACAAAGTACTTTGTGAATATAAGTAATTCATGCTTTAATTCTAAACTAATATCTCATTACAGTAATAAATAGTAGGTATTTACCTGCACTGATTTATTCTATTGTTGAAAAGCCAAATCAATATACACATGATTGTCTCAGCAATCAGCAATTTAATCAGATAACTGAACAGCTAGTTTGTCGTTATTGCAATGGATGGCACACTTTGAAATATTTTTTTATATTCGTTATTTTGAAAGTCCAAAAATTTGACTTTTTTACAACAAAAATGAGATGATGTCATCAGAATATTTTTTTACGTGTAAATGTGTAACAACACAGAAATAGGTAGATATGACCTAAATACTAATACTAATTACCGCTCTGTTAATAACGTGACCTAAAAAACTTAATACTGCTTAAACAGTTTATAGCTAGTTACAAGGTCTGAAGTAGTTTATATCATTATAATTAATATCGTTTATGGTTCATTACCCATAGGACAAAATGGGCAATTTTCTGTAACTCTAATTTTAAGACTAACCACAATGTAGTTTTTACTTGTAGTTTTATTAAAATAAAACCTCGCCAAAGAAATCCCAACTTTCTTATTCGGGTACCATAAGTACACCTCCTATAAGACTTGGACCACGGCGCGTGCTAAGGGAGATTCTGATGTCGCTGTTTTGAAACGCAAATTTAATGCTGCCTCGAGATCCAGCAAGAAGGTGATTACTACCGCAAAATTCGATTTCGTCTCAAAGTTGGCGAGCGGCTAGCAAGCCTTCCCTCTGGAAGCCGTGCGTTCGGGTTGCTTGCTAAAACTGCCGAGGGATACTTCTGTCAACCGCCCATGCCAACATTACGGATAGCAATTTGGCCTATAGCGCTAAGGAGAAAGCCGGTTTACTCTTTACGATTTAATGACGGTGGAGCTGTGTCACCTACCATCCCATCCCATCCCATGGTGCGGTATCTCAATGCCGGAGATCTCTCTTACCCAGCAAGACATCCGGTGGGCATTACTCTCCCTCGACATTCATAAGTCGAGATGGTATACCAGCAATGGTGCTATAGCTGTGTGCTCTTGAGCTGTGTCCTGTTCTAACGCATCATTTCGTACTTTCGTACTCCAGTGCGCACGTTCTGTCTTCATGGGAGACCGCCAATGTGTATCAAGTGCCCAAAAAGAGTGATAGATCAGACCCATTGAATTTTAGGCCTATTGCCATAATCTAAAGGAGGCTCTTCATGGTGATGATAAACTTACGACTCCTAGCCATACCTAGAGAATCACGATTTGATCAGGGACCGTCAATACGGCTTCCGTCACGGTCGTTCGACTGGTGATCTTCTAGTGTATCTTACACACCGCTGGGCTGGAGAAAAAGGTCAAGCTGGCGTTCAAAAAACTTGGTGTGTTCAACAGAGCAAAGCAGTACTTTACTGGCGGGTTCAGAGACGAGCTGTGAGAATTGTCGACGATCCTGAGCTTAAACACGGTATTGAACCCTTAAGTTTAAAGAGAGATTTTGCCTTTCTCTGCGTATTCTAACGATTGTACAATGGGTTGTATTCTGAAGATTTTTTTTATATAAAGCCGACAGAATTTTTTTATCACTGCACCGCTGCCGACGGCGGGGAGTTCACGCTCACACGCTGGAACTGCAATGGTCGCGTACTGTTCCAGAGATGTTTTCTCCCGCAAACACTCAAGTTGTGGAATGAACTCCCAGCCGAGGCTTTCCACAAGGACTACAGCATGGGGTTCTTCAAGAAACGCGTGAAGAGGTTTTTAGAGTGTCGGCAACGCATGAGTGACACCCCTGGTGTTGCAAATGACCGTAGGCTACGGTGACCGTTTACCATTAGGCAGGCCGAATGCTTGTTTGCCACCTTAATGGTATAAATAAATCCAAACTAAGTTTGAAAGTAGACTGTTCGTAAAATATAAACAGGAAAATATAACCAAATAGGACGCTACAAATCTGAGATCACTAATAGGGTACATAGAAACTTTACTATTTACATTAAAATGAAATTAGAGATTAACGTTTCTCTTTTGTTACAGTAGCTAGTATAGGTAAAGCCCGGTTAAAGATTAAAAAACTGAGTTAAAAATTTTTAGATTATACGATATAACAATATAATCTTTAGGCAATACATTGTTATCGTCGCTGCTGCGGCAGAAATGCTATACGAGACGCGATGGAAAACGTATTATTTCTCTTTTTTGGATATGTAAATAACGTAGATTGTACATAATAATGTATTATTCCAAAGCCCGGGAGGATATAATTAAGAACAACCACTATCACCCAATCGCAAAAAAGACAACTGTCCAGATACAGGAGGAATAGCCGAGCCAATAGCACGCAGCCCTGTCTGACACTAATATTGATGCCAAACTACGGCGACAAGCTGCTGTCCACCCGCACAGATACTGTACATTCCTTTTAAATGTACAGCACAAGTCAATCCTATATCCGGGTAAAATATCCCACTGTGCTTCCCAAAGCGATCCATCCGACTTTACCCTCATTCTCCTCTCGATATTTTTTCTTACACTTTTGATGCTATGCTGATCAAACTGATGATCCTATAGTTGACGCAGTCCATGCGTGATCCCGTGCCTTTATAATAGGACACGATCATTGCGGTTCTTCAATCTGTATAAATTGCTCAAAACCTAAAGGCGTCTCGAGCATAGGTACCACCTAATTTGATCATTGCAGCTGTAACCATATCGATTCCAGCTGACTTTCGATTTTTCAAACTTCCTATCGACCATTTAATCTTATCATAATGAGTGATTTTTATTTCATTATTTCAGATATAAAATATTTAGGTTCAGGTAGCAATTCTACAAATAAATGAAGGGGGATGTTCCGCTGGTATTGGCATAGCTGGTACAGTTTATGTAACTAGACCAGCTTACATAGCCAAATAAACATGTTTGTACTACAAACATGTTTATTTGGCTATGTAAGCTGGTGTAAGGAGCCGTACAAACTATGAGTCATGCTAAGCAGCTTTGTTGTCTGTCTTAAACTGATGCTAGTTTTATGGGCTTAGGTGCAAAACGTACGAGCAACGCAAGGCAATAACTATATTACTTTATCATCAATCTATATGTAATTACCCGAAAAGTTAGGCATGAAACATATTGCACATATTTTGTAGTGAATAAATATGAAATTGAAGATAATTCTGTGAATTACACGCGGTGTGTTAAATTTTGATGGTGTTTAAATTATTTAAACAAAGTGCATATATTCCCGATCCTTTAAAGCAGTGCTACAATTTACAAATCCGTAGCTGTTTCTGCTTTCATCAGAATCTTCAGTAGGTCACAGATTTCTGGCGCCGGCATGAGATTCAATACGAGCTACATGCATTTGGCATCATGTACTCGCTATGCCATCCCTACAGACTTTGCTCGTAAAATTTTCAAAAATAACGGATTCTAAAGTTTTAATATTGGATAACCTTATATGGGAGATGTTTAGGATCGAAGCGACAATATCTATTCATTTCAATCAGCAGATCAAATCATGGCTTACTAATACCATTTTTGACATAGAAAAGTATATCATAGTATATATTCACATGTGTGCACAAAAGTAAATAAAATTTATTGATGGAAATAAATAAAATAAAATTATACATGCAGAATGTTTCATTCGAGGCTCATCAATAAAGAAAAAACCCCTTGGCTCTCGGCGATTAAAAAATGATAAGTGTGCATACCTGACTAAAATATCCAACATGCGTGTTTCCATCACACTCGAACAACGTCCGTGGAACAACATACCCCAACCAAGAGAAACATTTTATGTTTAAATTAAGTACAAGATTTCAAGTCACAAAAACAACTTAAAACTTTAATTAGAATCCGCCAGGTGCATTTTATTGGTAGTTTAAATAAGTCACTCGGAGGCCAACAACTGGACAGGTAAAAGGACCATAATCAACGAATTTTTTGTCCAACAGCTCGGCGCAACTTTTAGACCATTGTGTATTTACAAATCACTACATTGTTGTTAAGAAAGTACAGGATACCATTGTCATGCTATACGATAAGTGTTGGTTGACTGAAGTGCTTAACAGAAACCCAGAGATTTATATCCCCTTGAAGACTGTCAGGAGATTTATGTTGAAACAAAAGAGCATTGAACATTGTGAGAACAGGATGGATGGAAGATTTTTGTTACTTTTTTCAAAGAATAGAAACTGAAAGGAAACATCTAGCTTATTTTTCAAATTTAACGAGTGAAAGACGTCTCGAAAAGGTTTGTCGCTTATATCATATGCGTACAATACAATAGTGCTGTGATAAGAGCTATTATTATTTCTGATAAGTTTGATAAAACGTCGTAAACAAAGTAGTTCCAATAAAAAGATCCTATATATATATAAATATAAATACTTTAACTCAAACCATATGGAGAACGACCTTCACACATGACATCATACTTGTACTTTAAGATAAAATTAAGCAACTTACCAACTAGTATTAGTGCCGTCGTTATTGAAAGTGATGTGTTCTGCTACGGAAAATCCAAAGTAGGAGTCTGATGCCCCATACTTTATCACAGGAATCCTCGGTTCTAGATTGAAACTAGTGGCACTAAATAGTAAGCACAAAAATAAAAATAAAACACCATCGGATCCGATTTGTAAAGCCATCGTTTACACCGTTCGTTACGTAGTCGTAATATATCGTAATGTCGCATCTATTCACTATGTCCGAATTATTAGTTGGCACATCGCGATTTTCGTAGGAATGTTACGCCACAACAGCGAGCGAGTCCGTACGACCAACGTGATCGTCGATCGTCAATAGAGTAAAGTACGTTATGCACGGCACCGACAAACTTTTCTTGGTTTGGTACACGCCGTTTAGTTGAGGGAACTGAACTCATAAAAATAAAAACTACAGTGGTGCCATCTGTGTGTTGATCAACTATTTTTGGAACTATTTGAAAGTGCTGCCATCTCTAAAACTAGCATTGAAATATTGATTGTATGCTATGAACAAAGCAAGTACCTATTCAATGATTAGCGTGAATAAGAATGTTAGACGTAAGGCTACTAAATATGCTTTATCAGTTTTTACAGTTATCAACAGAGGCCGCGATAAACTACAGTCGACTGTTCGTAGACTCGATTATCCGGCCCTCACTCAGTTATTATACGGATTCGTGATTGTCCGGACTACCAACCGCGACCAATTTATATGTACCTACAAGTCGAATTTATATAAGCATGAACGTGTCGGAACTGGCATATCCCGCCCCCGCCCCGTGGGATCGCTGCCTTACGCGTTTCGTTATTGTTTTGGTTAGTTTTCAATTGTGACTCTGCACGTTGACTCCACTCTGACGTGCGTGTCACGTCTACATATTTAAAAATGTCAAAGCGTAAGAGAGTGGTGTTATCGCTTAAAGACAAAATAAATATTATTGATTCATTAAAAAAAGGAGAAACCGGTCGTAAGTTAGCTGATAAGTATGGTGTAGGTACATCCACGATAAGTGATATTAAGAAGAATACCGATTCAATTATGTTGTACACCTGCAAATTAGGTAGTGAAGACGGGAGTAAACATCGGAAAATGATGAAGAAACCGAAAAATGAACTTTTAGAAGAAGCTCTGTATTATTGGTTTTTACAAAAACGATCAACTGGGCAACCGATATCTGGTCCTTCGCTCTGTGAAAAAGCATTACAGTTAAATAAAAAATTAGGTGGCGATGAATCGTTTGTGGCAAGTAACGGATGGCTGTACAGATTTAAATCACGTCATGGAATTCGTGAATTGGAAATACAAGGTGAAAAAATGTCAGCTAATGTAGATGCAGCAAATTTTTTTAAAGATGATTTTAAGAAGAAATTAAATGAAAATAGCTATGACTTGGATTTTGTTTATAATGCTGATGAAACTGGATTAAACTGGAAGTCGTTGCCTTCAAAATCTTTAACTTCTAGGCGAGAGACTTCAGCTCCAGGATGTAAAACTAGCAAAGAGCGAGCAACAATATTCGTTTCCGCTAACGCTACCGGGAACGATACAGGACCATCTCATGATGAAGCACTTCATGCCCTGGAAACAGCTATCAAGTGGTTTGAAAAACAAACAGAGAGTGATACTGTGAGTTTACTACAGCTGAAAAGAATTCGTGATATAGCAGCAATGAAGAGAAAAAGTTGCTTACGTCAAATGACAATTACCAAATATTTTAAACCAATTTAAATTTATTACTTATTTCATGATTACTAAATGCAAATTACCAAATACAAAAACCAAACGCAAAATTATTCGTACATACGTACTAAATATTTTATTTCATGATTAATGCTGCAGTATTTTAGTATTATGTATGTAATCTAATAAATATTGATTTTCATTTATATGTATTTATTGTTTTTAATATTTTTAACTCAGAGACAATTTAAATGTTTCTTACTATTGTAGGTTGTAGGTTGTATTGTAGATTTTACTTAAAAATTTACGTATTATCAGTTCAAATTCACGAGAATTTAAATGTTTTCGATGAAATCATGTTGAGTGGACAATTGTAGCAAATTTTCGGCGACGGTTGTAGTGGTACAACTGTCCCTGTGGTACAATTGACCCCAAATAAGGCATCGTAGAAAGTTCTGAAGATGGAGCTGTGGCAGAAAAAAACATTATTCTCAGAAGACCAGAAGGCTAAAAACAAAATATATACGTTTTAGGTTATATATGTACTTTGGCACGTGGCTCAAAGAAGTAGGACGTTATGAACTACCGGCATATGAAAGAATAGGTAATCAGAAAAAATCAAGAAGAAAAACACTAAAGTCAAAAAACAAACATCGTTTAGATTCATCTAAACCTAAAGCTGATATAAAAATATATTCAAATATATTTTCTACAGTTTTATTCTTGTCTCAAAAGAAATTTGAGATTAAAAAAGGTTTGTAGAAAATATCTCAATTAGTATCTAGTTATAGTGTATCTTTTGGTTCTAATAGAGCAAATAAACAATAGGTGCAGTGCATTTACTGCTATTGTTGACGACAGCCATCGTCGAGGAACATTAAACATTTATATTGTATAAAGCCACCGTCAAAGAACGCGAAACATTTTGTATTGTATATAGTATATTGTATTATGTAGAACTACGGTCGATGAACGAAAAATATTGTATATAACTACGAGAAATATTGTATATAGCATAGCACCCGTAGTGAAAATCGAACTGAGAATAAAATATTTTTGCATGATTCAACAGCCAATCACAGAGCGTACATTTCCACCAGTCGGGCGCGATTACCCCGCGCGCCTTCCTCACCCCGCCGGAAACTACGCGCTGTGATTGGTCGAACCGACTCGCCTGCCCAGGTGCTAGTGAGTCACCGAAGTTTTGTACCTAAGCACGGCCGATCGCCGTGTTTAGTCAGTCACAGACCGTCACAGCAACAAGTCAGAACAATAAAGAAAAAGTCCGATCCAGAATTTGAAGTTTCGATTCGAAGAATCCTACAGTCCTACAGTCCACTACGATAGCAGCGACCTACCCCGTCAGCCGAACGTTGACAGCGTGGTCCTTCGGAGCCGGATCGAAAAATCAAGAAACAGTGAAACGGAACATCATGGTGACTACGAGAAGCCAAAATGGAGCTGAAGAATCCCGGCAACGTGTCTTCAACGAACCACCACGCTCGCCGTCACCATCGAACGCGACAGCACCGCCGCCGCATAGGAGCGCTACCGACGCCGCTCCGCGACCGCACGCCGCCGCACGCACAGAACAGACCGAAGTGCGCCCCACCGCCGCATCGACACGCGGGCAATATCGAACGCTGCCGGCGTCGACGACCGTACCGACGACCAGCAAGGCCCGGTCACGCACCGCCCGCTCGACACGATCGACGTCGAGCGCCGCCGCCCGTCTACGGTTCGAAGCGGAGGAACGCCGAAACAACGGATCAAGCTCAAGCCACCACTTTCACGCAGGAGAGAAGAGCGAGATTCGATTGGAAGCCGACGCCTCAAGTACAAACACAACAAGTACGGAAACGATCGCCAACGCCGAGAAGCCGCAAAATAGATCAACTAGCCAGCACTTTCGAAAAAATGATATCGTCACGCCCGCCGCCACGACAAGCAACCGATCTACCAATGTTCTCGGGCTCACCATCGGAGTGGATTCAATTCGCCGCAGCGATGAAAGAAACTACGCAAGCATACAAGTTCACAGCGACAGAAAACCTTGCAAGACTTCGCAACTGTCTACGAGGAGAGGCCCGCGCTACAGTAGCGCCGTTATTAAGCGCCGCTACACATCCAGACGTCGTCATGAAAACACTAGAACAGTGTTATGGAAGGCCAGAAATCTTACTCGACTTGGCCTTCGATGATGTACGACGTCTGCCACGACTGGGTCCGACCGCAATGGACCTGAACGCCTTCGCTGTGAAAGTACAAAACATCGTCGCCGTCCTGAGCAACATCGAACGCAACTACCTACACAACCCGCTGCTTGTTCGAGAGGTGCTTGAGAAAATCAGCCCACACTTAAAATCAAGATGGTGTGACTACGCTGAAGAACATCCAAGCTCCGATGCAGACGTCGTCAAACTGGCTGCCTTTTTGATGAGGGAAGCTGACCGCACCCTCAAACATGGATTCTGCACGTCAAGCCAACAGAAGCGAGAGCCGCCTCGCATCGCCTCACGAACAGAAGCGAAAAAGAAGCTGACGTACACCGCAACCACAACCAACGAAGAAAGCCCACAACATTGTCCGGTGTGTAAAGAACCACATACACTACCGGACTGTGGGAAATTCAAGAACCTGCATTCCGACGAACGATGGGAAGTCGTCAAAAAGGAAGGGCTGTGCTTCAAACGCATTGCCAGTCGCCATCGTCGTAACAACTGCAAAAGGAGAGCGTGCGGTAAGGAGGGCTGCAAACGACCACATCATCAACTGTTACATGCCGAGAAGAAAAAGGAAGACGTCACCACAGATGAGAGCGACACCACGGAAGCCGCAACGGTGACTTCGACGGCCACACGCAACGATGTGAAGCTCAAGATCTGTCGCGTGACAATCTCGGGAAGGCACAACAGCGTCGAAACCTACGCGCTGTTTGATGAAGGCTCCACCGTCACACTGATGGACGACGAACTGGCGCAACAAATCGGTGCAGATGGACCAAGTACGCGCCTCGAAGTGAAAGGCATCAACTCGGAACGATGCGACATGAAGAGCCGCCGAGTCAACATCACCATCAGGGGGACGAACAGCAGAAACAGCTTCAACATCGCCGCGAGAACGATACGAGGCTTAGATCTCACGCCGCAGTCCATACCAGCTGAGGTGCTGAACCTGCGACACCTCAGCGGTCTCAACGCGAACGACGTGATCTACACCGACGCGAAGCCTAAGCTGCTGATCGGCATCGACAACTGGCCACTCATCGTAACCAGAGAGCTGCGCTGCAAAGGACCCAAGGAACCGGCCGCCTCGAGAACCGAACTCGGCTGGGTGATTCACGGGACAGCGAAGAGCGTAGCACTGAAACCAAAGCAGCACGTCTTACACACCACTGCCTACACCACAGAAGACGAATCATTGGAAGATTTGGTAGCGAATCACTTCCAACTCGACGCACTAGGAGTCTCGCTCACTTCACAACACATGAAAAGTGAAGACAAGCGAGCCGTCGAGTTATTCGAGAAAACGATACGCTACACAAACGGACACTACGAAGTGGGTTTGCCGTGGCGAGAAGACGACGCCAAGCTGCCGCCAAGCTACAATGCCGCATTAAAAAGACTGAAGAATCTCGAAGCGAAATTAGAAAAGAATCAAGAAGAAAAAGAACAATACTACGCGAAGATCAACAACATGATCGAAAAGGGCTACGCCGAGCGATGCGACGGAACGGAAAAAACCAGCCCTCGAGCATGGTACCTGCCTCACTTTGCAGTACGCAACCTGAACAAACCAGGCAAAGTGAGAGTGGTACTGGATGCAGCAGCCAAGACTCACGGATCGTGTCTGAACGACCACCTACTACAGGGGCCTGACATGTTGCGATCGATCATTTCGATCATGTTCCGGTTTCGAGAAGGTGCGCACGCCGTGACAGCTGACATCGAAGAAATGTTTTTGAGGGTGAAAATCCGAAAAGAAGATCAACCCGCACAAATGTTCTTGTGGCGCGAGCATCCGACCGATACTCCCATTGAATACAAGATGACATCGATGATCTTCGGAGCTTCCAGTTCACCATTCCTGGCGCATAGTGTGCGAAACAAGAATGCACACAATCACCGGGACACACACCCAGCTGCTCTACGGCCTATAACGGAGTCGCATTATATGGACGATTTCGTAGAAAGCTTCGACGACATCGAACGAGCGAAAGCAGTCATCGAACAAGTGAACGAAGTCCACAAGAAAGCTGACTTTCACTTACGCGGATGGAACAGCAACAATCGAGAGCTTCTAGCCATCACCAAGGAAGATAGACGCACGGAGGCTGCGACCACATCGCTTGGAGGAACAGAGAAAATGTTGGGGTTGCTGTGGAATTCAGAAACAGACAGCCTAAGCTTCAATACGGCGTTGCACAAAGTCCCGGAAGCAGTCCGAACGAGAGGAAGGCCACCGACGAAACGTGAAGCTCTATCCACAGTTATGAGCATTTACGATCCGCTCGGGCTACTAAGCTGCTACACCGTCACCGCCAAAATAGCGCTCCAGAGACTTTGGCGTCTCAAGTTAGCGTGGGACGAACCACTACCGGAAGACATCGCGTCCGACTTCGACGCATGGCTCGCTGGCCTACAAGAAATACGACGTCTGCACATTACCCGGAGCTACAACGGGGGGAGCGACGTATGCCGCAGAGAGCTACACGTATTCTGCGATGCCAGCGAGGAAGCGTACGCGACAACAGCATACTGGAGACTGCAAATGAGAGACGGCGGAGTGAAGACGGTATTGGTAGCGGCACGAGCGAAAGTAACGCCATTGAAGACGCAGACGATACCTCGCTTAGAACTCCAAGCAGCACTGATCGGAGCGAGACTCGCAAAAACGATTAGAGAGGATCATCGCATTCAGATAGATGACACGTACTACTGGAGCGACTCTCAAACCGTACTCCATTGGTTGAGAAACGGAAGCCGAAAGTACACTCCATTCGTCGCGCATAGACTCGGGGAAATAACAGAATCCTCGAGAGCGTCAGACTGGCGATGGGTCCCCACTCATCTGAACGTCGCAGACATCGCTACGAGAGGAGGCCACATCCCCACAGAAGAAGACGTTTGGTTCAGCGGACCGGAGTTTCTGAAACGGCCGAAATCTGAATGGCCGCGATGGGAAACCCACCAAGACGACGTTCAAGAAGAAGAAGTACACGTCGTCACAGAATCGAAGAAAGATTCGGCGCTACCCGACATAGAACGGTTTTCTTCATACGACCGTTTGATTGGAACGACAGCTCAAGTACTGCGGTTTATCCAACGCTGTCAAGGCATAACGACCGCAATGTCACAAGAACATATCGAGCGAGCCACTCATTTATGGCTACAAAGAGCGCAAGAAGACTCATTCGAGCAAGAGCGACAGAACGTGAAGAGGGGACTCGCCGTACCGAAATCGAGCCCGTTATACCGCTACGACTTAATATTAGAAGACGGACTACTGAAAATCAACGGACGGGTGAACAAAGCCGATGTATTCGACACGATGAAGCGACCCGTCGTGTTGAGCGGACGACACCCTCTCACGAAACTGCTCATAGCGCGAGCTCACAAGAGAGCCGGGCACGCTAACTCGGAACGAGTAGTAAACGACCTTCGCCAACAATATTTCATCGTGCGTCTTCGACCCACCGTCAAATCGATAGCAGCGTCCTGCCGGATATGTCGACTGAGGAAATCACGACCGACAGTCCCACCGATCGGGGACTTACCGAGAGAACGGTTGGAAGCCTTCAAGCGACCCTTCAGCTGCTGCGGCCTAGATTACTTCGGCCCGATGAACGTGACGATAGGACGACGCCACGAGAAACGTTGGGTAGCGTTGTTCACGTGCCTCACTACGAGGGCGATACACTTGGAGTTAGTATCGTCGCTCTCAACAGATTCCGCGATTATGGCGGTCCGAAGGATGGCGGCTCGGCGAGGTTGGCCCGCAGTAATATACTCTGACAATGGAACGAACTTCAAAGGGGCAGACGCAGAGTTAAAAAGAGCCTATCAAGAATGGTTGCCGGACTTGTCGCGAGCAGGCCTTGCATACGGAACGACCTGGAAGTACATCTCACCCGGGGCGCCGAATCAGGGAGGAGCTTGGGAGCGGATGGTGCATTCAGTGAAGACTGCACTATCAACAACTCTGCACCAGAAGGCGCCGAAAGAAGAGGTGTTAGCGACGCTACTAGCTGAAGCCGAGAACACAGTCAATGCTCGACCACTGACTCATGTTTCAGTCGACCCAGAGGACCCGGAAGCGCTGACGCCAAACCACTTCCTGCTGGGATCGTCAACGGGCCTGCCGTACGTTGGGCCATGCAGTGAAGCCGACCGAAGAACATGGCGAGCCGCGCAAGCACTGGCTGACAACTTCTGGCGTCGCTGGCTACGGGAATACCTGCCGACGCTTGTGCCACGCTCCGACAACCACAAACGTCGAAGCGAAACGAAGGTCGGCGATGTAGTCATCATCGCTGACCCTACTCTGCCACGGAACGTCTGGCCTCGGGGAATTATCACACGCACGTTTCCCGGGCCGGACAACGTGACACGTAACGTCGAAGTCTCTACAAAGGGTGGGACCTTTAAACGTCCCACGTCCAAGATCGTCGTGTTAGAGTCTTCATACCGCACTCTCCCCGGACCAGAGGGAGAGGACGCGCTGCACGTCGCAACGAGGCTGCCTTCCAGTAGAGGCTACGGAGATCCTTCGCCGGGGGGAGACTGTTGACGACAGCCATCGTCGAGGAACATTACATTTATATTGTATAAAGCCACCGTTAAAGAACGCGAAACATTTTGTATTGTATATAGTATATTGTATTATGTAGAACTACGGTCGATGAACGAAAAATATTGTATATAACTACGAGAAATATTGTATATAGCATAGCACCCGTAGTGAAAATCGAACTGAGAATAAAATATTTTTGCATGATTCAACAGCCAATCACAGAGCGTACATTTCCACCAGTCGGGCGCGATTACCCCGCGCGCCTTCCTCACCCCGCCGGAAACTACGCGCTGTGATTGGTCGAACCGACTCGCCTGCCCAGGTGCTAGTGAGTCACCGAAGTTTTGTACCTAAGCACGGCCGATCGCCGTGTTTAGTCAGTCACAGACCGTCACAGCAACAAGTCAGAACAATAAAGAAAAAGTCCGATCCAGAATTTGAAGTTTCGATTCGAAGAATCCTACAGTCCTACAGTCCACTACGATAGCAGCGACCTACCCCGTCAGCCGAACGTTGACAGCTATACTCGACCCACGAACAAAGCATTCCACAAAAAATTGCTAAATTTCCCACAATTAAATTTGAGAAGACCGATACAATTAAATTATTCACTCAACATCTTATGCAATAAAATTTAAACACAAATTTTAACAACTAATAATTCATTAATAATCATTAATTAAGAAATAATAATTTAATAAGTATGGGATTATTGTATCAAGGGATAATTGTACCACGGGACCAATAATTTCCCGGAGTGCTTTGTCATTGCAAGGATAACGAGAGAAGCGTTATTCTTGGCTGATTTTCAGCATTATGGCTACACAAATGATGCTTACAATACTTAAAGCGCCATGTTTTGTAGTTTATACCTTAGATTACATTGTCGAAACTAAGATTTTTTTATTTTATAACTTTCAACTTTATGTTAGTAGTTGAAAACTTTATTTTCTAATGTTTCTAGTTAGGCTATTCGTAAAAGCTATTCTGCCATTAAAAAAGCGTACCTTCTTTTTCAACTAAAACATTGTGTTTAAGTTCTTCAATATCAAAGGTACAAGGTACAACTGATCCAGGGTAGGCTTTTGTGATCGTACTCCTCCGAACTGACAGGACACTGTAGTCCTTTGTCAGTTGCCGCTGCAATTTGGGCTCCCCTTTTCGCTTACCAACAGGCGAAGAGGAGCCACTATGCTGAGCCAATTTAAAAAAAACTGCTCTGCCGATTATTATGGTTTTTTTTATATATATTTGGTAGGCATGAGAATAAATTGTAAAGTATATTTCATAAAAAAACCAGGATGCGCAAGCTTGCATTGCCAGAAGAACACTTGGCTCGTCAATTATATAACAATTTAATTATTTTTTTTTAAACTTTGTCGGCTATTTCGACCATGTTCCATATGAAATTTGATATTGGTTTTTAAGACGGAATGTCTTATTATTATATATATATTATATTCTATTATATTCTACTTTTATATATATTATATTCTACTTTTTAATTTACTTTTGTAATCTGAAATAAACATACAATTTTTTTTTTAATTTATCGGCCATTTTCACCATGCTTATATATTTGGTAGGTATGAGAATAAATCGTAAAGTATATTTCATAAAATAACCAGATGAGAATGCGCAAGTTTGCATTGCCAGAAGAACACCTGGCTCGTCAATTATATAACAATTTAATTATTTTTTTTAAAACTTTGTCGGCTATTTCGACCTTGTTCCTAAGAAATTTGATATTGGTTTTTAAGACATTCCTATTCTACTTTTTAATTTACTTTTCTAATCTGAAATAAACATACAAGTTTTTTAAATTTATCGGCCATTTTGACCATGCTGGTTGGTTTTTGAGACATTCCTATTCCTTTTTTATGCTGAATCCGAATCTGAAGTCAAAATTCGAATATTCGAAAACAAGCGACAGACACACACAGACATTATTTCTCTGTAGACATGAAATTGTTTCTGTTTAAAAAAAAAAATTAAGTTCAGGGTCGTAGATGCAACCATAGGGCGATTCAATTTTCGTACAGCGCCATCTATTAACCTTTACAGGAGGCAACGTATATGTATTTTATTTATATTACATAAAAAATGCGTATTTATTTTATGTTACAAAAAGTACGTATTCTATTAAAATAATAAAAACAAAATTGCAAAGTCCCCCAAAGGGGAAGATATTTCCCCCTAATTTTAACAGTTTTTCATTTTGTAATATAGGATCTATCAAACGAAGCGTGAAGAAGCCCCTTGCGGGCTAGCATAGTAACTGACAGGATACTGTAGTCCTTTGTCAGTTGCCGCTGCAACTTGGGCTCCTCTTTATGCTTACCATCAGGCGAAGCGGACCCACTGTGCTGAGCTAATATATATATAAAAAAAAGAGTAACAATTTGGCATAATTTCGCGACATCTTCGCGCTGGCCGATACATCAGAAGACAAAACCTCCAAGCAAAAACGATACTCCTCCGAACTGACAGGACGCTGTAGTCCTTTGTCAGTTGCCGCTGCAATTTGGGCTCCCCTTTTCGCTTACCAACAGGCGAAGAGGAGCCACTATGCTGAGCCAATTTAAAAAAAACGGCTCTGCCGATTATTATGGTTTTTTTATATATATTTGGTAGGTATGAGAATAAATTGTAAAGTATATTTCATAAAAAAAACCAGAATGCGCAAGCTTGCATTGCCAGAAGAACACTTGGCTCGTCAATTATATAACAATTTAATTTTTTTTTTTTAAACTTTGTCGGCTATTTCGACCATGTTCCATATGAAATTTGATATTGGTTTTTAAGACATTCCTATTCTACTTTTTAATTTACTTTTGTAATCTGAAATAAACATACGATTTTTTTTTAATTTATCGGCCATTTTGACCATGCTTATATATTTGGTAGGTATGAGAATAAATCGTAAAGTATATTTCATAAAAAAACCAGATGAGAATGCGCAAGTTTGCATTGCCAGAAGAACACCTGGCTCGTCAATTATATAACAATTTAATTATTTTTTTTAAAACTTTGTCGGCTATTTCGACCTTGTTCCTAAGAAATTTGATATTGATTTTTAAGACATTCCTATTCTACTTTTTAATTTACTTTTCTAATCTGAAATAAACATACAATTTTTTTAAATTTATCGGCCATTTTGACCATGCTGGTTGGTTTTTGAGACATTCCTATTCCTTTTTTATGCTGAATCCGAATCTGAAATCAAAATTCGAATATTCTAAAAAAAGCGACAGACACACACACAGACATTATTTCTCTGTAGACATGAAATTGTTTCTGTTTAAAAAAAAAAATAAAGTTCAGGGTCGTAGATGCAACCATAGGGCGATTCAATTTTCGTACAGCGCCATCTATTAACCTTTACAGGAGGCAACGTATATGTATTTTATTTATATTACATAAAAAATGCGTATTTATTTTATGTTACAAAAAGTACGTATTCTATTAAAATAATAAAAACAAAATTGCAAAGTCCCCCGAAGGGGAAGATATTTCCCCCTAATTTTAACAGTTTTTCATTTTGTAATATAGGATCTATCAAACGAAGCGTGAAGAAGCCCCTTGCGGGCTAGCATAGTAACTTACAGGATACTGTAGTCCTTTGTCAGTTGCCGCTGCAACTTGGGCTCCTCTTTACGCTTACCATCAGGCGAAGCGGACCCACTGTGCTGAGCTAATATATATATAAAAAAAGAGTAACAATTTGGCATAATTTCGCGACATCTTCGCGCTGGCCGATACATCAGAAGACAAAACCTCCAAGCTTGTCTCCTTCTCCAGCACGACTAATACGATAGGAACTTTGCACAGTCGCCGGAACTCTCCTGTCCCACTGTATTAGCACGACGTGTATCACCCGTGCAGTCTTATGCATAACAAACAATGATTAAATTATTATTACAGCAGACACCTAAAAACCTGGAGGGATGCCAGCATTGTAGTTCTTGTATTAAGAGCAGCTGCAAACGACGACAGCTTTTATGCTTCTGTAGTTATTAGTAGATTTTAGTATTTTTCATTTTTTAATAGGTAGTAAACATATCACCTGTCACAAATTTACTTTGAAGAACTATTTAAATCAGCGTCACTCACTGTCTATTATCATGCATATTTTGCTTCAAAACTCAGATACAGCGTAATATTCTGGGGTAATATCCCAGCGTTATATCCTATGATAAAATTCAGAGGACAAAAGCGTTGCACTAAAGCTACGCCAAACGGAATCATGTAAACTAATTTTATTAAATTGCACATTTTCGAAGGTGCTAAATTCATTAGAAGCCAAATGGGATTCTGTGAGTTTCTCACGTGTGCTCATCTCATAGGTACCTACGAGTAGGTTACGTACGAGGCCTTCGAGGACGGCACTTTTAAACAAAAGTATAGTTTGCACTGCTCCATATATACACAACAAAGTACCAAAATCAATTATTAAAGAATCGGAAATAAATGCCTTTAAAAGGTAACTCTTATCGATAAACAAAACGCTGTGAACTAGACATTATATTTGGAGTACAATATAGAACGTAGGTGTGTTCTTTAGGAAAGTTAAATGTTCGACCTATTTTTTCCATTGTTTTTATTATTAACTAGCAGAATCCCGCGGCTTCGCACGCATGAGATTTGGGCTTTTAGTAGCCTTTATTTCTCTGTAGACTTGTTTCTGTTTAAAAAAAAAAACAAAGTTCCTGGTCGTAGATGCAACCATAGAGCGATTCAATTTTCGTACTTATATCATACGGAATTCTTCTTTGGGGTAACTCCGCGGACATTAACACCATCTTTTTATTGCAAAAGAGAGCCATAAGAGCTATCTACAAACTTGGTCCCCGGGAGAGCCTTAGAGAAAAATTCAAAGAAATAAATATTCTAACAGTCGCATCGCACACTGAAAAAAAAGATTAGTTGAATTTACCAAAGAAGCAAAGGTAGGCTATTTTACTAGAAAACTTTGTTAATTAATGCAAAAATTTGTAGTTAAATTTACAAATATATTACGGTTGGTCTTCATACAAAAGTATTTTGAAGCTATCACTATTTTAAATGTATAATTTACCGCTAACAAATGGATTGTACATATAATATGGTACAGTTTATCGTACTAAATACATAATAAATTTTATTATTTTTACTGGTACTTCATTAACCTTTTTTGATTGGTAAAATCAACTTAAATCATAGGTAGGACCCAGTTCAACCGTCGACTTTGGTGAATTCTATTAGGAATCTGGGAAATCCAACTAAATATTTTTTACAGTGCAATATATCTATGAAAATCTTTTGTATGTCCATAAAAACATAGACTCATTTTGTAAAAAGAGTGATACTCATAACATAAATACTAGATATAAGCATAATCTTGTGTTACATCCAAGCCGTCTCCACAAAATAAGTAATTCTTTTATGGGGCAATGTATACGGGTCTATAACAAACTTCCCAGCAATATAAGAGAATTGTCAATAAACAAATTTAAAACTACTACAGATTGTGTAGCAGGGCATATTATAAAGTATCTGACTATATTAATGATAAAAATGCCTGGGATTGAGTCGATCCAATTATAATTTAAATAATTAATTATGTAAATTTGTTTGGATACCAAAAGAGGGATGCCTGAGTTTTTTGGCAGTATTTTTATCAGTGCTCACCTAGTCATGAACTGCACGGTAGGGAAAAAAATTGTGACGATTCCAAACAAATGTAGCCATTTTTACGGAATAAAAAGATTTTGACTTTGACTTTGTACAGCGCCATCTATTGACGTTTACAGGAGACAACGTTCATGTATTTTATTTATATTACATAAAAAATGCGTAGTTATTTTATGTTACAAAAAATTCGTATTCTATGAAAATAATAAAAATAAAATTGCAAAGTCCCCCAAAGGGAAAGATATTTCCCCATAATTTTAACAGTTTTTAATTTTTTACGCAGGACCCCTCAACATTTACGGGATAAAAAGTACCCTATATTCTGCTCTAAACAGTCCTCTACCTACCAGTGAAAGTCCCGTTAAAATCGGTTCAGCCATTTCGAAGATTAGCCCGGACAAACCAACAGACAGACAGACAAAAAAGTTAAAAATGCGTATTTAGGCTTTGGTAACGTGAAAATAATAATATTAGCTTAAGATAAAGGCTTTATTTTGAAATCACAGACAGACACTTCAATTTTAGTTATATATATTTTATATAGATTTATACTTTTGTTGTGGAACACAGATCACATTTTATATGTATTGCAACTGCTATGCTATGTACTATTTTTTATTATAATACACAGGTACCTGTGTATAAATTTTGTGAATTTAAAATTTGAAAATCCAATCAGTAAAGATAAATGGAGCAAAATCCGTATATAGGCAGAGAATACACTCTGTCATTAGCCAAGCTTTTGACAAAGCTCCTATAAGAAGTGTTAATCGGTCATAGTAAGTCCAAATATCCAATCCAACTCAGTATGAATTTTAGGTAGCTTTAATAATTTTATTTTGTCTAAGGGGATGTTAGGCCTTTCGGATAGGTCTGATAGTTAACCAGCTATCAAAATAGCGCCCCTAACCAACGTTACACGTCATCACTGAAACTTTTGCGCTCCTGGCTACTCGAAACTGAATTTCGGATATTATGTTTTTAAAAAAACCCGTTTCCCGTTTGTCTATTTTTTATATACTGGTCGTCGATCGTGGTAAAAATTGTATCAACGAGAAAAGGTTCAATTCGATGACAGGACAGTAATTTGAAGACGGACGAGTTTCTCTAATGATTTGTGAAAGTCGGCCTTTAACTGCCGCTGCCAAGGCAAACATGGTTCAGCGGTTACTATCGAAATTGAAGTGGACGCGTCACCTATTAAGTGATTCGAGGATATTTGAGGATCGGTATGAGTCAAGTTTCGAAAAAAAAACATGAACATTTAAAAGTTAGTAGCTATGTTGTCATTGAATTCCTAACGAATTCAATTTTCTCTAGTTACATTTGTACAATCCCACATTGGAAAATCAAAAAATTGGTAAAGTTGCTCAGTATACCGCCGTCTGTTTACCCAGACTGCTTAAAAAAGTACGAAAAGGACGAATGAGAAGCCAAAATCAGAAGAGACCGTGGTAGCTTTCAATAAAGGCGTGTAAAATATGCCGCTCGACAATGGGCCGTTCAACAGGGTTTGAAAAATATTTCGACTGCATGATAAAAATATTTAAAATGCAATGGAGAATATATGGAAAAAACAATAAATACATACATTATTACATTTTAAACAAACCTACCTCATTTATTTATGAGGTACGTAAAACTTTCAGTGTGCCATATGAAATTTTGACTCGCTATTATTAATGCCTTTTTGATCTACATACTTACCAAAAAGAGCGACATGAGAATAAAGGCATTAGGTATAAAGTATTCATTCTATCTACGTTACATAATGTACTACTTTTACTGAAAATTCTAGTTTAACTTTAGAATTACGTAGTCCTGGTGGCTCATAACTCTTACACCATTGTACAACACCCTGGGCCTATGAACTCCTATATGTTTTGACGGTGTTACGCCATTCTCTATAGCAGATGGGTGGATGATTTCAAACGAGCGGCTGAATGCGTGAGTCGAGCATAGCACGTTGGAGGAAAACCTATATTTAGGAGGATACCTACAGGCATTTATGATAAATCAAAGTTCACCTTGCAACCTTTACTTCATTTATTAATTTTTAAAATATAATGTTCCAACCATGATAATTAAAAAAAAAGAAATACTTTGTAATGATGAATCAAACGGACATGTCAAATTACAATATTCATATGAAATAAACGAAGAAAATATCTAGTCTTTTACTACTCTCTCTCCGAGAAAGAAAAATATCAAAAATGAAAATTACTTTAAAATATAATTAAATTAAAAATACTGATAGCACGTTACAATTAAAACATTAGCTACGCAAATAACATAATATATGCTTTGATCAGGTAAAACGACCATTAGCTGTATATTATCAGTTGGACAATGCATTGTGTTTGTTTCTTAACAAGATGGTGTATGTTGCAGTCTCTCTGTTGAATAGAAATTGAAAGCTTGGGGATAATGAAGCCGCAACGACTCTACAACCGACCCGTTTGTTTCTATGCATATAACACTTGGATGTACCATCTCTCGGTTGCAAACTCATGACCCAAACGATTGGCATTTGACGGAACCTCTGTCGCGCCAGGTGAGTTTATAGCATTACAACACTTTAGTGCTATCCATTTACCACAAGCGCTGTAACACCATTCGAGCCTTGTGCTCAGATTTAGGGCAGAGGATGGAAGGTGAGCTCCGTCTGTGAGTACGCGAACAACAGGTTCAGCTGGGAGTCCAATCCCACGTTGAAGACCTTCACGAGCTTGGCGACTGAATTTCCAGGATCTTTGCGGACAAGTGCAACCCCCGATACTTTCATGAGATGTACCTCTGAATCTACAATACCTCCGCCAGTAGTGGCAAGCTTCACGTGGCATGTAACATCCACATGAATATATTTCTCTACTGCTTGTCCCCGTTTCCCTGGCACATCAATAAAAACAGTTTTCTCCTCCACTTGTGGCATATCGGCTCGGAAAACACTCGCATCTCCCAGTAAACCCTGCAAACACAGTAGAGTAATAATTAGAGATCTATTTTACATACCTTAGTCACTGCCAAGGTGATTGTTACATAAACTTGGCCAAATGCCAAAGTAAATGCAATTAGAAATTGCCCTTGTGCCAAAACAGCAGTTACTTATTATGAATTATTTCGTTTTACAAGTCAACGGCAATCTATCTATACATTCTTAAAATAAAGCAATAAAACAGAAAAGATATTGATAAATCATTGAACCTAAATCAATCCGTTATATGTATTCCGTCTGTGTAGGTAAGTCTGTTTCGTGCATCGAGAACAACAGCTAATCCGATTCAATGTAACTTTTTATTGTATTACCATTTGCACATGTATGAATTATTGTTATAGCGATAATAAGTACCATACATTCTTATCCAGATTCTGGCATCTCTTTACAAAATCTGGATACAATCAGTTTTCCAATTGGTGTTCCAATTGGTTTCAACAACTCTATACAATTTTTGGGATTCCATAAGAAGCGAAAATGAAGCTGCTTCGCTAATGTTTATTTATAAGATAGACCCTCTTGTTACTTTTTATCACATACTATACGATATTGGCATGATAATGAAAATATAATTATTGAACTCACCCCATTTCCAGTGACAGTGAATTTCATTCCTGGATGAATAGCTCGCGTCTCCATGCCAATACCCTCTGGATGTGAGTCAGACCAGAAATAGTTCTCCGGGGTATTTAGGCTATCGGGTTTGAACGTGATGCGCTTGCCATAACCCATGCCAATAGACTGCAGCAACAAACTACGGCCTTCAAACAAGTGTCGCCGACTGCCCGCAGGACGCACGCGGTAATGGAAACCGGGAATGATGCGTGTGTCAACGTACGTTCCTACCAAGAAAATAAAACATATACTTTCAATAATGAAAACCTAATTCCAATAACAAGACGGAAATATATCATGTTGGGTTATAGCGCTGGGCGAGAGAGATAGGGCGCAGTGATCAAAAGCAGCCAGACGGTAAAAGTAGCAAATTGATGTGTGAGGTCGTAATGGAAGCTTCGGAGGAGGTGCCATGTACGTACTCCTTACATTGCCTATATATACGCTACTATCTACGCTGGCGATAGCTATATATATATATATATATATATAGCTATCACCAGCTTCACATGAAATGGGTTATAAGTTTGTGTTCTATGAGTACCTACGTACAACGCAATAATAACGTACGAATGCTCCTGGTGTTGCATGTTTGTATAAGCTTCGGTAACGGTACGCCTGTTTGTCATATTTGTAGTGTATAAAAACCCGATGTGGCATATAAAATACAATTATGCATACTACTCACCAATAACAGGAAGTTCATATTTTTCCAGACCAACAATACTATACTGGCAAGGAATGTCTTTAATGTCACTGCCATTAACTGTAATCCTTCTGGATGATGATTGAATTCCAGGTTGCAGTTCATAACCCTTCTTGAGCTGCTTGATGCCGATAGCAACATTAAACACCCTTTCTACCACTGCCTTGCCTCGTCCTTTTTTTAAGGACGCTACACCAGTAACTGGCACCAACTTTGTCGCACCATCATTCTCGTACCACTCAACTTTGCATAATGTGTTTATCTTTACTTTCTTCTTAATTGCACCATCTTCAAAAATAATTTGATCTAACTCTACTTGGTTTTTCTGCAATATTAAATTGTTAAAAGTTTAATAAATTATAGGTAGTTACACACCCGAAACGCTTTTATTTCTATAAGTACGTTGTATATTTTTACTTTATCTTACCTGCTGCTGCACAACTTCCAAAATTCCTTGAGGTTCATGGTTAGCATCGTAAATAGTAAATTTATCACCGACAGATACAGCTTCAATCTCAAAAATAAATCCTTCGGGTCTAGAGTCAGTCCAGAAGTAATTGTTATTCTCATTAAGAGTACTGTCATGGGGCTCAAATGTAACACGTCGTGCAAAACCACGCCCAATAGACTGCAAAGTGAGGGCCTTTCCTCCAAACAAGTATTTTGGCTTCACAGACAAAGGGGCTGCATCTAAACCCTGAAAGCACAAGGAGATGATATAATAAACTTCGCTCTCTAAAGTTACTATAATATGTTATTACACATGTTATTGTTAATTATCTCTGTATATGTGTTCATTATTTCTCATTTAATTTCATGAAAAAATACTATTTTTTATTCAATGCAACTTACAATATTAAATGGCAAAATTTTACTTTATTCCAACAAAATTCAGAATTGCAAGTAATAGCTTTAGTTTGATTTTAATTTAGATTTTCTTTAAAATATTGTGTGACCCATGCTATGATTATTCTTGTCATGCATTAAAATAACATTCATATTTACTAACAAAGTATTCCCATGAACTGAAAAATATGACATTGATGCACATTGGTGGACAAAAATGATCATATCAAGACCACTGTTTAATTTACAATTGAACACTGATATGAATAAACATGGCGTGTCGCCCTTATGAATGATACTTATGGTTTACCTATTTTGGACATAACATGCTCCCAGCCAGTATGTCACATTCAACCGTCGGGTCACGGCAAGCGTTCTTGAAGAGGATTGTATTCAACGCCGCTCTGGGCGAGGGTCTGAAAAACTGGACGATCCACATACCATCGCCTACACGACAAGTGCAAAACCAGTGTCGAGACACGCAAGTAAGCAGTCGTTGATGATATTTTCATTCTGTAAATGTCAGCAACAGACACTGCTACTCACTGAACTAACGCGACTAATAAGTCTAACCATATTGATTTCTTCGCTTCTATACTGCTGAAACTGGCCAGCAGACGTGCATGAATTGAATTTGGATTGAATACCAACAAGGGTATCAATAAATTCATATATGTAAAACCACAACTTCTTTAAACATTTGCATGTAAGGTTGCCATCACAACTTATACCTTGAAAATATTTAATAATTTATTCCATGAGTTTAGTATACCATTATAAGTGTGTATATAATTTAGTTACAAGAAGTGTTTATTAAGTAATTTTAACACCGCAATGACGTGAATGTTTTCGTGACGTGAAAGTTTTCGTGAAAAGGAATCAACTAAATTATGACAACATTACGCTTTATTGTGCTTTATTAATTAAATATTAATTTCTATTTCTTCATTACATTTTTTCATTTATCGTTTGTGGTTACCTTGTTAGGAACTTTGCGAATAATCTCGTGTCCATTTACAAACATCTTACAAAGTATTGAAACATTGAAATAACTGTTTATTTATATGTATTGACGTTTTGAGACGATTCGCTTAGCTCGTGAACATTTTTGTAAGATACAAAATAACTCACCATCCTCTCGACTCTGTAAAGGATAATTCTTGCAAAAACGTTGGCTGATCAACCACAAAGGATTTCATAAAGCTATTTTACGTAATTAAAAACAGTACTTCGTTGTAACAATGGATCGAAAATTACCAAAACAATTGTAGCATAATTATGGAAAGAGCACAATACAATGCTTAAAGTTAGCTGTTTACGCAACTCCAAATTCAATTCATAATCGAACGCCTTTGCTTCATGCTTAACCGTTTCTTTCACAGTTCAGAACAATCAAAAAATTTTGCCCGAAGCTGATATGGATCTTCGAAGTTTTTCCGTTTTGATTCCGAAGTAATAAAGCTCCACATAGATGATTCAAGCTATTTTGATTATATGTTATCGATGATAAGCAACATTAAATTACTGTAGATGGATAGTCGTATTTTAAGTTCATTATGATCATTATCCAGGTACTTATATAAAGAAATGCGGAGGATTGCGATAACATTTCAATGTACCAGAGTGCAATCTTCAACACTTCTCACCAGAATATATACGACGAGCCATCGCAGCCCTGAGGTATGATACAAGTTTTGCGACAACGTTAAGTTTAAAATTATACTACTCGTCTCACCTGCATCGGCCTAACTTTGTATCTGAAGCCGGTTCTCACTCGAGGGTCGATGTACACCCCGATGACGGGCATTTCATGTGGTGCCGGCTGCGGCACTCTGTACACGGCGGGCACATCCCCGAGAGTGCTAGCGTCCAACAACACTTCCTTGTCACTCGTACGCTCACTCCAGTAACTTTTGCATGGCACATCGTGTGATTCCTACAAGAAAACATTTATCATTATTGTCTTTACGTTCAACATTGATATCTTATATATTGATCCTTTTTCTCACCGCCATTAAGTCGTAAATTGTTTCGTAGTCCTCATCATCGTAAAGATCTTTAATAGTAATCATCATAATTGAATAATATTTAAATTATAAAATAAATAGGATCAATGACTGTACTAGTAGCTCTTACGAGGCGGAATAGAGAATATGTTCTGTACCATACGTAATACCTAATTGGCAACCTTATTCGTTTACAGCTGTTTATTTTGTTGTTATATGTGCTGCCAAAAATACAGGAAGTGTAAAATATAGTATCACTTTCATATTGGCCTATATTATTATATCATATATTTGTAAAATAATAATATGTAGGCAGGCAGTACATTTCTCTGCCTACCCCGAAATGAGTTTGGAATGGAGTTATATATAGATAGATCTAGGTAAACCTTTTAAATAAAAAGTCATTTGAAAAGCTTGGAATTCAACGGATTTGTTTAAATAAGATATGAAGTTTAATTTCAATGTCATCAACATAATTTGTAGCCAATCAAATGTAATCATTATATTGTTTTGCATTGATAAATGTTTTCAATTGGCTAAATTGAGATGATTGAATGTGATTGCGCACAATATTACGCTGGATTCTTTTACTGCGTGTTCAATGGTCAGAATTAGAAATGTGTAAGTATGTATTTACGGTCAATCAACAGACCTGTTGACTTTTCATTTGAGTGCTACAAACGGCACGAGCAAAGTCCGGTTATATTTTTACACCATTCTACTTAGAGCATGCAAACAATCTTGCATTTTTGTTGATATGTATCCTTCCGTGCCGATACGGTGGCAACTTAACGCCATTATAACGCTCGTATTATCCATCTGGCAGTCTCACCGTCTTTCCTAGACTCTTTATTTTTAGAAATTATCACATACAATTAAAAATCGTGTAATAAAAAATAAATTGAATCTTTTTCTTTTTGTTCTATCGTAAAAGTAGTAGTCTTCAAAACTGACGTGAAAATATTGAAAACTCTACATTTAATAACAAGTAATACATAGAGACAAGTGTGCGTCGGGATTGCGGGATTCTATGGCATGGTGGTAAAGTACCCATGGTGCGTGAGTCCGACTAGCACTCTGTTTTAGTTAATCAGAATCTTATCACAGGCGCTGTCAACTAAATTATTGATATCGTACCGTAACTGTGAAGGTTGAATCCTCAAATATTCTAGAACATTCTTATAATAGATGTTTTTGACCTTCCTACTTGTGAACTAGCAGCGAGACAATGAAGCGTAACAAATGCAGTATTAAGGAAGCCAGTCAAGTTTTGAGACTGATTGTTCATTTATTACATCTCAGCTTCAAATGCTGAATATCCCTTCTACTTGGTTCGCACATACACATAATAAATGATTACTTATGAACATATACTCAAGTATGTACGTATAAATGGCAAGTAATGGTGTTCTCAGAGGAAAGTAAGCGTCACTTGTGTGTACTTATAATATAGAGTATATATGGGGACTATTTTTAAGGTTCACTCATGTGAAAACGTACTATTTTCACAACATTTATAAGGACAGGGAAGTAGCATATCTATGAAAATGGGCACACTTTATAACGTGCAATTCTTGAGGAAAGATTATTTAAAATATATATTGATGGAGGATGTGAATGGCACATTTACATCTTTATAGCGCACGGTGTATTTTCCAACTAGCAAACAAGACTCGGGAAAGAGATGTAAGAGACGTAGCTCTATCTGATAAACCCTGACTGGGAAGTACTTCCGCTTCACAAAATAACGTAGTCAAATAATAACTCCAATAATAAACTGGTTATTGGGTTAGCGGCGGGGGTGCAATCATTTATAAGTTTTTTTATACTACGTCTGGAGTCATACAAGGATACGGTATTATTCGCGCGATGTCACCTCTGCTGCTAGCACAGCAACTCCTTAGGATCTTACTGGCTTACTTACTCACGCGCAGGAACACAACAACCTTCAAGGGAGTTGTTATTTGGCTGCGGTTTTCTGGGGAAGTACGTAGAGTACGGCTGCTGTGATGAGTCCTACCTCTCTTAAAAACATCCAGACCACGACAAACAGACATGTTCATGCACAAAATGTTTGTCCTGTGTGTGAATCGAACCCATGAGCGTTGGTGTCAAAGTAACGTAACAGCGCGTTTCGCCACTGAACCACCGAGCTCGTCAAAAAGTTACGTTAACCGATTCATATTAGGGAAAACATAGGTACGCCAGTTTGCTACCCAATTTAGCAAATGACGAGTAGTACACGAGTATCAACAAGAATAACTTGACGATACGAGACTGGGTCATAATAACGTAATGACCTGGTACACACATCACGGCCACATGCTGGTAATAATAAACATCCGCGAAATCGACACGACATATCTGAAGAAAGACATTTTATCCGTCAATATCTATTACCTAACAGGCGGTTAAGGGTGATATAGAAGGCGAATGGCGAAATGATATAAATACTTACGGTTAAGTCTAATCCAGGAAAGGCTTCTTCACCGTCACTTTCGTAGTCACTTGTTACGGCAACCAAGGACTTAGGCGTAGCTTCATTTTTCTAGAAAGAATAATTAATATAAGTTCTACTATGAAAAAATGTATATTTCTCTACACATTATTTAATAACAAAACGGTTGAAATAAATTATAACACGCTTATACCAGATAAAAATAAATATTTAGATAACAAAACTGGGTTACATATACATTTTTTATTTATAGTTCAACAATAAATACTTGAGCTATTGTCCTAATTTGTTATATATCTAATATATTCGTATGATTAATAATGGACTCGCAAAAACTCATCGTTTATAGTCTATAAACGATGAGTTTTTGTGAGTCCATGATGTATAAAATAAAAAGGACGTTATTTTAATAGGCGATGCTATAACATTATGTGTTTGTGATTTATAAATCTAAAAAGATATAGTTTCCTGATGACTACGAGTATAAAATATTATTGGTTGAAGGGCACTTTTTTGACAAGGTTATTTGTTTGTTAAATTAGATTGGACAATATTTTCCTATGACTATGTCAGAGTTTATCTTCGATAATATACTGTGGGACTTTGGCAAGGTCACGTCGTTTTTATGTTACTCTAATACATATTTCATACATTCACGGAAATGTTTTATTATTTATTTTTTCATTCATTTCAAGAGTATATTCACTTTGAAGTTCTACTACGTAATAATTTTCCTGTCTACGAATTAGGTTATTTAGCTTGTGAATATTTGGAGCCTGAATTTTCCTCAATAGTCAGTTTTATTTTGAAACATGATTTTCTTTTAATAGAACCATTCTCACCTGCGTGTAAGATAATGTTTCTTCGACAAATGCTGGATCCTCGTCCAAAGCTGTAGATGTACCAGCAAGGCGTGCGCGCGTCAAGTACCAAAGTCGCTGGAGGGCCAGGGGTGTCTCTTCGGATTGCATTTCCATAGCTGGGTTAGCGAGCATCTTGTAGACTTTTTCAAATCTACAATAAAATATTTCATAGTCAAAAAAAAACATATATTCTACTTTTAAGCCTTTTTATGCGCAACTTATAAGATAATTAAATTATTATTGAGAAATATTTTATAATACTTCAACATCACAATTCCCAATATTTCTCAATAATAATAAAAGGGTACTTTTATCTCGATCAATTCTTTATTTCCCAAAGACGTACTCATGTGCGAGGATAGGCGAAACTAAGAACCGACGGGCGTGCATGAAATGAGCTACGAGTGAAAGAAGTGAGCGAGGTGTGTAAAGACTAAGGACCGAGGATTGACCCACTCGCCGATACATGTATACATACTTCATAAAATGATTTGTCATTACTTTATTACTTTAGACATTAAAATTTAGACTTTTTACGTCTGTCATCCTGAGGAATATTATAAACGCGGAAGTGTGATGAATGTCTTTTACGATTATGCACCACAATCGATTTTAATAAATTGCAATATTGTTTCTGTTCTCCGTGAACAAAAGCTCAGGCGTAAGCTAGCTCAATCATTCTCAGGGAATAACGAGTTGATAACCGCAAAACAAATAACCGCATTTTAGAATTTTACGTAATGGAATTATTTAGCAAACCTTATATCAATTCAATTTCAAAAAAGGAAACCGTAGTACAGTCGAAGTGTGACTTTAATTAATGAAGTTATTGATCTCTGACGTTAATGTACGCTCTGTGCGGTATGAATATTGAAACAGCTGAAAGCAAGGGCTGTTTCAATTCACGTGGAAAATTTCAATCCATGAGTGACGTAACTGACAATATGTACTTACAACAGATTTATCTGTTTATTTTTGTAGACCCCTAATCAACCTATTAAAACCTTATATTATAAACTTGTTTTTATTAAAATTCTATGTTCAAATTAAACAATTTGAACTTCGCCAACAAATTTCAAATTCAGTAAACTGGTAACGTAAACTAGGAAACCAAATAGTCTAATAAGGTGTAGACATAGCGCTGTAAGTGTCACTGCAGATCCAAAGATTCGAAATTATTTAATCTTTTTCCATTTCGTAACCAAGTTATTAAGAAACTGCGGAAGTATCATTCGTTTCTTCAAATGACCTTAGAATTTTTAGTGAACATTATGGCAAATAATCTCAGTATTCGCAAATTCTTTGAGATGAATAACAGACGTAACATGGGGTAACAAAAAGTAAAATTAGATACATAACATTATGGATTTATAGCTACATAGATCAAGAAGTATAAATATTTTATGTAAAGTAAATAACATTGTACCATCAAAAGTATTTTATTAATGATACAAAAAATACAGGGTTTTTGTGTCGTTTGATAGATGCCATAAAACGATTAGAAAACGGACAAGTTTTAAGTCCGACCGTTCCGTGATTGTCCTATCTTTTAAGTTTTTATTGTATAAAAGAAAAGTTGTATGGGAAGAACAGACCCATTTTTAGCTACATCTATCCATAATATGTAGGACTCTCGTAGCAAATACAATATTACTCGTACATCCTTATCTATGAAAATGAAAATTAATAGTTAAAGTAGTAGTTAAATACTTATGTGAAATAAACATCAATTTGCCTTCTCAATATTTTTTTCTTTAAGTACTTGTAATTACAAAGTACAATACTTACATCTCAATATCTATCTAGCAGTTCAAATCAATGGAAAGTGTGACGTAGACTAACTCGATCCCACAACGAAAGAGAAAGCGTTTACTCGCAAATGCAGTTAAATGTCGGCCATTTTGCTGCTATAGCCCCGTTAGTTTTATCAAACCCATGAAACTTTTATACGTTTTATCCATAACGTACTTAATATCTAAGATATCGTTTGCCTTATTTCCTATAGATAAATAAATAATAATATCTCTATTTTATGTGGGTAATTCCATAATTATTAAAGTGAGTTTGGTTAACCAAAACTTCTCTAATTTATTCAGATAAATTATTTTTTCATACTAATAATACATACTTCGTTTCCTGTTACACTTACCTAGTAAACAATACAAAAAATCGAATTAACTCCGTCTATAATTCGTCCAAGTAGTTTCCACAAATCTACAATTCAAAAAGTATTCACAACAGTTTGCAGCGATCGTGTCGGCAGAGTTGCGGGTTAGACTACCGTTACAGAACAAGGTGAAATCACCACTGAGGGTTCTTTCACGATGGAGGTATTTTAAACCAACGGCGCTCCCCGGACGGTCTATAGAAACTCGTGGGACAGAGAAGGATGGCGGTATAGAATAGAAGTTAACTGAACAAAGATAGGTATAGGGGCACGCACTGACCGCGTGCACCGCCAGACATACACACACACACTCACGGGCAATTGTTACGCAGGCGTAAAGGCTATCGATATCTGAAACGTCTCCTCAACTCGACGACGACGTCACGGACTGCCCCCTTTTCAGTCCAAAGTTCACGCGGTTAAACGTCGTATTGGAAAAATTTCCAGAGAGTTTATAAAGGAGTACGCGAAATACTCGTGGAGTGTGTAACACAGTGTGTGGGAGGATCAAATATCCAGGCATATATTGTGGGGCTTATTTTTAAATCATTTTTTTAAGTAGAAGATTTATTTCGAATTGGACCATCGATTACTAATAAAATTTTATTGTTAGTGATCGACAGACAAATAAAAGGTACTCTGTAAGAACAAATTTCATTACAGGTTCAAGCCCAGAAAAAACATAAGTTCTTCCTCTGCTGAAAAAGCTTTTGAAGAGAAATATGTAGAATAAAATGATCTGAAAATCCTTATTTTACGTAAAAAGGCGACGATTTCATGTTTATTTTAAGTGGGGTTGTAATAACAGAACCTGATGTTTCATAGCCCTAAACCTCTTTTACTCTTTTATGTTAACTAAATAAAGTGTTCTTCAAAAAAACATAAAAAAATGAATTTATTTGACTCTTTATTGAAATTTATATCTAGTATTACTAAGGCAGTCAAGAGAGCAACAAAATTTTACGATACAGCAATTACTTATAATATACTGAAATGAGCATCCTCGAAATAAGAAGAAACAAGGAAATAAATATATTTAGATAAAGTAATACTAACATTGCACGCAGGGCCGAAATAAATGTTCTCAGCGCCGTTGAATCTAAATTAAGAACATTCCAGAGCATTGATACACTAGCACCACACCACATCATGAATTTATTATCCACTGTCTCTAATTCGCAATAAATCACAATACGGGAAAACTTTAATAAGGAGTAAAAAATGACCATTGTGTTAATGATCGAAAGTATATAACAGTAACTAATTGTTTTATTTGACTGCATTTTTCTGCTCAGATCTTATATTATAGCAGACACTTTAGCAATCAAGCGTACTACACGTTATAGAGATTACTCATTTTTGATCACATTTCCAAACCCCTTATTTTGATATCCCACTCGATACGTTTGGAGGATTTTTATCTCATCATTCTCAAAAATATAAAGTACATAATCCATCATATTATTTCAATTATGAGGTCACATAGCCCATGTTACTCGTTATAAAGCAAGAATTCTAATGATACCTCATACTTGGTCTAAATCGGTTAAGGCGTTTAATAGTTATATAAAAGAAGTCATGAACATTACATACCTACATGAACCCTGAATACTTAAATTCTCTTTCGAGCAGTCATGTAAAAAATGCAAGCTATGGATCTATTTGTGTATTTCTGCCACCAGTTAGTTCATACCAACCACCACATCTGTATGTCAGCGTCCTGTTATACCTACCCTTACCAGCATTATCAATACCTCGCTAGTTAAGAGTTCTATATGGATTACCTTCTAATGTGGTAGTGTCGTCGATGCACCGCACGGTTAATCGTGTAATATATATATATTTATATATATATATATATATATGTATATATAGTCCCAAACGTTATATTATGTTATTTATAGGTAGTTTATTTTTTACTTTCATATTTCTCAGGTCAGGGACTTTAGTTGTTTGTGAAAATTTAAACGCAGAGCCGAACTTCAATTTATTAAAAAAATGAAATAATTTTACGCACTTACATACGATATGTAACGTAAATATGTAAATACTGCATCTCAGAAATATTTACATATTTCTTCGTTGAGATATAGTTCAATGCGCTTAGAACGTCACAGCAACTGTTACTAACGTTATACTATTTATTATCTTTTTGTATGGGTACCAAAAGTATTTATCTGATTTTGTAAACCATACACAAGGAAATAATTATTTATTTAGTTAGTTACTAGCTAGGTTCAGACTTTCTAATGACGTTGTCCAAAAATATTTATGGTTCTCTATTCAAATGGATACTGAAAATCAATGTTGTCGTAGCGAAAATTGGATATTATAAGCATTTGGAATCAGAAAATGTCTCGTCTCATCTGCTTGCAATGAGTATTATAATATGAATATTTTCAATGTTTTACAATTAACTCTAAATTCACAAGATACATATTCATACATCAATATTATAGATAATTTTTATTTATCAGTCGAGCGACATACATCCTTTGCATCAATGTGTTCTTCCTTGTTTTAAAAAAAAATCTTCAGATACAACGGTTTCACTGTTGACTATTTATTCGTTAACGCTAGACTCGGATGACAATACGGCGTTAAAATTAGACCTGGCATAGTCACATGTCTTTCGAAATATAATTTCTTGACATGTGGTTTTAGTGCATCTTCGAGCAATAATTACAAACATGTACAAAAATCTGGAAGCCCGAATTTAATTGTATGTTCCCACACTAAGATTCGACTCAAAGTCCGTCGGCTAATAGGCTGGTCTCTTATCCACCTGGCTCACTACACTTGCACGCAACAATCCAGTAATTTGTTATTCGAATGCAGTTATTTACAGGATCCTCCTTAAACTTAAACAGCCAGACTGCTTTGAAAGACCTTTTAAACAGTCTGACTGCTTTACCAGTCAGATTTCTTAATCAGTCTGACGATGACCGTTTAACCAATGGAACTGCTTAATAAATATACCTGTGCTAATTAATAATAATGAACTTTTGCCTCCTCCTTTGCTATTCAGCAGACTGCACCGTGTGCATGTGAGGTTGGTTTTGGCTCTGAAAATGATAGAACCCTTATAATGCACATTTCTTTTTCTGTTATCGAAGGTTGAGTCACTCACAACCAAAAGTTCTGTGAGAATATTATTATAATATATATAAAATTCACGATAACCTAAGTTGTTAAGTAGATTCTTCTATCATATTCTCTACGATTACAGATAAGGATGGTGCCGGTAAAAGATAACGATAAGACCATTGACTAACACAATCTCTTCTGAGATAAAACGGTAGACGGTTCTAATCTTATCAAGAACTTTGCCAAAATACGTTATGTGCCACTAGACGAGGAAACACAAACATTTGCATCATTGTTTTTATTTACTTAGTAAATGACTGCATCTTTTAGTCATTGATAATATGATCAAATATATCGTTTTTACTATTATCTTTAAAAAAAACGTTATCAGGATATTTGAATTCTGACAAATAGCATAGTAGTTGAATAGGGAGTGACGGGGAAATAAATTAGTCATATCTAGGCATCGAGTAAATACCTACTAACAAATAATATTTTTTATTTGTGATCAATGCGCACACTAGTGATCAATATTGACGAGCTCGGTGGCTCAGTCATGAATGACGCGACTTTGAATGGGTTCTATTCTCACACAAGACAAACATTTGTGTGCATGAACATGCCTGTTTGTCTTGGTCTGGATGTTTAAAAGAGGTAGGGCGCATCAAAGCACCCCGTCTGGGGAAGTACCTCCACCTCATAGAAAACCAAATAACAACTCCCTAGAGGGTTGTTGTGTTCCTGCGCGTGAGTGAGGTCACCAGTAATCACCTAAGGAGTTGCTGTGTAAGCAGTAGAGGAGGCATCGCGCGAGTGATACTTGAGCAGTCAGAACCCGTTATATACGTTTTCCCATACATTTCGCGGTCGTATACGACCACCCGGGTTTCGAAGGGTTAATATTTTACATGTGTTAATAATAGGCTACGGTAACTGTTTTACATCAAGTGGGCTGTATGCTTGTATGCCTCCCGACATTGCATAAAAAACCAGTTGAGAATGCGCAAGCTTGCATTGCCAGAGGAACACCTTGCTCGTCAATTATATAACAATTCAATTTTTTTTTTTAATTTTTCGGTCATTTGACCATATTCCTTGATAGGAACGGTGTTCCTGAACATTCCTATTCTACTTTTTTATGCAGAACCCGAATCTGAAGTCAAAATTCGAATATTCCAAAAAAGCGACAGAAACGCACAGACAAACATATATAATTCATATAGGAACGTTGTTCCTAATCACACATAGATATTAATTATATGTTATTAATTACTTGCTACTGAATGATATCAATAGATATTATTAGATAGTGTTTTAAAAAAAAGTAGGTAGGTACTTATAACTTTATATTATTTATTTAGTTATTATATTATTTTTAATTTATTATGTTTGGGTAAAGACATCAGGATAGTAAACAATGAGCGGTAAGTTCATTAAGTGAAATATCCTGTAAAATATATATAGAAAGATATTTTTTATCCTTGAGAAATAACACAGTAGCTGACTGAGCACTAAGTGATGGAGCATTATCTTACGCATACGTACGCTTCAACAATTAATAAAAGTTTTTTACTAGCAATCAACGTACATACTTTGTAAAATAATAATAATATAATAGAATAATCGACAATCCTAAGCTTACACACGGTATTGAACCCTTAAGTTTGAGGAGAGATTTTGCCTCCCTTTGTGTGTTCTATCGATTGTACAGCGGGTTATGTTCTGAAGAATTGTTCAAAATGATGCCGACAGCTCCTTTTTATAACCGCACCGCTCGCCGATGGCGGCGAGTTTACCCTCACAAGCTGAAACCGCAATAGTCGCGTACTGTGTGGTTCCAGAGAAGTTTTCTTCCGAGAACTCTCAAGCTGTGGAATGAGCCCAGCCGAGGCCTTTCCAAAGGGCTACAGCATAGAATTTTTCAAGAAATGCGTAAAGAGGTTTTCAGAGGGTCGGCAACGCATGAGTGATACTCCTGGTTGCAAATGTCCATAGGCTACGGTAACTGTTTACCATCAGGCAGTCCGTATGCTTGATTTCCACTTTAGTGGTATAAAAAAAGAATACTTTTTAAAGAATATTCTACGCAGCGTAGAATAATTAGATAGAATTCAGAATAGATTAATTAGATGTTCCTCTATGAGAGGTAGGGCGTGTAACTTTAACTGTAGGATATATTTGTTTCTGTAATATTTTTAAAATACTTGGATTTCTTACTGAAGAAAAATCACTTCTTTTTATAGGACTAATAAATAACAATATATATTTTATGACAGTAGAAGACGAGCCCGTGCATAGGACAGTGCGCGAGTTACGATATAACATCACACCTGATTTTAGCGCACTTTATAATTTCAATATCTCGTAATCGTAAGTATTTAACATATTTAACTATTATATTTTACTGCTGTTTTTTTGGAATGGAAAATACAGCGATGGAGCAACCAATGACAACAACTTTTGACAGTGGTTAGCAATGCTATTTTAAAAACAAGACTCGTGGATTCCACTCCCACACAAGACAAACATTTGAATGCATGAACATGTCTGTTTGTCTTGTCTGGGTGTTTTAACGGAGGTAGGGCGCAACGAAGAAGTTTGACCGGGGAAGTAACAATTTTCTAGATGATTGTTCCATGGCAAATAACAATTTTCTAGGGGATTGTTCCATGGCAAATAACAATTTTCTAGAGGATTGTTCCAAGCCAAATAAAAAATTTCAAGGGGATTGATCCTGCGAGTTAATGAAAGTAAGCTCTTAAGCAGTTCCTGTGTTAGCAGCAGAGGTAGGCGCGAGCGACATCTCCTGTATTGCTAGCGTTCAGTTTCAGCTTGTGTGGATAGCGACGTAGTATAAAAAATCAAGGTTACTTAATATTGTCTGTTGCTACTTTTCCATTCTCAATACATAGCATGCAACATAACGTGTCCTTCTTACGTACATCGCCATTTGATTTTTAATTTGGAATACATGACTCATGACTATACAATGTATTCTCATCACACACTGAGAGCACGATGAGCTCGCGTGGACATCTTCCTTCGAGTTCATTCGTTAGTGTGGACTTCCAAATTGAAGTTCTTTGATTTAGAAGTACACACTAATGATTCTAAATAAGTAAATGAGTTCTAAATGCTTCCATTCTGAAGAAGTGACTCTAAATTTATAATCATTATACAAAGTAGTTTGAGTCGATTAGACATAGAAGGGGTTGGTCTGAGCCATAGATAACAGAAACAACGGGTCTGAGCCTTGTCAAATTGACCTCGAAATTCTAGTTTTGTGGGTTTTATTTGTACTAGTTGGACGTGGCCAACCACAGCTTTGTTTTCAGGCTGTCCGTAGGGCTCGAGGCAATCTCACGTTTACATGGTGACATCCACCGATTACCAAACGAGGATTCGATGAATACAAAGTTGCGTGAGCCATCCACTATCATAGCATAATGAGAGAGTAAGCCTGTCAGTTTGTTCTTTTAAGACAAAACTTTTGAAATAATCGTAATAAAACGTGGAACGTTGAAAAATCTCTGACATTTAGCGACGTAGCACGGTATGATGAGAGAGACGAGTGTGGCGGGACATTTTTCTCCTAGTTTCTTCTAGTATTCTCCTAGTGAATACCCGGTTTAGGTATACAACACGATTATATAGTAATAGATACCTATTGTTCAAACCGCCCAATAATATTTTTATAATTAATAATACTATCATCCTTAGAGACAAACCCAATCTCCCCATCACTTCAATCTGCTGATTTATGTAGCGGAACAAAGCTATATTTATATAACTGTGTTCCGGTTTGAACGAGGTGATATGGCAGAGAAATTACTGGGTACTGAGACGAAACAGCCACATCACAAGATTGGCAGCGCGCGAGTAACATCCCCGTAGTGTTGTTGTCAATAGGCTGCGGTGACCGCTTACCATCTAATGCGGGCCGCATATTTGTTTGGCCGTCTAGTTGTATAAAAAAATATATCACACGAAGTTCTAGGGAAAGAAAACTAGAGCTCCTCGAAGCTCCACTGAAGAAATACTTCCACTTCACAGAAGCCAAACGATAACTTCTTGGAGGTTAGAAATATTCTTGTGAGTGTCTGAGATTGCCAGTAAGTCACTGTGTGAACAGCGGGGGTAGCAACGCGTGACTGTTACTCATTGTATTACGAGCGTGCATGTTACCATTTTTTTTCAAATGGATCGTGTGATTTTTTTTATACAACGTCGGAAACAAGCAAACCGTCCACCTGATGTAAAGCGGTTACCGTAACCTTTTAACGCTTGTAATATATTAAGTATCACTCGCGTGACGCCTCCTCTGCTGCTTACACAGCAATTCCCTAGGCTTACTAATTATTTGCCTCCAGTATAAAAAATCTTGATACAAACCTTTTATATACTTGAAAAGCGTATTACCAGCAGGAACTACTCGTACATATAACATTTGTACATCTGCATCGCATTCATCGAGCCGATCGTCTACATAAATTGACACCCACCACAGAGTTCGTGGAAGAGAGTGTTTAACAAACATGGCTTTAAATAACACGCAAGTCGAGATAACCAGTGGATCAGTAATCAACTAATCACCATAATATAAGCTATATTATTCGTAATGAATTTAAAAAGCTAAGATGGCTAAGATAATATTGTTTAATTCGGAAGCAGATATATTGCCGATGTAGCTAAAATCGTACCAGTTTCGACTCTGGTACTAAAGTAACGATATATGGCGACACAGTTCAATATGGACCAGTCATCACGACTGGTCCACAAACTGATGTTCAGCTCCGGTCACGGGGGTATTCCTGGGCCATAATGAGAGCTGGTGCAGCGCGCTTCATCGGTGCACTATTTTTGTGTTACGCTGCGTCCCTCTCGTACTTTTAGTATGAAAGTAAGTACTGTAGTGAGTGTGTGAGGTTACCAGTAAGTTGCAGCGGGGGTAGCAACGAGTGATCGATACTCAATGTATTGCAAGCGTCAATGGACATTGAAAAACCTAGAAGGACGCCGGCAGCGCCTCGGTCTATTTGTTAGACTTGCGTCTAAGATGAAGACAATTCAGACCGTTTCTTTTCGCAAATTAAACTTCGATAGGTATTATGCCTATATATGTAAATGAAGATCGTCTTTAGTTAAGAAGACAGCGACTCTGGAGTTCTTCGGACTGAATGTAGGAAGATTTTTATTTACCTAAACCAAAACACAATATTCCGAAACGAAATGATCGATCTGAATCCTGTTTACCGTGCCTAGATTGAACCGTACTAGCTACTAGAACCCTTGATTTCTGTATACCAGTGGTAAAATGAAAACTGTTTAATTAAATAAAATAGTTATTAAGTTTTTTTTTAAACTACGTGACCATTAATAGTACGTAAGAAAACCACTTGTTTTTAGAACACATTGAGAGACACAGAACAATTGGTGTTTTTACAATGACAGCTATACTTATATAAGAGAGTATACTTATATAGCTAAGAGAGGTAGGGCGCATCAAAGCAGCCCGTCTGGGGAAGTACCTTCGCCTCACGGAAAACCGCAGCCAAATAACAACTCCCTAGAGGGTTGTTGTGTTCCTGCGTGTGAGTGAGGTCACCAGTAAGCTCCCAAGGAGTTGCTGTGTAAGCAGCAGAGGAGACATCGCGCGAGTGATACTTAATATATTACAAGCGTTAATAGGCTACCGTATCCGCTTTACATCAGGTGGGCCGTATGCTTGTATGCCTCCCGACGTAGTATATATATATATATATATAAAGCGTTACCACGGGATTCCAAGAATTACTATTTTCATAGCACCATTAAGAAAGGTAAACCACTGTCATGGTAAGAGTGCTTCGTACCACTGCAGATAGCAGCATGCGTAGGTATACGACGCAAGCGCGCATTCTAGAAATAGACATATATTATATCATAACTAACCTGGGCGACTGAGCTTTGGTCGGCGTTTTATGTTTTTTTTTGTACAATTTATATCAAATTGCATATTTTTTCAATAAAGACTCTAAAGTTGCAAGCAAATCTTTATCTTAATAAAAAAAATGATACAAATCGTCACAGCCGCCGTTCCGAAATACACGAAATACTTTTAAAGTAATAAGATTAGGTGAGAATAACTCTTAGGAATTGGCATCAACAAAACAAGGCCATGTATTGTTAGAAAAATTGTGATTGCGAATATTTAGAACTTGCTCTATATCCGTCTGGTGAAGTACTCGTACCTCTCAATCACAGAAAACCGCAGTCGGATACAACTTGTTTAAGGGGTTGACATCACCTTCTGATAGAACACGACCAATTTGGTCATGGTAGGTAAGTCTTGGCCTTCCCCGGCTCCTACTTCCTTCCACTTTTGCATTGTATATCTGCTTCGTCATTCTTTCATCTTGCATTCTTTCTACATGCCCGAACCATCGGAGCATGCCTCTTCTTATTTTAACACCGACGCTCTCTTTCAGACCAACTCTATTTCTAACATCATCATTGCGAATACGGTCTACAAGCCTTGCGCACACAAATTTTGCGCAGCGCTCGCATTTCAACCGCGTTTATTCTACTTTCATGCTCTTTCTGCCATACCCAGCTCTCGCTTCCATAAGTTAGCGTTGGGACCAACACTGCATTGTGAATAGCGAGTTGTGCCTTCTGGCTCAGGTTTTTATTGCCAAGAAGTTTTCCCAACGCTCCATTCACACTATTCCCAGCACCCACTCGTCTTTCCACATCTGCGGTGTACCTTCCATCCCTGCTGAAAGCGCATCCAAGATATACAAACTCATCCACTTGTTCCAACGCTTCATCATCAATCGTAATCCTGACATTAGTTCTGGATTCCCCTCTTTCAAATACCATTATCTTTGTTTTCTTCGCATTCAGTTGTAAGCCTTTCTCCATACATTCGTCTTTCATCGTTGTGACCAGTGTTTGCAGTTTAGATGGTGTATCTGCTAATAGCACGGCATCGTCTGCATACAGCAGACAGTTCACCACTAGGTCACCCATGCGCAATCCCACATTCGTTGACCTTATTCTCTGCAGACAACTATCGAGATACAGGATAAACAGCCTAGCAGATAGCATGCAACCCTGTTTGACACCAATTTTGACATCAAACCAGGGTGACATGCGACCGTCTATCCGCACACATGCTGAGCAATCCTTGTAAGTGGACTGCACAGCACGGAGCAGTGAACCGCAATCCCATATCTCGGCAATATGTCCCACAGTTCCTTTCGCACAACCCTATCAAAGGCATTCTCAAGATCCACAAAACCGCAGAAAACCTTCCGGTCTATGGCCAGATGCTTCTCTACGATATTGCGGAGCGAGAAAACTTGATCCGTACATCCCCTTCCATTTCGGAAACCTCCTTGTGCGTCCCACAGCATTTCATCGGATTTCACCCTCATTCTCCTTTCAATCATCTTTCCATATACTTTTGCTGCTAAGCTGATCAAACTGATGGCCCTATAGTTGGCGCAGTCCATGCATGACCCCTTGCCTTTATACAAGGGCACGATGACTGCGCGTCTCCAGTCCATTGGGACCCTTCCAGTTCTCCAGCATAGGTTGCATAGGTACCAGAAGGCGACCCGGACGTAAGTGCCACCTAATTTGATCATCTCAGCTGTGATCAGATCAATTCCCGCTGATTTTCCATTTTTCAAGCTACGTATCGACCATTCGATCTCATCCATAGTTATGCCTTCGTCGGACGCCGTCAACGTGGAGTAAGCATCCGACTCACTCTCATTGTCAGCGTCCGAGGCATACTCATATATTTCCTCAAAATATTCACTCCACCGTTCTAACACTTCCTGAGTGTTCGCAAGAATGACACCAGCTTTAGACTTTATCTTATCCATTCTGGATGCCGACGAACCACTCCGAGACTTCTTTACCTCTCTCCGAAAGAGTTTGGTGTTTGCCTCGAAGTTTTTCGTCAGCCTCTCTTCCTCATTCATAATTTGTCTTTCACGCTTCTCTTTCACTAAAGCCTTGGTTTCATTCTTGCATAGACGGTACATTTCTTTCTTCTTTTCTCTCATATTTTCATTTAAAGGCAAAGATGATACGTAATCCAGCCACGCTTTCCTCTTTCTTGCTACGGAGGATTCAACCTCCGCATCCCACCACCGCATCTCCTTTCGCTGGTTTACGTCTCTTTGCGCATCCACAAGCGTCTTTTGCACTATCCACCATACTTTCTTTCAAAACTTTCCAACAATCATCCACATCTGAGTCGGAGAGGCTTGCATTTAGAAAGTCTCTCACTTACTAGATGCACATACATTCTCCTTACACTTTCATCTTGCAATTTTTCGCTCATTATCCTTTCATGATCTCCGAAAGGGACACGCACTCGCCAGTGCCTCCACTTCCTAAAAAGGCCCACAAACCGGCTTACCACCAGGTAGTGGTCCGTCTCAAGAGTGGGACCTCTAAAGGCTCTTGTATCCATTAGAACATTTCGGAGACGTCTATCTATTAAAATCAAATCAATCACACTTTTTTGGTCATTCCTTCTCCATGTATACGTGTGAATATCCTTATGATGAAATAAAGTGTTCGACACGAGGAGGCCTCGTTCCATACATAAATCTAGTATTGACTTACCTGCTTCGTTCACTCTCTTATCTCCATACGGACCAAGAACAGCTTCATAGCTGTATCGCTTGGTCCCAACCCATCCATTCAAGTCTCCACACATAATCACTCTTTCATTCCCTTCAGCTAAGTCCAGAACATCCCTCACAGACTCCCAAAACTTCTCCAGTTCTTAAGCACACGCTGAGCTTACGGGAGCGTATGCTGCAACCAAAAATACTCGCGTGATGCCCAGTTTAATACGAACCCAGAGAAGTGTAGGCCCTACCAAACAGTAATCTCTCACACCAGTGGCTAAGCGAGAGGAGAGTACGACACCTACACCAGCACTGGCATGATTGTCCCGGTCTACCCCAGACCATAGGGCCATCATACCACCGGGCAGATCATCGGTGTCACTCCCCTTGCGCTTAGTCTCTGTCACACATAAAGCATCCAGACGTCTATCAGTTCATTCGTCTTATCATTCAATCCACCTCTCACATTCCACGTGCATAGGCACTCGGCTCCCCTCGTCCCGCCGGAATTGGCGCTGCGTGGTGGGTGGCGCCCCCCACCACCGCATGCAGCTATAAAACGTGTAGTTATTTAGCAGAATTGGCCTACAGTATGCAGGTGTGGCAATGCGAGATTAATACTTCCTGGTATTGCAAGCTGCTGTGGTAACCACTTTACACCAGCTGCGCCGTATGCTCGAATGCCTCCCGACGTTATGTAAAAAAATATTGAAGAGCAGTTTTCCTCCGAGAAGAAAGAGACGAGAAGAGACGAGAGAGTTGTGGAATCCTATCCATGTTTTTAAGAGAGGTTCTTAAAAAACAGCATGGAGAGGTTTGTAAAGTGTTGGCAACATACGACTGATACCTTTGGTATTGCAGGTGACTGTAGGCCATGAAGGAAATAATCAATGGAGAGCCGATGAGCCCGATATTACGTAGAAACTTAATTCACCGCTACGGGTTGGGGGGCAAAGTAGAAAGTGCAGCTCTTATTGGCTAGTTCAAGGCTGTGGTAAATACTGGCCATCAGGCAGGCCGTAGGCCTATTTCTCATCCTATAAATAAGTAAGCTATAAGAAATATTACTCGCGCTATTGTATTGTGTAACAAATTGACAAAACCACTCGTACACAGATAAATGTGAGTTTTCGTAGCTTAGCAAATTGGCGTAATCAATAATGTTATATATTTTTTTCCTCGTTTATGTTTCCTATTTTATTACAAACATTCTTCCTACGTTTATTATAGTGCCACATACATGGTGTATACAAATAAGTATGTGAGCATACGGTCCATCTGATGTAACGTGGTTAACATAACCTGAACGCTGGCAACACATTATGCAACGATTCCACCTCTTCTGCTAGCACATTTACCCCTTAGCAGCTTAATGGTACCCTCATTCGCAGGAACAGAAGAAGCCAGCAGGGAGTTGTTATTTGGCCGTGGTTTTCTGTGAGGTCTAGGGATCCCCAGGCATATCAAAGCAACCCCTTGATACGCTTACCTCTCTTAAAATATTTTAAACGTTTCACCAAAACATTGACATGTTTTATACAATTTAATTTATTCAACTTAGTGCTTGTAGTTCAACTGAGTATGCACAAAAATCCAGTTCCTAAGGTGTGGGTATTGACATTGCAGGGAAAAACAATATTCAAATCGGAATCGAAAAGTCATCTGTCAAATGTATGGGATCTTAGTGAAGATTTCGAAAGGAATCCGTGTCGATTATGGCTTTCCGAGGCAATTTATACTCCCACTGGTTTCACGCAGGGATCCGTCTACTGGAGCGTATATTTACTGCGCATAGTCAAGATTGACGTTCGAAGAGCGATTGTAACTTTATTATGTAGCTTAGTGTACAAAGATCAACGTGTAAAGCTTAACGTGCACTTAACTGTACCTGTATTATTTACTTCGTTTATACATCCAAGTCAACTTAATTATGTAAGTTTAAAAACCGGCCAAGGTTAGGTAATACAACATGTGTTATATATCAAGATATTTTTATCGTTTACTAGCCTGTGAAATTTGTTCGAAGAAAACTGCGTCATTGCTTAACGAGTAAGTAAACTCTAAACTAGTAGTAAAAATAAACTAGTAGTAAAAGGTAGTATGTAATACATCATACTAAACTCCTCTATGATTCTTCTTCCTATCGTTTACCTAATCCTTTGGGACTGTCGGAGGCCGCTACCTCGTAAGCCTAATGATTTGGCGAAAGTATTGACTTTTACATGTAGTGACTGTCGTCAGACCTGGGACACAGGAGGTAATCCAGACTTTTCTTGTTTAGGTCACACATTTTTCGAAATATAAGTTCTTCACACGATTTTTTCCTTCACCATCGAGTAAGTGATTGATTACTGACCAATCTATCTATCTAGAACTTCACACCAAATCCCTTGCGGGGTAGGTAAAGGGAATTGAGCGCCACATGACTCGATCCTTACACACCTCACTGGCTTCTTTAGCACACATTGCTCTTCTCGTGCACGCCGGTTTCTAAGGCTCCTAACATCACCTACTGATAAAACACGATCAATTTAATAAATCCATAAGTGGTACATGCTCACACCAGGATTTGAACAAGAGACTGTAGACTAACAGGCTGATTCTTTATCCACAGGGTTATCATAACATTTAGTATTACATTTTATTGACCAGTGGGCGATAAAAATATATCGCGTGAGGAGGACAGTTTCACGCTGGGTGCCACACAACCTCACCGTTGCTCAGAAGTAAGCCCGGGTGGAATGGTGCCCGTTATATGATAAACAAAGCAGGCTCGTCTCGGTGCGTTTACGACATCATTGCCGGTGATGAGTTCTGGATTTATCAATACGATCCAGAAACGAAGGGTGTTTCAAAACCAATCAACGCCTACCAAAGTAAAGCGTTCTAGAAGCGGGGGGAAGATTTTGATCGCGAGCTTATTCAATTTGACTGGCTACATGGTGTCAATTTCTTTGCAGAACCAAAGAAGCATCAACGCCGAATGCTTGGCAGAAGTTTTTTCTCTTATGAGCAACAAACGACCAAATACAGGACTCCGCGGGCTACTGTTCCACAACGACAACGCCCCCACACACAGCGCGCTCAAAACGAGGGACCTCCTGGACAGCACGCCGGTTAAACTCCTGGGTCACCCTCCTTACAGCCCTGACCTAGCACCGTGTGACTTCTTTTTATTCCCGAAAATAAAAATTCTGCTCAAAGGGATACAATTTTCGTCGCCGGAAGATGCGCTGTCAGCGTTCCACCAGAGGTGTCTGCGGCGGACTGGAAAAAATGTTTCAAAAACTGGTTCAGACGCATGAAACTTTGTATAGAGGTTGGTGGAGAGTACTTTGAAAAGATTTAATAAAAAAATATTTACCTATAGAACTCTTTTTTTATTTTCGCAAAAGTATCTGAGTATACCTGTTTTTATACTACATTAACACTATTCTGGATCCGTACAGACCTGCTTTTTGTGATGTCGTGTTGTATAATACCGTTAGGTGGCCCTGCTTATTTTTATTTTATTATTATTTTAGTCTAGTAACTATATGCCGGTGTAATAGGACATACTTAGCTACATTTGTTAGCATAATTCACGATAGTATTATATATTTAGTATCTTCCTACTACCATAACCTACCTATATCACTGTACGCGACATACATATTTATTTACCCGACAAAGTTTGTAAAGAAATAAAACTGTGTCGAGTATCAGAAAAAATATTTTTTAAAACCCATAAAAATACTCGGACTAAAATTTAATGTATTATCACTTACTCCGTAACGTTTATCCTACTTAACACTAGCACACTAAGATAAGTTAAAGGAGCATATACAAAGGATAGTGTAATACTATCCTAAGCAGTCCCGATACCTCTGGTATCCTTCATCCAGCATGATGTTAATATAATAATAATAAATCATTTTCATTTTCTCTCTAGAGTACATATTACATATTTATAAGCTAGTTCTTTCTATGTGAAAGACTAGTGCCTGATGTAGGTTTAACAAAAAACCTGTATTACAGGTCGCCAGGCCCCTTGGGATAGATCACAGAATTGGCCGTATTCTATTAATCACTATTGTAGCCAATGTGGAATGCAAATAGAAATAAAAGGAAAAAGATTTTCACAAATTTATAAAAAAATCATATTTTTTTCCTTTATACTTAAGGATAACAATTAATTAAAGGGTCTAAAAAGTACATTATTGCGTATCCCATTGGAATTAGTATTGTGTGTGGAGAGAATTAAGATTTGGGTGTGTATAAGTTATGAGGTGTATGTTGTGTGAGTAACCGAGAAAGTTAAAGGGTAGGTGATATTGGTTATCTGAGTGGCCGAAGCAGCTTTTCTGTTTCGATGTAGTCGCGAGTTTTAAGGAACCTAGCTACTTCGCGCTTGCAGCTATACTTTGTTAGAGGATAAACGTTAAGGAGGATGTTGGGTTTATTATATGGTTGCGCACCTAGGAAACCAAAGAAGTTTCGAGAGAAAGAAGTGATCCATGTTTCGCTCTGATAGCATACTTTATCTTTCCTTCGTTTATCCTTTAAAATGTTACGATCATAGATGAGCTGTGAATAGTTAACGTTATGATTGTATTGTAATCAGATATAATAACTGAATTTCATAGTACCGTGAAGATATGCCAATTAGAATTGGTCCTCGGAATACATTACAGCGTTTCACGCGGCAAACGTGTGATATTCATACAGGTCACGCACGCTGGACGACCTTAATATTGAATGTCTTAAAAATTGCGTTGCGTTTGCGTAAATGATAATGCTCATACAAACAAATTTTGTTTTTATTTATCTAAAACAAGTACGTAATAAATGATGAAGTTTAGAAAAGCCACTTTTATATAATCGGTCGTCACGCGTAGAAATCATGCTAAACGTAGAAACGTATTTCCTAGTGAGTATGCATGTTACAATTTACAATCTATGACATTTGTTTAAACACTGAACAATTTGTAAAAGTGCCTACTTCTGATAAGCAATAGGGAAGTAAATAGGTATGCCTAAATTAATAACATTTATACAAAAATATATTTAACGATGTTCTAAGGTAACCTAAAAGAAACATGAATTCTCTCTCTTATTACAACAATCTTCTTCTTCTTAGCGTAATCCTGTTGTTCAAATCCATTAGGATCGGCGGGGTAACCGCTTCAGCCTAAGGATTTGGCGAAGATACCGAATTTTTACATGTGGCTGCCGTCAGACCTCCATAACCCAGGGAGAAAACCAGACTTTTCTGAGGTAAAATATATCTTTCGAAATAAGTATAATTTCTTGGAAGTGCGGGTTTCCTCACGATGTTTTCTTTCACCGTCGAGCAAGAGATAATAACAAATATGCATATAAATCCGAAGACAAGAATTTAGTGGTACATGCCAGGATTCGAACAGGGGTTAGTTGGTCAATAGGGCGGTTTTTTCCACTGAGCTATCACTGCTCATTAGTTAGTTACAACATACCTAACTAAAGACGTACCTACACAAAAATCGCTAGTCAGAATCACATCAATCACAAACAAGTGTGGGCTATTTGTCCTGCTTATCTCAATTCCATTTCCGGGATGAAAGACCCTATTATAACCGTTTCTAAGTATCACCTACAAAATCCGTTCCAGCAATAGGTACCGAAAAAGAGCCGCCATGGTTGTATACTCATATGGTAAACAAGCAGATGACCCACATAATGGAATATTACTACAATATGTTAATAAAACTTGCTATACAAATATTGTCAGCTTTACTATCAGGTCATCAACTTAGACGCTGTTAGAGGGTTGCCTTTGTATAATAGTTTTGTGAGAATCATTTTTAAATTAAATTACACGATCAGTCTTCCCATCAGTTACTAATAATAGAATCACAAAATGGCCTACAGCCAATTAATGGAGTTACGTATGTTGTATATTGGAGTGTAAGTGGCTTACAAAAAAAGGTAAGATGCGCTGTAATGTATTCCAAGAGGACCAAATCATTTCTAATTAACATATCTTCACGGTACTATGAAATTCAGTTATTATATCTGATTACAATACAATAATAATATATTATTCACAGCTATAATATCTATGATCCTAAACTTTTAAAGGATAAACGAAGGAAGGGTTCACGTCTTAGTTGCTTATCCTTGGAGTCAAAGCCAACCTCAACTGCATGACGTGTATACAAATATAACTAGTCTGGCCATAAAGTTACATAGAAACTTTTCTTTTTTTCAACTCTTTAATTATTTTGAATTTGGAACACGTTCTTCAACTTCTTTCGATTTCCCGCTGTTTTACATATTTATTTCGTGTTTTTTATCAAATTACAATATGAAATGGGGTGTTAAAGAAAATAGACTGCAGTACTTGCCTTGCACAAAGTTGGTATGGAGCCGTCGGTCATATTCAAGACACCTCAAAAGCTTGGTATCGCCCGTATATTCGTATATCGTACTATCGATATACCAACACTTCCAGTGCTGTTAGAACTACAAAGGCTGTTAAAACCAGAATTCGCTAAAACCCCATTTGGAAACAACTTTATAAAAACATACCGTGGACTTTCCAGCAGGACTCTGCACCTGGTCACAAGGCACGAACTACCCAAGTCTGAGCCCCTTAGACTACGTATTATGGTCAGTTTGAGAGGACATGGCAGCTCGAAACGACACCGCCAACATTGTGTCTCTTAAGAAATCTCTGGAGCAAGCAGTTACTAAATTTCCCACGGGTACAGTGCGTAAATCCATAGATTCGTAGCCAGATAGATTGAAAGCCTGTATCAAAGCCAAAGGTGACCATTTCGAATAGAAACATTTTTTTATGTTTTGCCGAGACTTCCATAAATATGTATGTACGTACGTTCGTACATTAAGTTTTATTAAGATTCATAAAAAAATAAATGCATATTGTAACAGAACTTATGGCCGGCCTAGGTATATATTTTTTTATACAACGTCGGGAGACATGCAAACATACGGCCTACCTGATGTAAAACGGCTACCGTAACCAATAAACGCTTGAAACACATTAAGTATCATAGTATCACCTACGCGATGCCACATCTGCTGTTAATACAGCTACTCTTTAGGAGTTTACCGTATATGAGTTCACCCACTCACTCACAAGAACACAACAAGCCTCCAAGCGCCAAAAGTTTTTTCAACCTCCAGGGATCGAAGCCATTGTGGAAATGGTGTAAAATGACAAAAGAAAGAGTAAAAATATTTGCGTGGGCAGTTGTGCAGATTTCACGATTCAAGTTAGAAAAATAATTATGACAAAATCTCTTCTTCATTAATGCCAATACGGCCAAGCTATTCCGACATAAGATGTCCGGGTTTAGCTCCACGGACGGCGAGGAATTCTACGACAGAGACCCCTCTGTAGGATCTCAGAAGGGTGAGAGTTTTACTGCGATTAACCTTAAAATTCTATCTGCGTTACCGTTAACTTTCATGAAAAGTTCAATTGGGCCCTAGCGGTTCATTTCACACCCTTAATGCAATAATTCCTACTTTGTCAACAGAGTAACGACAACGCAGTAGAAACGACCATATTTGTAATAGGTACTCAAATGTATGTTGAAACAGCGTCCTAAATAGTGGTGGGGTTCATTGATGCGATTAACTCAAACATGTGGTGAATGAATAACGATACTAGAATACAGGTTAATTACCACCCGCGGTCAGTCATCCAGAAAAATGTGCGTCCGCATAAACGAGTGGGTACTTCGGTATTCGGTCAGGGCTTCGATCCCTTATCTTTCACTACTTGGGATGTCTTCGGAAGCCTGGCGGCACCCGGGTAATGTGTAATCGCATGAAAGCAGGTGTATGTATATATATCTTCACGCCAGGTCCCTTGCGGGGTAGGCAGACAGAACCGAGCTCCATAAGACGCGGTCCTTACACACTTCACTCGCTTCTTTCACATTCATAAGCAGGTGTGTACTCGTATTAATAAAACTGACTGATTGATGAACTTGATGTTGTCAGTCTAGGACGGACGCTTGAGACATGATTATCTAATGTGTATAAGTAACACGCTTGAAAAGACAAATCTACGCGACACAACACGCACTACGACATGCTGGATATACTTTAGGATCCATTCACTCGGATGAATCAGAAGATGCTCTCGATCCTTCTTCAAATCATGATGCTTTTTTATGCAACGTCGGGAGGCATACAAGCATACGCTCCACTTTTACCGTACCCTATTAATGCTTGTAATATATTAAGTATCACTCGCGTGATGGTTCCTCTGCTGCTTACCTTACACAGCAACTTCTTAGAAGCTTACTGGTGACCTCACTCACACGCAGGAACACAACAACCCTATAGGGAGTTGTTATTTTGTACTTCCCCAGACTAGTTTGATGCGCTCTACGTTTCTTAAAAGATCCAGACCAAGACAAACAACATGTTCATGCAAACAAATGTTTGTCTTGTGTGGGAATCGAACTCACGAGCGTTGGTATCAAAGTCGCATCATTTACGACTGAGATACTGAGGTCGTCGAAATAATGATACTGGTATCTGACTGATTCTCACATCGTCTAGGGAGCCACTGTTTAACTCCGCGAACGGCAATGGACATCACTGTTCAACGCCATACCTAAGTTTTTGTTTATAAAGGAAAATTCTTTACGAACAAACATTGCCATGGTTCGTTAATAACTTTTTAAAATATCTAAATTTTCTATGATATATTTAATGTTTCATCAACTGTTATTATTTCAGATTTTTAGCTTTGTAAGCTTTGGACATTAAGGATGGTATTATTTTTATGAAATACGTACAGATCCAATTTTGACTTTTTTTCTGTTATGCTACATCGTATGCCGTATCTGTTGTTGTAGAGTGCCGTATTGGCATTAATTTGGAATGTGAGAATTTGATTGAAAGAAACGATGAATAAGCTAATAGGTGTGATGCGAACTTAAGATACCTACCTAGACCCTTTGTGTGTGACAGTCTAAGTAGAAGCGTAGCGTCACCGGTGATCTTTCCGATGGTCTTTTATTCTGAGGTGAATCAGAGCAATCCAGCCGGTGTGGGCGAAGGGCAGTGCTCTGCACTCGTTTAGGTTTTGGGATGAGAGATTACGGATGGGTAGACCCAATACCCTACTTTCTACTCAAGAAACAGCTCCCTCCATGGCACAATAACGTTGCGTCAGTGCTCAGATATGGGTTGTTACTTTGGGGAAACTCTGTTAATATTTAACTATCTCTTTGTCTTTGCCTGTTTTCTCTGCCTACCCCGCATGGGACATGGCGTGAAGATATACATACATACATAAATTTAATAAGTATTATAATAGTTAATTGGAAGCTTTTTATTTTCTTTCACTTAAAGTAAAACTACTTTAGTGAATTTGTTTCTTTTAAATATTTGCATGTCACAATCTGACGAAGTATTTGAAACATTATTTGCATCAATCATAAGTATTAAAAAAATATAGTTAAATATTAGTTTTTGAACGTATGTATGTATAAGACTGTTAGTACAACCATGTTACTCGCAAATATATAATTTACCCGAGAGCTTCAAAAGTTTCGAGCCTTTGTGGACAGGAATATTCTGGATTTCTTTGAAGAGAAATTCTTTTATTAAAAATTATGAGTGTGAATTTTAATTGATGCGTCGGGATCAAAAAACTGTTACAAGGTTATTCTGTATGTTGGTCTGCATGGAGATAAGAATGCAAATGACGCAGGAAAGTTAATTTTAAACGTATACATACTTATGTGGAACGAAGGTAAAAATCGAAATTGAAAAATTGAGCATGAAAGAGTTTGTATCAACATCACGCGAGCTTTTTTCGTGTCAGGTGCAGACGATTGTTGAAAAGTTTTGAAAGAAAGTGGTGGATAGCTGGTAAAAGCATATAGGAAGATGCATGCAGAGGCATAGATATTTTCAAATAACACCGGGATAAATGCAAGAATGCGGCCCACGTGATATAAAATGTTTACCGTAGTCTATGAACACCTGCAATAGAGATAGTATCGCTCGCTCGTTGCCATCCATTAAGTACTGGTAACCCCACTCACCCGCAAAAGACAACAACCCTCTAGGGAGTTGTTATTTGACTGCGGTATTCTGGGAGGTAGAGGTTACTTCCCCACTCGAGCCAAGACAAAGACATGTTCATACACACAAACGTGTGTCCTGTGTGGAATACAACGGACGAACTTTGGTGTTAAAGTAGCCATTGCTAATCACTCCACCTCAGGATTAAACGTGACCCTTGACAGAACGCGGAGGCTAAATCCTCCGAAGCAAAAAAGGGGAAAGCGTGGTTAGATTGTGTATCTTTGCACCTGAACTATTATTCAGGTGCAAAGATACATTAAAATATAAAAATAGAAATGTATCATCACTATAACTGGAGAATGACTATCGAATCCTGTTTTCCGGATTTCATTTCTAATTCGGGCTCGCAGCTTCGCTCGCATGCAGCTATTTTTAAATTTAATGTTACCAGTTTCGATTTTGCGTTAGTCCAAACTACCTATGTCCCTTCTTCTTTTTTGAGGATTGAATATTAAGCTACTTTCTTCTCATTATATTACAAAACACAGCTTTACCCATGAAGGAAATAATTTACAGAGAACCAATGAGACCGATTTTGCATAGTAACTCAATTCACCGATATGGGTCGGGGGGTAAAGTAGAACGCGTATCTCTTACTGGCTAGTTCACGGATCAACATCACGGTACTTATCGGCTTATTGATTAAAATATCCTCTTATTGAGTAGGCTCGAATCACTGAGAAATATAGGCGCTAAAACAAAAGATTTTTGTGAGCGCGGGGTGCCTTTATGCGCAGTTAAGTTTTCTATATTCATTCGAACATTTAAACAGTAAGGCATTTAAATGATCTTGTTATAATTATGAAAACATCATTCACTAAGATTATGGTTGATGACGTAGTGTTGGAGCAAGTGAATGAGATTGTATATCTTGGAAGTGCTTTTAGCAGCAATGGAAGGTACACCGCTGATGTGGAGAGACGAGTGAGTGCCGGGAATAGGGTGAATGGAGCGTTGGGTAAACTTCTAGGCAGCCGAAATCTAAGCCAGAAGGCACAGCTCGCTGTACACAACGCGGTGCTAATTCCAAAGCTAACTTATGGAAGTGAGAGCTGGGTATGGCAGAGAGAGCATGAAAGTAGAATAAATGCGGTCGAGATGCGAGCATTGCGCAAAATTTGTGGCATAACGCTTTCTGACCGCGTTCGTAATGAAGACGTGAGAGAAAGAGTTGGTCTAAAAGAGAGTGTCGGTGTTAAGATAAGAAAGGGCATGCTCCGTTGGTTCGGACATGTAGAAAGAATGCGGGACGAAAGAATGACGAAACAGATATACAATGCAAAAGTGGAAGGATGTAGGAGCCGAGGAAGGCCGAGACTAACCTACCATGACCAAATTGGTCGTGTTTTATCAGAAGGTGATGTCAGAAGCCCCAGGAACCGGCGAGCGTGCATGAAAAGAGCTATGAATGTCACAGAAGCGAGTGTAGTATGCAAGGACCGCGTCTTATGGCGCTCGGTTCTCTCTGCCTACCCCGCTATATAAGATATACATACATACATACAACATCATTCACAGAATGCTCTTGGTGTGTATCTAAAAGAAGTAAGTAATGTGAAATACTTCGTTTCCATTTAGGTTCTGTAAGTTCAAAAATTCCGGTCAGTGCAATCAAGCTAATAAAATATTAAATATCTACAGTTTTAGAGTCGAATGCAAACATCGCGTCTCAAATTGGCTTGTCAAGCTAAATTATGACGAAATTGAGAGGTCATTACGGTCCTGATATTTGATTTTGGTTGGCAGTGTTTGCAAATGCCGTCATAGCCAAGCTGCGGATAATTTCGAAGATTCGCACGACAACAAACACGCAACTGACAGAACTTTATTTAATAATACATTACTCATTACATAACAGACACATTATATACATAGATTCTAATTACTTAATACTTATTACTAAGGCATAATTATTTATTTGGTACACCAACAGGTTACCTACATGTATACACTTATAACTAATTAATTCTAGGTCTTATTACTATCATGTAGCCCAATTAAAGGTGAACACATCACTCGCTTAAGATTATATAATAACTAAAATTAATATAATAGACCTAAATATAAATTATAACGTAATCATTTTGTATGAGATTTTGTACTGTTTTGACATTTTGGCATATTAATTTTGTTGACAAAAAGACAATATTTTTTTTCTAAATGCCGGAAAGGAGTCATTGTTAATATCGATGTCACACTTGCTATTTACGATATTATAAGTGCCTAGCATTCTGGGGAGAGGTGCATGCCCACCAAGATTAGTCCTAGACCGCGGTATTATATATGTATTCGTTAGCTTTCTCCGGCAGTTTGGTCTAGGTACGGATAATCTTATGTCATTATGAGCATCCTGACAGTCGACTACACCATGGGTAAGTTTGTGTGAGAACATCAAATCTAAGATCTTCCGACGGTTTTCGAGGGATTGTAGGTTAAATTTCTTAAGACGAACCTTGTATTCATTCCTCTCCAATCCAAATCCAATTCCAATCCTCCAAATCCAGTCCTCTCAAATCCTATTATGTTTAGTTTATATTCGCCTGTAGACAAATAATTACTTATTGGCTATATTTCTTAAACGAGGTAGTCAAAGATACAATCCTTGCAATTTTTTTAACACGACTCGAGAATGGAGGAGCCAGGAACCCATAATACAGTGTCTTAGCTTGGTGTTACTCGCACATATAATATCGGGCCATAATTATTATTTTATAATATTCTACAAACTCTTTTTAGGGTTCCGTATCCAAAGGTAAAACGGACCCTATAACTGAGACTCCGCTGTCCGTCCGTCCGTCTGTCACCAGGCTGTATCTCATGAACCGTGATAGTTAGACAGTTGAAATTTTCACTGACGATGTATTTCTGTGGCCGCTATAACAACAAATACTAAAAAACAGAATAAAATAAATATTTAAGGGGGCTCCCATACAACATTGTGATGACGTGATTTTTTTGCTTTGAGATTAGATAATGGTACGGAACCCTTTATGTGCGAGTCTGACTCGCACTTAGCCGGTTTTTAGGGAATACTTTTTGACGAGTTTGGTGGCGCATTGATGAAACCCGATGTTACGTTACTTTGACACCAACGCTCGAGGGTTCGATTCCTACATAGGACAAACATTTGTGTACATGAACATGACTGTTTGTCTTGGTCTGGGTGTTTTTAAGAGAAGTGGGTGATTCAAAGCCGCCTGTTTGGGGAAGTACCTCCATCTCACAGAAAACCGCAACCAAATAACAACTCCCTAGAGGGTTGATGTGTTCCTTCGTGTGAGGTCACCAGTTCTAAGGAGTTGGTGTGTCAGCAGCAGAGGTGGTATCGTATACGTAATGTACCTACCTACTGCAATCGTTCATAGGCTATGGTAACCGGTTCACACCAGGTGGGCCGTATGCTTGTATGCGTCCCAACGATGTATAAAAAAAATACAACACTTGATCTTCCTCTCTCGAAGTCACGCAACGACTCTACTTTAAAAATTCATACTTAAGCTACATTTCTCCATCTCATTCGCATTTCTTCCATCATCGAGATTCTCTCGTCCATGCGACTGTACTGACAAAATTCATGTTTCTTCAGAATAGAGGTAGAAGCCAGAATACCTACTCATTTTCAAACGGTTATAGTTTATGAATCAATATTTAAGCTATTATTATTATCTACTACTACTACATACGACATATTTGTGTATAATGCGTAAAATTTAGAAAATCAAACTCCCTTAGGGTGAAACAGCTGTAGGCAGCAGCTAATGCCTAATATTTCTAATTATGTTTCTTCTTAAATACAAGTTCGCTACTGTGACCCGTGAAATCAAAGTGCAAAAACCACATGCGTCACTACTCCGATAATAGCTATTAATTAACTTAATTTATCAAAAGTTCACAGCCAATTAGTCTGTCGTAGTAATGTATATCCGCCAAATAGTAGGTACCTATAACATCACTTTCGACTAATCGAAGATGGCAAGTATTATCATGTGACTTTTTTTATTGGAAATAAAACATTGACATATCAATACATTAATGATTTTGGTGGAAGCAGTTAGAAGTGCTAAATGACTTCAAAAAAGTGGAAATCGTTTTAAAAATGTCTGCCTGTATATATCCATTGCCAACGATTTCAGCTTAGCCAAGAATCCCAATTTTCACGATTTTTTTACATTTGCACGCAGCTTTATTTTGTAAATACATATCTACAATGGTTTTTTCTTTGACTTGAATATTAAGGGGTTTGAAATGAAATTCCATATATGCAAAAATAATTATATTTTCACAAAAATATTAGATTATTATTAGAAGGGAAAATTCTGAATAGTATTAGATTAAAATATTAATAAATACGTAATATTTCAGTAAACGAAAAATTGACATATTTTCAGTTTTGAAATTATTAACAAGCAGCGTTTTCTCAGATCACTAATGCAATTACTTCCAGGCAACTGTAATGTAATGAAAATAAAAACCGCTTATACACTTACTTATACTACGTATCATATAAATACAACACACTGCAGTGGTGTCTAACAAGTGGTGCCTGATTGTAAGAAGGGGAGGCACAGACGAACTACTTACTTGCATTAGTAAAGAAGTTTGTGAAGTGGGAGGGTATCTTGAGACGAAAATACATATTTTCAATTGTCGTATAGGTACAGTAAATGGATTAACGGCAATGCGCAGACTAGTCTTGATGGGGTTGAAATGGACCAAGTTTATGTGTCGTCAAGTCGATACTTTAGTCAAAGTACCCGCAATTTCAGTTGATAGCGGCTTTTATTTCTTATTAAATGTCCCTAGTGCTGTAGTCCGCATAATAAAGAATGCCATTGATAGACAACATAACATTCATGCTATCAAAGTCAAAGTCAAAATCTTTTTATTCCGTAAAAATGGCTACATTTGTTTGGAATCGTCACAATTTTTTTCCCTACCGTGCAGTTTATGACTAGGTGAGCACTGATAAAAATACTGCCAAAAAACTCAGGCATCCCTCTTTTGGTGTCCAAACAAATTTACATATTTTATTAATTACATTATAATTGGATCGACTCACTCCCAGGCATTTTTATCATTAATATAGTCAGATACTTTATAATATGCCCTGCTACACAATTTGGCTTTAATAGTAGTTTTAAATTTGTTTATTGACAATTCTCTTATATTGCTGGGAAGTTTGTTATAGAACCGTATACATTGCCCCATAAAAGAATTACTTATTTTGTGGAGACGGCTTGCATGTAACACAAGATTATGCTTATATCTAGTATTTATGCTATGAGTATCACTCTTTTTACAAAATGTGTCTATGTTTTTATGGACATACAAAAGATTTTCATAGATATATTGCGATGCGACTGTTAAAATATTTATTTCTTTGAATTTTTCTCTAAGGCTCTCCCGGGGACCAAGTTTGTAGATAGCTCTTATGACTCTCTTTTGCAATAAAAAGATGGTGTTAATGTCCGCGGAGTTACCCCAAAGAAGAATTCCATATGACATAATACTATGAAAGTAGCTGAAATAAACTATTCTAGCCGTATCAATATCAGTGAGCCGTCTAATAGTTTTCACTGCATAGGCTGCAGAACTTAGTTTTCCTGATAATTTTTCAATTTGTGGGCCCCATTGTAGTCTGGAGTCAATTGTTATACCCAAGAACACAGTTGTCTCCACAGGGGCTAAATTAGTTTCATTAACATGTACATTGGTAGCCACCTGTCTTACATTAGGTGTTGAGAACTTAATTACTTTAGTCTTTTTATCGTTTAAAAGCAGATTATTAACACTAAACCAATGAATAACTTTAGAGAGAGCATCGTTAACTTCGTCATAATTACCTAACTGTCTATTAATTTTGAATGTCAAAGAGGTATCATCCGCAAACAATACAATCTCATGTTTATCCCTTACATAATAAGGTAAGTCATTTATATAAACTAAAAATAAGAATGGACCTAGAATTGACCCCTGTGGGACTCCCATAACTACAGGGGACCCCGAAGATCTTTTACCATTAACATCGACCTTCTGTATCCTATTGCCCAGATAAGAAGAGAGAAGTTCGAGAGCCTTGTTCCTGATACCGTAGTGGTGTAATTTTCTGACAAGAGTGTCATGGTGCACGCAGTCAAACGCTTTAGACAGATCACAGAAAATTCCCAAGGCATCTTGCGAACCCTCCCATGCCGCGAATATACTTTTAATCAAATGAATCCCTGCGTCTATAGTTGAACAACCTCTCGTAAATTCGAACTGTTTCCTATGAAGCAAATTATGTGCATTGAAATGTCTGAGCAACTGGCTAAGCATTAGTTTTTCAAAAATTTTACTGAGAATGGGCAGTATGGAAACAGGTCGAAAATTCGAAGGGTCCGAACTATCACCAGATTTAAATAATGGAATGATTTTACTATGTTTTATCAAGTCAGGAAATACACCAGATGCCACACAACAATTGAAAATTGTAGCTAAATGTGGAGCGATTGAAATAATAATAGAAGAAATGGTTTTGACAGATAGACCCCACAGATCTTTAGTGTTTTTCATATTTATTGATTTAAAAGCGTTCAAAACATCTTTTGGGCTTACAGCTGAAAATTCAAATATTGTGTCGCATTCTACCACGCTCTGTTTGAGAGCGTGGTATCGGTGTCAATACTATCAATAACCGCTTTTATGGATCAACTGAATAAAACGATACTCCCTGGAGGGTTGTTGTGTTTCTGCATGTGAGTGAGTTCACCAGTAAGCTCCTAAGGAGTTGCTGTTTTAGCAGCAGAGGTGGCTTGGCGTGAGTGATATACTTAATATAGTTCATAGGCTACGGTAACCACTTTACATCAGGTGGACCGCTTGAATGCCTCCCGATGTTGTATAAAAAAAACTAACTCTATAAATCACCTTCTTTCTGTTCCTCGTGACAGCTCAGGAGCATGGAGCTCAGGAGCTCATGGTGCATGTCACTCGGATCACATGAGACAGTAGTGCACCGAAGCTAGACGGCGCCTTCACTGAGATGATATATATAAGAAGAAGAATCAGTAGATAACTTGTATGGTTCTCCATTCTCATTGCATAATCAACCTAAAGAAACCCTTAGCAAGTTTACCACTTGCAGGTAGGTGTTCAAATATACGAGCTGTCTGTATCCAGTTAAGGCACAAGTAGATACGGGTGTGGCCACCATGATCCACGCGCACCCACAGTACCCATAGGTCCTTGTCTTCAAGACTAGGAAGACGACGAGAACAAATATCCTCTCCAACGACCATGCACGACGCATAAATAAGTGCTAGAGTTTATACTCAGGATATTGTACGTAACGTGTCGGCCGAGGAGGATATTTGTGCCTCCATGAGGAAAAGAATAGTTGGCCGAGCACCCTCCCACTTTCCTATGTATGGTTCAACATCAGCCTCCTCCTCTGGGTCCTATCACTCTTAAAAAGGGCAATACAAGCGTGAAATTTAGTGCATAACCCTGTTTATCTGAAAGTTATACAATCCGCCAGTACTTGCACATTTCTAGGAAATTCATTGGTTTTCAAATTTATGTCTAACAGATATTGATAATTCTCACTTTGGTGGTAAATCATTACATGTTTGTGTAACAGTATCAATAGACTCGGAACAGGCAAAAACAAACAGATTATGTCGCCAAAAATATTCCATATAGTCTGACGTTGACAATTCAGTGACCGCCGTCTATTGCCATTTGAGTCGAATTTTGCCATATTCATTAGAGCAATAACCGATTAATTTGAAAGATTTCCTTTACGTAGAACCTAACTACTAATAGATTATTTGCACAGCAGGATATTACTTACTAAGATTTATACATTTCATTGAGAGAGTAAATCTTTTCCGCTACAACATGTCTGTACTCGATGGGTCAAGATCAAAACCTATGAAATTTGAAGTCATGTGTATACTACTGTTACTCCTTAACAATATTCTGTATATGTAAATGTGCAATAAAGAATTCATTTAGTAGATAGAGTAAATGGCATTCACAGATGTTATTGGTAACGCAGAATCAGTGTTGAATTGCCAATTGAGGGCATTTATTTATTATAAGAATGATAGCACTGGAGGCAATTGTTATACAGGCCGTGCCGTGTATTTTTCTTATACGGATTTAAAACGTAAGTAATTCGGGTTTACTCACGTTTTAAATGTCGTTGCGTTGGCGAGTGCGTTCAAACTCAGTACAATTCTACTCCATCAAGATACAATTCTGGACATTCCCCACTAAGAAAACTGTGATCGACCCTTTACCATAACCATATTAAAATAAACCAAACCATAATTTTTATTTCGATCTGGCGTCCAAACCTTGGTTGGCTTAATAATGAAAAATGACTGTGCTGAGACATGTTTTCTTAGTTTTGCCTTTGTCCCAATTATCTCCCTATGAACAGAAACAATAACAGGAACTTCAAGTAGCTAAAAAATCATATGGGTGACAGCATAAAATTTGGGAAGTCAATGACGCGCTGGCTCTATGTAAAAGCAACAATGTACCGAAGATATCCCAGCCATTAACTTGGGTGATATTGGGATAGCCGTTGAATTGCTGTAGCATGAGATGATCACAATAAAATGACGCAAAACGATTCTGATTTTGAAAGAACTGCAACATCTGTTTACTCCCATCAGGTAAATATATATGTATGTACTCTTATATATAGCATTTGTTACGTGCCTTTTCCCCCTCAAATTATTGATAAGGTAATTTAAAAGACTAACAGTATATATAAAAGTATTTATTAATTTCATTTCAATAAATAAAGATATATTAACATTAACACCTTAACTGGTGGTTATAATTGAGACATGTTAATTTACAGTATAATTGTATATATATATATATATAAATTAATGAGCTCTTTTATACGTCCGGTTGTCACCGTACACACGACAATACAACTATTTAGGGATATAAAGTTATAGTATACAACACTTTTGCTAGTGGAGTCCCAAACACGTTCGACGAGGTCGGTGGCTCAATCGCGAATGATGCGACTTTGACACTAACGCTCGTTGGTTCGATTCCCACACAAGACAAACATTTGTGTGCATGATCATGTCTGTTTGTCTTGGTCTGGATGTTTTAAGAGAGGTAGGGCGCATCAAAGCAGCCCGTCTGGGGAAGTACCTCCAACTCACAAAAACCGTAGCCAAATAACAACTACTTAGAGAGTTGTTGTGTTCCTGCGTGTGAGTGAGGTCACCAGTAAGCTCCTAAAGAGTTGCTGTGTAAGCAGCAGAGGAGGCATCGCGCGAGTTATAATATTTTACTAGCGGTAATAGGTTACGGTAACTGCTTTACGTCAGTTGGGCATACAGCCCAACTGACGTAAAGCAGCTTGTATGCCTCCCGACGTCGTATAAAAAAACCCATTTAGCCTAGATGGTTGCGGAATAGTATCGTACAGAACATTTATACCTAAACCTAGAATCTTTTAAGAAATGTACCAGATGATGATTTACCGTACGAAAATTTTAAAGAACATTTTAATATACCTCATCGAAAACATTATTTTTTAAGCAAGCACCTACCACCCACATATTTTTCTATTATATCGAAAAGAAACTGTCTCTGTATAAAAAGCTTTATTTGTAACAGTTTCAAAAGTTTGCATAAAAATGTAAACAATGTGTGTTTGCCTTAAGTATTTTATTCAGTTTGAAATTGTTTTCATAGTAAATATTTTTTTATGATGAGGGGTATCTTAGTCTCTTAAATTTTCGTGACGCTAAAAATTTATTAATCGATATATTTATTTAAAAAATAACTACATATCCCAAATAAATATGTCTTGCAGCATAGCTAAAGCCTCTTGTTGAGTATTTCCAGATGCAGTCAAATCCACCGTCACGTGTTTGGCAGCTTGTAGTATTTTCATACATGACGCGTTTTCAGGCAATAACTTGTGACATAATTGTGTGTAAAGCGACTTGGCGCAATCATAATGAAATACTAGAGGATCCAGAATTTCAGTGAGGTCCGTTTGGTTTAGCAGACAGCACATGTGGGCGAGCGTTACACTTAACTGAAAGAAAAAAGTTCTAAATTGGGTCAAAATTATTTCCAACCCTTTTGAATACAAATAAAAAACAAGAGAGGGGTCGTCCCTTTCTTCTTATTTATTTGCTTTAGGAAAATTTACCAGAAACCAATTAGTACCTAATTTTTATACTAATTATGAAGCTATCAGTATATCCGTTATTATAAACATGGTTGAAATCCTGACTACTGGAATTCATTGTGATATGATTATCACGTACAAGTGATAATTTAATAACGACTATTTTCAAAGAATCAGAATTTGAAAATCCTAAAATGAGTGTTTGTTAACTGTCTCAATAAAGAAATACGACATCAGTGTTATACTGTTTAATCTACTACAAATAAGAGTAAGGAGTCGTAAACTCTACAACTTCAGCCCTAGGAGATACCCGTAAACCACGTAGTATTAACACCGTACTACGAGATATAAATCTTCTTTTGTTTTTATAATTGTTTTATGTTAGATTTGGCCCAATACTGGAAAAGGTACATACTCAGGCTGCTTTTTTAAAATGATATTTATGTAAAACTGTAACCTTAGTAGTAGTAGTAGTATATCTTCACGACAGGTCCCTTTGCGGGGTAGGCAGAGAGAATCGAGCGCCATAAGACACGGTCCTTACACACTTCACTCGCTTCTTTTACATTCATAGCTCTTTTCATGCACGCTCGTCGGTTCCTAAGGCTCCTGACATCACCTTCTGATAAAACACGACCAATTTGGTTATGGTAACTGTAACCTTAATGATTTTTTATTTTTGAATTAATAAATAATAGGTTTTAAAAACTAACCTGTTCGATAAGATTATCTTTATGCTTATACTCAGTGAAATCATCTACATTTGCTGCATTTTCCATGGCGGCCATCACCCCTCGCCAAACACCCGCAAACTGTTCGCCATATTGCGCCCGCGTACTGGGCGCACGTAATGCTACAGCTGCGTTGATGCGCACTTTTAGGTTTTTGCAGTCTTGGCTCAGCAAACAGAGGTTTGGGAATACTTGCCTCTGAACAAATTAAAAAAGTAGTATTAACAATATGACACAAGGAAAGAACAGCCTTCCAGGTTTTTTATAAGATCTTCCTCAGTAAGCCGCTAGTCGCTGCTAAGCTCCTTTTTGCCAGAACATTTTTTGTTGATTGCCAGCGTGACTAATGTGGTTAATGAGATTGGCCTAACTGGTGTTTTTTCTTCGGGTAAGTTAAGTTAGGTAAGTTTTTAACTATCTTTAGAATCTTTAGAGTTCTGACGATAGTTGAAAACTTATAACCCGAAGAAAAAACAGACAAAAACTAGATGAAGTAAAATTTTAAATATTGATAAGTTTCAATTTGAGACGTGAAAGCTTTCATATGTATGATTCAGAGGAAGCGGTTGGGAAAATTTTAACTCAACTTTTGTTTGATAAAAGTTAAGTAACATTTATTATGGATCGATGTTCACCAGACCTAGTATCACAGATCCAAAATAGCATGAGTATAAACCACAAACCGTAAACCCCGTAGTACTAACAGCGTACTACCAGACATAAATCTTCTTTTTAATTATTGTTGTTTATGGGCGTTCGTTGCTAATTAAGCGAACGAAGTATATAAAATAAAGTCTCGTTTACATGAGATTACTTTAATTGATACGGCAAATTTTTCCCTTCTAAGCTAATAAAACAAATGATACGAATCTTTCATCTAAAATGTGTTCATATCAAACTATGTGTATGAAGTCGGCCACTGTAAGACAAACTGCAAAACACATTTATATTTTTAATTGGAGTTGTAGTCTAAAGGTTGCACCATGTTCTCGCGGATGTCTCATGTTGTTTTGTCCATGATTGAGTAACGACATGTCCAGTTCAGAGAACTATTGACTGGACACCTTTAAAGTGTTCTAGGACATTAATTCATTTGATAAACCATAAAGATTAATGCACGCGTCAACCACATTATAATATATTACAGTAATAATATCTAAATATATTTACCTGCCATCCGTTGAAACAAGTGAACAAATGTTCATTCTTCATAGCGTTTCCAATTGCATAACAAGCGTTCCATCGTACCTTCATATTTGTGACTTTGCATGCGCAATCCAATAGCTTCCCTATTGCTGCCTCACATAAAGACTTGATTTGAGAGTTACGTGACAAATGCTCACTGTTTATGAGACGTAGAAAATTTCCGAGGCCTCGAGTTGCACTCATTTTAACCTGAAATTTTATAGATATGTAATACATTATATTGAATTCCCGGTTGACACGAATAAGTTAAAGCTGTCTGTTTGAATCATCGATCACTAATACAAACTAGATACACAATGAGCGAACGCTATACCCAAAAAACGTCCTCATCAAAAGAGGAACGAAATCGGAATTGGGTTTTTTAAACAGACAGTAAACGTACCACGGTATTCCTTTAAAAACTGCCGAAATTATATGCCTAGGATGTTAAAAATTGAGTTTCATATTTTCAGTAAGTAATTAATACCAGTTTAATATAATACCGATTAATTGGACATAAGTTTAGTTTTAATAGCTGTTTTTAACCCCCGACGCAAAAGAGGGGTGTTATAAGTTTGACGTGTGTATCTGTGTATATCATTATTAATAATAATAATTCATGATAATAAAAATTAATAACTATGATTTTTTAACCCCATTGGAGTGTGTTTATCCTAGCAATATATAAAGTATAAAAAGCATAAAAAAAAAGCATACATATTATTTTGTTACTTTTTATAGGTTATTTTTGCGTCGGGGGTTTATTAATTTTTTTTTTTTATTAAATTCATATATAAAGCGGGAAATTTACACGATTCAATTCAAAGAACGCTTAACGAATGTATTAGTCATAATACTGCATTCGAACCTGATTTGGTCGGATTACACAATGCCTCTGTTCTAATTTTAAAGGAGTACCTGTTGATATTTTTTATTTTTTATGTTTAATGTAATTTATATTATACGTTCATTTATTTATATAATTATGTTTATACAGTATTACAATAATTAATTAATTAATGCTAATGAAGTGAGTGGAGTGTGTAAGGATGTGTTATGGCACTCGGTTGTCTCTGACTACCCAGCAAGAGACCCGGCCTGAAGACATATATGCATACAATAATGTAAGAAATTATACTGATGCGCAGTTTTTCTCGAGAAGTAGAAGTTTTTTTCGTAAGGTGTGCAAAATGGATTTCTGTGATAGCACCTCAAAGATACGAAAAGATCTTTAGACCAACGCAAGTAAGCAGCATCTGTTCAAATCATTTTTCAGAAAGTGATAAGTACCCGTATACTACTGCGAAGGGCATCAAAAGACTGTCATGTCGCTACTATGCAACTTTGAGGAGTACTCTCGTGATTTTCTTTTGAAAAAAAGGCGTGTATTAGCAAGGGTCTTTTGGCATTTCTCCTTTGCCAATAGTAATTTTAGAAATGCTGGTAGATTAAAAAAGAAAAATCAAAACTATGAAAAATTAAAAACTATAATAATAATGTAAGACGTGTCTAAGTCAGGGCCTAATGGCAAATAAATATTTTTTATCTTTATCCTCATTATGTCTCAAACGATGTGAAAATTGAAAACTTTTAAATATCAAATATTATTTAATATTTAAAAGTTTTTAAACACACATTTGACATGTAGTTCGTAAACTATGATTTTTTCCGACTGTAGCACTACTTAGAGCGTAAAAGGTCCCTTAATTAGAGCGACCCTGCTCTCATCCCTGTACTGTTTATTGTTTATACGCCAGTATAACAAACATTCAATATAGTATGGTATAGTAAGCACGACCTTAAAACTTAAGAGAACAAGTATATCGCGCTGTAGTGAGTGTATCCTTACTACATATATAAGTTCACGGTGTCAGCAATCCGATAAGATGATACCCCGACCTAATAAGGTAATAATACTACTACGTACAATATGTTATAAACAATGGCCATAATACGTCTGCATCCTGACACGTTAACGAGGTCAGATACTTTCGAAAAAATAAGGAAAAACAATAGAGGATAACTTTTTCAGGAGACTGGAAACAAAACGTTTTAAAGAACTTACACAGTGATATTTCCCTATAGATTTTATATAAACTAAATATATATATCCACTGTTGATCAATCTTTAAAGGTACAAATACAAACCTGCGGAGAATAATAGGATCAGTGACGCACATATAGTGAACCATGACAATGTTGAACCCGGACTTGTATATTGGTGTATTGAATAATTAACCAGATTAATCTAGACCTTTCTTGCTATGAACTTTGAACTTTATCGCGCTTGTCTTAATCACATGTTATTGTAAACATACGGCATACTTTTCATAATTAGCCTATAGTTGTCGATTAATTAAGCAAAATCTTTAATTGCGTCATATTGTCGCACCTGTGGAATCCGATTACCTCGACGCCAAATAATACCCATACAATCATCGGGGATGAAAAGGCCAGCGTAGAGCTTTAACTACCACGGATATACAATATAACACTTGAAATTGCATACAACGGTAATCACGCACAGTGAAAATCATTACATCTGCGGATCCATAATCTATTTCAGAAGGCGAATATGCTCATATTACAGTAGCCGAAGCAGAAGCGGTAGTATGAAAGCCAAAGCATATAATGTATGTATTGTATGAATTTACCTGCATCTATTAAAAGCATGACATTTGACACTACTGTGCGATAAAGGCCACACGAATTATTATTCCATTACCTTATCGTTATCGATGGCGCATTGCACGCTGACCTCAAGTAGCCGACGCAGTAGGTCATCATCTATGTCGTCGATTTCTGGTTCTTCCCTAAAACAGTAGAAACCCCAATGTTTGATCATTATATCCGAGTGATTTAGACGAGCTAGATGGTGGAGCGGTTAGCAATGCTACTTTAACAACAAGCCTTGTGATTCCGACACAGGGTAAACATTTGCGTGCATGAACATGCCTGTTTGTCATAACCTGGGTGTTTTTGAAGAGACGTAGGCATCAAATCAGTCCAACTGGGGTAGACTGGAAAATCGCAACCAAGTCCTTGGAATTCAACTCCTTGGAGGGTTGTTTCATTCTGCGAGTGAGTGAGGTTACGAGTAAGCTCCTAAGGAGTTCCTGTTTTAACTTAAAAAAAATTTACCACCACTATACATCAGGTGACTGTAACCTTGTATGTTTCTCGACGTTGTAGAAAAAATGCATAACATGCTAATCCGTCAGATATGAGGAAGTTTTTTTTAAATTCACATTTTACAATCAGTTATTAAAATTGTTTCAATAAATTTTATAAAAATTAGAAAAATTTGTAAGTATTTAATAAAAATTAAGACAGAAAATATTAGGTTTTTCGAAAATACACAAAATGAGGCTTTACGAATATGTGGAAACTCTGTTTTAATTTCCATTTGTCATTTTTTTATTCTGTAATTATTCAACTTTCATACGGTATTGTTTCTTTCTATCCTATGTGAAAACGTCTATTGTTGGCCATGAGACAGGTGTAAAGGACTATGGTTTCAATGTCTAGGAGCCATAGCACGTCACAAAATTGGCTTATTATTTTTGAGGACTCATACTCACATATTCAAAACGAGGGCGTCGCTGAGGTTTCCTAGGGCCCAGGCGGCCTTAGTCCGCACTACAAGTGCTGGTTCTGCCAGTGCCCTCAAAATGTTTTCACCACAGTCACACACGAAGCATATGTCCTGCAATATGTGAGAATGTCAGACAAAAGTTCACAGCCCCACTCACTGAAGTAATGAAGGAATATGCAGTGTTAATATTAATGTCAAACATATTACTATTTATGAGTCCATAAGTTCAGTTACATAAAAAATCATTAAAGAAACTTTGAATAACAGTAAAAATATGTAGTAACATTTAGGCTTTTTTATTATTTTATATATATTTTATTTCATATATGGCTAACTCACTCGGACATACTAAATCTATCTATATATATATATATATATATGTATATAATCTATATTCAGGCCCCATTTTACAATAAGTTTTTCATGGTTTAAATTATTCTTATTTGCCACACGCAGACTCGGAACAAAACGTTATATAGATATGTGTGCAGATGCAGGAATTGAACTCATACCGAGGCGCAGTATGTTTTTAATTGCTTTTTTGCGTGCGCGGGGATATGCATCCAACGCGTAGACTCCTAGGGTTATACAAATTATACTTACTAGGGAATTAAACCATTTAGATATGAATAGGCGTGATTATCAATGCGTCTTCGTCGTATTTACATATCGTCACAAAAAAATCAACAGTTCACAATAGGGAATATGCATGAAAATTTCTTAGGATAGATTTTAAAAGAGGAGATACAGACAGGAAGATATCTCAATTTTTTCTACGATAATTAGTTTGCGAGATAATGCCGTTTGAAAGTGGCATTTCATCACGTGACCTAAAACGCTTCATACTAAAAGGCCGCGGCAGATGACGTCACAAGCTGTGAGTCTGTGAAGAAATAAATGGACATCTAAATATCAGCTGTATTTCCGCAATTCAAGCATTGATGCTGGCATAGTAAGACATGTTCAAAATATGACAAATATTCAAATTGTTTTTTTTTATTATACTGTGTTATAAAACTGTTTTATTTTTTTACGATTTTTATCACCTAAACTAAAAAAAAACTAAACAACAAAAAAATATTTTTGTTTTACTTTTTATATGATAATTGTGTGATTGAAGTTTATGTGGGTCACCCTCGAGGTATGCCCTATACAATAAAAAAAGAATCGAAGATATCGGGTAAAATACATACAAAAAAATATCAGTCAAATGGAGAACCTCTTCCTTATTTTAGAAGTTTGTTAATAATTAATCAGTCTTACCTCTCTGAGGGTTCTGTACATGACAACCATAGCAAGAGCACGCACTGCCGCCGCTCGCACCGCGGCTTCCTCGTCGCTACACGAGCCCACTAACAACGCACAACACAGCATCTGCTTACGATTCTGAAAGTTAACCATAAAAATACGTTATTCCAGATTAAAAATATATATATTTTTACTGCTTATTAAATTTCCTCTGTGACAACCGTCTTTTGAAGAATAACGCTAGTTAGCATTAAGCTGTACGACGCAGCTGCCCTACTGGGATAAACCTCCACCTACTCCCTGAAGGGCTGTTATATTCCTGCGAGTGAGTGAACTTACCAGTAAGCTAAGGAGTGGCTGTATTTGCAGCTGTGGCGAGCGATACTTCTAGTATTGCAAACGTTCATAGGTACCCGTTTTACATCAGAGGGGCCGTATGGTTCTCGCCATTGTCGTCTTCTTTTTAGTGTTATCACGTTTCCTAATCCATTAGAATTGGCGGGGTCCGCTACCTGAGCTTAAAGATTTAGCAAAGAAACTGATATTTACATGGAGCGACTGCCTTTAGACCTTCACAACCCAATGGGAAAACCAAACCTTTTCATGTAAGATCATATTTCTCCTTCTCCTATACTTATTCTTCTTGGCGGTAGCATAAAATAAAAATGGTTTTTCCGAACATTTTTGAGCAAATGACCATTAATGTTGAATCCAGCACTTACCGGCAGTTCTTTGAAAGATCTCTCGCCAATATTAGCAATACAGTCGCAAACTACTGCTTTAGCTGGTGCGTTCTCATGACATTGCAGCACGGTAGACAATGGCATAAGAAGTTTCTCCCACACGGAAACACACTGGTTCAATGGCGGGGATTGTTCAGATGTTTCTGTAATAACGCAAAGATTTATAGTAAAGCATGTTCATTCTGAAGAACTGAGGATAAAGGAACATACTTATACACCACAGAATCTTGATTGCCGTGATGGGGAACACGAAGATATCCGGGAGCCGTAATAAAAATAGAACACCACAAGTTGTGAAGAAGTAAAAAATTTTGAAACTAGTAAATAAATTTAATGTTGATTCTTCGTTTTTAGCTACTTTTATTCAAGTACTAAACATACATCCAGGGGATTTCAAATCTGAGAGGCATATTCAGGTTATTACGAACAAAGGCACAATAAAGGATATTAGTAAGACTTTTGACCATTCCTAGATACAAGTTGAACAAATCCAAACGCCCGAAAAGGTTTCATTAAGATAGTGTCTACACGGAAGTGAAACAAAAGTTTAGAATCATAGTAAACACTCAGATTATATAGTGCTTCTTTAAAGCTTTTCATGTTGCAGTAAACAGTACTATAATACGATTTTCGTCAATTACGTACAAGTACCACAACTACCAAAGGTATATAAAGATCACAAATAGCAAGGTTCCAAACATGGACCCATGAGGAACGCCACTAGCGGAAGTAATCCAACTATATATGTAATTATTTATACCTACAGGTTCTTTTCAGCAAGTCATCACTGATACCGATATTCCATAGTTTTTGGAGCAGCAGTTTATGTTGAAGTCGGTCGAGTACTTTGCTATAGTCAGTATAAACGAAATCAACCTGATAGCCATTACACATGGCCTCAGTGTGATATGAATTCAGAAGCACCAGATTTGAAACTCTGGATCGTCCAATTAAAAGACCATTTCAAACAGCGAATGGTCAAGAGCAGAATAAATATGATCTCGAACATGTTCTTCGAAAATTTTTGCGTCAATACACAATTTAAACGTTGGTCAATAATTTACGATATGAGACCTTACACCTTTCTCATGCACTGGTGTAATGCGCATCTCCATATATGAGGTCAACTTCGCCTTTCACATTTAATTAAAAATATTGTTGCTGATCACCAGCACCTGTATTTATAACAGTCAATTTTTAATATGAATTGTTTATTTTTATATTTAATATGAGTTATTTTATTAGAATCGAATTTGATTTGGTCTTAACATATGACCAAAAATATTATCGATTTTTAGATATAGAAATCCGTCTTACGGAGATAGTTTCAATAGCAGGTTTATTCTAATCGTTAGATTAATCAATCAAGCATCAATCATACATTTTAAATTTCCGCAAGTACCTTGATTTTTGGCGTTGACCCTGCCTAAGTCAAGCGTTCGATTAGATTGACACGTTCAAAGTCACCATCGCGGTGTCAACTTCGCCAGTAGATACTTACCAAGTTTCTGAATAGCGTCTCCCAGGATGCTAGTAGTCCTGGCTGCCTGCAGCACCACGTCCTGATGCTCGTGCTGCAACATCTCACAGAGAACATCCGCCATCACGGTAAGATGGGGCTGGAGAAGCTCAGATATATAGTGAAATGCAATCGCCGACAGAACTTGAAGAGATTCTAGTATTACTGGAATAGCTGATGGTTTACATTTCTGGAACAAATAGGCACCATCATGTTAGTTACATATCATTGTACTACAGCAAAATAACAGTCTACTGCCTATAATTCCAAGGGAATTATAGCAAATTTATGGAAAATTTTCAGTTTTAGAATGGTAGACTAAAGAACTTGATTGAAGAATCTTTAGACCTCCTCTTAGAGTTATATAGGTAGCCTGTTTAGGGTCTGCATTCATCATCATCCGAGCATTAATCCCGGTCGCGTCCAAACTTTCGCTTTGGCGGTCAGGCTCCACTACCTAAGCCTAAGTATTTAGCGAAGACTGATTTTGGCATGGAGCATCTGACGTCACACCCACATGCCTAGACATATATATTTTTGGACATGCAGGTTTCTTCATGATGTTTTCACCGATTATCCGAAAAAATATTTTTTTGATACATACCCCACGCCAGGTTTTAAACGTGACCAGTTAATAGGCCAGTATCCACTATAGTCCAACTGTTAATTCGATTCAGTAAATTGACAGCATGTAACACAATACGTATATGATTTGGGAGAAACAGAATATATTTTAAGACTGACTGTAAAATTTAAGTTATTTAATTAAGTTTGTTATCTACTATATTAAATTAACTACATTAATACCGTAAAACGAGGTGAATAGCAACAATTTCCAACACCAGCTATTAAACTAGATCTTGTAATTGTTTATTTTTATAAATTAATGATTTTGAATTGGGTCCGGTACCTTATAGAAGTGCACTGTTGCACTGAATTTGAGGTTCAGGTTTTTCATAAAATTAATAAAATATACATTATTTCTATTCACCCAGCGATTGGGGTCAATAAAAATGTCGGATGGGGGATTTTGACTGCCAGGGCTGTCAAAATTAAATTATAGTTTTATTGACCAACGTCAAAAAAAGATAACGTTTGAAATGTCACACGCTATTTACAATATTTATAACATACATACATACACACGTGTTTTTACCAGAAAAGGGTAGACAGCAAGAAAGTTGCCAACAGGGAGTTTTCAATGTATATTTTGACATTTGTCATTTTGACGAGCTCGGTGGCTTAGTCGTGAATTACGCAATTTGACATCAACGTTCGATTCCCACACAAGGCAAACATTTGTGTGCATGAACATGTCTGTTTGTCTTGGTCTGGATGTTTTAAGAGAGGTAAGGCGCATCAAAGCAGCCCGTCTGGGGAAGTACCTCCACCTAGTATTGTCTTAGGTTTTCGCGATTGTTACACATTGAAATTAAACAATTTTTAAGTCTTCCTACGACCACGGACGCTGCAAAGCGTTCGAAACGTCAGGTTCAACAAAATACTCGTAAATAAAACACGCGATACTTCCGTTAAAAATTGTTTAATTTCAATACCTCCACCTCACAGAAAACCGAAGCCAAATAACAACTCCCTAGAGAGATTTTGTGTTCCTGCGTGTGAGTGAGGTCTCCAGTAAGCTTCCAAGGAGTTTCTGTGTAAGTAGCAGAGGAGGCATCGCGCGAGTGATATCGCAAGCATTAATAGGCTACGGTACCCGCTTTACATCAGGTGTATGGTTTTTTTTTTCTTATTTTTCTATACTTACCATATTTCATAAGACATTGAACAGACAGCGTCTGTCTGATGGTAAGTAATTGCCGTAGCCTATGAACACTTGCAACAAAAACCTCTTCACGCTCTTTTTAGAGAACCTCATGTGGTGTACACCCTAGGGAAAACGTCGATAGCGCGTTCATTCCACAATGCGATGTCAAGTCCAGTCGGCGGCGAGCGTTGCGATTATAAAACGACGCAGTTGCCAGAATATCGAACAACTCCTCGGAACACAACACATTTTACAATTGGTAGACCACACTAAGGGAAGCAAAATGGTTCCTTAATTTGGAAGAGCTATCGTATATGAGCTTAGGATCATCGGCCATTCTCACAGCTCGTCTTTGCACCGAAACACAAGCTTCTAGCTAGTATGTTGTTACGATCTATATATGTAGATCGTATGGTAGGTTTCTCTTTCTGTACATGGGTAAACATAAAAACATAAAAAAACATTTATTATTTCTCGTAAAAAGGTATAAATACAGTGTCCGGAAACTTCATTTAAGCAAAAACTTCATTTTCGCTGCATACAATGAGAAAGACTAAAGTGCTAAGTGCTAAAGTTCTAATTCTAATATATAATTAGATAAAGACTTAACATCACTTGGTAAAGTTTATAAATAGTTTATATGTGTGTGTATGTGTATTATTAATATATGTGTTAAGTGCTTATTTTATGTTGATATGCGTCAACCCTCCGACTTTGTCTTGAGATCAGAAACTGCTTCATACCTAGTACTTTCCACTGACTTATTTAAAAGCAAACGTAGGTTTCTTATCCTATTGTTTGTATGATGGACTCTATTTCATCATAATTTTTCGGTTGCAGCCATTGGATCAGATTCTTTTTACATTTAAAGTACTTTTGCGGTACACAATATAATTATGTTGTATTAAAAAAACTATATTTACTTATTTAAATACAACGTACATTGTATATTGTTACGTGTCCCACGTTATTAAATAGGATATAATTTTCTAACTCAACAAAGTGATTGATAACATTACAGACAGTTTTATTATAAGAGTAGACGGGGATTCTAACGATTCAGATGAATAAAAATATTAATTGGATAGGTTGAATAATTTCGAATAAATCTCACCATAGAAAATTTAACATTATTAAATTATGAACTCATCTAGTCCCCATTAATACCTTTTTTTCGCTCAGAAGTGGTAACACAACAAATGTCGTTTTAGTGAATCGAATTAAAATGCGGACTATAGTGATAACTCAGTTACTAGGTTATTACTGCTCTACAGTCTATATACATGTAGTAATTTATTGAAAGGGTCATTCCTTGGGTAAATATATTCTTTGTTTAGGGTGTAAACTATGTGTATGGCCCATCATTATCTTAAGACCAAAACTAACTTCAGCACCTGCCGATAAGGAATGCGCTGAGATCGAGTAGGGCTGTAAGAATTAAAGTTATTCTTATTAGGAGCAGATCGACTAGGCTAGGGAAAGGGAAGAACGGTACGGAAAATCACAGCCTTACAATCATTTCAGGTTGTAGTTGTATTCCTGTGAATGAGCAAGATGAAGAAAACGCTGATGAAGTTGCTACGTAGGTAACTGAAGTCGCACCATGCAAGCGATACTCCATATGCCGCAAGAACCCACATGCAACGTTAAGAGCTTTAAATAAGCGAAACCGTATCCTTGTTTGCTACCCAATGTAGTATAAAAAAGAAATATAGGGGTTAGTAATTTACCAGACATGAATATAAAATAAAAAATAACATACCACAATATCGTTCCCTCGGAACATCCAGCCCATATTTTTAAAGCAAATATCTAAAATCCAACTATTAAAATAATGGAGATTCTCTACATCACATTCACCGTCACATTTTGAATTTGACTGACCAGGTACAGCAATCATTTCGTCATCTGAATACCCTTCCTCGAAATCATCGCATTCTATACTAACATTTTTATTATTTACTGTATTTGATATCTTTAAAGGGTCCACATCTTTTTCAATTGCTTTGAGAATTTCATCAAATTTCGGATCGACGGACAAGACACATCCCATTGTTATTAGAGCGCCTACTTGTAAAGTTACATCTGAAAATTACACAAATTATCACTTAATATGATTTCGAATTATGAAATGACTCAATTGGAAATAAACTTATCAGGTAATAAGGTGCCTTTCAAGTCCCGCCTAGGTGGTGGAGGAGAGATTTCCCATTTAAATATTCAGAAAATAATCTGGCAACTGTACCAAGAAAAATAAAAAGAAACATTTAAACGTGCAGGCTGAGAAGAAGTAATCCTTCATATCTATTAATTTTTTTAGACGGAAACCCCTAAAAGAAGTTTTTCATATTGAGGAATAGCAGAAGATAGTAGGTAAGGGTCAAATACGGAAGAATAGAGACCCTTATACCACTAAGGTGATGAACAAGTACACGGGCTGTCTGATAGAAGGCAACTCAAACTATGGATGCTTGCAAACACCAGAGACACATGTGCGATAGCAAACGCAGTACAAATTCTTTGTGCCGTTTTATGAAGAAACTCTATGTCTGTATCCTTGTTGCTTGTGAAAACCTTGCTGGAGTTCTTTAGAACTGCACAGTACCCGAGCATCACGTGTGGAAAATATATGAAAAGAAAAGTAACAAAGATGCAATCTAGATCCTCGCGTATATGTATGAGAGGAATTCTTAAACGAAAGCGAGATTCATTGGGTTAATGAGCTAATACACTCTAAATCAAAACGTCCACAAAGTAACGAAAAAGTGTCTTACCTCTATGAATTAAAAATTTCCTGGTAGATCTTATCACCTCACTAATAAGACCCTCCTTCATTTTATGGTAAGGAGTAGCTTGCACCAGAGCTGCGCAACATTTCATTGCCACTATATTAACCGCGTGACTCCGTTCACTATCCAATATACTGACAATGACTTTATGCATACATGTTATCATATATCCAAGAGAAACGGAGAAAGGAATGAATGAAGTATTTTCTCTTTTGCTGAAAAATGATAACAATACAGTACAGATAACCAGATCCTGGCGGGCGCATGTACCACTAAATTCGTGTTTTCGAATTTATGTACACAAATATATATATATATATATATATATTTATCACTTGCTCGACGTTGAAGGAAACATCGTAAGGAAACCCACACGTCCAAGAAATTATATTTCGAAAGACGTGTGACCTAACCTAAGATAGATCTGGTTTTCCCTGTGGGTCGTGGAGGTCTGACAGCAGTCGCTCCATGTAAAAATCAGCGTCTTCGCCAAATCCTTAGGCTTAGTCAAAAGTCAAAGTCAAAATATTTTTATTCCGTAAAAATGGCTACATTTGTTTGGAATCGTCACAATTTTTTTCCCTACCGTGCAGTTCATGACTAGGTGAGCACTGATAAAAATACTGCCAAAAAACTCAGGCATCCCTCTTTTGGTATCCAAACAAATTTACATAATTTATTAATTACATTATAATTGGATCGACTCACTCCCAGGCATTTTTATCATTAATATAGTCAGATACTTTATAATATGCCCTGCTACACAATTTGGCTTTAATGGTTTTTACAAAATGAGTCTTAGGTAGCGGACCCCGCCAATCCTAATGGATTATGAAACAGGATAACGCGGAGAAGAAGAATACAGTACAGATAACGACATATTTGCTTATATTATATTAAGGCGAATGATACAATAAAAATAAAAGTGAGAACATTATTAATTGCACCGCTACTCTCGTCAGTATAATCGAATACACTAGTCAAGCAACGTCGACCGCAACTTATCTGTAAATGGGTTTAGTGATCTTGACTTCCTCCTATGAGGTGTGTTGCTGTTGCAGATATTATGACAGTCGTTAATCTTAGTCAAATACCTTCCTTTGGCATGAAACCACTGGTATCTACCAATCCGTATTTGAAGTGCGTGGTATAGTATGCTCTAAAGCTTTTTGGTTGATGTATTCTTCCAGGGTCCAAGTTTGTATTTTATTAAGATCTTATATACATCAAATTAGCTGACTACTGTATTACTTACAGGTGCAACAAAAGTATGAATATGAAGAGAGGTCGGTATCCCAGCAGTACGATGAGCATGAGTTGGTGTGATGGTATAATAAAAGCAACCAATAGACCTGGTTGAAATTTAGATTCTATTTTTGGCACATATCAACATTGGTCTGATGATTGGTCTGAGATGTAAAAGCCTATTAAGCACTAACCTTGACTCAGCCTGCGATAGATACATCCTAGAACCTGATAATAGGCCCAGAATGACACTCAAAACACTAGATCTACTATTCGCAATGGGATCTGTGACAGCACAGTAAGCGAGGGTCTTCTTTGCTGGATCTTGGGCAGACCAGTTAGCAGCATCGGGCGAGTCTGGCAGCAGCGCCCACCAGTAACCAAATATATCCTTCTTTTCTGATATCTGAAAGCAAGATATGGCAGAGCGATATTTCTTAATCAATTTGGAGTAGCTTCTTATTGTACCTTCACCATAACAGCCTTATAAAAATGTCTCTTTGTAATATTCATTCGAATAATGCTACCAAAGACTGTACTATTCCGTCAATATAATAAGATCTTAGTGCGAAATTATTATTAACATCGATTGGGGTAATCCTTAGCTCTTAAAAGGGAGTGTAGTATAAATCCCTAAAAAAAGGTCATTGCTTAGTTTAGTCAAAGTAAGGTTGTTACGAATACGTGCACATTTTCCAATTGTGCAAATGTTCCAAATATTTTATCTATAATCTATAACTTCACGCCAAATCCCTTGCGGGGTAGGCAGAGAGCACCGAGCGCCACGTGACTCGATCCTTACATATCTCACTCGCTTCTTTAACATTCATTGCTCTTCTCATGCACGCTCGCCGGTTTCTAGGGCTCCTGACCTCACCTTCTGATAGAACACGACCAATTTGGTCATGGTAGGTAAGTCTTGGCCTTCCCCGGCTCCTACATCCTTCCACTTTTGCATTTATAAATATTTTAATTTATAGCAAAGCTTTGTAGAAGTTATTCCAGGGTCTGCATTACACAAGTGACGTTCCTGGTGTTGCAGCCAGGCTGTACGTTTGTTTGCGCCTCAGTAACATTTAGCTGAAACCTTGGACAATACTTCATTCGGATGTAGCATAAGGCACTACTTTTGAAGTTTTCGTCGTTTGGGCTATCTGAAATTTTTTGTCATGAATAGCCAGCTTTCTTGCTATGTCTTCGTGCAGTTATGTCATGCAAAAAGAGGCCGAACAGTTATAGTTTGCAAAAAGATGAAGTAACCTTTCATATGTAAGTTATTTATTTTATTAATTATTGCTATATTTATATAAAATAAATTAAAATGGTATGATAACGATTAATACGTGAGAAATCGTTTCAGTTATCGAGTACTGATACAATCGAATCATATTCCACGATTATTTGCAATTTTTAACCATATTACATAGCCATATTACACATGGCTTAAAATTACTTAATTCACAGCAAAATAAATTAATCGTTACAATATTTACGAGACTAGAATTAATATAAAGGTTGGACAAAGATTTATTTTAATAAGAAATCCTTTTTCTTCTTACCTTTATCCCCTTTTCTAACTCACTGCGATCGGCAAGGACTAGCCTAAGGATTTATTACATGGAGTGACTTTCGTCAGACCTCCAAGATCAGCAGGAAAACTAGAATTTTCTTAGATTTGGTTACACGTCATTCAAAACTACGTCAAAACAGCCGAACGGAGAAAATACTTCCATTCCACAGAACACTGCAACCAGATAACTCCCTGGAAAGATGTTGCATTCCTGCGAGTGAGTGAGGCTCCTGAGAAGTTGCTGTGAAAACCTCGAGTAATCTCACTATATGCTACAGTAACCATTTTACAGGCATACAAGCATACGCCCCACCTGATGTAAAGCGGTTAGCCTATAAACACTCGTAATATATTAAGTATCACTCGAGTGATGCCACCTCTGCTGCTAACACAGCAACTCCTTAGGAGCTTACTGGTGACCTCACTCAATTGCTGAAACACAACAACCCTCCAGAGAGTTGACTATTTGACTGCGGTTTTCGGTAAGGTGGAAGTACTTACACAGACGGGCTGCTTTGATGCCCCCTACCTCTCTTAAAAACACCCAGACCAAGACAGACAGACATGTTCATGCATACAAAAGTTTGTCCTGTGTGGGAATCGAACTAACAAGCTTTGACAGTGTCAAAGTCACGTTATTAACCGCTGCGTCACCGAGCTCGTCATTTAGGTAAGACATAAGGGTGTTTACCGTTACATTTTTATTAGACAGATATATACTTTACCTTAACCAACACTAGTAGTAAATTGGAAGCACTCTGTCTTACTCTTGATTTAAGAGCAATTAGTTTAGCTTCCCTGCTGTTCTCGACATCAGACATGTCTGAATCGCTGGTCAATATCCAAGCGTTCTTAACTCTCTGCGGCTCCAAATAATTCTTGCTGACTGGTTTGTAAGCAGAGTTATTTTCAAAATTATCAATGTCTTTCATCAAACTCCTGTCAGACACTGGTATTTCCTTTTTCAAAGTTTCTATAGCATTGTTCCTTTGTTTCCTTATTTTTTGTTTCTGTAATTTAAAAAAAGAGGGTAAGCCTCACCGTCTTTAGTTTGGGTCTAAAGATGATAAAATTTCAAGAATCGTCTCTCCCAGGCAAGGGACTGAAAGTAGAGGGTAGATGGCAGAGGTCCAATTACGTACTTCTAACTTCAATAGTTTATTTAATGTAGATTTTTTTTGTGTGTATTTTAATGATGTTAGCGTACCAGAGTTGGCACGCTAACATCATTAGAATCAAAGCCGATATCACTTGGACATTATAGGATGATGAACCAGCTACCATAGCCGTATGGAATACGAGAAGTATTAATACAACTACTACCAAATACCAATTGGTGAAGTACCAAAAAAGGTTATATGGCTCAAGTGTTGTTACTTCTTATAATTTTAAATATAAGTACCCGTTTCGTCAGGTCCTCGTTTATTAATTGGCACGATGCATCACGCGCAGTTAATTTGTAATATTTAATATTGCTTTGATTCTGAATACTATATAGAGCTACCTGAACACCAAATGTGAAGATCATCAAATTATTAGCTTTTATATCACGTGATATGGAATATATATAGCGCGGTGGATAAACCGGCCTATTGACCAACTGGTACCGGTATCACTAAATTCGTATCCTCCGCTGCTGGTGCAGGAATACAACATCTTTGCGGGGAGTTATTGCTTGCCTGCGGTCTCATTCTGTTCTGTAAGGGTGAGGTACTCCCCCTCTTATCATCATTTTAAATATAGGTACGCCCTCCTCTCCTCCTATCTTCTACTTCTTAGCGTTACCCATTCGGTTTTGCGGGGTCCGCTACCTAAGCCTAAGAATTTGACGAAGATACTGATTTTAACTTGGATAGAGCAATGATAGCCCAGTGGATAAAGAACCGGCCTAGTGACTAACAGGTTCCCGGTTCGAATTCTGGCATTACCACTAAATTCATGTTTTTGGATTTATTTGGTGCATATTTGTATTTATCACTTGCGGTTAAGGAAAAGACCGTGAAGAATCCAGCACAACCAAGAAATTATTTTGATCTTACCTAAGAATGATCTGGGTTGCGTAGGTCTGACGGCAGTCGCTCTATGTAAAAATCAGTATCTGCGCCAAATCCTTACGCTTAGGTAGTGGACCCCGTCATATCTAATGGATTATGAAACGGGATAACGTTAAGAAGAAGACTGATTTTACATGGAGCGACTGCCGTCTGACCTCCACAACCCAGAGGGTAAACCAGACCTTTCTTAGGTTAAGATTAAGAGAGGTAGGGCGCATCAAAGCAGCCCGTCTGGGGAAGTACCTCCACCTCACAGAAAATCGCAGCCAAATAACAACTCCCTGGGAGTTGCTGTGTAAGCAGCAGAGGGGGCATCGCGCGAGTGATACTTAATATATCGCAAGCGTTAATAGGCTACAGTACCCGCTTTACATCAGGTGGGCCGTATGCTTGTATGCCTCCCGACGTAGTATAAAAAAAACGTCATACGTCTTTCGAAATACAATTTCTTGATGTTGCGAATTTCCTCACGATGTTTTCCTACACCTCCGAGCAAGTGATAATTACAAATATGTACATAAGTTTAGAGGCACATGCCAGGATTCGTTTCGAGGACCACTTGGTCAATAGGCCGGCTATTTGTCCACTGCGCTATCACTGCTCATAAATGTCGGTTTGTATCTCTAAGACAGGATAATATATTGTTAACTAGAAATGTACATTACAAATATTAAAATAAGATTCAATTTCAATAATATTACAAAACCTCTTAACAGCACAAAATTTAGTAATACTTAACATACCTTTCCACCTTTAGGCACGATTTTGACAGGAACAGAAGCAATAGTCTGTTGTGCAGCCATTATCCTCTCCGGCCTGGATCCTAGATCTACCAATCCATATAGTATAAAATGACGGCATATACCCATCACTTCAGGCAAGGGAATCGAGATTTTCTGTTCATTGAAAAACAGCTGAGATAATACCCTCAGTGCCGCTATTATAACCTACAATAAAAAAAAATTGTGCGAGTTTTTTTGGTTGAGCATATGGTCATATGACCTCTGCCAATCCCCTGGAGCGGAAGAAGTTTTCGGAGACCGTAAGCTTGGTCCATGTGTAGATGTGAGAGTGAATGATGCAGGTAAGCTAATTTTAGACTATGTATGGAAGGAAACCTCCTTATGTCGAACACGGTATTCCATCACACGTATCAATGCAGATGGAATGACCAGAATAGTGTGATACTCCGAAATTCGATACCGGCTTACCACCAGATGCCTTTTCAAAAGTGGAAGCACTTTCGGAGAATCTAAAGGATAAGTGACAAATTGGATGATGAAAGTATGTAGGAGTGTGTCTAGTCAGTGAAAGACTTGCGAACACGAGTCTTTCTGACTCAGATGTAAACTAATATTGGATAGTTCTGAAGGAAAGTATGGTGGATAGTGCGAAAGAGACACAGATCACTGAGAGGTGACGGCTGGTGGGATACGGAGCTGAATCTACTGTGACAAAAAAGAGAAAAGCTTGGCTGGATTATGTATCATCTTTACACTAAGAGTGATATTATGAGAAAAAAGAAGAAAGAATTGTATCATCTATGCAAGAATGAAACCAAATCAAAGCTTTAGTGAAAATGATGCGTGAAAATAAATATTCTGGATGTGAAAAAGAGGCTGACGAAAAACTTCGAAGCGAATAACAAACTCTTCTGAAGAGAGGTAAAGAAGTCTCGGGGTGGTGCGTCAGAATCCAGAAGGGGCAAGATAGTCTAGACCTGGATGTGTGCAGGTGGTGGACGACAGCTTGTCGCCCTAGTTTGGCATCAATATTGCTGTCCGACAGGGCTGCGTGCTGTCGGCTCGACTATTCATCCTGTATCTGGACATTAGTTTTCAAAAAATAAGACATATGTTGTTGCAAATTAACCGAAACCGAGTTAAGAGTTATTTTTGAGTTTCAACTTAAGAATTACAAAACCATTAAAGTGCGATTTCGCTTCGCACAAGTGTAGGTCGGTGCGACGCGCGTCATCAATATTTATCGTTACACCAAATTTCAAGTTTCGATTACAGTATGACGGACGGGCATGGGTGTATGCAATACTATAGATTTGGGGAGCTGCTTGCGAGCCTTACCCAACTAAAGCCATGTTTTCTAGTCGCTTGCTAAAGTTATGAAACAAATATACCTGCAATACGAAAGTGGAATGACGCGCGAAAGACAAAAGCACCCTTCAAGGCCAAATTTATCGTGCTTTATCAGAACTGATCTCGGGAGCCGTAAGAATCGGCGAAGATCGACACATGTCGCGCTCGGTTCTTTCTGAATACCCGCAATTTTTGGTATAAGGATATAGGTAATCCACCCAATTATTACCGTTTTAAGAAGCAATCTTAAAATAATACAAATTATTTAATGTCAAATGGAATCTAACATGATTAAAATTACTTATAAGTCTCCCATACCTTTTATCAATTCATTACTATCGCTCTTAATACTTAACATACTAAAACTAATTGGTACTGAATGTAAATGTAAGAATGCCAATAATCGGCTGATCCAACGTTTGGATGGATTACAGTAGACAGAATGCGAAATATGTTTTTCTGAAATTCTTTATGCTTCAAGGAGTAGGTAAATATATGGGACTGTAAAAGCAAAGAAGCTATGATAACAAGACAACATAATATTATATATTTAGAGTTTTTAAATTATAATGGCGCATGCATACCAAGAGCAATTTGTCTTAATCTTTGTCATAGAGTACACATAAATATTCGTCGGAATAAACATACCTTACAATATAAAACTTCATCCTGGGACTTAGCAGATCCATTCATTAAAAATTTAATGACAAGTTTGGAAAGCCGGTCCTTAATATCAGGCGCCATTGCCATTTGTTCTGTCTTACTGTCTTCAGTGGCAATACAGCAAGATATACACTTAAAGGTGATTAAGCATATTTGTAGTGGGTTCTGTGCAGACAAGATATGGCCCTTGTCCATATCTATTAAATTTGTGAGAACACCATCTTGACCCAGCAGTTCTTCTGTAAACTGTGGATAAATAAAAACTATGTTACCATATATAGTCTATATATCTATGTACATATTTATGGAAGTCCCAGCAAAGAATAAAAAATATTATATTCAAATTGGCCGGCTTTGGCTTTGATATAGGCCTTTAATCTGTTTGGCCACGAATCTATGGATTTATGCACTGTTTCTTTCCAGAGATTTCTTAAGAGACACAATGTCGGCGTGTCGTTTCGAGCAGGCCATGTCGTCTAAAACTGACCATAATTTGCAGTTTAAGGGGTTCAAATCTGGGCTAGATGAGGGCCAGTCTTCAGCTCTTATAAAGTCTGGAATGTTGGTTTCGAGCCAGGCTTGGGTAGTTTGTGCCTTGTGATCAGATGCAGAGTCCTACTGGAAAGTCCACGGTACATTTTTAAAAAGTGTATTGCTGAGAGATTATTTATTATTAATAGTTATTTATTAGTAATTAGTCAGAACACAATCCAAGACAGTAACTTGATACACTTTGGCTGAAGTATTCACTCCTTTCTCACGAAAAAGAAGGTTTGCGACTCCTTGATAAGACACCCTCACCAAACCATTACAGATGCAGAATAATGACCATGTTGAACCTTGGACGGCTTCTTTAGAAAGTGTGGGTGGGTACATTTTGTTTGTTGTAGTGCTCTTCAAATGTGAAAATTTTTGCATCAGCAAAGAGGATATTTCTGTGCCTTGATTAAAGAGTTGAAAAAAGGAAAAGTTTCTATGTAACAGTATTTATGGCCAGATTTGTTATATCAAATTTTAAGAAATTTTTAAATGAGGTAGGGCACATGAGCAGCACCTTACAGAAAATTGCAAACAAATAACACCTCCCCTGGAGGGGGTTGTTATGTTCCTGCCAGGGAGTGAGGTTACCAGTAAGCGCCTAAGGAGTTACTGTGTTAGCAGCAGAAGTGACATCGACCGAGCATTACATAAGTATTTCAAGCATTAATAGGCTATGGAAACCACTTTACGTTAGGTGGGCTATATGTTTGTACGCCTCCTGACGTTGTATAAAAAAAATCGTGCTATAGACCCTAAAGAAAAAATACAAATATAAAAAAATATTAGAATTTATTTTTAAAGTAGTTATAGAATAAATTACAAACCTTATAACCAGCTTGTGGATTTGAATGTAGAACACACTGCATATTATGTAGAATATCAGGTAGTATTATATCAGAACACTTTCTTAAACATTGGATATGCCATGATATTACCTTCTGTACATACTCGCTGTCAAATTGCAAGTTTTGTTTTGTTATAATGCTGTTAATTAAATGTGACGTTTTGGCTGCTAAAACATCATCTGCAGGTTTAATGTTGAGGCAAAGTGCAGTCACTAACGCAGATGCATCCTAGAAATAATATAAGAATTTTGTACAGGCTTTTGTGGAGAAAATTCACTATTACAACATGTATAACACAAGTAATAAATAACTCTACTATAGGTATTTTATAACCAAGGTACCATATATAATGATTGATAAATAGATATTAATCATAATATGTTATAATGGATTTAATATTATGATATTAAAAAAGTAGCTCAATTAATAATTAAAATTTTCAACCACAATAAATCATCTCAAAAACAGAAATTTTTGGCCTCTCTTTTATAGATTTAAGCCTAAAGGATTATTTTTTGGGAGTAAAGAGTTTATTATGCTTTCAAGGCATGGTAAATTTGCTACAATTTGGACCTAGCACCTGCTCTATTGTCCTAATAGTTTTTGAAATACCACACTAACATATATAATATATACTAAATTTAGTATTTTTTAAATATTCAACATATGGCCCACCTGTTGTAAAATGGTTACAGTAACCTATGAACACTTGCAACATGTTAAGTATCTCTCGGGGATGCCGCCTCTGCTGCAAAGCTCCGAGGCAAAAAAGTTTATTTGGCAGAAAATAGTATGCAATTTGATTAAACCTGCTTTGTGTGCCTCCGCCACCAAATAGTTCATGTGGACCCACTACCGTTAGTAGATGCAACATGGCGTTGCTGTCATGGCTGCTAGTGGTAGTAGACTACTAGGTAGGTAGCAGGTTAGTTCAAATTGCACGTAAATTTGACTTTCCAGAATAACACCTGAATTTATTAACTAGAAAATAGTATATTTTCTGCTAACTTATATTATACTACTAAGATAAGTGTGGTTGAGCATTCTCAGATTATTATAATGGAATCACTTAGTAATATGTATGTGTTGGCTATAGAATAGAGGTTGCAATCTTTTGGGGTAGATGAGGGTTGAATTATGTAGGGATTGATGTAGGTTTTCTAAATATATCATTCTTGTTCTGAGAAGCTGCATAGTTTTTTCTTAAATGAATTTTAAAATTCCTGGAACCTAAACCTTTTCAAATGTATTTTAAAGTTATATTTTAGCAAAAAGGAGCATATTTTAGCTTGTTTCTATGTGTTGTGTGGTAAAATGTTTATTAAATGTATTATTAAGATTGTAGATTGCTGTAGCAATTTTTAATCGAAATTTAATACTGTAAAACGAAACATACGCTACCATTTTGAATGTCACACTTAAAATTATAAATTACCACATTATAAGATACAACGCCAGGAAAAAAGATATTCAACCAACCCTCACTGCTGTACAGTAGGTTAGTTAAGTTCCCTTTAGACTTTACACCCTCGACTTACATTTAAGATCACTTTTGGTTAGAATTTAGTAATATTTTTGGTGGTACCTTGTCATAGGAATGCTATCCGGAGGTTGCGGGTTCTCCGCACTGCAGGTGTATTTTTAAGTTTATTTGTAGAAAATTTCAAATTTTTCCTAAACTATGCATTTCCGCAGGGCGAGGGGTATCAGTGGGTAGCCACTCTCTCTGCCCCTCACCCTCGTCCCTTATATCTGCACATCTATTCTATATTTTTTCCTCTTCTTTAAACGGAGGGTTTTTTTTTTCTTCGCCAAGTAAATTTTAGACCCACAAAAGAAGGACTAACCCAACACACGGGTATGCGTTAGTCATTCTTCTGTGAGGGGCACTCTTCGGAAAATAGGAGGGAGGAGGCGAGATGTTCCATAAGATAACATTTCGTGCGATCGAACTGATTATGTTAGATTCCTACTGATTAAAACACCCCCTGGGACTGCCTATAGCTGAGAAGGCTAAAAAGGCTTCATCTAAAGTGATCACCCCAGGGAACGGGGTACGCGCACGGAGGGGGGTTTGGTTCAGAATAGTGGTAATCTTCGTATGTTTAGTAAGTGGAGCTCCAGGATCCCTGTTGCCATAGCTGAAGAAGACGATCACGATTAATCTGAACATAGTTCGATTTTTTATAATAAATCATCTGATCTGAATCGTTTTCACCTAAGGCGGTAGACCTCCAGATTGAATCATGCTTTGAACCTGTGAGTTGTTTGCCTCAATTATGACTTTTATTGCAATTGATATGCGAAAGAAAATTGTGATACTTACAGTTTTGTGCACAAATAGCTGTCCCTTATACGGTTTCGCATTAAGTTCATCAATTAGACAATTTGCTTTGGCCTTATTATATTCTTTTAAATACAGGTGATTACATAGTTCACCGCAAATAACTGAAAAATTTGGGGGTGTGTGTATATCCATTTCAAATTTTAGGAAAAAACTTCTGTTCAATAACTTTCAATTATCTTTATAACTTTGAAAACCCCGTCACTGAGTATTTATATTAATTGTTTTACAATTTAAAATGTATGTATTAATCATCATCAGAACATTTGATTTGAACCTCAGAGGAAATTTGAACTGTATTTGCTTCTTCTTTTTTTCTTGCTGGCAGGCATCTACAGCTACGCTTCAGTCGAAAAGTATGCTTGCCGCACTTGTTATATCACACTCCCCAGAAAATGTGACGAATTGCTGTGATGCGCATGCGCGCGGCGAGCACTCTTGCATCCTCTTTAGTCCTTAATCTGAGCTTGCATCACGTCAATTCGTCTCGCATGATGTCACTACGTGTAGCTTTTTGACATGAGTTAAACGACGCAAGGCATGATAAATTGAAAGTGTGGATGGCTAGAGCTCTTGCAGAATCCGCTCGTCCCGGTCCGAAAGCCCCATTAGACGATAGTGATAGATAGGGAGTGTGTAGTTTGTATATTAAATATCCCCATTTTCTTGCGAATCGAGTACTAATATGAATATATTTATAGCCTATGAATTGTATGAGATATTATTAGTATTATAGGAATGGGATTGCTTTACAATGTATTGTTATTTGTTACAGAAGTAGAAAAATAAGGATAGGAATACAGGAATCTTGCGGCAATAGAATTAAACAAAATTATTATAATGAAATATTGTAAGTAGCGAGAAAATTTATAAAATATTGTTTGTACCTGTTATTAGTTCATGACAAAACAGAAAAAGAGTCATATCGACGAAGAACGTTATCTTAATTTAATTAGGATACAATGTCGAGATGGTCGAGAATCATAATGGGAAGAAACAAGTAAGGCGCTTTTGCAACATACCATTGTTTATTATGTCACTTAAAATAGTATAATGTACAGTATTTATGGTTGTCATATGAACGACATCACTAGAGAGACAGAGGGTCTCTCGTTATGCCTTCGGCCATGTATTGTGTCATTTGCTCTGCTTGTAATAAATATATTTCCTGGCTAGGAACTCTTCACTTAGCCGAACATTTCGCGTTTATTGTTGAAGATTTTATTATTGTCTTATGTCAGACAATAATTTACTAAGACACATCCATTAAATATATACTTAAAATTGTATTTATAGATGCCTACCTGTCAAACATACGTTATTTTTTATCCTAGTCTATATACCTACCTATACAATGCTAATTCACGAATTAAATATGAATTTCTAAATCATTTAAATAGCAACTAATCGAATAATAATCGACATTTGTGACTTAAAAATTTTAAGTTATACCGAAACAAGATTGTTGACAATATTTTTAAACTATCCTGGTAGTATAAGTTGTATATTATTCCATTTCAATTATAATTAGTAATAAGTAACGATGGTAGGTATGTTGTGACCACTGACTATAAGTTTGTTAACTTATAATTGAGATCATAATAAAGCTGTTCTGTGTCTTGATTATGATATATAGAAAAAAAAAATGTGTGCAGCCCACAGGCGATAGAAGTGAAACCTACAAAAATGTGATATGGTTGTATTCTTCAAGTTACGTCCACGAAATTCACGAACACGTTCCGTTGAACTTTGTGCGGTCTTTTCAGTATTGTTTCTTTTTTTCCGATAATCACGACGATTTTTTGCATACTTGAAAAATGTTTTTATTAAAATAATGAAATATTTATGTAATCAATACACGTGTACACCACGGTGACGCCTAATCCAAGTTTCGTAATACACAGGGGCGTACTCACACGTATTAACATACGTACAATGCTCGAATCCTGTAATAAACACTATATAATGCCTTCTCCCTCATTATCTCTCACGTTAAATCCTATAGATTAGGGATTCCCAAACTATTTTGGGCAAGAGACACCTTTTCCAAAATAAACTGATACCTCAGACCCCATAGCCAAATTACTTTAAAAATCCTATCTCTAGTTTTTTTTTTAAAGTACAACAATGATACTTCCTACTAAAATATTAGTCATTATTATAACAAGTTGGTACACGTAAATAAATCTTACACAGTATCTTGAAAGTTTGAAATATGAACTTGTGTTAATTTAATAGGGGTAGATTTTTAGACCTCAAACGCCCCAAGGGCCATATCGATCACTTTAGCAGTCCCTGCTATAGATACTTTTATCTCATTCTCTCGCACGTTAAATGCTCGACCACATTGGAAGTCCCTACTATAGATACTTCTATCTCATTCTCTCGCACGTTAAATCCTATAGATGTATGTGGTTGTCTCTTTTTTACTGTTGATTTTTCGTTTCATCGAGTTTCATATCACAACGACGCTAAAGAAGTTTACACTTCAAAAAATTATCACATTCGTCAAACCAATCATAGCCTAACTCTGTTTCAATTGCTTCTGGAAAAAACAATTTCATAGGATCAAGTAGGTACTGAAGTCAATTCCAAGAAATAATTATTACAGAACGATACACACAGAGATAATTAAAGGCAAAGAGATGCGAGCAGGCCATCAGTTAGTGGCAATTCGCTTATAATAACAAAGATCTGAAGCCGATATTGCGATAGAGCGAAAGATTACCTAATACGTTGTTACGTTACGGTTTGAAGTGGTTGATGCCTTTATCGTCGTGTGTTGTGGAACTGGACGCCGCCGCCGCAGCGCACCGAATGGATACTAACAGCTTCGCCGTCTTTTCTTATTCCTTGTCATTAAATATTAGGAACTTGAAAAAAGTTCCTAATATTTAATGAATTTAGATAAATTGATCCCAATACGCAACGCACCAGCCCGCATCACCGTTGCGTTACATTTTTCAATTTTCGACGAGCTCGGTGGCGCAGTAGTTAGTAACGCTACTTTGACAACAACGTTTTTTGGTTCGATTACCGCGCAGGACAAACAATTGTGTGCCTGAACGAAGCCTGTTTGTCTTCGCCTGGATGTATTTAAGAGAGGTAGGGCGCACCAAAGCAGCCCGTCTGAGAAAGTACCTCCACTTTATGGAAAACCACAACCAAATAACAACTCCCTTGAGGGTTGTTGTATTCTTGAGTGTGAGTGAGGGCAACAGTAAGCTCCTAAGGAGTTGCTGTGCTGGCAGCAGAGGTAGCAAGTGATACCTACTTAATGTTTTACATACGTTCATAGGCTCCAGACGTCAAATAAAAAACTTTATTAATTATTAGGAATTTGAAAGCACGAAACACGAGCTACGTTAATTGCTTACCATGCGGTAGTCCGTACGCTTATTTGACACCGTAGTATTAGGTATATAATAAACGTAGCATTTCGTTAGCCTTCCTCAGAAGCGGACCATAATCTATCGATTGACGTGACTAAAGTGTATACAAATAATGCACATACGCAACACGAGATGAGCTGGATAAATTAGAAAAAAAAAAGCCAACTGAAAGGCAATGTTACTTCCACCTACTTCCCATAGAAATTCATGTAAGGCATGGCGTTAACTACTAATAATTCGCGTAACATCAGTGGGGATTAACATTGGCTCGGAAAGCCATATTCGAAACTGATTCGAAAGATTTCACTTATATTTCACACATTTCGACAGAAAACTTTCCGATTCCAATTCGAATAAAGCGTTTCGAGGCGATATAAAATGCTTTCAATACATTGTTTAGACAACATTTTGAACACAGCTTTTTGAAGTAAAGCTTCTTTACGCACGCTTTACTTGGGGAGTAAGCTGGTGAATGCTTGACGAGAGCGTTACGAAAAGTGTGATCGGGCGAGGCAAACGGAAGTTGAGAGGGAGATATAAGTTAGTGAAGATAGAAAAAGAGAGAGACTTACGTTTCGTATATTACTGTAAGGGCAAGAGAGAGAGAGGTGCGAGCACACATTTTCTTTCTCTCTCTCTCGCTCAGAGCGAGTTAAGTTTCGTGTATCTAAGACACAGTGCAGGCCTATTATCTGTAGGTATCACACTATGGAGCTAAAGAAGTTTTACTTCAGTCGTGTGGTCTAAAGCACACTCGTTTTTAGGGTTCCGTACCCAAAGAGTAAAACGAACTCTATTACTGAGACTCCGCTGTCCGTCCGTCCGTCTGTCACCAGGCTGTATCTCATGAACCGTGATAGTTAGACAGTTGAAATTTTCACAGATGATGTATTCTGTTGCCACTATAACAGCCAATACTAAAAAAACAGAATAAAATAAATATTTAAGGGAGCTCCCATACAACAAACGTAATGTTTTTTGCTCGATATTGATAACGGCAACATGTAGACGCTTGAAATATTCACAGAATATTTAGTTATATATTCACTTTAACAATAAATAATTAAAATAAAATAAATATTTAAGGGGGGGCTCCCACACAACAACGAGATTTTTTGCCGTTTTTGTAGATAATGGTACGAAACCCTACGTGCGCGAGTCCGACTCGCACTTGGTCGGTTTTTCTTATATACAGGTCGGGAGGCATACAAGCATACGGCTTACCAAAGACAAATTGAATTTACGAAACGAACAGGAAAATACGGCAGTGGTTGGCCCCACACAAATGGACTAATGATCTTGTGAAGATTGCAGGAAGCTGACGTGATTTGTCAAATGAATAAAGTGTTATCTACTTATCTGATAGATGCAAGTGGCATAGGACCGATTGCTGTGGAAGTTTAAGGGAGAGCCCTATGTTCAGAGGTAGATTCTTCGGCTGAAATCATGATGCAAAAACGATCGAGTATTGAGTTAAGTTTTGCGATGGAACAACATTTGAACAGTTTCGTTATTTAAGTCCCTAATGTGCAGATAAATACTTTTGATATATATATATAAGGTCTCACGTCAGACCTCAGATGGAATACCTACTGTGGTCATTTATGGACACCTGAACAATAGTCGGGACCTTGAGGTACGAAACGGCACGAGCTGTGAGATATGACGATGATCCTAAGCTCAACCCTTGGGTTCAAGGAGATATTTTGCATCCGTTTGTGTATTCTACCGATTGTACAACGGGTTAAATTCTAATGAGTGATTTGATGCCAAAAGCCTCGTTTTACAATCGCACCCATCGCTAACGGCTGGGAATTCAGAACTTGCACAAATGTACGCATTTACCGAGAAAAAGTCCCTATTTATCGTAGCTCCTTGATTAGAAGGTATACCCCTCAGCATTACACCTAGCATCGGTATCCTGGGTGTCTTCATGTCGAGCAATGTAAAGTTTCGCGGTCATCTGGAGAGCAAGGCTGAGTTGGTGTACAAGAGGATTGTTGTGATCAATATAGCTTTACATCTCAACATCGCCTCCAACTTTATAAGGCCCAGGTCCGGTCTCACATGGCATACTGTTCACATCTTTGGGCCGGCGCGTCACAATATTTGCTTACTCCTTTTGATCGCATACAACGGCTCAAATTTTGACGAGCTTAGTGGCTCAGTTGTGAATGACGCGACTTTGACACCAACGCTCGTGGGTTCGATTCCCACACAAGGCAAACATTTGTGTGCGTGAACATGTCTGTTTGTCTTGGTCTGGATATTTGAGAAGTATGGCGCATCAAATTAGCCCGTATGGGGAAGTACCTCCGCCTCACAGAAATCCGCAGCCAAAAACGACTGCTTAGAGGGTTGTTGTGTTCCGTGGACCTCGCACCAGTAAGCTCCTAAGGAGTTGCTGTGTAAGTAGCAGAGGAGGCAGCGAGTGATACTTAATATATTACAACTGTTAATAGGCTACGGTAACTGCTTTACATCAGGTGGGGCATGTACTTGTATGCCTCCCGATGTTGTATAAAAGAAAAATACAACGTAGAGCAATTCGAATCGACGGCGACCCAGTGATCTCCGCTCGGCTGGACTCACTTTGTACACGAAGAGACGTAGCTTCTCTTAGTGTACTGTACAAATTGTATCATAGAGAGTGTTCGGTGGAGCTGTTCAACCTAATACCAGCCGCTGAGTTCCACTATCGTACCGTACTACTCACCATAAACTTAAATTTCACACTCACCATCTTGATGAGTGGCAATCCACTACAGTACGCTTTTTGAGGTGTTTCTACCACGTACGGTGAAATTGTGGAATAAATTACCCTCAGCGATGTTCCCGAACACATACGATATGGGTGCCTTTAAGAAAAGAGAGAGAAGATCGCGTGTGCGGGCGGTTGGTTGGCTTGGCAAACGAGTAGGTCTACCATTCAATATGTTATTAGCAAGTCTGCTGCTAATATCAGCGAAATATTGATTGATTTTGTTGACACGTTTATGAGGCGCGTGCTCAGATAACAGATTAACTGAATGATCTGACATGTTTCCGGAGGTTATATTGCTAATAGCATCCCAGAGTTTTCTTTTTGAACCGCCTTCATCAAGAATTAGCTGCTTATTATCATAACCCGTATTAGCCTTTTGATAATAGAGTTGCAAAACTTTCTTTAACATTTGTAGTGCATTTTAATACATCATTATCAGGGTCGCGTTTAAGATTTTTATTTGACCATTTATTTTATTTAGATCTTACTATCGCGCTGCCGTCGAAAAAACGAATGGTAATTAGCTAAAACGAATAGTAGAAAGATTAAATTGTGAGGGACCGTGGTCTCCTCTGTATCACGAATTTAAGGCAAATAGGCGCATTGATCAGGCCTTTGTTTCTAATATTAAACTTGATAATACCCACATCCTCGATATAGAGGAGACTACTGATGCACTTCTGTATGCTTTAATTCCCAATGACTGTCCTGATAATGACTGTGACTACCATCGCGAGGTGAGGGCCGCGGTAGATCTGTGCCCTGCCACTTCAATATAAACTGTGGTCAATGGCCAAATTTCTACATGTTGTTAAAACATTACCCACAAATATAGCTCCTGGTAATGATAAAATCTCAAACAAAACGGTCAAAGAAGTTTGTAAAGTAGCTTCTGAACCTATTTTAAAGGTATAAAATCGGTGTATTGTCGAAGGTAACTTTCCTGGAGTTTTGAGCAGTGGTGTTACAAAGATAATACCAAAAAGCGGTGATAAGCAACCCGATGATCCGAAGTCTTATCGCCCTATTACCCTACTACCATCTCTGGATAATCTACTTGAACGTTTAATTGTGCCACGTTTGTAGCCCGGTGCTCAATTTCATAAAAATCAATACGGTTTTACCATCGGCCGGTCTACTGTTGATGCGGCACTTGCGGTGCGTAAAATTGTGGAACTCTCGGATAGTAAATACGTTGTAGTTATTTTCTTAGACATTTCAGGTACCTTCGATAATGCTTGGTGGCCTTTTTGTTGTTTTTGTTGGTGAAACTAAAGGCGAGAGGTTGCCATAGAAACATTTTTTTTTATTTTTTTTTTATTGGGGACACGGCATGTGACATCCAGGGCCTACTTGATGGGCTGCAGGACACTGGAGTCCAGGAATAGAAGCCACGAAATACCATGCACTTCATGTCGTCTCGTGGCGTCTACTATGCCGGCCTTGAAGGTGCCTCTTTATATTCCTCTTGAAGAACCCAATGTCGAACACGTGTGGAGCCGGAAACACATTGCCGGGAAGTTTATTCCACCGATCAGCAGTTCGGCACAAAAAGGATTGACTAAACCTTTTTGTGCGAGGCAATGGGATAATATTCTCGACTGTGTGAGAATGTGCACGCTGTGATGGACGGTAGTTCCGGTACTTGAACGGGGAAGGAGGAATAAGGCTGTAGAGTTCCTCCGAACTTTCACCTTGATACAGTCGGCAAAAGTGACTCAGCGCGGCGACCTCTCTGCGGAGCTCCAACGGCTCAAGAGATGCTCTTAGCTTAGGATCGTCAATAATTCGGACCGCTCGCCTTTCCAATGAATCAAGGGCATCCATCAGGTACTTTGCGGAGCCATCCCAGAGATGCGAACAGTATTCAACACACGGTCGGATTTGAGCTTTGTAAAGCAACAGCCGTTGTGCGGGTGTGAAATACTGCCGAACCCTGTTCAGCACTCCAAGTTTACGAGAGGCGTTCAATATGACATTTTGGATGTAATCCCTGTGATTCAGATCTGAACGCAAGTTCAAGCCAAGGATCGATAAACGGTCGCCGATGGGAAGCGAGACGTCAAGGAAAGTTGGGGCCGGAGAAAACGGGTCCTTCTTAGTGGAAAACGCACAGGCCTGGGTTTTTTTCGCGTTAAAATTTACAATATTCACTCCATTCAGGACGTCATTCAGCCTAAAGATCACCGTTTCCCGCAGTTCCCGGACGTCATTACCCCTGATCCCGGCGTGACCCTCATATCCCATATGTGCCGTGCTGTCATCAGTGTAACAATGGATGTCGCCAATTGCCAACATATACTCCCTTATTCGATCGTACTTTTTCAATGGTACAACTATTAAAATTTGCCTATTATGCGGCTTCGAAGGTGCTTACGCAGGGCTGTCCTCAGGGTTTGGTGTTGGGGCCATATCTTTGGAATATCGGTTTTGAAGACTTTCTTAGCCTACCCTTACCTTTTAACTGGCTACGCCGATGACAGCCTCTCATTAATTAAAGCTTATTGCAGATCAAGTATAGAAAAACTAGCCAATACTTGCCTCAGACTGGGGCTATCGTAACCGTCTCGATATTGTACTCCACAAAAAGTTTGCAGGTTCCGCCGCGATTACACTTCAGTGTAGTATCAGATGCAAATAAACTTGGGATTACAGTTAAACAAAGGTTTTAATTACATTGAATCATGTCGCCTCTTTGCTTCAATAACGTGTTATCTTGAAAAACTCAATTTTACAGGAGGCCAATTTTTAACTTTCGAAAAATACTTGTGTCTATACGAATCTACTTTTTAAGCCAATTTATTATTAATAAGAGATAATAATAAATAAGATTTCTGACTGTTAACAAAATTCCTGATAATTAAAATTAATTTAGCAGTCATTTCGTATTTTAATAAAAAGTGAACATTATGTTACGTTTTTCCTGAAAATATATTATAACAAGAATGTTACAATTTGACTTGTCACGGTGTCGATGACATTCGTTCTGTTGTATTACTGAGATTATTTATTAATGTTACGTTGTAGAAAAGAAAAACTTTTAGATTCGAGAATACTATTTATTTTTGAAAGAAGGTTAACTGCATCAATCTCCACGATACATTCCAAAACTATATTATTACTAGTATCCACTAGTTACAAGATATTAAATAATTAGTCAGACTGATATCACGAACCTTATTTTTGCTTATAGAGACATTTCACTATAGAAATAATCAAAAAAATTTAACTTAAAATGAAACAACAAATAAAACAATACTAAAAAAACTAAAAAATTAGACTCTGATCGTTATCAATGATTAGATGAGCTATTTAATAGCACACGAAATCATACTTAAAATACAAAGAAATTAAGCAGACTCAGATAGCATATATAACTATGCAGCTATGGCACAGGGTGTATACCTATCTTAACAATTAAGAACAAAAATAAAATCTCAATTTTGTAATAATTCCCTTACGTTACTCTCACTTATTCTTAAAATTATATTCAAGACTTTGTTAGTTTTGGTGTTGGAATATAAATATGAATCTAGTATAAAGTAACATATTATTAAACATACAATCAGTCTTTAAAAAGGAAATACTATTCTCAAAAGTTACAAAGATTCATAAAAGGGTTTATGGTATCTTGGGATAAGGTTTTTGTTTACCAAATCCATAAGATCCGCTTTCTTCTTAACAGATAAACCAGGCTTTTCGTTGTATGCGTTTTTCAAATCCACAATATTGTTCTTCTTCTTTTTAAAAACTATAACTTTAGTGTATTGTTTATCAGCATAAGATTTTTTTTTAAATATAGCATCGGGGTCATTTTTTGAATTCGAATCACCTTCAATCCTGCTAGCTTCACTGGTTCATTGTGCTCATCTTTCAACAACGAAAAGTTCATCTGACTGGATAAACTTTTCAAGTCAGATGTCAGTCAACACATTTCATTGACATGAAAGGGTTTACTTTTCTTCCTTTATAGCGCCAATAAATGCGTCGGGAGTATACATCGGACCAGATCATAATTGCCGTTTTATTTCTCTCTCTATTTGAGAGTGAGCAGAGAGTAACCCTCATTTTGGGTATGGCCTTTAACTAAATATTTATGTGTTACTGAGTTAAGATTTGCTATTATATTTACTGCATACTGATACAAGTCATTCTCTTCCATTGTCTTGGTTACTGGTGTCTTGGTTACTGGTGTTCTGACGAAGAAGATGTGAATAACACTAAAAAATCAGACTCTGATCGTTATCACTGATTAGATGAGCTATTTAATAGCACACGAAATCATACTTAAAATACAAAGAAATTAAGCAGACTCAGATAGCACATATAACTTTTTTTTTTAATTTAAGGTTTTTAGTTAATATTCACATCTTCTTCGTCAGAACTTAAAGTGCTTTGATTACGCTGTATTGGCTCCACTTCAAAGTTTGGATCCCTAACTGAATCATCGCTATCTGTAAATATTGTTTTATATCTTTAGAATATTACCAAGATTATGTAAAATAATATTATTTTTAGTAAGACATAAAATTACCTTCATAAAAAGAAGTGTTTGATGGATCACTTGAGGAACTACTGCTACTACTGGACGAATTACTACGACGACGATCGGAAACTGTTGCCTCAACGTCTTCTCCCATTGCGTCTCCTTTTATTAATATTGTGGTACATAAATTTGGTGTTAGGCCCTCTATGTTTAATGCTGTTTCCTCTGAGTAAAATTCTGAAAAGTAAATGATTACGTAAAGGTATGTTTTGTATGATAGGAAATGTGAACGACCGGAAAGGAGACCAAAACATATATACCTGTACCAACCACTGCAAAGGGAATGCCGGAATTTGAATTTGGTTTCATTGTACGTTCAACTAATCTTTTAGACTGCGATCCCATCTGAAAGAATTACTGCCAATAATTATTTGTTTTAGTGTAAACAATGTAATATTTATGAATATTTTACGTCAATATATTTATATTTTCTAGAAAAACGCAACATTAGTAAATATCTGGACCTTGTTTTATATAGTGTAAAAAGTTTTATTATCTACAACGTTGCATTCAGAGATATCACAAAACAAAATCTTAATTTTTTCGGCAGCAATGTGATATGAGCATTTGTACCATTACAGATTTTACACAAGTTTTTCATCAGCACTGTGTCAAATACAAATATCACATTATAAAATAAAATAATATAATTGAATTTAAACATACCTTTACAACCAAACTGTGACATTGTCGTGTTGTCACGTTTTCGCAGAAAACCAAGAGCACCGTCTCCTATTCGTGCGCAGTGACAACTGACTTGCTTCATTGTTGAAACAAAACTCCACGAAGAAAGAGACAACGCGATATCGCGATATAACACAGTTGCGCGGTCTCTTTCGCGCATAGATTCGCTCTTGTTAATGTTAGGGATACCGCGTTTTTTGAGAAAATGAAACGGAACACAGCGATTCTAATTATCAAATAAAAAAAAATCTCTTTTTTGGACTTGACACGTTATTGAAGCAAAGAGGCGATGTGTTCAAGCAAGCAGGTTGGAGAAAATGTCAAAAAGAACTTTTATGCGTTAACTCGAATTTCCACGTCAACTTGGTGCTTATCTTTTAAAACGTTAAAAATGATTGACAGATGAATATGTAAGTGAAACTAAAAGGTTATTATAAGATATTGGTTAAATATTTTGGTTTTAGAAAATACTTGATTAATGTGTGTAATATGATGAGTTTGTAAAAGCCAGAATCAGCTCAGGTCATTGACACCCGATTTGTAATCAGTATTTAATTTCTAACAAAAACTCGAGACGATTTAAGAAACAATCGGTATTGAATTATGCTGGAATTATGTCCAGCCGACCTACATGTTCAGCTATATTGACAGGCGTACAGTGGATACAAAATGATCGCGTAATGAGCGGGTCCAAAAACGTTTTCTTGCGCGAACGAACTCACCCTCGAGGTTTTCCCAGGAGACTACAACTTAGAGTTTTTCAAAAAGACGGGAAGAGAGACGCAAGGGCTCCTTCGCTGTTGCATTTGTGTATATGTCACGCTAACTGCTTATTATCAGGCAGGCCGTACACTTATTTATCACCACATTAGCATAAAAAAAGATTATTCGCAATGTGTTTCGATATCATTCGTAGATGCAACAAATTTGGTTCTTAAAACTGGTATCGCGAAAAACCTGTATCTCGTATACAGGTTTATGCCTCATGTAATCAATACATAAGTACAACAATTAGTTATGCCTACTTGAACAAAATGTATAAAACTGCTGAAATTTACGACGTCCTTGGCTCCATAGTAGTGTTCTTCATATTATCTACATCATTTTCTATTGACGGCCAATAGATTATAATATTTTTCTCATTAATCTTCTTCTTCTTCGCGTTATCCCGTTTCATAATCCAATTAGAATGGGCGGGGTCTACTACCTAAGACAAAGGATTTGTCGAAGACACTGATTTTTACATGGAGCGACTGCCGTCACCACTCCATAACACAAATGGGAATACCAGGTTTTATCTTTCTTAGGTTAGGTCACACGTCTTTCAAAATAGAATTTCTTGGAATTGTGGGTTTCCTCACGATGTTTACCTTCATTTTCATAATCCAAAAACATGAATACATGCTAGGTAGCTCTGGTACATGCTAGGATTCGAACCGGGGATCAATTATTATTTTTATCATTAACCAATCTCCTAAATTCCTGAACTTGATGATCACGGTGATGATCTTTGACGAGGTCGGTGGTGCAGTGGTGAAACGCGCTCTTACTCTACTTTGAATTTGTTCGCTCCCACACAGGACAAACATTTGTGTGCAGGAATTTGGCTGAAGCGAATGAACGAATAATTATGTGTGGCGATCTAAATGGATGGGTTGGGACCAAGCGAAGCAGTTACAAGGCTGTGTTGGTCCATACGGTGATAGAGAGCGAACGATGCTGGTAAATTACTTTTACACGTATGTATGGAACGAAACCTCCTTGTATCGAACACGTTCTTCCATCACAATGTTCTTCACACTTACACATGGAAACGATATGAACAGAAAAATGGGTGCGTGTACTTATGTACGCGCGTGAGAAGTTATAGTTCTCTGGCATCATTAAATAAATATTTAACATTAATAACTTAATAATATTTAGTATTAATCATATTACATAATAATATTTTAATTTTGACTATAGCGCCATCTACCGGTAATACCGTGAAACATTTAGCAGTTTTAACCTATTGCACATTTTTAACTATAGCGCCATCTACCGGTAACATCGTGAAACATTTAGCAACTTCAACCTGTACTTTTGTGTTCGAGTGCCACGCAATCACTCTCGCTGTCTCTTTCTATTCCCCTTCCATGGTAGCGTTAAACGTTTAACGCAACCTTTTTGCAAGTCGCATTAGAAGTATACCTTCAAAAAGGGTGAATGATTTGATTTTGATAGATGGGTGGATTTTGATACAAGAGCCTTCAGAGGTCCCACTCTTGAAGCCGACTACTATCTGGTGATAAGCCGGTTTGTGGGCCTTTTAAGAAGTGGATGCATTGGCGAGTGCGTATTCCTTTCGGAGATCATGAAAGAATAAGAATTGAAAAAGTAGAAGATGAAAGTGTAAAGAAGTCTTTCACTGACTTGACGTACATACGTACCATGTACGTCTAGTCAGTGAAAGACTTGCGATCGCGAGTTTTTCCGTATCAGATGTAGACGAATGTTGAGAATTTGTGAAAGAAAGTATGGTGGTAAGTGCGAAAGAAGTTTGTGGAAAAGAGATGTGGAGCATTGAGAGAAGATGCCTGGTGGGATGCAGAGGTTGAATTTTCCGTGAAAAAAAAACAGGAAAGTGAGGTTGGATTACGTATCATCTTTGCACCAGAGTGATGGTATGAAATAGAAGAAAAAAGAAATTTACCGTCGATGCAAGAGTGAAACCAAAGCTTTAGTGAAAGAGAAGCGTGAAAGATTACCTATGAATGAGAAAGAGAGGCTGACGAAGAACTTCGAGGCGAATACCAAACTCTTCTGGAGAGTGGTGAAAAAGTTTCGAAGTGATCCGTCAGCATCTAGAATGGATAAGATAAAATATAAAGCTGGTGGCATTCTTGCTGACACTCAGGAAGTGTTAGTGCGGTGGAACGAATATTTCAGAGAAATGTATGATACTCGTAGATATATATGTCTAGGACGCTAACACTGTGAATGAGCTGTGACTAACTTGACAGTGCCAGCGTACCATGAAGACATTACCATGGATGAGATTGAATGGTCGATACGAAGTTCGAAAAATGAAAAGTCAGCGGGAATCGATATGGTTACAGCTGAGATGATCAAACTAGGTGACACCTACGTTAGGAACGCCTTCTGGTTTTGGAGCAAATTATACTGGAGAACCGGAACAGTCCGAACCGATTGAAGACGCGTAGTCATCGTGTCCTTGTATAAAGGCAGGGGTTTACGTATCCACATTAACCCTTACTCATCTCACAGCAGGGATATGGGTCTTCCTTCAACCGAAGGGGTTTAGAGCATATTCCACCACGCTGCTCAAATGCGGATTGGCGGAGGCCAGTGTTTTCAAGCCGCCCGAGGGCCACTTAACTTAACGACTCTCATCTATCGACAACAGCCGGGACCGACGGCTTAACGTGCCATCCGACGGAGAAACTCGAGATAGGCAAACCCATCCATAGAGAGGCTGCGGTCGACGTTGCTTAACCTGCGTGTTCGATTAGAAGGACACGCGCAACGACGCTATCGAGCTCTCGTTGATAGGGTTTACGTTTTTTTTTTATACTACGTCGGGGGGCTTACAAGCATACGGCCCACCTGATGGAAAGCAGGTAGTATAGCCTATTAACGCTTGCGATATGCCTCCTCTGTTGCTTACACAGCAACTCCTTGGGAACTTACTGGTGACCTCACTCACACACAGGAACACAACAACCCTCTAGGAAGTTGTTATTTGGCTGTGGTTTACGTATGGACTGTGCCTACTATAGCGCCATTAGATTAATCAGTTTAGCAACTAAAGTGTATGGAAAAATCGTTGAAAGAGAATGAGGGTGAAATCCGATGGAATGGTTTGACACAGGCACGCACAGGGTGGATTTCGAAGCGACAGAGGATGTATGGATCAAGTTTATTCACTTTGCAACATCGTGGAGAAGCATCTGACTATGGACCAGAAGGTTTTCTGAGCTTTTGTGGACCATGAGAAAGCATTTGATAGGGTCGTGCGATAGAATCTCTGGAACATTTTGCCGAAATTTAAGCCAGAAGGCACAGCTCACTATACAGAACACGGTGCTAATCACAACGCTAACTTATGGAAGTGAAAGCTGAGTATGACAGAGAGAGTATGAAAGTAGATATAAATGCAGTCGGGACGAGAGCATTGCGCAAAATTTGTGGCGTAACGCTTGCTGACCGCAACTGATTACGAAAACTGACGTAAGAAAGATAGTTGCTCTGAAAGAGAGTGTCGGTGTTAAGATACGAAAATGCATGCTCTGTTGGTTCGTGCATGTAGAAAGAATACAGGATGAGAGAATGACAAAACAGATATACAGTGCGAAAGTGGAAGGATGTAGGAGTCAAGGAAGACCAAGACTAACCAACCATGATCAATTGGTAGTGATTCATTAGAAGGTGATGACAGGATTCCTAGAAATCGGCGTGCGTGAATGAAAAGAGCTGTGAATGTTATTGAAGCGAGTGACGTGTGTAATTCTCTCTGTTTACCCCGCAATGGTCCTGGCGTGAAGATATACATACACACTTTTTCAGAAGTATTTCCCCAACCAAGGTGCATTATACTTTCGTGGATATTATTTATTATGCCCCTTGAAAAGCGTGAGGTACGGCAATATTTAAAGAAGAGTGAAAGTAGGAAACCGTATCAATGGTGCGTTGTACTCCGTGGTAACAAGCGATAACATATCGAGCAAAGCTCGTTTTGCTATCATTCAAGGTGTATTAAAGCCAACATTTATGTACGGTAGTGAAACATGGGTATGGCAGAAGAAACATGAAAGCAGGGTGAACGCCGTAGGAATGAGAGCGTTAAGAAGTATGCGTGGAGTGAGAATTGTTGATATAATAAATATAGCATGATACGAGAACTTTGTGGAATGAAAGTTGATGTAGTGACAAAAATTGAAAAGGGTATGCTGAGATGCTTTGGTCATTTAGAAAGAATGAATGACAAAAGAGTTACGAAAGAAGTGTATCAAGCAAGAGTGAATGATAATGTCGGGAGGGACTGTCCTAGACGCACATATATAGATCAAATTGGTGATGTGTTGAAAAAGGGCCACATCAAAAGTATCCAAAACCCAAGAGCATGCATGAAGAGGTTGATGAGTGTGGAAGAAGCGAGAGTGGTATGTTTGGATCGGTGCACCTGGCGTTCTATTGTCCCTGCCTACACCAATGGGAGACAGGCGTGATGATATGTATGTATGTATGTATGAAATCATTATTTATACAGGTGACGACGACGATAACACAATAGAAAATTCTTGCAAAAGTGAATAAACATTATAGTAATGAATCGATTTGTTTTATATTTACATCTGTAAGGCTTTATCGAGTTGCATTGTATCAGTTTCTAGACATAAAAGTAATAAATGACGTATTTAATAAAACTAAAATCCGATTACGGTGTAAAAAATACAAAGTTTAAATTATTAAATACATTAAAGTTACAACTATTAAGTTTTTTCTATGATTTGTCACTCCGAACTGTTTTTAAATATATAGATTGCATATATTTTCGTACTCGCCTTTTATTGCCCTTTAATTTGACACTTTCCGAGGGTAATATTTTTTTTTTCAACCGCACTTAGAGCCTCTTAAAATACGCCATTTTGAATTTATAAGAATTTAATGTAGTTACACAATGACACTCGCGTCGTCAAGGCGAATCTATTAACGTATCATTTATCAAAATCGGTTAAGCCGTTAAGCAGTTACGAGCGGGCAAAGGAACATGTAGCGGATACATACATGCGAGGCTTCGCCGTAATCGGTTAAAAATAAATAAAAATACAAAGCGAATACAGGCTCATATAATTTGAAATCGATTTATCGTAATAATCAAATGTTCAGGCTACCGATTTTTTTGCTTCGCATCCCTAATTATATTGTTATGACCGTACGGTCTACTACATACACTCTTTATTGCTATGGATTGATTTAGGATGATATTGATAATTATGAGGATAATGCCTACGTTAACATATTGTACAATGTAGAGCTATAACTCGTACGTGTTCCCGTGAACAAGAAAATAAAGAAAAATCACTAAAGCTAGAGGTTCCAGCTCCAGCGGCCACCAACGCTGCTGCTCCGGGTGATGGCGACGGCAGTGGCAGGGCCGCTAGCTGCAGCGCACACGGCGACACGAATAAGTTAAGGCGACGAGCACCATGACGATATGCATTATGTACGAGTATGTCTTTGTCAACCCATTAAAATCACAGGCTATTATTGAAGGTAGTTTTCGTCGCATATCGACAATTGCCTGGAATAATATCCATTGTATGTTTGACTATACAGCAATATATTTCAGGGACAAAGTGAAAAATCTGGGAACGTTATCTTGGTCAGCACAGATTGCGGAAGTAAGTGGTAAATTGTTTGAACTCCAAGGAATTTGTCTACAATAATACCGAAAAGCTATTTTCCGGGAGGCAAGCCATCTTCTTTAACGAGAACAACATCTCCGACATTTGGTTCAGGTACGCCCAACGGTATCTATTAAAAAACTGTTTTAGATACTCTTGGGACCATCTTTGCCAGAAGTCCGAAATCTTCCTTTGCGCCAACTACCATGTCTCCTAGGACTAATGTTGTATGCCTCGGCTATACACTTGTATAGCCGATGGTATCGCGGTGGCTAGGTGGAGCTGCGAAGCTCACTGTCGCCCGTGTCTGGACTGACGCAGTATGGGGAGGGAAGTCTGGAAACATATATAAGGATTAAGGATAGTTCACCGGCGTTCTAAAACGGGCGAAATAAAAACTTTTAGAAGATAAAATTGAAAGATGATGAATGGAAGAATGAAGTGCGGAATGGAAGAGAGTATGATGAATGAATGTGTTTGTTTACAATAGAATTTTAAAAATTAAGATTAATAAATGAAAATGTACAAAAATAGCCTTGCCCATGGCAGGGGTGCACGTATTAACAAAAAAAAAAAAAAAAAAAACTACCATGTCTTAATACTGCTGATATTGCACTGCTCGTTATTATTATCAGAAACCGACAACTCTCTTAAGCTGATGATTAGTGAGCTTTATACCTGCCTCCCATAATCCGCCAAAATGGGGAGCGTGGGGAAGGGGGGGGGGGGGACAAATCGCCAAGTGGTGCCTTCTGAAGCTAGACATTCAGCTATTTCTTTAGCGATGCTAGACTTCTCTTCATTGAACAAACATTTCAGCTCTTTGGAAGCGCCCACCAAATTAGTGTGTAATTTTGGTTCACTTTCCAATTCCCAAATTTTTTGCAGTAGTTGCAAAATCTTCTACGGCATACATGCATATGACTGGTGTATGGAAACTATTTGTTTTTACACAACCAGATTATACCTTACCAGATAAAATCCATCCCAATTTAGTATTTTGGGCTACTGCCATATCTGGTCCATTCCGAATTAGGTGTGTGGGAATTCGAATCGGCCAATTTTATATCTGGGAGGCTTGCCCACTTCTGCCCGAAAATTTGTTTAACTAGCAGTAATATGCTAATTTTCTTTAAAACATGGCCCTAACTTAAATAACAAACTGCGGATTAACAAGTGATGTTATGTTAACATTGCCCACATATTTTGACGTCACTCCGGAATCCTTTTCACTTCCCAATCCTGATACATAACTTTGCTTGCTTATTTCTGCAGTCCCAGCCACTGAACAGCTGACTCCGTCACAAACAAAGTCGGTGATCCTTGATCCAAGAGTGATCTGAGAGTAATGTACCCTATGATTTAGACATTACTCCCACCATGGCCATGTGAGCTAACATGACATATGGTAGTACGTTCAATTAATTTGGCTTGTTGCGATGGTGCTGGTTTACCAGAACTACCTATATTATATGTATATCCTTTGCCGATGAAACCTGTATAGAGTCATTAACAGTTGGTTTCATTATAACTGGCAATGAAGCAGCGAATGATGTTTTTTATGGCCTATTTGACACTTAGATGGTATACGACATGCATATCCGGAGTGGTTGAATTCAAAACAATTAAAAAATCCCTGAGATTGTACAAAACTACAGTGCACTCTGGGTTCTCCCTTACCAAACCTTTGACAATTTGCCAATTTGTGATTTTCGAAACAAAATGGACACACCTTCAGCAACAATTTTTTAGCCTTTACTATGTTCTTAGTAACCTTATTATCAAGAAACTCCATAGATCTAAATCTCTGGTGTAAAAACTCAGCAAATTGTCAGTAAATAGGCAATGGCAAATTCCTGCTTGCTCGCTTAGTTTCGATTCCCACATTTTTCGAGATCCCATGAATCAGTTCGAATGCCTACATTTTTTTAATTATTAATAAAATTCATTACTAGTGTCTAACAATTCTTTTATGGTGCTTGACGATTCAGTAGTGATATTCTTTGACTCATGAATCATTTCAAAATTGATTAGATTAGATTAGATATTGTTTATTGCTTAAAACTACAACTGATGTTATATAAGAACACGAATTCCCCTCCCGCTTCCTCGCGAGTCGGGTGCGCTTATTTTCTCCGTGTATTTGTTTGCTTATTTAAATATTTTACTTAGTTGTTATTGTACAGTGTGTGTGATATTTCGTTGAATTTGGTTTATTGTGATATAAATATCTAAATTCCGCGTCGATTTTCGTTTAAATTAAGGTTTAATTTGTAATATTTCATCGCAGTGAAATAAATCAAGAAACAGGTAGGTAGTACGTACGCACGGGCCGTCTCGTCGTCCGCGGCTTTGTTTAAAAACAGGTTTGCCCCATTGAAAAGTAAGTAATTATTCGATATTTTGTTTTCTATTTTATTGAAAAGCAATAGTAAAGATTAATTGGTAGCATTAAAATATTAAAAGCGTATGCAAATTGTTATCTCCTGGTGTTGTCAGTCAATAAATTTACCCCGGTATCGGGGTAATATTACGTAGTATTGATACGTATTAGCTTTATTTAAATTTATTCTATTTTTATTTGTTACTAAGTTCGTTGTTATTGTAAAATGCCGAACAACCCCGATGATCCTGGTGGTACAAAAATTAATACGCCGGTTTTTCGCCGCAGTAACCTGACCCCACGCTCCCCGCCCGCAACAACCAGTAATGTCAAAAGACCGTTAGGCGATATATCACCTAATAATTTGTCACCTAAAGAAAAACGACTACAGCGGTCGTCTAGCTTTGAAAATATGGCCAATTTAAGTCGTAATAGCTCGCTTGAAGTTGTAGACTCGAACGTTGACAATATCGAGTTCGTCCGCGAATCATCACAATGCTTGGCAAAAATTAACGAAATTATTAACGGACTGACCTCTCGCATTGGTGTCGCTCATAGATCGGCAATAATGGATATGACTCAGCGGGTTACCTCTCTAGTGTCTATGATGGCCATAAAGTCAGCAACAACTGAAACGAAGCTTGCCGTAACAGAACGCGATTTGCTAGCACTCAAATTAGAAGCCAAAAATAACCATGTAGCAGCCGTTGCTAAAACCGGTGAATCGTACTCAGACAAATTGAAACTTCGATTGCCCAAGCAAATTAAACCCATTCAAACTCGCGAACCAATGCCTTGCATTGTGGCATATCCCACAGAGACACGATCCGCGGAATTCAAAACGTCCGAAGCTACGAAGGAGGCTCTTATGAAAGCCATCAAGCCATCCGATGATGGTTTTCAAATCGTAGGCGTTAAAAAAACTGCCAAATCGGGTGTAGTTTTACGTGTATCAAATGATGCTCAGTTACGGAAGCTGCAATCGGCAGAAGGTATAAAATCGGCGGGGCTTAAACTCGAAAAGCCCAAAGGACGCCGACTGCGTATTATTATAAAAGACATTCCCGATAAAATGGACGACACAAAGTTTTTGTCAGCGTTATATAATCAAAATATAAAAAACGAAATGAACATTACATTGTCTGAGTACTTGAAAGATATAAAAATAGTGCGTCGTCGTCCTGTAGCCTACGGTAGAAAATGGATGGGTATCGAACTATCCCCGGAAATACCCAAGCACCTTATTTCAACAAAAGAAAAAATTTTTATCGACTTTGCCACATGTAGATTCGTGGATGACATTGAAGTAGTACGTTGTTTAAAATGTCAACAATACGGTCATGTTAGCAAATATTGCACAGAGACCAAACCAACTTGTGCTCACTGTGCTGAATCTCATGACTCGCGGGAATGTACTAAGAAATCGGAAAAAGACTTTAAACCGATATGCACACCATGTAGGCGGCTAAAGAAGGTGTCTGACCACAAGACCGGGTCAGAATCTTGTCCAACTTACGCGGCTAGGTTGGAGTACAATATTTTAAATACCACATATGGATAACGTCGTTATTGCTCAATTAAATCTTCACAACGATAAAATTGCAACATCAGAGTTAGATAAGCTCGTTGCGGACTATAAGCTCGATCTAGTCTTAGTTCAGGAGCAATACCAACGAGCCCAACTAACCAGTAAATTCCTACAGCTCAGTAATAAGTCACGCACGGGTATTTATGTTCCAAAAAGCGGTTTAACTATAACAGCGATAAATAACTTAATGTCCACGCACTGTGCGGTAGCTGAAGTAACATCGCCCTATCTAAGAGTGTTCGTAGTGAGTTGTTATTTTCAATATTCAGACCCAGTAGGTCCTCATTTACACCATCTGCGTAGAGTTTTACATGCGCTTTCTGGTCATAAAGTAGTTATAGGAGCTGACGTAAATGCATCATCGCCATTATGGTACGGTAAGCTGAGAGCAACCGATGCTGACAGACGCTCTGCTGTTGAAGAGTTCATTGCTGAAATGAATCTTCTTATTCACAATACCCCAGAAGCACCACCTACATTTAGCAGCCCAATGGGCGAGTCTTCTATTGACGTCACACTTTCTAGTGTAGACGTCCGAATACAAAACTGGCGCGTTTTACCTGAGGCTTCTTGCAGTGATCACCGTCTGATCGTTTGTAACTTCTCCCCGGTTGTAGACAACTTACACCCGCAACAGCATACTGGCTTTTAGTATAAAACTAAAAATGTCGATTGGGCAGCCTTTGCTTCTCTTTTCGCTTCTCGCGCCGGAGATTTCACTCGTGCTGAACTTACAGTCACAGAAAGTGTTCAAATTATTTCTGATACATTCACATACTGTGCCGACGTTATTATGGGCCGAAAAGCTATAGTTAATAAGAGACGTTGTGACTGGTGGAATGATGCGCTTGTCAGGCTGCGTAGGAGTCTCCGCTGTGCCCGACGTAAGATTTCTAAATTAAGAAAACGTAAAATCGAAGGAGAGCCATACCAAACAGCTCTGAGTAACTTGCGTATTGCTAGATCTCACTATCGCGCCGCCATCGAAAAATCTAAGGGTAATTTGCTAAAACGAATAGTAGAAAGATTAAATTGTGAGGGACCGTGGTCTCCCCTGTATCACGAATTTAAGGCAAATAGGCGCATTGATCAGGCCTTTGTTTCTAATATTAAACTTGATAATACCCACACCCTCGGTATAGAGGAGACTACTGATGCACTTTTGCATGCTTTAATTCCGGATGATTGCCCTGATAATGATAGTGACTACCATCGCGAGGTGAGGGCCGCGGTAGATCTGTGCCCTGCCAATCCAATGTCAACTGTGGTGTCAATGGACGAATTTCTACATGTTGTAAAAACATTACAAACAAATAAAGCTTCTGGTGATGATAAAATCTCAAACAAAATGATCAAGGAAGCTTGTAAAGTAGCCGCGGAACCTATTTTAAAGGTATTAAACCGGTGTATTGTAGAAGGCAACTTTCCTAGCGTTTTGCGTAGTGGTGTTATAAAGATAATACCAAAAAGCGGTGATAAGCAACCCGACGATCCGAAGTCTTATCGCCCTATTACCCTACTGCCATCGTTGGGTAAATTACTTGAACGTTTAATTGTACCACGTCTGTTGCCCGGTGGCCCTCAATTTCACAAAAATCAATTCGGCTTTACCATCGGCAAGTCTACTGTTGATGCGGCACTCGTAGTGCGTAAAATTGTGGAACTCTCGGTTAGTAAATACGTTGTAGGTATTTTCTTAGACATTTCAGGTGCCTTCGATAATGCTTGGTGGCCAATGTTGTTGCTGAAACTAAAGGCGAGAGGTTGCCATAGCAACATATACTCCCTTATTCGATCGTACTTTTTTAATGGTACAACTAAATTAACATTTGGGCATTATGCTGCTTCGAAGGTGCTTACGCAGGGCTGTCCTCAGGGTTCGGTGTTAGGGCCGTATCTTTGGAATATCGGTTTTGATGACTTTCTTAGCCTACCCTTACCGGAAGGGTGTTCGTTAACTGGCTACGCCGATGACGGCCTCTTATTAATAAAAGCTAATTCCAGATCAAGTATAGAAAAACTAGCCATTACTTGCCTTGGCCTCATTTCAGACTGGGGTTATCGTAACCGTCTCGATTTCGCACCTCACAAAACATATCAGCTCTTGCTTAAGGGAAATTTGCAGGTTCCGCCGCGATTCCACTTCAATGGAGTATCAGTTGCAAATAAAAACTCGGTTTGTTACTTGGGATTACTGTTAGACAAAGGTTTTAATTACATTGAACACATAAAGCAGGTTGGAGAAAAAGCCAAAAAGAACTTTTATGCGTTAACTCGAATTTCCACCTCGACGTGGGGCTTAACTTTTAAAACGTTAAAAATTATTTACACAGCCACATATTTAGGATGTATTACGTACGGTTCACCTGCATGGGCTGATAGGGCTACCATAGGTGCTGCGCGTCGTAAGTTGCTGCAAAGTCAGCGGCTCGCTTTAATATTCTTATGTAAATCGTATAGAACTGTGAGCACCGAGGCACTACCAGTGCTGGCAGGCGTATTACCAGTTGACTTAGAAATTCAACGCCGGGCTTCAATGTACTACACCTCTAAAAACATACACCCTGACTTTCTAAAACGCCGCGATATTGACAAAATACTTAGATTGTTCAAACCCATTGACGAGGTATTTGAAACTTTACTGTCGGAATGGCAAGAAAGATGGGAAACTTCTACTAAAGGACGCCATTTGTATCTGTTCTTTCAATCAGTGCGAGACAGATTAAGTAAAGAGTGGTTAGAAGTCGATCATCCTGTTGCGCAATTTTTAACAGGGCATGGAAACTTTAGGGCGAAGCTCTTTTCATTTAGACTTGTGTCATCGCCTTTATATGAGTGTTCTACGACAAATCATGAATTCGAGCAAACAGCACATCATGTTCTCTGGGAGTGCGATCTCTGGCAACGGGAGCGGGACGATATGTTAAATTCCTTGCGTGTCACATCCGGGGTAGTATACTATTCTGATTTGGTGGCAACAAGGGAGAACTACCAGGCGATTAGGCGGTTCTGCAATCTATATTATTGGAATCGATGTGTTAGGTAACAACTCACAGTTTAGGTCCCAATAGTGTTAGATATTTGATAATCCGTGGTGCACGGCAGTTGAGCTTCACTTGACTAGCCATCTCTTTGAGGTTTTAAATGCCTTATTTGTCATATTGCTGTCTCTCACTTTGCCAAGAGGGGAAGTCAATTCCAAAACTTCCTACTCCTACAAATTTCTTCTGATTAAATTCGTTGTGAGTTCCAAGGCAGCTGTAGTTTAACCCCCGGGACGGCAATGGACTTCACTGTTCATTGCCTTTTTTGTGGTCGCCGCTGTTAATTCTGGCTACACAGGAGACACAGTGGTGGGTATGAGTGGTGGGCCTGTCCCGTATATAAGAACAGAACAACAGTTGCCCATTTCGGACGTACAATAATTGATTGTAAGTAGTAATACTCATCATATAACAAAAATTAAACATTACGAATACGATAATTAAGTCCTTTCCAAGAAACATTCGTTTAAATTATAAAGCAATTGCACAATAATCTTTATTAAATCTATATATGTTTTCTTAGCATCATGCATTAGTTTCATTAAAGTATTCATTTAAATTATAAAACATTTACATAGTAACCACTGTTTCAATAATTTTTTGAATTTTGAATTGAATTCGCAATATACCTTTTATTTGCCCTCTAACTGATTCCAACATACTAAATAATTCTCACCGGTTATAGGAACGTGCCATAATAATTGTTCTGCTCCTCTGGACAAGTGAGTTTTTCAATAATGTAACTTTTGTACGTTATCAAGCGAACTATTGTTATGAACAAGCGATGTAAATAAGTCGCAAAACTACTCCATTCGGCATAGCTTGATGAGAAGGTTGGTATAATAATTTTTGGCAAGCGGATGCTACTTCGTGCCTGCTCTCTTGAACTAATAGTTGCGCTTGACAACTCACCCTTAATTAAATTTAATTTCTCCTTAAGTTCTGTTTTATAATCGAAACAAAGTCCTTCGGCTATTTGATAAATATCATTTTTATCATATGTAGTCTTCTGTAAATCTTCATCATCATAATCAGCGATAAGCTGATTATAATTGCTCATAAAGCTTAACCACTGAGATTGTAAAGATTCAAGCTAGTTTCGATGTAAGCACGAGTAAGGCGATCCTTAGGAGACCTCTTAAAATTTAATCTTGCGTTGTTAATAGTTTTATAGCAACAAATCTGAACTTTACTCAACGAATCCGTTTCCAAAACAGTATAAATATAGCTTCCAAAAATATCTTCGCAATGTGAATAACCTCAACCAATAAAACTAAAATTCACCTAAAAAGTAAATTTAAAAACACAATTCATTAGTATATATAAATTCGTTAATAAATGAAAACTATATTAAGATAAAATAATGTTCAAACACTAGATCACCAATACCGTAACTCAACACTGAAAATTGTAGTTAGTGAAAGTTATAGATAAAAACATATTTTTTTTCCAAGTCAATCAATATATCCTCAAATTTTTCTAAATATTTAAACGCTGTTTAACTTACAAGTAAAATCGGGCATGGTATCCTCGTCTCAACGCTTTTCTTAAAATTATTCCAAGTGTACAAACACTGAATAGATTTTTTATAAGTTCATGAACTGACTCTAAAATTGCAAATGTATTTTTTTCCAACGCTTTAACGTTCAAAATTGCTAAGCTGGATTAAAATGTACTCACAGTTGCTCCGGTTTCACTCACATCACTACACGATGACGTCACGCCAATTCCGTAGTTTGCCGTCAGGGGGCGCTGCTGTTGCTCGTTCAATTGGCCATTGCGCCGTTAGGGGCGCTGTTGTGCCTCGATCAATTTCTTCAGTTCACAAGTCCACCGTCAGGGGGCACTGCTGCTGCGCAAATTCTCAAGCGCGCCTAAATTCAAATTGCAATCTGTTACGGGTTTCCCTTAACAACAACCTGTTGCCCATAGGTGCGAAAGAGAGACTCGGGTCATATAATACTCCGAGTAGTATCCGATCCCATAACGAAGACATCAAATATTCACCACCGTTACTTCAAGCAACACGAAATCTATCGAGCAAAATAATACCAATGTATTTACTTCTCAACTGGTAGTGATACTCGCATTTACCACACAATTACATGTGATGATTAGGTAAAAAATCGGGCGTGAGGCGCCACAGCCTGAAAAATTAAAAAAAGCGACTGCCTAAGGGCCCCCGAGAGGGGTCGAATCTCGGCTTAGGGCGTCGTGGAGCTAAACAATCGAACACGCGGGTTCATGCCTGAAGGGCCTATGAGGAGAGGCGCTACTCGGTACCTGGTGTATTGCGCAGAAGTCCTAACTCTCCACACTCGGATCCGCTGAGTGCGGTATATTTGTGGAGTGTTGGGGTCGGGGTCGGAGAGGTAAGGGGCATTCGCAACCGTAATGCGATCATCGAGATCAAAGCGTGAATTTCGCGGTCTGCGCTGGAACCTTCGAAATCCGCGGGGTGTAATTGGCAGCCCGGGCTACCGATGGCATGGGGTGTTGAGATGCAGTTCCGAAGTAGGGCCTTGACGCTTCCTTCATGAAACAAATGATGGAAGGGAGTTCAATGTCGAGATGGAGATCTGCACCCCTGCTGATCTGGCCCTCTCTCGGATGAGGCCGGTGAACTTCCGGTGATCATTTGGCGTTGCCACCGTGATACTAATGCCAAGGTGGGTGGACTTTCCCGTTATTAGGCGAATCTCTCTCGCGGGTAGGTCAACCGCTTCTTCCATATTTTACCGTCACGGATCGTGATGGGAGGCGGGAGTTTGACCCTTGATATCTCTTGCGAGAACATCTCGGCGGAAAAGGGACAAACTGCTCCAGTGTTACCCTTCGCAGCCTAAGCGGGACGGGAGTCAGTTGAGCGGGGCTTCCGTTTCCGGTTTTCCTGGATGATCCAGCCGGCCTCCATATCGGAGTCAGCAACGGACTCATCGTCGGACAAGGAGTTAGTTTGCCCCATGATATCTATAGCAGCTGCTGCACGCTGGCCAATGTCCATCTTCAGGAGTCCCGGCGGGGCTGCAGAAGGGACAGAAGTTTTACTGCATGAGGAAGCAGAAGTAGTGGACTGAGGGGCCTTAGAGGGTTTGTCCTGAGGGGTCTTGGTTGGTGGGAGCCATGTATTTATGCAGCTGTTGATGCTGGCCAGTGGTTCCAGTTCCAGCAGTGTATCTTGCTGTTCCCAGAGGGGGAAAGGCTAGCCTCCGGGTCTACGCTACAACTTGCTTCGCTGGCACGGTTACGTATTCACAAGCCGACCTCGACTAAAAGCGCGAATTTGCAGACCGCCACTAAGGAAATTTTTTTACCGAGATAAGTTCTGAAAAGAACTTGTACCTTGTTGGGAGCAACGAGAATTAGCGCGGGCTAACTTCGTTGAGCCGGGGCCACAGCGGATCTTAAAAAAGACCGTATAGCACCACGGGGGCAAGGGTTGCATCAGGTCTTGAAAAAGACCGTACAACGCCACGTACGTCAGGCGAATGCCGAACTGTGAATGGGCAGAGTAACGCACAGATCAGAATCGGTAAGCGGGAGCGAACCGTGACCGTCACCATGCGCTGCTCGGAGTGGAATGTGTGGAAACAAAAAATAAAATAAACCAGTTGAGAATGCACAAGCTTGCATTGCCAGTGGCACCTGGAGAACACCTGGCTCGTCTATTACAATTTTTTTTTTTAAAGTTTGTCGACCACGTTGACTATGTTCCTCAAGAGATAGGAACGGAGTTCCTGAACATTCCTACTACTTTTTTATGCTGAATCCGAATCTGAAGTCAAAATTCGAATATTCGAAAAAAAAACGCACACACAGACACACATATAAGAACGGTGTTCCTGAAAGAAAAAAACAATTTCATACACTACATATCAGATGGCCAAACATGCAAATATAATATGATGTCCAAAATAATCAAAACCAGTACAGCGCCATCTGTTGTCACCTATCTGAATTATATATATGAGTTGAATATTTATTTATTTATTTATGGAAAAGGTACAACAACAGTATACATACATAACATTGCTTATGACATTGTACTCGTACAAACATAAATAAAATGTTCTAACCCTTATTTTGCTTACTGCCTACTTTGAGAACATGATATTTTTTAGAACCCGTGTAAAAAATAATGTATCAATGAGAACTAATGAAAAGTTTGAATTTGACGCATTTTAAGGAGTTTGTTAATATAGGTTCGATTTTTACTTTAAAACATTGGTCACCGTGTTAGCAGATTTCTCTTTTAAGTCACCAACGTTGTTACAGTACTACTTGTAAATCCACGTGCAGCTAAATAGGAAGATAATACTATCAGAAATCGTTGAACAATCAACCATAATCCTGGGTAGACTTTTAAATATACAGTTATAAATAATTCTTGGTAGCCATTCTTAAATTTAATTTTTAATTCAACATTTGTTGTCAGTTCTATTAGTTCTTCTTCTAACTGAGATGATAATGATACTCGTATTAACAACAAACAAACTAATATCTCTGAATGAACTTTATTGTGTAGAAGAAATTTGTATTATAATAAATAAATAAATAATGTGCAACTTGGCATACAAATCAACTCTTACACTTGGACAACTTTTTCACATTTATGTTTTGTCAGGATTATTAGTGCATAAGTTAAAAATTTCCGATGCGTTATTTTATTATGTTTACTCTTTGCTGAATCGTGGAACACGGTAGACCGTTTTCGCGTTACGTGATAATTATTTAAATTATAATCAATGTGAATGTTCTAAAATATTATTTTATTAATTAAATATGGAAACTTGCCAGTATGAACCAGTGAATACAACAAAGAATACACAGAATAATGAAGAAAATAAAAATACACCATTCTCAAGGAGACCTTTTATTAGACAGGTCAGTTAATTACAAATTATATTTTGAATAACTCGTTACAAATAGGCAGTGTTATGTTCGAAGCAGCTTCTACGCTAGCTAACTGATATGGATGGTGGTGTGAGTTACCATTGAGATATTTGTCTGTATGGGTGGGTTTCCTATACACTGTGTGAGTAAGTGAGTTGTCAAGTTTCCTGGTAATTAAATTAAATTAGACTGCGAATGTGGTTTATCATACATAGGGCAAACAAAGAGAAGCGTAGGTACTCGTGTGAAAGAACACATTGCTGACATGAAGAATAGGCGCGATAAAAACTCTGCAGTATGTGAACATACACTGGACCAGCCAAACCAGTACATCCGGTTCGATAAACCACAAATCCTCGCCAAGGAGAATCGCTACATGCCGAGAATGTTGCGCGAGGCTTTTGAAATAAGAAAACACCCCAATTTCAATAGAGAAGATGGTTGGCAAGTACCACCTGCTTGGGATCCAGTCCTAAATATAAACAAGACCCAAACACAAAGATCTAAAAAATGTTCGGACACTGTGAGCGATTTTTGTGTGAATCGGAACATATATAATTAATCCATCCATGTCGGTATATGTAATAATTGAATAACTAATGTAAGACAAATACCACCTTAGTCTTCCTGCGACCACGGACGCTGCAAAGCGTTCGAAACGTCAGGACCAACAAAATAAATAAAATACGCGATACTTCCATTAAAAATTGTTTAATTCAATGTGTAACAATCGCGAAAACCTAAGACAGTACTATGTGCCATTATATATTTTTTTTTCATTTCAAAATGACAAAAACACAAAGATGGTCGTTAGTTACAGAATCAGGTTTTAAAAAGTTTGCCCAGTTCTAAGTTTTCCTTTTTGAGTCTCCAGTAAGAACATCTATTATGGAATTTGTTTTCAAACAAGCCTTAACTAATAGATACGTCGTGCGCATCGCAATCCCACCTTAAATAGCTCACAAAACGGCGGAAAAATTTGCAATGTGACAGTGGAGCGGTCACCGGAAGCTACATACGATAGTAACTAATACTCAAATATAAGGTGCGCGTTTCGTGCTGCGTTCGGTCATACAATTACACGATTTTATGTTCGAAAAGGGTTCCCCTAATGATCGGAAGATATGGATACGGAATAATAATCGACGTTTTGGATGTTTTGGGAACCATACGGCTATGTCTTTTAAACGAAACGTGCGATGTTCACGATGCGGTAATATCGGCCACCACTACTTGATTTGTGCTATGGTAGTTAATACACAATTTTAATCTAAGACAATCAAATCAGCAAATAGCACAAAATCGAAATTCGTCGAATCAAAATAAAGGACGTACTTTGCATGAGCGTGCTACTAATAACGGAAACGTATTTATGCCGAATTCATGCGGGCCAGTTCCGGCGCAGGTTCAAGTTTTGGATGACACCGTCCGCGAGTGTCATGATTATGGCGCCCCGACAACAAACATCTGGCGGCGATTGTCAATAGCAATTAATAGATTGAGCGAGACACCTGTTTTAATAGATGACATTATTTATATATACTTGAATTTGACTCACAAGTTTCTATAGTTCGGAATGGCCTTGTCAGTTTGCTTGGTTTAAAGAAACATAGTCGGTGACTAAATTGTCGGGCGTCGGCGGTTCTCAGCCGCAAACTAGTAGTTACTTAAGTACACTAAATTTTCAGTCAAAACGGAATAATAATACTATTTTATCGGACAACGCGGTTGTTTTAAAAAGGCCGACCGGTTACATCGCAGTTCCTGACGGGTCTTTTAAAAATATTTCGGATACCGGTTTCGGTCACATGTCACGGGTGGATATAATTTTCGGATCTGATATTCTCGGGGAAATAATTGAAGGAACCGAGAACAATTTTCCGTGCCTACGGTTACTCGCGGTTCGGATGGAAAATATACGGTTCGGTTACATGTAATAACTAATCATGCGGAATTAGGTGATTCAAAACAAACGGCGCGCGGTCAGACGGGTTATGGCGTTGGAAAGGCGAATAAAATCGCAAACTCGGTTCAAGGAGAAATATACGGAATTCATGGAAAAGTCGATGGAACTTGGGCACATGGAAGTTGTTGGGAGGCATACAAGCATACGGCCCACCTGATGTAAAGCGGGTACCGTTGCCTATTAACGCTTGTAAGGGGCCGTCCATTAATCACGTGAGGCTCGAAAGGGGGAGGAGGGAGTTCGGCGAAAATCACGAAATATCAACAGTGGGGAGGGGGGTGTAGTAAGATATCACGTGTATTTATTTTTTATAACCTAATCCGAGCAATAACAGTCTAGAGATGCACAATATTCGTCCCACACGCATCCTCACGCGACGATCGATCGGCATATCGAGAGAGATTCTCTGCGTAGTGCGCGAAAATGATGACGCCGAGTGGTTGATGAAACCGACGTTGATCTTCAACAAAGCACAGTGCTAACAACTGACTTGCAAGATGCTTGTTCAGTTGTTAGTGTTGAAGAAAATCTTGCTAATCCGTTGTCCGAGGACAATGTACATTAAATATGTTCATGTACTAGTACAATATGTTTTTCGCATGATTACACCATTCATTATATTATTTTTATGTCAGTCAAAAACAACCTGCAACCTTTCTGTCTAGACATTTTTATCATGGTCCTTAATTTTCTAGAATAAAATTAGATTATACTTTATACCTGTATTTAAAGATAATATTCTAAATATTTTAAGATTCTTTGTAGGTACTAAAAATACACGTGATTTGGGAGGGGAGGGGGGGGGGGGGGGTTAAGTCTTAAACCTCACCACGTATCACCAAGGGGGACGGGGGAGTTAAAAAATGCTAAAAAAAACATCACGTGATTAATGGACGGCCCCTAATATATTAAGTATCACTCGCGTGATGCCTCCTCTGCTGTTTACACAGCAACTCCTTAGGAGCTTACTGGCGACCTCACTCCCACGCAGGAACACAACAACCCTCTAGGGAGTTGTTATTTGGCTAGGGTTTTCTGTGAGGTGGAGGTACCTACTACCCCAGACGGGCTGCTTGCATTAAAGCAGCCCTACCTCTCTTAATAATACTATATGAAGCATTTGATATTGACTCCGGTCAGGAATATTATTTGCTACCACATGGTGTATTCCAATCTACTGCGGCATTCGGGTCGTTTTAGACGGGAGTTGTAAGTCAAGTAGCGGAGGCTTGAATGACTTCCTGTATTCTGTCGAGAAATTGCATGAAACAAAGGTCATGTTAGCGAGCAAGCCCTGATTACTGAGCTTTTCTTCTTGTCAATAAAGCATATTTTTGAAGTAAAACTTTATGAAGATAATAATATAAAGCAAATCAAAGCCTCATAAGAAAGTATTTCGTTGTGATTATTATCAGGCGCGCAAATTTTACATGTACGTCACTAGTATGAGGATTTGGGGATGAATCTTGAAGAGGTCATCAATAATCTGAGGCTACCGTTAGCTGAGCCCTGCGAGTTACGAAGGAGTTACAAAAGGTGACGCACTTACAGAAAATGTGTTCTGGTAGAGCCTGGCCTGCGGGGACCTGACGAATGCGTCCTCAGTAAGCGGCCGGCGCAGGTGAATCAGGTAGTCGGAGTCGCTTTATCCTTCGTCTTCTAGAAATCTGTACAATACTTACCTTGTATTCTATACAATCTTTTGGTCATGTTTGTCGATCAATATCCAAATCACCAGTTCAAACGAGGTTTGATTCAAGGGTAGTTCGAGCAGAAAAAGATATCAAAAACGTTGGCAGAATCAATTGCTTTGACCGTATACGAACGTTTTTGGAAATTGAGACCATATAATTATTATTGATTTTAATCAATGTATCTTTGCAAGTGTGCATATTACACAAAGGTATATAAACGTTTATGCAATTAGTGTAAAACCATATATATACTTTTTAATTTTTTATATTTTGTGAAACTTTTTTTTACACACTATATTTACATAATTACATTGTTTAAAAAAAATTACTGATTCGTTACATAATTGTTTTTTTATTTCATTTAAATTTTAAAACAAATCTTTTGCAACATTTGATTTTCGAATTTCAATTTTTTTTATTCAGCTTAGACGGGAAAGATGGATACTTCGAAAATCCGAGTAATTATTGAATACAAGTTCCGACGCGGAACTAGCGCGGCAGAAAGGGCTCGCAATATCAAGTTTGGAGAGGAGACTGCTAATGAACGCACCGTGCGTTTTTTGGTTTAAACTCTTTCATAATGGAAACTTCAACGTGAAGAATGAACCACGTGGAAGACCAGGTGAATAACGCTGAATTGAAGTAGATGGTGGAAGCAGATTCGAGTCAAACTACACAGATATTAGCGGCATGGCAACTGACTACCATTTTTTTCGTGATTTGAACAATTTTCTACGTGGTAAAAATTTTTCTTCAATACAAAACAATTCAACACAAGTACAAAATGCTTTCACACACTTTGTCGAATCTAGATGCCTAGAGCTCTATTGCAAAGGCATAAATAATCTTCCGATTAAATGACAGCAATGTATAGTTAATGAGGGTATATAAATATGTTACATCTTAGAAAAAAAACAAGTTTTAATTTTTCAGTACAAATCGTCATTTTCATACTTTAACCCCTAATACATATGAACCGATTTCATAATAACAGCTTGATCCTAATCTTTTTAACTTCTGAAACGATTTTGATGAAAAATATTTATTATTCCTTTAGTTAAAGGGATTAATTAATTATTTATTAAAGGGGAATACATAGGCAAGATTAGCCCGAGTCAGGGAAAAACCACACAAGGGAAAGAGTCGAAATAGGAACATGCATACGCAGCAGTGAGTCGAAATAGGTTGTTGTTGATGATGATGAAGTTGAAAGATACATAATTAGGTATGTCGATAAAAAATATTTCAATCCATTCAGTAGTCTCTGTGAAATTCTTTAAAAGACATAGTATACTTACTAACATAAAAACACTCATCAATTTGCGTATAGATTTTTACTTTTTAAATTTTTTTATAAATAAAATAGATACTTACATATTAAATTGCGTGTGAATTTCAATATTTATGTGATTAATCTGCCACTAAAATTCACACCACTTTTAAATTTAAGAATAAAACTTGTAGACTTGACATATATTTCGTATAAATAGATAAAACATTTTAATTCTCATCACATATTAACTTTCTTCATGGTTACCGCTACACTATTCACAAATATAACGAAAATTTGTCTCTAGGGCAAAACATTTTTACTAGGAGACTTCTAAATTAGTAATGGAAAAATAATACAATTTTTAGCTTGTATATGATATTTAATGGAATTCCCTAAAATGTTGCGTTGTATAAATGTAGGTAAAGGGTATTTATTCCTACCAAAGTTTGAGGGAAATCCCCATCAAACATAAACTGACCAAAAGGGTTGCCAGTTCAGCAAGGTAAAACCGGCAAAAAATTCGGATGAATGTCTTTGTATTCTAGTTTCTAGTATAGTTGGTTCGTTATTTCCTATTTAGATATTTCTTTCTTTGGAATAAAAATAGTTCAAATAATATAATTAAATAATGGTGGTATATGGTGGATGTAGCCACCTAATGGCTAGGTTGAAAGATAATAATAAGTAAATTTTGCCGCCCCTCATTTTTTGCAGCCCTGTAGTAAGTAGTAGACCCACTGAAATGGTTTGAATCGACTGCAAAGGAGAATTTCAATGAATGTATAGTCGAATTGTGACCAATTCCACTGTAGGCATTATTACCAGAGAGAGAGATTTCTACAAAAGACGTCTGCGCGGGTAATTCTGTCTCACCAATTCTACTGCCAAGCAGCTATATTTATTTATCTGATTTCCGGTTTGAAGGGTGAGATATGGCAGAGAAATTACTGGGTACTGTGACGAAACATCCTTAGGCCACAAGATTGGCAGCGCGCGAGTAACATCCCCGTGGTGTTGCGAGCGTCAATAGGCTCCGGTGATCATTTATCATCTACTGCGGGCCGCATGCTTGTTTGCCAATACTGTCTGAAATAATTAGCCATAAATTCTGTAAATGTGCCCTCTTTGTTATACCATGCCCGTTATAATATATGTACTCGTTATTTCTTTATATTTTCAGCTATTCGTTTGTTCTGCAGTAATGTCTTCCTACTTCATCAGTGGCTTATATTTGGGAGCACCAACTGTTACCATTCCTCAATTGAGAAAAGAAGCGAACTCTACAGCAGCTGTTAGCGACGAAATGGCCTCTTGGTTTAGTACGTTGATTAAATGTATTTTATATTATATATCTCCGCCAATCCGCATCAGCATGGCGAAGTATACTATTAACCCCCTGGGTCAGGGGAAACCCGTGTCCCCGCAGTGGGGAGGAAGGATTAATGCTTTAGTTGTGGTGGATGCTTTTTATTACAAGACCCTTACTGGCACTTTTATCTTTGTATTTTATAGAGTCCAACCGGTTTTAACAGATGATTGGTACTTATTCTTCATTTTACAAGAGTTCAGTAATGCATTCAACGAACTAAAAGATAAAAAAATTTACCGATACGGTACAACCATGTAAAACACAGTAAGCATCTTTGCACCTGACTGACAGTATGAGAGAGAAGAAAAAATAAATAAAGTGTTAACGCAAGAAATAAACGTGGTGATTAGTGGAGGAGAAACGTAAAAGACTTTTTTCGTATAAACTTTTCAACTATAGGGATTGATTTAGCGATCCCTACAGTTGAAAGGAGCGGATCTATCAAAATGCCTTCTGTCCCGTTACGCAGGTGAAAGGCGCAGAATGTCCCGAAAAGACTTTCGCCAATAATTTTAACTTTATTTTTTTGTGTTTGTTAACTTTACTTGTTATATTGAGTTCCAAGTTTGAAATGGAAGGATTTCTGAATTGTCAGAGAGATATCTCTGATAGAATTACAAGAGTTTTTAATAATTTTAAGAAATCGCCCAAAGAACGTATACTTGAATCTTATGTAGAAACCCGGTTAGATAATGTTGAACAGTTATGGGTGGAGTTTATTACTACCCACCAAAGATTAACTAAAGAGTACAAATGGGAAGAATTACAGAAGTCCAGCTATTTCAAAGAAATTTATGATAAGACCGAAGAGAAGTAGGTACATCAATTATAAATGTGTTTTAAAAGATTATATTATACATTTCAATAGGAAAGATCAAACTAGTCGAGTGCTGAATTCGAGTGTATAAGTGAAACAAACATATCTCTAAAACTAACAAAACCAACTAAAACCAAATTTGGTATAATAATCTTGGGCAATTGCACTGACGCAGGCGAGTTACATTGTTGAGTACTACTGTTATTACTAGTTTGATCTTTCCTATTGAAATGTTAAATATAATCTTTTAAAACACATTTATAATCGATGTACTTCTCTTCGGTCTTATCATAAATTGCATCTTTGAAATAGCTGGACTGGGTATAGGTTCCCCGTTACGTCATTTTTTCTTAAATTATTCTAAATCCTAATTCTACTTTAATACAAGCATTACAAACTAAAATTTTCTAAGTTAATATTTTGCGAAAATGATTGAAGTCTGGCTGGTCTTGATAATAAGGTTGATAATTGAAATTGTACTCGCTATTGCATTTCACTCACTCAATACTATATGACACTACTTGTTTCGGTCGCTGCACTCGATTGCGTCACCGAAACTTCACTCCTCCAATCGTCGCCAGGAGGCGCTGCACTAGCACTGTAGGGGCTGTGCTGCACTGATCGGCGCACTGCTGCTGTGGACTGGCACTTCTTTGACAGTAATCCACTGCCAGTTAAGTGCGTACTACCAGATACTCACAGATCCGGCTCGAAGGACCAATATGTTAGATCTAGGAACTAGTTGAGTAGGGTTATAGAATTAAACCACACACTGACTGTACTAAGCTAGTTCTTTACTATAGAACTATATCCAAGTATGTATTGAATAATAAGAAATTACAATTTGGGGTCATTGTTACTACAAAAACTAAATAGCGCGATTCAGCTTTGACCGCCTATAGTAACAACACCATCTAGTGGCGACTACCACAAGCAAAAAACTCAACTCGAACAAATGTAATACATGTCTAAGCGCCCGCGAAGGCCCAATGGCAAATAATATATTTATTTATATATTATCTTTTGTTTTGGTCATAAATGACGCGGCTTTGACACCAACGCTCGTGGGTTCGATTCTCACACAAGACACACATTTGTGTGCATGAACATGTCTGTTTGTCTTACTATGGATGTTTCAAGAGAGGTAGGGCGCATCAAAGCAGCCCGTCTGGGGAAGTACCTCCACGTCACAGAAAGCTGCAGCGAAATAACAACTCCCTAGAGAAATCCCTTGTTGTGTTCCTACATGTAAGTGAGGTCACCAGTAAGCTCCTAAGGACCTGCAGAAACGGCAAAGAGCTAGTGATACTTAATATATTACAAGCGTTAATAGGCTACGGTAACTGTTTTACATCTGGTGGGCCGTATGCTTATATGCCTCCCGACGTTGTATAAAAAATATCGCTTTTCTCCACAACGCTATACCGTACGACAGAATGCTGTGAAGGCACCTGAAATACTCGTAGACTAGGCGCACACTAGGCACGTCCGTCAATTATCTCATTCTGTTAACTGCATATGCGGCAGGATTGAGCTTGTAGGCCAGATATACTTACGTGGAGCACACTGAAAGAAACTACTTACAATAAAATAAAGAAAATACCAATTAAATAAATACAAATCTTAATTACCTTATTTCAAATTTAAAGACACATGAATCAGCAGTGAAAAGTATTTAATCTAATATTATACGAGTATCTCTGTAAGATTCAGCACAATAGTAGATAGCAGTATAATAATGCTGAATTTTGACAATGAGTGTACGCACCTTGATGTAGGTTTGATAAAATCTTAATAGATAGATCATAATAAGTATGATTTCATTGCTTCCCCATTTTTTTTTACTTAACTACCCATCACGAGCGTACGAAGATGTGAGCATCTTCTAGTAATTTCTTTATTAAACTGTTGAATCCTGGCATCGTAACTACTGCAGCATTTATCGTCAGAATAGACATAAACGTAAACAATATATCTTTAGTATCTAAACTTAGTTACTAATGACTATTAAATGCCAAAGTGATAATTGTAAAGTACAAATAATATACATAATATTAAATGTTGATTATTTTTTCAGCATCAGCTTTGGGCTACAGTACCTTACCCTGGAATATTATATTGCCTATAGTTTCCGAATATTATGGGCGGAAGAAACCCTTCATATTTTCTAATATACTCATGATAACTGGTAGTACGTTATTTTGTTTAAGTACCTCTGCAACTCAAATATTGATCAGTTACATAATAGTGGCTATTAATGCAAGTTCTTGTGTTGCTATTTCATTAGTAGTCGCATCGGAATATACGTCACCTCAGTATCGTGGTTTGTTTTTAACACTTAAATCGGCAATGTTCTTCTGGGGAATATGGGCGGCTAATGCAATAGGAACTTTTTTTTATTGGAGAAATATTGGTATATTGATCATATTATGCAATATATACTGCTTAATATCATTTTTCTGGCCGGAATCGCCATACTGGTTAGCCGCCAACGGACTGTTTGATGAGTGTATTGCGTCTCATCGTTGGCTAAAAGGAACTGGTACCGAGGCAGAGGATGAGCTAAATAAATTGATAATTTCTCAAAAAGATTACCTGACACACCGTCAACAAAGAAAATTTTCTATTTCAAGGAGTCGAATACTGAGCTTTATAAAGATATTTTCGTATAAATCCTGCTACAAGCCGACATTAATAGGGATCGCCTTGACATATAGTTTTTCAGGGAAATTAGCATGTAGTGTATACGCTATAGAAATAATTAAGAAAATAACCCATAATGAAGCTGCTGCATACAGAGGAATGTTGATTTTGGATGCAGTCAGTGTATTTTGTATGTACCTTGGTAGTTATTTGTCCAAAATACTTAAACGAAGAACATTATTTTTAACAGGTTCTTTAATCGGTACTATATTACTGTTTATAATGTCTTTGTACTTGTATCTAATTAAAATGTCATACATTCTGGAAAACAACATCATTTCTATAATATTGTTGGTAATTTTTTCGGTTGGCGTTAGTTGCGGCCCAATGATTTTATCGACTTGTGTGTTTGTAGAGTTATTGCCTTTGCAGTATAAAAACGTGATCATAGTTGTAGGTATTTCCATTAGCAATTTTTTTATGTCAACTGTTTTAAAATGGGCACCTTATTTATTCAACACCTTCGGTATACATGGAGCGTTTTTATATTTCGGTGTAATGAATACAATCTTTATATTAATTTTGTTCAAATATTTACCCGAAACAAAAGACAAAACACTTCAAGAAATTGAAGAATATTTCTATAACTGAAATACAGACACAAGTACAGGATAATTGTTATTTATAATGTACATACAGTTAAGTGCATGTCATAACACTTTGACCTTTGTACCGTTCATATATTGTATATAATAAGAGTTATGACCGTACTTAGTGAGTGGCAGAACGTGATCTGCTCTTAGCTGTGCAAGTGCTTCTTTTACCTACCCTCTTATTATTAGGTTTCAATAAGATCTCTTATCACTAGGTACTAGTATAAAGCTGATCCTGTTATGTTTTAACTAATAATTACAATTCTTCAGTTGTTGTAACAATAGTAATATTTAGAAAATATATAATCAAACTGCATCAACTTGTTATTATTTAAATATATAATTTAATAATATCTATCTATCTATAACTTCACGCCAAATCCCTTGCGGGGTAGGCAGAGAGAAATTAATAATAATTATGTATGTATGTATGTATATCTTCACGCCAGGTCCCTTGCGGGGTAGGCAGAGAGAACCGAGCACCATAAGACGCGGTCCTTACACACTTCACTCACTTCTTTCACATTCATAGCTCTTTTCATGCACGCTCGCCGGTTCCTAAGGCTCCTGACATCACCTTCTGATAAAACACGACCAATTTGGTCATGGTAGGTTAGTCTTGGTCTTCCTCGGCTCCTACATCCTTCCACTTTCGCATTGTATATCTGTTTCGTCATTCTTTCATCTTGCATTCTTTCTACATGTCCGAACCAACGGAGCATGCCCTTTCTTATCTTAACAGAAATTAGAAATTAATAATAATTATGTAATTTAATAATATGTATGTATGTATATCTTCACGCCAAGTCCCTTGCGGGGTAGGCAGAGAGAACCGAGCGCCATAAGACGCGGTCCTTGCATACTTCACTCGCTTCTGTGACATTCATAGCTCTTTTCATGCACGCTCACCGGTTCCTGGGGCTTCTGACATCACCTTCTGATAAAACACGACCAATTTGGTCATGGTAGGTTAGTCTAATTAATTTAATTAAATTAATTTAATAATAATTGATGATTATTATAACAAGTTGTTAAATAATCCAATTGGGCATTATTGCCCACTTTGAGAACGCTGCTCTAAAGATTAAAAAAAAAACAAACATAACGAAAAAGATATAAAATAATCAAAAGGTAGAGAAAAAAATAAAAATAAAACTCGCATTTCTTATTATTATAATACTCATACCATTCAGCAGGGTAACATGCAAGCATTCTGCCTACGAAGCGGTCACGGTAGTCTATAGAATAACAATAATATAGTTCGAAACTTTCATGATTTTGTTTTTAATATTTACATACAAATATTTTTGCTCGATACATAACATCGAAACCTTTTGGCTTCTCTCCCGAGAGATAAATATAAAACTTACAAGATTTCTTATTATAAACATATATAATATGTAAAGTAGGTATATTTTGTGCCCAAAAAAATTTAATACTGAAATGTATGGAAAAGAGAAAATCCACGACGATAAGTTATGTTTACTGTGAACATAAGATACCTAAATTAAAATAATATAATAAGTTTCTTTACACGTGTGTCACTTTGTCGTAAAGTTGTTTTGTAAAACGAGTGAACGAGACAGCAAATAGTGTGAGACCGAGACGACACTACAACTGCAACATCTTCAGAAGAATTTCCTCGCTCGTAAACCACAACTTTTCTTATGTACCTAACACACGTCTTTCGAATTACAATTTCTTGGACGTGTGCGTTCCCTCACGATGTTTTCCTTCACCGCCGAGTACGTGATAAGTATGTACAAAAATCCGAAAGACGAATTTAGTGGTACATGGATTCGAACCGGGGACCAGTAGGTCAATAGGCGGCAGTTCTTTACCCACTGACATGTTCATTCATACAAATGTGTGTCTTGTGTGAGAATTGAACCCACAACCCTCGCAGTTAAAGTATCATTACTAACAACACGACCGCCGGCTTCGTCAAGGTACAATAAATACAATGCTGATTTTATAATAATCTAAAAAAACACGTGTTTTTATTAAATCCAATTCAGAAAAATAGGAAGACAGATTTTGCTGTGTTAGCAGCAGAGGTGGTACGCGAGTGATACTTAATATGTTGCAAGCATTCATAGGCTACGGTAACCGGTTTATATTTGGTGGGTCTGCTTTTTTTATGCCACTAAGGTGGCAATCAAGCATAAGGCCTGCCTGATGGTAAACAGTCACCGTAGCCTATGGACATTTGCAACACCAGGGGTGTCACTCATGAGTTGCTGACCCTCTAAAAACCTCTTCATGCATTTTTAAGAATTCCATGCTGTATTCCTTTGAAAAAACGTCGGTTAGGAGCTCATTCCACAGAGTAGGGGAGGTACAACCAAACATTTTTTTTTTAAGATTTTTCTACCACTTTGTCAGCCTAGTTAATGTGTATATACATGCCAAACTACAGCTTTCTACTATTAAGCGTCTCTGAGCTAGGCGGCGTACAGACGGACAGACAGACAGACGGACATGGCGTTATAGTTTATAAGGGTTCCTTGTTTACTACCTTACCCTAAAAAAGAGTATTTCTAATTTCCGATGTGCGATTAGCGGGACAATATTGTTGTATGGAGTTGTCATTCTAATGGCAAAATATAGTTGATGTAGTAGTTGTACAAGAACAAAACGAACAGCTGGCTGAACACGACTAGCAGCAGCGCCGTGAGCGCATACAGCACGCACGACACCGCCGGGGACGACAGCTGGTGGCCCTGCGCCGCCGATAGCCTGCAACGAACACACGCACCAACATTACTCCTATGAAATCCTATGAATGAAGTTTCCTAATCCACTAGGATTGGCGGGGTCCGGGCGAAGCCTAAGGATTTGGCAAAGATACTGATTATTAAATGGAGTGACTGCCATCAGACCTCCACAACCCACAGGGAACATCGGACCTTTCTCAGGTTACATCACACGTCTTTCTAAATATAATTTCTTGGACGTGCGGTTTCCTCACGATGTTTTCCTTCACCGAGCAAGTGATAATTACAAATATGTACATAAAATATGTCAACCCGTTTTTTTCTATATCAATTTTATTTACACTATTATATATAATCAGCGCTCAGGTAAGAATCAACAATAACATTTTAGTATAGTATAGTTAGTTGACTGCTCCAACTATAGGGCCATCAGTTTGATCAGCTTAGCAGCTAAAGTGTATGGAAAAATCATTGAAAGGAGAATGAGGGTGAAATCCGATGGAATGCTTTGGGAAGCACAGGGTGGATTTTCAAGCGGCAGAGGATTTTTTTGTTATTGGGGACACGGCATGTGACACCCAGGGCCTACTTGGTGGGCCGCAGGACACTGGTGGTGGTGGTGGAATAGAAGCCACGAAATACCATGCACTTCATGTCAACACGTCACGTCTACTATGCCGGCCTTGAAGGTGCCTCTTTACATTCCTCTTGAAGAACCCAATGTCGAACACGTGTGGAGCCGGAAACACACCGCTGGGTAATTTATTCCACCGGACAGCGGTTCGGCATAAAAAGGATTGACTAAACCTTTTTGAGCGAGGCAATGGGATAATATTCTCGACTGTGTGAGAATGTGCACGCTGAGATGGACGGTAATTCCGGTACTCGAACGTGGAAGGAGGAATAAGGCTGTAGAGTTCCTCCGAACATTCACCATGATACAGCTACGTAAAAGTGACTCAGCGCGGCGACCTCTCTGCGGAGCTCCAATGGCTCAAGAGATGCTCCCAGCTTAGGGTCGTTAATAATGCGGACCGGTCGCCTTTGCAATGAATCAAGGGCATCCATTAGGTACTTTGCGGCGCCATCCCAGAGATGCGAACAGTATTCCACACACGGTCGGATTTGTGCTTTGTAAAGCAACAGTCGTTGTGCGGGTGTGAAATACTACCAAACCCTGTTCAGCACTCCAAGTTTACGAGAGGCGTTCAGTAAGACATTATGGATGTAATCCCTGTGATTCAGATCTGAACGCAAGTTCAAGCCAAGGATCGACAAATGGTCGCCGACGGGAAGCGAGACGTCAAGAAAAGTTGGGGCCGGAGAAAACGGGTCCTTCTTAATAGAAAACGCACAGGCCTGGGGTTTTCCGCGTTAAAATTTACAAGATTTTGGTCACCCCAATGAATGAGTCCATTCAGGACGTCATTCAGCCTAAAGATTACCGTCTCCCGCAGTTCTCGGATGTCATTACTCCTGATCCCGGCGGGATCCTAATATCCTATATGTGCCGTGCTGTCATCAGCGTAACAGTGGATGTTGCCAATTTGTAAAAGGTCATTAATATGTAGAAGAAAAAGGGTTGGTGACAGCACGGAACCCTTGGTAACGCCAGCGTTCACATGCATGAGCTCAGACGTACAGACATCAACCATGACTCGAATACTACGCTCATGCAGGAAGCCAGTTATCCATGCACAGAGCCGGTCGGGGAGTCCATAGGCCGGCAGCTTAGAGAGTAGCGCTTTGTGCCAGACCCTGTCAAAAGCCTTAGAGATATCCAAGCTCACAGCCATGGTTTCTCCATAACGGTCGACAGCCTTCACCCACAGGTGAGTTAAATACGCCAGAAGATCACCAGTGGAGCATTTTGGGTGGAAAAAGAGATCACTAAGTATGTGATGATGTTATAGATAATGGAGTAATCGCGTATTAAGGATCCTTTCGAGGACCTTGCAAAGCACCGAGGTTACGGCTATAGGACGATAGTTATTAGGGTCTGACCTATCTACCTTTCTAGGGACAGGTTGCATATATGGATAAACGGATCAAGTTTTTTCACTCCACAACATCGTAGAGAAGCATCTGGCTTTGGATCAGAAGGTTTTTGCGGTTTTGTGGACTTTGTGAAAGCATTTCATAGGGTCGTGCGAAAGAATCTCTGGAACATTTTGCCCAGATGGACCAGACGGTGACCTACTCCGTGCTATGTAGTATAGCTGCAGTCCGCGACTTCGTCCACACGTACTCCGTAGGAACCGCCTTTCTACTTTCTATTTTTCCTCGACTTCTAAGGGTTGTATCGTAAAGTTGAATAGCCTTAATTTCCTTAGAATTGGACATGCAATTTTTTTTTCAAATCCGACTGGAGCTATTGTAGTCGGATTTGAAAAAAAAAATTGCATGATTGTAGCGTGTCAGATAAATTTTTGCTTTATAACCAAAAACGTTGGCAAACCCAACTTTGTTTTTGGTACATATTTGTAATAATCACTTGTTCGAGTACTCTACGACTTACTAAAAAAACCTTACCTACTAAAAAAAAAAAATAATAATAATAATTATGAAGAAATGTTTAAAATATGTAAACTCATGCCTGTAGAAGCAAAGGTAAAATTACTTGATAGCTTTGGAACAATTTAGGAAAAAAAGTAATAAACAAATAAGGAATTTTCACTATAATGTAAGAAAATCAAAAACACAAAACTACGTCGAGCCAATAGCTACCAACTACTATGGTCAAAGAACAAGAAGTTATGTAACACCTAGAATTTTTAATAAATTAACAATTGCCTCGGACACCTTAACGACGCATCGATCGATTAAGCAGTACCTAAAAAATACATTTCTAAATGCATTGTAGCCTTTGAAGTTGTAATAGTGTGGACGTCTGCATAGCTCAGGGCGAGCAGGTGTCCGCGCTACATTAGTTGCTAGTGTATAATATGATGTACTTGCACACTAAACATACTGAGCGGAGATTTTCTTCGCCAACAAATTGCAATATCGTAGAGAAGCATCTGGCCATAGACCGGAAGGTTTTCTGCGGTTTTGTGGATCTTGAGAAAGCCTTTGATAGGGTTGTGCGAAAGGAACTGTGGGACATATTGCCGAGATATGGGATTGACGGTTCACTGCTCCGTGCTGTGCAGTCCACTTACAAGGATTGCTCAGCATGTGTGCGGATAGACGGTGGCATGTCACCCTGGTTTGATGTCAAAATTGGTGTCAAACAGGGTTGCATGCTATCTGCTAGGCTGTTTATCCTGTATCTCGATAGTTGTCTGCAGAGAATAAGGTCAACGAATGTGGGATTGCGCATGGGTGACCAAGTGGTGAACTGTCTGCTGTATGCAGACGATGCCGTGCTATTAGCAGATACACCATCTAAACTGCAAACACTGGTCACAGCGATGAAAGACGACTGTATGGAGAAAGGCTTACTACTGAATGCGAAGAAAACAAAGATAATGGTATTTGAAAGAGAAGAATCCAGAACTAATGTAAGGATTACGATTGATGATGAAGTGTTGGAACAAGTGAATGAGTTTGTATATCTTGGATGCGCTTTCAGCAGGGATGGAAGGTACACCGCAGATGTGGAAAGACGAGTGAGTGCTGGGAATAGTGTGAATGGAGCGTTGGGAAAACTTCTTGGCAGTAAAATCCTGAGCCAGAAGGCACAACTCGCTATGCACAATGCAGTGTTGGTCCCAACGCTAACTTATGGAAGCGAGAGTTGGGTATGGCAGAAAGAGCATGAAAGTAGAATAAACGCGGTTGAAATGCGAGCGCTGCGCAAAATTTGTGGCGTAAGGCTCGTAGACCGTATTCGCAATGATGATGTTAGAAATAGAGTTGGTCTGAAAGAGAGCGTCGGTGTTAAAATAAGAAGAGGCATGCTCCGATGGTTCGGGCATGTAGAAAGAATGCAAGATGAAAGAATGACGAAGCAGATATACAATGCAAAAGTGGAAGGATGTAGGAGCCGGGGAAGGCCAAGACTTACCTACCATGACCAAATTGGTCATGTTCTATCAGAAGGTGATGTCAGGAGCCCTAGAAACCGGCGTGCGTGCATGAGAAGAGCAATGAATGTTAAAGAAGCGAGTGAGATATGTAAGGATCGAGTCACGTGGCGCTCGGTTCTCTCTGCCTACCCCGCAAGGGATTTGGCGTGAAGTTATAGAGATAGAGAGAAATAAATAAAAAAAAATAAAAAAAACCTACCATGACCAAATAGATCGTGTTTTATCAGAAGGTCAGGAGGCTTAGAAACTGGCGAGCGTGCATGAGAAATGCTATGAATGTTAAAAAAGGAGACTGCCTAAGGGTCTCCGAGAGGAGTTGAACCTCGTCTTTGGGCGTCGCGGAGCTAAAAAATCGGACGAAAAATCGCGGGTTCATGCCTTAAGGGCCTAAGAAGAGAGGCGCCCAGGTACCTGGGCTACTCGGTACCTGGTGTATCGCGCAGAAGTCCTAACTCTCACTCGCAACCGCACTCGGATCCGCTGAGTGTGGTGTGTATGTGGAGTGTTGGGGTCGGGGTCGGAGAGGTACCCCTTACCTCTCCGACCCCGACCCCATTCGCAACCATAATGCGATCATCGGGATCAAAGAGTGAATTTCGGAACCCCCGAGCGTCGATTTTATTTTATTTATTTTATTTTAGTATATTTGGAAAACCAACAGCATAAAACTATTTTATAAATCCAGTTTAACAATACATTGAGCCAGTTACAGGTTTCCGCAAATAGCAACATATTAGACAAAGTAACTTATGAGCATTAAAGAAATTAATTATTATGCAAGAAGCGTACGAATTTACATTATCATGATCATCAAAGTTCAGTGCTATTGATATAATGTTGAATGTAAGACATTAATATCTTTTGACACAAATCGTATGAAAAGAGGAACTAATAAAATAATTATAATAATAATTCATAACACTGCCTAGTGCTCAATAAACCGCTTAGTCAACGACCGCCTTACCGACGCACAACTTGAATTAAATAGGTCAAGATCGAGTTCAGGACCAACTGCATTAAATAGTCTACCCGCACGAAACATAAAGGTGTCTTGTCGATAGTTAGTATTAGCGAATGGTAAAGACATAGGTGCGTAACGTCGATTTGATTTCACTGGCACTCTAAGAGATATTTTAGATAACATGTCCGGACAATCAATGACGTTTGTAGTTATTTTGAGGAGAAAACCTATATCGGCAATTTCTCGCCTTTTATCTAAAGGTAGAAGGTGATGATTAATACAGATGCGGTAATAGTCAGCGCTGCAGTATGGTTGATTGGTACGATAACATAAAAACCGAATAAACTTCTTTTGAATGTTTTCGATACGGTCAACGTAGGTCATATATCTGGGATTCCATATTTGCGATGCGTATTCTAGGTTACTTCGTATGAAAGCACAGTATAGAATTTTGAAAGTTTTAACCCTATTAAAATCCTTGGAATTACACATCACAAAGCCCAGGGCTTTTGATGCCTTCGAGATAATATTGTCAACGTGGCAGTTGAAAATAAACGTAGAATCATGGAAGACACCAAGATCATTAATCCATGAGCTCTTTGCTAGTTGCTGACCTTTTAGTGTATAACTATAAAGTAAACTGTTATGTTTGCAGGTGAAGGTGAGAACAGCACATTTCGCCGGGTTCAAATCTAGACGGTTATCATAGCAGTAAGACTCCAGCTTCGAGAGATCAGATTGTAAAAGATGAGCATCACTTTCAGAGGATATCTGCATAAAAAATTTCATGTCATTCGCAAAACATAATATATGGGATGATTTAAGATACAGGTCGATGTCACTCACAAAAATGTTGAACAACAAAGGACCTAGCAAAGAGCCCTGTGGGACACCACTGGGTATTGGTAACCACTTAGAAACACAATTATTGATAGCTACAGTTTGGGTACGATTGTCTATGTACGACTCAAACCACCTGAGTAGGTTGCCCGGGCACCGATACGCAACAGTTTGTCCAATAACAATCTATGGTCTCTACGCGCCGCCCCTGCGCGACTGGCCCGTAGCGGAATACCCACGGTCACGTCTCCACACCTCATACCGGTCATCGAAACGTTCATTATCATGTACACCACCAGTCAGCCACATCTCAGTTAAAATAATAAGGTCGTAATCAGAAAGGCATAGGTTCCTAAAAAAAACATCCGTTTTTGTCCGCAGTCCCCGCACATTTTGATAGTATATATTCAACCCTTTTAGCGCATTTTTACCGTCACTAGATATATCCATATTCATAAATAATAATTAAAGATAAATTAGTAACTAAACAATTAATACTGTAAAAACAAATTCTATCCGGCAAGACCCAACAAGCATATCGAGCAGGCAGTTGCATTCTTGCAGTTAATATACGAATTGCAATTGTAAGGCGGTAATAGGTAAATACAAATCGAGCAGGTAATAAATATTTGTGTGCGCGAGCGAGTACATAATAGACGGCGATTAATATTAGATTAATAAGAGTGAGCGGGAGAAATAGTAGGCAGTCGGCTAGCGTAGCGGTTGCAGCGGGCTCGGACCTCATCGCGAAATAGCGGGGCGTTAGCGCATCATGGAAGGCAGTCACTACAAACATTTGAATGCTAAACAATATAAGCGTAACAAGACATGTGACAAAAATCAGCAGGAACATATCAAATGGCACTAATCGGTCACAAGTAAAATGTATATAGTTATAAGCGGGACGAAAAATACAAGCGAACAATTCAAATGAATGCAGTAACTCACATGATATGCAACACATTAAACAATTTTGTTTAAATATTTCTCATTTCGCACTATTACTACATGTGACGTATCGTTCTTACGCAAGTGGATTTTGGCATATTTAACCCAGATGTACTGATAGTCCCTCGATTTAGCTAGTGTCTTCGTTTTCGTCAACAACGCCTTCGTGTCAAAATTTGCGGGGTGTAATTGGCAGCCCGGGCTACCGATGAGTTGGGGTGTCGAGAGGCTATTTCGAAGTAGCGCCTAGACGCTTCCGCCATGAAACAAATGATGGAAGGGAGTTCAAGGTCGAGATGGAGATCTGCAGGCCTGAAAAAATGAGCAAACCGGTTTTGGATGATCTGGAGCTTAGCCAGATGAAAGCGCGCAGCGTGTGCGTACATTAGGCTGGCGTAGGTGAGGACGGGGCGGATACAGGCTTTGTAGAGTGTACACTTATTTCTAGTGTTCTAGGTGTTTGGCCTTCTCGACCCATGGCATGGATCGACGGACAATGACATGGGGCTCACGGTCCTATGTTAGGATTCGGTCTCGTAAGACCTTGTGGATTGCGAGACCGAGAAAAAAACACTGCGGCATTTTTCTCCGCATTCACCTCGATTCGCCAGCGTCGGAACCATTTGCCTAGAGCGTTACCCGCTCTCTGTAGCTTATCCGATATGTTATATTTGGCTCATTCGGAAGTGTAAAGCGCCGTTACATACAAAACATTATCAGTAGAGGGCTAACTCCACGTGGAGAGTCTTGGGAACATGGTTGGTGTACAATGTATATAGGATAGGACCGATCACCGAGCCCTGGGGGACACCGGCTCGGATCGGATGCGGCCTTGAAAGAGTGCCGTGGACTCTGACGCGGATGGAGCAATTTGCCAAGTAATCTCGTAAAAGAGAAGAGAGAAAAAAACAAATTCATACGCTACATATTAGAAGGGTAAAAAAATATAACATGATGCACAAAATAATCAAAATAGTACAACGACATCTGTTGTCACCTGACTGAATGACTGATATATATGAGTTAAACATCCCTTGATGGGTAAAGTACGCCATTGTACAGTTAAGAACAGATTACGCTTAACACTCGAAGTTCGGTCGTAACTCTTATTACATATGACATAAGAACGATACAAAGGTCAAAGTGTCAATCTTGAGGTGTGATTGATCTTGATCTGTACATACAAGTTTATTTTATAAATGTTTGTCTAAATCATAATTTTTTAATCTTGTTTTGCCCACCGCCCTTTGAGAACACATTTTTTTCTAGAGCCCAACAAAAAAATTATGTATTAATGAGATCAATTTTGAATTTAAACGTAACTAATGAAAAGTTTGAATTTGACGCATTTTAAGAAGTTTGTTAATATAGGCTGGATTTTACTTTAAAACATTAGTCAGCATGTTTAGTAACACTAAACAGATTTCTCTTTTTAGTCACCAACCATACACCTGGGTAGAGTTTTAAATATACAGTTACAAATCATTTTTGGTAGCCTTTCTTGAACTTACTCATAATTTTTAATTCATTTGTAGTCAGTTCTATTAGTTCTTCTTCTAACTGGGATATTAATAATATTAACAACTAACAAACAAATATCTCTGAAAGAACTTTATGGTGCAGAAAAAAAAAATATTATAATAAATAAATAAATAATGTGCAACTTGGCATACATATCAATTTTTGTACTTGGACCACTTTTTCACATTAATGTTTCGTTACAATGACCTTCTTTCGTTAGGATTAATTAGTACATAAATTTAAAAAATTCCGATGCATTATTTTATTATGCTCACTCTTTGGTGAATCGTGGAACACGTTAGACCGTTTTCGCGATACGTCATGATAATTATTTAAATTATAATCAATGTGAATGTTCTAAAATATTATTTATTAAATTAACTATGGAAACTTGCCAGTATGAACCAGTGAATACAACAAAGAATACACAGAATAATGAAGAAAAGAAAAATACACCATTCTCAAGGAGACCATTTATGAGACAGGTCAGTTAATTACAAATTATATTTTGAAAAACTCATTACAAATAGGCTATAGTGTTATGTTCAAAACCGCTTCTGTTCGCAACTTTGACCGCATTAATCCTATTGTTACGAAAATCAATATCCAACATTCTCCTTCAGATTACATTTTAATTAAGTCACACAACAGTCAGATAAAAGCAGTGATAGTCCAGTGGATAAGGAACCGGCCTAGCGACCAAGTAGTAGTTCTCCCTCTGGCTTGTTGGGGTCTGACGCCAGTCGCTCCATGTAAAAATCAGTATCTTCGCCAAATCCTTAGACTTAGGTAGCGGTCCCCGCCAATCTATACACTACTGTTACCTGTTTAGGGGAGTGAAATAACGGACATAGGGATTCTATCCTCATCTATAATAAAAAAAATAAACGTGTGCGTCTCGGGACGCCCGACAGAAGTGATAACTTAAACTAATCTACAGATAATATAATTAAAGCTGCCGTATGCATGAGAGAAAGGGAAGTCAGACAGACTGGCGCCGTAACGCGTTACGTAACGAAGTGTTTTACGCACCCATAAGAAGTTATCACTTCAAAAAAAAAATTGGAACTCTTCTTTAATTTCCAAAGGCTCTGACGTAGCCGGAGAGTACCACCACGATACAAATCAGAGGCAACAAATTTGGGGCAAATTTTCTAACAGCACAGTGGATCTAGTTAATGCAATATTAGTATTTCTGAAATGCAGGGACATTTAAGGAATTCTAATATTAATGCGAAAAATCGCATTCTCTTCTTTTGGAATTCGCTTCTAAATGTTTTCCTTCTTTTTCCTGTCGTTATTCCGTTTCCTAATTCATTAGGATTGGCGAGGCCCGCTAGTATATTATACACTATATACTATATACATATTCTAATTTTTACACGGAGCGGCTGCCTGAGCGTCAGACCTCCACAACGCAGAGGGAACCCATATATTTCCTATAGGTTTGGTTACACGTTTCTCGAAATATAATTTCTGGAACGAGCGGGTTTCCCCACGTGTAGGACTCCTTTACCGACGAGCAAGAGATAATTATCAATGTACATAAATCCGAAAATACGAATTTAGTGGTCACGACATGCCCCCAATAGGATTCCAACCACTCGGGGACCATTCGATTAATAGGCTACCTTCCTTCTTAATGTGTTCGATCATCTTTTAAATGTTTTATCATTTACCTTCTTTTCTCACATCTAAGGTTAAGAAAACAAATGTCTACTTAATTAAAATATTATTCATACCTAATTGCTGGAAACATAAAAATACAAACTAGATCACAGGGCAAAGATAAAGGTTATTTTATTTAGTACTAGCTGACCCGGCAAACGTTGTTTTGCCTTATAAATTATATCTAGTGAATATTTTCGTAGTCAAATAAAAAATAACTAACTTATTGTAAATGTGTGGGGATGTGGTGTATGACTGAAAGAGAAATGGAACGATGACGGCCTATAAAAATAACAAAACACCAACATTCATTTTTTGAATTCATTGTACTTTTATTATCTTAACTAATAAATTTTAAATTACATCTCTATCACAAATTATGACAATTAAAAAAAACCATTATCAATATCTTAGTGCAATGGAGTGTACGATATGTTTAGTGAGTCCGTCTTTAGCCAACACAAACAAATTGAATGGTTTACCCACGCAAAATAGGAATAAATAATTATAGCATAGCAAATTGATGATATATTTACTATGAGAATATACTTAATATGAGCGTTGCACTGAGAAAGTAAAATGATAAGTATAAGCGTCACTGGTACGATCGACGCAATAATGGCCGAAAACAGTTTAGGCCAAAATTTTAGTGAGTGAGAGAAAACTTATTGTGTGAGAAAGACAGGAGACCGGCTTCGTTCTCATCCCTACTCCGTGTTGTTTACGGGGTGAGAAGTGACACCAGTAGACGCCTGGCGGGAATAACTGATCGAGTGGTAACTGATCAATTATCGACCGCCGAAAGTAAAAAAATAAAGCACTAATATCGCTTTGAATTAAACAATTTTTTTAACGGAAGTATCGCGTATTTTATTTATTTTGTTGAACCTGACGTTTCGAACGCTTTGCAGCGTCCGTGGTCGCAGGAAGACTTCCTGCGACCACGGACGCAGGAAGACTTAATTCAATGTGTAACAATCGCGAAAACCTAAGACAATACTAATATCGCTATTAAAAAATAGGGGTTGGTGGTAAAAGGGTGAAAATTTAGGGTTGTATGTATTTTTTATGCCACATTAAAAAAAATGTCCAAAAAATAAAAAAATAATGTTAGGGGTGGACAACCCTTATCACTTAGGGGTATGAAAAATAGATAGTAGCCGATTCTTAGATCTACTGAATATGCATATAAAATTTCATAAAAATCGGTCAAGCTGTTTCAGTATGGTAACTAACATTGTGATACGAGAATTTTATATACGAGTATATGATAAAACATGAGCTATCAGTACGTACATTTGCATGCGAATTTGGTAGTAGCAACGTTCACGTCACGTTATGTATCGGCGGATTACACAATTTGAATGAATCATTATCGTATAATATTATTATGTGAAAAAAAATTGATATCTAAATCTCTAAAGAAATGAAATGGCGTCAAATGAGATGATATTTCATAGGACGCCATTTCAGTTCTTTGGAGATTAAGATAAATTGTTAAATATAAAATCCATATGCATGGGCAAAAAACCCATCTGTGTGTTGTTGTTTCAATGACATTATTTATATAAAATTAAAGTTATTAAAACACACAGATGGGATTTTTTGTACATCGTCGGGAGACTAACAAGAATACGGCCCACTTCATGTGAAGTGGTTACCTTAGCTTATGAATATTTGCAATACAAGGAGTACCGCTCGAGCGTTACCACACCTACTGCTAACACAACAACCGTCTTCTGGCGGATTATCATATTCGCTTCAAAATGGTTGAATATGGCGATGGCTGTGCACACCTCTCGAATCCCATGTACATAATATAAGAAAAGAACTGTGCTGGTTCTATAGTTTTAAGACGAAGCACTTGTGCGGATCTACAAAACGTAAAACAAACATTATTTAGTATTATAAAAATAATAAAAGGTATGAGCGAGCAAAGCCAATAGAGTTAAAAAAAGCATAAATAAATAAATAATAAAAAGAAGTTGTTTATCTTAGGTACGTCAATGTATACAGGATGTAGCATAAGTAGTGGACCGATAGAATGTTACTGACAAAGGTGGGCATTTTCTAAAGGACACACTAAATCGTATTCTTATAGAACGAGTAGTTATATAATTACGATATTTATAACGCATAAAGGGTCCACTACTGGACCCTATTATTATTATTATATATATATATTAGTATTGAGTTAAGACTATGACATTTGATAATAAGGATGAAAAAATATCCAGAAATTGGCGTATTTTTTTTTTACAGACATCAAAGTTGAAACTCTGAAAAGCTAGTTTTGAGAATAATCATTTTTAAAATGTGGTAGAAAAAAAACACATTTGTACTCATTTGTTACATACATTTTTATTTATTATTGTAGATCAAGACGTTGTGCATAAAATCAATAATAATTATATTTGTAACGTTATAAAATAAGTATTTAATCAAAATAACATATTAATACATAGTTAGCAAAAACGTCCACTTGTTGCTGTTTAACATAGTTCGCTTCATAATGAATAAATAGGACGAAATAACTAAATTAAAAACTAAAACTGTGTAGTCTTACTCAATATAATAAGTAACCATGTAACAAGACATTATATTTATTGTCATTTGAACAGAACCAAAAAATTATTAACAATTACATAAAAGGTACCAGTAGCCAAAGTATAACTAAAAAAGTTGTTCTAAAGTGTTAGGTAACAACTCACAATTTAGGTCCCAATAGTGTTAGATATTTGATAAACCGTGGTGCCCAGCAGTTGAGCTTCACTTGACTAGACATCTCTTTCGAGGTTTTTAATGCCTAATTTGTCATATTGCTGTCTCTCACTTTGCCAAGAGGGGAAGTCAATAAGAAAACTTCCTACTCCTACAAATTTCTTCTGATTAAATTCGTTGGTTTCTTACTCCTTGCACGGTTTTTGCAATGGCTCCTCTGTGGGTTACGCAACGGCCGTATATCTTCGGGCTGAAACTGCTAATACTGTTGGTGAAGTCTGATTGATGATGGTAAAATCGCGGGATGCACCCTTCAAAACAAAATTGACCATACCACAGTTGGACTTAAATGGCGCGGTGCTGATCAGTAACTTGCTGAAGCATACACATTCAGCTCTTCATACATACCATTGTATTCGCAGAGATTATTAGATGGTGTGATAGTACTATTGTTCTCGCCTGGTTAGAAACTCCACCTCATAAGCTAGAAGTATACCAGGGTATCAGAGTTTCACAAATAAACAACTCCAATCTGCTAATCCAGTGGAGACATATACCTGGACAACTGAATTGTGCTGATGTGGCGTCACGTAGTTGTTCAGCTGCGTAGTTGTTGGAGCACCCACTATAGTGGAGTACAAAATAGCTGTCTCAGCCCTGTGAATTGTGGCCAAATGGCACCAAAGCAGATGCGCCTACTGAATTGCCCGGATTACAGCCCAAATATATATCGACTGCTACGCTTCCACGGGTATAAATTTCGAATTAATCGATCGGTACAGTTCGTTTGAACGCTTCTTAACGTATCCGCGTATGTGTATCGGTTCATAAGTAATTGCTGCAATCGTAAGACATTTAATAAGAATGTTACAGTCTTAGAGCGCCGTAATGCGCTTTATAATTTAATCCGGTCTGTTCAGAGTCTACCTTTCAGTAGACGCATTTCTACGCTAGAATCAGGAAAGCCAATACGGGATAGCTTACGAAAGTTAAATTTGCTTTTGTATTGGTTCTTGTCCTTACGATATCTTACCAAAGGCGTCACGTTTAGATGTATACAATGTTTCAAGACGAATCCTCGACGTGATCAACCGTTCCTGGTGGAACTTCCCCCGTACAGAGTCAGAGCAACCCTAGCCTTTGAGGGCGTCGGCACTGATTTTGCTGGCCCTCTAATGATTATAAGCTGTAATCTAAGGAATTCGCGAACAGAAAAATGCTATTTGTGCGTCTTCACATGCTTGACTACTAAGGCGGTACATTTGGAGCTTGTATCTCAACTCTCGGTAGAAGCCATTGTGGCAACCTTTTCCAGATTTGTTTCTCGGAGAAGTTCCCCCTCATTGATCCGTTCGGACTGCGGAACAAATTATGTTGGAACGACAAGTATTCAAAGGAACTCTACCTGTTTTTTTGTACCTCACCTCTCATTTTTTGCAGCTCTGGGCAAATGCCCGGCTTGCCCCCACTTAGATCGAGCCCTGCACATATACTTACCCAAATTTCATTATAAAATGATAAAAATATATCTTAATAAAAATTTTACAACAACAAAACTTTTATAACAAGAACATTATAACTTTTAACATTCTAGGCCCAGGACAATAAAGTTTTAGCTTTTCCGTGACACAATGAATGGTATGATGGTGATTGAGAGCTATCACCATCATTCGTTGTGAATGTTCATGATAGCTCTCTATCACCATCATTCCGATCGTCTTATATTTAAGGCACACCTGTATATTGTTATAATCATGTATAGTAGGTATTAATCGAATTGCTAGAATGCACTTGAATATTTGGACTTCTCCTCGTTGACCTTGAAGAAGACTAGTTATTATGATTTGTATTCGATGGAAAAAAGAACTTGTCTCTCGTTTGAATATTATTTTTTATCAAGGCCTTTCTATATAATATATACAGATTTTATTTATTTTAACTATATTTATTTATTTATTAATTATTTACATACAATATTGAGCCTTACAGATAAATCCAATACGCTCAATATTGTTCAAAAATTGGCATTATCATTATTAGGTAAACATAAATTCAATTATATATTAAATACACTCAATTATAATTAAAATATATTCGTATATATTTCGTACTACCTAAGACTCTCGGCATATTCTACAGCCGTTCTGTGAAACTGTACTTTAGTACACCTGAACAAGTCGACCGCCGCGTATTTTAATGCCAATGCATTAAGCAATCGCAGCGCTCGATTGATAGGAGCGTAAGCTGCTGCAGTTGTTCTGGTGGTCTGGAGCGCGAATAGTTTGTGATATCGCGCCCGATTGTAATTATCTGGTACATACAGTGATAGCAATTCCAACACCGCCGGATCATGCTTGTATCCCCTAAGCAGACTGAATACATACTCCATCATTGAGACCGTACGTCTCAATTCCAGCGTATTGTATCCAGTCATACCCAATAAAAATTCACTGGGGTATATGATTGGATAACCTACGTGATACCCATACTGTTTATTGTATAACCATCTGATAAATTTTCTTTGTAATTTTTCTAGCATAAGCATATACTTAGCTTCATATGGGTTCCATATTACTGCATTACATTCTAGCTTACTGCGCACATATGCACTGTATAAAACTTTTATTGCTGTAATACAGTCTAGGTGACGTGCCTGTCGTAACACAAATCCTAATATTCTATAGGCGTCTTTGCATATTTTATCAATATGATCACTAAACGATAGATTTGCATTCATTGTGACACCCAAATCCTTTATTGAGAACGTTCGCAGAAAGCACTCTTGTCCCATAAAATAGTTAGCTAGGAGAGGGTTCTGTGACCGAGAGTATGTCATAGCAAAACATTTGTCAATATTAAATTGTATATCATTGTCTATACTCCATCTGACGATATTATCTAAATCTCGTTGGATGGCATCGCAGTCACGCTCAGTATCAACTTTCAAAAACAGTTTTAAGTCGTCAGCAAATAATAAACACTTTGCCGTGGTGACTATCTCCGGCAAGTCGTCAATTAAAATTAAAAACTGCAAGGGGCCCAGATTCGAACCTTGACTAACTCCAGAATGGGTGTAATAAAGACCCGAATCGTTGCCACAATGTTCTACATATTGCCTTCGATTACATAGGTACGAAGAAAAAAAATGCAATAGTGCAAGAGTGAAACCAATAGCTGCGAATTTTTTCAATAATACGTCATTATTGACTAAATCAAATGCCTTCCGCATATCGAGGTAAATCGTGTCGACTTGCGAACCTCCGTCCACTGCACCATTGACATACGTCCAAAAGGACATAAGATTACTTGTAGTAGAACGGCCGGTTCGGGACCCATGTTGAGCATTGTTTAGACGGCTTTCAATTTGACAGCCAATTCTACTATAAAGTTCTGATTCAAACAACTTGCCGAAAACAGACAACACTGCTATAGGTCTTTTTCTCTATTTACTAAATATTAAGGGTACAAGGGTCGACTTTATGCTAACTATGTCCTCTACTTGACAAAAAGGGAAACTAAAACGCAATTACAATATCAGCACACAATAAATATACAAACAAAAGCATTACAACATACTATAACCTTAATAAACATGACAATTAATGATAATACATTAAGTATCACTCGCGCGATGCCACCTCTGCTGCTAACACAGCAACTCTTTAGGCGCTTACTGGTGACCTTACTCACATGCTGGAACACAACAACCCTCAAGAGAGTTGTTATTTAGGTGCAGTTTTCTGTGAGGTGGAAATACTTCACCAGACGGGCTGCTTTGATGCACCCTACTTCTCCTAAAAATACCCACACCAAAAAAACAGACCGTTAATGCACACAAATGTTTCTCCTGTGTGGGAATCGAACCCACGAGCGTTGATATAAATGTCGCGTTATTAACCGCTGCGCCACCGAGCTCGTAAAATTTTTTTTTTAATAAGAATTCATTCAAACCGCAATAACAGGTTTTGTAAAAAGGATAACCTACTTACTATTTTTCATGTAGTGACCGTAGCATATTAACGCGCGAACAATAATAGGAAATCAGATTACCTGTTTTTATAACAAGTGATACGCACCGTCAATTAGGTTTAGTAGACCAGCTGGAAGGGTTTGAATCGACTGCAAAGGAGAATTTCGATGAATGTATAGTCAAATTATGTACAATTCCACTGTAGGCATTATTACCAGAGGGAGAGATTTCTACAACAGTCATCTGCGCGGGTAACTGTGTCTCACCTATTTCTACCGCCAAGCAGCTATATTTATTTAGCTGTGTTCCGGTTTCAAGGGTGAGATATGGCAGAGAAATTACTGGGTACTGTGACGTAACATCCTTCGGTCACAAGATAGGCAGCGCGTGAGTAACATCCCCGTGATGTTGCGAGCGTCAATAGGCTGGGTGACCGCTTACCATCTACTGTAGGCCGCATGCTCGTTCGCTAATCTAATTTCATAAAAAAATAATTTGTCAGGAACTAACCACTGAAACTGTTTAAAATAACTAGCAATATATTCTGTAAATGTGCCCTCTTTGTTATACCATGCCAGTTATAATATATGTACTCGTTATTTCTTTATATTTTCAGCTATTCGTTTGTTCTGCAGTAATGTCTTCCTACTTCATCAGTGGCTTATACATGGGAGCACCAACTGTTACTATTCCTCAATTGAGAAAAGAAGCGAACTCTACAGCAGCTGTTAGCGACGAAATGGCCTCTTGGTTTTGTACGTTGATTAAATATTATTATATAATTTGTTTCTCCGTGAATCCGCAGCAGCATGGTGTTATACGTATACTGTTAAACCCCCTGGGTGATGGGAGACCCGTGTCCATGCAGTGGGATGAGTAAGGATTAATGCTTTAGTTGTGGTGAATGCTTTTTGTTACAAGACACTTACCGGCACTTTTACCTTTGTATTTAATCAATCCCGACCATTTTCAACGGACGATTGGTACCTATTCCACGTAACCTTCATTTTACGAGAGTTTTCATACTGCAGGCTCGCGTGTAATTCATTCAACGAACTAAAAGATAGATGAAAAAAATTACCGATGCGGTATAGCCGCGTAAAACACAGTAAGTATGTTTGCACCTGACTAAGAGTATGAGAGAGAAGAAAAAATAAAAATAACAAAAACACAGTTCAATTTATTCCAAAATATTAAAAAATGTTTGCAAAGTTGCAAAATCGATGTATATTAAAAACTTAAGCAGTCGTCAAATAAAATAAAGGCTGTATGGGATATTGTTAAAAAGGAAACAGGTAAAGATAAACCACGGGATAATGAGTATTCTATTAAACAGAACAAACTGTAACAGCTGCTAAACAAGTAGCACATCTATTTGATGACTACTTCACCAATATCCCTTATATTACCACTGACTCCCTCAATTCTTCTCCTCATGTTGCTGCGAAGTTATTAAAGGAAAATGTACAACTAATAGTGGAACTTTTCCAATTTACACATATTCAATCAAGCGATATAATTAAAACCTTTAAACAACTAAACATTAAAACCTCAGAAGATCATTTTGGAATGACCATAAAAGTATTCTATTATATTATTGAGTCAATAGCTCCATACTTGGCATTTATTTTTAATCAATGTATAGACTTAATGAAATTTAGTAAATTAATTCCATTATTCAAGTCTGGTGAAAAAAATGAACTGGGGAATTATAGACCCACTAGCTTTTGCCCGCGGCTTCGCACGCGTAGATTTTGGAATTTCAGCAGTTTTACTTATTTTTATTTACCTTCTTATTTTTTAGTACAGTCGGCATTAAATAATTAGTAAAACTATCAAATATCCTTATTTGTGTAGTAATGAAGATATGTCACGGCCTGTTCGGTTTTCATTAACTATTTGATACTGGCTGTATACACTCAAAACACCTCTTTATTCTCATCATTGCCTATTTTAAAAACATAAAAGTTTCAAGCCACTTAAAAAAATATCTGCCTGGGTTAAAATTCAAAAAAATCTTTCTTTTCTCTCATATGCATTACAAAAGGAACCTATTGGTGAGTCAGTGAATTAGACAGGAACTCCATTTCTATTATAGATTAGCGTCTCGTTCAAACACACTTTCAACCCCCTTTTCACCTCACCTCACCTCGCTAAGGGTGGAATTTTTGAAAACGTTGAACCATTTTTTTTTGGATTCTAATAGAGAGTATTTATACAAAGTTTCAAGTCACTAACTTCAAAAAGTTTTCTGCTCCATACAAACTGTCAACCCCCTTTTCAGCCCCTAAAGGTGGAATTTTGAAAAACGCTGAAATTACTTATTTGACGTCTTGATTGAGAGTATATTTACAGTCTAAAGCTCACTATAAAAAATAATAATTTCTTAATAATTCAACTTTTAGTTCAAGAAATACTTTTGACCTCCATTACACCCTGGGTGGAATTTTTGAAACTACTTTTTTGGATTTTAATAAAGAGTATCTGTATAAAGTTTCAAGTCACTAACTTGAAATAATTTTTCAACTCCATACAAACTGTCAAGCCCCTCTTCACTTTCGTGAGGATTATAAAAGTAACCTCTTTGCAAAATTTCAGCTTTCTAGGTTCAAAAGTTTGGCTTCGGAGTTGATGAGTCAGTGAATTAGTCAGGAACTCCAGTTTTATATATATAGATATCCGCCTTGGATTGTGATAACACATCCTATTGTAGGCAATTTCTTAATATTACCAATCTCTTAATTTAGTATTAGGGAAAGAGATCTTGTTTCCATAAATATTTTTATAAACCAGCATACGGTCTGCCTGATCGTAAGCCGTCAGCCTAGTCTATGGACATTTGCAACATCAGGGTTGGTTGTTACTCGTGCGTTGCCGACTCTGTACTAAAAATAGAATAAATAATAATAATTAATCCGAATATTGCAACAAAATTTGAAAATTCGAACCTCGGCTTAGAACGTCGTTGGGGAAACTAATCGAACACGCAGACAATCAAGTCAGTCTTGTTTTTTTATTTTTTTTTTTGACCTGACTATATAGTTAGCCCCGAGTGGGCTGTCACTACGTCACCGGACTAAGTCAGTCGTCACTGTGGTCAATACTTTATGAGCTACAAAAGTAACCATAGCGCGTTTCAATTTGGCTTATGGCGCCATCTCTTAGCAATAATTGGAACTAATCGAAACTAATACATATATATTTTATGCCTCTGTTTTTAACCCCCGACGAAAACACGACGGGGTGTTATAAGTTAGACATGTGTGTGTGTGTGTGTGTGTGAGAGGGTGTGTGTGTGTCTATGTGATTCTGAGTCTTTCTGTGTCATCGTAGCTCCCGCACGGATGAACCGATTTAGATTTTTTTTTTTGTTTGAAAGGTGTATTAGTCGGGAGTGTTCTTAGCTATGTATGGTGAAAATTGGTCCAGCACTGAAATGAAAGGGCGAATGACGAACTGACTTTCTGGACTGTTGGGGAGGTTTTAAATTTTAAACAGTTATATATTTTCTGCATTCGGGTTGCTCACTTGTAGACCGCGGCACATCCGTGCGCGCACCGCCCGCTAGATAGAAGAGTTTCGACAGGTTCGAATCCGATAATGTAGGTAAAAACGAAAATCTTTTATACTTATTAGTTTAGAAAAAAATATTTTACATTTAGTTCATGACTGTCAATGAAACACCTTAATGTTGAATTTCAATCGAATAACTTCAAAAACTTAGTTTCATACTAACTTTGCATCCCCGTTTTACCGCCCTTGAGGGATGATTTTTGAGAAAAATATTTACCCGTGTTTCATGCCTTTCAATAAAGAACCTTCATGCTGAATTTCATTCGAATAACTTCAAAAACGGCAAAGTTTCATACTAACTTTGCGCCCCCGTTTAACCCCCTAAGGGATGAATTTTGAAAAAAATATTTTACTCATGTTTCATGCCTATCAGTAGAGAACCTTCATGCTGAAGTTCATTCGAATAACTTTAAAAACGGCAAAGTTTCATACTAAATTTGCACCCCCGTTTTACCCCCTTAGGGGATGAATTTCCAAAAATCCTTTCTTAGTGCTCCCCTCCGTTATAAAAGGAACCCCTGTGCAAAATTTCAAGTTTCTAACCCTTATAGTTTAGGCCCTGCGTTGATATGTCAGTCAGTCAGCTTCTCCTTTTATATATATAGATTTCTATTATGCCAGTATTGAGTGAGTATTCGAAAAGATACTGCTTGATCAATTACAACTATATTTTAGGACCAATGAAATTTTTCATAGTACACAATACGGATTTACAGCAGGTAAATCCACTACAGATGCGGGGGTGGCATTGGTCAAGCATGTACTTAGCACATGTGAGAGATCCCAGGATGCTATTAGGGTATTCTGTGATCTCTCCAAAGTTTTTGATTGTGTCGACCATCGGACATTATTGGTCAAGCTGTGCCATTATGGAGTCAGAGGTAAAGCCCATGATTTGATCGCAACTTACAATAGAATACAAACTGTTGACATATATGGGTTCAAATCTTAAGGCAGTAATGTTAATATTGCGGTGCCCCAGGGCTCTATATTGGGACCCTTTTTATTTTTAGTATATATAAATGATCTGCCCTATATGGTGCAGTAAACGGCGGATATACTACTGTTTGCCGACGACAGTTCTTTAATTTTTAATGTTGCTCGCCGGTGCGAAAATATTGACAAGGTAAATAGTGTTCTATCTGCTATTCTAAATTGGTTCACATGCAATAATCTTTTGTTAAATTCAACTAAAACCAAATGTATAAAATTTAGTCTTCCAAATGTGTCTTCCGTGTGGCGTCTTCCAATACACAAGTTTTCATTGATAATAATATGCTAGAATTTATTAATGATACTGTATTTCTTGGAATTACGATATACTCAAAATTGCAGTGGGGCCCCCACATAAATAAACTGGCCAGTAAGCTCAGCTCCGCCCCATATGGAGAATTAGACAATTGACGGATGTGGCTACCGCTCACTTAGTCTATTTCAGCTATTTTCACAACATTATGTCATATGGTATACTGTTGTGGGGAAGAGCGGCTGATATTGAAACTATTTTCATCAGCGTCATCATAGAGTCATCCGCTCTATTTATAACATGGGCTCCAGGGAATCACTTAGAGAACTATTTCAAGAAATAAATATCCTCACGGTTACCTCTCAATATATTTATGAGAACATAATGTATGCTCGTAAAAATATAAATTCGTTTTCAAAATGTACTGATAATCTTAGGAGCAGAAATAGATTGCGTATGCCAGTACATCGGCTTGCTAAGACTAATAGATCTTTTGTGGTAAATTGTATTCGATTCTAGAATAAATTACCTGAAACAGTTCTGTCCTTGCCTGACAATATGTTCAAAAGACACATCAAAAATACTCTGTGTAAGAAGGGTTCTTATAGAATCGATGAATATCTAACTGACAGAGATGTATGGAAATGATTTAGCCCATGAATTAATATAACTTTAATTGTACCACTTGATATCACTATATAACACATACACTCATATCATTATATTTATTGTAATATGTATAAGATGATTTGGAAAAAAAAGACCTATATTGGCAAGTTTCTTTTGGCATTTCTTCTTCGCCAATGGTCATTTGAAATGCTTGTAGATTAAAAAAGAGAAAAACTTAAAAAAAATATGATAAGATATAATATTGAAAATGTAAGACGTATCTAAGTGCCCGTGAGGGTCTTAAACTTAGAATTTTTATTACTTTTTTTTATTACTTACAATATAATGTAAAGAAAACAATGACAACGATATTTGAACGAAAGGAAACCGCAACGAAGGCTTTCTTTGGATCTGGATTTGTGGAGGATTCACTTTGCCTGTTTAGAGAGCCATGTTTGAAGCGAATTCGAAAAGTTTTAATTAAGATTGCTAATATTACAGATAATTTTTTGATTCCGGTTCGAATGTGGCTTTCCGAGACAATGTGAATACCGTGTATGTGAATACTGATCTAACCTGATAGAGAGTACCGGTGTTAAAATAAGACATACTCCATTGCTTCTGATATGAAGAAAGAATACCGGAGGAAGGAATGAAGAAAGAGATGTATAACGTGAAAGTTTAAGAATGTAGGAACTGAAGAAGGCTCATTCACGTGCTATATTCAAATTAGACGTGTTTTATCGTATTATCGTAAGGTAAATACAACACATCCAATTTGACCAATAGCACGTGAGTCTACAGCGGTTTCTAGGGCTTTTGTGTGAAACTAGAGTCCTATAAACGAAAAGAGCTATAAATATAAGAGAACCGAGTGAAGATATATTACAGACAGATATCTGATTCAATTACCTGATTCACCTAAAACTTATGGATATGTATATACAGAGAAAAGTAAAGTCCCTGCCCGAGTTGGGCATCGCGCATTGAGTATTCCGTACTTTATATACAACCCACAGGGATATTCACGTTGTCACAGAAAATTCTCATTCGAATCGAACAGTCATTACACAGAATCGGAATAGTTTCCCAGTGAAATGTATTTCATTTTCATTCGCAAATATTACACAGATCAACTCTAATTTAGACTTTGAGAAGAGGGCAAGAACTTTCGATAGACTTGTCGGTAGTTAGACGAAATAAAAATATATCGCCTAAAAAGTTTGCTTTCGTATACAGGAGAACGGTTAATCAATATTTTAACTATATATGTATGTATATCTTCACGCCAAGTCCCTTGCGGGATAGGCAGAGAGAACTTAAATTAAATTTTAACTATAAATATTAATATTATGATATCTAATTATTCTCAACATTTACTATCACATCGAATTATAAAATAGTGGAAAAATGTTTAAAAGTTACTTATTATTTCATGTTTATAAGTACTTTCTCTCACTAAACCCCAAATGTTAATACCCATCATATTTTCATTCTATTGGTTCGAACGAAAAGGTCTCCCCCATGTCGTTTTCGTTTTGTATGTATTTATCTAAATGAGCATGTAGTATATGTACTTTTGGAGACATTTCTAACATATTTTCAAATAGCTCACGGTAATTCACAACTTTATTATTTCTTAAAAATCCAGGAACTACTACTTCAAAACTATTTCAAATGGTTTTCTTGAGCTTTACAAAATATTATTTCAAATTGTAAAGCACAACAAAAAATTTGGAAGTTTTTTTGTACCTCGTACTTTAATAAATACATGTAGATAACAAATTGGTTATTGGACCCCTTTCCGAATATTTTTCGCAGAGTTTCTGTAGCTCGGACATTTAGATTTACCTCTAATTAAGAATATTTTGAAACGATTCTAAACCTAGTAAAGGTAAAGTTAGTAAGTCAGTCAGTTCGTCAACAAGAGATTCATCAACAAGAGATTCATCAACAAGATAATTCCGATATCGCAACGCCTTACTGATGTTTTGTTCTAAAGAAATAAATAACGAAGAGAAATCAATTTAATAAAGGAAATATTAAAATTATTGCAACACATAAAATTGATGAATTTAATTATTCTTTATTGCACATATAAATACAAGCAGTTACATGTGTATAGTAAAGATAGTACAGAGGCGAGCTTATCTCTAAAAGAGATCTCTTCCAGCCAACCCTCAGCAGTGGGATATCTCGTCAGTTGCGGACAGCGGTACGTGCCTAAATAAATTAAATAAATACATACATACCGAATACACACACATATATACCATAAATATACTACACATATAACATAAATACAGATACACTTATATACATACATATATATACATACATATATATACTTACTTTCGATCTGATAAATAATGCTCTTTCAATAGTTTTTTAAAGGAGTGGATTGATGGGCTTTTCCGAATGTGTGTTGGTAATTTATTCCACAGTTGAGCAGCACGGTAGGTAAAGGAATTATAGAAAAATTTAGTTTGCGCAACTGGGAGCAGCAGCGTCTTGGCATGGCAAGAACGACGGGAACGAACGGTAGGAGGGCGGAGGTTGAATCGACAACGAAGGTAAGCGGGAGCAGTGGGATTATGAAGGATCTTGAAGAGGAAAGTAAGAACGTGGAAATTGCGGCGAGAGCGGATAGGGAGCCATTTGAGTTGGTTGCGATATTCAGTGACGTGGTCATATTTTTTAAGATTGAAAATAAACCTAATAGCAAGATTTTGTAACCGTTCCAGCTTATCCAAAAGCTTCTCACTCGCGTCCAGGTAACAAACATCGGCGTAGTCGAGAAGAGGAAGCAGGAGGGTATTGCTAAGCATGACCTTAGTGGCAAGGGGGAGAAAGTTCTGGAGACGTCTAAGAGAGTGAAATGAATGATGCATGCGCTTACTCACATCATTGACATGAGCAGTCCAAGATAAGTGAGTGTCTAGGATAAGACCTAAGTTTTTGGACTTAATACTGTAGGGTATCACAGTGCCGTCATATAAAATTTTTGGTAATGAATCAGTTTTAGGTATTATCCTGCTACTACCAATAATCATCGACTGTGATTTAAGGGGGTTTACCAGTAGACCAAACGATGAAGCCCAATCCCTAACAGCATTAAGATCCGAATTGATGGATTGTACAGCTGAGTCACTATTTGAGAGGGTAAAATGGCGGTATATTTGTAGATCATCTGCATACAGGTGGTAAGAAGAAGAAATGACGGAGGTTATTTGGTTAATAAAAACCGAGAAAAGGAGTGGAGATAATACGCCGCCCTGTGGAACACCCGCTTTTAAGGTGGACCAACCCGAAAAACTGTCATCCACCTTGACGCACTGCTGTCGATTACGGAGATAGGAGTCAAACCATGAGATCGCGGAAGAAGAGACGTTAAGTGCACGAAGGGTCCCAAGTAAGACATCGAAATCCACCGAGTTGAAAGCACTGCTAAAGTCCAGTAAAGCAATAACCGTAAGTTCTTGCCTGTCCATAGCGTTACGAATATCGTCTGTAATATGAAGCAACGCACTGACGGTACTATGTGACGGACGAAATCCAGACTGAAACTGATTAAGAAGATTATTTGTAGCTAAGTATGCATGAAGCTGTTTGTAGACAACGTGTTCTAGTATTTTAGAGAGAATAGGAAGTATAGAGATGGGGCGATACTCTGAAAGAGACGAAGGGTTGATAACTTTAGGATATGGAATAACGTAAGCCTTTTTCCAAGCCGTCGGATAGATATTTGATGCCAAGGAGAAGTTCAGTAAGTGTGTAACAACTGGCAAAATATCATCCAAGACAAGTAGAAGCATATCAAGGCTAACGCTATCGTTGCCCACAGCTTTTGTTGAAATCGACAAAATAATTTTCCTTACATCTTCCTCCGCGATACTATGAAAAGAGAAAGGAGTACAATTTGGTCGTAGCGTATTGGACAGTGAACGGAGAGATGACCGTTTAGTGGTATCATCAAGAATTATTGCAGGTTCTGAGAAGTGATTATTTAAAGCATCTAGATTTTGAGCGGTGTTAAACGAAGTAGAATTATTGCCCACGCCAATTGACCTCAGAAATTTCCAAATTTGTGAAGTTGATTTATTATGAAGTGCTGTATGAATATGTCGGCGTTTTTCATCCCTACACAACCTGTTGCAGATGTTACGCAGTTTTTTATAGGTAGTGAAATCGTTATCCGTCGGATTTCTCTTAAAAGTAGCTTTAGCTCTGTCCCTTTTCCTCATTAAGTTTCTGATCGAAGTAGTAAGCCAGGGTGCAGGTAAGTGTCTTATACGGACAGGTTTAACAGGAGCATTAATATCGTACAAGTCAGTCAGCAAACGCGTAAAGGTTTCAAGTTTTGAGTCTATGTCGACACAATTACTGACCTGCGACCAGTCAATACAACGTACGTCCCCTTTCAAACGCTCCAGATCAATGTTTTTAAAGTCACGCTGAAGAATAACTTTTCCCTTTTGTTTTGGAGAACGCATTTTATATGATAAGAAAAGGAGGTCGTGGTATGAGAATGGAGCAGTCAACTGCCCGTGAATATTGACAAGTTCAGGCTTATTAGAGATGATTACATCAAGTAAAGAAGGTCTAGAGTTTTAACGGTTTTCAATGCTACAATATCACCGATAACACAATATCAAGTCAACATAATTATTTGTCACATTTTTTTAAAGATTTCTAATATTAAAAAAAAATAGTCTTCTTGGCAGTTACACACAACAAAAATAATTCGCCACATCGACCGAGCCGTTCTCAAGCAATGCTTGATTTTTCATGCATGCTACAATAAGTTTTCATTTATGGAGCGATAATTTTTAATTTGTGAAATATACTTATAAGCGAAGTAATTCTGGATATTGTACATTGTAGTTTTCAAAGTATAAAAAAAATCAAAACAATATAATTTACCAATTATAACTATAAATACTGTTATATAGAAAGTTTTCTTTTTTTTTAACTCTAAAACTTATTTCGATTTCCCGCCGTTTTACATATTTTTTTCGTGTTTATTATCAAATTACAATATGTAATGGGGTGTTAAAGAAAATAGGACTGCAGTGATTGCCTTGCACAAAGTGGGTATGAAACCGTCGGTCATATTCAAGACACTTCAAATGCTTGGTATCAGCCGTATGTTCGTATATCGTACTGTCGTCAGATACACCAACACTTCATCTGTTGCAGACCATAAAAGATCGGGGTGACCGCGTGCTGTTAGAACTACAAAGACTGTTAATGCTATTAAAGCTAGATTTCGCCGAAACCCCATTAGGAAACAAAAAATCTTATCGCGAGAAATGAAGATTCCCTAGCTAGGACTCCGTCGCTATAATAAAGCAAGACCTGAAGCTCGGCGCCTATCGTCAATATACAGGACGTGCCCTAAATAAATCACAACAGTTGAAGAAAGTGGATCGATCAAAACGTCTTCTGTCCCGATACGCAGGTGAAAGGTACAGAAATATCCTCTTTACTAGTGAAAAAATTTTCACGATTGAACAGCACTACAACAAGCAAAATGACAAAGTGTACGCACACAGTTCTAAAGAAAGTGGCTCAAGTGGTTGGAAAAACTTTTTTTAAATGTTACCTTGGACTTTCCAGCAGGACTCTGCACCTGGTTACAAGGCACGAACTACCCAAGCCTGGTGCGAAACCATCGTTCTGCACTTTATAAGAGCTGAAGACTGGCCCTCATCTAGCCTAATCTGAACCCCTTAGACTACAAGTTTTAGAGGACATGGCCTGCTCGAAACGACACGACGACATTGTGCCTCTTAAGAAATCTCTGGACCAAGCATTGGCTAAATTTCCCATAGAAACAGTGCATAAATACTTAGATTCATGGCCAGCAAATTAAAGGCCTATGTCAAAGCCAAAGGTGGCTATTTCAAATATTTTTGCTGAGACTGCCATATGCACATATGAGTTTTATTAAGGTTACATTACTACTACCACTATACTATAACAGTACAATACGGTAGGCAGAGAGGACCGAGCGCCACGTGACCCGATCCTTACACTCCTTACTCACTTGTTTACACGTACGAGTACATTGTTCTTCTCATGCACAAACACGCTCGCGATTTTTAAGGCTCCTGACATCACCTTCTGATAGTACACGATCAATTTGGTCATGGTAGATAAGTCTCGGCCTTCTTCGATTCCTACAACCTTCTACGTTTATGTTGTATATCTGCTTAGGCATTCTTCCATCCTGCATTCTTTCTATATGTACAAACCAACGGAGCATGCTTGTTCTTATTTTAATACCGACGCTCTCTTTCAGACCAACTCTGTTTCTAACATCGTCATTGCGAATTCGGTCTACAAGCGTTACGCCCCAAAATTTTGCACAACGCTCGCATTTCGACCGCGTTTCTCCTACTTTCATGCACTCTCTGCTATACTCAGCTCTCGCTTCCATAAGTAAGCGTTGGGACCAGCACCGCATTGTGAATCGTGAGCTGTGCCTTTGATTTAAGTTTTTACTTTCAAGAGGTTTTTCCAACGCGCTGTTCACACTATTCCCAGCAATTTCTCGTCTTTCGACATCAGCGGTGTACCTTTCATCCCTGCTGAAAGCGCATCTAAGATATACAATCTCATCCACTTGTTCCAACACTTCATAATCAACCGTAATCTTTACATTAGTTCTGGTTTCTTCTGTTTCAAACACCATTATCTTTGTTTTCTTCGCAGTCAATAGTAAGCCTTTCTCCATACAATTGTTTTTCATTATTGTGACCAGTGTGTAAGATTACATTACTTCATAAAATATAAATGTATATTCATTTGTAACAAAACTTATAGCCGGACTAGGTATATATATGGCCTTATTAGATAACACAACGAATAATACTTATCTATTATTGTAAGAATCTTTTGAATGTATTTCCTTAAATTCTGTGTTATGCAAATAAAGTGTATTCTATCTATCTATAATACTTATCTAATGTAGTGAAATAACGGTTTATACAATATTTTTATTATTACAACATATGAAATGAAATTAGGAAATGTTGTCAAATTTACTGAAACCTTTAATATCAAATCATTTTTTTTTTCACTTTCATGATCTTTACACGCAGAAATGTTACCTACTTAAGCTGCCATTGATTCCTCGTTTTTGGTAGTTATTTCTTGTTGCGTTTAGCATGCAATATATAATTTAAAAATATCTAACTTAACTAATTGGCAACCCGTTATTTCGTATTAAAATAAACTCTAAAATTAATATTTTTCTACCATTTACACTTTTTGAGAAAAAATTTTTTACCACATTTTTTTATTATGCCACTAAGGTGGCAATCAAGCATACGGTCTGCCTGATGGTAAACAGTCACCGTGGCCTATGGACATTTGCAACACCAGGGGTATCACTCATGCGTTGCCGACCCTCTAAAAACCTTTTCACGTACTTATTGAAGAACTCCATGCTGCAGTCCCTTGGAAAAACCGCGGCTGGGAGCTCATTCCACAGCTTGAGAGTTCTCGGAAGAAAACTTCTCTGGAACCGCACAGTACGCGACCATTGCGGTTCCAGTGTGTGAGGGTGAACTCCCCGCCGTCGGCGAGCGGTGCGCTTATAAAAAGTAGCTGTCGGCATCATTTCGAACAACTCTTCAGAACACAACCCGTTGTACAATCGGTAGAACACACAAAGGGAGGCAAAATCTCGCCTTAAACTTAAGGGTTCAATACCGTGTGTAAGCTTAGGATTGTCGACAATTCTCACAGCTCGTTTCTGAATCCAATCACACGATCCAAGCTGGTATTCAGGTGCTCCCGCCCAAAGGTGACTGCAGTAGTCCAAGTGCGGTCTGACTTGAGACTTATATAACATAAGTCTATGCTCCGCACTGAAGTACTGTTTTGCTCTGTTGAGCACACCAAGTTTTTTAGACGCTGGCTTGACCTTCTTCTCCAGGTAATTGCGATATTGCACATCATTGGAGATCTCGACGCCAAGCATCCTAATACATTTGGTGACAGTAAGAGGTGTGTTCTGGAATTTAGGAACCACAGCAAATGGAGATTTCTTAGCGGTGAACGCGCAAACTAGTGTCTTCTTGGGGTTGAATTCGACCATGTTAAGCCGCCCCCAGTTAGATACTTTAGCCAAAGTACCATCCATTTCGGACACAAGTTTATCGCGGCTTTCTTCCACAAGGGAACGAGGGATGTTAGCATGGCCAGCATTGATATCCATACTATCGGAGCATCCACCGTCAACCTGGCTTTTATGCATCTGTTGGATAAAAAGCTGGCGACCCATTTGCATAAACCCTCGGGCAGCCTGTATGATGGTAACTTCAATAGAAGACTCCAGTGCCAGACCCGATCGAACGCCTTCGCCATATCTAGGCTGACAGCCAATGCCTCACCTTGACTCTCTATCGCGAGAATCTTCTTCTCTTTCAACATATAAAAGAATAGGAGACGAGAGATAAGCAATAAAGTAGCATTCTAGAGAATCTAGTAAGACAACAAACACATTACATTACACAACACGGTACATTTCTATTATCGATAGCATACCTAGAACATTTTTGGGGCGGATAATTAGAATGGACTTGAGGTTTGTTAGGCCGTTTTGCGCGAAGCAACTGAAATTAACTCGGGAAGTGAAGTCTCTCTAACGTTCATTAATTCAATTCTAAGGCTTTCGTCGCCTACCGCTCCGATAACTGCTTCGACAACATCACTGTTATCTAGTTTATCCTTGGTGAAGCGTCTCCATAGTAGGCATACCCGAGATAGAAATTTTGCAATATGCTTAGAAGGCTCATAGACGTGTTCTCTAAACCGGAGAACGTCACGCGAGTACCGGCTTTCAGGTTCAAAAGTCGTCACGATATTCTGACGCAGCTCTTCCCATGTAGAGGTTGTTACTAACCAACTATCATCAGCCCATATTTTAGCGCGACCCTTGAGTAAGTTTACCTTCATGCGAATATCGTAGTCACTCAAATTAAATTATAGGTATTTTTAGCCGTAGAGATATGATTACACCATTCGCGCACTCCGACGTTATAATCTGGATTATAGGCAGGTAGGATACGTCTGTGATTTTATTCTTCTCACCTGTTTGCTGTACTAGCCGCTCGTTCATGCTCTGCATCATGTGCACTCAAAAATAATTCAGATGGAACGATACCAGACTGAAGGGCTGCCAGCGTTGTCGAACCAGTCACTGTGCTCGTTGGGCTGGCTACTGGTACTGGCTGAACTGACGTCGGCGTATGGGCAGGTCGGCCAGAGGTTGCACTAACAGGGCACGCCGGCTGCACGTCGAGGATAGACGCAATCGGCGTTTCCGTATTGGCATGGGTATTTTCAGGACCTGAAACAAATGGACCGGCAGAAAGGGATCGCTGGAGCGATCCCACTTCTAATATCGGAGCAGGGGAACCAGTAATGTTTTTAAAAAGGGCAGAGCCGTTGACCCTGACTGAGTCATCGGCTCATTCATCAAGTTTATCCATTTGGGATCAGAACTTAGGGACAGCTATAAAGAATACTATTAGAATGGGATAGTGAAAGTTTATTGCCATTCGATTAAATCAAATTTTTAACAAGTAAACTAAATACTTTATGTTCTAAATTAAATTTTAAATGGACATAGTTCATTCGCGCCAAGTGTACCACACCAATCTTACCTTAAAAGTGTTCCTTCAAAGTTTGCCCGCGCGCAATGTCTCTCCAATGTCCCTGCATTGGGATTGGTCAGAACACGGACCAATGAGATTTGCGCCCGCGCAACATTAAAGTTACTAAATAACTAAATGGAATTACGTTCAATGCCATTAAGCTCATTTAATGGTAAAATATTTTTAGGTAGCCAAGAAGCCTTTATAATGCAATAACAATGTAAAGAGGAACTTACTTGTTCAAAACGTCATCCATCTAAGGAATCGATAGTCAACACAAGCAATTACAAATAATCGATTAATTAATTAAAGTAGCAGTCTTAGACTTATCTTACAAATTCAACGTTATTATCTTAATTATAAAATTACGGGCTATTTTGTTTCATGTGAAGACCCTTAACGTCCTCGCGGCGACATATATATTAATATTATAGGCCTTTTATCCTCAGAATAGACATACGTAAACAATATATCTAGTATCTAAATTTAGTTACTAATGACGATTACATGCCAAGTAATAATTATAAAGTACAAATAATATACATAATTTTATTTATTATTTTTTCAGCATCAGCTTTGGGCTTCAGTACCATACCCTGGATTATTATATTGCCTATAGTTTCCGAATATTATGGGAGGAAGAAACCCTTCATATTGTCTGCTATACTCACGATAACAGGTAGTACGTTATTTTGTTTAAGTACCTCTACTACTCAAATATTGATCAGTTATATAATAGCGGCTATTAATACAAGTTGTTGTGTTGTTATTTCAATAGTAATCGCATCGGAATATACGTCACCTCAGTATCGTGGCTTGTTTTTAACACTTAAATCGGCAATGTTCTTCTGGGGAATATGGGCGGCTAATGCAATAGGAACTTTTTTTTATTGGAAAAATATTGGTATATTGATCATATTATGCAATATATACTGCTTAATATCATTTTTCTGGCCGGAATCGCCTTACTGGTTAGCTGCCAACGGACTATTTGATGAGTGTATTGCATCTCACCGTTGGCTAAAAGGAACTGGCACCGAGGCAGAGGATGAACTAAATAAATTGATAATTTCTCAAAAAGATTACCTGACAAACCGTGAGCAAAGAAAATTCTCTATTTCAAGGAGTCGAATACTGAGCTTTATAAAGATATTTTCGTATAAACCCTGCTACAAGCCGACATTAATAGGGATCGCCTCGTTATTGACATATATTTTTTCAGGGAAATTAACATGTAGTGTATACGCTGTAGAAATAATTAAAAAAATAACCCATAATGACGCTGCTGCATACAGAGGAATGTTGATTTTGGATGCAGTCAGTGTATTTTGTATGTACCTTGGTAGTTATTTGTCCAAAATACTTAAACGAAGAACATTATTTTTAACAGGTTCTTTAATCGGAACTATATTACTGTTTATAATGTCTTTGTACTTGTATCTGATTAAAATGTCATACATTCTGGAAAACAACATCATTTCTATAATTTTGTTGGTAATTTTTTCAATTGGCGTTAGTTGTGGCCCAATGATTTTGTCGACTAGTGTTTTTGCAGAGTTATTGCCTTTGCAGTATAAAAACGTGATAATAGTTGTAGGTATTTCCATTAGCAATTTTGTTATGTCAATTGTTTTAAAATTGGCACCTTATTTTTTCAATACTTTCGGTATCCATGGTGCGTTTTTATATTTCGGTGTAGTGAATACAATCTTTATATTAATTTTGTTCAAATATTTACCCGAAACAAAAGACAAAACACTTCAAGAAATTGAAGAATATTTCAAAAACTGAAATACAGAAACAAGTACAGGATAAATTTTATTTATAATGTACAGCTAGCTGCATGTCAAAACACTTTGACCTTTGTACCGTTCTTATATTGTATGTAATAAGAGTTATGACCGTACTTAGTGAGTGGCAAACGTGATCTGCTCTTAGCTGTACTTCTTCTTTACATACCTTTTCTGGGTGCGACGTTCCGATTGGAGATATTAAATAATTTTAGTTTTATCTCTCTACAAATTTTATGGTATTGGTTAGAATAATTGTACGTATTAATGCTTACTGGTACACCATCGTTTATTTATGCGGTGCGCTTGACAGAGAACGAAACGGACGAAGCAGAAGCCGTATCCTCTTGTACCATGACAATGCTTTTTCACATTCGGCGAACCAGATACAATTCTTTTTAGTCTTCGAAAAAGTAAGGCTTGTAACCCATCCTGCACATATCCGGACCTCGCACTTTGGAATTTCTTTAGATAGACATTTACGAAGCCAAGAGCGTCGGATTAGTGATCCTCGTGTTTTGATTGGTTTTATCAAAATAAAAATATTTAAAATGTTAAGGAGAGTATTTTCAAAAATAATAAATACATTATTTTGCTCTTAATTGGTTTTATTTATGAGTTACTTGTAGAAAACTTTCAGAATGATCCACGTATAGAGTGAGCGCAGGGAACAGTGTGAATGGAACGTTAGTTAAACTTCTAGGCAGCCAAAAGCCAAATGGCACAGATTGTACACAACGCGGTGCTAATCACTTCGCTAACTTATATAAGTAAAAGCTGAGTATGACAGAGAGAACATAAAAGTAGAATAAATGCGTTCGAGATGGGAACAAATTAGTAGCGGAATACTTGCTGACCACGTTCACAAAGATGATGTTAAGATAAGAAAAGGAATGCTCCGTTGGTTCAGACATGAAGAAAGAATACAGGATAAAAGAATAATGAACCAGGTATATAATGCGAAAGTGGAAAGATGTAGGAGCTGAGGAAGGCCAAGACTCACCTTCCATGACCAAATTAGTCGTGTTTTAACAGAAGGTTTTCTGTCGCAGTACAAACCGCCAAGCGTGCATGAAAAGAGTTACGAATGTTAAAGAAGCAAGCGTAGTGTATAAGGCCCGCGTCTTATGGCGCTCGGTTCTCTCTGCGTACTCCACAAAGGATCTTGCGTTCCATCAATTGATATTGATGCTCCGCATAATATAAATCATATATAAATAATCATAAATAAGCCATAAAGGACAGAAATGAGAACAACTCTCAGAGGCATCTCGTTAAGGAATACCAATTAAATAGTTAATAGATTCAGGCGTTATTTTGCGAAAGTCAAATTTACATGCAATTTGATCCAACCTGCTTTGTGTGCTTCCGCCACCAATTAGTTCATGCGGCCTAGCGCCGGCCGGCACCCACCCACTACTGTTAGTGCGTGCATCATGCCGACGCTGCCATGGCTGCTAGCATGTAGCATGTTGTTCTTACGATTAACGTCTACAACGCCTGATGATGCCTCGTGGAGAGGCGAAACACGTGTCGCAGCGACGACCAGGCCAGTCGTGGCAGCGACGGTGGTGGAGGCATGCGGATTCTGTTCCTGATGGCGGACGACCGCAGCAGCCGAGGCAGATACTACCGGAGCAGCCATGGCAGCGTCGGCATGATGCACGCACTAACAGTAGTGGGTGGGTGCCGGCCGGCGCTAGGCCGCATGAACTAATTGGTGGCGGAAGCACACAAAGCAGGTTGGATCAAATTGCATGGAATACCAATTATCTAAATTACCTCGTGAGTGGCTAACGGTTCGCTAAAGCAAGTTGGAAGTGAATCACATTTCGCTGAAATGGCTCGTTAGCGAATAGTTTGAGCCTACCCATCTTCGGCTTCTGCCATCATATTAGTGCACCTCTGATTTTATTCATCTTAGTTAAGGAAAATTGTGGAACTCACGTCTGCCGATATTCTTCTTGTATAAGAGCAGCTTGGCTAATAAAGCAGCAACGACTTTTTTGTTTTTATTAAGTTTAAATCATCTCCTTGAAGTTGGAGATTCATATCATAAATAATTTATGACGATCTGTCAGGTACCTACGCAATATCATTCTTTAATGTGATAAGGTTGTCGTTCTTCTATCTCTATGTTTTCCAATCGGTTGAAATCTTCGTCATTAGCAACACAAAGCTGATTAAATTATCTGACATTTAAAGAGTTGTTTCGGATTGTATTGACTGCTTTGATGACATTTTGCAGTGATTGAAACAGTCGTTCACTTAAATTTCTAGCAACCAAATGTTGTCAATGAATGGCGCAATATACAGCGAACACATCTGAAATTTCGTTTTTTAAGTACGCTACGAAGCCTTTTTGACATCATGTCATAGCCGGAGCGCCATCTGTAGCAACTGATATAATATACTTCTAGGGAATTCCTTTCTAATCACAAAACTTTTTCAGGGTATTAAATATGGTTTCTCATTTTGTGTCTCTAAATTTCTAGCAAGTAAGTTCTTGACATTTTTTTTTATCTAACCTCACGTAAGACAACAACAATGCTTCATTAGTTGGCAAAGTGGACTCATCCAATTGAATTAAAAATTGACTAGTCTTCAGATGATTACACAATGACTCTTTAATGTTTTCAGCCATTAAGCCCATTCGTCTTTACACAGAACTATTGCTCAAAGGAATTTTTCAGATAATATCTGTCGCCGGTTTATGGAGCACAGTAGTTATAACTTCTTTTATTGCCTGCAAAATTAACAATTCTCCTATGGTGTGTGGTTTACCTACTCGTATTTGAGTTGAGCAATTAACAAAGATATATTGTATGAAGCTTGAAGTCCATCATCGTCTTGTTTAGCAACCGCCGAAAATAGTTTTGATACATTTGGCTGAGCATTATGCTCTTCTCCAGGTGTTGGAAAATAGGCTACATTTTTGTCCTTCTTATCTGCAAGCTTCAAATCTTGAAGGCTTCATCGCTTCGTTTGAAAATGTTTTCGAACAAAAAAGGCACAAATGCAAAAATAGATTAGTGGATTTTCTTGTGAATTTATATTTAATATATTCTGCACTGTATTGCCGTCTCTTCTTTTTTGCTTCGAACATGGTTTTGTTTTTACAAATATGTTAGTAAAGTGTTGAACTTAGGTACTTGTTTAACGATTGCACGCGAAACAACTAAAGAAAATATAAGGAATATTACGAGCTTTTATACAGAATTGAAATACAGCATGCACCGATAGGAATAAGACAAACATGCACAAACTCGTTTATTTCTTTCGACGCTCAATCGTAATAAGCAAGTTAGAAAAAGTATCGATGAACCGGCCGATTGCTACAGGATTGCACAAATCGCGTTATTTAACAAAAACTTGTTACAACTTGATTGCGTACGGCTTATCCCACGAAAGCTACGTTATTTTTTAGTTTTTATACAATCATACAGTTATTATGGTATTTGAAAGAGAAGAAACCAGAACCAATGTAAGGATTACGGGTGATAATGAAGTGTTAGGAACAGAGGAACAAGTGGATGAGATTGTATATCTTGGATGCGCTTTCAGCAGGGATGGAAGGTATACCGTAGATATGGAAAGGCGAGTGCTGGGAATAGTGTGAATGGAGCGTTGGGAAAACTTCTTGGCAGTAAAAACCTGAGCCAGAAGGCACAGCTGGCTATACACAATGCAGTGCTTGTCCCAACGCTTACTTATGGAAGCGAGAGCTGGATATGGCGTAGAGAGCATGAAAGTAAGATAAACACGGTTGAAATGCGAGCGTTGCGCAAAATTTGTGGCGTAACGCTTGTAGACCGTATTCGTAATGATGAGATTAGAAGCAGAGTTGATCTGAAAGAGAGCGTCGGTGTTAAAATAAGAAGAGGCATACTTCGTTAGTTCGGACATGTAGAAAGAATGCAGGATAAAAGAAAGACGAAGCAGATATATAATGCAAAAGTGGAAGGATGTAGAAGCCAAGGAAGGCCAACTGATATGTACGGGTGCGCAATGAAACAAGTACTCTGTTACGAAGCCAGTTTATTACTGCCTGATGTCACATACCAATGTGCGGGCGCGCCGTGTCGCTGCGGTACATACGTATACGTATGTGTAGGCGAATAGCTACACATCACCAACACTTACCTACCATGATCAAATTGGTCGTGTTCTATCAGAAGGTGATGTCAGGAGCTCTAGAAACCGGCGAGCGTGCATGAAAAAAGCAATGAATGTTAAAGAAGCGAGTGAAGTATGTAAGGGTTCGAATCACGTGGCGCTCGGTTCTTACTGCCTACGCCGCAAGGGATTTGGCGTGAAGGTATAGATAGATAGATACAGTTATACATACTTTATAAGACCCAAGTTCGGGCCTGCGTGGAGTATTGCTCGTATCTCTGGGACGGTTTCGTACATTATCTTCTCGAGGCTCTCGATAGGTTGCAGCGACTGACTATCCGCATACTTAGTCGACAACGAAGCGGTCACCAAAAACCTAGAACCTCTTCAACTCCGTAGGGACATTGGCTCGCGAAGTGTATTTTATCATGGCGAGTGCTCTGAAGAACTGTTTTCCATTATCTCACAGTCTGAAATTAAACTATTTTTAACGGAAGTATCGCGTGTTTTATTTATTTTGTTGAAACCTGACGTTTCGAACGCTTTGCAGCGTCCGTGGTCGCAGGAAAGACTAAGGTGGTATTTGTCTTACATTAGTTATTCAATTATTACATCTACCGACATGGATGGATTAATTATATATGTTCCGATTCACACAAAAATCGCTCACAGTGTCCGAACATTTTTTAGTAGATCTTTGGATTTGTGACTTGATTATTTTTAGGACTGGATCCCAAGCAGGTGGTACTTGCCAACCATCTTCTCTATTGAAATTGGGGTGTTTTCTTATTTCAATAGCCTCGCGCAATATTCTCGGCATGTAGCGATTCTCCTTGGCGAGGATTTGTGGTTTATCGAACCGGATGTAATGGTTTGGTTGGTCCAGTGTATGTTCACATACTGCAGAGTTTTTATCGCGCCTATTCTTCATATCAGCAATGTGTTCTTTCACACGAGTACCTACGCTTCTCTTTGTTTGCCCTATGTATGATAAACCACATTCGCAGTCTAATTTGTATACTCCTGCATCTTGTAGGGGGATATTAGACTTGATAGGTCTTAGAAATTGACTGATCTTCTTATGGGGCTTGAAATAAGTTTTAATTGAAGCTCGCCGTAAGATGTTGCCAATTTTGTCTGTGACTCCCTTTAAGTATGGTAAGATGGCAGGTTGACGTTCAACTGTAGGTGGCTTCGGGCGGCTTCTGTGACGCATGCGAGGGAGTGTGTGACTATTGCTCCGCAGTACTTGTTTGACATGTTGGAGTTCCTCCTCTAGATGCTCAGCGTCGCAGATGCCGTGTGCTCTCTGAAACAAAGATTTGCCTACGGTAGCTAACTGACATGGATGGTGGTGTGAGTTACCATTGAGATATTTGTCTGTATGGGTGGGTTTCCTATACACTGTGTGAGTAAGTGAGTTGTCAAGTTTCCTGGTGATTAATATATCAAGGAATGCTAGTGAATTATTTGCCTCTAATTCCATGGTGAATTTGATTTTATTGTTGATGGAATTAAGGTGGTGTAGGAATATAGACACTTTATCTTTGGGTATGACAACAAAAGTATCATCTACGTACCGTTTGTACATCTTCGGCACAGCTGGTGCCATCGACAGCGCTTTCTCCTCAAGGTCTTCCATGAAAATGTCAGCGACAACAGGAGAAATGGGAGAGCCCATAGCTACGCCATCGATTTGGGTGTAAAATTCGTCATTCCAAAGAAAATAGCCAGATGTTAAGCAAAGTTCTAGAAGTTCTCCATATTCCTCAGGCATGTCATTTTCACGCAGCTTCCTTTTCACAGTTTCTATGCATTCTTGTACAGGTAGGCAGGTGAATAGTGACTGTACATCAAAACTGACCATAGTTTCATCACTAGTCAATTTTAGGTCTTTTATTTGGCTAATGAAATGGTAGGAATCCTTAACATATGCACTTGTATGTCCACGAAGTTGTGAGAGTACCTTCGATAGATGTCGAGCCAGTTTGTAGGTTGGTGTGTCAATCTGGCTAACTATTGACACACCAACCTACAAACTGGCTCGACATCTATCGAAGGTACTCTCACAACTTCGTGGACATACAAGTGCATATGTTAAGGATTCCTATCATTTCATTAGCCAAATAAAAGACCTAAAATTGACTAGTGATGAAACTATGGTCAGTTTTGATGTACAGTCACTATTCACCTGCCTACCTGTACAAGAATGCATAGAAACTGTGAAAAGGAAGCTGCGTGAAAATGACATGCCTGAGGAATATGGAGAACTTCTAGAACTTTGCTTAACATCTGGCTATTTTCTTTGGAATGACGAATTTTACACCCAAATCGATGGCGTAGCTATGGGCTCTCCCATTTCTCCTGTTGTCGCTGACATTTTCATGGAAGACCTTGAGGAGAAAGCGCTGTCGATGGCACCAGCTGTGCCGAAGATGTACAAACGGTACGTAGATGATACTTTTGTTGTCATACCCAAAGATAAAGTGTCTATATTCCTACACCACCTTAATTCCATCAACAATAAAATCAAATTCACCATGGAATTAGAGGCAAATAATTCACTAGCATTCCTTGATATATTAATCACCAGGAAACTTGACAACTCACTTACTCACACAGTGTATAGGAAACCCACCCATACAGACAAATATCTCAATGGTAACTCACACCACCATCCATGTCAGTTAGCTACCGTAGGCAAATCTTTGTTTCAGAGAGCACACGGCATCTGCGACGCTGAGCATCTAGAGGAGGAACTCCAACATGTCAAACAAGTACTGCGGAGCAATAGTCACACACTCCCTCGCATGCGTCACAGAAGCCGCCCGAAGCCACCTACAGTTGAACGTCAACCTGCCATCTTACCATACTTAAAGGGAGTCACAGACAAAATTGGCAACATCTTACGGCGAGCTTCAATTAAAACTTATTTCAAGCCCCATAAGAAGATCAGTCAATTTCTAAGACCTATCAAGTCTAATATCCCCCTACAAGATGCAGGAGTATACAAATTAGACTGCGAATGTGGTTTATCATACATAGGGCAAACAAAGAGAAGCGTAGGTACTCGTGTGAAAGAACACATTGCTGATATGAAGAATAGGCGCGATAAAAACTCTGCAGTATGTGAACATACACTGGACCAACCAAACCATTACATCCGGTTCGATAAACCACAAATCCTCGCCAAGGAGAATCGCTACATGCCGAGAATGTTGCGCGAGGCTATTGAAATAAGAAAACACCCCAATTTCAATAGAGAAGATGGTTGGCAAGTACCACCTGCTTGGGATCCAGTCCTAAAAATAATCAAGTCACAAATCCAAAGATCTACTAAAAAATGTTCGGACACTGTGAGCGATTTTTGTGTGAATCGGAACATATATAATTAATCCATCCATGTCGGTAGATGTAATAATTGAATAACTAATGTAAGACAAATACCACCTTAGTCTTTCCTGCGACCACGGACGCTGCAAAGCGTTCGAAACGTCAGGTTTCAACAAAATAAATAAAACACGCGATACTTCCGTTAAAAATAGTTTAATTTCAATGTGTAACAATCGCGAAAACCTAAGACAATACTATCTCACAGTCTCCCTTTCGTCATAGAACCACACGTGCAGGCTTGCGATGTCATTGTTTCACTGTTGAAAACTTTTTGGTAAAAAAAAGTGGGCAACTGCTATTTCTGTCGTACTATTAAAAAATGTAATGCCTTGCCTGCACATGCGTTTCCTCCTTCCTACAATATGGGATCCTTCAAACGAAGCGTGAAGTAGCATCTTGCGGGCCAGCATGGCAGCGTCAACTGACAGGACACTGTGTAGTCGTTTGTCAGTTGCAGTTACGATTTGGGATCCTCTTTCGCTTGCCATCAGGCAAAGTGGAGCCGGAATATGGTAAGGTAGAAATATAAACTAAATAATCAATATTGTGTGGTAGGTTATAATTTCAGGGAATTTTAAAATATAAAGTAAAATGAAATTACAAATCAACCATTACCCCTCTAGATCACGCCAGCACGTCCCATTTCTTCTGGGCCTTTTATCGGCCCCCTCTAGGCGTTCAGCGCCCACAAGGGGGCATTATCACCCTCTTTGAGAAAGACTGCTCTAAAGCTTTTGATTGTGTCGATCATCAGACATTGTTACTCAAGCAGAACTATTATAAAATTAGAGGCAAAACGCAGAACTATTGCATCTTTTTTTATACAACTTCGGAAGGCATACAAGTATACGGCTCACCTGATGTCTAACGGTTACTATAGCCTATTAACGCTTGTATTGTACTGAAATAAGCATCACTCGCGCGATGCATCCTCTACTGCTTTCACAGTAACTCCCTAAGAGCTTACTGGACCTCATCACATGCAAGAAAACAACAACCCTCCAGGGAGTTGTTATTTGGCTGCGGTTTCTTGTGAAGTGTAGGTACTTCCCCAGGCGGGCGGCTTTGATGCGCCCTACCTCTCTTAAAGCATCCAGACCAAGACAAAGAGACATGTTCATACTCACACAAATGTTTGAATTGTGTTCGAATCGAACCCACAAGCGTTGGTGTCAAAGTCGCATCATTCACGACTGTGCTACCGAGCTCGTCAATATATAAAGTCCCGGGAGCGTGAATTCACGCGCCAAAAAAAGTACCATTGTGTTTTAAACTTTATATGTGGAGTAATAGTGTCGCTTATTACTTGATTTTTAAATGCAGTCTATTTATTGTTTTATTGGTACTCCAATAGTACCAATAAAACAATAAAATTTTGTAGTTGAAAAGAAAAAAATAAAATTCCTCAGTAATAAAGCTGACGTCATCGAGAATGTACGGCCTATTTTTTGTGTCGTGGTTGTTTCGTGAATTCACGCGCCAAAAAAAGTACCATTGAGTCCCGGGAGCATGAATTCACGCGCACGACAGTCACCGTTTCAAGCGTGTTTTAAACTTTATATGTGGAGTAATAGTGTTGCTTATTACTTGATTTTTAAATGCAGTCTATTTATTGTTTTATTGGTACTCCAATAGTACCAATAAAACAATAAAATTTTGTAGTTGAAAAGAAAAAAATAAAATTCCTCAGTAATAAAGCCGACGTCATCGAGAATGTACGGCCTATTTTTTGTGTCGTGGTTGTTTCGTATTTTCGTTGTGTTTTTGTATAATTAGCTATGGTTTTGAGTTTTTTTAATATTAGTTTATATTCTTTTATAATAAAAAATAGCAACAATGGCACACCATTGTTTAGTGTGAACTTTCAATATCAGAGCTCATTTCATCAATATGTCTTTGTACAGTGTTGTTACTCAAAGGAATTCTTTTGAGTATGTCAAATGGAGATTTGTGCAGAAGAGTTTTTCAAACCTCTTCAACAGCGGGTAAAATTAACTGTTTTGCAATGGTGTGCAGTTTTCCAGATTTCGCTATAAGTAATGAGACATTGTAAGATGTGGTGGTGGCACTGACTAGTAAACAAGTAGGTACTGTGTGTTGACTTCCAGTAAAATAATGAAAAAAAATAGCAATTTTTGCATGAAGAGTAAACTAAGCATATATTTGTTTTTGTCTAGTGATAAGTTAATACAGTGAGTGTTATCCATAAGAAATATACGTGAATTTTTGAGAAATATGAATAGTGAATGTGTATTCATATTGACAGTTTAAAGTGCAATTTGTAATACATAACCAGAAACAGACACATCAGTGTGAATAAAAAAAACTAAGCCCTATCAATTGACATTAGTGAAATATAATTACTGATCAATATTTGATTTTTACGAGTAATTTAAAAATATCTAGAACCAAAGACGTTAAATTCAAATTCAGAAACATATTCAATCAAAAGCATAAGGCACGAAAAAAGCAACGGAAAACATTACATTTACACACACATTACACAGTTAATAGAAAATAGCGCAATGAAGTAAATATAAAACTTTTAGTGAAACAGTGACTATTTTTTAAAGAAAATAAAATGTACACCGTCATATTTTGATAACTCATGATTGACCTTTGAACCGAAAGATATACTTGAACGTTTAGCTTGAACGTATCATTAGAAACTGAGACGGCAAATGAACGCTTATTTCGAATTCTGAAGTTATGAATTAATGGCCGATTGGTTAAGTCTGCAGTAATGAGACACTACGAACGCAGGTTCGAGCCCCAGCATATGTACCTACACGTTTTTGAATTAAAAATTGTTTCTATACACACAGTACTAATTTAAAATAAATTTAGAAGCGTAAAACTTCGTGCAACTATGGATTCGGCCAGCAACGATAATATTATGTTGAGCAGGTCCCAATATAGTAATATCGCGCAAAGAATACCTAGAGTGTACATACCGACTGATAACTCATTTGAATGCTTAGCAATCGATGACGATTCGGAAACCCTTTCATATGTATCAACGGAGCGACTCAATAGAAGTTTGACTGACCTAACAAATGTACGAAATGAAATGGATATAGAAGAAATGAAAGATATTATTAGTACTTTACGAAAGAAATTAGATATCGCAGATGAGGAAATTGAAAATTTATTATCAGAGAATTATATCCTAAAGGAAAAAAAATCTAAACATGACAAAAAGGTAAATATTTTACAAAGCTTAGGTAAATCGACACCAAAAAAATCTACACACACTCAAAGAAAAATTTTGAATAAACAAAAACTGGATCTTGATACCTCTTCTATTATTAATCCTACTCAAGCTGGCACTCCTTCTCATACATCAATATCACTACCGGCTAATGAACCGCTCACAATAAACACGAATAGATTCAAGGTAACAAAAACACAAGTTACAAAGAATAAGTTATGCATCGTAAGCAGTAATAATGTAAACAATATTACGTCACTAGCGGAGGACAGTTTCGGCGATTTCAATACATGCCACCATGTTTATACAAACGGAAATATAAGAGTTTTACTTAAAGATATCAAGCAGATACTACATTCGTATACTAAAGAATATCTGTGCGTACTAATGATTGGTGAAGCAGACTTTTTAACTACTCGAAATTATTGCGACCTCGTTGTACTCCTTAGAACTAACATTGCAAGAGCTATGGTACACGAATGTTATTATTTGTCCGCCGACTTATAAATGCACCTGTTATCATATGCTGTATCTCTCTACAAGCCTACCAGTATGCATACCTCTTGGATTCAAACCTAGAACTAAGCTATGACTATAAAATGTTTTCAAAACGATATGTGACTATAACTAATATAGGGATGAGAAATATATTTCAAAATCTAAAATTACTAATTTCAGACTTAGAGATTCCTTGTGTAAATGTAAATTTAGACTCTGAAAAAGAAAGTAATAAGTCGCTATTGGACAACACTGTGCACTATGCTGCGGCCAGTTCCTTTCGACCTTTACAGTAATAACTATGTCACTGTAATGTATCAAAATATAGCCGGATTATTATGTAAGGCTGATATGCTTTCTGTGGCTCTAAATAGCTTAGCGCAAAGTAGGTCGGCCATTGATGTACTATGCATTACTGAACATTTCATGAATGTTAAAGATGAAATGAATCTTCAGATACCTAATTTCAAATTAGCAACTAGTTACGCTAGAAAAAATAGACGGGGAGGATCACGTATATTGGTTCGTAAGGGTCTTCAATATACGGAACTATGTTGTAAGAATCACAAAAATGACAGTAATCGAGTGTTGTGCTATTGACCTAGCAGAGTATAACATTACTATTATATGTTTATATAGGGTTCCTAATACTAACTATGATACTTTCTTTAAGACATTAGAGTTAATTTTAACAGCATTATGTACAAATCCGAAGAAGAAAATAATATTGTCTCAATTTCTTTTATTGACACGCTTTTGACATACAATATGAAGCTCCTCATTTGTCAACCGACGAGACTCGGTAGTAGCTCATGTCTTGACAACATGCTGTTAACATAAGGGGGTGTAAAAGTGAGGTCATGGAGTTTGCTTTGTCGGATCACTCGGCTCAAATTGTGAAGTATCCAGTTCCACGAATATGTGAGTTAAAGTTTTGGAGAGTACGTAAGCGTGACTATAGTAGATGCAATCTACGGAAATTTAATGAGTGCCTAAAACGCCTAACCTTTTCTGAAGTGTATAGTACTCACGATCCCAATGAGGCATACAATAACTTTGTCAAATTATTCATGCTATTTTATAAATTATGCTTCCCGTATAAAATCCTGTCTCTCAAAATAAATCACCTATGTGGATATCAAGAGGGATTAAACTATGTAGTAAGAAGAAGGGATTTCCACAGAAGGGACCTTCCTTCTGTGGAAATATCGAACAACACCTACTATTAAGAATAAAAATACATTAACAGCTTACACAAACAAGTTCAAACAAATTATAAATTTGACAAAAAAGTCACAGAATAATAATTATATTAAAAATGCTACAAATAAAACTAAAGCTACGTGGAACGTTATCCACAATACAAAAACTAATTGTCCTAAAATATCTGTAGAGAAATTAAAAGAAAATGACATAATAATAACTGACCCTGTGAAAATAGCTAATATATTTAATGATTATTTTATTGACCAATTACTTAGTACATCTGCAACACACACTAATATTACAATATCTAACTCAAACATCAATCATTCAATATTTTTGTCACCAGTAACACGAAATGAATTGTTAAAAGTTATCGCAGGCTTAAAAAATACGCAAAGGATACGATGGTATTACTACGCTAGTACTAAAACAAAACGCAAATGAAGTAGCAGGACCACTAGTACATTCAATAAACTTAATGTTGAGTACAGGATTTTTCCCAGAATGTCTAAATTTCACTTTAATAAAATCATCACACAAAAAAGGTGATCGAAGTAATAAAACACATTATGGGCCTATAGCACTACTACCAGTTGCAGCGAAAATATACGAAAGGTTAATATATGACAGACTTTATTCATTTGTTATAAAAAATAAAATACTGATGGACGAACAAAGAGGATTTAGTAGGAATAGCTCTACAATTCTTGCAATTTATGATCTTCTGAAGAGGGTTACATATTGCATGGACAACAGAACGGACATATGTGCTATCTTTATGGACATGTCAAGGGCGTTTGATTATACGAACCATAACATATTAATTAAGAAACTCGAGTCTTACGGAATCCGAGGTTTAGCATTAAACTTATTCAAAACGTACCTTAAAAATAGAATACAATGCACCGAAGTAAATCACTTTGATAAACGCCTAAAGTGCGAACAACGCTACAGTTCTGAACACAGGATTAATCCATTTGGTGTGCCTCAGGGCTCAATTTTAGGACCTCTACTGTTTCATTTGTACATCAACTGTATGCAGATGATAGTACGGTAATCATTAAATGTAATGACCCTATGACATATGAAAATGACATTAACTGTTCTATTAAAAATATTATTCAATGGCTGGACTCTAACAAATTAATTATAAATTTAAATAAAACGAACATTATGCATTTTAGACAAAGATTACACAGACCTATACATACTAAAGCCAATTACATGAACACAGAAATTGCACAGGCAAATGAAACTAAATTCCTAGGAATTACGCTAGCTCACTAAATTGGAAACCACATACTGTTGCACTATGTAATAAAATAAACCAATATATATATGTGCTCAAAACCCTACCTAAAATATCCAGTGTAGACACAGAGCTTATCGCATATAATGGTTATATCGCATTTATTCTGCGTTACGGAATTATTTTCTGGGGTATGTCTACAAACACCGATATGGTGTTCAAAGCGCAGAAGAGATGCGTAAGAGCAATGTGTGGATTAAGACAAATTGATTCTTGTAAATCTTACTTTAAGTCTTTGAAAATACTAACTCTTTCCTGTGTGTATATATATGGTGTTCTTAAAGTATATGCCCAAATTGAAATGGGAAATAGTATTATGTATGCTGATTATGATAGTAAATATATTTTATGCCCCACGCGCTACAAATTCTTTCATACAAAAAAAAATCCATCATAAAAAATAGCTATCTGTTGTATGAATCCAACCACCTAGGAAAATACAAGTATGTCACGCGACACGGTACGCAGGTACGCAGGCGCGCTTAGCGGGCTTTCGTAGAAACGCTAACCGCGCATGCGCCATCCATGTACCCACCGCGCTGCGTAGTAGATGGCGCACGCGTGGTCAGTCTGTTCCGAGTGTCGCACACTACACTACTACGCGTGACCGTAATCATGTCTGGACCTTGTTACTCTAATCAGGAGTATCTCCAAATGGTACTTTGTTATCGCGGGTGCAATAACATCACTGCAAAAGTTCGGAATACGAGTGAGCCATCACACAATCCTCGGCACAGTGTACAGGTTTCGTGAACATGGCAGTTACTTAACGATGAAGGCTTACATCCATACCACTTCACTAGGGTACAAGAACTCATGCCACAAGATCATGCGCCTCGTGTTGACTTCTTTCGTTGGCTTTCACACGCAGTGCGGCCCGATCATTTCCAACACAGATTTACAATACAACACTCGGTGACAGTGTTAGGACCAGTTTTTTTAGAGAGACTGAATGCGGATACCTATCTTCACCTACTGCAAACACAAGTGGACAGTATGCTGGAAAATGTTCCACTTGAACATCTAAGGGGTTTATACTTCCAGCACGATGGAGCACCAGCCCATTACGCCTTGCGTGTTCGCGAGTATCTGGACGTTACGTACGCCATGAGGTAGATAGGAAGGGGAGGGCCAGTCCAATGGGCTCCCCGTTCCCCTGATATAACGCCGATGGATTTTTTTATGAGGTTGTGTGAAAGTGTGATGGAAAGTTTGTGACCTTTTTTAAGTTAAGTTTAAGTGGATCAGCTGTTATATCCGGTAAGTGTTCTATAAATTTCCATTTTATTTAACTAGATAGGTAGCGAATGTGAACGCACATAAGCGACGTCTCTGGTGTTAAAAATGTCTAAATGCTACGATAACTGCTTACAATCAGGAAGAGAGCACCTAAGCTTGTTTGCCACCTTAGTGGTGCAAGTGTACCTTTTCCTATATCGAACCTCGTACACAATTACCAACAATAGACATATCATTTTTTTATCGTTCCCATAAACAAAGTTAGAATAATATTCTAAGTAAACAAACCACTCATGAAATACCTACCTAATTCGTTGAAAATGTATCTAAGTGTAAACTAATCAGACTTAGTGATGGATGTTTGTCATATGAAGCAAATCAGCTGTTTCATCTGTTTCATACTTTGGATCAGGCGCATCTTTGTTTTTTACTACGTCGGGAGACAAATAAACATACGGCCCACTTGATGTAAAGTGGCTACCGTAGCCTATGAACGCTCGCACTAAGGTTTATCGCACGCGGATTGCCACCCCCGTTGCTCACACAACAACTCCTCTCACTGCCTTCTGGTAACATCACTCACTCACATAAAATCAACAACCCTCCAGTAAGGTTATTTTGCTGCGGACTTCCCCTGTCGGACAACTTTGATGCGCCCTACCTACCTATGTAAAAAACATTGTTAGGTGATGTATCAGCTGGCATAGTCACAGCCGTCAAAGGTATTTCTTTTTTGTATACAACGTTGGGAGGCGTACGGTCGACCTGATGTAAAGTGGTTACCGTAGCCTATAAATGCTTGCAACACAGGAAGTATCGCTTGCGCGTTGCCAACCCCGCTACTGATACAGAAACTCTTCAGGAGCTCACTCGTAACCTTACTCACTCGCAGGATTAGTTGTTCTTTGGCTGCAGTTTTCTGTGAGGTGAAGGTACTTCTCCAGACGGACTGCTTTGACGCGTCCTACCTCTCTTCACTGAGCCTTCCGACTGGCAACTGTCAGGAACTCGGGACAGGCTGTGGTGGTCGCTGCGTAAATGGCGTGTTCGATTAGACCCGCGACCCGTGCATCGACCCCGTCAAACTGAATTATTAACAACTGATGATGATGACGGGGCAATCATTATGCACCATGAACCAAGTAGGCACTTTATTTATTTGATTTCTCAAACTTTTTTAACGGTGCCGGGACACGAAGTTTCTTGTCTATCGTAACAAATAAACGATATTCTTTCTCCCATTGAAGTTCGGGCATATAGAAAAAAAACACCTTATATATGAGATAGCGGTGTTTACAAAAAAGAATTCACATTTATACACATTATCGTCACAAGTGCAAAAGCACAGCTTGAGAAATGCCGACAAGTTATGTCTAGGTCCATCACACACAACGCTTCTTAATAAGAGCGTTATCCAAATGTCGGTATTTATTTACAACCATATACCAAACTATATAAAGGAGCTACCATTACCAATTTTCAAAAATCGACTTAAACCATTGTTGGCAGACAAAGTTTACTACCGTGTCGATGATTTTTTAAATGATAGAGATTTGTGACATGGTGGTATTATTTAACTCAATTATTATAGACATTTTAATGACAGATTTTAATTCAAGTGAAGTAATTTGACTAATTCCTTTTTCATTATGGCCTCTTGTGACATTTTTTTTTGTAGTCGTGTAAAATTATGAAATATTGAAGCCATGTGGCAGGACATAGCTGATCCCATTGTAAGTCTGTAACACCTTTATTTATACCTATGTACCACAATAAATAACGCTTATGATTATAATGCAAGCCATCATCGTTACTTTCAGATGTAAAAGCGAACATACTGTGCACGATGGGTCTCTTTTCATATTTTTCTTCAATGCTTGAAAATATGTCAAATTTTTACCTATTTTATCAGGATGACACCTTCTTAGATGATCTTCTAGCTTCGATGGTTTCATAGTCATTGCTTAAAACTTTGTTGCATAAAAGGCATATGGGCAATCGCTTGTCTGCCTTTGATGGAATAAAATTATAAATTACAATTTTTCCAGGTTTTCCCACGGGACAAAATCTGAATTTTTCAAAAAGACGGGAAGAGAGACGCATCGAGACGGCTCCCTCGCTGTTGCATTTGTTTAAATATCAAGTATGATAACTGCTTATTATTAGACAGATCGTATACTTATTTGCCGCCACATTAGCACTAAAAAAGATTATTTGCAATGTGTTTCGATATCATTCATAGGTGCAACAAATTTGGTTCTTAACTGGTATCGCGAAAAACCTGTATCTCGTATACAGGTTTATGCCTCATGTAATCAATACATAAGTACAACAATTAGTTATGCCTACTTGAACAAAATGTATAAAACTGCTGAAATTTACGACGTCCATAGTAGTCTTCTTCATATTATCTACATCATATTCTATTGACGGCCAATAGATTATAATAATATTTTTGTCATTAATTTTCTTCTTCTTCGTATTATCCCGTTTCATAATCCATCAGAATTGGCGAGGTCTACTATCTAAGACTAAGGATTTGGCGAAAATGCTGATTTTTATATGGAGCGACTGCCGTCACAACTCCATAACCCAGAGGGAAAACCAGTTTTTTTTTTTTTTTTGTACGTGGGGAAATGCATTTACGCACTTCGCCTCCCCCGCCGCGGGGGCAGCAGGGGACGGCTTCGTGTGGGACTCCCGGCATGTGGCCGGACTAACCACTAAAACCCCACGGTGTTCCTCCTTCGCCTTAGCCGAGTCGCAGGATAGGCAAATGTATACTCACTGCGGCTCGGAAAGGGTCGCCCTCTCGCGGAGGGCCCGACTCAATATGGGGGGCAAACACCTGCCCCCTAGACTCCTCACGACGGCTCCCCCGAAACACGGAGGGGAGCCATCCGCCACTTATCCACACAGGGGCGGCAGGTCCCCCGACCCGCCGCCCGTGGATAATCTAATCGGGGACGCCAGCATACATGCGTCGCCGGCGCCCCCTCACCGTAGGCCGACGGGGTGGGAGCGCGCTACAGGCGCGCCCTCCCCTCCATCCACCGTCCGAGGACCGCTGTCCGAATGGACCATCATAAGGAGCTGAGCTCCTACCACCTCGTCCGATATTAGTCAACGGCAAACACGAACTCTCGAAAGGGAACTTATTTACCGTTGTCCAGGGTGCAACAGCCCTCCCGCTTCCGTTCCCCCCCATACGAATATGAAAGGGACAAGAAACGGGAGGACCAACGTGGAGGTTTCGGACGCGCACCCCAACCAGATCTTTCTTAGGTTAGGTCACACGTCTTTCAAAATATAATTTCTTGGCTGTGTGGGTTGCCTCACGATGTTTACCATCACACCAGGAAAAAGTGGTTGGATTACGTATCGTCTTTGTACCAGAGTGATGGTATGAAAGAAAAGAAAAAAGAAATATCCCTTCGATGCAAGAATGAAACCAAAGCTTTAGTGAAAGAGAAGGGTGAAAGACTACTTATGTATGAGGAAAAGAGGCTGACGAAGAACTTCGAAGCGAATACCAAGCTCTTCTGGAGTGGTAAAGAAGTCTTGAAGTAATTCGTCAGCATCTAGAATGGACAAGATAAAATGTAAAGATGAAGAAAAAAAGGTAGCATTCTTGCTGACACTCAGGAAGTGTTAGAACGGCATATCGAATATTTTAGAGAAATGTATGATTATGGCCACGACGCTAGCACTGTGAATGAGTCTGTGACTGATTCGACATTGCCAGCGTACTACGAGGACATTACCATGGATGAGATTGAATGGTCGATACGAAGTTTGAAAAATGGAAAGTCAGCGGGAATCGACATGGTTACAACTGACATGATCAAACTAGGTGGCACCTACGTTAGGGATACCTTTTGGTTTTGGAGCAAATTATGCTGGAGAACCGGAAGGGTCCCATCGGATTGGATACACGTAGTCATCATGCCTTGTATGAAGGCAAAGGTTTAGGTATGGAGTGTGCCAACTAAAACCATCAGATTGATCAGTATGGAAAAATCATTGAAAGAGAATGAGGGTGAAATTCAATGAAGGGTTTGGGAAGCACAGGGTGGATTTCAAAGAGGCAAAGGATATGTGGATGAGTTTATTCAATCTGCAACATCGTGGAGAAGCATCTGGCTATGGAACAGAAGGTTTTCTGTCGTTTTATTGACTTTGAGAAAGCGTTTGATAGGGTCGTGCGAAAGAATCTCTGGAACATTTTGCCCAGATATGGGGTTGATTGTGATCTGCTCTGTGCTGTGCAAAGTAATTGATAATAGGAGCACCTGGCTCAAATGAGACCCAGATGCTCCAACCATCATTCGAAAATCTTATTTATTTGTAAAAAGCTAACTGGTCGTTTAATCATTCAGTTATTATATTGATTCATTTAGTTCGATGCATAAAAATGAGCTACCACATATAGGTCCATGTAATCCTGCTGTTAAAACTTTTGACTTGATTGTAATAGTAATGACTTTTGACTCAATTTATCTATTTCATTTAGTGATTCGATATTTTAATAATGTATATTTTCAATTAATCCTTAATTTCTGTTTGCATTGGTCGATATCTCATAATCATTTTTACACTTTGTGATAATAATCTAAGGTTGATACAATTATAGATAATTCATGTAGGATCAAAGGAAGTCTAAAAGATTAAACGATAGTAAAAAACAAGCATTTTGTTCATTCACTAAATTTATTTATTATTTTCGACCATTTAAATAAACAAGATACATTTTTTGAACGCACAGAATTTTGTGCGGTAGATACAACTTTGAATATTAACAGACTGTTTACATTGTTATTGCATTAAAGGCTTCATGGCTACCTAAAAATATTGTAACATTAAATGAGCTTGATGTATAACAGATAGGCATTGAAAGTAATTACATTTAGTTATTCAGTAGCTGCTCCCTTCTTCCAAATTAATTTCACTCGATGTTGAAAGTTTATTTACTAACGTACCTTACGAGGATTGTCTAAAAATCCTCAAGTCCTCTTACAAAATAAATTCATTCATACTGGCGAGACAGCTGACATATTACGACTGACAAGACTATGCATGTCTCAAAATTATTTCAGTTTAATAATAAATTTTAATAATAAATCTTTTTTTTTTTTTTTTTTGACCTGACTATGTAGTTAGCCCCGAGTGGGCTGTCACTACGTCACCGGACTAGAGGGCGGGCGTGAGGCGCCACAGCCTAAAAAAACAAAGCTAAGCGACAGCCTAAGGGCCCCCGAGAGGGGTCGGACCTCGGCTCAGAACGTCGCTGGGGAAACAAATCGAACACGCGGGTTCGTGCCTTAAGGGCCTGTCGGAGAGAGAGGCGCCCAGGTACCGTGGGCTACCGGTACCTGGTGTATCGCGCAGAAGTCCTTACTCTTCGCGCCCGGAGCCGCCGAGCGCGGTGTGTGTCTGGAGTGTTGGGGTTGGAGGGGGAGAGGTAGGGGGCGTTCGCAACAGTAATGCGATCATCGGGATCAAAGAGTGAATTCCGCGGTCTGCGCCGGAACCCCCGGGCGTCGATCCGCGGGGTGTAATTGACAGCCCGGGCTATCAATGGGTTGGGGTGTTGAGAGGCAGTTTCGAAGTAGCGTCTAGACGCTTTCTTCATGAAACTAATGATGGAAGGGAGTTCAAGGTCGAGATGGAGATCTGCGACCCTGAGATAGTGAGGGGCAGCGGTTGCATTACGGGCAAACCGGTTTTGGATAATCTGGAGCTTAGCCAGATGGGCGCGCGCAGCGTGTGCGAACACTACGCTGGCGTATGTGAGAACGGGGCGGATGCAGGCTTTGTAGAGTGTACACTTATTTCTAAGTGACATTCTACGATTCCTGAATATCGGACCGAGCCGGCCTAGATAGAACGCGGCTTTGTTCCTAACAGCGGTGATGTGAGGTCCAAACGTCATTCTGGAGTCTAGGATGACACCTAGGTATTTGGCCTTCTCGACCCATGGGATGGGTCGGCCGAACAATGAGATGGGGCGCACGGTCCTATGTTGGGAATCTGGTCTCGTAAGACCTCGTGGATCCCGAGAAAAGAACACAGCGGCACTTTTCTCCGGATTCACTTCGATTCGCCAACGTCGGAACCATTCGCCTAGAGCGTTAGCCGCTCTCTGGAGCCTATCCGATATGTTGGATTTGGCTCGTTCGGAAGTGTAAAGTGCCGTATCATCGGCAAAGAGGGCTAGCTCCACGAAGGGAGTCTTGGGAACATCGTTGGTGTACAACGTGTATAGGATAGGACCGAGCACGGAGCCCTGAGGGACCCCGGCTCGGATAGGGTGCGGCCTCGAGAGAGTGCCGTGGACTCTGACGCGGAGGGAGCGATTCGACAAGTAGTCTCGTAAGATGTGCACGAGACTGTCTGGCACTTCCATTTGGTGTAGCTTATATATTAAGCCATTGTGCCAGACTTTGTCGAATGCTTTCGCGACGTCGAAAAACAGGGCACCGGTATGGCGCCCTATTTGAAAATTGGAGAGGACGTGCTCCGTGATGCGATGCACTTGGTGGACTGCCGAGTGTTTGGGACGGAACCCAAACTGCTCGTCTATGAGAAGGCCTCTAAGTTCAACGAACTTTTTGAGGCGAATGGCTATGATGCGTTCATAGACTTTCCCCAGGCATTTGAGGAGACTAATGGGCCTGTAAGAGGCGGGGTTCTTCAGGCATTTGCCTGGTTTGGGGATGCCAACTACGTCTGCATCTTTCCAGGAGTCTGGAAATCTGCAGTTCGCGAGAGCGGCGTTGAATATCGCCACGAGAAGGACTAACAGGGGGCCTGGGAGGAGTTTGAGGACCGAGTTCGTGATGCCGTCAGCTCCGGGAGCTTTCCGGCTCCGAAGGTCCCTGATGATCGTTTGGACCTCCTCAACCGTTGTAGGTTCGAGGGGGATCGTGGGAGGTGTCGCGAGGATTCGTTCCACCTCGGAGTCAACCATCTGAACGTGTTCGTCGTCGGCTGGTTCTAGACTAGGAGAGCATTGGCTCTCCAGGCTGTCTGCAAAGCATTCAGCCTTTTCGTCATCATCGAACGCTATCGTACCGTCTGGTCGGGTCAGGGGAGGGCATTGGGTTATTTGGTCGGAACGGAGAGATTTAGCAACTCGCCAGTACGCCGTGTGCGAGGGCTTAATTTCTCCAACAAAGTTGGCCCACCGTTCATCCCTGAACTCTTTGATGCGCTTCTTTACTTGGCGTTGTAAATAGCGCATCCGAGAACGGTTCTGTTCGGTGGGACAAGAGTCATGGGCGCGTGTCGCTGCGTTCTTTTCCGACACTAGTTCTCGCAAATAAGCAGGGAGTTCCCAACGCCGAGCTAAGTCGGCCGTTGAAACCTCTCTGGAGCAGTTGTTAGCTGCCGTTTGCAAGTGGCTAGTGAGGGCGTCGATCGCAAGGTCGGTCTCGTCATTTGTGAGAATCTGTTCGGGTACTTGCTCCAGTTCGGGTGTGGAAGTCTGTGCGAGCACTCTTTTGAGTTTTCGCTAGTCCGTTACCCGTCTGGTGTCCTCGTCTGTCGGTAAGTCTGTTGGTAGCCCGAACTCGATCAGAACTGGCCGGTGGTCAGAGCTAAGTTCTGTGTGCACTTGGATTGAACGCATCCGTAAGGCTACGTTCTTTAGAAGTGCAAAATCCAGAACGGTCGGGCGGTGTCCCACTGTTGCGGAATAGTGGGTGGGAGACATGGGAGCTATGACGTCGAATCCAAGGGAGTCCTGTAGGCTCTCTAGGATTACGCCGTTTGGTGAAGACGAGTGGCTATTCCACTGGATGTGCTTACTATTGAAATCTCCAGCCAGAATGGTGGAGTTTCCTAGGGCAAAGAGGGCTTGCAAGTCGCTCTGAAGGATACGCTTGCTCGGGGGGAGGTACGCGGACGCGATATTGATCGGCTGATGGCCGGTCATCCCTAGCCTGCAGATGGTGACCTCGAGGTTTTCGAGAGATGGGGGTTCTAGTGGGATGCAGTGCAGGGACCTTTTGTAATAGACTAGGGTTCCGCCCCCGCGGCCCTCTCTATCATTACGGATGACGTTGTAATTTGCAATGCGCGGGTCGCGATTGCATGGTTTCAAAAGGGTCTCCTGCACTAGGAGGATATCAACTTGGTGGTCGGTTAGGTACTGGCGTACTTCATCCCGTTGTCACGCAAGGCCGTTTGCGTTATAGAACGCAAGGGAAAGGGAGCGTGGTTTCACTCTTTGATTCCGTGAACCCATTATTGTTGGGAGAGGTTTGTGCGCCGAAGGTGGGCAGGCGCGCGATAGTCCATGATGGACTCAAACACAGCGATGTGTTTGCAGACGATCTGGAATTGGTTTCCCACTCCAGTGTCTTGGAAGTCATGTAGCTCGCGGGCTAGGACGAATAGCTCTGACATGTCGATTTTACTCGCCATGTCAAACACTATGTCCGTCAAATGAGGTTTGCGTCCTCCCAGAGGGGGAGTCTGCTGGGGTGCAGCTGCTGGGGCAGTCTCTACGGGTTCGACCGGTGTGGGTAGGGGCGCAAGAGGCTGCCTGGGTGAAGCCCATGCAGACACTGCGGGGATGGGTGCCGGAATAAATGGCTGGGGGACCCGAGTGGGCCGAAGCTGGGGGTAAGCCGTTTGGCTCTGGGAGGGCGGAGGGAGGCGCGTGTGCGAGCGCCCTTTGGCTTGTGCCGGCCTCGTGCGCCTCTTCGGCGCCTTAGGGCAGCCGCCATAGTTGGCGGTATGCCCCACGGCGCCGCAGAGAACGCACGCTGGCGGCTCCACCGCTGGGTCGCGTGGACACTGGCCCCGTTCTTGATCGCCTAAGCATTTCACGCAACGGAACCGCGAGAAGCAATTACGGGCAGAGTGCCCGTAATTTTGGCAGTTGTGACACTGCCCTGGGAGTCCACGTTTGTGGGGGAGTTCGACTTCGATGTCGAAGAGACCACAAATATTTGTGATCTGAAAGATCTTCTTACCCTCGGGGGTAAGGGGAAGGTGGCAGATAACCATATTATATGGCTCGCCATCCTTGCGGTGGTTGCGGGTCATCCGGTGTACCGACCGGACGGGGACTCCTTGTCCTTTAATGGACTCGGTTATGCCATCTAGTGACAGCGACGTGGGGACGCGTTTAACCACCACGCGAAGTTCACGCTCCTCCTCGAGAGCGTACGTGAAGTACTCCACGCGCCGCTTTCGGAGGAGGCCCGTGAGTTTTCGGTGGTCGTTGGGTGTTGCCACCGTGACGCTGATGCCAAGGTGGGTCGACTTTGCCCTTGTGAGGCGAATCTCTTTCGCGGGGAGATCGACCGCGTAGAGCCGCTCCCAGACCTTTCCGTCACGGATGGTGATCGGCGGCGGGAGTTTGGCCTTCGGTGTCTCTTGCGAGAGCACCGTTGGCGAAGAGGGACGGGCCGCTCCGGTGTTACCCTTTGCGGCTTTTGCGGGACGGGAGTCACTGGAGCGGGGCTTCCGCTTCCGGTTCTCCGGGACAACGGTCCAGTTGGCCTCCGTAAGGGGATCAACAATGGACTCTAGGTCTGACTCGTCGTCGGACAAGGAGCTGGTGGGCCCCGTTATGATTGCAGCTGCACCCTGGTCTATGTCCATCTCCTGTAGTCCTGAAGGGGCTGCAGGAGGGACGGGAGTGGCGCTGCTGCAAGAGGCAACAGCGGTAGCGGCCTGAGGGGCCTTAGCGGGGTTGGCCTGAGGGGCCTTGGTAGTCGCAGGTGCGGCTTCCTTGGGTTTGGCCTGAGGGGCCTTAGCGGCTTTAGCCTGAGTGGCTTTAGCGGGCGAGGCCTGAGGGGCCTTGGGGGATTTTGCCTGAGGGGCCTTGGTTGGTTTGGCCTGAGGGGCCGGGGGCGGGGGTGGGGGGGCGGCCTTAGTGTTCGCTGGGGTTTTTGCCTGAGGGGCGGGGGGTGCGGGGTTTGTTCGGCACCAGGTGCCGAACCCCGTTAGCAGGTCGGGGGCCATCGAGGCCACGTACCTACGCAGCATATGAAGCTGCGTAGTTGGATCATAATAAATCAAATTCATACGCTACATATTAGATGGGAAAAAAATGCAAACATAACATGATGTACAAAATAATCAAAACAATACAGCGCCATCTGTTGTCACCTAACTGAATTATATATATTAGTTAAACATCCCTCAATGGGTAAAGTACACCATTGTGCAGTTAAGAACAGATTACGCTTAACACTCGAAATTCGGTCGTAACTCTTATGTCTTATGTCGTAACATTATGACATAAGAACGATACAAAGGTCAAAGTGTCAAACTTGAGGTGTGCTTGCTTGATCTGTATATACAAGTTTATTTTATAAATGTCTAAATCATAATTTTTCGACCTTGTTTTGTCTACATTAAGAGCATGTTTTTTTCTAGAGCCCACCTAAAAAATAATGTATCAATGAGAGCAATTTTGAATTTTAAACGTAAGTAATGAAAAGTTTGAATTTGATGCATTTTAGGGAGTTTGTTAATATAGGCTCGATTTTACTTTAAAACATTAGTCACCATGTTCAGTAACACTAAACAGATTTCTCTTTTTAGTCACCAATGTTGCTACAGTAATAAATCCACGTGCAGCTAAATAGTAAGATGATAATACTATCAGAAATCGTTGAACAATCAACCATAATCCTGGGAAGACTTTTAAATATACAGATACAAATAATTTTTGGTAGCCATTTTTAAACAAAATTTTTAATTTAAGTAATATAATAATTATTATTTCATTCCTATTTTAATCTCATTAAATAATAAAAATAAAAAATTGATTACCCCTAGATTTAATATTATAAACGTTATCTAAGTTTTGTTTGTTTACTGTGCCGCTTGCTATTTTTTCTATGTTCTTGTTATTTGGATATCCTATATTTGGTCCCCGCGTGACAGGCTGTGCCTAGTGCGGGTGCCATAGGTTTAGAAAATGTATGTGTATTTGATTGTTCTGGTAAAATAAATTTATTTATAAATTTCTTATTAATTCCTCTTTTGTCTTCAGTTCTATTAGTTCTTCTTCTAACTGGGATGATAATAATATTAACAACTAACGAACAAATATGTCTGAAAGAAGTTTATGGTGTAGAAGAAAATTATATCATAATAAATAAATAAATAATGTGCAACTTGACATACAAATCAACTCTTGTACTTGGACCACTTTTTCACATTTATGTTTCGTTACAATGACCTACTTTCGTTTGGATTATTAGTTTATGAATTAAAAATTTCCCAAGCGTTATTTTATTATGCTCACTCTTTGCTGAATCGTGGTACACGTTACACCATTTTCAAGATACGTCATGATAATTATTTAAACTATAATCAATGTGAATGTTCTAAAATATTATTTATTAAATAAACTATGGAAACTTGCAAGTATGAACTAGTGAACACAAGAAAGAATACACAGAATAATGAAGAAAAGAAAAATACACCATTCTCAATGAGACCATTTATTAGACAGGTCAGTTAATTGCAAATTATATCTTGAAAAATCGGCCAAGTGCGAGTCGGACTCGCACATGAAGGGTTCCGTACCATTATCTAAAAAAAAGTGCAAAAAATCACGTTTGTTGTATGGGAGCCCCCCTTAAATATGTTTTATTTTAATTTAATTATTTATTCTTAAAGTGAATATATAAATAAATATTCTGTGAATATTTCAAGCGTCTACCTGTTGCCGTTATCAATATCGAGCAAAAATGAGCAAAAAATCACGTTTGTTGTATGGGAGGTATGGGAGCCCCCTTAAATATTTATTTTCTTCTATTTTTTAGTATTTGTTATTATAGCGGCAACAGAAATCCATCATCTGGGAAAATTTCAACTGTCTAACTATCACGGTTCAAGAGATACAGCCTGGTGACAGACGGACGGACGGACGGACAGCGGAGCCTCAGTAACAGGGTTCCGTTCAATGAATACAGGGTGCACCGTAAATAGTGAACCGATAGAATGTTACTGACAAAGGTGGACATTATCTAAAGGACACACTGAATCGTATTCTTATAGAACGAGTAGTTTTATAATTACGATATTTATAACGCATAAAAGGTACAGTGGTGGGGTACGGAGTTAAAACTATATTCAGTATTAAGAATAGGCATTTGATATAAGGGATAAAAAAATATCCAGAAAGTGGCGTATTTTTATTGACACACATTCAAAGTTGAAAAAATTAGTTTTGAGAAAAATCATTTATAAAGTTTGGTAGAAAATAAAACAAAGTTGTACTCATTTGTTACATACATTTTTATTTATTATGGTAGATCAAGTTGTTCTGCATAAAATCAATAATAAATATATTTGTAACGTTATAAAATAAGTAATTACAAACAAAAAAAGTTATTGATACATAGTTTAGCAAAAAGATCCACTTGTCGCTGTTTAACACATTTCGCTTCATAATAACTTACTAATTCATAATGAGTAAATACGGCAAAATAATTCAATTAAAAACTAAAATGTGTAGTCTTACTCAATATGAGAAGTAACCAAACATTATAACAAGTAAGTAACAAGATTATATTTGTTGTCCTTTGAACACAAGCATGAATTAGAAAAGGTAAAGCAAACCCACTCAATGATATTATATTAGATAAGGTAGCCAAAATTTAACAAAAAGTTGTTCTATAGTCTGATATTTAATTCGATTCAGTTCAGACACTGGCTCAGAAACTGACATCATCATCTGTCAAACCGCATTAAAATTGTAGGCGCGGCGAAGTGTGACCTTTCTGGGCGATTGTTTTTATACGCCGATACGTGTTCGTTAAATCGTGTTATAAAATTACGACCAGTCTGACCGATATAAACGTGTTCATATTCATCGCAGAACAGCTTATAGACGCCGGATTTTTTATTGGGCGGGATTTTATCTTTAGTGTTACAAAGTGATTTGAGTGAATTATGGGATTTGAGAGCAACGTGTATGTTATTTTTTCTAAATATGTGAACTACTTTGTCAGTGATTTTTCCCAGGTATGATCATCAAACTCGCAGTGTATTTATTTGTCGAAATATTCCGAGCCAAGCATCTCATAGACATAGGACATAACTTATCCCCCACTAATACATACCAATTTTTACACACCATAGACAAAGGTTTAAAACTAAATATTAGGGAACAATTAGAAATTAATAAACATAAAAATTCTAAAATTACTCTCATGAACAAACAGACTGACGTAAACCATTCCCCACTATTAAATATCTTTTCGCTCACACCATCCACCCCCACCCTCAATTCAATATAAGGGACGGCACTGCGATGGATTTGTCACTTGTAGCATGTTATTCTTACGATTAACGTCTACAACGCCTGATGATACCTCGTGGAGAGGCGAAACACGTGTCGCAGCGACGACCAGGCCAGTCGTGGCAGCGACGGTGGTGGAGGGGGCATGCGGATTCTGTTCCAGATGGCGGACGACCGCAGCAGCCGAGGCAGAGACTACCGGAGCAGCCATGGCAGCGTCGGCATGATGCACGCACTAACAGTAGTGGGTGGGTGCCGGCCGGCGCTAGGCCGCATGAACTAATTGGTGGCGGAAGCACACAAGGCGGGTTGGATCAAATTGCATGTAAGTTTGACTTTCGCAAAATAACGCCTGAATCTATTAACTAATTTTATTATAATAATAATAATATAATAATTTGTGGCATAACGCTTGCTGACCGCGTTCGTAATGAAGACGTGAGAGAAAGAGTTGGTCTAAAAGAGAGTGTCGGTGTTAAGATAAGAAAGGGCATGCTCCGTTGGTTCGGACATGTAGAAAGAATGCGGGACGAAAGAATGACGAAACAGATATACAATGCAAAAGTGGAAGGATGTAGGAGCCGAGGAAGGCCGAGACTAACCTACCATGACCAAATTGGTCGTGTTTTATCAGAAGGTGATGTCAGAAGCCCCAGGAACCGGCGAGCGTGCATGAAAAGAGCTATGAATGTCACAGAAGCGAGTGAAGTATGCAAGGACCGCGTCTTATGGCGCTCGGTTCTCTCTGCCTACCCCGCAAGGGACTTGGCGTGAAGATATACATACATACATACATACGGATGGAAAATATACGGTTCGGTTACCTGTAATAACTAATCATGCGGAATTAGGTGGTTCAAAACAAACGGCGGTCAGACGGGTTATGGCGCTGCGCCTTTCCAACGCCATAAAACGTCGGACCGCCGTTTGTTTTGATGAAATCGCAACCTCGATTCAAGGAGAAACATACGGAATTCATGGAAAAGTACATGGAACTTGGGCACATGGAACTATCACGCTTTGACATTGACTCCGGTCAGGAACATTATTAGCTACCACATCATAGTGTATTCAAATGTACTAGCGACATTCGGGTCGTTTTCGACGGGAGTTGTCGTTATTGTTGTAATATCTTTATTGGGAGCCTGGTGACTCGTAACACAGGTTGGTTTTTACCTCCCTAGCTCGAGCACCAGTTCTCTCCACATGTAGATACTATCATACTGTGTATACCAATTATCAATGTGCAAAATTGTGGTGAGAAAAATAAATATTATTATTATTATTATTATTGTACGATAAATTAAAAATAAATTACAATTAAATTAAATCTAGTGTTTCAAAGGCGGAGTTATCGCTAAAAGAGATCTCTTCCAGCTAACCTAGAGCTATTGACAGGTTAATATACATGGGTGAGAGAACACACGTACACCAATTTACTACAAAAATTTCATAAATTTCATAAAGTAACGCACATCAACTTTATTTACCTTAAACATTACGATATGACTGTTAAACAAAACAATACATATAGATGAAAAAGGAATAAAAATATATAGATACATTAAATACAGAACTAAAAAGAAACAAACATGAGATACATTCTATAGTATGCATCCTGAAATGCTCACAATTCATCATTTCAAAATTTACCGACTCGGAGCTTGAATGAATCTATGGAGGGATGCAATCTAACCTCTAGAGGAGGAGCATTACAGAGACTAACGGACTTAGCAGAAAAAGACTGTGTGTATGAATTTGTTGTTTGGCTGCTTGTGATTTGGCTGCGCTGACTTTAAGCCCGAAGTTGTGAGACCAATCAGCAATAATAGCAAGACCGTCGTTGATAGCCTGCACTGCTAAAGAAATATCAAGAAATGAGACAGCTGTATATATCTGTAAATCATCAGCATATAGATGAAAAGAAGAAGAGAGAGAAGAAACAATGCTTTTAATGAAAAGCGAAAAGAAAATGGGTGACAGTACACCGCCTTGTTGGACGCCAGCAGTCAAATCACGCCAGTCAGATAGGCGATCTCTCATTTTTACTAATTGCCGGCGAGCCACAAGGTAGGAATGAAACCATGCTGATGCCGTAGACGATATATTGAGAGAATGTATGACTCCTAACAAAATATCGAGATCAATGGTATTGAAGGCACTAGTGAAATATAGTAGCACAAGGAGAGTTACTTTTTTATGATCAATGTTATGTCGGATATCGTCAGTAATTTTGACAAGGGTCGATGTCGTGCTATGGCCGCCACGAAAACCAGACTAATGTTGACTAACGATATTGTGTTCACCGAGAAAGCGTGTAAGGTGTTGATGGACATGGTGTTCAAGTATCTTGGAGAGAACAGGGAGGATCGATATCGGACGATAATGAGAGAAGGAGTCTGAATTAGGTTTCTTAGGGAAGAGGAATAACGTGGCCAAGTTTCCAGGCAGAAGGAAAGACACCTGCAGTGAGAGTGAGTGTAATCATAGAAAGGCAAATTTTGTCCTCTCCCACCGCTCTGGATGTAATGCTGCTAATAATTTTCACCACCTCATCCAACGTGATTAATTCCAGGTCAAGTGGTATTCTCTCGGCATCGTTCAAGTTGGATAAGAATTGATCAGTTTGTTCAAAGTGGCCTGCTTAATGGCAGGATTAAGCAAAACTGGAAAAGAACTGAAATATTTATTAAGATTGTTTAGATTTAAGTTAGTGTTAATGCTATCGGATTTATTCTTTCCTATACGTATAGTGTTGAGATATTTCCAGAGACCGCCAGGTGTGCAACCTTCTATACATTTATGGATGTCATTACGCTTCGCATTTCTACAAGCTCTATTGCCCCGATTTCTTAGCGCTACATAGATACGATGACGCTCATCGGATGGATCACGTTTCAATTTGACCCTGGCCCTATCTCTTTTCGTCATGAGTTTTTTGATTGAATTAAACAATTTTTAACGGAAGTATCGCGTGTTTTATTTGTTTTTTGTTGAACCTGACGTTTCGAACGCTTTGCAGCGTCCGTGGTCGCAAGAAGACTAAGATGATAATTGTCTTACATTAGTTATTCAATTATTACATCTACCGACATGGATGGAATTATTATATATGTTCCGATTCACACAAAAATCGCTCACAGTGTCCGAAGGTTTTTAGAAGATCTCTGGGTTTGTGACTTGATTATTTTTAGGACTGGATCCCAAGCAGGTGGTACTTGCCAACCATCTTCTCTATTAAAATAGGGGTGTTTTCTTATTTCGGTTCTCTCTGCCTACCCCGTAAGGGATTTGGCGTGAAGTTATAGATAGATTTTCTTATTTCAATAGCCTCGCGTAACATTCTGAGCATGTAGCGATTCCTTGGCGAGGATTTGTGGTTTATCGAACCGTATGTAATGGTGAAACTAACTAAACTAGAAACCGGCGTGCGTGCATGAGAAGAGCAATGAATGTTAAAGAAGCGAGTGAGATATGTAAGGATCGAGTCACGTGGCGCTCGGTTCTCTCTGCCTACCCCGCAAGGGATTTGGCGTGAAGTTATAGATAGATAGATGTAATGGTTTGGCTGGTCTAGTGTATGTTCACATACTGCAGAGTTATTTTTTAATGTTTTTTTGATGTCGGGTGTTAACCAAGAAGCAGGATAATGTTTGACACGTACTGGCTTAACAGGTGCATGTTTGTCATAAACTGAAAGAAGAATTGAATTGAAAGCAGCCAGTAGCGGAGTTAACTTAAATGATTGCCTGTATTCTGACGAAAAATTGCAAAACGACTTAACACAGGTCATTTTAGCGAGCAAGCCCTGATCACTGAGCTTTTCTTCGTATCAATAAAGCATATTTTTAAAGTAAAACTTTATGAAGTTTTTAATATAAAGCATATCAAAGCCTCATAAGAAAGTATTTTGTTGTGATTATTATCAGGCGCGCAAATTTTACATGTACCATGTATCTTGAAGAGGTAATCAATAATCCGAGGCTACCGTTAGCTGAGCCCTGCGAGTTACGAAGGAGTTACAAAAGGTAACGTACTTACAGAAAATTTGTTCTGGTAGAGCCTGGCCTGTGGGGACCTGACGAATGCGTCCTCAGTAAGCGGCCGGCGCAGGTGAATCAGGTAGTCGGAGTCGCTTTATCCTTCGTCTTCTAGAAATGTGTACAATAAGTACTTACCTTGTATTCTATACAATCTTTTGGTCATGTTTGTCGATCAATATCCATCCAAATCAACAGCTGAAACGAGGTTCGATTCGAAGGTAGTTCGAGCAGAAAAAAGGTATCAAAAACGTTCGCAGCATCAGTTGCTTTGACCGTATAGGTATGTTTTTGGAAATTGAGGCCATATAATTATTATTGATTTTAATCAATGTATCAAGTGTGCATGTTACACAAAGGTATATAAACGTTTATGAAATTGGTGTAAATGTAATGTAAACAAGACGAAACATCCTTATAAGATTGGCAGCGCGCGAGTAACATCCCCGTGGTGTTGCGAGCGTCAATAGGCTGCGGTGACCGCTTACCATCTACTGCGAGCAGCATGCCAATCTAGTTTCATTAAAAAAGAAATATCGGAAACTAACCACTAAAACTGTCTGAAATAACTAGCAATAAATTCTGTAAATGTGCCCTCTTTGTTATACCATGCCAGTTATAATGTATGTACTCGTTATTTCTTTATATTTTCAGCTATTCGTTTGTTCTGCAGTAATGTCTACCTACTTCATCAGTGGCTTATATTTGGGAGCACCAACTGTTACCATTCCTCAATTGAGAAAAGAAGCGAACTCTACAGCAGCTGTTAGCGACGAAATGGCCTCTTGGTTTAGTACGTTGATTAAATATTATTTTATATTATGTTTCTCCGCCAGTCCGCATCAACACGGCGAAGTATACTGTTAAACCCTCTGAGTAAGGGCACAGTGGGAGACCGCAGTGGGATGAGTAAGGATTAACGCTTTAGTTGTGGTGGATGCTTTTTAATGCAACACCCTCGCTGGCACTTTTACCTTTGTATTTAATCGAGTCCGACCGTTTTTAACAGACGATTGGTACCTATTCCACGTAACCTTCATTTTACGAGAGTTCAGTAATGCATTCAACGAACTAAAAGATAGATGAAAAAATTTACCGATGCGGTATAGCCGCGTAAAACACAGTAAGCATCTTTGCACCTGACTGACCGTAAGAGAGAGAAGAAAAAAATATATGGTGTTAATGCAAGAATTAAACGTGGAGGATAGTGGAGGAGAAACGTAAAAGTCTTTTTTCGTATAAAGAAGGATGTTTTTATATACTACATCGGGAGGTATACAAGCATACGGCCCACCTGATGTAAAGCGGGTACTGTAGCCTATTAACGCTTGCGATATATTAAGTATCACTCGGGCGATGCTTCCTCTGCTACACACTACACATCAACTCCTTTATGAGCTTACTGGTGACCTCACTCACACGCAGGAACACATCAACTCTCTAGGGAGTTGTTATTTGGCTGCGGTTTTCTGTGAGGTAGAGGTACTTCCCCAGAGGGGCTGTTTTATGCGCCCTACCTTTCTTAAAACATCCAAGACAAATGGACATATCATGCACACAAATGTTTGTCTTGTGTGGGAATCGAACCCACGAGTGAGCGACGTGTCACAGTCGCGTCATTTACGACTGACCCACCGAGCTCGTCAATCAAGGTGTAATTCTTGCTAATACAGAGAACGATGAAGTGAATATTTTGCGGACATTATGACTGTGCTTGGAAATTTCCATTGTGACTGAGTCTGTGGCAAACTCCGCGTTGTTAGAGTTCGATGAAGGCTTAACTGTGGATGAGAGCGAATGATCGAAACTAAGGTGGAAAAACGGAAAGACAGTGGTAATTGTTTCAACCTCAACCAAGATGATCAATCTAGGTACTTTCTAAATCAAGATCACCTTCTGGTACATAAGAAATGTATGGTGGAGAACAGGAAGGGTCGTAATATATTAGAAATGCGCAGTCAACTTGAGAGTTGCCCTTGCATAAAGACAAAAGAGTTCACATGGACTGTGTCAGCTAAAGCGCTATTAATTTGATCAGCTTAGAAGCAAAAGCCTATGGAAATGTAATTGACAGGAAAGAGGACGAAATCGAATGGAATGCTATGTAAAAGGAGTTGTCTCATTTCGCAATATGCCGGAGAAGCATCTGGCTATAGAGCAGAAAGCTTTTCTGTGGATCAATGCGGTTTTGTGCAACTTGAGAAAGCATTTCACATTGCCGGGACACGGCTTTTACCCTGTACCCTGCTCCGTGCTGTTCAGTTCAAATATTAGGATTGTACTGCACGTGTGAGGATAAGCGGCAGCTTCTCGCCGTAGTTTGACGTCATAAATTGGTATCCAGTATTATGGCCATTTTGAACGTCGATAACTGTATGGAGAGAATAAGTTGAATGAATGTAGTATTACACATCAGTAGTCTAGTGGTGAATTGTTTGCTTTATACAGATAATGTCGTGTTATTTGTTGGAACACCATCTGAACTAACAACAAGCTGTCATATTAATTAAACGATTGTAAACAACTTGTCATATTAATTAAACGATTGTAAGAACATTGCTTACAACTGAATGTGTATAAAACAATGACAATGGTATTTGAGAAAATGGAAACCGCAACGAAGGCATTCTGGGGATCTGGATTTGTGAGGGATTCTCTTTGCCGTATTGGGAAGCCATGTCTAAAGCGGATTCGAAAAGTTTTCATTCAGATTGCTTACATTTTGACAGATATTTTTTTGATTCCGATTCAAATGTGGCTTTCCGAGACAATGTGAATACCTTGTAAGTATGTGACATACATGTAGTTTAGGTTTAGGCGAAGAACAAATGCCGAAAGCAATTTGTGAAATAAGTATTTTCTTAAATTAAAGTACAACAATAATAATGTTGAGCGGTAAAATATACCCACGTGGGTGATACAGCAAGTTTTTAGGAAATAAAAAACCGAATAATGTGGCCACCTGCTAATATTAAAAATATATAATATTGCTTTCGAAGTTGGTAGTCTCCATTTCATTGTAATGGTAATATTGACTAAAACAGTTAGCCCACTCTTCTTTAAGATCACTCCCCACCTTTCACTAACGCAGCTACAAAATGTTCTAGTTTCATAAAGCGAATTCCTCTAAGTTTATATTTATTTTGGGAAATAAATTAAAAAATGTTGCTAGTGGGATTGTAAGGAGGATGATTCATTAATTCCACACCTTCCGTAAACAAAGTGTTCAATTGTCCATCTGGCGGAGTGATTTGCTACGTTGTCGTGATGGAGGAGGTTCCTGTTTTTTGGGAACTGCTGTCGAACATTTTCCAAGACAACTGGTAAATAATTACTGATATTCCAATCTGCAATAATAATCCTTTCGTCCCTCAGCACAATTATTGCGAAATGACCTATCCATCCAAAGAATAAGACAATCATCTTTTCCCCTTGGCTTCTGGTTTTCTTTATCTTGTTAACAGTTTTTCAAATAGATACATTCATTAGATAGATTATCGTCTTTTAGTTTAAGGTTCATAACATGAACTATATATATATATCAGCGTTTATTACCTGTGGCAATGTCATATACAGCATTCGAGTCACCTCCTTTATACTTTGCAAGCATTTCAGGTCACCAATCTCAACGACAGCCTTTTGATCTTCCGTCAAATTACAGATATCCGTCTAGTCACTAGGGAAAAGCATTCTGAAGCTATTCATATTTGGCTCATACATGTATCTAAACTTGCTCGATCTGTTGATTTGACACTTTTTATCTATCATTAGTCTCACAATATCTTCAGAGGTCTCCCAAGAAGAATGCCCTTCGTGCAAATCATCAGCGAGCTTATTCCAATTTCGTTTGAACTAATTAAACTAGTTATAAACAGTGACACGGGATGGGCCTTCGTCATTACATTGTTATTGGTTGAGACCGCGACAACCAATAACAATGACACCGCGACAAATGACATATTAATTCAATGTACATATACATATACATAATATATATATATACATCTACAGCTTCCTAAAGAGTTATTTATGCCAAATATATTACTTCTAAAAATCAAAAAAATCAAGTCGATCGAAAATCAAAATTGATCAATTTGATTTTTTGATTATACACAATTTTTGGTTTCCTAACCCACTACAACTAACCCATTCTGAAAACTGTAAGTGTAACCCCCATATGATTGCCTATGCTAAATCATTTTCAGCCATCTTTGACAGTTACATATTAAACAACTCTGTTTATCGAAGTCATTTTACAAAGAGCACATTAAATGTGTGGTAAAAAAGAAATATTGTCGAAGGGCAGAATTATTTCAGGCAAAGATTTGATAGAATCGAATTCAAATTAAAACTAAAGACAATCTTAATACGTCTGATGTCCGCCAGTACTTATTGAGATTAATACACATTGAGTGATGAAAGATTAAAATTGATCTCATTCTGTTAACTGCATATGCGGCAGGATCGAGCTTGCTGGCCATATGTACTTACGTGGGACATACTGAAAGTTTCTGAAAGAAGCTACTTACAATAAAAGAAATAAAAAACCAATTACATAAATACAAATATTAATTACATATATTATAATACCTTATTTCAAATTTAGAGACTCATTTTAGGAGACTTGAATCAGCAAAAAACGTTCTTCGAAGCCATTGAAGAAGTCGATAGGGGAGGCTGGTCCAATTGTCTCCGTATGTATGGAAAGAAAGTGTACAAAAATATATAAGCTTAGGTATTTAACCTACTATTATATCTCTGTAAGATTCAGCACAATAGTAGATAGCAGTATAATAATGCTGAATTTTGACAATGAGTGTTCGTATCATGTAGGTTTGATAAAATCTTAAAAGACGATAATAAATATGATTTTTTTACTTCTGTATTTTTTTTACTTACCTACCCATCAAGAGCGTGCGAAGTTGTGAGCATCTTCTAGCAATTTCTTTATTAAACTGTTGAATCCTGGCATCGTAACTACTGCGGCATTTATCCTCAGAATAGACATATACGTAAACAATATATCTTTAGTATCTAACCGTAGTTACTAATGACGATTAAATGCCAAAGTGATAATTATAAAGTTCAAATAATATACATAATATTAAATGTTGATTATTTTTTCAGCATCAGCTTTGGGCTACAGTACCTTACCCTGGAATATTATATTGCCTATAGTTTCTGAATATTATGGGCGGAAGAAACCCTTCATATTGTCTAATATACTTACGATAACAGGTAGTACGTTATTTTGTTTAAGTACCTCTGCTACTCAAATATTGATCAGTTACATAATAGTGGCTATTAATGCTAGTTGTTGTGTTGTTATTTCAATAGTAGTCGCATCGGAATATACGTCACCTCAGTATCGTGGTTTATTTTTAACACTTAAAACGGCAATGTTCTTCTGGGGAATATGGGCGGCTAATGCAATAGGAACTTTTTTTTATTGGAGAAATATTGGTATATTGATCATATTATGCAATATATACTGCTTAATATCATTTTTCTGGCCGGAATCGCCCTACTGGTTAGCTGCCAACGGACTTTTTGATGAGTGTATTGCGTCTCACCGTTGGCTAAAAGGAACTAGTACCGAGGCAGAGGATGAACTAAGTAAATTGATAATTTCTCAAAAAGATTGCCTGACAGACCGTCAACATAGAAAATTTTCTATTTCAAGGAGTCGGCTACTGAACTTTATAAAGATATTTTCGTATAAATCCTGCTACAAGCCGACATTAATAGGGATCGCCTCGTTATTGACATATACTTTTTCAGGGAAATTAACATGTAGTGTATACGCTGTAGAAATAATTAAGAAAATAACACATAATGAAGCTGATGCATACAGAGGAATGTTGATTTTGGATGCAGTCAGTGTATTTTGTATGTACCTTGGTAGTTATTTGTCCAAAATACTTAAACGAAGAACATTATTTTTAACAGGTTCTTTAATCGGAACTATATTACTGTTTATAATGTCTTTGCACTTGTATCTGATTAAAATGTCATACATTCTGGAAAACAACATCATTTCTATAATTTTGTTGGTAATTTTTTCAATTGGCGTTAGTTGTGGCCCAATGATTTTATCGACTTGTGTTTTTGTAGAGTTATTGCCTTTGCAGTATAAAAACGTAATCATAGTTGTAGGTATTTCCATTAGCAGTTTTGTTATGTCAACTGTTTTAAAATTGGCACCTTATTTTTTCAACACCTTCGGTATACATGGTACGTTTTCATATTTTGGTGTAATGAATACAATCTTTATATTAATTTTGTTCAAATATTTACCCGAAACAAAAGACAAAACACTTCAAGAAATTGAAGAATATTTCAAAAACTGAAATACAGAAACAAGTACAGGATAAATTTTATTTACAATGTACAGTTAAGTGCATTTCAAAACCTATTAACCTTTGTACCGTTCTTATATTGTATATAATAAGAGTTATGACCGTACTTAGTGAGTGGCAAACGTGATCTGCTCTTAGTTGTACAAGTGCTTCTTTTATATACCCTCTTATCATTAGGTTTCAATAAGATCTCTTATTTATTACTAGGTATTAGTATAAAGCTGATCCTGTTATGTTTTAACTCATAATTACAATTCTTCAGTTGCTGTAACAATTTAGAAAATATATAATCGAACTGCACCAACTTGTTATTATTTCCATCAAATATTATAACAATAATCTAACTGTTTTAGTCAAGCTGTCTATATTTTACACTCTGTAAGAGACATTGTAGATTTATGTCAAATAAAATGTATGTTCCATAACGGGGTGCAAACCGGTAAGAAGGAACCTGCTTAGAAGTCTGGCAGCATTACCACACTAAATGACAATGCTGTTCTCTTTTGTAAATCTCGTGTGCGTGCTGTTCAATAACAGTCCCTATTGTCATTCCTTTTCTGTATGCGACGTTCCGCCTTGGGAGGTATTAAATTATTTTAGTTTTATAGAGACTCTCTACAAATTGTATGGTATTGATTAGAATAATTGTATGTATTAATGCTTACTAGTACACCATCGTTTGTTTATGCGGGGCGCTTGATAAAGAACGAAACGGACCAACCAGAAGCCGCATCCTCTTGTACCATGACCATGCTTTTTCACACTCGGTGAACCAAATACAATTAGTTTTTGTCTTCGAAAAAGTAAGGCTTGTAACCCGTCCTGCACATATCCGGACCTCGCGCTTTGGGATTTCTTTAGTTAGACATTAACGAAGCCAAGAGCGTCGGATCAGTGATTCGCATGTTTTTATTGGTTCTAACGAAATAACAAATATTTAACATGTTAAGGACAGTATTTCCTTCGAAACCCGTGTGGTCATATATGACCGCGAAATGTATGGGAAAAGGTATATAACGGGTTCTGAAGGCTTACAAATAATAAATACAATATTTTGCTCTTAACTGGTTTTATTTATGAGTTACTTTTAGACAACTTTCAGAATGATCCACGTATAGAGCGAGCGCAGGGAACATTGTGAATGGAGCGTTAGTTATACTTCTAGACAGCCAAAAGCCAAATGGCACAGCTCGTACACAACGCGGTGCTAATCTCCTCGCTAACTTATGTAAGTAAAAGCTGGGTATGGCAGAGAGAACATGAAAGTAGAATAAACACTGTCGAGGTGCGAGCAAATTAGTAGCCGAACACTTCCCGACCACGTTCACAAAAATGATGTTCTATCTGAACATCATTTTAGAAAAGGAATGCTCCGTTGGTTCAAATATGAAGAAAGAATACAGGATGAAAGAATAATGAAACAGATATATAATGCGAATGTGGAAAGATGTAGGACCCGGGGAAGGCCAATACTCGCCTATCATGACCAAATTTAACAGAAGAGATGATATCTGTCGCAGCAGTAACCGCCTAGCGTGCATGAAAAGAGTTACGAATGTTAAAGAAGCAAGCGATGTGTGTAAAGCGCGCGTCTTATGGCGCTCGGTTCCCTCTGCGTACTCCACAAAGGGCCTTGCGTTCCCTCAACATATTGATGCTCCCATAAATAAGCCATACAGGGCAAAAGTGAGAACAATTCTCAGAGGCATCTCGTTACAGAATAACAATTCTCTAAATTACCTCGTGAGTGGCTAATAGTTCGCTAAAGCAACTTGGAAGTGAATCACATTTTGCTGAAATGGCTCGATAGCGAATAGTTTGAACTTCGGCTTCTGACATCATATTAGTGCACCTATGTTTTTATTCATCTTAGTTAAGGAAAATTGTGGAACTCACGTCTGCCGATATTCTTCTTGTGTAAGAGCAGCTTGGCTAAGAAAGCAGCAACGACATTTTTTGTTTTTATTAAGTTTAAGTCATCTCCTGGAAGTTGGAGATTCATATCATTTCTGTAATGTGATAAGGTTGTCGTGCAATTCAGTGTCTTTGTTTTCCAAGAACTCTATGACAGTTCTCTGACTCTATGAAAACAGATTGTAAAATCGAGTCGAACAATTTCCTTTTGATAGCCAACGCACTTCTGTGTAAAAGATCAACGCTAACTTATGGAAACGAGAGTTATGGCAAAGAGGGCATGAAAGTAGAATAAATGTAGTCCAAATGCGAGCGCTGCGCAAAATTTTTGAAATAACGCTTGTAGATCGCGTTCGCAATGACGATGTTAGAAACAGAGTTGATCTAAAAGAGAATTTTATCAGAATATAATGTTAGGAGCCCTAAAAACCAGTGAACGTGCATGACAAAGGCTGTGAATGTAAAAGGAGTGAGGTATGTATGTAATGACATATTCATTTGGCCCTTGGTTCTCTCTGCCTACCCCGTACAGTATTTGCCATGAAGTTATAGATAAATTACGTGTACTTTACGTTACTTTTACGTAACGAAATAACCACGCATAAAGTTTTATTTGAATTTATTTCAGTATTTTACAAAATGTACATGCGTACTTGATGCCGCGCTGTTGCATTCTGCTCATAACCCGCCATTTTGAATTCATAGCCACCGTCTTTTAACCGGAAGTGAGAAGAATTATAATATTTTAACCATTCCACAGAGATAATAATAAAGAGCCTTACAATATTAAATATCTACAAAAAAAATACTAATGCTTTTAGATATGCCGTAATAATTTTTAAATACAATAATAAAAAAATCTCGCAATATTCTGTGTACAAATCTCATTTTTTAACAATTGAATGTAAATATATTTACCCAAATTGACGCAGACACAAAGGATCAGTTTAGTCGTATTTATGATTTGACCAAAGCAGTCATACAAAGAGTGTTTATGTCCGTCTTCACTACATATGCCAAAAAGATACAATGGAAAAAAAGGCGAAGTCTAAACGACAAGTCTTCAATAAATCAAATTTATTCCAGAGTACATCTTGTTTTTCAATTTATTTAAGGAAAATAAATACATTTAATGAAAATGTTTTGGTTTTATTTACAATTATCAACTAAAAATCATTTCATTTTCTATTTTGCCCAACCACCAACATTGTTAGTTTATAATCAATTTTTTTTTCTGTACGGCATCGCTTTTTTTGGTAGTATTTCATATATAGTTGCTACTCTGTAACTATCTTTGTTCTTGACAGCTTATAAAATCAAATAAGTAGCTTTGACTGGCTGATTGTTATGCATTGCTGCTTAACAACTGAACTCATTGTGTAAGACTGGAGTGTCACCAGCAATGTATGAATACAGCAGTAGAAGCTATGTATAGTGAAATTTCACATACATGTGCCATGTCTAGGCTTTGTTATTCTATGACGTGCTATGTCCATGTGTTTGGAAGGTCATTGTTTCGTTAGAATTATTAGTACTTAAATTAAAAATTTCCGATGCGTTATTTTATTATGCTCACTCTTAGCTGAATCGTGGAACACGTTAGACCGTTTTCGTTATACGTCATGATAATTATTTAAATTATAATCAATGTGAATGTTCTAAAATATTATTTTATTAATTAAATATGGAAACTTGCCAGTATGAACCAGTGAATACAACAAAGAATACACAGAATAATGAAGAAAATAAAAATACACCATTCTCAAGGAGACCATTTATTAGACAGGTCAGTTAATTACAAATTATATTTTGAAAAACTCGTTACAAATAGGCAGCTTCTGTTCGCAACTTTGACCGCATTAATCAATTATTGTCACGAAAATCAATATCCTACATTCTCCTTCAGATTACTTTTCTAAGTCACACTACTGTCAGATATGAGCAGTGATAGTCCAGTGGATAAGGAACCGGCTTAGCGACCAACTGGTTCGTATTCTAGCGGGACCATATACAATTTCATTCGTGTTTTCGTGCATATTTATCACTTGCTCGGCGGTGAAGGAAAACCATCGTGAGGAAATCCGCATGTCAAAAGTTTGAAAGACGTGTGTGTGACCTAACCTAAGAAAGATCCACTTCTCCCACTGGGTCGTGGAGGTCTGACGGCAGCCGCTCCATGTAAAAATGAGTCGCTTCGCCAAATCCTTAGGCTTAGGTAGCGGACCCCGCCAATCCTAATGGATTGGAAACGGGATAACGCGAAGAAGAAGAATACACTACAGTTATATAGTTAGTCGTGAAGTATCTTGAGTTTGTATAATTATATTAATATTGATTTCTTTTTTTAGATCAGGATATAGTTTATATTCTTATATTCAACATGGAAAATATTATGTTGGAATTTATAGTTTTTATATAGGGGACGGGCATAGAGATTATTTTCCAAGGCGTAGCCAGAGAGTACCACCACGATACAAATCAGATGCCACAAAGGGGCAAATTTTCTAACAGCACAGTGGAAATATTCGTATTTCTGAAATTCAGGGACATTTAAGGAATTCTAATATTTATTTTATTATTGCGAAAAATCGCTATTTCTTTTGAAATTCGCTTCTAAATATATTTCTTCTTCCTATCGTTATTCCGTTTCCTAATTTATTAGGACGTACGCTATATACTATACATACTCGTACATATTCTATTTTGTACACGGAGCGACTGCCTGAGCGTCAGACCTCCATAACGCAGAGGGAGACCGATATATTTCCTATAGGTTTGGTTACACGTCACTCGAAATATAATTTCTGGAACGAGCGGGTTTCCCCACGTGTGGGACTCCTTTACCGACGAGCAAGAGATAATTATCAATGTACATAAATCCGAAAATACGAATTTAGTGGTCACGACATGCCCCCAATATGATTCCAACCACTCGGGGACCATTCGGCTAATAGGCTACCTTCCTTCTTAATGTGTTCGATCATCTTATAAATGTTTTATCATTTACCTTCTATTCTCACATTTAAGGTTAAGAAAACAAATGTCTACTTAATTAAAATATTTTTCATACCTAATTGCTGGAGACATAAACATACAAACTAGAACACAGAGCAAAGATAAAGGTAATTTCATCTATACAGATAAATAAAATTGGAGTGTCTGTTTGTAATATTAAAATAACCGCTTTTTACTAAAATGTATACACGGTACATATACCAAAATCTTTTTTTATAATTTTGACTGTCTGTTTGTTCCGGCTAATCTCTGTAAAGGCTGGATCGATTTTGACGGGACTTTCACTGGCAGATAGCTGACGTAATAAGGAGTAACATAGGATACTATTACTTTAGAAATTTTATTTATTTTTATTAATATAAATAAATAATAAAAAAAAACTATTCGCGCGGACGAAGTCACGGGCACAGCTAGTTTAGTATAAAACATGAGCTATCGGTACGTTTTGCATACGAATTTGGTAGTAACAACGTCCATCACGTTTTGTCTCGGCGGATTACACAATTTGAATTAATCATATTGGTATAATATTATTATGTGATTAAAATTAAATATTATATATCTCTAAATATCTCCAAAGAAATGAAATGGCTTCCAATGAAATGATATTTTATAGGACGCCATTTCATTTCGTTGGAGATTTAGATAAATTGTTAAACATTAAGTTCATATGCCTATGAACAAAAAACTATGCTGGTTCTACAGTTTTAAGACGAAGCACTTGTGCGAATCTACAAAACGTAAAACTAACATTATTTAGTATTATAAAAATAACAAAAGGAATGAGCTAGCAAAGCCAATAGTGTTAAAAAAACATTAATCCTATTATTAATATTATAAATGCGAAAGTTTGTATTTATGGATGTTTGTTACTCTTTCACGCTTAAACAGCTGAACGGATTTGAATGAAATTTGGCACGTAGATAGATTATGATCTGGATTAACACATAGGCTACGTTATTTGACTCCACGCGGGCGGAGCCGCGGGCAGCAGCTAGTAAATAATAAAAAGAAGCTGTTTATCTTAGGTACGTCAATATATACAGGTTGTACCGTAAATAGTGAACCGATAGAATTTCTAATTTACATTTTGTACAAAAACAAATTCCTGCTCGTACCTGATTATAGGAATCGGGCCGACTTCTTTGCAATATCGTTCATATTTTTGTTGCTGTAAAATAAAATTTTACATAGCTGGAGAATTCTAAAATTATATTTGAACATCATAACTTTTACAACAACAAAACTTTTATAACATGAACATTTCACATTCTAGGCCCAGGACAGGCCTCCGTCTATCTGTTATCTATGCCTCCGTCACACCATGTACTTGCGCGCGATATTTACCTACCGAGCGGTGTGTCGCCGGCGTCACAAAAGGCTGTCGCAAGCGCTACCTATTGCACGCTCGTTCGCTCGTTGTGCACTCGTAATTCATACAATTAAAATACATCGAACTACTATAATTCTAATACTATAAATAATCATTCGAATAGGTACTATAAACATCGAACTACTATAACTATAATTCTGTGATAATACTGTAAATATAGTGAATAATGACTGTAAATATTACGTTATTAATTATTATAAGTTGATTGACATTTGTGTGGTTTCAATTATTGTAAATAGTACCTAATTTGTGTGATTTTTAATTTAAATACATTTTTGTGAAGTTGCTGGTTGTTTATCAAATGAAAGGAATAAAAACCTGTCATTTTTTAGTTTGCCTGTTTATGAAGAAAGGCAAGTACCTACCTACATAATGAAACTCTTTTAATATAGGTACATATAAATACGTACTTATTTGGATGAATTTATAGAATAGAATAGGTAGGTTAGTTTTAATTACCTAACATTAAAGGCGGATTTTAACTCACAACATGAAAATATGAATCTAAAAATGTATGCAACAATGTATGTATGAAAACGATTCCGTTTTGGCGCGTCGCAACACGATACGTCAGATACATAAATGAGCTGTGGCTGTGTCTATGTTTGCATTATAGTTGTGACAACTCGTAAACCATTTTAAAGATAATGCCAAAATAAGTCTATAGCTATCTCTATTGTTCTTCCTTAATTAGACAAGGGCATCATGAGATTTAATGTCTCATTAGCTTAAAATTTTTTTGTGCAACTGGCCGTTAGTGTGGTGGCTAGTGACCTTGCCTGACACGTCAGCGGTCGTGAGTTCGAATCCCGCTAGGGGCAATAAATAAATATAAATATAGTTTGTATGATGAATATGGATAGGTACCTATTTTATACTCGAGTTATGGGTGTTTATACTGTTTATATATGTACATATAAATATTATGTCATTTATTTTAATTTAATCTACATTACAAATCTTAAACAAGCCACTTAGGTACCTACCAGATTGTGTGTAAACAATATTTTTATCGTAGCAGCAACCCTGGCATTATTAAGATGGCCGCCACGCCGCACGGCTGCGAATCGATAACAACTCTATTCTCGAGCGAATTAAGCACAATTTAGCACGCAGCGGTCGCCGACGCCTCGCGGCAAGTTGCAGTAGGTATCTAACGCGGCAGGTATAGGAATTTTTGTATGGAGTGATGTATCTGTTACGAAGTAACTATTAAGTAATCTGTGCCCAGGACTTTAGGAAAGTTTAGCGTTTCCGTGACACAATGAATTGTATGATGGTGATTGAGAGCTATCACCATAATTCGTTGTGAATGTTAATGATAGCCCTCTATCACCATCATTCTGATCGTCTGATATTTAAGGCACACCCTGTATATTGTTATAATCATGTATTAGTAGGTATTAATATAATTGCTAAAATGCACTTGAATATTTGGACTTCTATACCTCGTTGACCTTGAAAAAGAATAGTTATTATGATTTGTATTCGATGGAAATAAGAACTTGTCTTGAAGCTGATCGCATGATGTAACCATGCTGAAAGGGACCAAAAGAGTTCTTTAATGCCGTGTATAACTGACTATAGATGATACGCTCAAATACTTTCAATAGTATACCTATACAGCTTTGAAATTGGTCTGTAATTCGTGACGTCTATTTTAGTTCCCTTTTTATGGACAGGAGTAATAAAGGCGGACTTTCACATACTTGGTACAATGCCCTCACTCAACGACTTTCTAAATAACAAGGTAACAGGTAGGGATATTGTATTGGCGGTGGCTATGAGAAATGAGGCTGGTTCAATATATACTTATATTGTACCAGCCTCATTTCTCATAGCCATCGCGACCTGTATATATATATTTATATATATCTATATATATACACACATCAAAAGTGTCTAGGGATCAACATATATTTTTGCAATAACTTTTCTCCTGATTGATATTAATTAAAATTTTCTTTAAGGATTCATCAAATAAAGTGTTTTCGTTTGTCTACAGTAACGATAAACCAAGTCACCTTTGCATTAATAAAGAAATTTGCCATTTTCATAATAAAGGGATTTTTGACATTTGAACCACTAACATTAAAGTTCGAAAAAAAGACTGAAATAACAGTTTTCTTTAAAATTTTATTGGGTAACTTAAACAATTAATAATCCGTGTTTCTACCGCGAACACTAACAACACAAGAACATCGGTTTGGCATACTCAAAATGAGTTCATCCAAATCACGCTGTGGAATGGCCGCCCATGTTCGTTGCAACAACAAAAAATCGGCCAAGTGCGAGTCGGACTCGCGCACGAAGGGTTCCGTACCATTATCTATAAAAACGGCAAAAAAAATCACGTTTGTTGTATAGGAGCCCTCTTAAATATTTATTTTATTCTAATTTTTAGTATTTGTTGTTATAGCGGCAATAGAAATACATCATGTGTGAAAATTTCAACTGTCTAACTATCACCGTTCATGAGATACAGCCTGGTGACAGACGGACGGACGGACGGACAGCTGAGCCTCAGTAATAGGGTTCCGTTTTACCTTTTGGGTACGGAACCCTAAAAAAGGTCTTCTTGCGACTAGATACCCTCCATATTCGGCAGAGCTCTTCTCTGTAGCATATCCCATGCATGCTCAATCGGGTTCAAGTCTGGCGACTGAGCAGGCCAGGGCATGACATTGATGTTAGCTGCGGCGAGAGTTTGTCTTACAACTCTTGCGGTGTGCGGTCGTGCATTATCATGCATTAACTGAAATAAGGGACCGATTTGCACTTGTAGAGGAACGATGACGTCTGATACAATCGTCTCAGCATAAATTTGAGCGTTGAGGTTGCCTCTGATCCAAATCAACACCGTTCTTCCGCCGATCCAAATACCCGCCCATACCATGATGGTTCCACCACTATAAGGATGGACTTCCTGGCAGGATTTTAATCACTGTTGGCGTCCAGGGGTTCTCCAGTGTCGTATACGTTTATATATTTTATATATTTTTTTATTACAAAGCCACATCTCAATCTTAAGAAATCCGCATAAAAATGCTTGATCCCTAGACACTTTTGATGTGTGTATATATATATATATATTATATATATATATAAAACAAAGTCGTGTTAGTTACACCATTTATAACTCAAAAACGGCTGGACCGATTTTTATGATTTTTGTGTTTTTAGATTTGTCTTTGTCCGGAATAGGATAATAGTATTAAAACATGGAAAAAAAAACAAATATATATATATATATATATATAAAGTAAATTTCATTTCTCATACATTTTACATGAAGCTCTTTTTTTATGATACTCGTATCTCAAGAACGAATTGGCATATCTATCCTAATCCTAATCCTAATAATACTCGTATTATAAATGTGAATGTCCGTTTATTTGTTACTCTTTCCCGCGAAAACTACTCAACCGATCATCATGAAACTTTGTACACATATTCTTAGAGGTATCAAAAGTAACATAGGAACTTTTCATTAAAAAAAAATGCGAGTGAAGCCGCGGGTAAAAGCTAGTATATTATAGAAGAAATAATTAGCATTAAATTCTGTAAATGTGCCCTCTTGTTATACCATGCCAGTTATAATGTATGTACTCGTTATTTTTTTATATTTTCAGCTATTCGTTTGTTCTGCAGTAATGTCTTCCTACTTCATTAGTGGCTTATACATGGGAGCACCAACTGTTACTATTCCTCAATTGAGAAAAGAAGCGAACTCTACAGCAGCTGTTAGCGACGAAATGGCCTCTTGGTTTTGTAAGTTGATTAAATATTATTATTGTTGTATATGTGGATATATGTTAATTTTACGTACAAGGCAGCTGCGACATCCTACCGACCGTATGTCATAAATGAAGGCAGTATAAAAGTATCTAGCTTATTTGTCGGTTGCGTCCATCACCTTTTTCTTATACAAAACATTAGCGACGATCGAAACCATAATAAATCGTGTGCAACATGTCTTCGAGTATTACGTTTGGAGTAATTTCAACTTTTGACCATAATATTCAAGAATGGAATGCCTACAAGTCACGGCTAACACAGTGGTTCATTGCGAATGACATCTCAGATGGCGTAGACAAAGCCAAGGCCAATGGAAGGGCGATTTTATTAAGTGCTCTTAGTGAATTTTATGAAAAGTGCATATTGTGGAGGAAGGTAATGTGGAGGCAGATGACGGTGAGTCGTTTTATAACATTCGTTGTGAAAAAGCAAGAGCGAGTTCAAATGGGTCGTCAAACCTTAGTGTTCGAGATAGATAGTGGTTCGGCGGTAAACGTGATTTCAGAAAGTTCAGATCAATCTTATTTCAGCGACTGTCCACTGTTGGCCACGAGTAAAAATTTGTCATGTTACACGGGCGTCGATATTAAAACGATCGGTCGTTTACACATTGATACAACGGCTCTACACACCCGCTTGAGAGATATGTGATGCGCGGTGGCGGGACGGCATTGCTCGGTCGTGATTTCATTCGGTTGTTCAATTTAGAATTCGCGCCGGTTGGTATGCACTCGATTCATTTTGTTGACGATTCAAACGTAAAAATGATCCATAATATAATAGAGATCCTAAGTTGTTTTCAGGTAACTTAGGGTGCTTTAATAAGTATAAAATTAAGTTACGTGTTAAAAAAGATATTAAGTCCGTCTTTTTTAAAGCTAGACCAATAGCATTCGCGTTGAGTGAGAAAATAGACCAAGAGATAGAGATTGACTTTTGGAATTGGGCGTATTCAAGTGAACACGCCGAATACGCATCTCCAATAATAAATAAATATTGTCGGACAAATTGCACAGCGCCATCTAGCCCCAAAGTAAGCGAAGCTTGTGTTATGGGTACTAGACAATTGATAAACATACGTAAATACTTTTTTTTTTTGTAAATACATACTTATTATACATAGAAAATTCCCAGACCAAAACAAACAGACATGTTCATGCACACAAATGTTTGTCCTGCGTGGGAATCGAACCCACGAGCATTTGTGTCAAAGTCGCGTCATTCACGACTGAGCCATCGAGCCAATAGTACCGGTGTTAAAAATGGGATGGTTGGCTGCGTATTTGTACGGATTATTTAAATAAATAATAATAAATATTGGCGGACAAATTACACAGCGTCATTTAGCCCCAAAGTAAGCGAAGCTTGTGTTATGGGTACTAGACAACTGATAAACATACGTAAATATTTTTTTTTTTTTGTAAATACATATATACATACTTATTATATATAGAAAATACCCAGACCAAGACAAACAGACATGTTCATGCACACAAATGTTTGTACTCTGTGGGAATCGAACCCACGAGCGTTGGTGTCAAAGTAGCGTAACAACGCGTTTCACCACTGCGCCACCGAACTCGTCATATATATATATATATACGTATTTAGTATCAAGAAATGGTCAGGTTTAACAAAAATAAATAAAATACGCGATACTTCCGTTAAAAATAGTTTAATTCAAGAAAGAAACAGCTGATTATCGATAAATAACCATTACCGACTATCAACAAATTTTTTTTTTAAACTACATGGCGGCGTACAGTTCACCAAACTCGATCTTTCTGTGGTTTATAGTCGATTTGTGTTATCGGATGAGTCACACGTGACGTGACTATACGTGTATTAACACACATAGAGGCCTATTTAAATCGAGTATATACGGCTGGCGTTTAGATTTGCGCAAGCGCGCCGGCTATTTTCCAGCGTGCAATAGAGTGTGTTGTGTGCAGGAGTAGACGGAATTAGTGTATTCTTAGATGACATATTGATTACCGGTAGAAATAAACAACAGCATTTTGAACGATTATGTGCGGTACTTATGCGGCTGGAGGATGCGGGATTAACAGTACAAAAAAATAAATGAGATTTTTCTTTAAATGAGATATCGCTGCTTCAATTCAAAAGTACCACAAATAAAAATAAATAAAAAATGTTTTTATTTGAAAAATACAATCGTAATCCTACATATTTTTATATTTAACAAAGACACCCATTGATTTTGCATTTTAAGGTACAAAAACAACGGAACCGTTTCTTTTGAATTTTCGTTTTGAACACGCGAAATATGATCTAAACCGCCATATTGTCAGTTGCGCGTTGACAACTGAACTGAAAGCACGTTTCTTTTGTGCAAAAGTGCCATATCTCGAAAAATAATCTGTTTTACTCATTAATTTTATATAGAAAATGACCATATTTCGCAATATTTCAGTTTTGAATAAAGGATTCACGTAAGTATGACACTATTTTTTAATCAAAAGAACCATATTTAAAAAACTGGTTGTTTTAACCACAAAATGTACTTCTAAATGAATTTTAATTTGTGATCAAAATAAACTTAAGAGATAATATGTTCCTTTTGCATTTAAGTTATTTAATATGAAGTATGGTATTTAACAACAGTTTATTTTGCAAATAACAAAACTACTTTCTATTATTATAATTTCAAATCGAAAGGGCCTTATTCAGGAATACATTAATTTTGCTTTTATATTAACAGAGTTGTTTTGACACATAGGTTAATCAATAAGGTCATGTCTCGAGATACATTACTTTGGCATTAAAATTAGTTGTGCAAAGTATTGTAATCATTATAATTATAAAATTGTAGGTATTGAGCCGGTGGTTTAGGTCGGCGAGTATGTATAGGCTTTGGTATGTAGAGGCCATTCCTTTATTATTTATTGTTTTTTTACAGAATGAGTAGAAGAGTACATATAATACTCAACATGGTAAAAGTGAATGGTACAAGTAGTGGCGAAAACCTTCAAGACTTGGAAAAACATCCACAAACTGACTGTCCAATGTTGGAAGAGCCGGATGTGTCTTTGAATGAGTCTCTTGATAGTAGTTCTATTCCTGACAGTCAGGGCGGTCTCAGTTTGTATTTACTTGATGATGAATATTTGAAAAAGAAACGAAACATAGTTGTTCCAGAAAGCGATTGTGATAGCGACTCTTCTGAGTCTACAAGTTCAACCCATCGACAGTGCCGAGACTTCCGAGATTTCTCTTCAGACGATGGTGACAAAGATCCTGATTTTCAAATTAGGCAAGACTTAGCTTTAAGTGATTCAGATTCGGAGGAAAACTATATTGAAAATGCAAACCTATCTAAAATGTAATCTACACAACAATTATTTCCTGAACTTGGACCCTCTGGTTTAAATAGAGATTAACGAATCTGGCCGCAGTAATCCGATAGCAGACATTTTTTTCGACGATGGCCCGATGAGACTGGAATCTGAAACTATTAATATTCGACCAAGTGACTTTTTCACATTGGAAGAGAAACACGAAGAACACCTAAAAGAGAAAGCTCTTGCAAGAGCCGAAAAAGAAAAGGATAAAGGAAATGTTAGCGGAATCTGATAGTAGCTGTATATGATTTACAGGCGGTAATGCCTTGTCTACGGGGTGAAGTATCGAGTTTTTATTATGTATTTTTATTATATATCAAAAATAAATGTACTTAATTTTACTATTACTGAATTGAGCTCTAAAAAGACTTCTTGTTTTGTATGGTATGAAGGAGAAGGGGCTCGAGGAGTAAACGAAATTGGATCATGTGTGCTAATGTATTTAGACGATTTTAATAATACGGCTAGTGAGGAATTCGATGTGATATTTTATAGTGATAATTGCTGCAGCCAACAAAAAAATGTTTATGGTATCAATGTACCAATATGCCACAAATACTTTAACAAAATTAAGAAGTGTTACGCATAAATTTTTAACTAAGGCCCACACACAAAATGAACGAGATGCCGTTCATTCCACTATCCAAAAAAATATTACTCGAGCTTTAAAATCATCGCCCATTTATGTACCTGATCAATACATCATGCTAATTAAAACCGCAAAAATCAAAGGCTCGCCTTATATAGTTAAAGAACTTGCCCCTGATAGTTTTGTTGATTTAAACCTTTGGCTTGCGGTAACTATACTATAAATGAAGATAGAGAGAAGGTTAAATGGTTTGATATAAAAGTAATAAAAATAGATAAATACGTGAAGAACAAATTCCTGTATACGACGTTATGAAGACAATGAATTTAAATCAGTGTCCACGCTTAATAAGGTCAGGCAGCAGAAAACGAATCAAACTGAAAATATTAGTAAACCAAAGAAACTTTATACTCAAAAATTGAATGTTACGCAAATAAAGAAACAGGGTATTCTTAAGTATATTAATAAAAATATTATTCCAAAATATTATGAATTATTCTTTGTAAATCTATAATGCTAATAATAATATTTTAATTAAGATAAAATCAGTGATTACTATGCACCCACATAGGTTAAAATGACTTTTAAGTACTTATACGTTTTAACAAAGTTTATATTTACAAAACAATGGTTCTGATTTTGTGATCTTATAACTGTTCCTAATTGCATTTAATAATATATAATATTATAGTTATGAAAACATTTTAAGTTTAGTTATCGTTAATTTAAAAGTAATTTGTTCAAAAGTTTTGAAAATTTGGTCATGTTTATAAAGTCTATATTTTATTTAAAGTTTTGAAAAACTTTTGCTAATTAGCTTGGCCAATTTTATAATTAGATTTATTTTACATTTTCATTGTTTGAATAGAACTTAAATTTTTTTTTATGATTACTTTACATTAGTTTTGAAGATTTTTATTGTTATTTTGAAGAAAACTTTGATTTGTTTTAATTTTAAGATAGCATTTTAGTTATATTATTAAATTGCATAGCAATTTTTATTGTGTTCCTTAAAAGGTTCATGAAAAAAATTTGATTAATATAATTATTCTTTGATTTATGGTTGTTTTATTCCATATTTCAAACATATTTCAAACATGTTTTTTATACTTAAAAGTAACTTATATAATTATATCTCCTCAAGCATTCAGTTTATTATAAAAGTACTTAACACGTTTAATGCAATTTAAAAATACGCTTCTAACTGTGTATAACTACTGTTTTACAGACATTAACTATGTGAAAGTTGAATCTGCACTAAACCAAACCCCCAGGTCCCTCACCTTAACTACCCTGCTTAACGGTACTTCGTCAATCTTATAATCGTGCAGTATAGGAGTGCGCGCTCGAGAGAAAGAAATAGTTGAGCACTTGGAGATATTAAATTACAGGAGATTGTATTTACTCCATGCTACCACCCTATCTATGTCTCTCTGTAGCTTCTCACAGTCTTCCTTGTGTTTTATCGGGAGAAGCAACTTGAGGTCATCCGCGATCAGTAGGCACTCCGCGTCCTTTACAATGCTTCGCAGATCGTTTATCATCAATAGAAACAGCAAAGGTCCAAGGTTACTTCCCTGACTCACGCCAGATCGCGTAAAATATGGTTCCGACCTACATCCCGCATATTCCACATTTGCTTCCTATCGCGCATGTAACTAGCAAAAAAATTTTATAAGTGAGGTGTGAAGCCAATACTGACTAAATTTTAAGCAGCACGTCATTATTTACTAAATCAAAAGCTTTTTGAAATCAAAGTTAGCAGCATCGACCTGCCTCCCACCATCCACAATCGGTATAATTTTAGTACAGTAACACAATAGATTGCTGCTGGTACTTCTACGCGGTCTAAATCCATGCTGAGCATCTGATAGTTGCTCTCTGATCTGTGAGTATATGCTCGTGTACACCGCAGATTCAAGGACCTTCGCTGGACTGGATAGTATTGCTACTGGTCTGTACTGATCTACTTGTGCAATCGTTCTCCCCTTCGACACCGGAACAACTCGCGTAATGCCCCACCTCTCAGCACTTACTGCCGCTTCCAGATGTTTATTATATATATGAAGCAGAGGCTCGCAAAGCACCGATCGACTGTCCCTCAAGATGTAGGGTGGAATGCCGTCCGGCCCCGCAGATCTCTTCGGCTTGAGCTGTTGGAGTGCAAGTTGTATATCCTGTAGCTCTCAACGCTCCAGGTGCACTCTCGCAGCTCCATTCTCTCCGCCCGCTTCCGCTATCTAAGCTCGGCTAGTTAGCTACTGTACACCGAATTAAAATAATTCAAACTCTGTGGTGCATTCTTCCACTGACAAAATTTCCCCTTTTTAGGGTTCCGTACCCAAAGGGTTTACATACCAGAAGAATAGATACCAGAGAATGAAGATTGGGAATTACTGTAGTGTCGATACTCCTGTTACGTTTGGAGTACCGCAAGGAAGTGTACTTGGCCCTAGCCTCTTCCTTATTTACATTAATGAACCCTGCAATCTAAACTTGAAAAACTGTAAAATAATAACATTTGCAGATGACACGGCATTAATTTTTCATTCTAAGACATGGGAAGAGGCTAGGGAAAACGCTGAAATGGGCTTCAAAGCACAATGAATTGGCTTAATACCAATATCCTTACTGTTAATGTCAACAAAACCAAATTTGTTACATTTTCTATAGTTCGTAACCAACTGCCAATGGATAACTTTGAGATAGAAGCACATATTTGCACCGACATAGAATCCGTAATATCAAACTGCCAGTGTGAGCGAGTTTTGCAGTGAAAACATTTTTACTACGTAGATTCATCATTTTTTTGATGCCATATTTATACAATAAAACTAATAAACACTTAGACATATACGGTAAAATTATCTTTGAGTGTAAAAGATTACTAACAGCTTAGTTAAAATCTAATTCCTACGACGAAACTGAACAATTATTTGATAGACTGATTTAATATGGTTGAAGCTCACTGCGCTGCTCTGATGCATGGTATATGGCGACTCAGACCTCTTACATAAAGACGATGTTAAAAGTCATGTAATTGATGACGATGATGATAATGTAACATGCGCAGGAACTGGAGTTGGACCTCCAGTAATAAAAATTGAGATGTGACAAAGCCGCATCCGACATGATGAGAGAGAGAGGTTTTTGTGTGATGCTCCTGCAAACATACAGACAGACAAACAACAATTATATCTTAGCTTCCACTATTTTTTTACTTACCTACCCATCACGAGCATACGAAGTTGTGAGCATCTTCTAGCAATTTCTTTATTAAACTGTTCAATCCGGGCATCGTAACTACTGCGGCATTTATCCTCAGAATAGGCAAAAACAACAATAAGTAAACAATATATCTTTAGTGTCTAAAGTTAATTACTAGTGACGATTAAATGCCAAAGTGTAATTATAAAGTACAAATAATATACATAATGTTAAATGTTAAATTTTTTTTTCAGCATCAGCCTTGTTCTACAGTACCTTACCCTGGAATATTATATTGCCTATAGTTTCCGAATATTATGGGCGGAAGAAACCCTTCATATTGTCTACTATACTCACGATAACAGGTAGTACGTTATTTTGTTTAAGTACCTCTGCTACTCAAATATTGATCAGTTATATAATAGCGGCTATTAATACAAGTTGTTCTTCTGTTATTTCATTAGTAGTCGCATCGGAATATACGTCACCTAAGTATCGTGGTTTGTTTTTAACGCTTAAATCGGCAATGTTCTTCTGGGGAATATGGGCGGCTAATGCAATAGGAACTTTTTTTTATTGGAGAAATATTGGTATATTGATCATATTATGCAATATATACTGCTTAATATCATTTGGCTGGCCGGAATCGCCATACTGGTTAGCTGCCAACGGACTGTTTGATGAGTGTATTGCGTCTCATCGTTGGCTAAAAGGAACTGGTACCGAGGCAGAGAATGAACTAAATAAATTGATAATTTCTCAAAAAGACTACCTGACAAACCATCAACAAAGAAAATTTTCTATGTTAAGGATTCGAATACAGAGCTATATAAAGATATTTTCGTATAAATCCTGCTACAAGCCGACATTAATAGGGATTGCCTCGTTATTGACTTATCATTTTTCAGGGAAATTAACATGTAGTGTATACGCTGTAGAAATAATTAAGAAAATAACACATAATGAAGCTGCTGCATACAGAGGAATGTTGATTTTGGATGCAGTCAGTGTATTTTGTATGTACCTTGGCAGTTATTTGTCCAAAATACTTAAACGAAGAACATTATTTTTAACAGGTTCTTTAATCGGAACTATATTACTGTTTATAATGTCTTTGTACTTATATCTGATTAAAATATCATACATTCTGGAAAACAACATCATTTCTATAATATTGTTGGTAATTTTTTCGGTCGGCGTTAGTTGTGGCCCAATGATTTTATCGACTTGTATTTTTGTAGAGTTATTGCCTTTGCAGTATAAAAACGTGATCATAGTTATAGGTATTTCCATTAGCAATTTCTTTATGTCAACTGTTTTAAAACTGGCACCTTATTTTTTCAACACCTTCGGCATACATGGTGCGTTTTTATATTTCGGTGTAATGGATACAATCTTTATATTAATTTTGTTCAAATATTTACCCGAAACAAAAGACAAAACACTTCAAGAAATTGAAGAATATTTCAAAAACTGAAATACAGAAACAAGTACAAGATAAATTTTATTTATAATGTACAATTAAGTGCATTTCAAAACCTATTAACCTTTGTACCGTTCCCATATTGTATATAATAAGAGTTATGACGTACTTAGTGAGTAGCAAACGTGATCTGCTCTTAGCTGTACAAGTGCTTTCTTTACATATCCTCTTATCGTTAGATTTCAATAAGATCTCTTATTACTAGGTACTAGTATAAAGCAGATCCTGTTATGTTTTAACAAATAATTACAATTCTTCAGAATTGTTGTAACAATAGTAATATTTAGAAAATATATAATCAAACTACATCAACTTGTTATTATTTTCATCAACTATTGTAACAAGTTATGAAATAATCCAACTGTTTTGAATTAAACCATTTTTAACGGAAATATCGCGCATTTTATTTATTTTGTTGAACCTGACGACGAACCACAAATCCTCGCCAAGGAGAATCGCCACATGCCGAGAATGCTACACGAGGCTATTGAAATAAGAAAACATCCCAATTTCAATAGAGAAGATGGTTGGCAAGTACCACCTGCTTGGGATCCAGTCCTAAAAATAACCAAGTCACAAACCCACAGATCTACTAAAAAACGTTCGGACACCGTTCGTTGACGTTCGTTGAGTGATTTTTGTGTGAATCGGAACACATATAATTAATTCTTCCATGTCGGTAGATGTAATAATTGAATAACCAATTTAAGACAAATGTCACCTTAGTCTTCCTGCGACCACGGACGCTGCAAAGCGTTCGAAACGTCATGTTTCCGTTAAAAATTGTTTAATTCAATGTATAACAATCGCGAAAACCTAAGACAATACCATCCAACTGTTTTAGCCAAGCTGTATATCTTTAACACTCTGTAAGAGACATTGTAGATTTATGGCAAATAAAATGTATGTTCCATAACGGGGTGCCAAGCGATAAGAAGAACGCTGCTTAGAAGTCTGGCAGCATTATCACGTTAAATGGCAATGCTGTTCCCTAATACTTATCATTAGGGAACAGCATTGGAACGATGTACGAGTAGTTGTATCGCCACCTGACTGAAAATCTCGTGTACGTACTGTTCTCACCATCGACAAATGGTACACGCAGGAAACCAATAACAGTTCCTATTGTCATTCCTTTTCTGGGTATTTTATTTAATACCTCCAAAGGCGGAACGCCGTCTTTGGAGGTATTAAATAATTTTAGTTTTATAGAGACTCTCTACAAATTTTATGGTATTGATTAGAATAATTGTATGTATTAACGCTTACTGGTACACTATCGTTTGTTTACGCGGTGCGCTTGACAAAGAACGAAACGGACCAACCAGAAGCCGTATCCTCTTGAACCATGACAATGCTTTTTCACACTCGGTGAACCAAATACAATTATTTTAAGTCTTCGAAAAAGTAAAGCTTGTAACCCGTCCTGCACATATCTGGACCTCGCACTTTGGGATTTCTTTAGTTAGACATTTACGAAGCCTAGAGCGTCGGATCAGTGATATACGTGTTTTGATTGGTTCCATCGAAATAAAAAATATTTAAAATGTTAAGAAGAGCATTTTCAAAAATAATAAATATAATATTTTGCTCTTAGTTGGTTTTATTTATGAGTTACTTGTAGAAAACTTTCAGAATGACCCACATATACAGTGAATGCAGGGAAAGTGTGAATGGAGCATTAGTTAAACTTCTAGGCAGCCAAAAGCCAAATAGCGCAACTCGTACATAACGCGGTGCTAATCCCCTCGCTAACTTATAAGCTGGGTATGGCAGAGAAAACATGAAAGTAGAATAAATGCGGTCGAGATGCGAGCATATATATATATATATATATATATATATATAAGTCCCGTTGGTTCAAACATGTAGAAAGAATACAGGATGAAAGAATAATGAAAAAGATGACCCTGAATGATGATGACCCTGATGATGAATTGTGAGAGAGTACGTATTACTTAACGAGATGCCTCTGAGAGTTGTCTTCAATTTTTTCCTGTGTGGCTTATTTATAGGAGCATTTATATCAATTGAGGGAACGCAAAATCCTTTGTGGAGTATGCAAAGAGAATCGAGCGCCATAAGACGCGGGTTTTACACCTCGCTTGCTTGTTTAACATTCGTAACTCTTTTCATGCACGCTTTGCGGTTTCTACTGCGACAGATACGGTAGGTAAGTCTTGGCCTTCCTTGTCTCCTACATCCTTCCACTTTTGCATTGTATATCTGCTTCGTCATTCTTTCATCTTGCATTCTTTCTACATGTCCGAACCAATGGAGCATGCCTCTTCTTACTTTAACACCGACGCTCTCTTTCAGACCAACTCTCTTTCTATGTTAGAAAGAGAGTTGGAGACATCATTGCGAATACGGTCTACAAGCCTTACGCCACAAATTTTGCGCAGTGCTCGCATTTCAACTGCGTTTATTCTACTTTCATGCTCTTTCTGCCATACCCAGCTCTCGCTTCCATAAGTCAGCGTTGCGACCAGCACTGCATTGTGTATAGCCAGCTGCGCCTTCTGGCTCAAGTTTTTACTGCCAAGAAGTTTTCCCAACGCTCCATTCACACTATTCCCAACACTCACTCGCCTTTCCACATCTGCGGTGTACCTTCCATCCCTGCTGAAAGCGCATCCAAGATATACAAACTCATTCACTTGTTCCAAAACTTCATCATCTACCGTAATCCTTACATTGGTTCTGGTTTCTTCTCTTCCAAATACCATTATCTTTGTTTTCTTCGCATTCAGTAGTAAGCCTTCCTTCATACATTCGTCTTTCATCATTGTGACTAGTGTTTGCAGCTCAGATGGTGTTTCTGCTAATACGACTGCATCATCTGCATACAGCAGCAGTTCACCACTAGGTCACCCATGCGTAATCCTACATTCGTCGATCTTATTCTCTGTAGACAACTATCAAGATACAAAATAAACAGCCTAGCAGACAACATGCAACCCTGTTTGACATCAAACCAGGGTGACATATTGCCATCTATTCGCACACATGCTGAGCAATCCTTGTAGGTGGACTGCACAGCACGGAGCAGTGAGCTGTCAATCCCATATCTCGGCAATATGCACCACAGTTCCTTTCACACAACCCTACCAAATGCCTTTTCAAGATCTACAAAACCGCAGAAAACCTTCTGGATATTGCGGAGCGAGAAAACTTGATCCGTATGTACGGATCAAGTTTTCTCCATGGGATGTCCCCTTCCATTTCGGAAACCTCCCTGTGCCTCCCACAGCATTTCGTCAGATTTCACCCTCATTCATGGACTGCGCCAGCTATAGGGCCATCAGTTTGATCAGCTTAGCAGCAAAAGTATAAAGGAGAATGAGGGTGAAATCTGACGAAATGCTGTGGGAGGCACAGGGAGGTTTCCGAAAATCCTTTCAATTATCTTTCCATATACTATTGCTGCTAAGCTGATCAAAGTGATGGCCCTATAGCTGACGCAGTCCATACGTGATCCCTTGCCTTTATACAAGGGTACGATGACTACGCGTCCCCAGTCCATTGGGATCCTTCCAGTTCTCCAGCATAGCTTGCATAGGTACCAGAAGGCGTCCCGGACGTAAGTGCCACCTAGTTTGATCATCTCAGCTGTGATCATATCAATTCTCGCAGACTTTCCATTTTTCAAACTTCGTATCGACCATTCTATCTCATCCATAGTTATACCTTCATCAGACACCGTCAACGTGGAGTGAGCATCAGACTCACACTCATTGTCAGCGTCCGAGGCATATATTATATCATATCATATCATACATTTCTTCAAAATATTCACTCCACCGTTCTAACACTTCCTGAGTGTTTGCAAGAATGATACCAGCTTTAGACTTAATCTTGTTCATACTGGATGTCGACGAACTATCCCGAGACTTCTTTACCTCTCTCCAAAAGAGTTTGGTATTTGCCTCGAAGTTTTTCGTCAGCCTCTCTTCCTCATTCATGATTTGTCTTTCACGCTTCTCTTTCACTAAAGCCTTGGTTTCATTCTTGCATAGACGGTACATTTATTTCTTCTTCTCTCTCATACTTTCATTTAAGGGCAAAGATGATACATAATCCAGCCATGCTTTCTTCTTTCTTGCTATGGAGGATTTAACCTCCGCATCCCACCAGGCATCTCCTTTCAATGTTTTATGCCTCTTTGCGCATCCGCATGCTTCTTTTGCACAATCCACCATACTTTCTTTCAGAACTTTCCAGCAATCATCCACATCTGTGTCGGAAAGACTTGCATTTGCAAGTCTTTCGTTTACCAGATGTACATACATTCTCCTTACACTTTCATCTTGCAATTTTTCACTCCTTATCCTTTCATGATCCCCGAAAGGGATACGCACTCGCCAATACCTCCACTTCTTGAAAAGTCCCACAAACCGGCTTACCATCAGGTAGTGGGCCGTTTCAAGAGTGGGACCTCTAAAGGCTCTTGTATCCATTATAGTATTTCGGAGACGTCTATCAATTATAATAAAAAAAATCACACTTTTTTGGTCATTCCTTCTCCATGTACGTATGAATGTCCTTGTGACGAAATAAAGTATTATAAGACACGAGTAGGTCTCGTTCCACACATAAATCTAGAATCGACTTAGCTGCTTCGTTCACTCTCTTATCTCCATAGGGACCAAGAGCAGCTTCATAGCCATCTCGTTTGGTCCCAACCCATCATTCAAATCTCCACACATATTCACTCTTTCATTCCCTTCAGCTAAAACCAGAACATCCCTCACAGACTCCCAAAACTTCTCTAGTTCTCGGGCACACACTGAGCTTACGGGAGCGTATGCTACAACCAGAACCCAGAGAAGTCTAGACCCTACCAAACAGTAATCTTTCACACCAGAGGCTAAGCGAGAGGAGAGTATGACACCTACACCAGCACTGGCATGATCGTCCCGGTCTACACCGGACCATAGGGTCATCATCCCATCGGGCAGATCATCGGTGTCGCTCCCCTTGCGCTTAGTCTCTGGCATCTAAGCGTCTCTCATTCATTACGTCCAATCAGCTCATTCATCTTATCACTCAATCCACCTCTCACATTCCACGTGCCTATGCAGTACTCGGCTCTCTTCAACCCGCCGGAATTAGCGCTGCGTGGTGGGTGGAGGCCCCCACCGCCGCATGCACCTATTTTCGCACCGACGGGGGCGGATCGGTGCGCACCGCCTCCGGGGGACGCCCTAACCCGCACATCGGTGCGTTTTCGGGCCAGAATTGCAATCTAATCGATTGCTAGGGGTCGCGAACGAGCACGCTTCTGGCACATGACCCCCAGAAACACAAATAAGTATTAGATTTTTTAATTTATTTAAATCCTTTGATCTAGAAAATCTATTCCTGGAGCCTATGCGTATACCAGCCATATCTGCAACTTACAACTTGATTTTTTTTTTTTTGTAATATTGACCATAGAAATAAATCAATAATTGGCAACATGCCCTCAGATCATCGCTGTTACAGTCTGTCTATAAAGTCGTGACATGAATGTTTGAGGAACTAACATTAATCATGTGTCTGGCAACACCAAACATATATACTTCTGCTGTCATCGAGTTCGAGTTGCTGAACAGTTTTCCTTTGGTATTTTTTATTGTTTTGATTAAACTGCAAAAAATTAAGACCAAACTTCACAGAAAAGTCTCCAAAAATGAGTAAAGTAAATCGGAGTGGCACGCGGGAAGTGATTTTTAAAGTTTTCCAGCGATGTTTGGCGGAGTGCGAAGCTGGGCGAATTTTGTGGGATTTGGGCGATGTTCATGGGCAAACAGCATCTATGACTGGTATGTAACCGTGTTATTATTTGTGTTTAACCTGCCTGAATTTAAAAATTTACATAATTTACGTTTTGGAGACCAAAAAAGGCATTGTTTACATTGCACATTTTTAGGTTAGATAAGACAGAGTATAGGTCACATTATAGTACGACCATAATTTTTTGATACTTACGGATGGTATAACTTAGTCTCAAGTTTTCCAATTTTAAATTTGAATCAATTGCTTTATGTCAATATGTTATTGTTTCCATTCCATTAACATTTTTTAAACTTATATTTTTCAGGAAAATCAGAGAGTACAGTTAGACGGATAGTCAACGAAGGCTTTAAGAATGATGGAAAGTTTGGAACTCCTGGGAAACATAGGAAAGGCCGGCCAAAGAAAGAAATGGATGATTTTAATATTTGTGCTCTGCGCCAAAAAATCCAATTTTTTTACACAGTGCAAAAAGAGGTAACATTGTCCGTAGTTGCATGTTTTTGTGTGCATGACTAAAAACGCAACATTTATCATACCAAGGATTAAGGTTTAAAGATATTTATTGTCATATAAGACATTACATCACTTCCGTGAGAACATTTGCTAAAAATTAAATATACAGTTTGTCGCCGCAGAAATGAATAATGAAGCTAGAACAAGCATAAAAAGTAAACAAAATGTAGGCATTTCGTATTATCTAAAACAAACATATTAAATTTATGTGCTCGCTTTTTTGTTCTTATGTATAATTGTAATAGTTGGTCATTACTACTAATATAGTCAGCAAGTATTCTTTTAAAAACGTGGAATGACTTTATACTTTTAATATTCGAGGGTATTTTGTTGTAAAGACTTATTGTAGCTACCAATAGATACCAAACGTATTGTAGGTACAGTCAGATGCACAATCAACGGAATCCTTTGATATTTCAGGTACCGACTCTCAGAAAATTGCAGGTGATCGCCAGAACTGACTTGGATTTTGATTGTAGTCTTGAAGTGCTCCGTAAAAATTTAAAAGCAATAGGATGTACCTATAAGAAATGTCAAAATAATTGAAAAGCTCTAATCGAACAATCACATATTGCTGCAAAGTGAGAAGAATACTTAGCGATCATAAAAAAAATCGAGATTTGCCAGAAGAATTAAGAAAAAACATAATTTATCTCGATGAGAGCTACATTCACTCTTTATATATGGTAAAGTCTTTGTTCTTATTGTGTACGTACCTATAATATTTGTTTTATAAAATTTTCACGATCTTCCTTTATCTCACATTATATATCTTATCCTGCTTAGTATTATAAATGTGCAGGTTTTCTCTCTGTCTATTTGTTACTTCATAAATAAAAAATTACGAGATTGATTTGCGTAAAATTGGCATATGAGAGGATAACTGCGACACGGATATTAGGCTACTTTTTGTCCAACATAACATGAAATACTTGGCCCAAATACATGGCAAAGCCATGGGTGAATGCTAGTTCACAATAAATAAGAACCTATTTTCCCACCAGGTCACAAAATGTTGGCAATCTCCGAACATCGAAGGTGTCACAAAAGACATATCCAAAGGAAAGCGTTACATCATAGTCCATGCTGGAAGTGAAAAGGGCCTCCTTATATTTTCTGGTAGAAATAAACTAGAAGACTACCACTCAGAAATGAATGCGCATAACTTTACCAAGTGGGTTAAAGAAAAGCTTATACCAAATCTTCACGATCCTTCAATCATAGTTATGGATAACGCGCCATACCACTCCGTCCTGACAAATAAGACGCCCACCTCTAGTTCACGCGTAGACGAGATAAAACTTTGGCTATTAGAGAATAATATTGATTTTGATCAAACGCTCAGGAAGCCAAATTTAATGAGTTTAGTAAAAAAAAACAAACCCCGCCCCATCTATGCCATTGATGAACTTTTAGGAGAATACGGGCACACAGTGGTACGGCTTCCGCCGTATCACTGTGATTTAAATCCTATTGAGCTCATTTGGGCTAACCTAAAACAAAAAGTAGCAGCACAAAATGTTGGATCACGTGATGTAAAGCAACTTGCTGAAGAGGCCTTCAGCAGCATCACACCTGAAACATGGAAAAACTGCTGCCATCATGTCGAGACACTCGAAAAAGAGTACTACGAGCGAGGACGTAGTTTGTATCGAGACATAGACGAGTTGATTATTCGCTTAGGCGATGATAGCAGCAGCGGTGACAGCAGCTGTAGTGATGACAGTGCTGCTGATGAAAGAGGCAACGAAACGTTTTTTGATGTTGAATATTTAGAATCCGATGATGAGTGAAAGAGATTGTCAGTTTTTATAACTATAATAATTTTATTTTGGTTTAATTAAAACTGCTTTGATAAGCGGTACTGCAAATAAAACAAACAAAATATGACTAATGTGTCTTATTTATTTACTCATTTTACCTAAACGAACTGCTAGTATCAAAATCGTTTTGGTCACACTATACAGGGTTGCAACACGCATGTCGGCAGCGCCATCATTTAATGTCAAGACTTTATAGACAAGCTGTAGTTAGTGGTTTATCAAGGTTCATATAATACAGATTTGAGAAGTCATCTCTTGTACAGACCAATAACCAGAAACAACCTTATTAGATACAATAATGTATTAGAGGATAGGTTGCAATTGTTGAATTACGCTGTAGACGATCCTGATTTACTTTATACCAGTCTGTTTCATGCTATGTTCAGTGAATATAAAAAATTTTTAAACACAAAAAAATGATTTTACAAATAAATTTAAGTTTAATGATTAACTACAGTATTGCGAAGATTCCATCTAGGTATAATCTCATTGAATGACATATTCTTTTATGAAATTTGTATTGTTAGTTAAAAAAGGGTGAGCAATTTAACCGATTGCAGAATATGTATATAAAGAGTTAATTGTTGCGCCCGTTTTTACATTCTGATTAACTCTGTGTTAGAGTTCTTGGAAATGGCGGAGAATTGCAGGACAACCTTATCACTTCATATTTCGAGAATTTCCATAATATCTGCCATATGAATTATTTCTTATAATTTATTTTCTAATTTATTTTTTTATGAAATATACTTTACTACCTATTCTTATACCTACTATACATATATAAAAAATATCATAAAAATCGATCCAGCCGTTTCGGTGAAGCGCGATCACGAACATCGTAAATAGAAGATTTTTGAATAAAAAATATAAAATAATTACTCGTTCAAAGTAATGAAATGACGATTTTTTTACTGTCTTGCAAATATAAGGTGAGAATCAAAGCTGCTCGTCTGGGGAAGTACCATCACTCACAGAAGCCGCAGCCAAATAACAATTTCCTAGAGGGTAATTGTATGCACAAAAGTCTTATAAATTTTCCCAGTTTTTGTCAATTACGTAAAGAACTTTTTTATACCACTAAAGTGGCAAATAAGCGAACGGCCTGCCTGATGGTAAGCAGTTACCACAGCCTATGGGTATTTGCAAAACCAGGTATGTCACTCTTGCGTTGCCGACCCCGTAAAAACCTCTTCACACCTTTCTTGAACGCCCCATACTATAGTCCCTTGGGAAAACCTGGGCAGGGAGCTCATTCTACAACTTAATAGTTCTCAGAAGAAAACTTCTCGTGACCCGCACAGTGCGCGACCATTGCGGTTCCAGCGTATGAGGATGAACTCCCAGTCGTCGGCGAGCTGTGCGATTGTAAAACGAGGCTGTTGGCATAATGTCGAACAATTCCTCAGAGCACAACCCATTATACAACCGGTAGAACACGCAAATGGAGGCAAAATCTCTTCTCAAACTCAAGGGCTCAACCGTGTGTGAGTTCAGGATCATCGACAATCCTTACAGCTCGTCTCTGCACCGAGTGACAAGGTCCAAGCTGGTATCCACTCGGTACTCCCGCCCAAAGGTGGCTACAGTGCTCCATATGCGGTCTGAGTTGGGACTTATATGACATAATTCTTTGCCCAGAGCGGCAGTACTTCCGCTCTGGGCAAAGAAGATTCAGCTCTGTTGACCACATCGAGTTTCTTGGACGTCAACTTGACATCATTCCTCTCCAGGAGACTTCGATACTGAACATTGCTGGAGATCTCGATACCGAGAATTCCAATACCCTTAGCAATTGTGAGCGGCCTGGTCTGGAATTGGGGGTCCACAGCAAATGGGGTATTCTTAGCGGTAAACGCGCAAACTTTATCTTGGTAAGATTGAATTGGACTAGGTTCAATCGCCCCCATTCAGATACTTTACACAAAGTACCCTCCAATTCAGACACAAGTTTATCGCGGCTTTCCTCCACAAGGGAACGAAGGATGTTAGCACGGCCTGTATAATAAGTGTAACCGGTGCTGTCGTCCGCATAACAATGATTGACAATATGTCATTAATGTGCAGCGGAAACAGCGTCGAGGACAATACAGAGTCCTGTGGGACGCCAGCATTAACATCCATGCTATCGGAGCAACTACAGTCTATCACGGCTTTTATACGTCTGCTGAATAAGAAACTGGCAACCCATTTGCATAAACTCCCGGGCAGCCCGTACGATGGTAACTGCGATAGAAGACTCCGATGTCAGACCCGACCGTATGCCTTTGCCATATCTAGGCTAACAGCCAATGCCTCACCTTGACTGCCAATGCCGAAGCCTAGCAGTGTGTAAGATACACTAGAAGATCACCAGTCGAACGACCGTGGCGAAAACCGTATTGACGGTCGCTGATTAAGTCGTGATCTTCTAGGTATGCCAGGAGCCGTGTGTTTATCACGCGCTCCTTCTTCCTTGGAGAGAAGGGAGGTTATGGTAATAAGCCTGTAATTCGATGGAACTGATCTATTGCCCTTTTTGGGCACCAGCACCGCCCTTTTTTTTAACTATTTCAAAATATTTAAAAATGTTTGCAGAGAACCAAAGCCTATGTCTATTAATAATAAAATTGAGCAATAATCAAATAAAATTAAGACTTTATGGGATATTGTTAGTAAAGAAACAGGTAAATATAAGCCACGCAATAATGAGTGTTGTATTAAATATGACAATCAAAGTAACACAGACGTTAAACAAAGGAGTTAGTGGTAAGTTAAGGGATATTGATAAAGGCGTCTTGAAAAAGATCTGCTACTAGATCTGTTTCAAGACTACTTTATCAATATCCCTTAACTTACCACTAACTCCTTTAATTCATCTCCAGATTATGGTGCTCCTGAGTGAGCTAAAAGATATTTTTTTTTATGCAATGTACACATTTTTTTATATAACAAGCATACGGCACACCTGAGGCGGGTACCGTAGCCTAATAACGCTTGCAATACATTAAATATCACTCGCACGGTTCCGCCTCTGCTGCTAACGCAGCAACTCCATAGGAGCTTACGGGTGACCTCCTCTCACGCAGGAACACAACAAGCCTCTAGGGAGTTGTTATTTGGCTGTGCTTTTCTGTGATGTGGAGGTACTTCACCAGACGGGCTGACTTGATGCGCCCTATCTCTCTTAAAACAACCAGACCAAAGCAGACATGTTTAGCACACAAATAGTTATTCTGTGTGAGAATCGAACCCAAAATCAAAGTAGCGTAACAGCGCATTGCGCTACTGCGCCACCAAGCTTGTCAAAATATATTACCCGGTGTGGAACTTTTCCACTTTACACACATTGAACCAACTAAAATAATTAAAACTTTTAAACAGTTGAACATTAAAAACTCAGAGGATCCCTGGAAAATGTCTATTAAAGTATTTTATTGTATTCGAGGCAATAGCTCCACTCTTGTCACGTATTTTTATTATATTTGTAGATATGGGTATGTTCCCAGATTTGATGAAATTTAGTAAACTTGTTCCTTTATTCAAGTCAGGGGAAAGAGCGAGCTGGTGAATTACAGCCTCATATCTATACTGTCAGTTTTGAGCAAAATATTCGAAAAGATAATGCTTGATCAATTGCAACTATTTTTTAAGACCACTGAAATTTTTCATGATACGTAATACGATATTACAGCTGGTAAATCTACTACGGATGCATGAATGACATTGGTTATGCATATCCTTAACGCATGGGAGATATCACAAAATGTTTTTGGGGTTTGCTGTAATAACTCTAAAGCAGACATTCTCAAACTTATTTCGTCTACCGCCCACTTTGAAAATCAATTATTTACAACGCCCTAATTTTTTTTACATATATAAAACTTAAAAACCGCAATGACATTCATTACGTTAATTAATTTAATTATAGAGTGCTATATTAGTCTGGTCTGGAGTTTAAACTTGCATTCTAAACACGTCATTTTTTCCAATGAGAGCAATTAAAACGCAACTTTATAATATTAGGGGTCAAGTATGAAATTGCCAATTTGTACTGCAAAATTAAAACTCGTTTTTTTCTAAGATGTAACATATTTATTTAACCAAAATATTTACCCTCATTATCAATACATTGCTAACATCAAATCAGAAGATTATTTATGCCTTTGCGATAGAACTCTGGGGATCTAGATTCGACAAACTGTGAAAGCATTTTGTACTTACCTACTGGGAAGAACATTTTTTACCACGAAAAAAATTGTCCAAAACATGAAAAAAATGAGTCAATTTGTGAGACTTTTCAAGAAGTGGAGGCACTGGTGAGTGCGTATTCCTTTCGGAGATCATGAAGAAATAAGAAGTGAAAAATTGGAAGATGAAAGTGTTAAAAGGAAAAGGAGTGCGTGTGTATGTCTAGTCAGTGAAAGACTTGCGAAGTCTTTCCGATTCAGTTGTAGACAAATGTTGGAAAGTTTTGAAAGAAGCATGTGGATGCGCAAAGAGTCGTAAAACACTGAGCGGAGATGCCTGGTGGGATGCGGAGATTCAATCCTCCGTGGATAATAAATATACCGTCGATGCAAGAATGATACCAAAGCTTTAGTGAAAGAGAAGCGTGAGAGACTACTTATGATGAGGAAGAGAGGCTGACGAGGAACTTCGAGGCTATGGTATTAGCCTTCTGGAGAGAGGTAAAGGAGTCTCGGAATGGTTCGTCGGCATCCGGAATGGACAAGATAAAATCTAAAGCTGGTGGCATTCTTGCTAACACTCAGGAAGTGTTAGAACGATGTAGTGAATATTTTAGAGAAATGTATGATTATGACCAGGGCTCTGGCACTGTGAATGAGTTTGTGACTCGGCAGTGCCAGCGTACCATGAAGACATTAGCATGGATGACATTGAATTCGATACGAAGTTTGAAAAATGGAAAGTCAGCGGGAATCGATATGGTTATAGCTGAGATGATCAAACTGGGTGGCACCTACGTTAGGGACGCTTTCTGGTTTTTGAGCAAATTATGCTGGAGAACCGGAAGGGTTTCGACCGATTAAAAACGCGTAGTCATCGTGCCCTTGTGCAAAGACAAGGGTGCACGTATGGCACTATGCCAAGTATAGGGCCATCAGTTTAATCAGCTTAGCAGCTAAAGTGTATGGAAAAATCATTGAAAGGAGAATGAGGGTGAAATCCGATGGAAAGCTTGAGAAAGCACAGGGAGGATTTCGAAGAGGCAGAGGATGTATGGATCAAGTTTTTTCACTCCGCATGTACGAGTTACCTCGCACATATTATACCTACATCAACATAATTTATTAATAACGCTTGCGAAGCAATAGGTATCCAATTATATTATAATTAATGCAATTTAGGTGAAAACAATAAATCAGTATACGTTTAGCACTCGACGGGTTTGGTTATTAGCTCTCCTCTCCTGGAGTCACCATTCCTAACTAGCATAACCTTCAGCTTTAGCATTTAGCATCAGCTTAACGTTTGGGTAACCCCAACATTGGTCCTTCAAGCTTAACGTAGCGGGACCTAACGCGAGTGAACATTCCGTCGGTCCTGTGAACTTGAACTAGCGCGGTCGGAAGTAGCCTCACGTGGCACTGAAACGTGACTGGTTTCGACAATTTTGGAGACATTTTCCACTAATCTTGAACGTTTTCGCGAACTATTGAACTAATCAGTGTTTGTGAACTATCGTACGAGTTTCCTGAACCAAGGCGATTGTGGACCGGGAGACTAGCAGCAGCAGTAGCAGCTCAGCATAAAATTTCGGGAGTCGGAAGACTCGCCTAGCAGCGGCATTCAAGTAAGACTGTTCCTTATTGCTTGGTCAATTACAATGGCGGAGCTCGATGCGCTCTTTGATCGTCAAGCCCATCTCGTCAGCGAAATTCAGCGTATCGGCACTAACTTTAGCAAGGACTCTCAGCATCGTAAAACTGCGGAGTACCTAGAACTACGTTTGGATTCTTTGGATAGCCTTTGGAGAGAGTTCGATGCAAATAACACAAAGCTAGCAGGTATCGAAATTAAAAATCAGAGGTATTTCGAGGAATCTATCTATGAGAAAACGAGACTTTACTATTTTGAACTTCGTACTAAATTAGCTACTTATGAACCTTTTAGGGACGAAAGACCTTCAGGTTCAAAAGCGGGTGCAGAGCAAAAAGTTGTTACTAAACTTGACGAGCTTTTATCTCTTCAAAAAACTAACTTTCGAGCATTCAAGCGATTGGTGATGAGCATTAAGGTAAGTGAGATCAGCGAGAAATGGGAGCTGGAGGACGAGCTGCGCGGCCTTCAGTCTCGGTGGAGCGCGATAGATAAGCTTCATCTGGAGATAGACAACATTCTTCAAGGTGAGGATGATTTCTATCAAGACGATTATTTGGTCCAGGAAGCACTCTTCAAGAAAACAAAAAGGGAGCTGAACCATAAAATATCTGCAACGTCTCATATTCAACAAGCGACCCCTGTTCTGGAAATACCTACATTTACAGGAACATATACCAATTGGCCTACCTTCTTTGACTTGTATACCGAGTCCATCCACAACAACAATTTCCTTTCGAAAGCGCAGAAGATGCAGCATCTTAAAGGTAGAGTGAAAGGGGAAGCGGAGCGTCTAATTCACCACTTGAATATTTCAGCGGAAAACTACGACATTGCCTGGGAAATACTTACGCATCGGTATAATAACCCTCAGGTATTATTTACAACGCAGATAGAAATATTTCTCAATCAGCCAAGCGTTAGCAAGCAGACGTCGTACGAGATTAAGCGACTCTATGATACTTCTACGGAGTGTATCCATGCTATTCATAATCTCGGTGTGGATACTACTACGTGGGATCCAATATTGACTCATCTAATCACCAAGAAGCTGGACAGCGACACTTACTGTGCATACAAGGAAGCACGTAAATCACCTAGAGATCTAGCCTCGCTAGATGAATTAATGAGCTTTCTCGAGTGCAAGTTTATGGCCCTTGAGCCGACGCACAAACGAGAATACTCTTCTCCAGCGAAGCAAGCGCCGAGTCAGCAGACAAAACCTTTCTACAAAACTAGCTATAACCATAATAAGTTTTCGCAGAAAGGATATCAAGCTGCATCTACGTCACGGGGCTCATATTGCCCGTTGTGTAATTTCAATCACGAGCTCTATAGATGCTACAAATTTATTGACATGGCAGCGGATATGAAATTAAAAACAGTTGCGAAACTGAAATTGTGTCAAAACTGCTTATTTAAACATACGAACGATAAATGCATTTCTATAAAACGATGTAGGCATTGCAATAATGCACATCACACAATTTTGCACGACGCGTGTAACGGATCATCGCCATTAGTCACGGCCACAGCGGATCAGATATCACGTGCGCCATCAGCTACGACATCGACTCGCACTGTCAGCAATAAACCTCATGCCGCCAACTACGTTGCGGCAGATGATGAAGAGGTCTTATTAGCCACTACTTTATTGCAGATAAAAACCAAGGACGGTAATTATGTTACATTACGCGCCCTTCTTGACCAGGGTTCTCAGATTACTTTAATATCTGAAAACGCAGCCCAGCTAATAGGTTTGCCTCGTCGAAAGTTCAGCGCATCTGTGTCTGGCGTAGGTATCAGTCCTAAACAAAGCAAGAGCATTATATCTCTCGAATGTCAATCTATCTACAAGGACTACAGTTTCAACACTGAAGCATTAGTTATTCCTCGAATTGTGAACGATCTTCCTAATGTCTCATTTTCTAAGCAATCGTGGTCTCATCTACAGCATATGAATTTAGCGGATCCTGAATACAATGTATCTAAGCCTATCGACATATTGCTTGATGCATGTGTTTATTCAGATGTTATTATGAGCGGACTCGTCAAGGGCACACCCAATGCGCCTATAGCTCAGCAGACGAAATTAGGATGGATCTTATCGGGAAACGTAAAAACTTTTAACTGCAGCGTGGTTATTAACAATTTAGAGGAGATAGCAAAATACTGGGAATTAGAGGATATCCCCCATACAGCATCAGAACTTACTGAAGCGGAGCAACGGTGTGAAGAAAATTATCGATCCACTACTAACCGCCGCGAGGACGGCAGATATGAAGTAGCACTACCGATGACGTCTAATTATGAAGCAAAGCTTGGATCTTCAAAGGGAAGAGCAACAGCAATATTTACACAGCTAGAATGCAAGATGGCAAAAAATAATACATTTTATGAAAGCTACAAAAACTTTATAAACGAATACAAACTATTAGGCCACATGCGTCCAGCGACTGGAAGCAAGGAATTATCATATTACCTACCCCATCATGGAATATTAAAACCCGACTCCACCACTACCAAGCTACGAGTTGTATTTAACGCGTCAGCAAAAACCAGCTCTGGACACAGTCTTAATGACTTGATGGAATGTGGCCCGAATTTGCAGCAAGATCTAGCACTACTTATATTAACCTGGAGACAGTATAAGTATGTCATCACTGCGGACATAGAGAAAATGTTCCGACAGATACTGATCCGAGAGAAAGATCAGCATCTACAATCTATTATCTGGAGAGAATCTCCGAACGAGCCACTCCAAGAGTACGTTCTTACCACCGTTAGTTACGGAACAAAAGCTGCTCCATACTTAGCGATGCGAACCCTGAAACAGCTAGCCATTGACGACGCATCAGAATATCCTCAGGGAGCACTAGCATTGAAAAATCATTTTTACATGGATGATCTGCTCAGCGGAGAAAACACACTTGCAGCTACTAAGTTGCAGAAACAGCTAATCGAAATATTAAAGGGCGCCGGGATGAATTTAAGGAAGTGGTCAGCTAATGAGCCAGAGCTTCTACATGGTCTGTCGTCGGAACAGCTAGACAAGCCTTTTGTCTTTAACTGTTCAGAGTCCCGAAAAACTTTAGGTCTTAAGTGGATACCCGCAACTGATTGTTTTATCTTTGCGAATAAGGAGGAAGTAAAACCGACAGATACATGTGTCACCAAACGACAACTACTGGCTGAAATATCTAAAATATTTGATCCTCTGGGTTGGCTCTCGCCACTTACGATCAGAGCTAAGGTTCTCTTCCAACAGACATGGTCATCAAATATTTTATGGGATGACAGTGTTCCCAATCAGCTTCAAGCGGAATGGATTCAGCTTCAGCGAGACGTTTCAAACATCAGCCAATTTCAAATTCCTCGATATTTGGGAAATACTCAAAAAATATTTCAACTACACGAATTTTGTGATCCGTCGGAAAAAGCTTACGCTAGCTGCATATTCTTGGTAACAGGTGATAAGGGCGAATACACATCGCAATTCGTCGTCGCAAAAACCAAGTTAGCGCCATTGAATAAAAGCATTACGTTACCACGGTTGGAATTATGTGGAGCGTTGCTTCTTGCTCAGCTGATGCAGACTGTGAAGGCATCATTACAAAATAATGAGTATGAAGTGTATGCATGGACCGACTCTATGGTGGTCTTGGGTTGGCTCCATGGTGAAAACTCTCGATGGAAACAGTTCGTAGCCAATCGAGTTCAGCAGATCACTGATATAATACCAGCATTGCATTGGAACCATGTTCGGTCGGAAGAGAACGCAGCAGACTGTGCTACCCGTGGATTAACTGTAGACAAACTGCAAGCAAGCAACCTTTGGTGGAACGGGCCAGAATGGCTCTGTCACTTTGATCCTAGTAACACAGAAAACCGAGTTTACGAGACCCCTACATTAGAAGTGAAAAAGGTCAGTGTAAACGTAGCCTTACAACAAGAGAGCTCGAGTTTCATTGATAAAATATTATTAAACAATAGCTTAATTACGCGTGCCGTAAAGGTAGTCGGCTGGATATTACGTTTCGTTGCAATGACACGCGGCCGCCACGAGGCGCAGAAACATGACTCATCCGTCTTATCAACTATTGAAATAAATAAAGCATGCAATTATAAGCAAGCATATACAAGCAAGCGAATTTGAAAGCGATCTAGCAGAGATTAAAAGCAAGGGTCATGTTCGCTCGAACAGCAAGCTAGCAAATCTCCTTCCATATATTGATGAAGAGGGAATATTGAGAGTAGGTGGCCGCCTCAGTAATTCAAACTTAAATAGTGCAGCTAAGCATCCGATAATAATACCCAGCCACTCTCGATATACAGATTTGATTATCTATCAAGCACATCATACTACCGTACACGGCGGCCCACGACTAACTCTATCGTTTATCCGAGAAAAATATTGGATTCTCAGCGGAATGCGGACAGTAAAGCGGCAGATTCGGCAGTGCGTCAAATGCAGACGATTCAGCACTGAAAAACAAGAGCGGACGAAATGGAGAACCCCCTCCAAGAACCTAGCTATTAACGATATCGTACTTATCAAGGACGATAACATACCACCTGGAAAATGGGCACTAGGTCGAGTCCTAGAGCTACACCCTGGAGCGGATGGATACGTCAGAGTGGTGTCCATCAAAACTGAAAGCAACATTCTCAAACGGCCGGTGACTAAACTTGCACGGCTACCGGTTGATCCAGCATCCAGCGACGACGCCAACGTCGCCAGTGATCTCCCAACCACTCAAGCATCCCAAGCGACAAGATCTAGTCGTACACGTGGAGGTAATCGCAAGTTGTTTAAAGGTTTACTCACGCTGGCAATTTTACTATTTACCATGATTATATCTCCATCCAGTGCACATAGCTTTTCGAACAGCAATGCGACTTCGTTTAATGACAATAGAGCTTTATACTTTGATAAAATTTCGAACTTGCAGTATATTCGAGATGAATGGAGACTTATAATCTACTATAACCTAACAAACTATTGGCAATCCTTCGAAAACTTAGAAAATAATATTAAAAATCTACAGAATATGACTAGTAAGTCTAGTTCACAATATAAGGGAATAGTCAAGCAATTAGCACATGAACTAACAGAAATTGAGCACTATAACCGATTACTGCGAACCTCTACGAGCCAGCGAAAGAAGAGAGGTTTGATAAATGGTGTCGGGAGCGTAGCTAATTATTTGTTTGGTGTATTGGATGACAATTTTGCTCAACAATATGCTAAGGATATCGAAAAAATTAATTTAAATACACATCATATACAAAACTTAATAAAAAATCAAACACTAATAATCGAAGCAGAATACAATATAATACAGCATAACGAAAAAATCATGAACGAGCAGTTTTCTCTAATTAGCCAGCAGCAGAGAAACATGATGGCAGAGGTGAAAGAAATGCGTTCCGACGTCAACAGTTGTCTTTATGTAACATCAACCGCATTATCAGTCAACATTATACTTGAAAACTATACTTGAAAATTTGAGACGCATGCAAACCACGCTTATAGACACGGTGACTGATATCCGACACGGTCGCCTCGATACACATTTGCTATCAAGCGAACAACTTGAACGACAAATTAGCTTTATCAAATCTCAACTACAGGATGATTAAAAATCCCTGTAGAGCCAGGAACTACTCGAGACTTGTATAAAATGCTAAAAGTATTCGCAAGTGTCTTCGAAACATATCTTATTATTGAAATAAAGGTTCCTCTAGTCAGCAGCGAAGTATACAGCTCGATAAAATTCTAAGCATCCCACAGAGTAGAGGAGCTGATACATATTTAGCAATGCCTGCCTACCCCTACTTAGTCTTTAATCTTCGAAAGGATGTAGCTATCTTTCTTACTGAAAATGACCTTCAAGCTTGTCTTCATATATCAGAAGAAAAAATTCTGTGCAGCCTAGAGATGCCACATTACAAGCTAGATCTGCAACAAAGTATATGCAATATAACTTTAATAAATAACGATAAAACAACATCAGCCTGTATTTATAAACAATCGCCGTGTGCGAATAGATGGGTTAAATTACAGCGCCAGAACGTCTGGCTCTATTCGTGTTGCAATAAATGCAATATTCGCATATTGTGTCAAACTGGAGTAACAGTGAACACAATGACCGGCAACGGCCTTCTTGAAATAGGTCAAGGTTGTACTGTGAAGGGCGACTCATTCTCAATCTATGCTCATAATCATTTCCTGCGAAAAATAAATATCCAATCTAGCATCGAAGCTCCAGAGGGATCCGTCTTGAATGGAATCTCTAATACTAGCGTAACTTTCTACAAATTCACTCCTGAGAATCATGACCAAGCATATCATAAGTTAATGGACGAGATAAATGTCTTAAAAAAGGAATCTACAACTGATCTTAGCATCCATGATATCCACCACTATAGTGTTACCTATGGATTGCTCGCTGCATTATTGGCACTTGGCATTATAGCATTCGTCATCATCAGACGGAGAAGGCTCCGTCGCACTCAAGCTCCTGTTCCTGTTGAGAGGGAGCACCCTACGTGTGAAGTGGATGTACCTCTTGCGTCTAGTGAATACCCAGTGAGAAGTGAGATCAGTGAATTACGTAAATCAGTGAGCATGGGCATTCTAAGTGCAGATAAAGGCATCGCGCCTCCTAAACCACCGCGCGTGCCGCGGTCAGTGTTGGTTACGATTCCTACTCAATCTTACGGTGAAATTTGGAAGCCCACCGAGGCTTAAATAGCGTATAGTGCGTTTTATAATTGGACTTTATTTACACATTAGGTATATATATCTTAATCTAGCATTAGCATTGTTTTCACCTTGTACCACAAAAAACAAAATATTATATCATTTAAATTAAGCTCAGCTTTATTGTGTGGTGAAATGTAGGTATCATCTTAGTTAAGCTGCCATCCTCCTTTGTCTTGGTTGGCAAGATGTACGAGTTACCTCGCACATATTATACCTACATCAACATAATTTATTAATAACGCTTGCGAAGCAATAGGTATCCAATTATATTATAAGTAATGCAATTTAGGTGAAAACAATAAATCAGTATACGTTTAGCACTCGACGGGTTTGGTTATTAGCTCTCCTCTCCTGGAGTCACCATTCCTAACTAGCATAACCTTCAGCTTTAGCATTTAGCATCAGCTTAACGTTTGGGTAACCCCAACACCGCAACATCGTAGAAAAGCATCTGGCTATAGACCAGAAGGTTTTCTGCGGTTTTGTGGACCTTGAGAAAGCATTTTATAGGGTCGTGCAAAAGAATCTCTGGAACATCTTGCCCAAACATGGGATTGACGGTGACCTGCTCCGTGCTGTGCAATCCTCATAGGTGGATGTGTATGAGTGGACGGCAGCTTATCGCCCAGTGGGCCAATTCTGCTAAATAACTGCAACTGCACGTTTACGCCTGTCACTGGAGTCGTGCAGGAATAGTGCAGTGCCGATAGGTGTATTCTACTAAAATTTCCTGCACTGCAACTGCGCTGGAACTGCGCGTATGCTGCACTGAAACTACGCTGCAACTGTGCGTATCCTGCAAGTAAACTACTTAAAACCTGAAATGTTGCCATATTTCAATCTAATAAAACTGAATTTTTATTTAATGTTGACTCCTATAGTTTCACTATTGACCTTGGTTGCCGGAGTGGAGGTATTTCTAACCAAAAAGAAGCTTTACTTAATTATATTTATCCACAAACATCTCCCAAAACAAAGCAAATATAATTCTCCGCCTCAGAATATTAATTTCACTTCGCAAAAGTTGCTCAAGAGTAACGTTAACAAAACTGCAAGTAAACTCCTTCAAAACATCTGTCACCGGTATACAAATGTCAAAACAATTTATCAGAATACAATTACGTGTATATTGCAGGAAACGTGCAGTTGCAGTGCAGGTTTTTAACAGAATAGCGATTCATTTACTGCAACATTCCTGCAACTTCGCTGCTGTCAGATCGTTTAACAGAATACCGAAACGTCAAAATGTACGCATTTTGACACACGCCGCACTGCAGTGCAGTTGCAGTTTTTAGTAGAATCGGCCCACTGGTTTGATACCAATATTGGTATCAGACATGGATGCGTGCTGTCGGCTCGACTATTCATCCTGTATCTGGACAGTTGTCTTCAGAGAATGAGAAATATGAATGTGGGAATGCGAATTAGTGACTCAGTGGTTAACTGCCTGCTTTATGCAGATGACGTGGTATTAATAGCAGAATCACTATCCGAACTGCAAACACTAGTCACAACAATGAAAGTGGATTTTTTGTGAATCCATATTTAATATATTATATGGTTTTGTTTTTACAAATACCTACCATGTTGAACTTTAGTACTTGTTTAACGATTGCGCGCGATACCACTAATAAAAATTAAAAAAAAAATTATGAGCTTTTATATAGAATTGAAATACAATTTGCACCGACAGGAATAAGACAAACATGCAGAAACTCGTTGATCTCCTTCGACGCCCAATCGTACTGAGTAAGTAAGAAGTATCGATGAGCCGATTGCTGCAGGATTGCACAAATCGCGTTATTTAACAAAAACTTGTTACAACTTGATTGCATACGGACGAAAAAAATCCTCGAATGCTATGATATTTTTAGTTTTTATACAATCATACAGTTATACATAATTTATAAGACTCAAGTTCAGGCCTGCGTTGAGTATTACTCGCATCTCTGGGACGGCTCCGTACAGTATCTACTCAAGGCTCTCGATAGGTTGCAGTGACGGTCTATCCGCATAATCGACGACGAAAAGATCAACAAAAATTTAGACTTCAACTCCGTAGGGACATTGGCTCGCTAAGCTTATTTTATCGCCTTTACCATGGTGAATGCTCTGTAGAACTGTTTTCCCTTATCCAACCCTCTCCCTTTCGTCATAGAACCACACGTGCAGACTTGCGATGTCATTGTTTCACTCTTGAGAACATTTCTTCGCGTACCAAAAAGTTCGGCAACTTTTATCTATGTTGTACCATTAAAAAGTGGATTAAGATTTTATAATAAGTTGCCTAAAACAGTTCTGTCCTTTTCTAATAATGTATTCAAAAAGACAAAGATGTCTGGAAATAATTCAACACAGACGACCTTTTCTTAATAATCTTTAATTCTACCATTTGATAGCATTACTGTACCAATATGCTGATGTGAATTGATTGTAATATCTAATTGACAATTTCAAAAGAGAGCTATATTGGCAAGTTTCTCTCGGCGTTTCATCCTTACTAATGGCAATTTCCGATATGCTAGCAGATTAAAAAAGAAAAATAGTTACATAATAGAGTTGAATGAGATACAAAAAGATTATATTTCAAAATGTAAGACGTGTCTAAGTGTCTGCGAAAGCCCAATGTCAAATAAAGAATTTATACTTTTATCTTTATTTGAGAGAGAAGAAACCAGAACGATCACTAGAATTTTTTTTAATGATGAGATGTTGAAACAAGTAAATGAGTTTGTGTATCTTAGAAGTGGTTTTATCAAGGATGGAAGCATGTTGCTCCTTCAGAAGGCAATGTGTAAGTGTTGTACTTTTCAAAAACGGACATAACCAAACTAGTTGCTGCAGTAATTGGCAAACATAACCAAAACAGACAGATGCATTTTTTCATCACCGCTGTTTAAGATTATTTGATACAGCTACTATTGCGGCATCATCTGCTTAAAGCAATTCACAAAACTCACCCACTCAGATAGCATTCTCTGGATACAACAAATACCTGTCCGACACCAGTATTGATGCCAACCCCAGTGATAAGCTGCCGTACACGCGCACACATGCGGTACATAATACATTCCTCATTTGTAGAATGCAAACACGGACCAGGTCACTGTCAATTCCATCATCAAATGGTTCAAGATCCACAAAACCACAGAAATCTTTGCTACTACTCTAGTCTACAGCCAGAAGCTTCTCCACGGACATTGTGAAGTGAAATAACATCATCCGAAGGTCCCATATTGCTAGAGGGAGACTTTGTACTAAAGTCGTCTGCGTGGGTCTCTGTCACACCTATTTCTAACCCCAAGCAGTTATATTTATATAGCTGTGTTCCGGTTTGAAGGGTGAGATATGTCAGAGAAATACTGGCTACTGTAACCAAACTGTACTGTACTGAACGCCATAGATCACAAGATTAGCAGCGCGCGAGTAACATCTCCGTGGTGTTGCGAGCGTCAATAGGCTGCGGTGACTGCTTACCATCTAATGCGGGTCGCATGCTTATTTGCCAATCTAGTTGTATAAAAAAAGAATCTCCTAACATTTTGAAAATTGCTTCTTAGCCTAAAACATTCAATCGAATAAGAATTCTCTCAATCATTTTTCCTTACACACACAAAGAGAAAGAAAGATTTAATTGTATGTATAGCTTCATGTCAAATCCATTACGGAGTAGGCAGAGAGAACCGAGCGCCACATGACTCGATCCATACACACCTTACTCGCTTCTTTAACATTCATTGCACTTTTTGTGCACACTTGCCGGTTTCTAAGGCTCCTGACAACGCCTTCTGAATTTCTGATAAAATACGGCCTTCCTCCGCTCCTACATCCTTCTACTTTCGTATTGTATATCTGTTTCTAATTAATAACTCTTTTTCTAGTTTTTTTGTTATAAGTATTACATATTTTTTTCCTTCTTCCTTGTAAAAGCTGTTGAAACAACTGTATTTTCACTAAATGAAATCCATGTTATATAATTGAATCATTATGTTATTTTTGGTTATGGGCCCAGGATACGTAGATAATAGACAAAAGTAGGTACTCATATAGTTTCTTTGTCAAGATACCGAAAAATAACGTCATTGCCGTCACCTACGTACGAACACCAGAACAACAAGAAGTAATGAGTCCTAACAAGTTCTGTGGTGTACCACGATCGTTAGCAGCTACATGCATTTGCATGAATCGTCGTCGCTTTTCATATACCAAACGCAATCCTTGGAACGACCTAAAAGCGACTTATAAAGGTTTGGGGGAGGGTTTGGTGGCTGTGTAGACTTTTATGCACTTTCATGATATGGAAACATATCTCAACAATGCATATATTCTGCACTGCACTACGAACACTAACGAGTCACCGAGACCCAGTATGTAAACAGGTGCCCGCGCCAAGGTGAGAACATTGTTTGACATACTGTTATATAAATTGGAAGTTTCCGATAAGATATTTTTTAATGAATGAATTCGTAATTATTCACAGTCTTTGTCTAATTGAAGAATACGTCTGAACGTGTTCACAATATTCAAACAATTGGAACAGATTTAATTATAGTATTGGTGTTACATATTTCATTATATTTTTATTTATTGCAGAAATAAATATAGTATTGCTGACAATGGAAATTTGTGAATATGGACCAATAAAAACTACACAGGACAACGAAACAAACAGAACAATACCATTTACAAGGAGACCGTTTATTAGACAGGTTAGTTAAACCAGACATTATTTAGAAAAAAGTGTAATTATAATAAAACTAACCGTAACATAACATAGAAATAGCTAAACCCTTATTTTAAGCTTATTTTCAACAAATCATCACAACGATTTAATGGCAACTATAAATTTAATCATAAAAATACTTTATATCGTTCTTCACGACTGTAACCTGTCAAATGATACCGCCGATTTCTTTTCTGATGAAGCTGTCCTAGCGACAGTGACGCTACTAATACTGACTACAAATATAAACTTTAATTGAATTTGGAACGCGTTTATTATGTTAAAAATTTCTTTTGATTTCCCGCCGTTTTACATATTTTTTCGTGTTATAAATCAAATTACAATATCTATATAGTAATTTACGGTCGGACTACGTAGACCGGTAGTTATAAACTGTAACAAAAATATGATCATTATGGTGAGTTTTATTTAATAATTGATTAATAATGTTACAATCTCAAATCTATGTTACATGCCTTCACAGTTAAGTACCTGGGCGACCGCTCGTTATGCTTTGGCGATTTTTTTTGTGTAATATCGCGTTTTTCAGGATGAACTTAAATAACAAAACTTTATATATATACCTACGAAATTTCATGAATCATTAGATCCTTTGTAATCCTTTGTAACAGAACTTATGGCCGGAAAAGGTAGTCCGGCCATAAGTTCTGTTATATATGAACATGTATTTATTTTTTTGTGAAGTAATGTAATCTTAATAAAACCTATCGATATGTACATATTTATGGAAGTATCATCAAAATATAAAAAATGATTATATTCGAAATGGCTATCTTAGGCTTTGATACAGGCTTTTATTCTGTGTAGCCGCGAATGTTTAAATTTACGCTCTGTTTCCATGGGAAATTTAGCCACAACTTGCTCCATAGGGACTTACTTTCTTAAGAGACACAATGTCGACGTGTCATTTCGAGCATGCAATGTCGTCTAAAACTGACCATAATTTGTAGTCTAAGGGGTTCAAATTTGGCCTAGACGAGATGCAGCCTTCAGCTCTTATTAAGTCCGGAACGTTGGTTTCGATCCAGGCTTGGGTAGTTCGTGCATTGTGACCAGGAGCAGAGTCCTGCTGGAAAGCCCACGGCACATTTTTTAAAAGTGTATTGTTGAGAGATTTCGCAACACGATCCAAGACAGTCTCTTGATACGCTTTGGCTGAAGTCTTCACTGCTTTTTCACAAAAATTAAGCTATGTGACTCCTTGATAAGACACCCTCCACCAAACTATTAAAGACGCAGGATGATGACTACGTTGTACCTTTCCGGCCACTTGGGCGGTTTCTTTAGAACTGGGTGTGTACACTTTGTCATTTTGCTTGTTGTAGTGCTCTTCAATCGTGAAATTTTTTTCATTAGTAAAGAGGACATTTCTGTGCCATACCTGCGTATCGGACCAGAAGGCGTTTTGATCGATCCACTCTCTTCAACTGTAGGGATTGATTTAGGGCATGTTCTGTATATAGACGATAAGCGCCGAGCGGTCTTGTTTCATTATAGTGATAGAGGCCTAGCGAGAATGATCATATCTCGCGATAAGATTTTTTGTAGTAATTAACAGCATGTAATTGGCCCGATCTTTTTTTTTCATCATGTTTTTTTCGTTCACTACTTGGCGTACGATCGCACGTGTTTACATTGATTACGGTACCTACTGGTCTGACCATCTACCGCTGCATATAGTATGTAACTTAAATAAAATTAATATTAAAGTTAATAGTAGTATTGAAAGGAATAAAATTATTTGGGGGGGGGGGGGGGGGGGGCTCTAGTAACTTAAAACAAATAAATACATATCGACAGCTTTGCATGAACAACTGAAAATAATTGATTTTCCGGAACAATTTAATCTGTGTCAGACAAATATTGCAGTAATTCGAGACATAAAGAAATTTTAAATGAAATGTACATAGACATTGTTAACATGCTGTCTATTGCCTCGGTGCAGAGTTATGCGGGGGAATGACGAAACAGATATGCAATGCAAAAGTGGAAGGATGTAGGAGCCGACGAAGGCCGAGACTAACCTACCATGACCAAATTGGTCGTGTTTTATCAGATGGTGATGTCAGAAGCCCCAGGAACCGGCGACCGTGCATGAAAAGAGCTATGAATGTCACAGAAGCGAGTGAAGTATGCAAGGACCGCGTCTTATGGCGCTCGGTTCTCTCTGCCTACCCCGCAAGGGACTTGGCGTGAAGATATACATATATTAAATGATACATATATATTTGTTAAATTACCACTAAGACATTAAGTACATAACACAGAATCGTGAACTGCGCGGGAAAAACCGCGGGGCGCAGCTATAACATATAAATGTGAAAGTTTAGATCTTTGGATGTTTATTACGTGGACAGCGGACAACAGCTATACCTACTTTTTATTATAAATATATATATATATCTGTGTGTGAGTGTGTGTGTGTGAAAGTGAGTTTGTTGTTTGTTTTGTCTTTAACCGCAACCGCCGCAACAGAGCATCCAATTGAGCTGAAATTTGGACAGGGATAGTTGAAGAGACGGAGAAGGACATATGCTACTTTTATCCCAAAAAAATGTACGATTCCTGTGGGATATATAAATCGTATTTTCATTGGAACGGAGCATCCAATTTAACTGAAATTTGGTACAGGGATAAATGAAGGGACGAAAAAGTACATAAGATACTTTTAATCCCCGAAAAATGTACGGTTCCCCTGGGATGCATAAATCAACTTTGAGGCTGCCGAAACCGCGGACACAGCTATAGAATATATAGCCTATATCCATCTGGAATAAAGTATCTTTCAAATGGTGAAATACTTTTTAAAATACGTACAGCGGTTATCTTCTAAAGATAACTCATATTTATCATTTTCATATGCGGAAAGTCTATTGACAGATAAGTAGTTCAACCCGAGCGAAGCCGGGGCGGGCTGCTACTAGTATATATATATATATATATATATATATATATATATATATATATAAAATCCAATTTGTAATTTGATAAATTCGAATATATAATTGAATTTCTTAGTAGAAAAATATTTTTCTTATTTATTAAGAATATCAAGTCAAAGTTTTTCTTCTTTTTTCCTTGTCGACTATCGTCGTATAAATTATATATTGTGTTTTTAGCTATTCGTTTGTTCTGCGGTAATGTCTTCCTATTTCGTCACTGGGGAGGACCAACTGTCATTATTCCCCAATTGAGGAGGGAGGCGAACTCTACAGAAGCCGTTAGCGACGAAATGGCATCTTGGTTATGTAAGTTATTTGACTATTATTATGTACTTTGTTAGTTGATCGTCATTAATATAACATGACACGGTCTCATCTGTTTATACCATCTTGGCTTGAGGTCTGTAATAGTGCTATACGGTTGAACGAGTCAACTGATCATCCCATATGGCGACGATAGGGGTTTCACGTAACTTCCTTTTCTAAATCCTTCTGACTTCCTACTAATTTATATAATAGTCCGGTGATTAGGCGACATGGCCGCGTAACACTATACGGAATGCTGTATGTAAATTTTGTAGTGTGATTGCGCCGTTTCGGTCATATCACTTGATAAAGTTACAATGTCTTCAAAATGTATATCGAAAATACTCTTCGTAAAAGGAATTGTTATAGAATCAATGAATATCTGACAAAAATGTCTGGAAATGATTTAGAACATGCACTTTTCTTTTTACTTTCTCACTTGGCATCTTTATTATGATTGTACTGACGTAGATTTAGTGTAATATGAATTCAAACAAATCTATATTAGTAAGTTTCGTTCTTCGTCAATGGTTATTTTCGAAATGCTGATAAATATTTGAATAGCTCGGTGGCTCAGTTGTGAATGACGCCACTTTGACACTAACGCTCGTGGGTTCGAATACCACACAAGATAAACATTTGTGTGCATGAACATGCCTGTTCGTCTTGGTCTGGATGTTTTAAGAGAGGTAGGGCACATTAAAGCAGCCCGTCTGGGAAAGTACACCTATAGCGCGTACCTATACGGATCCTAGTCCGGTGAACCTAGTGCGGCTCCTTCAATTAAAGATATCCATACTATCTTGTTCAGCTTCATTGCTACACACGCACTCCTATACAACTCACAAAAAACCGCGGCCAAATAACAGTTCTCTAGCTAGAGGGTTGTTGTGTTACTGCGTGTGACCAGTAAGTTCCTAAGGAGTTGCTGTGTAAGCAGCAGTGTTAACAGGCTACGGTAACTGCTTTACATCAAATAGGTCGTATGCCTGTATGCCTGCCGAAGTTGTATAAAAAAATTCGAACACTATGAGAAATTAGTATGTTACAATAAAATTTAATTTAAAATATATGGGTATAAGTTAAATGTCTAAGGAGACGCGAGGGCCCAATGGCAAATAAAGATTTTATCTTTGAACAAGTAGGTATTTATCGCCTAATGTTAAATTATGCTCGTTGTCACCAAAATCATAACATGACTGCTGATTTCTGCCAGCTAGAGGGTACTTCAGCCCGCCCATGGGCTACTGCTAATTGAATATCGATGTAGCCTACATATCTTTCACCAGCACGTTATTTTCTAATCAACAGAGTAGGTACATTACGTGCCGGTAACGTTAATAAAGGTGATCGGAAATCACTTACATCTGATTTGAGAATCATTGAAAGCGGTCGGGAGCATGATAGTAGCCCGATTGGGTTAGTATCCGGCCTCATACGAGACCGCAGCAAAATAAAGATTTTTCGCCTGCTCTGGAGGGTTGTAATGTTTCTGCGAGTGATTAAGGCTTCCAGTAAGCTCTTGAGGAATTGCTGAGTTAACAACAAACGTGGCATCGCGCGAGCGATACTTAATGTATTACAAGCATTCAGATGCCTCTCGACAGACTCATTTTGTAAAAAGAGTGATACTCATAATATATGTATGTATATCTTCACGCCAGGTCCCTTGCGGGGTAGGCAGAGAGAACCGAGCGCCATAAGACGCGGTCCTTACACACTTCACTCGCTTCTTTCACATTCATAGCTCTTTTCATGCACGCTCGCCGGTTCCTAAGGCTCCTGACATCACCTTCTATACTCATAATATAAATACTAGAATAAGCATAATCTTGTGTTACATCCAAGCCGTCTCCACAAAATAAGTAATTCTTTTATGGGGCAATGTATACGGTTCTATAACAAACTTCCCAGCAATATAAGAGAATTGTCAATAAACAAATTTAAAACTATCATTAAAGCCAAATTGTGTAGCAGGGCATATTATAAAGCATCTGACTATATTAATGATAAAAATGCCTGGGATTGAGTCGATCCAATTATAATGTAATTAATAAATTATGTAAATTTGTTTGGATACCAAAAGAGGGATGCCTGAGTTTTTTGGCAATATTTTTATCAGTGCTCACCTAGTCATGAACTGCACGGTAGGGAAAAAAAATCGGCCAAGTGCGAGTCGGACTCGCACACGAAGGGTTCCGTACCATTATCTATAAAAATGGCAAAAAAATCACGTTTGTTGTATGGGAGCCCCCTTAAATATTTATTTTATTCTAATTTTTAGTATTTGTTGTTATAGCGGCAACAGAAATACATCATCTGTGAAAATTTCAACTGTCTAACTATCACGGTTCATGAGATACAGCCTGGTGACAGACGGACGGACGGACGGACAGCGGAGCCTCAGTAATAGGGTTCCGTTTGGGTACGGAACCCTAAAAATTGTGACGATTCCAAACAAATGTAGTCATTTTCACGGAATAAAAAGATTTTGACTTTAACTTTGAGTGTATAAAAAAATCGGCCAAGTGCGAGTCGGACTCGCGCACGAATGGTTCCATACCATTATCTATAAAAACAGCAAAAAAAAAAAAACACGTTTGTTGTATGGGAGCCCCCCTTAAATATTTGTTTTATTTTAATTTAATTATTTATTCTTAAAGTGAATATATAACTAAATATTCTGTGAATATTTCAAACGTCTACCTGTTGCTGTTATCAATATCGAGCAAAAATGAGCAAAAAAGTCACGTTTGTTGTATGGGAGCCCCCTTAAATATTTATTTTATTCTATTTTTTAGTATTTGTTGTTATAGCGGCAACAGAAATACATCACCTGTGAAAATTTCAACTGTCTAACTATCACGGTTCATGAGATACAGCCTGGTGACAGACGGACGGACAGACGGTCAGCGGAGCCTCAGTAATAGGGTTCCGTTTTACCCTTTGGGTACGGAACCTTAAAAACCACGTTTGTTGTATGGGAGCCCCCCTAAATATTTATTTTATTCTATTTTTTAGTATTTGTTGTTATAGCGGCAACAGAAATACATCATCTGTGAAAATGTCAACTGTCTAACTATCACGGTTCAAGAGATACAGCCTGGTGACAGACGGACGGACGGACAGACAGCGGAGCCTCAGTAATAGGGTTCCGTTTTACCCTTTGGGTACGGAACCCTAAAAAAGAGCGAACCTTACAGTAAGTAGTCGCATATGATGTGTAAGATCCGACGTTTCATCTATTATTAACATCAAAGAAATTATATTTGTAATTAGTAATTTGTTTTTGAAGCTAAAATTCTTTAAACGTTATATGTCACCATAAACCGTTTAAAGAATTTTAGCTCCAAAAACAAATTAATAAATTCAGATCTTTTTATATAATGTTTTCAAAGGCAAATGACGGTCAGTAACAAAATTATAGTTCGTTTACGTTAGTAGTATGACTAATTACCAGCTAAAGTCTGGAAATTTTTAAAATCTCTAGGAGTTGGGAAAAGATATAATAACAATCCTGATAATATCGATATAGATGCACTCAATGTGCACTTCTCATCTTCCGCGGCATTTAATAGCGGTACTAAGGCAACTACTCTTGACTATCTTTCATCGCTCCCAACTCCAGACTATCCACACTTTTTCTTTAATCAATTTACCGATTGTGATGTTGAGAAGAATATACGTTCTGTGGTGTCGAATGCCGTGGGGAATGACAGCGTTAGTCGTCTTATGATTTTACGTATCCTAGACATCATCCTTCCTACCATAACATTAATCCTCAACAATTCCATTGGCTCTGGAGTTTTCCCAAACACCTGGAAAGTTGCCCAAGTTATCCCATTACCTAAGAAATCCAATCCGTTATCTTTTTCCGACTACCACCCCATTTCTATTCTTCCTTTCCTATCTAAAGTCCTTGAACGCCTAGTTCAGCAACAACTAATTCTTTTCCTGAACAGAAATAACATTCTCAATTCCTTCCAATCTGGTTTCCGTCCCGGTCATAGTACCACTCTCGAAAAAGTCACTGACGACATCCGTTTTCATATGGACAAATCACAGCTTACGGTTTTGATGCTGTTGGACTTCAGCAACGCGTTTAACACTGTAGATTTCGATGTTCTACTCCAACAGCTGCGTTCTCTCAACATATCTCCAGCGGCAATAGGTTGGCTTTATTTCTACCTGTATGGTCGTCGCCAGCGTGTACGTATTGAGAACAAATTTTCTTCATGGTGCTCAATATCTGCTGGAGTGCCTCAGGGTGGCGTATTGTCTCCTCTTATATTTTCCTCCCACCATCTTTATGCAGATGATCTCCAAATTTATACGCATTCACAATTAGAATACCTTTCTGGCGCTATATCCGTTATTAACGATGACCTAACGCACATAGCTCGCTGGAGTAAATCTCACGGCCTCATATTAAATCCATCCAAAACTCAAACTATTATAATAAGTAGTCCTCGCCTTATATCTAGAATTAACTGGAGTAGCTTGAGTCCTGTAATTTTTGATGGAACGGCAATCAAATATAGCGATAAAGTAAAAAATCTCAGGGTATATTTGGATAGAACCTTGTCCTGGTCTGTACATATTGCCGATCTTGGTAAAAGGTTGTTTGCCGCCAATTCTTCTTTGAGAAGATTGCGTAATTTTCTCCCACTAGATACTAAAATTGCGCTCAATCTCTCCTTTCTATTCTTGATTATGCTGATTCCTGTTACCTTGACCTCACTGTAGAGGAACTAAATAAACCTGAGCGCCTTCAAAATCTCTGCATTCGGTTTATATTTGAGCTTCGCAAATATGACCATGTCTCCGAATTTCGCACTCAGCTCAAGTGGCTCCCTATTACTTTTCGTCGCAACTTGCACTTACTGTCTTTGCTCTATACTATTTTTTTCAATCCCGCCACTCCCTGTTACCTCAAAGACCGTTTCACATTTTACAGTGACAGTCAAGGTCGAGAGTTACGTCAATCCCTTCTTCTTCGTCTCAGAACACCACTACACTTCTCTCAATTTTACGCGATATCTTTTTCAGTTTAAGCAGTGCGTCTCTGGAATGCTCTGCCGTTTAATATTCGAAGTGCTCAAACTCTTTCCTCCTTCAAATCTTTAGTCAAAACGTACTACCTTTCCCTAACCGCAAACTAATAGTCACCTTTCTCTACCCTCTATTTTCTTCTTCTTTTTCTTTGATCATTATTGCTTATGCATTCAACTACAGTATTTATATTATGTAAGCGCAATATATATATAATATTCTATATTTATGTTATACAATTTACTCAGCGCCACCTACCTGTTTTTATTAAAATTTTATTGTTCTCTGTCAGCTAAAGGTTGTCTGGAAAAGATCGCTTAGCGATAAGACCGCCTGTTGTGCTTTAGTTCATAAGTTTAATATACATTGTAATTTTATGTTGGTGCAATAAAGTATATTTAATGTTATTATTAATTACACTTTAAGCTATATATGGACAATTCAAGTAAATAGGTAAGCTACTGACGAGTATTACCAATTGGCGATGGTAATACGGTTATATAGTTTAGCGAACATACAACTAATAAACTTGGATGCATAGATAAGTTAGCAGATGCAGCAGCTTACAAAAAATAGGATATTCTTCGTTGAAAATTATTTGCAATACCTGATACTAGTAGCTACCATATTTTTGCCGACGTTCATAATTCTAGGTTCACTAAATAAAGTACCTACCTATATCCCAAAAATTATTAGATGCGTGTTTTAATATTTGACACCTGAAAACATCGAATGTAAATTATATATTATATTAAAGCACATAATTATTTTTTTAGCGTCAATCTTGGGCTACGCAACCGCACCTTGGAATATCATATTGCCTATATGTTCTGAATTCTATGGACGGAAGAAACTTTTCATACTAAGTAATATAGTCTCGATAACAGGTAGTATGGTGTTATGTTTAAGTACCACTGTTACTCAAATATTGATCAGTTATATAATAGCGGGAATTAATGCAAGTTGTTGTACTGTTATTTCAATTGTAATCGCATCGGAATATACGTCACCACAGTATCGTGGTTTATTTTTAACACTTAAATCGGCAATGTTCTTCTGGGGAATATGGGCGGCTAATGCAATAGGAACATTTCTTTATTGGAAAAATATTAGTATATTGGCTCTAGTATGCAATATATACTGCTTAATATCATTTTTCTGGCCGGAATCGCCTCACTGGTTAGCTGTTAACGGACAGTTTGATGAGTGTATTACCTCTCATCATTGGCTAAAAGGTACTGGCACCGAGGCAGAGGATGAACTGAATAAATTGATAATTTCTCAAAAAGATTACTTAGCCAATCGTCAACAAAGAAAATTTCCTATTTCAATGAATCGAATACTGAGCTTCATAAGGATATTTTCGAAAAAGTCCTACTACAAGCCGACATTAATCGGGATTGCATCGTTATTGACATATCATTTTTCAGGGAAATTAACGTGCAGTGTATACGCTGTAGAAATGATAAAGAAAATAACCGATAATGAAGCTGCTGCATACAGAGGAATGTTGATTTTGGATGCAGTCAGTGTATTTTGTATGTACCTTGGTAGTTATTTGTCCAAAATACTTAAAAGAAGAACATTATTTTTCACAGGTTCTTCAGTCGGTGCTATATTACTTTTTATAATATCATTGTACTTGTATCTGGTTAAAATATCATACATCATGGAAAACAACATCATTTCGATAACATTATTGGTAATTTTTTCGGTTGGCGTCAGTTGCGGCCCAATGATTTTATCAAGTTGTGTTTTTGCAGAATTATTGCCTTTACGGTATAAAAATGTAATCATTGTTATAGGTATTACCGTTAGCAATATTTCTATGTCATCTATTTTCAAATTGGCACCTTATCTCTTCAAGACCTTTGGTATGCATGGTACGTTTTTATTTTTCGGCATAATGAATACAATATTCATATTAATTTTGTTCAAATATTTACCCGAAACAAAAGACAAGACGCTTCAAGAAATTGAAGAATATTTCAAAAATTAAAATACATAAACAATTACAAGAGATATGTCATTTTAAATTTAATTTATTCAGATTTATGAATTTGAACATTATAGCTCAAATTCATCTTAATGTCCAAATCTGTCAGATAATCCAAACTGTCATGTGCTGTTTATTATATATATTTTTTTCAAAATTAAGAAATAGATGTCATTGGTCTATAATTAGATCTTATATTCATTCAGATCTCACACAAGCATTATAATCGCCCGCTTAAAAGATAGACAGGAAGACTCCTTGCACAAAACATGGATTAGCCAAATGTGAGATTACAGGGATAATTAGTCTACGTGCTAGACTAGGTAGAACAATCTGAGGGGAAGCTAGTGGATATGTTGTCCCATCACGGGGCATTGTCTTCATTTTTGCTCATAAATATAGCTATTATATATAACGCCCCATTATCAAACAATGTAAAGGAGAACAATGGTTGATTAGTGAATTTATTACAGAAAAAAATATGGTTTACCGAAGAATTCACTGGGCTCTTGTAATATTATTGTATTTGTTTCATTTACTACTCTCCTGTTATTTTCTTCATGTTTGAGGTTTTGGTACATCATAGGTTTATAATATCTTTATTGTTTGTATATACTTATTTGTCTGAATTTACAAATGTACTATCACTTCATATTGACGTTACAGAGGAGCGTAAATTTTCTAGGTCTGTGGTCTCATGATTCGGTTCAGCAACAAACTATGAAAATTGTTGACAATCCTAAGTATTAGATCACTCATTAATTTATATGTAATTTCATAAATAAAATGTTATGAAAAGTAAATTAACTATCAATTGTTGCCAGTTGTGATGCTGTGAATATTAATGTTCTTTTATTATTAATATTATGAAATTAAATATTGTTGGGTACGATAAGTTCATATTAGTCTAATTTTAACTTTTATAACTCAGTTATACCTTTAACACCTGTTACAATCGTGTTAAAAAAAATGTTTAACGTTATTGAAAGAAAACCAATCGGAACCATGTATCAGAGATCAGGCATTCGTCGGCTGGCTTGTTGTGTATGAGAGTTAAAAGGTTTATTGTACTTATATTAATTGGTTTGTGATTAAAATAAAAGGAAACGATAAAACTGTTGTAATTTCGGAGACCATTCCACACAAGTTACACACGAATTGATATCTAAGTCTTATGACTAAGGAAAGATTTGACTGCATTTATGCATTTGGTCGATTGTACAGTGTCCTGCGTTGACAAGAGTTACTCGATATGATTTTTTTGATATACTGTTTGGTGGTTTATAAATATTTAAGAATTTGATGACAAATAGATATACATTATATAAATACTACTTTTTGATGCTCAGTTTGACTTGCAGGAGGCTTCTCACTGAGCTCAGAAATAGTTCTGTTTGAGGAACATTTCCAAAATTAGTGGTGAAGAGTTTTTTTTTATCTTTTTTCATTACAAGCAGAGCAAAATAAATGACACAATTCATGACCGAGGGCATAACGAGAGTTGTAATTTTTTTTATTTATTTAATAAGGCAACACAACAACAACAACACTAAATATATACAGTATTACATAGATTCTGGTCACAAAAGTTCATTCTCCAACTCAGTACCCCAAGCGTGTATGCTCAAAGAGACTAGCGAATTAAGAATCAACATGCTACAAAAATATCTCTAGAAGCTAACAAACCAATATGTATAACTCGGATATACAGTTAAATGAATCTCCAAATCACGCACACCAGTGACATTGACAGTTAGATACATTGTTATGTGGGTCATGATTATGTTGCAGAGCTGAGGATGCTTAGGCAGGACTTTTTAAATGTATTTAATCGGTTATTAAAGATGTCAAGATCACCACCTTTTGAGACTTCATTGTACTTCCGACACATTCTTGCTAATGGGTTAAAGAAAGATACGTTAAGTCTATAAGTGGGGGAACAAAAGTAGGGAGCCTCCGACGAGGATTGTGTTTAAAATTTGTCTGTAATTGAGAAAGTAGCGAGGGGTAGTCAATTTCTGAGTGAAGCGGCCACGGATCCGTCCCGGTCCCCGGCCCAATTAGGCCGGGAGGGCACGTAGTATGGTTCCGCAACCACCGCCACGTCCACGTCCCACTGCGCCATGGACTGCAGGAAAAGGTCCTGAGCCCCAGCGTAGTGGTTGACGTTGGCCTGCAGGAAGCGAGGATGTCCGGCCATTACTCGGATATCCTGGCCTCAGGCGCCTGCTGCCGCCCAATCCCGCGAGAGGTGGGGGGCGTTCTCCCGCGGATGGATGGGGGGTTGCAGAGCCGGCTCCCCATCACGTGGCTCGCCTTTAGTCCGGCGTCGGTACACACGGCACAGCGGGCCTGTGCCGAGCAGCCCGAGGCGATGTGCCCCGGCTGCCCGCACCTGTAACACAGGCGGCTGCGGTCCGCCTTGGAGGGGCACAACTCCGCTGTGTGCCCCTTCCCCATGCACTTTAAGCAGTGCATGGGGCGCGCTTTCAGCAGGTGAAGCTGCACCCGGCTCCAGCCCACCCCAATACTGCCCAGTTCGAGCAGCTTCTTCGCTGCCGTCACCGGACAGCGCATCAGTGATTTCGCCCACCCGGACCTGCTCGGGGGCGCAGCCCCCCTCGCGAGCGACCGCAACCTGTACCCGCTGTACTGTGGCGGCATCATCCAGCCCGGTGATCCGGAACTCCGCGCACTTCACCGGTCTGGATACCTCCACGACGCCGGACAAGGCAGCCGTCAACTTGGCTGCCAGGGCGTCTGCCTTCTCATGGCTGGAGGAGCCGGGGACCTCGATGAGCCTTGCTCCGGTCGCAGACTTGCGAATCCGGAGCGAGCCGATCCCCAGCTCCACCAGATTGACCTCCTGCTCGGCCTTTAGTAGGGCCGAGGCATACGTTGCTCCCCAGTGGCTGCCTCCGGTCGTAACTTTAAAATTCTATCTGTAACTTCACGCCAAATCCCTTACGAGGTAGGCAGATCATGACATTAAATACGCAGAAAGTACCTAACACATCTCGATAAAGGGAACATAATTAAATATTGCATTCTCATCCTAATAAAAGCAAGATGGCATGTCATGTAAACTTATGCTCGGAAAGGCAGCATATCCTTGTTCCTAGTTTACAGCAACATAGTTTATTGGTTGATTAACATGTTTGTTTAGAAGTGTTACTATTAGTATTACTCTATCGTCCAAACACTGTAGTTCCTGGGGCTTATGACATCATCTACTGACACAGGTCAATTTATTAAGAATTTAGAAATACGCCTGCAAATAATAAATAGAAATCAGTGTATGCATGTTTGTCCTCTATGGACTCAAAAATGGATGAACCGATTATGTCTGTATTACGCTGTGCTAATCTGAAGATACTCTCAAAATTTTATTGGAGAGAATCTTCAGATTAGCACAGCGGATGATCATGTGATATTTAGTAGCGATTGGATTACGTTTAAACTAATAAGTATATCTAGAGGATTAATGAACAAAATCTTTTTATCTATAACTTCACGCCAAATCCCTTGAGTAGTAAGCAGAGAAGACTGAGCGCCACGTGACTCGATCCTTACATACCTCACTCGCTTCTTTAACATTCGTTGCTCTTTTCATGCACGCTCGCCGGTTTCTAGGGCTCCAGACATCACCTTCTGATAGAACACGACCAATTTGGTCATTCAATTCAAATTCAAAATTTTCTTTTTTTTTCTCCACAATCTTATAAAAGTACACTTGTATACAAACAAAACAAGTGGTTTGTTTATTAAACAACAATGTTAGAGATTGTGAGACGCTGGCGACTGAACTAGGCAGGACTGTTTGTTTATGTGCAGACATGCAATTCTCTAAGCGACTCGTAATGGCTGTGTGCGTCGCTGTGATCACAGATGTCACAGCTTTGATATCGTCTACTGCAATCACGGCTAAATTATTTGGTATTCTATAAGACTGTAAGCGTACGCGAGGCTGTTTGCCTTGTAGAATTCCAATTCCAAACGCAGCCTTGAGGCGCCGGCCTAGTGTCGCACAACTATGAAAAGCGACACTAAGGAATGGCAATTTTGTGTTCAAGGCTATAACAGCCGATGTTTCCAAGGATGTAAGGATGTTTGCTCTTACAGAATTGCATGGCTGATATGTGTGTGTGTGTGTGTGTATGTAAAAGGTAATTACTTTGGTATAGTTAAACAGAGGGTCATAATTACAGAAAATAAATACAGGTAATGATAATAATATACGTAGATTTAAACCGCCGGGTGTATCAAGTTTTTTGTCTCGTGGTAGTTGTGACCTTGTAGTGACCTTCTTTTTGCAGTTGAAGGATAAAAGTGCATGAATATCCCAGTTACGATTTAGTCTATTATAGAGAAACGAGCCTAGAAAACTGTAGAATCAGTTGTAGAAAACTGTGTTAAATGACGGAGTGTTCACAGAGGGAGGGCGGCGAGCAGAACGAGAGGAAGTAGGACTTATTTTATGTTCGTGATGCTGTTTGAGAATCGTATTAAGGATAAATAGTTGACGGACGATAAGTACCTGAGCTTGTTGGTAGAGAGCGAAAGTAGGGAAGAGAAATGGTTAAACAAACAGACTTTTAGTAGAGCTCTCTGAGCGAGTTCCAAGCACAGGAGGTGGGTTTTGGCTGCACCACCCCAAGATATGATGGCATATAAAATAATCGATTGACATAATGCTGTATACATCATTTTGACTACGTGCGGCTTGGCAATATGACGAATTTTAATCCCACGTGCCTATGCAGCACTCGGCTCTCCTCGTTCCGCCGGAATTGGCGCTGCGTGATGGGTGGCGGCCCCCCACCGCCACATGCAGCTATATTCGTACCGACGTGGGTGAATCGGTGCACGTCACCGCTGGGTGACGTCGATGCTGAATGAAAAAAGAATAATTATATTTTGAATATTAATTAAAATGCAACTTTAAATATAAACTAAAAAAATAATAACCACTTTATTTCTTCTCACATCAAAATTCAAAAAATTATACATGTAAGTGCACTGTAATTACAGTACTAGGTGGTGACCTTACAAACATACCTAAATGAACCCTGAACAAATTTTATTTCCTTTTGGGGCAGTCGTGTAAAAACACAGTAGTAAGCGGTCTTGGCCTTTCTTGACACCGACATCCTTTCACTTAAGTGTTGTATATCTATTCCGTCACTCGTTATGCAAAACGCTTTATTACGAGACCAAACTTTGATTTGTTTTCTAGATGCTCCAGTAGTTACTTAGGTATAGATACGAATTTACGGATGGTAACCATACGAATGTAGTCAAGCATTAACTGAACCAAGAGCTGCATTTACCGCAAACTATTGCGAACAAATCACAACGCTAGCAAATTTTATTTTAAGAGAGGTAGGGCGCATCAAAGCAGCCCCGTCTGGGGAAGTACCTCCACATCACAGAAAACCGCAGCCAATTAACAACTTCCTGATGTGTTCCTGCGTGTGAATGAGGTCACCAGTAAGCTCCCAAGGAGTTTTTTTTATACCACTAAGGTGGCAATCAAGCATACGGCCTGCCTGATGGTAAACAGTCACCGTAGCCTATGGACATTTGCAACACCAGCGGTGTCACTCATGCGTTGCCGACCCTCTAAAAACCTCTTCACGCATTTCTTGAAGAACTGCATGCTGTAGTCCCTTGGAAAAACCTAGTTGCTGTGTTAGCAGCATCGCGCGAGAAATACTTAATGTATTGCAAGCGTTTATAGGTGATTCACATTAGGTGGACCGTAAGCTATGCCGTATGGTTCCCGTCGTTGTAACAAAAAATAAAATTGTTAAAAATATATATATATATTCATAATTCTTATAATACTTGTGATAAGTCCTATACTGACTTATACGAGTGGACTAGTACGAGTGAATACGAATAATGATAGGACTCTTGGAAAGTAATAGGGGTTAAAGTATGAAATTGCCATTTTACAGTAATAGATACTTTGAATTGACATTAAACCTTCATGGTGTGAGAGTTTCCAGTGAAACTTTTTTCACATGATAGTTATGAGGCGTTTCTTTTAAAAATTGTACAACTATTGATTTTCGATTTTCAATAGTTTTTTTTTATTCAGCTTAGACGGGAAAGATGGAAAGACGGGATACTTCGGCGAACTTCGCACTGCATGAGACGACCACGAGAAACCGTTGTAACTCTAAAGGTACTGCAGTTACAAACCATACGTCATCCTCCGTACTCGCCAGACCTTGCACCAACTGACCATTTGTTTCGTGATTTGGTCAATTTTTTACGTGGTAATAATTTTTCTTCCCAGGAGGCAGTACAAAATGCTTTCACATAGTTTATCGAATCTAGATCCCCGGAGTCTATCGCAAATGCATAAATAAACTTCCGATTAGATAGATAATATAGATTACGACGGGAAAATATTTTGGTTAAATAAATACTTAGAAAAAACGTGTCTTAATTTTTCAGAATAAATCGGCATTTTCTTACTTTAACCCCTAATTAGATTAATGTCATCGAAGTTCACGCAGTACTGATGAAAAATGAAATAAGTATCAGTGGCAGCGCGTAGATAGCAGCGCCACCGCCACCATCGTAAATGCCTGGCTTGGCCACGACCAGCGGCATCTTCTACGCCAGCAGGAGAGCAACCAGCAATGGCGCCTCCAGCGACAATAAGATCGCCTACTTACATCCTTGTTGACGCGCAGGCGGTACCTCCGTGAATGTGCGGGGCAACGACGAAGGATATCTAAATCTTAACAGACCTATTGATTTTACTACCAAGTGTACACTTTTTAGGATTCCATACCCAAACGGTTACAAAGAAACTTATTACTAAGGCTCCGTTATCTATCTGTCTGTCTGTCCATTCGTCTGTCACACAGCTGTATCTCAAGAACGGTAAAAAATAGGCACTTGAATTTTTCATAGAGTGTGGGGCTAACGCTCTCTATGACCATTATACAAACAAATCTATACAAACTATTTTACGAAATGTATAGACGGTGCTTATAGCAAAATATATTTATTTAAGTTTTTGTCTGTGTCTGTTTGTTGCGGCTAACTTCGAAACGGTTCGACCGATTTTGACGAGAATTTCATTGATAGATAGCTGATATTATAATGAGTAACTTAGGCTACTATTATAATAAAGAAAAAGAATTACTGTTCTGCGGGAAAAAATAAACTCATAAAATTGTAAATAAATTCTAATTCCACGCGGATGAAATCGCTGAGGACCGCAAGTAATTGAAACAAAATAAAATTAAAGATTCAAGGAGATCTCTATGCTAACCTACAAAATGAGTATTACTATACTAGAAGAAAAGAACCAAACATTACACAACTAAGCCTTTTTAAATAAAGGGTTTTCACTCTACCATTTCACTAAAACACTGAAAGACCATAACAAGGAACGAGACTACATCTACGCACAAGAATGATTATAGATAATATGGGTACTTCATTTGATTATACTTTTGCGATCTTTGTCTTGTTTATTTTAATTTTATTTTGTTTTACTTTGTATACGGCTACATCGACAGTAAAGTATCATATCATCAAATATGATGATCATATCACAAAATTCGACTATTTCTTTTTTTATACAAAGTCGGGAGGCATACAAGCATACAGCACACCTGATGTAAAGCAGTTACCGTAGTGTAATGACGCTTGCAATAACCTCCTCTGCTGCTTACACAGCAACTCCTTACGAGCTTACATCAGGACCAAAAAGGTTGAATTGTAGTCTGAATTATTAATTCTTATAATTTGAATTGATGTCATTTGATGATTTGTCAAATACGAAAACAAACAATTTCTGATTATCACGATAAAACTGTTATACATAATGTCGTTATTCAATTTAGATATTCCATTAAAAGAAAAAAATATTTCACATCACCCATGGGAAAGAGTAATAAGAGACAAATATGCTGGAAAGGAAGTATATGCCCACAATTCAGTCAGTAACCCTCATTATCCGAGTAAAAAGAAGCACAAGCTAGACAAAGATCAAGTCCGATTCGTTATTATTGGCAACAGAGTTACAAAGGAATTTAATTACTGTGTCAATTTACTGAACGGAATGCATAAATATAGATGGAAAAAATTTGCTGCCCCAGTCATAAAAGGTTTGAAATATCATTTTTTGCAATTAATGTCCGACCTTTCAGCACACCTTACACACTTATTGTCTTAATGTCATATCAATTAGATACGTTCATAAGTTTCCACATGTATTAAACTGTAAATTTTCACGACTAAATAATTATTTAGGTTTCATGCGGAGTAAAATTACGTAGTCTAACATTGACTAACTTGAACTAATTAACTTATTGGTAACCCTATTCACTCGCAGGAATACCATAATTCTCCTGAGAATTGCTATTTGGCTGCGTTTCTCTGCGAATCCCAGTCAGAATGATATGATGTGCCGTACCTCTTTTCACCAGAGTCTCGTTGGTTAATTACTACAGCATGCACCATGTACAGTTGACATCAGTATGATAATGTATTAATTACTTCTTATATAATGCGTGGCTCTAGAAATACATTCAAATATTAACTGCAGAGTCAAGGTATTCAGCAATAAATAAAAATGAGAATTTTAGCATTTCACTAAAAAACAAGTAAATTCACTCGGAAAATAAAGTATTTATTCATAAATAAATACTTTATTTTCCGAGTAACATTATGGAAAACTATCAATAAATTAAGTCTAAAAATGAGTCCCACTGTAAGTGTTACGGGGAACTTCACGATAAGACTGTGATCGTTAAGGCCTTTTGAAGACATTTCAATTCTGTTCCTGTACGCACGCCTCAGGTTCCAAATGCAAGGACCGCTGGTGACGGGAGCATCTCTATTACAATTACAGTTTAAAATATTGCAGGAGAAAGAGGACAGGCAAATCTCCTGGTCTAAGCATAGAGCACCTGAGGCATGTGACGGCACATTTGCGATCTTTTTACAAAGATGATAAAGATAAATGGGAAGTAATTTTTTAAACTGTTATTTGGACATTCGGGAGGTTGTTATGATCAGTTAAAAAAAAATGGACAGTTATTTAATTTTTCGGCGGTTGATAAATTAGTGCAACACTAAAGTATGAACAGTAATGAAAAAACAATTGGCCGCTTATTTCCGCCTACAATATTAGTACAAAAAATACGTAAGCAGTCTAATAAATAAATGGCCAGTAAAACTGTAGGAATGAGCAGTTAGATAAATAGTTCGTCAGTTACACACAGTTACAGGGAGGAGAGACACCCGAACGTCTCTTTGCTTGAAAAGAGAGGTAAACTTTCGTTAGAGGGGGCGGGAGACTAAGGAATGCACAGTATTTGAAAACCTAACTGAAAACTTTGATGAGTTTAAAGAGTAGTTTTTCAATAAATGGGATGTTATATTGCCTGTACTTGCCCGAACGTTTATAAGATATATAATTGATAGAGGGCTCCTGACATGACCTTCTGATAGAACACGACCAATTTGGTCATGGTAGGTAAGTATTGGCCTTCTCAGCTCCTACATCTAAAGATCCACGCCTAATTTGATTTTTAAATGCACTATATATCAAACTGCCCGTCGCGTATTTGCCTGTTTTTGGACACAGGATAATGCCTTCGTTTTAGTTTCTTTCAAACTCTTATAGCGAAAATTGCAATGTCAGTACAATTCAAGATGCTGATGGGGCTGCCGCAGCGGAGCAACCCCTCTGGTGTGTTTGCTGATACCCACACTTGTGATTTTGCAACCATTATGAGAAAGAGCTGCGCCTCAGTACCTAATGACTCACCTTTGCGGCAGCACCAATACCATCCTGAGTGTGTATGCAGATCAACGGGTCTCACAATGATGCACTGATGGTTACATCCACATGCTGAACAAAAATAACTATGTGATTATAAATAATATACTTGAAAAATGTCTACTAAGATTAATATGGAAGAGTATGTAAGAAAGACTACAGTAACTCTTTTACATCAAATGAGCCGTAGATATACTTGTACGAGTATGTCTCTCCAAGAAGCTTAAAAATTAATACGAATGTGCTGGTTCTATCAAATGATAGACAAATTGGAATCGAAGTCCTTGCCTAAAATACACCTATACTTTCTTTTTTTTATACCACGACGGATAGCAAATAAGCATCAAACAAGGTCCGCCTGACGTGGAGCGATTACCGTAGCCTATAAATAACGAGCTCGGTGGCTCAGTCGTGAATGACGCGACATTGACACCGACGCTCGTGGGTTTGATTTCCACACAAGATAAACATTTGTGTGCGTGCATGAAGATTTCTGTTTGTCTTGGTCTGGATGTTTTAAGAGAGGTAGGGCGCATCAAAGCAGCCCGTCTGGGGAAGTACCTCCACCTCACAGAAAACCACAGCCAAATAACAACTCCCTAGAGGGTTGTTGTGTTCCTGCGTGTGAGTGAGGTCACCAGTAAGCTCCCAAGGAGTTGCTGTGTAAGCAGTAGAGGAGGCATCGCGCGAGTGATACTTAATATATCGCAAGCTCTAATAGGCTACGGTACCCACTTTACATCAGGTGAGCCGTATGCTTGTATGTAACCCCCGATGTAGTATAAAAAAACGCTAGCAACAAAAAGAATGTCTCTAGCGCGTTTCCACCCCCGTTGTCAACACAGCTACTCCTCATCTTCTGGTGATTTCACTCACTCGCAGGAACACAACGACCCTCCAGGGAGTTGTTATTTGGCTGCCGTCTTCTACGAGGTGGACGTACTTCCCCAGTCGGGCTAACGTCGTGCCTTAGCTCTCTTTCGCTAGAGCCACGTCTGTGGATGAGCAGGATGCACCACATGCAGGTGAGGTTGCCTTTGGCTCTATAAGTGGCATTGAACCACTTACACCCCAAAACCTGTACTCGTATATCATGTAGGTACTTTGTACTCGAAACATTGATTCTAGGAGTAACTGGTGTGGAATGGCCTAGAGTTTGGAATGACTTGAAGATCCGCTACGGCGGTCTAGCCCACTGCCTGCAATCTCAGGTTGCAATATTAATGAATGATACATTTCTTGGCGGCGAAAAGGAATTAAAAGAACTAATCGAAACAAAATATGTATATCACTTAACACTTGATTATTACAAGGAGGGCATGAAACAATTTGCAAAGTTCATCAAAAGTACCGGAGTAAGTATTGGGTACCTACTCCTATTTTCTTCAACAATTCTGTAAACTGGGTTCATGAAATTGAATTTTTCGTATTTTTCCAGAGATCTTTTACATATTTTCATATCTGTATAAATAAAAAATACGTCGGAACAATTATATTTATGGTAAGTGATTCTTTGTAGGAATCTTCATTAGTCCTTTAAAAGCATAATCATTATTTTGTGCTTTTAGTTATATGATGATATAGTACCACGAACTTGTGAGAATTTTCTAAGACTTTGCAAAAATAAGCGAGGTGGTTACAGCGGTACTCCTGTTCACCGCATTGTGAAAGACGGCTGGATACAGTGCGGGGGATACGGATTGAAGGACACTAAACTATGCTGTGAAAATTTTATTGTACCTCACGACAGGCGCGGAGTGCTCTGCATGGCTAACGATGGCAGGTAGGAAAAAGTTTGTTGAATTTATTAATAACTAAACCGCGTCTTCATTCACGTGGCATTTAATTGCAAGCTTTACACAATCAGTACAATTCCAAGACAAGCCTGTCAATTATATAACAATTCTAAATTATTTTTTTTGTTTTGTCGGCTATTTTGACCATGATCCTAAAGATATAGGAACGGTGTTCCTTAACACCCCTTTTCTACTTTTTTATTCTGAATCCGAATCTGAAGTCAAAATTCGAATAAAGCGACAGACAAACATATAGAATTCATATAGGAACGGTGTTCCTGAAAAGTAGATAGATATATAGATAAGAACTTTATTTGTATCAGCTTAGACATACACACATACATTCAATAAATGAAATGAACATATTCAGTACAAAAAGATGCGTGCGCATGCCGCAGTGATACAAACGAGCAACATCTCAATGTGATGTTTACTCGGAGGAGTAAACCACTGATATTCTGAAGTTGCCCGGAGCAGGCGGAGAATGCCGTCCGCGGTACACACGTTACAGAATTTACTTTAAATTGTACTTGTGCAACACATACCTATAGATAAATAAATATGTAAAACAGAACAGAATGTAAAAGACACACCGTAATACACATAATAGCAAATTATGATACACATCAATTAACAGTCCAAAGTCCAAAACCAAATATAGCACAAACAAATATTCTATTAGTGCAGCATGCTGCTGTATCCCCTCAACTTAAGCAGCCTTTTAACGAAGTTCGCGTCCACCACCAATGCGACCAATGTTAACCCAAAATTTGCTCATCAAGCAAGTAACGTTTAATTTTTTTTTGAAAGTTGACCTATTAGTTAACGATCTTAATGGAGGAGGTATATTATTCCAACATTTGGTCGCTTGGTAGCAGAAACAACCAGTGAAGGCAACAGTTTTGAACCTCTGATTCGCCAATGGCGGACGTATCGAACGAGGTACACCAGAACCGTACAAGTTATAAAAATTGGAGAAATTCAGTTTAGTGTAAAGATACTCCGGGTTCTTGTACTTCATGAGGTCGAACATCAAAGCTGCAAGATGGTATTTCCTACGTGAAGCCATATAAAGCAATGAAAATCTGTTCAAATACGGTGAAACATGGGTGCGGGGAGGAATATTGAAGCAAAATCGACAACATGCGTTCTGTATACGCTGAATCAAGCGCGCCGACTTACCCAGGAGGCGAGGCCCATATACTGGATCGTTCAACCCAGACAGAATGAGCGCCTCACGTAATGCAATTCGTGTCTTTTCGCTAAGGTAGTTTCGTATTTTGTACAATATTTTTAACCTGTAAAAACAGTTTTTAATTAAGTTTAAGACATGACCCTCAAAGCGTAATTGGCTATCAAATATGACACCCAGATTTTTTATTTCGCTAACTTGTTCAATACAAGTGCCGAGGATCTTCACGGTGGGACTGCTACGATGAATTCATCACACTGTTTTATTGAGCCCAAAATTATAAATTTAGATTTTGTTGGATTCAGCACAAGACCATTGTCAGTAGACCACGCAGCGACACCATCCAGATCCACGTTCAGCCTTTGCACAAGTGTACTTATGTCATTAGAAGGTCCCGATAAATACAGTTGTACGTCATCGGCATAAACATGGTATCTCGCGCTCCTGATCACACCCGGAAGATCGGCACTATATATAATAAATAGAAGAGGACCAAGTATGGAACCTTGTGGGACTCCTCTCCTTACCAGTTTAGGAGCCGATAACGAGTGAGTGCCATCCGCTTTCAAGAGTTTTACAGATTGATAACGTTGACTGAGGTAACTACGGAACCACTCAATTGATGTATGATCAAAACCATAGTACAACAGCTTAGACAGGAGTAGCGGGACATTTAAACATTCAAAAGCACGAGAGAAATCTAGAAGTGTTAGTATAGTACCCATGCCTGCATCCTGATCAGCCAGTATATTGTCGGTCACATCGAGTAGGGCAGTAATGGTGCCACGGCCTTTTCTAAAGCCCGACTGATGTAACGGCAGTATATTATTTTTTTCGATATGCCTAACTAGCTGATCATAAATGGCCTTTTCTAAAACCTTGGACAAGAACGGTAAAATAGTAATTGGTCTAAGATCTTTAAGATTGCTAGGGTTATTAACTTTAGGCAATGGTGTAACTAGGCCTTTTGTCCATTGAAAGGGGAATTGACTGGTGGAAATGGAACAGTTAACTATATTAGTAATAACGGTTAAAGTCCAAGGCAGCGTAAGCAAGATCATGTCCCGACTAATCCCATCACATCCGGTGGCATTCGATTTAATTGAAAGTATGTACTTTGCTACTTCTTCTTCACTGATGGGTTTTAACTTTAAAGGAGGTGATGTGCTATCAAATTGGTGATGTTCAAAATACGACATGAGTGAAATAGGAACTGTTTCGGGACCCGGTACATTTAAAAAGTGATCATTAATTTTGCTTGGGTCACCAAAACAATCTGGAAGACAATCACTTCGTGTCGGATCAACTAGAATTTTCTTTTTCAGGTTCTTCCAAAATTCTTTACTATTGCTAGCTCTTGAATTAACATAGTGATTGAAATAGGCTTGCTTCTCATTGTTAATTGCATTTTTCACGGTACTCTTCAGATCCAAATAGTATTTCCTGTTAATTGCTGATTTATTTTTACGATATTTGACATGAGCCTTGTTCCGGAGTTCAATCATAAATTTTATCATATCGGTGATCCATGGTAACGATTTATCATGTCTGAATTTTGTCGTGACCAACGGAGCATGCTTGTCAAAAAGGGAAAGAAGAAGAGTGTTGAATCTATCTACCATACTATCCACTGAAGTCAATCCTGATATGGCGTTCCAATCCATACCTAGAAGGTCCCGTTCGAATTCAGCAAAATTGATACTTCGCAATCGTCTATGTGTGAAAATTCTAGGGGGTAGCTTTGATTTTTTTAACATTTACCATTGAGTGCCCTAGAGAACCCGTAACATTTGATACAGAGACATCATGCACTTTGCAATTAGTACACACAAGATCTATCAGCGTATCAGAAGTACTCGTGAAGTGCGTGGAGTCTCTCACTACCTGCTGCAGATCTAAGTAACTCAAAAATACGCAGACGGTAGCCGGGCACTGCGGGAGCGCATGCTTCCTGTCCCGCAGGCAACCAGGTCTCATTGATTGCCACTATATCACCCTGATATTGCTTCATTGCAATTAGAAAGTGTGTTCAATGATCCTATATTATAAAGAGTTAAAACTTCAGAAGTTTAGACCTGTTAGTCATCAATAAAGTGAGTGGTAGTGTGTATATGTATGACAACATTAAATTTATCGCAATAATTATAGTAATTGCACGTATATAATATAGTATCATTTATTTTAAATGCAAAATATTGTGAAATAATATAGTGAGTGTACTTAATATAATTTGTTTGAAAACATTTGAATATAATTGTTAAGATGCATATAGAAATTGAAACCAACGTAATATTGACTTTAAAATGTATGGCACAGTACCGACGAACGAGTGGGATATTATATAAAATAATAAATTATGTTGTTTGTATCACAGCGCATGGCATCACAAGTAAGATAAGAGAACTACAAAAATAAACAAAATATAAACTTGCAGTCTTGAGAAGCAATACAGAACACGACAGGAAAAGTACACGTATATATTTTTTTATGCTCTTGTTACTATTATAAACAACACAGATTCCAGCAACAATACCGGCCTCCGTTAAGGGATTGGAGTACACATTTAATATAGAGTAGCAAGCATAATATATGTGTTTAATAATAGGAATTAAAAGTGTTTCATAGATTACAAGTAAAATAGGAGACCATTGTTCACAATCTCCGCGTGGTTTCCTTACAAAACTAATGTAGTATGTGTATTTACGAAACAAATATAAAAAGACAAAATTGTGCAAAGTTAAATATAACAACTGAAACAGAATAAAAAATATTAAGTATTGGGAGAGCGAACAGCATCTGCTCCAAAAACCCGAGAAAGATCGTTTTCGGTCTTTAATCGGAAGCTCGGACTGTCCCTAACATTAAATTGCCGAGCGAATATGCGGCCGTCTTTTGTCCATATAAACTTCCAGTTCGTAAGTTTGGCTAAGTCACGTGCACGACGGAACAATTGCCGGTTGGTTTTAGTCAGGCGCTCGTTAACGTAGAAGGTACGCGGCGACCCCGGCAGCCCCATGCCCTCCGTAGTTGCGCCGCGCCGAACCCGCGCCGCCTGCAGCAGCTGATCGCGCATGGCGTGCCGTGCCAGCCGCACCACGATAGGCCGAGGGCGGCGCTCCGACGACTCCGACATGACGCGACCCACTCGCATCGCACTAATTATATCCCGGTCGGCTAGACTAACACACAGTTTACTGGCGAGGGTCGCGACTATATGGGACGGATTTTCCCCTTTCTCCTCGGGGACGCATGATATCTCTACATCGTTTAGTAGGATATCCTGATCTCGATCATTTAATTCCATTCGCAATTGCGCCACAGTTGCTACGAGTGACCCATCAGTATGGACACTGGAGTTACCCTCAAGGGCAGTAAACCGCTCCTCAATGCGGTCGATACGGTTTTCGCAAGCGAGGAGCCTATTGATGCTAATTGCAGTCTGGTGGTCTTCATCTCATCCTTCATCTCCGTTCTAAACAACCGCAACTCCATCACAAGCGACTGCAGGTCGGTCGACTCAATTGTTTTGTTATGCTCAGTATCATTAGGATGATATGTAGCAGAGTGCGACTGATCAGCCAATGATATATCCAACTGCAAGGGACTCCTGTGACCACAACCTCGATTCATCGTCACTCCTTCGACATAAGTTCGGACAGGGGTATCCGTATTATCACCCTTAGGCAGTTTTCCCTTGCATATTACGCACATCCATGTATCCCTGTGTTCCCGTGTCATAATGTTACAAAAACGTTTCTCTGACACATTAGCACAGTCAAGATCAAAAAACTGCTTACAACCACCACAAAACAAATATTTTTTGTTTTGTATGGTTTTCAAACACCCCGCACACTGCATTTTGTCCGCTGATATTTTACAAAATAAAATACAAACGAAAAGAAGTCACGAAAAAGTTATATATGAATATAAAAGTTTGCAATATTTTATATGATTTGAAACCTGGATACGAGCGCATGAATTACAAACGCAATCCGTCAATCAAAATATGCGATCAGATAACCGGTCTCACAAGTTCGGACGCATAACGTTCACGCAACACAAGATCACTTAACACTGCACTACTACCTACACGATTATGATATGAATTTGTGTTATTATTGTTTATCTCACGAACAACTAAGTGATCCGCGCACACAATCTGTCAGTTATAACGCCGGAGAATACACATGTAAGTTTTAATGATTGTATATCGAGTAAATTAATTTTAAATTATAAATAATGTTTGGAGCAACTAAAATACGTATTGCACCGCGAACGCCCTCCGCGCGCCCTGTAGTAGCCTAAATATTGACAAGAAATATACGCGTCTTCTAAATCGGTTTGTTTTGCATAACACAACGACAGACGGGCAGGCAGACTATTACTACTACCTAATATTAAGGCGCCCCTCACTCGCGACAAAATAGTCCTTTAGCGCTATATAGGCTAACCACTTCGAGTCTACGTTTCAGTGAGAGCATGATTTTACAAATTTTCTCCTCGATTAACTGTTAAACTAGATAAAAAACATGCCTTATTGTTCGGTAAGTGGTCTGATGTGATGGTGACATGATATGGATGATACATGTTCCATATGTTCATGTGTTACAAATTTTATCGATATTCATAATTGTCACATATTTCTGTCGTACCGCACTAAAACATTACAGACACGAACACGACCGAAATGACTCGATGTTGATTTCTGAATTAGCCAATTAGAGCTTCGTGTTATAGTTCACTAGCCCGATCCCTAGCGGTGTACATTTTTACTATGGAAACAACATCTCATTGGGTTACTTCATGGCGCGCAAGCTGTAAGGTATAAAATACTCGTAGCAAGTAGGAATGAACTTTCTTTGTGTCTTTATTGCATTGGTAAGAATTAATTTGTATGGCCTATGTATAACCTATAATTCGTGAGTATACGAGTAGTTAAAACAAATCCGCATCGATGTTGCGGCTAGATACCTACGGCTTACCTATAGAAATTAACACATAACTTAAACTTATATTATAATATTATATACTTCTAAGATAAAAGCACACTGCCATATTATATAGTTTGATCTCTGTAAGTAGATTAACAATATGTCTCTATATAATATTAGAAGAAAGAACTTTGACGGTCCAATCAAAGCGCTGTATCATTGGTAACCCTATTTTATTTTTTTTGAAGCGGGGAAAAATGCGTTACGCACTCCACCGGTGCCTGGGTGGCCTCCGGTGGTAGTGTGGGACTCACCGTCGGCTGTCCGACGGTATACCCACTAAACGACCCCGCGAAATGCCGTCGGCCGCGTTGGTGTGGTGCCCCGGATCTGTCAGCAACAGGACACCACTGCGACTGGCCAGCCCGTCAAATGGGGCCGGACTTCTCTCTAGGAGCCGTCCCGGCAAATTGGGACAGCCCCTCCGGCGGCGGGACCATTATGGGGCCAGGTTCCCATTCTGACCCGTAGTCCCACAGGTTAGGGAGGCGGCAGTAGGTGCGCGTAGCGCCTACGCCGCACTCCCGTCCGCCGTCTCCGGAGCGGGACAGCCAAGGGATCATCCTCCCTGTCCCGCTTCGCGGCCTCCTTCTGGGACATGACCGTCTCACAGAAGGAGGCCATCGCCTGCCAGGCACTGTCACTCCCGAGCATGGAGCGGACCACGTTCGGGAGCGAGAGTTCCGCGCTTCCTAGCGCGGACACCAGATCATGGCGCTGCCGAGACCATCTGGGACACTGCTCCTACGTGTGTTGTGCAGTGTCCTCGGCCGCGCCACAATCGTGGCAGCCTGGCCGCTCCTCCCGCCTCGCGACCCGGTGCAAGTACTCACCGAAGCACCCATGTCCGGTGAACACCTGCACCATGCGGAAGGTGAGGGGCTTGCGCTTTCACGCATCCACGCCTCCAGGACCGGGCGCAGCGCATCCGCAACGCGGACTTCATACCGCGGCTACGCCAGGTCCTCCCCCCACCTCCGCATCATCTCCACATGCCCTCACTGGCGATACCGCCCCACCTCCACCGACATGGGGCGGTCATTGGTAACCCTACCCAACTTGCAAGAACCTCGCTTGGTGACTACTTACAAAATATATTTTAGATATACCAGCGGAATGGCATAAAACACGAAACTGTAGAATAGTACTTAGCATTTTGTCCTTTTGCCGTCTAACTGTGTATAGGCATGTACTATTTTCTAACTGCATACATACCTAGTTAAATGGGTCAATTTGACCGTGATCGAACAATCGCACAATTATGCGGTGACCATTATGTTACAATCCATGATATTAGTATCCGATAAAAACGTGGTCAATTTTCAGACACGTTGACTGCTCTACACAGTTCTTCGTTCTCCTGCAACCTGCTCCGTGGATGGCGCAAAAATACGTTGCATTTGGACAACTGGTTGATGGCGAGAGCACTCTGGAAAAAATTGAATGCGTTCCCACCTGGTACGAATCACCGAAACAGGAGGTCATAATTTACCAAAGCGGAATTTTAAACATGGACTGCTGCGACATAACAGTTAATAAGAAAACGAGGGAGTACATAAATGGGCATATCGATAATCTGGTAGACGTGGGAGCATTATTTTTTGAGGTAATATATGATATTAATTTAGATACTATAAGGCGTCGATGTAATGAAGTATGTTAGCGAAGTAAATGCCGAACATTGATTTAGCATGATCCTTTATATAATTTTGAATCCAGCCAGTGTTGAGACTTAATTGTTGAATACTCGCTAACAAATTTCTAATATGCTATTATTTCACGTAGCTGGTATTCAGCATATTAGCGATTTCTGTCAGCGAGTATGTTTACGTCGTATTTGTAAAAAAAACAAAAACCAAATTCATTAAAGACTACGGATTTCGACGTGAATAGTATTCAAATTCGTTGAACCTTACAACGTAAGTGACGAATATAATCGAAGAAATATAACGAAGAGATATGAATTTGAAGTCCGTTAAGAACAGTTAAAACATACAAGCACACTCCCACTGGGCAAGTCCCGACTTCATGGAAGACTGCCAATGTGCACCCGGTGCCCAAAAGGGCGATAGATCAGACCCATCGAATTACAGGCCTATCGCCATAACCTCCCTTCTCTCCAAGGTGATGGAGCGTTTGATAAACACACGACTCCTAGGATACCTAGAGGATCACGACTTGGTCAGCGACCGTCAATACGGTTTCCGTCACAGTCGCTCGACTGGTGATCTGCTAGTGTATCTTACACACCGCTGGGCTCTGGCGATAGAGAATCAAGGTGAGCCTAGATATGGCGAAGGCGTTCGATCAAGTCTGGCACCGGAGTCTTCTATCGAAGTTACCATCATACGGGCTGCCCGGGTTTGTGCAAATGGGTCGCCAGCTTTTTATCCAACAGATGCATAAAAGCCGTAGTTGACGGTGAATGCTCCTATAGTATGGATATCAATGCTGGCGTCCCTCAGGGTTCTGTACTGTCTCCGACCCTGTTTCTGCTGCATATCAATGATATGGTGTCAATTGATGGCATTCATTATTATGCGGACGACAGCATCGGGGACACTTATTATACAGGCCGTGCAAACATCCCCCGTTCCCTTGTGGAGAAAAGCTGCGATAAACTTGTGTCCAGTTCAAGTTCTTTATTTGCATTTATGTTGTACATTGGTTCTTACAATACTAGGAAAGTTTCAAACATGAACCCTGATAGGGCACAGCAAACTTATATCTAACACATACATTCTAAATTAGTGTATAAATTTTAAATATCTTGACACAAAATCCGGCAAGCTGGCCGAAATAACTATTAAATCAATACATGTAATTTATTGAGCAGTCAGAACCCGTTATATACGTTTTCCCATACATTTCGCGGTCGTATACGACCACCCGGGTTTCGAAGAGTTAAATACTCGTATATTTTTATATATACGATGTCATTGTCATTATTATTAATGTCACAGTTAATTCAGAAGTACAGAAAATCTACATATATTAATACATCATTGCTATTAATTCTAATTATTAATGAAAATGTCAAAAAAAAAATGTTTATTAATATTAGTTCAATGGCCTGTATCATTTACCTGAATCGAAAAATTCCTGCAGATTATAAAAACTCTCTGGTAATAAATATTCTTTCAGTTTTCTTATAAACGGTTTTTTTGTCTGAAATGGATGGTACAATGGCTAAAGTATCTAACTGGGGACGGCTTAACTTGGTCAAATACAACCCCAAGAAGACACAAGTTTGCGCGTTCATCGCTAAGAAAACTCCATTTGCTGTGGTTTTGTGTGGTGGCCAGAATACACCTCGTGACGTGCAATATCGAAATCACCTGAAGGAGAAGGTCAAGCTGGTGTCCAAAAAACTTCGTGTGCTCAACAGAGCTAAGCAATACTTCAGTGCGGCTCAAAGACTTATCTTATATATTATATTTATATATTATTATATATATAAAAGAAAGTCGTGTTAGTTACACCATTTATAACTCAAGAATGGCTGGACCGATTTTTATGATTTTTGTGTTTTTGGATTTGTCTTCGTCCAGAATAGGATAATAAGTATTAAAACATGCAAAAAAAATATAAAGTAAATTCCGTTTCTCATACATTTTATATGAAACTTTTTTTTATGATATCTCAAGAACGAATTGGTATATCTATATATTATATTATATATATATATATATCGCAGAGGTAGCAACACCATGTTGAGAAGCCCGGAAGAAATCAATCCCCGTGATGCTTAAAAGGCCCTGTAGGATGCTGAGAGCTGTACCGTCCCTGAGGAGATACGCTTGCGCGTATTTAGAGAAGTCATCTACAATGGTCAGATATTTTTCGTTTTGAGCGGTAAATAAGTCCATGTGAATTACCTCAAATGGCTTAGATACAGGCGGAACGAGATTAAACTGTGGTCTTATGGGGTTTCTGTCGTATTTAGCTTGACCGCAAATAAATTTTGATATGTGATCTTTCATTTTGGGCCAATAGTAACGTTGGGAGAGAGACAGGAAACACTCGGTGATACCGCGATGATTTGTTTTACCATTGTGGTAATTACTGATTATCTCCTGTTGTCTGAGGTATTCTTTCACGTTCTCTATTTCGCTTTTGGATAATACGAGATTCATAGAGGAATTACTGAAACTCTTCTGTATTATAGGTATGATTGTGTACATTGCAAGAGGGGGATTTATTAAGATAGCTGTTTTTACTTTAGGGTTGACATATTCTTTGATGGAATTAATAACTTCCTGTTCAAGGTTGGATTCAGAAAGTTGGACTGAGACACGAGTGTGCGTGTCAAATGGCTTTGACACAAGCGGTCGCTTCTTTACGTCACCCACGATAGTCAATATTAATTGCCTGTGAAATTTGTTAAGAGGATCATCAGTAATTGGGATCTCCAATATAAGGTTTTCCTCGCTAGTGTGAGCTGTAGCAGTTGTCGAACCTTGTAAAGTTTATGGTTTCTCCGACGGATTAACGATTAAAGATTCTAATTCTTCAAGTAGTGACTCTAACTCATCGTTGTGAATTTCAACTCTAGATAAGGCATCTGCGTTGGTATTACTTTTGCCTTTTTTGTACACGACTGAGAAGTCGTATTCACTCAGTTTTAGCCTCCATCTTGTGAGACGTGAGTTGGGTTCACGCAGACTCATTAGCCACTGAAGTGGTTTATGGTCTGTCACTACCTTGAATTTCCTCCCAAATAAATACGGTCTGAAATACTTAGTGGCCCACACTATAGCTAATAGCTCTTTTTCTATAGTGCTATAGTTGGTTTCACTTGAATTAAGGGTGCGAGATGCATATGATATGGGCTTGTCGGAACCTATAGGCCCTTGGGATAATATAGCGCCAATCGCGAAGTTACTAGCATCAGTCGTTAAAATGAAGTCCCTTTTGAAGTCGGGATAGCTTAGGATAGGGTCATTTGTTAGCAGACTTTTACAAATTTCGAAACAGTTAACGTAGTTGGGATTATCTAATGAGATTTTGTTACCCTTCTTTAGACAATGAGTCATCGGCTTAGTGATTCGGGCGAAATCGGGAATAAATTTTCGGTAATATCCGAGAAGTCCGAGAAACTGTTTAATCTCTTTGGTAGTTTTTGGAATAGGATAGTTAATTATCGCTGAAATTTTGTCTGGATTGGGCATTATACCTTCACGAGTTATCACATGTCCTAGGTAAGCCGTTTCGAGCTTCAAGAATTCAGATTTATTCATTTGAATCTTGAAGTTCGATTCTCGTAACCTCTGAAAGACTTTTTCGAGATTAAGAATGTGTTCTTGTAAGGATGTACTGAAAACAATTATATCATCGAGGTAAACGAGACATATCTCGTTTTGAAGCCCTCTCAACACATTGTCCATCACCCTTTGGAAAGTTGACGGCGCGTTTTTCAGAGCCATTGGCGGATGCCAATGGCTCTGAAAAACGCGCATCATCCTCAAGAACTCAAAATGCCCATGCTCAACGTTAAACGCTGTTTTTGGTATATCCTGAGGGTTCATTTCACATTGGTGAAATCCGGATGCTAGATCGAGGGTTGTGAAATACTGACATTTTCCCAACTTATCGAGTACGTCATTGATGTTGGGAATGGGATACTTGTCGTCAATTGTTTTTTCGTTTAATTTACGAAAATCGACGACTATCCTCCACTTTTTTTTGCCGGATGCATCCATTCTTTTCGGGACTACCCAGATAGGGGAGCTCCAGGCAGACTCGGAAGGTCGTATTATACCTTGATCTAGCATTTTCTGGATTTGCTCCTGGACCTCTTGTCTGTGGATGAAAGGGTACCTATAGCTTTTAGTGTATATGGGAACCTCATCCGTAGTTTTTATGCAGTGCTTAACCTTATTGGTAAAGGTTAAAGGTTCATTGTCTAAATAAAATATGTCGGAGTACTGTGAGCACAGACAGATCAAGTTAGCCTTCTCCTCAGGGTTCAGATGGTCAGTGCGTAATCGAGATAAAACCTCTTGCGTTCGCCCAGATGATGGGGGTTGTTCTGTGCTGATACATTCAGCATTAAACAATTCTGCTTTTGCGGGTCGGTCTAACGATAGTATTACGTCATGGTCAGATCGATTCTCTATCTCAATTATGCCACGGTTACCCTTGACGGAAGTAACACATTCATGAATTAGGCAATTACATAATACTTGCTCTGGTATATATGCATCACCATCACGCGCGTTAACAGGGAGTCTAAGTAATTTGGAGGATCTGGCAGGAATTATGTTTTCGTAAAGATTAACGTTTCTTGAGTTGAACATGTGTATAGGATTCGTTGCGCTCTTAGTAGCTAAAGACAAGTCTTTGAGGTCCAGTTTGGCTTCCCATTTGGTAAGTAGGTCTAATCCGATTAACCCATCGAAGTAGTCGTGAAATTTATATACGAACAGCTTAATATTATTTGTGCAATTAAACTCCTGGAAACACGGAATTGTCACAGAGTAGTCGTTCCTAGAGGTGCCATGTACATTTGTTATTTCGAAGGGATCATAATTTAATGGAATATGAGGGTAATATTTTTCCACAGCGTCGGGACAAAGGAAGGACTGATTTGCTCCAGTATCTAATAAAAGCTTAAGAGGGGGGTGAGATATCTGTACATAAGGTAGTTGTCTTTATGTATGCAGATTTACTTCTATCTTGACTTTCTTGTACGGGCTTTTATCTGAAAATCCTCGTCTTGGCTAGACGAGGGTTGGGGTACGTTGTCCGTCTGTTCGTTATAAGAGAATTCAGGGTCTTGCTCAATACAGGGTGTTTCCTCATATGTGTAATTGGTTCTGTCGTAGTCAGTTTGCTCGGTGTAATTATTATAGTTAGTATAGTCTGCCAAGGAGTAGTTAGGTTCGTAATACATGGGGTAGTAAGTATAGTCAGGCTCATAGTTATAACATTCGTTCAGATTTACATCCCGAGATTTAAAGTAATTATTGGGAGGCGGATTCCCGTACTTGGTCCAATCGTGACTACTAGGTGGTAGCACTTTCGGGGTGTAATGATTAACTCCGCTCACTGGGCGGGGACCTGTGTTGTTATTAAAATTTCGGGGTGGCAATCTAAATGTATTACTGTTAGCGTTATAATTTCGCGGTGGTGCTGCGAACATTTGCTGGGTGCGTGAAGGCATGCGGGGTTGATTTGGATAAAATAGTGGTTTAGGCTGCTGTAAATTGAACCCATGCCGAGGTGGGACTTGTATCATAGGACCAAAGGTAAATGATTTAGGCATTTGAGGTTGCGGTGTTGGCATTGGTATTTGTACAGGTTTTGAGGCGGATGGCCTCTGGCTATTTTTGGGGAGTCCTTCGTTACGATGCTGTAGGTATATGGTATTCAGCTCTTCCTGGACAAATTCCAATGCTTTCTCCAAGCTATCTGGCCTCATGCACCTTATACGGGACCCTAATGGTTCTTTAAGACCGCGCACAAAAGCTTGCATTGTGAGTTTTTTATATAAGTCTCTTTTGGCAGTTACGGTAGTGGGTACGGTCTCGTGTAAGGTAACATACGTCATAATCGTACTAAATAAAGTCTGACATCGATCATAGAACTCTTGCGGAGAACTATTGCCTTGGATCTGCATGGCTAAATCGTTATACAGAGTGGTCTCATCCCTTTGGTCGCTAAAATTATTAATGAGGGCATTTCTAATACCTATCCAATCAGATGGTATGCCGTTGGAATTTATAGTCATAGCAGCGGGTCCAGTAATTTTATTTAATATACCATTAATTAAGTATAAATTTGTGAGATGGTTATTTTCCGTGCCATAGGCTCCTACAATCTGGTCACATAATTGTATGAACCTCGGTAGTGTGTGAGGATTGCCATCAAAATCCGGCGCCAATCGAAGGGCCTTTAAAATGATATCTGGGTCAACCAAGGCGGATTGTCCGGCTTGTTGACCAGATGGTGGAGTTGCTTGAGCCATCTCTATAAAACTATCGTCTAATTTTATATCTCTATTACTATCAACTAAAATGTCCCTAGCCTGCTTAGATGCAGAGCTACGAGCTGATTTACGGGTATGAAAAATCTTGAAGGATTTATAATGGGGATTATATTAAGGACTTAAAGGAAAACAACACCACAATAAATCGTAATGTACTTACAGTATCATGATCTCGATACCTGGTTCTTCTTGAATGATATCGATGTCTGGATATCTCCTCGCGGCGCAGCTGGACCCCCCGTAGATATGATGAAGGTCGGCTCGATGAAGGTTTAGGAACCAGCTAGTCACGCGGGACACGAAGCTGCAATTCCAGCGGATATCTTGATCGCGTGCGCGCCTAGCTTGAGCCTCCTACCGTTAAGACTGCGCCAAATATGGATTAGCCAGCCGGAGGTCTCAAAAAAAACCAATTATTTTATAACTAATTTAATATGTTAAAAGTTTAATACAATTAAAAATTATGACTAACTTAAAGTAATGAATGGGTCGAAGTGTGAAACCCAAGTGGCCGAGTCCATGACGCGGCGAGCCCGGCTGCCGATGCGAACACGTGCTGCTGTATCAGCGCTTTACTGTATTTGCGCAATATTCATGCATCGGTGCCGTGTGCAATGATATGCCGCGTCGGCGATCTTCATGTGGGACGATTCCGTAACATGTAGTCCAAAACTCCTCATGAATACAATAATACTGCAGGAAACTGTTATTTGACTGCGGTCTTCTGTGAGGTCAATATACGTTCCCAATCGGGCCGGTCAATTAAATACTATCATTCTGCCCCACCTTCCGTTCCCAGAGCCACAATTGCTAATTAGCAATGTGCACCATGTGAAAATGACATTGGTTAGGGCTCCGAAGGTGATAGATAGCGCACCCTGTGTTCTCTCCATGCGCAATGAGCATATCATTATACAATATACTAAAATTATTTTCAAGACATACATTAGTTTGGAACTTGGCCATGTTATATTACAAGTCGTCAATGGGACCTAGATAAAAAAGTACCATGAACTCCCAAAGATGAATGTTGATTCGTGTTGTTTGTGTTACCATGCAGGCGCTTTTAGAAAAAGTTTTCCTGGAAATAGAAATAAGATACCGCCAGTTGGAAGAAGAATTAGAAGAAGAAAAAACTAGAGAAATCGAACCAGCGGGAAGTCTTCGTGCAACTGAACGGTAATACATCAATTAATGACGTCAAGATTAGACCCTTGAAAAACGAAGCTTGAGGAGATTGGTAAAATTTTTCTCATTTAGACGAAAGTTGTTACAGCGGTGGTTGTTATAACCTAAGATGTTTTTATAGCTATAGATACGTCGTACACGCTCTAGAACGCGAGCTACCAGAAAGCACGGATCCCAGACGCAAGACTTGCAAGCCGCTCCCCAACTGGCAATTACCCTCTTACTGCATCTCGAGGCAGCATTCAGTTTGCGTTTCAAAACAGATACATACGGACAACCACGGCACACGCTGTAGTCCAAACCTCGAAAGCAGCCTGTTTGAGAAATTTGGCTTCTCTACAAGTCCGATTAAACCACTGCCGCTTTTAAGCTTCTGCAGCAGCCACTAAGTGATTGGAAATGTAGCATTCCATGCCACCCAATATTACTGCAGCTACCGCAGTCGCACAGGATTCGACATCGTCTGTTTTGAAACATAGCTGCCTCCAGGGGCACAGAATTTACACAATGCGTCCCAGTCTGTCGACTTATAGTGCCATACCCGACGCCATTCGGTAGGTCGAGGTGAGTCACGTCTGGTGCTGGGCGCTTGGGTCCGGATGAGACAGTAGTGGTCCGATAAGGCAAGCAGCGCATCCACTGGTATGTTATACTCATCTGGACGTGTGGTCAGCAGTAGGTCCAGTATGGAGCTTGCATGGTCCTCTACATCTGGTATTCTCATCGGAAAGTGTACCAGTTGAGAGAAACCATAGACCAGAGCAAAGTCATGAGCAGATCTCCCCGTGGAATCAGTGCACCGAGAGCCAGGACATTCGGTGTGTTGGGCATTAAAGTCTCCCAAAAGTCAGTCGACATTTGCAGGTGCTTAAATTAACGAGCTGTGTCTGTATCATCGCTATAGGACCTATAAAGGCACGCGTAGATTCGGGTGTAACCGCCATGATCTACGCGCACCCATAGTAACCACAGGCCCCTGTCTTCAAGGTTATGAAGACGCCGATAACAAATATGCTCCCCAACGACAGAGTAGAGGATAAAAGCACGGTATCTTCCACCACTGGACAGTGCAGTGTCGCAAGGGTTAGTACCCCTGGAGCAAGAAGGGTCGATAATTACTTGAAAAGTAAAATTACAAGATGTAAATACCGACAAGGGTTTATTAACAGAAACAGTACATCTCAAGGGTCGTAAGTAAGGCTGTGGTTTCAGCTACCGTTGTCTATAAGACACTTAGCTTTTCCCAGAAGTTGCAGCAGGCACGCCGTAGGTGGCGGTAAGCGTGGAGCGGCGGAAACTAGGCGCGGTGGTGCAGCGCGGCGGAATAGGCAGCGCCGACGCGTTTTCATGCGCAGATCTGGCAACGCTGGTAGGTGGAAACGACCCGTACGGGTGAATCCCAAAATGTAGATATTTATGGCTTATAATACTCGTACAATCACGAGCACTGGTATTGTTTGTTAGCAGTTAGTGATGACTATTTCGGCTACTAAATATTTACTTACTAGAACAGGGACTCTTGTAGAGCTTTGACTATATCCGAGCAAGAAATGGGCAATATATGGCCGGTTTGAGCGGACGATTCGAATTAATATGAGTGAACTGAAGACCGGTGATTGTACGGTAGAACATCCCAAAACAAGTTTCAAAAAGTTACGTTAAGTTACAGTTAGCAACCTAACCGTAATTCTAGAAGTTTCGAAGATGTAAAATTTGTTTAGATTTATTTTAGAACTGATTGTTAGAATTGTATATGCAATTTGACTTTCGCAAAATAACGCCTGAATCTATTAAGAATTGTATATTTTTTTAGGTAATTTGATAAATTTAGATTACCAAAAATTAACAGGTTTTTACTCGTCGCAGTGACACCTAGCGGTAGGTAGTAGTATAGTAGTATGGGATAGTACACTACGAGGTGTGCTTTATACACACTAGATTGCGCTTTGCCAATATTGTGAAAATCGTTATTTGGTAACGGGTAAACCGCTACAGCAGGTTATGCGATTTGCTAGCACGGCAGGCGGAAGGGCCCCCGGTCCCCCCCCCCCCCCCCTGCTGCAGCAGCAGCCGGGTCCACTCCGGTCTCCTTATCCGGCACGATCACTACAACAGAGATTTTTTGAGAATTGGCGGTTCAGCCTCCCGGGGAGGAGATTATGTAATCCCCGGATTCCGGAACTCTACTGGGCGGCCAGCAGACAGTCATTTCACCGGGTCTCCCTGACCGCCACGCTATCTTCCGCGCCCACACCGTTCGTGGCGGTTCGGTATCCACCGGTCCTCCCGCTGTCCGCACAATGACTTCTCAAGTAACCTTACTCACACACAGGAACACAGCAATCCTCCCGGAATTGTTGTTTAGCTACGGTCTTCTTTAAGGTGGAGGAACTTCCCCAGACGGGCTGCTGTAATGCGCTCTACCTCTCTTAACTATCTCCCTCTGATTGATAAAAATGGTGTATCGCTCGCATCGAATGCGTTTATTCTACTTTCATACTTTAGTCTCTTCAATGCGTTACTACCGAATTAATTACGATAGCAGTTGATACGAGGTTTGTTCCAGATTTATGCGCAATAAAGAGGATATAGAAAAACAACTACAGAAGAATATTTTGGCAGACAGCCACGAAGCCACATCTTTATTAAGCAATCATATGGAACATACAATACCAAATGAGTACGAGTATGAGCCTGAGGAGTTGTCATCTTACAAACACGTGTCTTTAAGCCACTCAACCAGCAGGGAGAAACTAGAGAGCCCATTTTATATACCACTAACTGACATACCATACCCAGGAGAAACGGATTCCACTTTTGATTTAAAAAAGTAAAAACTGTTTCTGATCTTAATAATTTTTGAAGGTTTCACGCTTCAAAATATAAAAAATAAAACGTATATAGGAAGGGTGGGCAGAATGGATAAAAATGTGTTTGACAGTGAATAATTTGGGATCTCGTTAATATTTACACGTCTGTTTTATTGTAGCAAATGCTAGTAATCAGTCTCAAACAAAGAGCCAAAAACGTAAAAAAACAACCAAAAGTGGCCTATATCCATTTTACGAGTAGTAGGGTGGGCAAGATGTATTCTTTGGTAGGGCAAAAACTTTTGGTTCTTTCTTCTTAACTCTTATACTATCACTCAGGGACTAAGATGATGCGTAATCCGGCCACCCTCTTCTTGTTATTGCGCATTTAGGGGATTATAGGAGGATTCTAACTCCACGTCTCACCAGACATCACCATTTAATTATCTATATCTCTTAGCGTATCCATATACTTTCCAATAATCGTGTATATCTGATTCGGATGGGTTCGCGTTCGCAAGTCATTAAATGTCGCACTTAGTTCTTATATTTTTAAAATCTTATCGTTTCATTGTCCCCAAAAGGGATACACTCTCACCGGTGCTTCCATTTCTTGAAAAGGTTAATAAATCTGCTTTCCACCAGATAGTGGTCCGTTTCAAGAGTGGAAGCTCTGTAGGCTCAGGTATCCATAGACTCCATGTATGAAAATCCTAACTAATCTCTCAAGGCTAAGTGAGAAAACAGCATGCCACCCAGCCCGCGCTGGCATGATTATTATTGACCCAGGACCACAAGACCATCGTGCCACTGGAAAGATCATCGCTGTCGCTTCCCTTTTACTTTCGATAATTAAAAATGTGTACCTTTCGATTCGATTCGAATACACGAATTTAGTAGTACCTACACGAATTTAGTATGTACATGCCAGGATTCAAACCGGCAACCAGTTGATCAATAGGCTGGTTCTTTGTCCACTGATCTATCACTGCTTTTTGCTGCTTTACAGTAAATGAAAATTATTTATATTCTTTCGATGAATATTCTTATCTTTATATCATATGGAGTGAAATCTTTTATTATATACTATATTTTAGATTTCTTCGCGGAGATTACTGTATTGAGAGCGACTTGGATCCAACTGCACCAAAGAAGGCTACAGCTACGAAAAGAAAGTCGTTCCCAAACGAAATACTTTATTTGGACAATACCTCCAGGACATCTCATAGTTGTAAGTATTTCTAAAATTAAATTATGGTCTATTATAAATGGCCAAAACTAAGTTTCCAAACAAAAGTACTGGCCGACAGAGTATACGATCCTCAAAACGATTTCGACCTGAAATCCTTGTTTCAACGGAATTTATTCGCACAAAATATTGTCGTCTTTGAAATACCGTACATTGAAATGCAAATGTAGTTACGTATACTAACTGGTGTAGCCAGATGCTAAATTTAGGAAGCCACACCGCTATTCGTACATGCTCTCTAGAATATCGTTGCAACCTCCCTACCTTGTAAACTTATATATTATTTTATTGTAGTTTAATTTACGATGTTTTGAGAAACTCAAACAGGAAAGAGAATTAATTATAACACAAGTAATTGTGTTGCTTTCAACATACTTCTAACAAAGAATATATTATATTGGATAGAGAGATATTAGATATTTGGTCTAGTGACCTGCGCCACCTCGGATTTGTCAACCTGACTGAAGACTATTGACCGCGTCACGTCACAGCGAACTTCAATTGACTGCTTGTTCATTGCACTAGATATGGAATATATTTATGATATTTGTCCTAGTAAAGATAAAAATTCTTTATTTGCCATTGGGCAATCTCGGACAATTAGACATGTATTACATTTTTTGAAATATAATCTTATTGTATCTTATTCAATTCTCTTATTTTACTTTTTTCCGTTTTTTTAATCTATTAGCACTTCGGAAATGGCCATTGGCAAAGAAGAAATGCTGAAAGAAACTTGCCAATATGACATAAGAATATTGGTACAATAATGATATCAAATGATAAAATTAAAGATTAATAAGGACAGGTAGTCTGTGCTGAATTATTTCCAGACCTCTTTGTCAGTTACATATTCATCAATTGTATAATAAGCCTTTCTACAGAGAGTATTTTTATGTGCTTTTTGAATACATTGGAATCAGGAAAGGACAGAACTGTTTTAGGCAACTTATTATAAAATCGAACATAATTTACAAGAAAAGATCTACCAGTCCTAGCAAGCCGATGTACCGGCATACAAAACTTATTTCTTCTTATTTCTAAGTTTTTCACTGAAGTTTGAAAACGACTTTAAATTTTTACGGACATACATAACGTTTTTCATATATTGAGAAGTAACAGTGACAATATTTATTTCTTTGAACAGTTCCCTGAGGGATTCTCTGGAACTCATATTATAAATAGAGCGAATGGCTCTTCTTTGTAACATAAAAATTGTCTTAATGTCAGTCGCGTTCCCCACAACAGTATACCATACGACATAATGCTGTGAAAGTAGCTGAAATAGACTAAGCGCGTAGTAGCCACATCCGTCAATTGCCTGATTCTCCTAACTGCATATGCAGCAGAGCTCAGCTTACCAGCGAGTTTATTTATGTGGGGCCCCACTGTAATTTGCAGTCTACTGTAATTCCAAGGTATTTCTTGGAATTACAGTAGACTAGTGTTATTAACAAATTCTAATTTATTATTCCCAGTGAGAATTTCTGTATTGTCAGAACTAACATTTGGAAGACTAAATTTGATGCATTTGGTTTTAGCTGAGTTTAGCAACAGATTATTTACATATGAACCAGTCTAAAATAGCAGACATAACACAACATTTATCTTGTCAATATAGTCACTTCGGCGGGCCACATTAAAAATTAGAGAGGTATCGTCAGCAAATAGTACTATATCCGCCATTTTCTGAACCATGCAGGGCAGATCATTCGCATATACTAAAAATAAAAATAGACCTAAAATAGAACCCTGGGGCACCTCCATATTTACGTTATTGCTATCAGATTTAACCCTTTAAATTGAGATGCAATCAAGTTCTGGGCTTTATCTCTAACTCCATAATAGTTCAGCTTGAGTAACACTGTCTGATGATCGACACAATCAAAAGCTTTAGAGAGATCACAGAAAACCCCAATAGCATCCTATGATCTCTCCCATGCGTTAAAATATGCCTAACCAATGCTACTCCTGCATCCGTAGTAGATTTACTGGCTGTAAAACTCTATTGTGCATTATGAAATATTTCATTGCTCTTAAAACAGAGTTGCAATTGATCAAGCATTATTCTTTCGAATATTTTACTCAAAACTGGCAGTATAGATATGGGTATGTAATTGCCCAGTTCGCACTTTTCACCTGATTTGAATAAAGGAACAAGACCATAAAAAACTTTAATGGACATTCCCCAGTGATCTTCTGAGTTTTTAAAGTACAACTGTTTAAAAGTTTTAATAATTTTAGTTGGTTCATATGTGTAAACTGAAAAAGTTCCACACTAACTTGTACATTTTCTTTTAATAACTCAGAACCACCATCTGGAGATGAATTAAGGGAGTTAGTGGTAAGGTAACGGATATTGATGAAGTTGTCTTGAAATAGATCTGCTACTTGTTTGTCTGTATTACTTCGATTGTCATATTTTATAGAACACCCATTATCCCGTGGCTTATATTTACCTGTTTCTTTACTAACAATATCCCATACAGCCTTAATTTTATTTGATGATTGCTTAATTTAGTATTTAATATACTTTGTTTCTCTGTAAACATTTTTAAATATTTTGGAATAGTTCTTGGCATAATTGACAAAAACTGGGTCAAATCTGTAACACTTTTCAGCATAGAAATAAAACATTTTGTTTCTACTTAGTAGAATACCTATCCCAATCATTAAAGTCAAATTTATGTGTAATATAATTTTTTATGTTTAAATATTTTTTGATATTCACTAGATATAGCATGAAACAGATTGGTATAAAGAAAATCCGGATCTACAGTGTAATCCAACAATTGCGAATTGTCCTCAAATACATTATTGTATCTAATAAGTCTGTTTCTGGTAATTGGTCTGTACAAGAGATAATTTCTCCTGTATTATATGAACCTTGATAAACTACCAACTGACCATCCGATTAAGCTGCCAATTATTATTTTATTTATGTAGTCACAATTACAAAAAACATTATCTAGACAAGTTGCAGATGTGGCCGTTATACGCTTTGGCTAAAGAAATAGGTTTTCTAGATCAAAGGATTTAATTGCAATTTGATCTAACCTGCTGTGTGTGCTTCCGCCACCAACGGAAGCACACAAAGCAGGTTAGATCAAATTGCATGTAAATTTGACTTTCGCAAAATAACGCCTGAATCTATTAACTATTCAAAGGATTTAAATAAATTTAAAAATTTAATACTTGTTTGTGTTTCTACTAATATATCAATGGTGAAATCACCGCAGACGACTGTCTTTTTTGCTTTTGAAAACTTTTCTTAAAATATCCTCCATTACTTGCTCAAATAGCAAATAATCACCACTAGGAGGTCTATTAAAGCAACTGATTATTTTATAATTACTAATAGTAAATGATATTTCACTTTTTTTTAACCAATGCTCAGTCAAACATAAAGTATCAATGTTATATTTTTCCATAAAAAATGTACTACATTTTAGTATAGTATTTAATAACTAGTCTTTGAACACTAATGAGTTAAAAGATTTCGGCGAATTAAGAACCTCGTCCTTTTTGAAGTCGGTTAAAACACGTAAAAGATTCAAATTGCTATAGAAATGCATAAGAATATCATATAAGCCAAACTAAATGAACATTTTTTTCTTTTTTCTACAACAACAAAAGGGGTAGATACTGTCGGATATACGCTTACCTTGATTGATTAACACCGGGCTCCCTACCATCCTAGCACTCCTGAATACCCAAGACGAAGTCCGTTATTAATTAATTGTACAGTCCCTGACTCAATAGTGAGAGTTCATCTGACTGATTCGGATCGGCTGAAGTGTGATGGATGGAACAGCGCGCCAGGGTCGCAAGCTTCCTAAACCAAAAGAGTATAGATAGATAAAATGTTTATTTTGCAACTTCCAACACATACATGCTATTGCAGTCCACAGTGTACATACAGTAATCAAACTAATTTGAGACATTACTTAATTACACATTATACTCGTATATAGTACAAACTTCAACAGCATGCGTGCGCTGCAGCGATACAAAAATGGTCGTGGCTCAGTGTGGGTTTTTGCTTATGCATGCATGAACAAAATACTGATTTTCTGCCACAGCCATTGAACTGATTCAATATATTTTATAATATCAGTATTATAGGGAATAGATTGGTAAAAGTGTAATGTAAGTTTATATAAAAAATACTAGTGTAGACGTAGTAGACATATTCACAAGTATAACGGTTACTGAAAACAATACGTGTGTAAACATAGACGTAATAAAATAGTCAGACGGAATCTCGCTGAGAAACAACTGAAGCACCACAATGGCGGCATGTAACTATGTGAGTGTCAAGTGGGTGCTAGATGGAAGAAAATTTCCCATTTCTTTAACTAAAAAGAAATAAAATATTATATGATTCGTTACTGTCTTCGAAACTCGAATTTTATGGACCCTTGATTTGTAACTTGTGTTGTTTAAAATAGGTATTGATGAAAATAAATTTAACACATGAAATATAACATTACCTACATATTCTTTTTATTATGCAGGACAAACAGATGCACACTTATTTGAAATAAAAAATGCCCAAACAAATACACCAATTTTAATGACCAGACGAGGCTCTGGCGAAAGAGAGGTAGGGCACGTTAGCCTGACTGGTGAAGTACCTCCACCTCATAGAAGACGGCAGCCACTCCTCACACTCCTCAAAATGTATACTGCATATTACACTGGATCTAGATGGAATCAAGCCGCTTTCTTTTCTGGACTATCTTATGATTTGTACCTAATCATTCTTCCATGCGTCGTTTGACGATGGAAATCTAAAAAATATTAAAGGTATGAGTAATAATAGTTGTTCAGTAAAAGAATCATAGGATGTAAGTTTATACGTCTGTTTAAACAAAATTAGGTATCTGAATTAAGTAAGAATTACAAGAGAACAAAAGAAAAATGATCTCCTACACATTTACGCTAATTTGGAAATGTGAGTTATGGCAACACCGGTCGATTTATTGTTTTCAAAAATTAATTTAAGTGAAAACGATTAGTTAATCAGAAAAATTATTTGCTTACCTATGAAAAGTAATCCCTTGGCTTTTTTAATTGTACCACTATAATTCCGACTGCTCTTCACTACGCACGACGGCATTATTATTATTTTTCGACAAGGTTATCACGCGGCGAGGTGTCGGTGCGTAATGGCGGGCGGTAGACTTACTATTGTATGAATGTGTGCGTGTCGGCTCGTACGTATAGCGACTGACTTACTTTGGAGGTGCTTCAGTGTTTAGTTCGGGAGATGGTGTCTGCTTTTTTTATTACGTCTATGTGTGTAAAATTGTGTATAGTACATGTATATAATATATTTAATATTAATTATATTATAATTAAAACAAAACCACTTTCTATGTTGCAAAATCTGCTACCGAGCATCCTTGTGGAATACCCAGAGTTTGTTTATTTAGAAGGAAGGCCTTAAATTGTTTCTTGAATGAAACTTTTGATTTTAACTGACTCAAAGGAGGTGGGATATTATTCCAACATTTAGTTGCTAGGTAGCGGAAACTACCAGTGAAAGCTACAGTTTTATGAAAGTAAGTCATCAGTACAGATCGTGTTGACCTGGTGCCATAACGAGTATGAAAAGGTGATTGTTTCAACTTAGAGAACAAGTATTCAGGTTTTTTAGGAATAGGGTCCACAATCAACGCTCGTCTTGGATCGTGGACCCCGGATCCCCGATCCAAAAATGAAACTCAATATCTAGGCATTTCAATGTATAGTTTTATAGTTGTTTTAGAATGCCATTAAATTCCTTAATATTTTTGCAAAGATAAAATTAGGTAATGGGTCTGAACCCCAAGCATATTATATATACATACATATATATATATATATTTACATATTTTACATGCGAAAATTAAGTGTTCATTCTTTTTCATACTGTCATTCCTAATATACATTAGAGCTCGTATTTAGGTTTATATAGGTATTTTTTATTATACATTCTGTGTACTAAGTATCGGGAATTTGTCAATAAAACAAAAAATACAAATTATTCATCTAAATTTATTTTATCGCCTTCAAAGTAGGCCCCATCGCTTGCAATACAACATCTCCACCGCTTCACCCAGTCTTCCATACATTTTTCATAGGCTATTTGCGGTATGGCCTTTAGCTCATTCAGCGAATTTTCTTTTATGGCTTCTATCGACTCAAAACGTTTTCCTCGAAGTGGTAATTTTAACTTGGGAAATAAAAAAAAGTCAGACGGAGCCATATCAGGTGAATACGGTGCTTGGTCGAGAACTTTTGTTGAATTTTTCGCTAAAAACTCTTTCACTATAACGGCTGTGTGTGATGGTGCATTATCATGGTGCAGCATCCATGAGTTGTGTTGCCACAAATCTGGACGTTTTCGGCGGATACTCTCACGCAAACGCTTCATGACGCCTAAATAATATTCTTTATTCACTGTTTCTCCCTCTGGAAGGAATTCGGAGTGAACCACACCACGGTAGTCAAAAAAAACTGTCAGCATCACCTTGATTTTGGAGCGACTTTGCCGCGGTTTTTTGGGTTTCGGCTCGTTTTCGAGACGCCATTCTGAAGACTGTTGGCTTGTTTGCATGTCGTACTCATAAACCCATGTCTCGTCGCCAGTTATTATACGTTTCATAAAGGTCGGATCCGTAGAAGCTCGGGAAACCATGTCTTCAGCGACATGCTTTCGCTGCGCTTTTTGAACAAAATTGAGCTCTTTTGGAACTAGTCGAGCGGCGACGCGTTTCATGCCTAAAATGTCAATGAGAATGTTGTGGACGGACTTAAAAGATATGTTCACCTCACTAGCCAACTCTCTCAGACTCATACGTCGATTTTCGAGCACTAGCTTCTTGATTCTGTCGATGTTTTCTCTGGTCGTAGCGGTTGAAGGTCTACCAGAACGAGGCAAGTCTACTACTACTTCTCGGCCTTCTTTAAAAGCCTTATACCATTCATAAGCCCTTGTTTTCGATATACACGATTCGCCGTAGGTATTTCGCAACATTTTTAGTGATTCACCACATGAAATATCATTTGAAACACAAAATTTAAGGCACACTCTTTGTTCAACAATATTTTCCATTGTAAAAATCGCCGAGGACTCAAAACTATGACCAACAAAAAGTGTAGTTTAAAACAAATTAAATGACAGATCCCGCTCAAATTTTGCGCGCTAAATCAGTACAGTGCTACCAACATGCAGTAAAAAAATTAGAACGACCTCTTTTACGCGGGTCTTTTTATTGACATATTCCCGATACTTTTTACACAGAGTAGTATGTAAAAGTCAGGAGGCATGCAAACATACGGCCCACATGATGTAAAGCGGTTACCGTAGCCTATGCATGTTTGCAAAATATGGAGTATCACTCGCACATTGCTACCACTGTTGATGGCGCAGCAACTCCTTAATAGCTTGCTGGTGATCTCACTCACTCGCAGGAACAGAATAACTATTCAGGGAGTTGTTTTTTTGGCTGCGGTTTTCAGTGACGTACTGTTTTTAGGGTTCCGTACCCAAAGGGTAAAAAGGAACCCTTATATTACTGAGACTTCGCTGTCCGTCCGTCCGTCTGTCACCAGGCTGTATCTCACGAACTGTGGTAGTTAGACAGTTGAAATTTTCACAGATGATGTATTTCTGTTGCCGCTATAACATCAAATACTAAAAAATAGAATAACATAAATATTTAAGGGGGCTCCCATACAACAAACGTGATTTTTTTGCTCAATTTTGCTCGATATTGATAACGGCAGCAGGTAGACACTTGAAATATTCACAGAATATTTAGTTATATATTCACTTTAAGAATAAATAATTAAATTAAAATAACACAAATATTTAAGGGGGGCTCCCATACAATAAACGTGATTTTTTTGCCGTTTTTATAGATAGTGGTACGGAACCCTTCGTGCGCGAGTCCGACTCGCAGTTGGCCAATTTTTTATTACGTCGGGAGGCATACATGCATACGTTAATGGTAACCTCACTTACACGCAGAAACACAACAACCCTTCGAGAAGTTGTTATTTGACTGCGATTTTCGGTGAGGTGGAGGGTAGTTCTTCAGACGGTTTGATGCGCCCTTCCTCTCTAAAAACACCCAGGCCTAGACAAATAGACATGTTCATGCACACAAATGTTTGTCCTGTGTGAGAATCGAACCCACGAGCGTTGGTGTCAAAGTAGCGTAACAGCGTGTTTCACCACTGCACACTTGCTAATAATTAGCGATATACCTATCAAAACATAAAGTACCTGGTCGACAGAAGTTCGCTCGGCATTTATTATGTGTAAAATCTGATTTTTTGGGAAAGAATAATTTTAAAAGTTAAAATATAGATAATCTTAAAAATCAAATCCTAATCTATCTATTAACAAAATTTGTTTCAAATTGTTAGAGCCACTTTCGAGATACAATGAATATGTATATTGGTTTATATACAAGAGTTGCTCGTAGTAGTATTGCTCGTAGTAGAGTTGCTCGAGTAACAGGATTACGTATTAATTTCGGGTAACACAAGTTTATTCAAAACACCCATATAACACATAAATGACTGACAATCTAACACATGTACATATAAAATTGCTTAACATACTAGATTTGTTGATGACTTCCCTAATTTTAGAAAATATTATCTTTTCATAAGCGGTATATCTGGACTCGGAAGATGAAAAAGAAATACAAGATTATCTGAGGTAATTGATTTACATATCTTAGATATATCTCATATCATATCTTAGATTTTATATAACGTCGAGAGGTAAACACTCGCAGGAACACAACAACTCTCCAAGAAATTATTTAGCTGCGGCCTTGGGGATTTAAAAGTTCTCCAGTTTATTGATTAAAAGTGGTGCACGACGTGCATACAAGTTTGGCTTTAACTCTAAGTAGTGAGTATCTCTAGTGAGCCACTTACACCCTAAAGTGGGTTTAAAATATCATATATGTCGTACCTATCAGTACTATTTTTTGGATTATCAGACATTATGCGTGCCGGTATGACGGGTATTTGTGCAATGAAAACTTAATGCAATTTATATCGCACTGTAATTTGAAATCAACACTAAGAAACAACAGTAATCAAGGTTTACAAAAGTGTGAACGAGAGGGCAGTTCCAATACGTTACTAGCCGCCGCTTGCTCTGTTCATTTTTCTCATTGTAGATACCTTTTAATTCCGCTAAAGCGCACCACCGTTGGTGCGTTTTCGTTTCTTTTAAGCGTCCATACTATACATATTATATATGTTAATACTTACATTCTGTATATGCCCTTCAATGCTACGATATACCGGTAGTCAATTCGGCATCGCTGGAGAGACCCCGCCCATGTCTCAACGGAAACAAATTAGTCCACATACGCCAGACATAATGGCAGATTATATATACTCTTCAGTCTTCTGTATAATCTGGCGGAGGGTGTATAAGTTTTCGAAATCCGGCTTGTTCGGGAGACTGGAACTCATCAAATGTGATGGTGGTCTAGTGGTGATGACTCTCGAAAACAGTACATAATCGCGACTCTGAAGCTATATCGGTATACTCGTATAATTCTTTAAAAGCGTCTTATCACCCTTCCTCCTGTCCCCAGCGGGCGCTTTCCAATTTTGCTTTTTAAGCTGTTTGAGAGCCATACGAATCTCGTACAGATTGATGTCCACGATATATTCGGTATCAGTTTGGTTCAGGGAACGATGTGTATCCGAGTAGGTACAGGACCTGAGTACGAAACCGATCCATGTGCTAAAAGTAAGTCAGTGTGATGTTATATCCTCGAAACTCTTCACCGCAGCATTGGAAGATGAAGAAAGGATGCGATATAAACATCAATGGCTAATACATCACTCACCTTCGATTTGCCGACATATAGTTCTCATGGCGAAATCTCTGGAGGGCCTTAGGGCTGTGCTCAATGACCTCAAACGCGTTTCCAACCAGGTAGATCTCAAGGTGAACATGGACAAGACTAAGATCATGTCTAATGTCCATGTTACACCTATGCCGTCCACGGTTGGAAGCACTAAGCTCCAAGTTGTTGACGAATAAATATCTACCTAGGGTTATTCGGTTAGGGAAGTCCAACTTCGACCGAGAGGTCAACTGACGAATCCAACTAGGCTGGCCAGCGTTCGGGAAACTTCTACACATCTTCTCTAAAATACCTCAACGCCTGAAGAGCAAAGTCTTTGAATAGTGTGTGTTACGAAACTGAGACGTGGCCCTTCACTACGGGCCGTATGGGGAAGCTTAAGGTCGCTCAGCGTATGGAAAGACCTATCTCGGGGTTTCTCTGTGTGATAAAATCAGAATTGAGGATATCCTCAATTCTGATGCATTAGAACTAAGGTAACCGACATAGACCACAGAATAATTAAGCACACATTGTTCTTACCGCAGGGGAAGAGTAGGTACTTAGGGCTTGTTTAGAGCAAAAGCTTTTTCTACTATTTCATGTCTGACCGCTCATGGACCGCTATTGTTTTCACCATACATGTTTGGGAGGGATCACCAGTTTTAGACCTCGTGACTAAAACCTAAAGGCGTTTCCTGATGCACGGGAATGCGGAACGACCTTGACCTACTTTAAGGCTTAATAGGTGACTTCTATGGCACACACAGAACACGCGTCATGCGTCAATGAAACATGCATTTCAAATTGTTACTTGTCAAATAATGTTGAGTGGCTATGGAGCTTTCCCTTATTTCTGTAACGTATGCTAACTTCGTCTGGTCTCTTGAGAAATTCATCGAGAAATTCATTGAGAAAATCAGTTTATCAAATTAAACAAAAATAATAATAAATATTGGCTAACAGTAGGGATTAAGAAATCATGTAAAACTAAAAGGTTATTAAAACTTCTCACTATGAAAACAAATAAAAATAAAATAATAACTCAACATTACAAAAAATATGAAAAAATACTAAAAAAATCAGTTACTATTGCCAAAAAAATAAATTATAAAAATCGCATTAAAAATTCTTCTAATAAAGTAAAAGCTATGTGGGGTGTGGTTAACGAGTACACAAAAAAAAAATACTTAACAGACAAAAAAAACATAAAATTATGTATAAAAAGGTCTCTGATTACTGATCCACAACAAATAGTAAACAGCTTTAATGACTTTTTCGCATCAATAGGTGAGACGCCATCAAAGGTTGGAAGACCTGTGCAAGTTTCCTCTGAAAATAGTATGTTTCTCCGCCCCGTAGATAGTTGCGAGGTATATAAAATTATAAAACGTCTAAAAAATAAGAGAAGCTACGGTATTGATGAACTGCCACCAATTTTGATTAGAGAATGTGCCAGTGAATTGGCCTTGCCGTATACCATTTTAATAAACCAGTCATTCAACGAAGGTGAATTCCCCAACCAATTGAAAGTGACCATAGTTAGACCAGTATATAAGAAAAATGACAAAACAGACCCGAACAATTATCGACCGATAGCTCTCTTACCAACATCATCAAAAATTCTTGAAAGAGTAATGGCTGATCGCGTATACAACTTTTGCGAAAAATTCAAATTGTTTGATGATTGTCAAAACGGATTTCGAAAAAATCACTCTACTATATTAGCTGTATATAAATATATCCAAGAAATAATAAATATATTAAACATAGGGAAATATGGCATAGGTATTTTGTTGGATATGACCAAAGCGTACGACAGGGTGCAACATAATATACTATTAGATAAATTATATGGGATCGGGATTAGAGGAACTGTACATAAATGATTCACTTCGTACCTTAAGGATAGGCAGCAATTTGTAGAAATGGAAAATTTTGATCATGAATCCCATACGATCAAAAATATCCGATCACATGGTAAAACGATAAATTCGTCTATCCCACAAGGAAGTGTTCTCGGGTGTCTCCTATTCCTATTATATGTTAATGACCTGCCTAAAATAATGGACGAGCATTGCGTTTTGTTTGCGGATGACGTCTCTATCCTCACGTCATGCCACAATAATAAAAATATATGCCAACACTTAAAAGAAATCCTGACAAAAACGACGTGCTGGATGAGTGACCATAATCTGGAAATAAACTTCAAAAAAACCAAACTCATGGTCTTCCACCCTTACCAAAGAAATTCTTTAGACATTAATCTAAATTTTAATAGCATAGACTTGGAGGTGGTCACTGAATTTGATCTTCTGGGTATAGTCATAGATAAGAATATTAATTGGAAAACTCATGTTCAAAAAATTTGTGCCAAATTGTCAAGTTTTTACGCACTCAGAGAAATAAAAAAAACTACTGATATGAGTACCGCGCTTGTCACATATTATGCCTATGCCTACTCCTGGCTCAGTTACGGTGCGGTTTTGTGGGGAAGCGGAACTGATTGGAGCAGCGTGTTTATCCTGCAGAAGAAACTAGTCCGTATATTAGTAAATATAAAACAAACTGACAGTTGTAAACCTCATTTTATAAAGCATAATATATTAACTTTACCTAGCATCTACATTTTCGAAACATGTAAATTCGTACGAAAATATCCAAATTTCTTCACAAAAAGAACAGACATTTCAGGAGGTTATACACTTAGGCATCAAAATAGACTACGACACCCAAAATCTCACCTTCAGATACACTCATCTAGCCCATTAACAATGTCTGTAAAAATATATACTAAACTCCTAGTATAGAATAGAATCTATAAAAAATATGAAAAATGAAAAACTGTTTCTGAAGGAGATAAAGAAACAACTAGTAGGAAAAGCATATTACTCTATAATTGAATATTTAAACGATAAAACTTTAAAATAATAATATAGGCTACAAAATTCAATATTACAATTTAAAATAATGCAATAAGATATAATTAATGGAATTTGCTAATCTAATCTAATGTATATAAATCTAATGTATAAAATAAAAATGAATATAAATTTATATGATAATTAATGACATGCTAAAAGTTCTGACATAATAAAAACAATAATATACAACCAGTATTAACATTAAAAATATATATTACTAAAATTTAAATTAATTGAAATTGCACAATATATTATACATAAATAACAATGCACATATAGTCTACTTTATAATACACACACATTTAAAATTGAGATTGATAGACACATCATTATGAATACTACTACATTGATTTACAATATTATAAAGCCCCTCTCCCATTGCAGCGCCCCTCGGGGTCCTTGATTGTTACTTAATTCATAAGCGAACACCTTTGTATACATTAAGGATGCAATAAATGATTGAGTATTGAGTATTGAATAATTAAATTTAAATAATAACCGATTTCGTAGACTCTACGTTCATGTTTTTTTTATACAACATTGAGAAGCATACAAACATACGGCCTACCTGACGTAAAGTATCGTACCGGTTTAATACATTAAGTATTACAAGCGCGATGCCTCCTCTACTATTAACACATCAACTCCTTAAGAGCTTACTGGTCACCTCACTCACACGTAGGAATACAACAAGCATCCAGGGAGTTCTTATTTGACTGCGGTTTTCTGTGAAGGTACTTCCCAAGACAGGCTACTTTGATATGCCCTATCTCTCTTAGACACACACATACCAAGGCAAACAAACATGTTTGTCCTATGTGGGAATCGAACTCACGAGCGTTGGTGTCAAAGTAGCGTAACAGCGCGTTTCACCACTGTGACACCAAGCTCGTCATTTTAAGCAACAATAGACTAACATGTCCGTAAATGCCGTTAAATTTTTTCAGGAAATCAGGCTACTATTTTTGTTGTAAACCTATTATTAGAATTATTACAGTTTATTATTCTTAATGTTAGTGAGCAGTGATGGCCCAGATATAGAACCAGCCTCTTGATCAACCTGTCCCCGGTTCGATTCCTGGAGAGGGCATATAATATACATAATTAAATTCGTGTTTTCGGATTTATATACATATTTATCACTTCGTCGGCGGTGAAGAAAAACATCGTGAGGAAACCCACACATGTCCGAGAAATGATATCTCGAAAGACGTGATCTAATCTAACCTAAGATAGATCTGATTTTTCTTCTGTGTGGAGTTCTTACGGCAGTCGCTCCATGTAACAATCTGTATCTTCGCCAAATCCTTAGGCTTAGGTAGAGGACCCTGTCAATCCTAATGGATTAATAAACGAGATAATGCGAAGAAGCAAAAGATTATCCTTAATGTTAGCAATATTAAAAGTGACTAGTGTAATATACTCGTATTTAATTACTTATTTTGAACTCGCAGAAATAACCTGGGTCGGGTGAGTTTCGCTGGCAGCATCATAAGAGGCATAGCTAATGCATTTGGCAAAATTAATTTACCGGAAGAAACCAAAAAGTTAGTAGTTTTATATTATGTTATGTTTCAAATTTTTCCTGGTGCCCGTGGCTTCACCCCCGGACATTTTGATATGCCAAGTTTTACGTCTACTACAACCTTTAACGCTGCCTACGCAATCCTGGTTATTGACTAGATTAAAATTCAAACCAAATGTTGACAAAGGACTTAAAGTATCATCGTGTAAAATTTCATTAAAATCAACAAACTGACAATCTGGCGAAAACCTTATTGAACGTAAAGTAGATTATTATTACTATTTTCAAAACCAATCCCAATTGATCGAAATTAAAATTATATGAATTATTTTGAAAAAAATTTATGCCAGCATCCAGTTTATTAAATAAGCACACATATAGCCTTATTTTTCATAAGAATTGTTTTATCATAACAACTGTTTTATTACGTGAAAGTTCCGTTGTCGTGATAATTCATATTTAAGTTTTAATAACATTACGTGTACTTTACCATATCTCTACAAAAACAGCATTTCTTTACCTTGATTTGGTATCACAATTTTTTTTTGTGAGTATATATAGGCTGTAGGTACCTACTAGTAGTAGAGACAGAAACGACCGCCTTGATATTAATGTAAAATTTAAGGTATACTCCTACTCCTAGCCATGGTCACAGTTTACTATGTCTTTGAGCAACACGTACATACTATCTTCTCGCAATGCACGCACATAGACCCGACAAATTTCTAGAAATCATCCGCCACTAACCTGGGCTCGTAAATGTTTAGTAATAGTCGACTGCTGTTTGAATGGTTGCAACGATTACTTTTATGATACATATATTTAAATTACATTACCTACGTCGACATAAAAATACTGACAAACTTAGCTACGAGTATAAGAGACCTTTGGAAACGAGTTAAAGGACGAATCGTTGACTTCTAAACTTCTCTTTCAGCTTTTACCAAAGCGCTTTTAAGTGAGCAGGAGAACGGGGCGGTAGTAACTCCAAGAACAGTTTATTTATTGCAATATAATGAAAACAAGATGGGTTAATTGATCATTTAAAAGATATCTTTTTCATGTTATCGTTTGTATTTCAGAAAAGTACATATTCCCATTCAGAACAATGAGAAGTCAGAGCACACAAAGATCAAGAGACGTCAAACGGGTTTCATGCACCCCCAACGTCTACAGAGTATACATCAGTCTGATTCAGATTCATCACTTGACAGAGACAACTCAGAGTCGGGGATTTTAAGGTGATTTTCAATTAAGTGTATCAATTGTTTTAGCTTAGTCTACTGTATTTACATCATTAACTCCGCATATCAAATTAATGCTACTGACAACTTTGTTAATAAGTAAACAGATGTATAGACTAAATATAAAATTTACAACAATTTTGAAATTATATTATTCGAATTTCAAATTTACCAACCAAATTCGTGACGTCGGTTTCAGATGTCGACCAACTTCGTGGTGTCGATTTTAGATGTCGGTGTCATAAAAATTAACTCTTATTTTTTTACCTAACGCTCCAAAAGTGTTGACTTCCCCAGTTATAATACTTTCTATTAATTATTTCATGAACTTTACAGAAAGGTTCGCATATCACCAACAGCGAAAACAACACCAGGAACTCGCGTTGGCTATCACTCCACCGGAATCTTTCTCCCCTCTAACATGCACTATGAAGATTCCGAGATACATGCACAGAGTCCCCCTGTAGTCGCTCGTCCCCATGATGATGCATCCAATGACGACCTTGGACCAACTTTCAAATACTTTAGGTATGTGATGTATAGTCGATTATTAAACAAATAACAAATAATAGTCAAAATGAAACTGGAACTGAAATGAATAAATACACTTATTGTCACAATGATCGTGCAAGCTATAATAGACCTTACCTGTTATTCCACCCGATGATGACCAAATGAGAAAGAATAGTGATCGAGGACGTTCTTCAGAATCAGAAATTTATTTTATTTTTAATATAGTATATAAGATCTTAAGTCAATTGAAACACAGCATAAGAGCTTAACAAGCATTCATTATTCATAGTATATAAAAATAATCGAATCAATAAGGTCACAAGATTGATAGCGCGCGAGTAACATCCCGTGGTGTTGCGAGCGTCAATAGGCTGCGGTGACAGCTGGCCATCTAATGCGGGCAAAACCGCATGCTTATTTGCCAACCTAGTTTCATAAAAAAATAACTATCAAGAGCGACAAAACAGTTTTAATTCACTTGAAACAAATTGGAAAAGTGAAAAAGCTCGAGAAATGGGTACCGCATGAAATGAGTGAAGCACACCAACAAACGCGCATTGAGTGCTGCGTTATATTACTCAACCGTCACAATAACGAGGAAATTTTGAATCGTATTGTTACTTGTGATGAAAAATGGATTCTGTAGACAAACGGTAACGCTCATCATAGTGGTTGAGGAAAATCGACTAAATCCTGTTTCAAGCGAAAGTTGACTCGGAAAAAGGTACTGGTGAGTGTACGGTGGAAAAGTACAGTACTGTATTGTCAACAATTACAAATCATGATGGAAAAGTCCGCTATTCAAAAACCGAGACTGGTCAATTGCTTTGTCAATCAATTGCCCACTGTTGCTTCAGGACAACGCTAGACCTTACACTTCACGACAGACAGTCACTAAATTAAAGGAACTGCGATTGGAATGTCTCCGACACCACACTACTCCCCAGACCTTGCTCCAACAGACTACCACTTTTTTTTGCAATTTGGACAAATACTTGCACGGAAAAAAACAATTTCCATGGGGCAGTCCAAATCACCTTCAAAGATTTTATTGATTCTCGTTCCCACAATTTTTTCAACAATGGAATCGATGAACTACCTATAAAATGGTGAAAGTGTATAGTAAATTAATAATAATAATGGTACATACTTCGATTAATTAAATGTATAAGTTCAAATACTTTTTTCGTTTTACTTTTTCGGCAGCAGCGGCAGTGTTGTCGTCCGCATAACAATGAATGCTATTAATTTACAACATATCATTGCTATACAGCAGAAACAGCGTCAGATACAGTACAGAGCCCTGTGGGACGCCATATTGATACCCATACTATCGGAGCAGTACCGTCAAACACCGCTTTTATGCATCTGTTGGATAAGAAGCTGGTAATCCAATTGCACAAACCCTCGGGTAGCCCGTTCGATGGTAACTTCGATAGATGATCCCGATGCCAGATTCGATCGAACGCCCTCGCCATATCTTGTCTGACTGCTAATGCATCATCTTGACTCTCAATCGCCGAAACTCAGCAGTGTGTAAGATACACTAGAAGATCACCAATCGAGATACTGTGACGAAGTTCGTATTGACACTAGGAATGCCAGGAGCCGTGTGTTTATCACGCGCCCCATCACCTTAGAGAGAAGGGAGGTTATAACAATAGGCCTGTAATTCGCTGAATCTGATCTATCGCCCTTTTTGGGCACCGGGTGCATATTGGCCGTCTTCCATGAAGACGAGGCTTGCACAGTGGAGAAGGAAATCACAAAAAGGCGCATTAGTACAGAACACAACTCAGGAGCACACAGCTTCAGCACCACTTTCGGTATACAGTCTGTCCCACTCGACGTATGTATGTCGAGAGAGAATAATGTCCGCCAGACATCTCGCTGGATAATGAAGATTTGGCATTAAGCTACCGCACCACGCGATGGTAGGTGGCACAATTTCCCCGTCCAGATCTGAAAGCACGGCTCACAGAGGGAAGAAGGGCTACCGTAAGGGGGGAATAAAGATTACGGTTGATGATGAAGCGTTAAGTGGATGAAATTTTATATCTTATTTGCGTTTTCAGCAGGGATTTGAGGTACACCATTAATGTGGAAAGACGAGCGACTTCTGGGAATACTGAGAATAAAGCATTGGGAAAACATCTTAACAGTAGAGCCAGAACGCACAGCTCACTATTCAAAACGCAGTCCTAGTCCCAACGCTAACTTATGGAAACGAGAACTGGCTATGGCAAAGAGAGCATGAAAGTAGGGTAAACGTAGTCGAAATGCGAGCGCTGCGGAAAAGTTTTGAAATAACGCTTGTAGATCGCGTTCGCAATGACGATTCTACACAGTGGATCTAATAGAGAATTTTATCAGAATGTAATGTTAGGAGCCCTAGAAACCAGCGAACGTGTATGAGAAAGACTGTGAATGTTAAAGAAGTGAGTGAGGTATGTAATGACCGAGTCATTTAGCGCTTGGTTCTCTCTGCCTACCTCGCACAGTATTTGCGAAGTCATGCCATGAAGTTATAGATAAATTACGTGCCAATCTGTACGGATACTCGTAAAGCCAATTTCGATCAAACTGCCGATCAAACTACGACAGCGTTTTCTTCGCAACCAGATTCTTGGTGCCTGATGTCGAACTAAAGACTACACTATAACATGTGTTATGACAAAATTATTGTCATAAAACTGGAATAGTTGTCATAAAGTAAAGAATATTTAAAAATAAAATCGTGAATAGAACTATGAATGTTAAACAAGCGAGTGATTTGTGATGAGGACCAACTCATGTGGCACAAGAATAGAAGAGAAAGTAGTATCTATTAAAACTTTATATTATTTTAGACCCGCGTCAGAAACACATAACAAGAACGTATATCTCACATATTCACCAAATTCCTACATGAAATATGAGGACAGCCAAGAAAAGAACCTTCATCATACACTCAAGGTCGACCACGAGTCGTTCGAAAAAGTCCTAAAGGTGCAGTACGGAAATAAAGATGGAGACAAAAGCCTGGTGCGGAAGTTATCTACCGATTATGCCAAAACGATTTGCCAAATCGAAAACAAACAAGAAAATTCGATCAGAACCCTAGAGTTTGCAAAATCACGACCTGGACTATCTGTGTCTGAATATCAAATGAAAAATCTTAAGTACAAAGAAGAACAGAAAAAACAATCAACTAAATCACAGGTGAATTCCGTTATATTACCTATTTTATAAAGATTTTTTATAACTGAGACACGACATGTGACATGCCTATGTGAAGGGCTGCTGGCACAAACTAATAAAACTCTTGACTGTGCATGAAAGCACCACATGCTCACAAAACCGTAGTGCTGTGGGAGGAAAATGGGAGGATATTTAAACCAATAAGCCGATAAGTGATGCGATTTCGAACCGTGAACAAGCCAATAAGAGCTGCGCGTTATACTTTAACCCTCTACTCGTAGCAGTGAAATTTTTACTGCGTAAGTTCAGGTCCTTTAGTAGGCTATTTCCTTCATGGATGCAGGTCACTGGATACAGAAATAATTCGAATGTATTCAAGCCAAAGCCGACTGTTTGATACAGGCCTTTAATCTGTCTGGCCATATATCTATTGATTTACGTACTGTTTTCATGGGAAATTTAGTAACTGCTTGCTCCAGAAATTTCTTAAGAGAGACAATGCCGGCGTGTCGCTTCGAGCAGGTCATGACCTCTAAAACGGACGATAATTTATAGTCTTAAGAGGTGTAAACCTAGGCTAAACGAAGGCCAGTCTTTGGCTCTTATAAAGTCCGGAACGTTGGTTTCGAGCCAGGCTTGGGTAGTTCGTGCCTTGTGACCAGGTCCACCAGAGTCCTGCTGGAAATTCCACGGTACATTTTATAAAGTGTACTGCTGAGAGGTTTCACAACACGATCCAACACAGTCTCTTGATACACTTTGGCTGAAGTCTTCGCTTCTTTTACACAAAAATGAAGGCTTGTGACTCCTTTCCGACCACTTGGCAGGCTTTCTTCAATAAAGAGGGTTCACCTGCGTATCAGGACATAAGAGTACATAATAAACTATTTTTAGTTATTTAGATACGAAGATGTATATACGTATGTTTATCAGTTGTCTAGTACCCATAACACAAGCTTCGCTTACTTTGGTCTAGTTGGCGCTGTGTAATTTGTCCGACAATATTTATTTATTTATTTCTTTTATTGATGCACTAACTAGACGTTGTCCATGTGGCATCGTAGGTATTTTAATGTTTATCATTATTTTGTAATAACAGGATAAAAAACCTACAATTAAAAAACCTGGTCTGCGGCTTCCTGGAGATTCGCCACTTTATTCTTCTACAAATGTTAGTACCGCAAATATACAGATACTTATTTTAGGTACCTAGATTAATATATATATATATATACTAGCTGCTCATTTCAAACCTCGGAGTCTATATTTTAATACTAATTTCGATCGATATCTTTACGTAACAATTTGGATTTGGAATCGAAATACACTTGCAATCCATATCGTTAGAATCATAAGAAATTTATATTTAGATCAGGCTTTGCTTTTTATTTTTACACAAAAAAATATAAAATAATTGAGCAGCACCCAAGTACTATTTATTAAAAATTACTTAATCTGTCATTTATTTTTCAGGCTGACCAGATGTAACGTTACCCTGGTGGTACCTTTATCGAAAGCAATCATGTAAAAAATGAGCTATCCTCAGAACTGCACTTACATTTCTTTATTATTGGTTTTACATAACTTTATTAGTTGGATAAAATTTCATTTGAATTATTCAATGTGCATTTTTATTCTGTTTAACAGTCAATTCATTCAGTCATCAGACCTATTATTATTATGTGTATAAACTCGTGAAGCGTATGTATAAAACAATAGCGTACGAAAATTAAAGACAGTCTCGATCTGTTAATATATTGACGCTGACTTTCTGGATTTAGTGTGAGTGGTATTCTCTGTAGGTAGGTTCTATGGACAAAGATCAAATAAGAATAGTTCAACTAATGCTCACACAAATAATTTAAAAAAAACGTGACAGCTTTAGTTAACCAACCTGTGCGCTAAGTCAAGTTTCAGTCATGTCCTAGCCCACCAAACAATGGACACTTTAAATTTTCGTTAGAGCCAGGCTAGTAACGGATTCTGTCCGCCGACTAACACCGTTCGTGCCGTCCAATCACATTTAGATATGGCCAACAGGAGCTGAATTGATGGCGGCGTTCCGCTGGTTCGGCATTGTTCCCTTCACCATTCGCATTACTGTTCCTAGTTTCGAGCTGCTGCTGCCACATGGCTGCATAGAACCCGTTTTGTAGCCTTTCGCAATTTTTAATTGAACATGGAAACTAGGGCTAAGCTCTTTTCGTTTATACTTGTGTCATCGCTTTTATGTGAGTTTTCTACGACAAATCATGAATTCGAGCATATTAGCACATCCTGTCTGGGAGTGCAATCTCTGGCATCGGGAGTGAGACGATATGTTAAATTCCTTGCATTCAGATCCAGGGTAGTATACTATTCTAATTTGGTGGCAACAGGGGAGAATTACCTGGCGTTTAGGGTTCTGCAATCTATATTACTGGAATCGCTGTGTAAGGTAACTCACAATTTAGGTCCCAATAGTATTAGATATCTGATAAACCGTGGTGCATGGAGCAGTTGAGCTTCATGCAATTTGATCTAACCTGCTTTGTGTGCTTCCGCCGTTGACAATAAATAATATTTTCAAAAAGAAGGGTTAGCAATGGGGTCCCCTCTTAGTCCATTGATGGCTGACTTATTTATGGATAATTACGAACGCGAACACATAATCAGTAAACCACACATATTCTATTACTACAGATATGTCGACGATATTCTCATATGCTGGACAGGTACCAATCGTCAATTGGATCTCTTTGTTTCCAAATTAAATAAAATCCACCCTAAAATTAAATTCTCTTTAGGAATAGAACAAAATAGTTCACTTCACTTTTTAGATTTAACCATAACTAAAAATCAATCCCTCCAACAATTTTCGATATATCGTAAACCCACTCATACCGATACCACGATTCCCGCATCATCCAGCCATCCTTGGCAACACAAGCTCGCAGCGTATAAAACTATGATACACTGTTTGATGCGCGTTCCATTAAGTAAGGATAATTACAACAAAGAACTTGATGTAATATATCAGACCGCGAAGTCAAACGGTTATTCCAAATCTACCATCCATAAATTATTGCGTAAAAAGACGAGTAGTATCGTTAACAGACTATTGTACGTGGTTCCATATATTTCGACAAATAAATACACTGCGAGTTTGTCATACCTGGGAAAAATCACTGACAAAATAGTTCACATATTTAGAAAAAATAACATACATGTTGCTCCCAAATCCCATAATTCACTCATAAATCACTTGGTAACACTAAAGATAAAATCACGCCCAATAAAAAATCCGGCGTCTATAAGCTGTTCTGCGATGAATGTGAACACGTTTATATTGGGCAAACTGGTCGTAATTTTATAACACGATTTCACGAACACATATCGGCGTATAAAAACAATCGCCCAGAAAGGTCACACTTCGCCGAGCATCTCATAGACAAAGGACATAACTTATCCCCCACTAATACATATCAAATTTTACACACCATAGACAAAGGTTTGAAACTAAATATTAGGGAACAATTAGAAATTAATAAACATAAAAATTTTAAAATTACTCTCATGAACAAACAGACTGACGTAAACCATTCCCCACTATTAAATATCTTTTCACTCACACCATCCACCCCCACCCTCAATTCAATATAAGGGACGGCACTGCGATGGATTTGTCACTTGTAGCATGTTATTCTTACGATTAACGTCTACAACGCCTGATGATGCCTCGTGGAGAGGCGAAACACGTGTCGCAGCGACGACCAGGCCAGTCGTGGCAGCGACGGTGGTGGTGGGGGCATGTGGATTCTGTTCCAGATGGCGGTCGACCGCAGCAGCCGAGGCAGAGACTACCGGAGCAGGCATGGCAGCGTCGGCATGTTGCACTTACTAACAGTAGTGGGTGGGTGCCGGCCGGCGCTAGGCCGCATGAACTAATTGGTGGCGGAAGCACACAAAGCAGGTTAGATCAAATTGCATGTAAATTCGACTTTCCCAAAATAACGCCTGAATCTATTAACCAGTTGAGCTTCATTTGTCTAGCCATCTCTTTGGGTTTTTTTAATGCCTTATTTGTCATATTACTGTCAGTCACTTTGCAAAGATGGGAAGTCAATTCCAAAACTTCCTAGTACAAATTTCTTTTGATTAAATTCATTGTGCCTTCCAAGGCAGTTGTAGTTTAACCCTCGGGACTGCAATGAACTTCAATGTTCATTGCCTTTTTGGTGGTCGCCGCTGTTAATCTTGGCTACACAGGTGACACAGTAGTAGGGATGAGTGGAGGGATTAATTTATGTATTTTGCCCAGTGTGAAAACGAACAATTTTATGCTTAGGAATAAAATATTTATTATTGTTTTTAAATGTATTAGAGGATGCAATATAATGCCAAGAAAAAGCTTAATTTATTTATTAAACAGTAACTTTGAAGTTAAACTAAAGGTTTACCTTAAGTTTTAGAAAATACTTGAGTAATGTGTGGAATATAATGAGTTTGTTAAAGCCGGACATCAGCTCGGATCCTTGACACCCGATTTCTATTTTTTCGATGTTTTCCCAGGAGACTAAAAGAGAGACGCAAGGGCTCCCTCGCTGTTGCATTTATTTGTATGTCACGTTAACTGCTTAACATCAGACAGGCCGTACACTTATTTGCCACCACATTAGCATAAAAAAAAAGATTATTCGCAATGTGTTTCGTTATCATTCGTAGATGCAACAAATTTGGTTCTTAAAACTGGTATCGCGAAAAACCTGTATCTCGCATACAGGTTTATGCCTCATGTAATCAATACATAAGTACAACAATTAGTTATGCCTACTTGAACAAAATGTATAAAACTGCTGAAATTTACGACGTCGAAGTGTTCTTCAAATTATCTACATCATTTTCTATTGACGCCCAATAGATTATTGTAATATTTTTGTCATTAATCTTCTTCTTCGTGTTATCCCGCTTCATAATACATTAGGATGGCGGGATCTACTTCCTAAGACTAAGGATTTGGCGAAGATACTGATTTTTATATGGAGCGACTGCCGTCACCACTCCATAACCCAAAGAGTATACCATGTTTTATCTTTCTTAGGTTAGGTCACACGTCTTTCAAAATATAATTTCTTGGTTGTGTGGTTTTCCTCACGATGTTTACCTTCATTTACAATCCGAAAACATGAATTCAATGGTACATGCTGGTTTCGAACCGAGGATCAATTAGTCAATAGGACGGTTCCTTATCCTATTATTTTTATCATTGACCAATTCCTGAACTTGATGATCACGGTGATGATCTTTGACGAGGTCGGTGGCGCAATGGTGAAACGCACTGTTACTATACTTTGAAACCAACGTTCATGGGGTTCGATTCCCACGCAGAACAAACATTTGTGTGCAAGAATTTGGCTGAAGTGAATGAATGAATGTGTGGAGATCTAAATGGATAGGTTGGGACCAGCGAAGCAGTTACAAAGCTTGGTCCATACGGAGATAAGAGAGCGAACGATGCTGGTAACTTTTAGACGTATGTATGGAACGAAACCTTGTGTCGAACACGTTCTTCCAACACAAGGATATTCACACTTACACATGGAGACGGAATGAACAGAAAAGTGTGTTTGATTTGATTTTGATAGATGGACGTCTTCGAAAGTCGTTAATGGATACAAGAGCCTTCAGAGGTCCCACTCTTGTAACTGACCACTATCTAGTAACAAGCCGGTTTGTGGGCCTTTTCAAGAAGTGGAGACGTTAGCGAGTGTGTATTCCTTTTGGAGATCATAAAAGAATAAGAAGTGAAAAATTGGATGATGAAAGTGTAAAGAGTACGTATGTGACTAGTACGTCTAGTCAGTGAAAGACTTGCGAACGCGAGTCTTTTCGTATCAGATGTAGACGAATGTTCGAAAGTTCTGAAAGAAAGTATGGTGGAAAGTGCGAAAGAAGAATATGAATGCACAAAGAGACGTCTGGTTGGATGCGAAGGTTGAATCCTCCATGGAAAAAAAAGAGGAAAGCGTGGTTGGATTACGTATCATCTTTGTACTATTGTAGCGGCACGCTGTAATGGCCGTTTTGACGTATGTCTACTCATGAAGTATTGTAATAATGAATAATTACATTTGAAGGAGCTAATTGCTGTTCTTTATTGTCAATAGTGACGTGCAGTTAGTCATAAAATTTATCGAATGTATAATTTTAGGACACAAAATTTATTTATTACATTGATTTCTAAACTATATATGTTAGAGTCCCGCGAACATTTATTTTTTATTTTTATAAGATTAAAATTTTTGGTGTACTTATTTACCACACAACTCGGCATTTGTTTCTCGGATTCAAAATTTTTTAAAATGAAATTAATACGATCGTCACACAAGATCGCTGGCCAGCACAACTACCTCCGGCAAACTCGCGTCAATGCTCAATGCAAAACAAAGCAGTTTCGACTTGACGTTGCTTCGAAAAGTACAAACTGTGAGTGCACTGCGATTATGATATTCCTAGTCTTGCTATAAATACTGAAACAAAGAAAAAAAAATTCTATTGCAAATAACATTTATTACTTTTACAGTGTGTTAGTTTAGTACATAAATATAAAACAATTTGAAATGTAAAAAGCATATTCAAAGTGGTCTCCATTGGCTGCCATACAGTCCTTTAAACTTTGAGGCCAGTTATCAATAGAAGCACGCACTCTTTCCATGGGAAAATTCTTCACTGCCAACTGTAAGGATTGTTTTAGTGACTCCAAATTATCGTGGTGTTTCGAGCAAGCCGTACTCTCTAAAACTGACCATAAATCATAATCCAGCTGATTAAGATCGGGATTAGACGACGGCCAGTCTTCAGCTCTGATGAAGTCCGAAACGTTCGTTTCCAACCAAGGCGCCGAGTCTTGCTCGAAGGATCGTTCTTGGTTATTGAACATGGTGTTGTTAAGGGACTTCACTACCTTCTCAAGAATGGTAGCTTGATACACTTGTGCCGATGTTTTGATACCTTTTTCACAAAAGTATGGCTCAGTCACTCCTTCATAGGTAGTACCCCACCAAATCATCACTGAAGTCGGATAGTGCCCACGTTGCTCTATGTCGACTAATTGGGAAGCTTCCTTAGAACTTTGGTCATCATTTTGTTTGAGAGTCATTTTGTTTGTTAAAATGTTGCTCAATTGTAAAAAAATTCTCATCCGTAAACAAAAATTTTCTGTGACCTCCCTTTGCGTGCCGCTTCAGTAATTGTTTCGATTTTACCACCCTATTCTTTTATAAATTATCAGTTAAGAAATGACCAGTACGTCTCATATAGGCTGCAAGTCTTAAGTCATCTTTTAAAATACGCGACATGGTTATAGGTGCTATCTTCATCTCCCGAGATAAAATCTTTTGCTTTCGGACAGGATTTCTTCGAATTCTTTCCCTTGCTGCTTTGACCACCTTTTTCGTACGAACACTACGTGGACGGCCAGATCTTTTTCTGTCACAAACAGAGGAGGTCTTATTGTACCTATTAATAGCCCGGTACACAAACATTTTACTAATACTAAGCGTATTCCAAATTCAATTGTAATATTTTGTTTATTTTTAATTGTAACAGTATTTATGGCCAGACTAAGTAGTTTTGACCTGACTTATATATATTAAGGAAACATTTATATTTTTATTTTATTAAACCTTTTTAATCAGGTACTACTTCCAAAAAACTTGTAGATTTGATTATATTTTTTAGAGAATAAATTGACATTTCACATCACTATTGTAATATGTCAAAACGGCCATCATAGTGTGCCGCTACTTTAGTGTGATGAGATGAAAGAAAATAAAAAAGAAATATACCGTCGATGATGAAACCAAAGCTTTAGTGAAAGAGAAACGTGAAAGACTAATTACGTATGAGGAAGAGAGACTGACGAAGAACTTTGAGGCGAATACCAAACTCTTCTGGAGAGTGGTAAAGTAGTCTTGAAGTAATTCGGCACCATCTAGAATAGACAAGATACAATGTAAAGCTGGTGGCATTCTTGCTGACACTCTGGAACTGTTAGAACGGTGGATCGAATATTTTAGAGAAATGTATGATTATAGCCAGGACGCTGTCACTGTGAATGAGTCTATGACTGACTCGACAGTGCCAGTGCACCACGAGAACGTTACCATGGATGAGATTGAATGGTCAATACGAAGAAGTAGAATACGAAGAATTTGAAAAATGGAAAGTTAGCGGGAATAGATATGGTTATAGCTGAGATGATCAAACTAGATGGCAAGGGTTTAGGTATGGATTGTGCCAACTAAAGCCATCAGATTAATCAGCTTAGCAGCTTAAGTGTATGGAAAAATAATTGAAAGAGAATGAGGGTGAAATCCGATGGAATGGTTTGGGAAGCACAGGGTGGATTTCGAAGCGGTAGAGGATGTATGGATCAAGTTTATTCAATCTGCAACATCATGGAGAAGCATCTGGCTATGGATCAGAAATTTTTCTACGGTATTGTGGAACTTGAGAAAGCATTTGCTGGGTTCTTGCGAAACAATCTCTGGAACATTTTGCCCAGATATGGGGTTGACGGTGATCTGCTCCGTGCTGTGCAATCCACATATGAGGATTATATATTGGTGTCGGACAGGGATGTATGCTGTCGGCTCGGCTATTCATCCAGCATCTGGACGGTTGTCTTCAGAAAATAACGATCTGCTCCGTGCTGTGCAATCCACATATGAGGATTGTATGTTCGTGTCATACAGGTATGTATGCTGTCGGCTCAGCTATTCATCCTGCATCTGGCTGGTTGTATTCAAAAAATAATAAATATGAATGTGGGAATGCGAATGGGTGACTCAGTGACCAACAGACTGCTTTATGCACACGACACAATGAAAGATGATTGTATGAAAAAAGGCTTACAATTAAATACAAAGAAAACCAAGATAGTATTTGAAAGAGAGACATCCAGAACGAACACTATGATTATGGTTGATTATGTAGTGTTGGAGCAATTAGATGAGATTGTAAAGGGTTTTTCAATAGGCGCGGGTAGTTTTTGACGGCTTGTGGCGGCCATTTTGTTTTGGTGACATCTGTCAAATCTTTTGTTTATTATTCAGTTACTTATGCCAAATCAACATGGCAAGTTACACTATTGAGCAGCACGTTCAAATGATAAAACTTTATTATCAAAATGAGTGTTCGTTAGTGCAAATGTTGCGCGCATTATGCCCTTTTTACGGTAGACGTGGTGGCCCTTCACAGTCGACTCTTCAACATTTGGTGACCATATTTGAGACGACCGGTTCGGTAAACAATCAGCCAACACCAGTACGTACAAGGAACGCATGGTCGGCCAAGAATATCACCGTGGTCCGTGAAAGTGTACATCAGAACCCGAGGCAGTCGATTCCTCGCCGTGCACAAGAACTCGGTCTTTCGCAGACGTCAACTTGGCGAATTTTGCATCGGGACTTAGGCCTACACCCGTACAAGATCCAACTGACCCAAGAGCTCAAAGTTCATGACCATAGACAACGCCGTTTGTGTGCTGACTAGGCTTCGAATCGTTTGGAAAAGTACCCCAATTTTGCCCGAAAAATCATCTTTAGCGATGAGGCGCATTTTTGGATGAATGGCAGTGTTAACAAGCAAAACTGCCGTATTTGGGACGACACCAACCCACGCGAGGTTCACCAAGTGATAATGCATCCTCGAAAAGTTACCGTTTGGTGTGGATTTTGGGCCGGCGGCGTCATTGGTCCGTACTTTTTCAAAAACGACGCTGTTGAGGCGGTCACCGTCAACGGCGAGCGCTACAGAACGACAATAAGCAACTTAACTTAATTAACGTAACTAAACTTAACTTCTTATGGCCCAAATTGAACCATATGGACCTAGACGTCATGTGGTTCTAGCAGGACGGCGCTACGTGCTACACAGCGGACGCCACGATTGACATTCTGCATGAGCGATTTGAGGGTAAAGTTATCTCTCGCAGGGGTAATGTAAATTGGTCCACCACCAAGGTCATGCGATTTGACCCCGCTAGACTTTTTCTTGTGGGGTTTCTTGAAGTCGCAGATGTACGCAAATAAACCACAATCGACCGTGCCACTGTAAGAAGTCGAGGCGGACATTTGGACGATGTCATATTCCACACTTAATGGCACATACAGGCCTTGTAAATAAAAAAAAATTCTCTACACAGCTTGTTTTATTTAATTTCAACATCTACCCGCCCTTATTGAAAACCCCTTTATACTCGTATATTGGAAGCGCTTTTACCAGCAATTGAATGTAAACTGCTGATGTTAAGAGACGAGTAAGTGCAGTGATCAGCGTGAATGGAACGTTGGTAAACTTCTAGGAAGCCGAAATCTATGCCAGAAGGCACAGCTCGCTGTACACAACGCGGTGCTAATTCCAACGCTAACTTATGGAAGTGAAAGCTGGGTATGGCAGAGAGAGCATGAAAGTAGAATAAATACGGTCGAGATGAGAACATTGTGCAAAATTCGTGGCGTAACGCTTACTGACCGCGTTCGTAATGATGAGGTAAGAAAGAGAGTTGTTCTGAAAGACAGTGTCGGTGTTAAGAAAAAAACTCATGCTCTGTTGGTTCGGACATGTAGAAGGAATGTAGAATGAGATAATGACGAAACAGATATACAATGCGAAATGTAGGAGTCAAGCAAGACCAAGACTAACCTATTATGACCAAAATTGGTCGTGTTTTATCAAAAGGTGATGACAGGAGTCCTAGAAACCGGCAAGCGTGCATGAAAAGAACTGTGAATATTAAAGAAGCGAGTGAAGTGTGTAAGGACCGCGTCTTATGGCGCTCCGTTCTCTCCCCGCAATGGACTTGGCATGAAGATATACATACTCACTTTTTCTGAAGTATTTTCCCAACCAAGGTGTATTATACTTTCGCGGATAATATTTATTACTGCCCATTGGAAAGCGCGAGGTATGGTCCTTATTTAGAGCACAATCATTTAATTTGGACATTATAGCTTTCAATTCGGGGTCTTTATGCTTTTTTTTAATACAACGTCGGAAGACATACAAACATACGATCCACCTGATGTAAAGCGGTTACGATTACGGGAAATGGACGCTTATAAATTTAAACAATGGTTTACGACATGCTTACTTCCAAACCTCCCTGAACAATCATTATGAACAATGCACCATACCATTCAGTGCTAATCTATAAACCGCCTCAAATAAAAATGCTGATATAGTGGCATGGTTGCCAAGAAACGATGTTGAAGCTGACATACAATTATTTAAAGTGTAGTTATTGAAATTCTCTTGTACTATGTTTGACTATACAGCAATAAATTTCAGTGACAAAGTGCAAAATCTGGGAATAATTTTTGACAATTCTTTATCTTGGTCAGCACAGATTGCGGAAGTAAGTGGAAAATTGTTTACAGCATCTAGTTCGCTACGAAGTTCACGAAATTTTCTACCAGTAGACACTAAAATTACTCTAGCACAATCCTTGCTTCTTCCTATCCTTAACTACGCTAACTCCTACTATCTTGATATCACCGAAGAACTTAGGGCCTAACATTAAATCATTATTTAATGACACTCCGTTAGTTCCTGTGCAACAGCCATCGAAAATTACTCTAACCTTTGTTGTTGTTTTATTCTCATTGACGACTACATGATGCGGTAGGGAAACAGCTGGATATCATTTGCTGAAATAGGTTTCATGTGGCCCAATTTCATGTATTCATGTATGACAGAATATTGAATTTTAATCTCTAGTGATTTCGACAATTTCCTTTCTGAGGTCTCAAACCTTTTCGTGGCAATAGTCACTAAGTTGCCATATAGACATTGTGGATCCTTGTTTCGAAAAGGACGTTCTACTACATATCTTGCTTCACTGTCCCTCTTGTTATTAAAAAATATTTCTTCACACCTTTTTCTTCATGTGTCCATCTCTGTTCATCTTCAAATTTTGGTTCACTTTCCAATTCCCAAAATGTCAATAATTATATATATATTTCGGCTCGTGGATGTAATAGTCGTCAGGTGGCTCGTTGTTCATGGCGAATAAAGCGAAATACCAGCGTAGTTAATCTTCTCAATATTTAATCAGCCGATTACAAAAAGAATTTTAATAAAAGTTATGCTTAGATCGTAGATTACAACGGATTCAAAATGCGGTGGACGCGACACGTGCGATTGGCTCCATTGCTCGATTCGTAATGCCGCTTCCAATGACGGTTTCTCATCTTGACGTTTTTGACAACTGACAACAATCGACATTTCGAGCAAACCATTACAAACACAACCGGTGTTGCCAATTCAACGATGTCGATTCCACCCAAGCGCCGACTTGACATTTTGATCCGTTATTATTAAAACTAGCATCACGAAGATTGATTTCTTCCGGGCTTCTCAATATGGTGTTGCTACCTCTGCGACATATACATCTCTCAATGGGTAAAGTACGCCATTGTACAGTTAAGAATAGATTATGATTAAACTCGAAATTCATAACTTTTATTACATATGACATAAGAACGATACAAAGGTCAAAGTGTCAAACTTGAGGTGTGCTTGATCTTGATCTGTACATACAAGTTTATTTTATAAATGTTTGTCTAAATTATAATTTTTGAACTTGAAAAGAACGTATCAATGAGAGCAATTTGAGAATGAACTTAAAACGTAACTAATGAAAAGTTTGAATTTGACGCATTTTAAGGAATTTGTTAATATAGGCTGGATTTTACTTTAAAACATTGGTCACCATGTTCAGTAACACTAAACAGATTTCTCTTTTTAGTCACCAACGTTGCTACAGTACTAAATTCACGTTCAGCTAAATAGGAAGATAATACTATCAGAAATCGTTATACAATCAACCACAATCCTGGGTAGAGTTTTATATATACAGTTACAAACAATGAGGCCATTCTTGAATTTAATTTTGAAGTCGTCATTTGTTGTCAGTTCTATTAGTTCTTCTTCTAACTGGGATAATAATAGGTAATCCTAACGACAAACATACAACTATCTCTGAAAGAACTTTATGGTGTAGAAGAAATTTATATTATAATAAATAAAAAAATAATGTGCAACTTGGCATACAAATCAACTCTTGTACTTGGACCACTTTTTCACATTTACGTTTTGTTAGGATTATTAGTACATAAATTATGCTCACTCTTTGCTGAATTGTGGAACACGTTAGACCGTTTTCGCGATACGTCATGATAATTATTTAAATTATAATCAGTGTGACTGTTCTAAAATATTATTTATTAAATTAGATATGGAAACTTGCCAGTATGAACCAGTGAATACAACAAAGAATACACAGAATAATGAAGAAAAGAAAAATACACCATTCTCAAGGAGGCCATTTATTAGGCAGGTCAGTTAATTACAAGTTGTATTTTGAAAAACTTGTTACAAATAGGCAGTGTTATGTTCGAAGCAACTTCGGTTCTCAACTTTGACCGCATTAATCCTACTCGTATTGTCACGAAAATCAATATCCTACATTACCTTTCAGATTTGTTTTCAATTAAGTCACACTACTGTCAAATATGAGCAGTGATAGCCCAGTGGATATGAAACCGGCCTAGCGACCAACTGATACCCGGTTTGAATTCTGGCGGGAGCATGTACCACTAAATTCGTGTTTTCGAATTTATGTGCATATTTATCACTTGCTCGGCGGTGAAGGAAAACATCGTGAGGAAACGCGCACGTCTAGAAAATTAATTTTTTTTGACGTGTGACCTGACCTAAGAAAGATCCGGTTCTCCCTCTGGGTTGTGTAGGTCTGACGGCAGTCGCTCCATGTAAAAAATAGTATCTTCGCCAAATCCTTAGGCTTAGGTGGCGGAACCCGCCAATCCTAATGGATTAGGAAACGGGATTACAAAAGGGGAGTTAGTCGTGAAATTACGGGCATAGGGATTCTATCCTCAAGTATAATAAAAAAAAAATTGGAACCCTTCTTAAGTCCAGTGTTTATTTTCCAAAGGCTCTGACGTAGCCGGAGAGCCACTACGATACAAATCAGAGGCAACAAATTTGAAGCAAATTTTCTAACAGCACAGTGGATCTTATTAATGAAATATTAGTAGTTCTGAAATTCGGGCACATTTATGGAATTCTAATATTAATGTGAAAAATCGCATTCTCTTCTTTTGGAATTTGCTTCTAAATGTTTTCCTTCTTCTTCTTATCGTTATTCCGTTTCCTAATTCATTAGGATTGGCGAGGCCCGCTATTATATTATACGCTATATATATATACTATACATACTCGTACATATTCAATTTTTTACACGGAGCGACTTTTTTTGTACAACGTCGGAGACTAACAAGAATACGGCCCACTTCATGTGAAGTGGTTACCTTAGCTTATGAATGTTTTCAACACAAGGAGTACCGCTCGGTGTTACCATCCCCACTGCTAACACAACAACCATCTTCTGGCGGATTGCCGTGTTCGCGTCAAAATGGTTGTATATGGCGATGACTGTGCACACCTCTCGAATCCCATCTACATAATATAAGAAAATAACTATGCTGGTTCTATAGTTTTAAGACGAAGCACTTATGCGGATCTACAAAACGTAAAACGAACATTATTTATTATTATAAAAATAACGAAAGATATGAGCGAGCAAAGCCAATACAGTTGAAAAAAAAAACATTAAATAATCTATCTATATATATAAAACAAAGTCGTGTTAGTTACACCATTTATAACTCAAGAACGGCTGGACCGATTTTTATGATTTTTGTGTTTTTGGATTTGTCTTCATCGGGAATAGGATAATAAGTATTAAAACATGGAAAAAATAACAAAAAAAAAAGAAGTAAATTACATTTCTAATAAAAAGAAAAAGATAAATAATAAAAAATAAAAAAAAAAATTACTAATAAAAAGAAGTTGTTTATCTTAGGTACCTCAATGTATACAGGATGTACCGTAAATAGTGGACCGGTAGAATGTTAATGACAGAGATGGACATTATTTAAAGGTCACACTAAATTGTATTCTTATAGAGCTAGTAGTTTTATAATTACGATATTTATAACACATAAAGTGTCCCGTAGTGGGATATTAAGTTAGTACTATATTCAGTATTTAGAATAGGCATTTGATAATAGGGCTGAAAAATATCCAGAAATTTGCGTATTTTTTTTACAGACAGTGAAAGTTAAAACTCTGAAAAATCATTTTTCAAGTTAAGGTAGAATAGAATAATTAAGGTAGAAAAAAAACACAGTTGTACTAATTTGTTACATACAATTTTATTTATTATTGTAGATCAAAATGTTCTGCATAAAATCAATAATAATTATATGGGAGACGTTATAAAATAAGTAATTACAATCAATAAAGATATTAATACACAGTTTAGTAAAAACGTCCACTAGACGCTGTTTAACACAGTTCGCTTCATGATGAGTAAATACGACAAAATAATTCAATTTAAAACTAAAACTGTGTAGTCTTACTCAATATAAGAAGTAACCATATAACAAGACATTATATTTATTGTCATTAGAACCGAACCATGAATTATTAATAATTACATAAAAGGTACCAGTAGTAAAGTTTAACAAAAAAAGTTGTTCTAAAGTCTGATATTTAATTCGATTCAGTTCAAACACTGGCTCAGAAACTGACAGCATCAACTCTGAAATCAGTCAAACCGTATTACAAATTGTAGGCGTTGTTGTATTGTGTTGTATTGCGTTGTATGGCGGTTTGACAAACTGGCGCTGTCAGTTTACTGAATCAAATTAAAAGTCGGACTTTAGATTGGAATTTTATTAATTTCTAATTTACGTTTTGGACAAAAACAAATTCCTCCTCGTACCTGATTATAGGAATCAGACTAACTCTTTGTAATATCGTTCATATTTTTGTTGCTGTTGCATAGTTCATGTTGATTTTGACGAGTATTTTCTTCAATATATTCTCTCGGGCTTATCACATTATGATCTTTGAATATTCTAGACGAACTTGCTTCGTTAATTTTTAGAAACGGTTTTGGGCATAAAATATCTTGGGATTCTTCGCTAACAAATTCACGGATTTTGTTACAAAGGTACGATTTTCTTTCAAAACTCATGCCTGAATGGCATTTCTCTGAAGGAAAACCGTATTCGGATTTAAAACTTTTGCTTAAATTGGTGACTATGCGTATTTTTTTATAACAAAACATGTGCCTTATTATTTTCATTAATTTCAAAATGGCAAAAACAGAGAAGATGGTCGATAGTTACAGAATCGGGTTTTAAAAAGTTTGCCCGGTGCTAAGTTTTTACGAATGTTTCTCCTTTTTCGTCTCCAGCAAGAACAGCTATTATGATTTGTTTTCAAACAAGCCTTAACTGCGGCTGCAATAACATCTTTTAAATTATTATATTCCCATTTCCTAAATCTTTTTTAAATAGGCCGAAATACATTTTTTTTATACAACGTCGCGAAGCATATGGTCCACCTGATGTAAAGCAGTTACCGTAGCCTATTAACGCTTGTAACATATATCACTCGCGCGATGCCTCCTCTGTTGCTTACACAGCAACTCCTTAAGAGCTTACTGGTGACCTCACGATTACTCAGGAACACAACAAACCTCTAGGGAGTTGTTATTTGTATTTGCGTAGTATTTAACATTCGTGGTGAATGTTAAAGATAGCTCTCTATCACCATCATTTCGTTCGTCTGATATTTAAGGGACAACCTGTATATTGTTATAAATATGTATAGTAGGTATTAATAGAATTGCTAAAATGCACTTGAATATTTGGACTTCTATACCTCGTTGACCTTGAAGAAGACTAGGCAAACAGAAGCAGACAAATCATAATTGTATTCGAGGGAAAAGGAACCTGTCTCTCGCTTGAATACTACTTTTTATCAAGGTCTTTCTATATAATATATACAGCTTTTATTTATTTCAACTATATTTACTAAATACTAAGGATACAATGGTTTATGCTTTATGCTAACTACAAACAAAAAATTGAAATATCAGTACACAATAAATATACATACACAAGCTTATTATTTGGGTGCGGTTTTCTGTGAGGTGGAAATACTTCACCAGACGGGCTACTTTGATGCACCCTATCTCTCCTAAAAACACCCACACCAAGACGAACAGACATGTTAATGCACACAAATGTTTCTTCTGAGTGGGAATCGAACCTACGAGCGTTGGTGTCAATGTCTCGTTATTAACCGCTGCGCCATCGAGCTCATCAAATCTTTTTTTTTTTTGAACAACAATTCGTTCGTACCATTTAACTACATTTGTAACTTTTGAAAGTATACTATAGCAGGTTTTGTAAAAAGGACTTACTATTTTTCATGTATTTTTTTTTTCCATTCTGAAGCAACAATTCGGAGGTGGTCGTAGCATATTAACGCGCGAGCAATAATAGGAAATCAGATTAACTATTTTATATCAAACTAGTGACCCGCCCCGGCTTCGCACGGGTGACCCAATCGCTACCAAACTTCACAGGATCGTCCGCCGGGCTAATCTGAAGATTCCCTGAAAATTTTATCAACATCGGTCCCGCCGTTTTCGAGTCCATAGAGGACATACAGACAAACATTCATTTTTATATATATATATATAGATGATACGCACCGTCAATTGGGTTTAGTAGACACACTGGAACTGCTTGAATCGACTGCAAAGGAGAATTTCAATTTATTTATTTATTTATTTAATACATACTTGCCTTACAAGCTAACAGGTGCTGTGCTACCCAAAACGCTTACAAGATAATTGCCTACTTATAACTATTTATTATCATTTCAAATTAGTACAAGGTTTGAGAAAAACATAAAATTATAAAATAAATTACCGTTGCAGTGTTAAGCTCACATGTCATATAAAAAATCCCGAAATTTTTATATAAATGTCCTAATCCATCTGTAAATAAGTCAATTTCGTGGTGCTGAGCAAGTATGTCCCCGATCGTACGGAGTGCCCGATGTGTAGGCGCGTGCGTACCGCGTTCAGTAGGCGCAGCGAGTTGCGCGAGCAGACGCGGTCTGCGGCGCGGTGCTACTTGTCCCTCAGAGTCCCACGGTATATTCTTAGGGACCAAAATGGTGACCTTCTCTAATATTGAGGGACTGTCTATTTTATTACGAATTATAGACAGATAATGCGTAACCCGAAGCATAGCCCTTCTGAATTTGAGTGTTTCCAAGTCCACCATGCCCGATACGAATAGAGACGGATAAAGGTAAGGATAGTACCCATACTGTTTGTTATATAACCAACGAGCAAATTTCCTCTGTATTTTTTCAACCAAAGGACATATTTCTCCTCATACGGATCCCAAATCACAGCGCCATACTCGAGCTTACTGCATACGTATGCGTTGTATATTACTCTTGCAATCTGTGTACTGTCAAACTGCGATGCTGTCCTTATGACAAAACCTAGAGTTCTATGTGCTGACTTACAGATTTTGATTATGTGTGCATTGATGTCTAATTTACAATCTAATTCCAAGCCCAAGTCTCGAATGTCATTTTCTCTTTCCATAGGAGCGTCCGATAATACATAGTTTGTGATTATGGATTTTAGTTTGCGCGTAAACGTTATCACCTTACATTTATGGCTATTGAGAGGGAGACGATTATCCTGACTCCATAGTGATACAGCATCAATATCCCTCTGGAAAGCCTCCACATCAGCCTCAGTTTCAATGCTTAAACTCAATTTTAGGTCATCCGCAAACAGAAGACACTTGGATGTTAAAACCACTCCAGGTAGATCATTGATAAATATCAAGAAAAGTAATGGACCTAAGGTACTACCCTGACTCACCCCCGATCTCGTAAAGTAATCTTCAGAGTCATAACCATTCAAACGTACATACTGACGACGATTATTTAAGTAACATGAGAAAAAATGTAGAAGCTTTGGAGTAAATCCGACTATTGCTAATTTTTGCAGCAATATATCATTATCGACAAGATCGAAAGCCTTTTTAAAATCAAAGAAGGCCGTGTCGACCGGCCTACGATTATCCATTTCAGAATAGATATAGTCTATATGCGCGATCAAATTAGTAGTGGTGGAACGAGCACCGCGAAACCCATGCTGACTATTGTGCAACTGGTGATTAATTTGGTTATTAATACGATAGCTTAGAATTATCTCAAAGATTTTAGCGAAAACGGAAAGGACTGCAATCGGTCTAAAGGAAGAAACATTCATATCGTCATCTCCCTTTGGAACGGGAGCAACTCTGGATAGCTTCCATACATTGGGATATGTTGACTGAGCCAATGATAGATTAAATAGATCTAACAAAGGCTTACTAAGAACAGATACACAATCCTTGGCCAAAAATACTGATACGCCGTCAGGCCCACCAGAAGATCTAGGCTTGAGATGCCTTACGGCCCTCCTCAGATCGGTATCATCAATCGCTACAATAGAGATGGAAGCTGCATTTTGATAATTATGCGCAGCCTGGGCCGCCGTCAATGAATGTATAGTCGAATTGTTTACCTACAATTCCGCCAAGCAGCTATATTATATATTATATTATATATCTTAAGAGAGGTAAGTCGCATCAAAGTCTGGGGAAGTACCTCCACTTCACAGAAAACCGCAGCCAAATAACAACTCCCTAGAAGGTGTTGTGTTCGTGAGTGAGGTCACCAGTAAGCTCCCAAGGAGTTCGTCGCGTCAATGTTAATACTTGCACTTGCACAGATTCCACTTCACAGTTTTATTTAATAATTATTTTAACCGACCGGTTTCGCCTTTACGGCATTATCAAGGTATTTTATACAACATATGGCGGTACCGTGCAATCAGTGATAGTGGGTATTGTGGGTAATCCACAGAGGTTATTACTGGGCAGTGTTGTCACTTTATAATTTTATATTGAGTTGTGGGATAATTTATGACAGTTGGGTCTAGTCATTGGTATTCGAAATCTAATAATAGAAATTCAATTGAAATTAATTTAAGTAATCGAAATAAAATAAAAATAATAATAAAAATAATAATCAAAGTCTCTAGTGTCAGCAAGTAAGATAATCAATTACAATGTCACGAACTTCTTCTTTCTTCTTCTTTTTAGCCCTTATCTACCAGTAATCTGGTGTAGGCCTCCTTCAGACTCTTCCATTTTTCTCTGTCCTGTGCAACTTGCATCCAGTTGGACCCTGCTATTTTCGTAATATCATCCTTCCATCGCATTTGTGGTCTTCCTCTAGGCCGCTTTTCTTCCCAAGGCCTCCACTCCAGGGCCATTTTACACAATGAATTGTGTTTTCGGGCTATGTGACCCGCCCACTGCCACTTCAGATTCGCCATTCGCTCTACGGCATCCGCGACTCCACTCCGCCCTCTAAGCCATGTATTTGTTTTGTGGTCCATCAGTGTAACCCCCACGAGCTTTCTCTCTAATTTCCTCTGGGCGACCTGTATCTTGTTAATGTTATCTTTGGTCAGGACCCAGGTTTCCGCTCCGTAAGTTAAAACTGGCAGGATACACTGATTGAACAACCTAGCTTTCTGTTCTGCTGTTATGTTCATTTTGAAGGCAAAGTCCAGTTTTGAATAGGCGGCCCACATAAGACGGATACGTCTGTCAATTTCGCCAACCTGGTTGTCCTTGCCCATCCTTACTTCCTGACCCAGATAGACATATTTCTCTACATTTTCGATGACAGTTTGGTTGACTTTTATTTTAACATGTGTTCTGGTTTCGTTTGTCATGATCTTAGTTTTGTTGATGTTCATTTCCAAGCCAACTTGTAGAGAAGCTTCGTTCAATTTCTGAATCATGAGTTGTAAGTCGTCAGGATTGTCACTGAGAAGAACGATATCATCCGCGAATCTAAGGTTGCTCAGTCTGGCACCTGGTATCTTGAGACCAAAATCTTCCCATGAAAGCTTCTTGAAAACATCTTCTAAAACAAGAGTAAATAGTTTTGGCGAAAGAGTGTCTCCCTGTCTTACACCTCTTAGGATCTTAATCTGCTGTGTTTGCTCCGTCAAGGTTACTTTCATGGTAGCATTATTGTAAATATTTTCGATTAGCTTTGAGTATCTATGGTCTATTCGTGCATGCTGAAGTGACTGAACAACTGCCCAGGATTCCACACTATCGAACGCCTTTTTGTAGTCAATGAAGGCCAGCCAGAGGGGTGATTGATACTCTGTGGCTTTCTCGATCACGGTTCTCAGTGTTAAGATGTGGTCCATAGTGCTATATCCGCTTCTGAACCCGGCTTGTTCGGGAGGTTGAACTATTATGATTTAAATAAATAATAAAATATATTAAATGCCAATAGTAAATTACATCCGGAATAATTAAATAAATGACAAAAGATAAAATAATTTAATAGGGGAGAGGTGTTAATATCCAATTGTATATTTAAGGCCCTGGATGCGTCTTGATGCAACAACCTATTAATTTCTAAAGCCTCCAGGGCATTTAATTTCTTTCCTTTATCACATATATGGTGGGCTTTAAAGTTTGTTTGTTGGTCAAAGCTATGGGCTTCTTTCCAAAGGTGTTCAGCAAAGTTGGAATCTGTTCGTTTAAGTTTCCAGCATCTACAGTGTTCCTTGAGCCTAGTTTGAAAGGATCTGCCAGTCTGGCCTATATATTTTTTATTACACTGGGCACAAGACAGTTCATACACTCCACTTTTTAGTTCAGTGGGAGTTCTGTCTTTAGTGTTACAGAGCAGATGCTGTAGGGAATGGGTACTGTAAAATGCTGGTCGACGGTTATTAAGTATCCGCGAACATTTATAGGATATCTTTCCTAAAAATGGTAATCTAGCCCAGCGCATACATTCTTTATCTAGGTTGGCCCTGTTACTACCGTTATATATCAATTGCTGTGCCATTTTCGCTCGTTTTTTATAGCATATTCTCGTACGCCGTCAGATATAAGCTCAAAATTATGAACCCCCAAGCACCAAAACTTTATGGCTACTACAAACTACACAAACCCGATGTTCCAGTTCGTCCAGTTGTCGCTTATATGAGAGCACCAGCATTCAGACTAGCAGCGAAAGTCAACACAATCTTCAGAGAAGAAACAAACTTCAAACCACAATATGCAATTACTAATAGCAATGATCTAATCGACAAAATCAAGGATGTAACCGCTCCTTCTAGTGCAATTCTGGTATCTTTTGACGTAAAAAATCTATTCCCTAGCATCCCGTTAGATAATTGTAAACGCGTAATCAGTGATATTTTGACGAAAAAAGTTGTGGAACCTCAAAAGATCGTTGACCTCAATCATACTATGTCCATTTGTCTTGAGCAAAATTATTTCAGGTTTGCTGGTAAAATATTTAAACAGACATTAGGCCTTGCTATGGGCAGCCCGCTATCCCCGTTGTGTGCGGACATCTACATGGATAGTATAGAAAACGTAATACTTAACAACGAAGAATATAATAGATTTATACTATATTGGTATAGATATGTAGATGACATAATATGTCTGTGGACTGGAACTATGGCACAGCTTCATGTATTTTTGACAATGATTAATTCCATAGACGACAATATTGAATTTACAATAGAAATTGGTCATGACACTATTAATTTTCTAGATTTGACTATTGAGTTATCTAACAATAAACACACATTTAATGTATTCAGAAAAGCTACTTTCAGCGACAATGTTATCCATGCGGAGTCTAAACACCCCCTAACACATAAACATGCAGCTTTTCATTCAATGGTGCATAGGCTTCTTTCTATTCCTCTTAGTAAAGAAAATTACAATACTGAGTTAGAAACAATTAAAAGCATTGCTTTCAATAACGGCTATGACCCGAAAATTATAGATAGTATAGTGGGGAAAAAACGAGCGAAAATGGCACAGCAATTGGTATATAACGGTAGTAACAGGGCCAACCTAGAAAAAGAATCTATGCGCTGGGCTAGATTACCATTTTTAGGAAAGATATCCTATAAATGTTCGCGGATACTTAATAACCGTCGACCAGCATTTTACAGTACCCATTCCCTACAGAATCTGCTCTGTAACACTAAAGACAGAACTCCCACTGAACTAAAAAGTGGAGTGTATGAACTGTCTTGTGCCCAGTGTAATAAAAAATATATAGGCCAGACTGGCAGATCCTTTCAAACTAGGCTCAAGGAACACTGTAGATGCTGGAAACTTAAACGAACAGATTCCAACTTTGCTGAACACCTTTGGAAAGAAGCCCATAGCTTTGACCAACAAACAAACTTTAAAGCCCTCCATATATGTGATAAAGGAAAGAAATTAAATGCCCTGGAGGCTTTAGAAATTAATAGGTTGTTGCATCAAGACGCATCCAGGGCCTTAAATATACAATTGGATATTAACACCTCTCCCCTATTAAATTATTTTATCTTTTGACATTTATTTAATTATTCCGGATGTAATTTACTATTGGCATTTAATATATTTTATTATTTATTTAAATCATAATAGTTCGTGACATTGTAATTGATTATCTTACTTGCTGACACTAGACACTTTGATTTTTATTTTTATTTTATTTCGATTACTTAAATTAACTTCAATTGAATTTCTATTATTAGATTTCGAATACCAATGACTAGACCCAACTGTCATAAATTATCCCACAACTCAATATAAAATTATAAAGTGACAACACTGCCCAGTACTAACCTCTGTGGATTACCCACAATACCCACTATCACTGATGGCACGGTACCGCCATATGTTGTATAAAATACCTTGATAATGCCGTAAAGGCGAAACCGGTCGGTTAAAATAATTATTAAATAAAACTGTGAAGTGGAATCTGTACAAGTGCAAGTATTAACATTAACGCGATGTCTTCAAAATTCCACCAAGTGCCTACAATCAACAGTATCAACATAATCCCAAGGAGTTGCTGTGTAAGCAGCAGAGGAGGCATCGTGCGAGTGATACTTAAAATATCGCAAGCGTTAATAGGCTACGGTACCCTGTATCAGGTGTGTCATATGCTTGTACGCCCCCCGACGTAGTATAAAAAAAATATATAGCTGTGTTTCGGTTTGTTTGGTTTCAGAGAAATTACAGGGTACTGTGACGAAACATCCTTAGGTCACAAGATTGGCAGCGCGCGAGTAACATCCCCGTGGTGTTGCGAGCGTCAATAGGCTGCGATGACCACTTACCATCTACTGCGGGCCGCATACTTGTTTGCCAATCTAGCTTCTTGAAAAAATAATATATCTGGAACTAACCACTGAAACTGTCTGTAATAACTAGCAATAAATTCTGTAAATGTGCCCTCTTGTTATACCATGTCAGTTATAATGTACGTGCTCGTTATTTCTTTATATTTTCAGCTATTCGTTTGTTCTGCAGTAATGTCTTCCTACTTCATCTGTGGCTTATATATGGGAGCACCAACTGTTACTATTCCTCAATTGAGAAAAGAAGCGAACTCTACAGCAGCTGTTAGCGACGAAATGGCCTCTTGGTTTTGTACGTTGATTAAATATCTTATACATAAAATTCTCGTGTCACAATGTTAGTACCGTACTCCTTCGAAACGGCTTGACTGATTTTGACGAAATTTTATATGCATATTCAGTAGACAGTTAATAGATTCAGGCGTTATTTTGCGAAAGTCAAATTTACATGCAATTTGATCTAACCTGCTTTGTGTGCTTCCGCCACCAATCAGTTCATGCGGCCTAGCGCTATTATATATCTATATTAATGTCTATAACGCCTGATGATGCCTCGTGGAGAGGCGAAACACGTGTCGCAGCGACGACCAGGCCAGTCGTGGCAGCGACGGTGGTGGTGGATTCTGTTCCAGATGGCGGACGACCGCAGCAGCCGAGGCAAAGACTACCGGAGCAGCCATGGCAGCGTCGGCATGTTGCACTTACTAACAGTAGTGGGTGGGTGCCGGCCGGCGCTAGGTCACATGAACTAATTGGTGGCGGAAGCACACAAAGCAGATTAGATCAAATTGCACATATTCAGTAGGTCTGAGAATCGGCTACTATCTATTTTTCATACCCCGAAGTGATAAGGGTGGTCCACCCCAAATTATTTTTTTTGACAAAATTTTTTATTATTATTTTTTTATGATGTGGCATTAAAAAATACATACAACCCTAAATTTTCACCCTTCTACCATCAACCCTTATTTTTATTATACTAAAATAATCGTAGGAATAATTTATACGGCAAAACAGCGTTTGCCAGGTCAGCTAGTTATTATATAATTTGTTTCTCCGCCAATCCGCAGCAGCATAGTGAAGTATAGCTACTGTTAAACCCCCTGGGTAAGGGGAGACCCGTGTCCCTGCAGTTGAATGAGTAAGGATTAATGGTTTAGTTGTGGTGGATGCTTTTTGTTACAAGACCCTTACCGGCACTTTTATCTTTGCATTTAATCGAACCCAACCATTTTCAACTGACGATTGGTACCTATTCCACGCGTGTAATACATTCACCGAACTAAAAGATAAATGAAAAAAATTACCGATACGGTACAACCGCGTAAAACACAGTAAGCATCTTTGCACCTGACTGAGAGTATGAGAGAGAAGAAAAAAATATATGGTGTTAATGCAAGAATTAAACATGGAGGTTAGTGGAGGAGAAACGTAAAAGGAAAGGAGATGGTAGGAGCAAGTTATTTGTTGGAACACCATCTGAACTAACAACAAGCAAACGCTTGTCAAATTAATGAAAGCCGATTGTAAGAACATTGCTTACAACTGAATGTGAAGAAAACAATGACAATGGTATTTGAAAGAAAAGAAACCGTAACGAAGGGATTCTGGAGATCTGGATTTATGGAGGATTCACTTTGCCTGTTTGGAGAGCCATGTTTGAAGCGGATTCGAAAAGTTTTCATTAAGATTTTTGACAGATATTTGATCAGATATTTTTTTGATTCCGATTCGAATGTGACTTTCCGAGACAATGCGAATACCGTGTATGTGAATACTGATCTGATCTGATAGAGAGTACCGGTGTTAAGATGAGACATACTCCGTTGGTTCGGATATGAAGAAAGAATGCCGGAGGAAAGAAGGAAGGAAGAGATGTATGACGCTAAAGTTTAAGAATGTAGGAACTGAAGAAGGCCAAGACTTACGTGCTATTTTCAAATTAAACGTGTTTTATCATAAGGTGATAAAACAGAGTCCTACAAACGAGAAGAGGTGTAAGAGAACCAAGTTAGCTGGCGGTAGCCACTTCACGGTAATGAAGATATATTACCGATAAATACCTGATTCAATTGCCTGATTTACCTAATACTTATGGCTAAGTATATAAAGAGAAAAATAAAGCCTCTGCCCGAGTCCGATATCGCGCATTGAGTATTCCGTACTTTACATACGACCCGCAGGAATATTCACGTTGACACAGAAAATTATCATTCGAATCGAACAGTCGTTACACAAAATCGAAATAGTTTCCCATTGAAATGTATTTCATTTTCATTCGCAAATATTGCACAGATCAACTCTGATTTAGACTTTGATAAGAGGGTAAGAACTTTCGATAGACTTGTCGGTAGTTGGACGAAATAAATATATATCCCCTAAAAAGTTTGATTTCGTATACAGGAGAACGGATCAATATTTTAGAAAACCCATAGTTAAAAAAATTATTTGCAATGGAGACATTTTGCAATGCATAGTTTTATAGGTTTCTAACATATTTTCAAATAGCTCACGGTAATTAACAACGTTATCATTTCTTAAAAATCCAGAAACTACTGCTTCAAATCTTTTCCAAATATTTTATTGAGCTTTACAAAATATTGTTTCAAATTGTAAAGCCCAACAAAAAAGTTGGAAGTTTTTAAACAAAATTTTGTACCTCGTACTTTAATAAATACATGTAGATAACATTCTAAATTAGTTATCGGATCCCTTTCCGACAATTTTTCGACAGAGTTCCTATAGCGGGGACATCTAGATTTACCTCTAATTAAGAATATTTTGAAACGATTCTAAACCTAGTAAAGATAAAGTTTAGTAAGCCAGTCGGTTCGTCAACAAGGGATTCATCAACAAGATACTCGTAATTCCGATATCGCAACGCCTCACTTATGTTTTATTCTAAAGAAATAAACAATGAAGTGAAATCAATTTAACAAAAGGAAATATTTAAACTTTTCAATTTCAAATTCATTAAATTGATGAATTTAACAGTTTTCAATGCTACAGTATCGCCGACAACACAATATCCAATCAATTTAATTATTGTTACATTTTTTCCGGTGTATTTAAAAAAATGTCTTGACTGCTGCACACTACAAAAAAAATTCGCCACATCGACCGAGCCGTACTCAAGCAATGCTTGATTTTTCATGCATGCTACCATGAGTTTTTATTTATGGGTATAAGTTTCAATCTGCGAAATATACTTATAAGCGAAGTAATTCTGGACATTGTACATTGTAGTTTTCAAAGTATAAAAAAAATTAAAACAGTTCTGGTTTCATAATGCGAATTCCTTTAGTTTATATTTATTTTGGGAAATAAATGAAAAACGCATGTTGCTAGTGGGTTGTAAGCATGACTCATTAATTCCACACTTTACATAAACAAGTGTTCGATTGTCCATCTGGCGGAGTGACTTACTACGTTGTCGTAATAGAGGGGGTTCCTGTTTCTTGGGCACTGCTGTCGAACATTTTCAAAGACAACTGGTAAATAATTACTAATATACCAATCTGCAATAATAATCCTTTCATCTCTCAGCACAATTATTGCGAAATGTCCTAGCCATCCAAATAATGTGACAATCATCTTTTCGCCTTGACTTTTGGTTTTCTTTAACTTGTTAACAATTTTTCGAATTGGTACATTTATTAGATAGATTATCGTCTTTTAGTTTAAGGTTCGTAACATGAACTACATATATCAGCGTTTATTACCTGTGGCAATGTCATATACAGCATTCGAGTCACCTCCTTTATAATTTTCAAGCATTTCACGTCACGGTTTTTTGATCTTCCGTCAAATTAGAGATATCCGTCTAGTGCAAAGCATTCTGAAACTTTTCACACTTGCCTCATACAAATATAGAAACTTGCCCGATCTATTGATTTGGCACTTTTTAACTATCATTAGTCTCACAAGACTCATATTATCTTCAGAGGTCTCCCAAGAAGAATATGCCCCTTTGTGCAAATCATCAGCGAGCTTATTCCAATCTCGTGTGAACTAATTAAACTAGTTATAAAAATGACACGGGATGGGGACCGCGACGAAAATAATAATAAATCGTGGAATGTAATATTTTTCTTGTTAAATTCATTTCATCGCACGACAGGCATCAATTTGTAAAAACAAAGATATGAATTCAATGTAGGTACATCTACAGCTTCCCAAATAGTTATTTATTCCAAATATATATTACTTCGAAAAATCAAAAATCAAATCGATCGAAAATCAAAATTGATCAATTTGTTTTTTTTATTATTCCCAATTTTTTGATTTCTGACTAATCAATTCTGAAAACTGTAAGTGTACCCTACATTACATGATTGCCTGTCCTAATTCATTTTCAACCATCTTTGTCAGTTACCTATTTAACAACTCTGTTTATCGAAGTATTTTCACAAAGATCACATTAAATATGTGATTGGAAATATTGTCAAAGGACAGAATTATTTCAGGCAAAGATACATAGGCCCGTAATAATAGGAGAGAAAAATGAAAAAAAGAAAAAAAAATCGTTACAGCAATCCGACACCGGGATATTGTAGAATAAGATATTCTAAAAGAGGCAAAAATAAATCGAACAGTCTGCCGCTATCCGGGGTGGAATGGGGTGGCTTTTTAGGGGTTGAAATCAGTTTTTCGCAATTTCTGGCTAAACGGTGTATTCTATCGAAAAAAGTTAAATGTAAAAGTTGTAGATAATAAAAAGATCTACAACTTTTGTATCAAACATTTTTACCCTAACCTCAAAATTTTTCGAAAAAAATGCAAAAAACCGATTTTTTGGTTATTAATTTTTTTTTCGAGAAAAAAAAAATCCATTGCGCCCAAACTTTGCCAAAAGATACCTTTTGGTATACCATTATAAAGATGTAGTAATTTTTTTGAAAGGAAATATTTTAAGGTTTTTTTAAAATACCATTTCTTCGAAAAAAAATGAAATTTTCAACGAAAATCCTACCTAAAACTACGCAACCTACAGAGTTCAAATTTGGCACACTTACTCGTTGTTACGTCTACTTTCAATTAGTAGTGAAAAAAAGGTACACTGCAATGGAAAAAATGGCGGGAAAATTGAAAAAACCGAAAAAATTACTTTTTTGTGGTTTTTGAAATATACATCGTCGAACAATCGTTATTAATTAATAAAATCATTATAATTTTCATGTTTAATCTTTGATTATTGTATAGCGCTACTTTTCATATGATAAAAAATTTACATACAATCATAATAATCATACAATAGGTAATCTAGTAGATCTACAATGATATATACGGATTTTGCAGATAAGAGTGATTTTAAATTATAAGACAGAATACGCATCTTTGCACAGAACTTGTTTATAGCAAATGAATATTACTAACATGAAATTAATTACTGTGGTACAAACAATTTAATATTATTACGAACATTCTGAAAAACCTCTATAAATTGAAAAATGTATGCATCCCCCCCATAGACTTATCTCTAATCTTGACCTTTTCGCAGATGGTTGTCTTTCACCTTCGTCCGATTCAACGAAACTGAACGATACTTCGGTGTTTTCGACAGTTTCATCGAGCACTGATTCATTGACCGTACATTCTTTTATCTTCATAATACCAAAAGGTGTCTTTTGGCAAAGTTTGGGCTCAATGGATTTTTCTTTTCTCTAAAAAAAATAAAAATCCTTAAATCGGTTTTTTGAATTTTTTTCCAAAAATTTTGAGGTTAGGGTAAAAATGGTTAATACAAAAGTTGTAGATCTTTTTATTATCTACAACTTTTACAATTAACTTTATTTCGATAGAATACACCGTTTAGCCAGAAATCGCGAAAACCTGATTTCAACCCCTAAAAAGCCACCCCATTCCACCCCGGATAGTAGCAGACTGTTCGATTTATTTTTCCTTCTTTTAGAATATCTTATTCTACAATATCCCGGTGTCGGATTGCTGTAAGGAATTTTTTTGTTGTTCGAACCCTATTATGACTGGCCTAACAGTACTTCCACCTCATAGAAAGCCGCAGCCAAATAACAACTCCTTAGAGGATTGTTGTATTCCTGCGTGTGAGTGAGGTCACCAGGAAGCTCCTAAGGAGTTGCTGTGTAAGCAGCAGAGGAGGCATTGCGCGAGTGATGCTTAATATATTACAAGCTTGAGTAGGCTACAGTAACGGCTTTACATCAGGTGGGCCGTATGCTTATATGGTTCCCGACGTTGTATAAAAAAAATCGCTTTTCTCCACAACACTATACCGTACGACAGAATGCTGTGAAGGTACCTGAAAAAGACTAGGCGCACAGTAGGCACGTCCGTCAATTAGCTCATTCTGTTAACTTCATATGCGACAGGAGCTTGCAGGCCAGATGTAGTGGAGCACACTGTAAGAAACGACTTACAATGAAAGAAATAAAATACCAATTACACAAATACAAATAGGTATTAATTACCTTATTTCAAATTTAGAGACACATTTTAGGAGACTTGAATCAGCAGTGAAAACGTTCTTTAAAGCCATTGAAGAAATCCATAGGGGATCCATAGGGAGACTGGTCCAATTGTCTGCGTATGTACTGAAACAAAGTGTACGAAAATACGAGTATATACAAGCTTAGGTATTAACCTACTATTATATCTCTGTAAGATTCAGCACAATAGTAGATAGCAGTATAATAATGCTGAATTTTGACAATGAGTATTCGTACCTTGATGTAGGTTTGATAAAATCTTAATAGATCATAACAAGTATGATTTTTTTACTTCCCTTAACCCATAACGAGCGTACGAAGTTATGAGCATCTTCTAGCAATTTCTTTATTAAACTTTTGAATCCGGGCATCGTAACTACTGCGGCCTGTAATATTACTACTAAAAAGGGAGTAACAAATTTATTAAAAACTAGTTTCGTCTTTGAGAACTCGCGTTGGATCGATCTAACCAAAGTTCACTGTTCACTGTTGGCAGCATCCGGTCATGGTCCGGATGCAAATGTAGGCCGGCCGCCGGCTGTAGTAGGCCGCCGACTGTAGAGGCCGATCACAAGACGGTGGCGACCGCCTTGCGGTCCGACTGGCTGGCTGGGGGTTGAAGGTCTCAGGCGCGGTAGTCGGTACACCGTGCGCTGCTGATCAGATCTCAGCGTAGACTGCCACTTGTTTGTTTGTTGTCTATATAATAGATTTTTCAAATTTTCAAATTTAAGTTAATAATTTTTCTGAGAAATTTTGACAGATCACAAATGAGGTATAAGCCGCTATGTACATACAAAGACAATAAAAAAAAGGTTATCTGTAGTAATAAAAATGGAATTCCTGACTAATTCACTGACTCATCAACGCCGAGGCCACACCCTTGAATCTAGAAAATTCAAATTTTGCATAGAGGTTAATTTTGTAATGCGAGAGATAAGAAAGGATGTTTTGAAATTCATCCCCGGGCGAAAAGGGTCAGTTTGTATGGAGCAGAAATATTTTTTCAAGTTAGTGACTTGAAACTTTGCATAGATTTTAGAATAGAATAGAATAGCATAGATATTAGAATATAAAAAAAAGTAATTTCAGCGTTTTAAAAAATTCCACGTCTTAAGGGGTGTAATAGGGGTCAAAAGTATTTCTTGAACTAAAAGTTGAATTGTTAAGAAATTTATTTTTTTAAAGTGAGTTGCTTTAGTTTTGTAAATGTACTCTCAATCAAGACGTTAAAAAAGTAATTTCAGCATTTTTCAAAATTCCACCTTTAGGGGGCTGAAAAGGGGGTTGACAGTTTGTATGGATTAGAAATATTTTTTGAAGTTAGTGACTAGAAACTTTGTACAGATACTCTTTATTAGAATAAAAAAAAGTGATTTCAGAATTTTTTTAAATTCCACCCTGTAAATTGCTTAACGGGGGTCAAAAATATTTCTTGAATTTAAAGTTGAAATACTAAGAAGTTATTTTTATAAGTGAGCTACTATAGACTTTGTCAATATACTCTTACTCAGGGCTTCAAAAATGTAATTTCAGCATTTTTGAATCTTTGTACAGATACTCTCTATTACAATTCAAAAAAAGTGATTTCACCGTTTTCTAAAATTCCACCCCTTAAAGGGTGTCAAAAGTATTTCTTGAATTAAAGGTTGAACTGTTAAGACATTGTTTTTTTTTAAGTGAGCTACTTTACACTTTATGAATATATTCTCAATCAAGACGTCAGAAAAGTAATTTCAGGGTTTTTTTAAAATTCCACCCTTAGAGGGCTGAAAAGGGGGAAAAGTTTGTATAGAGTAGAAATATTTTTGAAGTTAGCGACTTAAAACTTTGTACATACACTTTCTATTAGAATACAAAAAAAAGATTTCAGGGTTTTCAAAAATTTCCCCCTTAGGCGGGTGAAAAGGAGGTTGAAAGTGTGTATAGACGAGGCGCTATTCTATATTAATAAATCTATATTAATAGCAATGGAGTTTCTGACTAATTCACTGACTCATCAAGATATTCCTTTTGTAATGTATATGAGAGATAAGAAAGGATTTTTTGAAATTCAACTCCTAAGGGGCTTGACAGATATTTTTTTAAGTTAGGCACTTGAAAATTTTATGTTTTTGAAATAGGTGTTAGTTGAAAAATGTATATAAATTTAGGACGAGAAAAAAACTATTAAAATGAAGTAAGCAATGAACCCAAAAAAACCGTCGGAGGCTAACATTCTCTGCAACTAATTGAAATTACGTCTGATATGTGGATGAGTGTCGTCTGTGATTGATATAAAATGCATCACGGGTTAAAAAGAGTAAAAAAAAATGATGATTCGCTTTAGTGACCATCACCAAATACAAAAGTTATTTATTTATGTTACACGCGCGTATTTGGGTTACAGATATTTTATATGCATACCAACATTCAACTTGAGACATTTACAAAAAATGTACGTATTGTATCACACGTATAGTTACACAAAGGAATCAATTATTAAAAAGTGGACATTTAGAATGCATCAATTATATATTTTTATCAATGGCTCTTCTCGATGCCTTATTTCTGACAGAAACAATCGCGTCGCTTTCCGTTTAGTACACAAGGCGTGCGCGAAGGCGGGGCTGCTTTGCGTCGCCCCGCATCGCCTTCGATGAAGCCTTTAAAGCCTTCCCGGCTAAAGGCATTTTCTGGGCGGTGTTTAGTCAGTAGGCGTCTGACATAACTCGTTCGGCCGTCTGAAAGGGTACTCATGGGAGTTCACCACACCCATCGGGTCCCGGAAGAATGACTAAAGCACACCCGGATGTTGGTTAGTCCTGCTTTTGTAGGTTTACACTTTCATGAGCGAAAAACAAAAATAAAGCGAGGCTGCTCAGTATAAATGCAACCTTTGTCTCGGTAATGCGCGTAATGTATGCGCTGCGATTATTTGCGACAAAATTATTATACTTAGATTAAAATACAATTAGATTAATTTTTTTTAAGCATACCTTCGTTGTATTAGGTAGCTATTTATCACAATGACAGTTGAATTATTGAAAGTTGGGAGACTATGGTGCCTCACACCTTAATACCTATTATACAGTAAGTAACAATTGGTTAATGAAAACCAAACAAATCGTGACATATCTTCATTAACATAAATGAGAATATTTGGTACTTTTACTATTTAATGCTGACTGTAAAAATAAGAAGTAAAATAAAAATAAGTAAAACTGGTGAAATTCCAAAATCTACGCGAGCGAAGCCGCGAGCAAAAGCTAGTATACCTAGTCATACACTTTTTACCTTATCATTTTGTTTGTTGTAACTTTCTTCGATGGTAAAAACTTTTTCATCCGAAAACAAAATTTCGCGGTATTTTTCCCCGCGTACCGCCGTAACAAAGCGCTCTTTCCATCCTATTTTTTTTCAAACGCTCGTTCAGAAAATGATCGTTTTTTTACGATAAGCTCTTAGTCCCAGGCCTTCATTTAACACTCTTTTGTCAGTGGTTCTGCTTAATCCAATCTGAAGATTTAATATTTTTTGTTTACGCACGGGATTTCTTTGGATTCGCGCCTTCACTGCTTTGATGACCGCTGGTGTCCTAACTGTGCGAGGTCGGCCGCTCTTCTTACGATTTTCGAAGCTTGAATATTTAGTATATCGTTTGATAGTGCGATAAATAAACCGTAGTGTTATTTTCAATTTTTGTAGAATGTTGAAAATCTCTTTTGGCGCGTAACCACAGCGGTGCAACGCGATAACCACGACTCTATCTTCCTTTTTCGACCACTCCATATTCGAAAATGAATGAAAGTGAGTTTATTTTTTATAGCGGCAACCGCTTGCCGAAAATAAAAAATAAATTCTATTTCTTTTTTTTCTTCTATTTTTAAAATTAGTCAAAGTATTTCTTGCCAGTATTCCAGAATGAAAATAGCAAGGTTTTGACAGAACTTATGACCCGACTACGTACATATATATTAATATTATAGGCCTTTATTCTCGGAATATACATATACATAAAAAATATATCTTCAGTATTTAAATTTAGTTACTAATGACGATTACATGCCAAAGTGATAATGTAAAGTACAAATATACATAATTTTCAATTTTTAATATTTTTTCAGCATCAGCTTTCGGCTTCAGTACCATACCCTGGAGTATTATATTGCCTATAGTTTCCGAATATTATGGGCGGAAGAAACCCTTCATATTGTCTAATATACTCACGATGACAGGTAGTATGTTATTTTGTTTAAGTACCTCTGCAACTCAAATATTGATCAGTTATATAATAGCGGCTATTAATACAAGTTGTTGTATTGTTATTTCAATAGTAGTGGCAACGGAATATACGTCACCTCAGTATCGTGGTTTGTTTTTAACACTTAAATCGGCAATGTTCTTCTGGGGAATATGGGCGGCTAATGCAATAGGAACTTTTTTTCATTGGAAAAATATTGGTATATTGATCATGTTATGCAATATATACTGCTTAATATCATTTTTGTGGCCGGAATCGCCTCACTGGTTAGCTGCCAATGGACTGTTTGATGAGTGTATTGCGTCTCATCGTTGGCTAAAAGGAACTGGTACCAAGGCAGAGGATGAACTAAATAAATTAATAATTTCTCAAAAAGATTACCGGACAAACCGTCAACAAAGAAAATTTTCTATTTCAATGAGTCGAATACTGAGCCTTATAAAGATATTTTCGTATAAATCCTGCTACAAGCCGACATTAATAGGGATCGCCTCGTTATTGACATATCATTTTTCAGGGAAATTAACGTGTAGTGTATACGCTGTAGAAATAATTAAGAAAATAACCCATAATGAAGCTGCTGCATACAGAGGAATGTTGATTTTGGATGCAGTCAGTGTATTTTGTATGTACCTTGGTAGTTATTTGTCCAAAATACTTAAACGAAGAACATTATTTTTAACAGGTTCTTTAATCGGAACTATATTACTGTTTATAATGTCTTTGTACTTGTATCTGATTAAAATATCATACATTCTAGAAAACAACATCATTTCTATAATATTGTTGGTAATTTTTTCGGTTGGCGTTAGTTGTGGCCCAATGATTTTATCGACTAGTGTTTTTGCAGAGTTATTGCCTTTGCAGTATAAAAACGTGATCATAGTTGTAGGTATTTCCATTAGCAATTTCGTTATGTCAACTATTTTAAAATTGGCACCTTATTTTTTCAACACCTTCGGTATACATGGTGCGTTTTTATATTTCGGTGTAATGAATACAATCTTTATATTAATTTTATTCAAATATTTGCCCGAAACAAAAGACAAAACACTTCAAGAAATTGAAGAATATTTCAAAAACTGAAATACAGAAATAAGTACAGGATAAATTTTATTTAAAATGTACAGCTAGGTGCATGTCAAAACACTTTGACCTTTGTACCGTTCTTATATTATATGTAATAAGAGCTATGGCCGCGCTTAGTGAGTGGCAAACGTGATCTGCTCTTAGCTGTACAAGCGCTTCTTTTACATACCCTCTTATCATTAGGTTTGAATAAGATCTCTTATCACTAAGTTCTACTATAAAGTCGATCCTGCTATGTTTAATTAACAATTACAATTCTTCAGTTGTTGTAACAATAGTAATATTTAGAAAATATATGATCAAACTGCATCAACTTGTTATTATGCATGTTTTGATTGGTTCCATCGAAATAAAAATTATTTAAAATGTTAAGATAAGCATTTTCAAAAATATTAAATACAATATTTTGCTCTTAGTTGGTTTTATTTATGAGTTACTTGTAGAAAACTTTCAGAATAGAGTGAATGCAGGGAAAGTGTGAATGGAGCGTTAGTTAAACTTCTAGGCAGCCAAAAGCCAAATAGCGCAACTCCAACACAATGCGGTGCTAATCCCCTCGCTAATTTATAAGCTGGGTATGGCAGAGAGAACATGAAAGTAGAATAAATGCGACATGCTGACCACGTTCAAAGAAATGTTCCGTTGGTTCAAACATGAAGAAAGAATACAGGATGAAAGAATAATGAATCAGATATATATTACGAAAGTGGAACGATGTAGGAGCCAAGGAAGGCCAAGACTCACTTACCATATCTGTCGCAGTAGAAACCGCCATACGTGCATGAAAAAAGTTACGAATGTTAAAGAAGCAAGCGAGGTGTGTAAACCCGGCGTCTTATGGCGCTCGGTTCTCTCTGCTTACTCCACAAAGGAACTTGCGCTCCCTTAACAGATATTCATGCTCCCATAAATAAGCCATAAGGGCAAAAATGAGGACAACTCTAGAGAATTGTTATTGTTATGAATATGTTATTCCTTAATCTCACTCACGAGGTAATTTAGAGAATAACAATTCTCTAAATTACCTCGTGAGTGGCTAATAGTTCGCTACAGCAACTTGGAAGTGAATCACAGTTCGCTGAAATGGCTCGTTAGCGTATGGTTTAAGCCATCTTCGGCTTCTGCCATCATATTAGTGCACCTCTGTTTTTATTCATCTTAGTTATTACTCCATCTCTGCCGGAACAACTCGGCCCAAATCACCGTTGAGTCCTTCGGCTCTGCCTGGGTCTACTACGGCCCTCTGGCGGACTCGGGGACAACTGGTGAGCGTATTTGTCTCCAAATTCGTCCATTACCGCTATAAAAATTTTACAAAAATTTATGTAATTTTTAATTTAATTATATGTTTGTCATTTTTATCCACTTGGTAAAATTACAGTCTTTGTTACTTGCGGTCCTCGAAAAATTACCATTAGCTAAATTACTTTAAAAATAGCAGTATCTTTCGTAGGGAATTAAATTATCTTGGTTGACGGAAAGGGTCTAAGAGCAAATCCTTCTAAAATTTAGACAATCTTAGATTTTTCTACTCCGCCGCCAGGAAAAGAATTAAAACGTTTTCTTGGAACTTACAGCTAGTTACACAAGTTTTTTTTTATACTATGTCAGGAGGTATACCAGCATACGGCCCACCTGATGTAAAGCGGGTACGGTAGCCTATTAACGCTTGTAATATATTAAGTATCACTCGCGCGACGCCTCCTCAGCTGCTTACACAGCAACTCCTTGGGAGCTAACTGGTGATCTCACTCACGCGCAGGAACACAATAACCCTCTAGGGAGTTGTTATTTGCCTGCGGTTTTTTGTGAGGTGGAGGTACTTGCCCAGACGGGCTGCTTTGATGCGCCTTACCTCTCTTAAAACATCCAAACCGTGACAAACATACATGTTCATGCACAAAAATGTTTGCCTTGTGTGGGAATCGAACCCACGAGCATTGGTGTCAAAGTCGCATCATTCACGACTGAGCTACCGAACTTGTCAAAATTGTCAAGTTTATATCTGACGTCAGCATTATAGCTACACCTTTAAATATGTACCACAAAAAATGCCCCATCATTCACTTGGAATTCTGAAGCCGCTAAGTCTGTTCGAAAACTTAAAGATGCTTTAACAACTCCTGTTGTCGCTTGCCCTGACTTTAACCTCATTTTTGCAGGAACAGAATGACAAGAAGTTGTTATCGCGTATATGAGCAAATAGTTTAACAAAAATAAACCAAATTACTACGAGTATACTACAGTAAGAGATATACTTTATCCATTATAATAACAGCTTTAGAGCACTGACGCTTTTTATATTAATAATGGTAAACAGTTCATAGTTTATACTGATCATGACGTTCTTAAATCCTCGTCCTCGTGGACTAGCTGGATGGAAGCTTCGATTATATTGCTTGAACTTATTTTTAAAACTTAAATACCAGATTATTCATCCTATTCGCCTTCAGAATCTGAAATCACTACTAATTTTGTGGTAGGAGGTATGAGAAGAGCAATAAATGTTAAGGAAGTGACTGACGTGTATAAAGATCGAATCACATGACGCTCGGTTCTCTCTGCCTACAAGGGATTTGGTCCTGTCAACCCTATACCCGCTGAAAATAATCTCGATCCTGATCTAAAAGTTTATAAGTTTTTTTTTAATATTAGTTCAACATAGTGGCTCCTCTTTGCCTGATGGTAAGCGAAACAGGAGCCCAAATCGCAAATGCAACTGACAAAATACTACGTACCGTATCCTGTCAGTTGACGCTGCCATGCTGACCCGCAAGATGCTTCTTCACGCTTCGTTTGAAAGGTCCCATATTGTAGGAAGGAGGGTACACATGTGCAGGCAAGGCGTTCCACTTTTTAATGGTACGACAAAGATAGGAGTTGCCGAACTTTTTGGTACGCGAAGAGATATTCTCAACCGTGGTACGATGCAAGCCCGCACGTGTGGTTCTATGCCGGAAGGGAGAGGGTAGAATTAGGAAAAACAGTTCTTCAGAGCGCTCGCCATGGTAAAGGCGGTAAAATACGCTTAGAGAGCCTATGTCCCTACGGAGTTGAAGAGGTTCTAGGTTTTTAGTGACCTCTTCGTTGTCAATTATACGGATAGCCCGTCGCTGCAACCTATCGAGAGCTTCAAGAAGACACTGTGCAGAGCCGTCCCAGAGATGTGAGCAATACTCCACGCAGGCCCAAACTTGTATCTTATAAAGCAGACAAAGCTAGTCCGGCGTGAAGAACCGGCGCACCCTGTTCAGGACTCAGAGTTTTCTTGAAACTGTTGAGATAAGGCTCTCGATGTAATATCGCTGGTTAAGGTCGCAATGAATACCCATACCTAGCATATTCAGGCTATCTCACATATTGAGGAAAGCGCCTTGAAGACTGGGAGTGGGAAGGAAGGGGGACATTTTTGTTGTAAACGCGCAAACCTGAGTTTTCTCTCTCAACCAGGTAATTAGAACCCCATTTACTAATGAGATTCAAAACCCGATCAGTTCAACAACAAGACTCTCACGCCTCTCACCGATTTCTGTCCGATCAGCACCAGGCTAACCGAAATATCGCCCAAGGACCGTACTGTCTGCATAACAATTAATATTATTGGCAGCATGTCATTAATATGCAGAAGAAAGAGGGTGGGCGATAGAATAGAGCCCTGTGGGACATCGGCATTCACTGACATGAACCTTGAAGCACATCTATCTGCAAGGACGCGGATTCTACGCTCATGCAGGAAGCCAGCAACCCAATTACAAAGCTGGAGGGGCAGACCGTATACCGGAAGTTTGGAGAAAAGTGCTTTGTGCCAGACCCGATCAAACGCCTTGGCGATATCTAGGCTGACTACCATGGATTCGCCATATTTATCGATTGCCTCCCCCCAGAGGTGCGTCACATACGCTAGAAGTTCACCCGTTGATCGTTTCGGTCTAAAACCATACTGACGATCATTGATTATGGAGTGATCTTCTAGGTAACGGATCAATTGATTGTTAAGGATCCGTTCCATGTCTTTGCATAACACTGAAGTTACGGCAATGGGGCGGTAATTTGATAGGTCAGAACGGTCTCCCTTTTTGGGGACCGGCTGCACATTGGCCTCTCTCCAAGCACCCGGAACACAACCGGTAGAGTACGAGAGGCGGAAGAGGCGCGTCAACACCGGAGATAACACCGCTGCAAATTTTTTTTAGAACAATCGCTGGAATATTGTCAGGACCACTGGCTTTTCGGACATAGAGTGACTGTAGTTCAAAACGCACATCGCGCTGCCTGATGTGGATATCAGGCATAACGCATCCACTGGAGGGTATTGTTGATGGTTGCGTGCTACAGTCATAGATCCGGGAGTTAGCCGCAAAGAGGCTGGCCATAAGATCGGCTTTCTCCAGCGGCTGATGCGCCAGTGAGCCATCGGGGCATCGCAGTGGTGGCAGCGAGGGCTGGCAGAAGTTGGGTGCGCCACTAGTTCCATGCCGTGCTCTCTTGCAGACCTTGGTGGCAGTGTTGTAGGCTGATTTCAGTGAGTTAGTATTCGGATCTTTAGAGCGCAACCCCTGATCCAAGCGCGATACGCAGCCTGTTTGTTACTAACAGCTTTAGCGCATTAGCTATTAAACCAAGGGCGTCTCCGGCTTTTGAGGACGACATCGGATTGAGGAATGAAGTATTCCATGCCAACGTCGATCTCATCAACAATGGCCGCAGCACTCGCTGTTAGATTCTTCTCACTGACACAGCGCTGCCCCCATGGCATGGAAGCAAAGTAGTCGCGCATACCATCCCAATCTGCTGATGAATAGTGCCAGACACGACGCCTAACCTCTGTGGGTTGTGGCGGAATCGTGTCGAATCGAAATGTGGCTTGGCACTGTGCTGGATACTAGGCAGTGGTCAGATGTGCCCAAGGGCGCCCCGACCTCAACCCGGTAGCCAGCAGGGTGAGTGGTCAGCAGTAGTATATGGTGAATCCATGGCAGTCAGCCTAGATATCGCCAAGGCGTTTGATCGGGTCTGGCACAAAGCACTTTTCTCCAAATTAGTTCATGCGACCTAGCGCCGGCCGGCACCCACCCACTACTGTTAGTTTATGCAACATGCCGACGCTGCCATGGCTGCTCCGATAGTCTCTGCCTCGGCAGCTGCAGTCGTCCGCCATCTGGAACAGAATCCGCATGCCCCCACCACCACCGTCGCTGCCACGACTGACCTGATCGTCGCTTCGACACGTGTTTCGCCTCTCCACGAGGCATCATCAGGCGCTGTAGATGTTAATCGTAAGAACAATATGCTACAAGTGACAAGTCCATCGCAGTGCCGTCCCTTATTTGAAATAATTCCTTATTTGTCCCTTATTTTATTGAACTGAGGGTGGGGGTGGATGGTGTGAGTGAAAAGATATTTAAAATAGAGGGGAATTGTTTACGTCAGTCTGTTTGTTCATGAGTGCAATTTTAGAATTTTTATGTTTAATAATTTCTAATTGTTCCCTAATATTTAGTTTTAAACCTTTGTCTATGGTGTCTAAAATTTGATGTGTTAGTGGGAGATAAAGTATGTCCTTTGTCTATGAGATGTTCGGCGAAGTGCGACCTTTCTGGGCGATTGTTTTTATACGCCGATAAGTGTTCGTGAAAGCGTGTCTGAAAATTACGACCCTTTGACCTATATAAACGTGTTCACATTCGTCGCAGAACAGCTTATAGACGCCGGATTTTTTAATGGGAGGGATTTTATCTTTAATGTTACAAAGTAATTTGAGTGAATTACGGGATTTAAGAGCAACGTGTATGTTAGTTTTTCTAAATATGTGAACTATTTTATCTGTGATTTTTCCCAGGTATGACAAACTTGCAGCGTATTTATTTGGCGAAATATACGGAACCGCGTACAGTAGTCTATTAACGACACTGCTTGTCTTTTTACGTAATAAAATAAATAAATAAGGATGGCTGGATGACGCGGGAATCGTACATACATTTTCTATGAAACTTTTTTTTTGTGATATCTCAAGAACGAATTGGTATATATATATATACCAATTCGAATTGTGAGTTTGCAACCATCACACGTCAGTTCGTCAGGCTATACTGATTTTGACGTGGCCTGTTGCCGGACCAAGGCAAAATTCGGTCCCTGGCCCAACGGGCTTAGCCCGCTTAAATTGTAAGGATGGCTGACCGCAAGGCCAAACCGCCTACACCCTCACCTCCTTCAAGTCCTCTACCAAACCCTAAGGTTTTAGCCGAAGGAACGGCTCTCATAGCTCCCCAGAAGGGTAGGAAGTTTTAAAAGCTTCATCAGCGTTGCGCTACGCAATCTGCAGCTGGAGGTTGAACTCATCTCTCGGCAGCAAGATCAACTAGAGATGCAGGGACGGCGGAAAATCCTATTGCACGGTGTTGAAGAGGTGACTAATGAAGATATCACTCTGGAAGTTGTGAACATTATCCAACACAAACTAAAAGTGGTCGATTTCACTAAGTCTGATATTAGTCGATGCCATAGAATGGGCCGCTTGTCTCATGATAAACCAAGACCTATTTTAGTTACATTTCATGACACTGCTGTTCGAAGAAAGATATGGTACTCTAAGACTTCACTTAAATACTCGGGCATAACTGTATCTGAATTTCTGACGAAGGTTCGTCACGATGTGTTCATGTTGGCCCGGTAACAGTTCGGTGTTAACATTTGTTATGGACATGTGATGAGTGTATAATCATCGCCATGGCTGATGGAAGCAAGCATCGTGTACTTAGTGTTTCTGATGTTAACCATCTCGTCGCATCGCTGCCGACGGCTGTGGATCCCACCGAGGGCTCATCTTCCAGTGTTAGCGGTACACATGTGTCTAAAGGTAGTGCAGTGAAGGCGAAAGGGAGGCGCCACCCGAGAAAATAATACAAAGGCTTGCCTTTCCCTTTTTCTTCTCGGCTTCATACTTAATTTTGATGTGTAATTTTAATCTTTCTTTCATATCTCGACAGTACCTACTATTCTGTTTTGCTATTAACATTTTATATGAAATCTTCAAGTACTTTTAAATTATAATTTCTTTATTTACCTGCGTATTAAGTATTAAGATAAACTTTAGTTTAAATTACAATCGACATTTACGGTATTATATTTACTCGTTACGCGTCAAAGTCTTACTCTTCTTAGTTCAGTTATTGGCACTCGGTCGAAATTGTTTGCCTTTGTGTCTAATGGACTTTATATGTTATTTATTATGATTTTTTTTTTGTTGTTTATGTGTAGCTGAGCTGCATAGCCTTGACCTTTACGTTTGAAATTTTATTAAAGCATATTTTCTGTTAGATTTCATTCTGCTGGCGGGTGGATGGATTTGTGTTTTGGAAACTTACGTATTTGTTTATTTTTATATATTGTATATAGTTTATTTTATTTTTATAGTTGCAATTTACACACATCTAATGAGCACTGAAATTGAAATAAATGAATATTACATTTCAGCTTCTTCTTCTAGTGATAGTTTTCACAGTATTCCTATCACTTTAAAAGAATCTCTTCAGCAAAGTTTTTCAGATACTCCGAAATTTTTAATATTGTGCATATAAATGCACAGAGTATTCCTGCTCACTTCCCTGATTTACTCGATACCTTCGACAATAAATATGTTCACGACATCTTAGTTTCCGAGTCCTGGCTTAATCCTTGCTTGCCACCAACGTCCTACTCGTTACCGGGATTTCAACTTATTCGAAACGATCGCGTTGGTAGGAGTGGTGGTGGTGTTGCCATTTACCTACGTGCGCATATCCCTTTTCAGATCGTGTCAAAATCCCAATTATCAAATCCTTCCAATGAATTAGAATATCTTCTTATTGATGTCTCTCTTTCCCACACCCATATTCTATTAGGCGTTCTGTACAGGCCCTCTCCGACTATTAACTATTTTTCCTCTCTTGAGACTCTTCTAGAAAACTCTGTCCCTTCTTTCAATCACACAAGTATTATGGGTGATTTTAGTACCTGTCTTCTTAAAGGTGATCACCGATCAGATTCCCTTAAATCCCTTACCAATGCTTGCAACTTGAGTATTTTGCCTCTTGATGCAACTCATTTCTTTCGAAGTTGCAAGCCCTCCCTCCTTGATCTCATCCTCGTTTCTTCTCCCAGTCACGTAATAAAGCATGGACAGTGTCTGGCTGAGGCTTTTTCCTTTCACGACCTTCTCTACCTTTCCTATAAAGTGCGTACACCTAAATCCAAACCTAGAACTCTCCTGCAGCGTAATTTTGGCATGGATGTCAGCAAATTACGCGAAGATGCGCATAAAATCAACTGGATTGACCTTCTGAAAGACTCTGCGGTCGACGAGCAAATCAATCTTTTTAATTATCATGTAATTAAACTTTACGATCACCATGCTCCTGTACGGCCAGTAAAGTTAAAACATTTGCCCGCACCTTGGTTGACAGAAGAAATTAAGGGTTTCATTGCCAAGAAAAATATTGCCAAAGCCAAATAAAAAGCTGATCCGGTCAAATACCGTGATCGTTATATTCGCGCTCGTAACGTCTGCAACAAGATGTGTAGGGAAGCACAACGTCGCTATATCCACAAGTCTGTCGAGAATGGGGACCCTGCAAAGGTCTGGAAATTCCTAAAATCTCTTGGAGTTGAAAAAAACTATCACAGTTATACTAAAAATGTCAATGTTGATGACCTTAACATCCATTTTTCCTCTTCTGCTGTTTTTGATAACAGCACTAAAACAGCTACACTTAATTATCTTTCATCACTTCCAGCTCCGGATTTTCCGCCATTTGTCTTTGCTCAATTTGCTGACAGTGATGTTGAAAGGAACGTGCGTACAGTAGCTTCAAATGCAATGGGAGATGACAGCGTTAGTCGTGTTATGATCCTACCGATTCTTGACATCATCCTTCCTGTTCTTACATTGATCCTAAATAATTCCATAATATCCGGAGCCTTTCCTTCTGCTTGGAAAAATGCTCACGTAGTCCCTTTACCCAAAAAACCCAATCCTTCGACTAGCTCAGATTATCGTCCTATTTCTATTCTTCCTTTCTTATTTAAGGTCCTCGAACGCTTGGTTCAGCAACAGTTAAGTCGTTTTCTTGACAAGTACAAGATTCTAAATCTCTTCTAATCAGGTTTTCGCCCGGCTCATAGCACGACTACCGCTCTCCTGAAAATTACCGAGGATATCCGTTCTAATATGGATAATGCTCAACTTACGGTTTTGACATTACTCAACTTTAGTAACGCATTTAATACCGTGGACTATGACATACTTGTCCGATCCATTTCTTACTGTTTATCTATATAGTGCAAATGTTGTAACGTTAAAATCAGTATTAAAGCAAATCGTCTCAGAGAGTGGTCGTTTTTATTGAAACTACACGTCGTGTCAAGATTTCGTGTCAAGATAATTGTGAACCTTACGTACCATAACATATGGTCCAAAACGAGCCGGATTTTTCTATGACTCGGCTAGCGAGCCGGCCACCTGCAGAACAATAGCGACTGCATTCCTTAGATAAGGAATAAGTTGTTTACATCGGATGTGCAGTTTTAAGACAGATTATTATAAAAAGTGAATAACATTATTTGAATGACTATGTTAGTGAATATTAATACTTTATTCTCTTAGTTACCAATTTAAAGTGAATAACATTTATGGATTGACTGTGTTCGTGCAAAGTGCAAAGGTTACTTCACTTATACACAATGGCGGTGCCGACTGCAGAACAAAGTGGATATTTAACTACGTTAGAAGATGTGGCGAATATGATACAAAAGGCTCAAACAAACATCAGGAAATGCCCTAAACAAAGATTGACAGAAGGTTATGTGAAAACAAGAATTAAAACTGTCGATGATTATTGGGACACATTTAAACAAGCACATAACAGTCTGATGAAGTGCACGCCGCGAGAACAACGAGGAATCTTGCCGTATTTTTTAAATGACGAGTTTTATAAATTTGAAGAAATTTACCTTTGTCTGCAAGCTGATATGACTGACCACTTAGCAAAGTTACAACCACAACATCAGCAGAAGATAACAGAAGATGTAAATATGTCTGTGCTGTCACCAAATGGTCCGCAGTCTTTCGCTGCACTACCCAGGATTCAACTACCTACCTATTCAGGCAGGTACGAAGATTGGCCTACATACTCGGGCTTGTATACAGCACTTGTTCACAATACTTCTTTGAGCGATGTACAAAAGCTACACTACTTGAAGACGAGCGTTTCAGGTGAAGCTGAAATGTTGTTACGGCATATTCAAATAACCGAGAGTAACTATGTACTAGCATGGGAATTGCTTAAGGAACGCTTCGGTAATAAGAAGATGATAGTTACTTCTCTTCTTAAAAGATTGTTTGGTCAAAAAAGAGTAATTAACCAGTCAGCAAGTCAAATTAAATCATTGCTAGATACAACAACAGAGTGTATTAATAGCTTGAATAATTTAAAAATATGTACCGATTCTTGGGATCCTGTAATAGTATTTCTGGTCACACAGAAATTGGATACAGAGTCGTTAAAGGACTGGGAGGAAAGGGCACACAGGGAGAAGTCTGATGCGATGTCAACATGGGTGGAGTTACAAACGTTCCTGAACTCAAAGTTTCGAACACTAGAACTGATTGCTCTCACATCAATACCGAAGTCTCAAACACAAAAATCATTCCATGTCACAGCCGAACACAGCAAGGAAGATATGTTTCAGTCTGCTGCACACGCCAGTAGTAAGTCACGAGCTCCTTGTACCTACTGCAATGGAGAACACTACATATTTAACTGCAAGGAGTTCACAAAACAGACAGTAGAAAATAGGCAAGAATTTGTTAAGAAAAAGGGATTATGTTACAACTGTCTAACACCGAATCATAACGTATACAGATGTAAACAAAGAACTAGGTGCCGAATCTGCGGAAGAAAACATCACTCTCTTTTACACCGAAGTAAGACAATAATAAATGAAGTAAGTGACGAACAAACACAACCAGAACAGGCTATCACAACCGCACACTTCTCTCAAAAACAACCGGGTCGTGACGTATTGTTGGCTACAGCTCAAGTGGAAGTCAAATCGGCTAATGGGTATGCATACACACTTCGAGCATTAATCGACCAAGGTTCAGAGGTTTCATTCGTTTCCGCAAGGGTAGTTGAACTGTTGGGGCTATCAAAAACCAATATCAACGGTGTGGTCTCAGGAGTGGGAGAAAGAACTCAGGTAAGTATTAAACATTTAGTAGACTTGACAATTACATCGCGATTAAATTCTATTGAGGCTATACCAGTTAAAGCATATGTTTTGAAGTCGATATCGACAAGATTGCCATCGAAACACGTTTTATTGAATTGGCCAGAACTCCAAACATTAAAATTGGCTGACCCTACCTATTTCAAACCGGGTAAGGTTGATATGTTACTCGGCGCCGAAATCTTTTGCAAAATTATTGAAGACGAGTTAATAAAAATGCCAGATGGGGTAGTGGCGCAGAAAACAATGTTAGGGTGGATACTTTCAGGTCAAAGGCAAGCCAAGCTAGTTAGTAATGAACACAATTTAATTACGCTACATGTTACAAGGATGATTACCGAAGATAATGATATCTTAAGGAGGTTCTGGGAGATAGAGACAGATTTGTACAAAAAGAGGAAACTTTTAACAAGGGAAGAAGAAAGGTGTGAAGAGATATACAAAGACAGCACAAAAAGAGATGATAAAGGAAGATACATAGTACACCTACCATTGAAACAAAACACTGGAGAAGCTGTAAAATTATGTGGAGAAACGAAACAACAAGCAATTAGAAGGTTCAAACAGTTAGAAAAGAGATTTCAAAGAGACGGGAATCTAAAAACAGAGTATTTAAAGGTCATACACGAGTATATGGAGATGGGTCATATGCAAAAGTTAGAAACACCAGATGATAAAAACTCAATATACTTAGCTCACCACGCTGTAGTACGCAACGAAAAGGAGACTAGCAAGGTTCGAGTAGTATTTGATGCTAGTGCCAAGGGTTCTAATGGCTATTCGCTAAATGACACTATGATGGTTGGGCCCGTATTACAACCTGATCTTCGAAGTCTGATTATAACTTGGAGGACGCATAAAATATGCGTAGTTGGAGACATCGTCAAGATGTACCGAATGATCAGAATGACCGAGGAACACACGAATTTACAGTGTATTGTTTGGCGAGACAACCCTGATGAAGCCCTGGAAACCTACAAATTAACAACTGTCACTTTTGGTACTGCAGCAGCTCCATATCTAGCTGTTCGCACTTTGAACCAAGTAGCCGATGATGAAGGCGTAGAACACCCGGACACTGCACCTGTAATAAAAAGGTCATTTTATATGGACGACTTGATGGTAGGAAGCGAAGATGTAGAAAAGACAAAGAAGATGTGCGTAGAAATTAGAGCAATATTAAAGAAGGGGCAATTTGAAATGCAGAAATGGTCGAGTAATTCAGAAGAAGTTTTAAATTATTTACAAGTAGAAAATAAAACGGAAGATAAGAGAGAAATAAAACTAGACAAGGTTATAAGAATTCTTGGATTGACATGGAACAGAAAGGATGACACATTTGAGATCACTGTAAACTTACCTGTGATGAAATATCCTGTAACAAAACGATCCATTCTTTCTGATGTTGCGCGTTTATTTGATCCCTTTGGATGGCTGTCTCCAGTTGTAATCACTGCAAAGGTTCTAATTCAAAGGTTATGGCAGTGCAATCTAGATTGGGATGAAATACTACCTGTACATTTAAGTGAAGAGTGGATAAGATATAGAAAAGAAATTATTCATTTGCAGAAGATAAAAATACCATGTTGGTTAAAAACATCACCTAAAACCTGCAAGGAAATACAAATACATGGTTTTGCAGATGCATCTACTCAAGCCTATGCGGCCGTCACTTACCTTAAAATAATTGAAGATGATTGCGTACACGTAACGATGATCGCATCCCGAACCAAAGTTGCCCCTTTGAAGCAGATGTCGATTCCGAAGTTAGAGCTCTGTGCCGCCGCCTTATTAGCGGATCTTATTAACGATATAGTAGAACTCCTGAGCATTTCCAGCGACAAGATATTTGCTTGGACCGATTCAATGATCGTATTGTCATGGCTGCAGTCACACTCAAGTCGTTGGCGAACATTTGTTGCAAACAGGGTTGCAGATATTACACGAGTGATAGACCACGACCGCTGGCGACATGTTCAGTCTGCAGATAACCCAGCTGATATTGCTACTAGAGGCATTGAAGCAGGCGATCTAGCTACTTATGAGATTTGGTGGACTGGACCCAAATGGTTGAAATATGATAGGTTACCTGCATATGACAACAAAATTCCACAAACAAATTTAGAACTAAAAACTTCTTTGCATGCAATATTGGAAGAAAAACCTATTTGGGAAAGATTTTCATCCATATCCAGAATGAAAAGAGTACTAGCCTACTGTCGAAGAATAATAAAGGGTAAGGAATTAGAAAGAAGAGAAAGATATCTTACACCAAATGAAATGAAGAAAATATTAGATGAATGTATAAAATATTATCAAAATTTAGTTTATGGAAAGGAAATTGAAGAATTACGAACGCAGAAAAGGGTAAAGAAAAGAAGTTCACTCATCACGCTTTCACCTTTCTTAGATGAGGACGGCGTGTTAAGAGTAGGTGGACGTCTACAAAATGCTGACATGGTAGACGTAATTAAACATCCTATTATAATACCAAAGAGCCAGCATATAACTAAGTTGCTAATAAACGAAGCTCATGTGAAAACACTCCATGGTGGCATTCAATTAATGATGGCTTACTTGAGAAGTAAATATTGGGTGATTGGTCTTAAATCAGCTGTCAGAAAATGTGTCCGTACTTGCAAGACTTGCATTATTGACAAGGCTAAAGGAAAATATCAATTTATGGGCCAATTACCAGCAGTACGAGTCAACCAACATAGAGCGTTCAAAAACAGTGGAGTTGATTATGCTGGACCATTATTAATTAGGACATCCAAGGGTCGCGGACAGCATGCTACGAAAGGATATATCAGTTTATTTGTATGCATGTCTACTCGTGCCATCCACCTCGAAGCAGTAACAGATCTCACTTCACAAGGTTTTATAGCAGCATTCAGGAGATTTGTGGCTCGCAGAGGTCACTGCGGACATTTATGGAGCGACAATGACACCAATTTTGTTGGCGCTTCCAAAGAATTAAGGGTGCTATTTCACCAAGGTAAAGATAACGCAGGTAAGGAGATAGCAGAACTATTAGCTAACGATGGTACGACATGGCACTTTATACCTCCTAAAATGCCGACCTGCGGAGGTCTATGGGAAGCGGGTGTTCAATCAGCGAAAAGACACTTAACCAGAGTAAACAAAGATACCAAACTTACTTATGAAGAAATGGCTACCTTATTGACGCAAATTGAGGCGTGCCTTAACTCTCGCCCTATTTGTCATATTGACAACAGTACAGAAACACCCCTAACTCCCGGACATTTCTTAATAGGTGAACCTCTAATCAGTGTCCCCGATCCCAATTATAACGATACAAAGATCAGCCTCTTGACAAGATGGCAGCTCATACAAAAAATTACTCAAGATTTCTGGCGTCGATGGCAATCAGAATATCTAAATACTTTGCAACAGAGATATAAATGGCAAGTAGCGGTTCCATCACCCGCAGTCGGAGATGTTGTAATTGTCAAGGATGAAGATATGCCTCCGACCAAATGGTTACTAGGGAGAATTAAACATCTACACCCCGGCGTAGATAATTTAGTAAGAGTAGTTACAGTTCAATGCAAGGGCGGTCACGAGTTAAAAAGACCTTTGTATAAAATAATACCGCTCCCTCATGAAAACGATATGTAGTGTGTCATGGTGGGCGGCTTAATTAAGAAATGATTTTAAATATATTTTATATGGGTTAATAATTGAGATTTAAATGTAATGTTAGATATGATATTTTAATTTCACGTTGAAAGAGAATGTACAACGATGAATAGTCACTTATAAGTTAATATAACAATGATACAGTCCACTCAGTTTAAGTAAATCTGTTACTTTTAATTGTTGCAGCTTATTGTATAATTATACACATTATTAAAAAACAATTGTCAATGTTTTTTGGTGGGCGGAATGTCCGATCCATTTCTTACTGTTTATCTATATAGTGCAAATGTTGTAACGTTAAAATCAGTATTAAAGCAAATCGTCTCAGAGAGTGGTCGTTTTTATTGAAACTACACGTCGTGTCAAGATTTCGTGTCAAGATAATTGTGAACCTTACGTACCACAACAATACTTTTGATGCGTTTACGTTCTATCAACATGTCTCCTTCGGCACTTGAGTGGTTTCGTTCTTACCTGTATGGTCGTCAGCAGCGGGTGCGTATTGAGGATACGTACTCTTCTTGGTGCGCACCTACTGCTGGCGTACCTCAGGGTGGCGTGTTGTCTCCTCTTCTATTCGCTTTATTCATCATGCCTCTTCGTCCGTGGAACCGTTTGAGAACAGACGTGTTACAAATTATTCTACATAATTAGTCAACAAGTGCAGGCAGATAAGTTATTTACGCAGTGAATAATAGGTGCCAGTTTCCAAATCATCCTTCCAGTGCATTTCAATTAAATACCCCCCTACTAACCTGCCATCCGCTCGGCGCCGGACTGTATCAGCGAGCGCGGGGACTATCCTCGCCCCCGAGAGAACGATCGGTTGATATTTTTGTCTCCGTCTACGAACTACACGGCGGAGCTGTCCGATCCAACCCGACGCACGACGTCGCGCAGAGGGCATCGCCTAACTATACGATAGCTTGGAGCACGTGACGTCGTCGACGCTTCTACGTTGCTACGAGCCTAGTGTTGTGCGGCTGACTGCTACGAGGAGTCTACGACACACCTTTGCTACGGTTCGTTCGTGGCGCGTTCCGAGGTACGCATCATATAGATCATTATTTACACAGTGAAACGTTGACATACGCATAGCAATAGATCATAATTTACACAGTGAAACGTTGAATCTTAACTGTGCAATAGGAAATTGTAGAAGACTGGATAGACTAAATTTATCCAATTTATCATGACCACTCAGCATTCACCGCCGCAAAGTAGACTCCAGAAAACTGTATCACTCAATTTTAAGATTTTGAATGTAAGCGAAACAATGTCGAACCGAACGCTCTCTGACTCTAATTTAAATATCACTCAACGCAATACAAGTAAGCGCCCACGAAGCGATAGTGTTGACAACTCCACTAAATCGAACGAGGACTAAAAAAGTTTGAAAAAAGATTACAAATTTCAATTGGATCGCTGGATTTAGTGTTTTTGTAACTCATTTCGCTGGGAATTCCATTATTTTGTTTACGGCTGCCTACGAATGACCAAAAAACTTTAACATCATTTTTTATACCATCTTCAACAGAATCTAAGTAAGATTTGAATCACTCGGAACATAGTGATTTGAATCGTCCGCGCAAGATCGAATATGTTTCGTAATCCGAAATATTATTATAACTTTTCCATTTTTTCCAGGCCTTTTCCTTATTTTTAAATATATGAATGAGGAGTCTAGAGAACCAAACGGGAAAGTACTACACTACACCATAGGGCCATCATACCACGGAGCAGATCATCGGTGTCGCTCCCCTTGCGCTTAGTCTTTGTCACACACAAAGCATCCAAACGTCTATCATTCATTACGTCTAGCAGGCTTTACGTTTGTTCTCACCTAAATTTCACTTATATTACCTCTTTATTATATTACCTCTTTACTTATATACCTTGCGAAGCATCTGTCACTGCACGGCACAGCACGGCGTCTATATTTTTCCTTCCTCTCCACTCCCTCGTTATGCGGGATTACAACACTCGGTAGCGACAGCTGCCGAAGACAGCCCGGGTAATGAGCTCATAGCTCGAGGCCCGTACGCACCCGTTCCCGCGGGTGCATGTTTGATAGAAGAAGAAGTGCCACCTAGTTTGATCATCCCAGCTCTGATCATATCAATTCCCGCTGATTTTCCATTTTTCAAGCTTCGTATCGACCATTCGATCTCATCCATAGTTATGCCTTCGTCGGACGCCGTCAACGTGGAGTAAGCATCCGACTCACCCCCATTGTCAGCGTCCGAGGCATACTCATACATTTCCTCAAAATATTCACTCCACCGTTCTAACACTTCCTGAGTGTCACCAGTTCCACCAGCTTTACACTTTATCATCAGGCATCTCCTTTCGCAGTTTTACATCTCTTTGCGCATCCACATGCTTCTTTTGCACTATCCACCATACTTTCTTTCAAAATTTTCCAACAATCGTCCACATCTGAGTCGGAACGGCTTGCATTTGCAAGTCTTTCACTTACCAGATGCACAGAAAAATTTACAAGAGGATTTTGAAAATATACTCAAATGGTCACACGATAATGGCATCATATTAAACGTAGCAAAAACAAAATGTATGTTGTTGCATTCTCCATATCTTAAAAAACCTTCACGAAATGTTAATATTATTGGGCATACATACGAATGTTTACATAAAGAAAAGTTTATCTGTAGCTGTAATAGTCTTGACTTTGTAACAGAATATAAATATTCAGGTTTAACAATAGATTGTACTTTTAGCCGTAAAATACATAGCAAAAATGTTTTGTAATAAACTTAGAGCCATTTTGTCTAAATTTAGACAGTTACAAAATGTATTAAATAAAAAGATTTTGAGCATGTTGTACCACGCCCTTGCTGATTCTGTATTAACTTATGGACTTTGTGCATATGAACGTACCTTAATACGGAGATAGAATTGTAGATCTGCAATTTTTCGCTCCTTATCCTTTCATGATCTCCGAAAGGGATACGCACTCGCCAGTGCCTCCACTTCCTAAAAAGGCCCACAAACCGGCTTACCACCAGGTAGTGGTCCGTCTCAAGAGTGGGGCCTCTAAAGGCTTTTGTATCCATTATAACATTTCGGAGTCGTCTATCTATTAAAATCATTTCAATCACACTTTTTTGTTCATTCCATCTCCATGTATACGTGTGAATATCGTTATAATGAAATAAAGTATTCGACACGAGGAGGTTTCGTTCCATACATAAATCTAGTATTAATTTACCTGCTTCGTTCACTCTCTTATCTCCATAGCTTGCTCGTTCGCGACCCCTGCCAATCAATCGATTGCAATTCTGGACCAAGAGCGCACCGACGTGCGGATTAGGCCGTCCCCCGGAGGCGACGCGCACCGATCCGCCCCTGTCGGTGCGAATATAGCATACGGCGGTGGGGGCGCCACCCACCACGCAGCGCCAATTCCGGCGGGACGAGAGGAGCCGAGTGCCGCATAGATGAACGAACTGCTAGACGTAATGAATGATAGACGTTTGGATGCTTTGTGTGGGACAGAGACTAAGTGCAAGGGGAGCGACACCGATGATCTGCTCGGTGGTATGATGGCCCTATGGTGTAGATGTCGTACTTTCCTCTCGCTTAGCCACTGGTGTAAGAGATTACTGTTTGGGAGGCCCTAGACTTCTCTGGATTCGTATTAAACTGGGCATCACGCGAGCATTTCTGGTTGCAGCATATGCTCCCGTAAGCTCAGCGTGTGCTCAAGAACTAGAAAAAAATTTTGGGAGTCTGTGAGGGATGTTCTGGACTTAGCTGAAGGGAATGAAAGAGTGATTATGTGTGGAGATTTGAATGGATGGGACTAAGCGACACAGCTATGAAGCTGTTCTTGGTCCATATGGAGACAAGAGAGTGAACGAACTAGGTAAGTCAATACTAGATTTATGTATGGAACGAAACCTCCTCGTGTCGAATACTTTATTTCATCATAAAGATATTCACACGTATACATGGAGATGTAATGAACAAAAAAGTGTGATTGAAATGATTTTAATAGATAGACGTCTCCGAAATGTTATAATGGATACAATAGCCTTTAGAGGCCCCACTCTTGAGACGGACCACTACCTGGTGGTAAACCGGTTTGTGGGCCTTTTTAGGAAGTGGAGGCACTGGCGAGTGCGTATCCATTTCGGAGATCAGGAAAGGATAAGGAGCGAAAAATTGCAGATCTACAATTCTATCTAAGTATGTACTGAAGGTACGTCCATATGCACGAAGTCCATAAGTTAATACCGAATCAGCAAGGGCGTGGTACAACATGCTCAAAATATTTTTATTTAATACATTTTGTAACTGTCTAAATTTAGACAAAATGGCTCTAAGTTTATTATTTATTTATTACAAACATTTTTGCTATGTATTTTACGGCTAAAATTACAATCTATTGTTAAATCTAAATATTTACATTCTGTTACAAAGTCAATACTATTACAGCTACAGTTAAACTTTTCTTTATGTAAACATTCGTATGTATGCCCAATAATATTAACATTTCGTGAAGGTTTTTTAAGATATGGAGAATGCAACAACATACATTTTGTTTTTGCTACGTTTAATATGATGCCATTATCGTGTGACCATTTGAGTATATTTTCAAAATCCTCTTGTCAATTTTTCTGTGCATCTGGTAAGTGAAAGACTTGCAAATGCAAGCCGCTCCGACTCAGATGTGGATGATTGTTGGAAAGTTTTGAAAGAAAGTATGGTGGATAGTGCAGAAGAAGCATGTGGATGCGCAAAGAGACGTAAAACTGCGAAAGGAGATGCCTGATGATAGAGTGTACAACTGGTGTCATTCTTGCGAACACTCAGGAAGTGTTAGAACGGTGGAGTGAATATTTTGAGGAAATGTATGAGTATGCCTCGGACGCTGACAATGGGGGTGAGTCGGATGCTTACTCCACGTTGACGGCGTCCGACGAAGGCATAACTATGGATGCGATCGAATGGTCGATACGAAGCTTGAAAAATGGAAAATCAGCGGGAATTGATATGATCGCAGCTGAGATGATCAAACTAGGTGGCACTTACGTCCGGGACGCCTTCTGGTACTTAAGCAATCTGTGCTAAAGAATTTTTGGGAGGGGCCCAATGGACTGAAGACGCGTAGTCAACGTGCCATTGTATAAAGGCAAGGGGTCACGCATGAACTGCGCCAGCTACAGGGCCATCAGTTTGATCAGCTTAGCAGCAAAAGTATATGAAAAGGTGATTGAAAGGAGAATGAGGGTGAAATCCGATGAAATGCTGTGGGACGCACAAGGAGGATTCCGAAACGAAGGGGATGTATGGATCAAGTTATCTCGCTCCGCGATATCATGGAGAGGCATCTGGCCATAGACCAGAAGGTTTTCTGCGGTTTTGTAGATCTTGAGAAAGCATTTGATAGGGTTGTATGAAAGGAACTGTGGGACATATTGCTTACAAGGATTGCTCAGCATGTGTACGGATAGATAGTGGCATGTCACCCTGGTGTAACCTGTCAGAGCCCGTTATATAAGTTTTCCCATACATTTCTTGGCGGAAAGGCGGCCCGCGGTTACTGAGCATTTAATGTCAAAAGTGTGTCAAACAGGGTTGCATACTATCTGCTAGGCTGTTTATCCTGTACCTCGATAGTTGTCTGCAGAAAATAAGGTCAACGAATGTGAGATTGCGCATGGGTGAACTAGTGGTGAACTGTCTGCAGTATGCAGATGATGCCGTTCTATTAGCAGAAACACGATCTGAACTGCAAACATTGGTCACAACAGTGAAAGACGAATGTATGGAGAAAGGCTTACTACTGAATGCGAAGAAAACAAAGATAATGGTATTTAAAAAAGGAAATAACTAATGTAAGGATAACGGTTGATGATGAAGTGTTGGAACAAGTGGATGATTGTACTCGTATATCTTGGATGCGCTTTCAGCAGGGATAGAAGGTACACCGCACGTGTGGAAAGACGAGTGAGTGCTGGGAATAGTGTGTATGGAGCGTGGGGAAAACTTCTTAGCAGTAAAAACCTGAGCCAGAAGGCACAACTCGCTATACACAATGTAGTGCTGGTCCTAACAAAATAATGTAATGTAATGGGTCCTAAAAATTAATGAATAATTTTCGTACATACTTTAGTTTAAGGGACGCATCAGGTGGTATACGATTCTCACTGCCTGCCTCTCGGAGGAGCGGGCGTGATAATATAATATTGAAGATTCAAAGCCATGTGCACAGAAAAAAAATACTTATTTGAGGGTAGGCGAATATCAGACAGCAGAGCGTGATTTCTTGGAATTGAAAAAAAGTATGTCGTGATTCGTAAACGGTAGAAGGTACTTTAAATGGAACGTAATAGAATCGAATATTAAATGACGAAACACTGTCGAACATTCTCGATGTCTTTGGGTACCTGACAGAAGTACTATGGGAGTTATAGCTTTAGAATATAGATGTTAGGGGCGAAAATCGAGGGGCAGGCCCCAAGTGTATTCCAGTACGTCCTCGTCGTCTGCCCTGGACCCATTCCACCTGGTGCGCGATAACGCAGTGGCCGGTGGGTGGTGACTAAATCTGGAAGTACGGTACTTGTGGGCGATTCGGTGCGAACGCAATGGAGGCAAAAATAGAGCAGAGAGAGAGGCGCGAGTCTTGCTGTCGCGGTGCGACGATCTGTGCCGCGACCTGCCGGTGCTACCGGGAGGGGGGACGATGCGGGGGCCGGCGGGTCCCGGGGAGAGCGGCCTCCCGGAAGAGCCACAGACGGTGGCAATAGAGAGACGGTGTGGGGGAGGGGAGGAGACGGACACTATGTCGGTCACCACCCTCTCAGAGTCGGGGCTGGGCCGGAAGCGTTTGTTTTTCGGCTCAGAGACGGACACGCCCGATGAAAGGGCGAAGCTGACCACGGCCAGACGCGGGAAGAGGGTCGGCTATGCCCCCAGTCTGGCCAGAGCCCGCCGTCAGCTCAAGGAGCGAACGGAGGAGGCCAAGGAGGCGGCCATCCAGGCGCTCCTTGAGAGGCCGGCCCTCAGGGGCCAGAAGAGCAGCACGGCAGTGGCCGGAAGCGCTGAGGGGGTGAGCCCCGAGGCGGAAAACCAAAGCCCCGAAGGGAAAAGCCCTGAGGGGAAACCGGCGGACCCAACAGCGGGGAGAGCCGATGACCTGATGGTGAGGGGTGAGAAGATGCTGGGCGTCATCCTCGGCCTCACAGGGAAGTCGGCGAGCCTCAAGGGGGGGAACGCCGCAAAGATCGCGAAGGCTGCGGGCGGGATCCGGGGATCCTGAAGGCCCTGGTGGTGCGCACGGAGGCGGAGGAGACCCACCGCCTCCGAGCCGACAACGCTCGGCTGCAACGGGAGGTGGCCTCCCTGAGGGAAGAGGTCAAGGCGCACCGCCGGGAGTTCGAGGAGCTCCGTAAAGAAAGGAGGACGCAGGGGTCGATGAGCTCGGGCGATGTCCAGTCTCTGGAGCGGAACATCGTCCAACCCGTCGGCAATTTGGTGGATGGGCGGCTCGCCGAGTTAGAGTCGCGCCTGCCTCCTCCGACTGTCACCCGTCCGCCATTAGCGGGCGACAGCTCCGCGGTGGCGAAAGCCGCGAGAGCGGCCATCGAGGGCGCGCGACGACCGGCACCTAAGCCGCGGAAGGCGCCAGCCGAGCTCGAGGTGCGCCCTCAGGCGAGGTCGGCCGCCAAAACGGGTCCCGCCCGCAGTGGTGCCCGGAAGGAGTCGTGGACGAGCTTCGGCCCGTCCACATCAAAGGGTAAACCGGCCGCGGCGGCCCCATCGGCGGAGCCGTCGTGGACCGATGTGGTCCGTCGCAGGCCGCGGAACACCGCGGTACCCGCTGCTCCCGCGGCACCTGCGCCGCCTACCAGGGCGTCAGCACCTCCTGCTCCCGCAGGCAGGGAGGAGGGCCGTAAGGCTAAAGTGGTGCTCCCCGGCTCCACGGCCGTAATTTTAAAGTTACGGCCGGAGGCAGCCACTGGGGGAGCAACGTATGCCTCGGCCCTACTAAAGGCCGAGCAGGAGGTCAATCTGGGGGAGCTGGGGATCAGCTCGCTCCGGATTCGCAAGTCTGCGACCGGAGCAAGGCTCATCGAGGTCCCCGGCTCCTCCAGCCATGAGAAGGCAGACGCCCTGGCAGCCAAGTTGACGGCTACCTTGTCCGGCGTCATGGAGGTATCCAGACCGGTGAAGTGCGCGGAGTTCCGGATCACCGGGCTGGATGACGCCGCTACAGTACAGCGGGTACAGGTTGCGGTCGCTCGCGAGGGGGGCTGCGCCCCCAAGCAGGTCCGGGTGGGCGAAATCCGCCCGGACTGGCGGAACTCCAGTTCCGCCCTGATGCGCTGCCCGGTGACGGCAGCGAAGAAGCTGCTCGAACTGGGCAGTATTGGGGTGGGCTGGAGCCGGGTGCAGCTCCACCTGCTGAAGGCGCGCCCCATGCACTGCTTTAAGTGTATGGGGAAGGGGCACACAGGAGGCCAAGGAAGCGGCCATCCAGGCGCTCCTTGAGAGGCGGGCCCTCAGGGGCCAGAAGAGCAGCACGGCAGTGGCCGGAAGCGCTGAAGGGGTGAGCCCCGAGGCGGAAAACCAAAGCCCCGAAGGGAAAAGCCCTGAGGGGAAACCGGCGGACCCAACGGCGGGGAGAGCCGATGACCTGATGGTGAGGGATGAGAAGATGCTGGGCGTCATCCTCGGCCTCACAGGGAAGTCGGCGAGCCTCAAGGGGGGGAACGCCGCAAAGATCGCGAAGGCTGCGGGCGGGATCCGGGATCCTGAAGGCCCTGGTGGTGCGCACGGAGGCGGAGGAGACCCACCGCCTCCGAGCCGACAACGCTCGGCTGCAACGGGAGGTGGCCTCCCTGAGGGAAGAGGTCAAGGCGCACCGCCGGGAGTTCGAGGAGCTCCGCAAAGAAAGGAGGACGCAGGGGTCGATGAGCTCGGGCGATGTCCAGTCTCTGGAGCGGAACATCGTTCAACCCGTCGGCAATTTGGTGGATGGGCGGCTCGCCGAGTTAGAGTCGCGCCTGCCTCCTCCGACTGTCACCCGTCCGCCATTAGCGGGCGACAGCTCCGCGGTGGCGAAAGCCGCGAGAGCGGCCATCGAGGGCGCGCGACGACCGGCACCTAAGCCGCGGAAGGCGCCAGCCGAGCTCGAGGTGCGCCCTCAGGCGAGGTCGGCCGCCAAAACGGGTCCCGCCCGCAGTGGTGCCCGGAAGGAGTCGTGGACGAGCTTCGGCCCGTCCACATCAAAGGGTAAACCGGCCGCGGCGGCCCATCGGCGGAGCCGTCGTGGACCGATGTGGTCCGTCGAACTCCAGTTCCGCCCTGATGCGCTGCCGGTGGACGGCAGCGAAGAAGCTGCTCGAACTGGGCAGTATTGGGGTGGGCTGGAGCCGGGTGCAGCTCCACCTGCTGAAGGCGCGCCCCATGCACTGCTTTAAGTGTATGGGGAAGGGGCACACAGCGGAGTTTTGCCCCTCCAAGGCGGACCGCAGCCGCCTGTGTTACAGCTGCGGGCAGCCGGGGCACATCGCCTCGGGCTGCTCCGCACAGGCCCGCTGTGCCGTGTGTACCGACGCCGGACGAAAGGCGAGCCACGTGATGGGGAGCCGGCTCTGCAACCCCCATCCATCCGCGGGAGAAACGCCCCCCACCTCTCGCGGGAGTGGGCGGCAGCAGCGCCTGAGGCCAGGATGTCCGAGTAATGGCCCGGACATCCTCGCTTCCTGCAGGCCAACGTCAACCACTGCGCTGGGGCTCAGGACCTTTTCCTGCAGTCCATGGCGCAGTGGGACGTGGACGTGGCGGTGGTTGCGGAACCATACTACGTGCCTAATTGGGCCGGGGACCGGGACGGATCCGTGGCCATCGTCGCGAGGCCTGGCGCCAGCCCCCCACTCGTGGTGAGGGGGAGGGGAGCGGGCTACGTGGCGGCGGTTCGGGGAGAGTACGCAATAATCGGTGTGTACTTCTCCCCGAACCGCGACCTGCCGGCCTTGGAGCGGCTGCTCGACGCTCTTGGGTCGGCAGTGAGGCGGCTAGCGCCCGCCCAGGTTATCGTGGCCGGGGACTTCAACGCCAAGTCCACGGCATGGGGCAACCCGGCCACGCAAGCCAAAGGGCGGAAGGTGGAGGAGTGGGCGCTGGCCGCGGGGACTGTCCCTCTTAAATAGGGGGACGGTCCATACGTGCGTGCGTGGAATGGAGGGTCGGTGGTGGATCTGTCCTTCGCCACCGCGTCCACCGCACGCAGAATTGAGGATTGGAGGGTGGTGAGACGGGGGTAGAGACACTCTCGGACCATCGGTACATCAGGTTTGAGGTGTCCCGAGCCCCCGGGAGTCCGGCGATTTCGTCCCGGTGGCGGAGCCGGTTCCGCGTTGGGCACTCACCAGGCTCGACGGGAACTGGCAGAGGAGGCGGCCATTGTCGGCCGCTGGGGCCTCCCGCCATTGGAGGATTTGGTGCGGAGCAGGGGGCTGGTCGTCCTTGCGACGCCTTCACGGCGGTGTGCAGGGCGGCCATGCCCAACGTTGGGCGTCCGCCCCCAAGGCGGGCGGTCTACTGGTGGTCGGCGGAGATAGCCGACCTCCGGGACGACTGCAACGGGGCGCGTAGAGCGTATACCCGGAGCAGGCGTCGCCGCCCCCGGGACGAAGGAAGGGATAGCCATCTGCACGGTGTCTACGTGGAGAGCAGGAGAGCCCTGCAGATGGCTATAAGTAGGGCCAAGGAGGGAGCGTGGCAGGAGCTGCTGGAGGGCCTAGACAGGGACCCGTGGGGCCGACCGTACAGAGGAGCGCGGAACAAGCTCCGCGCTCAGTCGGCCCCGCTGACGGAGACCCTCCAGCCGGCCCTGCTGGAGAGGGTTGTCGGGGAACTCTTCCCTGACACCCCGCGGGGTTTCGCTCCCCCGAGGATGGCCCGATCGCTGGACTCCAGAGGAGAGGTGGAGGGCGCTCCGCCGACCGTCACCGACCAGGAGATGGAGGCGGTCATTGACCGCCTCCGAAGCAAGAAGAGGGCGCCGGGTCCGCACGGGGTGCAAGGAAGGGTGCTAGCCCTAGCCCTCGTGCACCTCGGAGACGGGTTCCGGGAGCTCCTTGACTGCTGCTTGCGGTCGGGGTGCTGCCTGGGACCCTTCAGGGTGGGCCGGCTCGTACTTCTGTTAAAGGGAGACCGGCCCCCGGACTCGGGGTCGGCGGTTCGACCAGTCATTCTGCTGAACGAGGCGGGCAAAGCCCTGGAAAGGGTTGTCGCCTCCCGCCTCGCTCAGCATTTGGAGGATGGCCCGGGACCGGGCCTCTCGGATGCCCAGTTCGGGTTCCGGGCCAGACGGTCGACCGTCGACGCCATAAGGCGCCTAAGGTCGGTGACGGAGGATGCGGAGCGCGAGGGAGACGTGGTGGTGGCGGTGTCGCTGGACATCGCCAATGCCTTCAACAGCCTCCCCCACACTACCATCCTGGAGGCCCTCAAATACTTTGAGGTGCCTCCGTACTTGGGGAGACTGTTGAAGGCATACTTGGAGGACAGGGAGGTGCGCTACGAGGACGCGAGGGGTCAGATGGTCAGAAGACGCGTCGTGTGCGGTGTTCCACAGGGGTCTGTTCTGGGCCCCATCCTGTGGGACCTCGCATACGACTGGGTCCTGCGGTGCCGTCTCCTCCCCGGGATGAGTGTATGTGCATAGCAGATGATGCACGTCCCGGGGTAAGACCTTTGTGGAGGCGGCGCGGCTGGCCGAAGTCGGAGTAGGACTGGTGGTCAGCCGCATAGAGAGGCCTTCCTCTTCCGCGGGACCGGTAGGCGCCCCCCCCCCCCCCCCCCCCCCCCCCCCCCCTCTGGAGCGCACCTCCAAATAGGAGGAGAGAGTATAAGGGTGAGTGCCCAGATGAGGTACCTGGGCCTCACCCTTGACGGAAGTTGGACCTTCGGTCCTCACTTCGAGCGGTTGGGACCGAAGGTCATCAGAGCTGCGGCGGCGCTGGGTCGCCTCCTGCCCAATGTGGGCGGACCCAGCGCCGCGTGCAGGCGGCTGTACTCCGGCATCTGCCGGAGTATGGCCACGTACGGTGCCCCCATATGGGCGGACGCTCTCTGCACTCGGAACAGGGCTCAGCTGCGCAGAGCGCAGCGGGTCATAGCGCAGAGGGCGATAAGGGGGTACCGGACGGTAGCATGGACGGCCGCGACCGCCCTTGCTGGCGACCCGCCCTGGGAGTTGGTGGCGGAGGTGCTCGCCGAAGTGCATAGCTTCGTCGCTAGTAGGTGGGCACTCGGCGAGCGCCCCACGTTGGAGGAAGTGGGGCGGTGTCGCCAGCGAGGGCATTCAGAGATGATGCGGAGGTGGGGGAGGACCTGGCGCAGCCGCAGTATGGAGTCCGCGTTGCGGATGCGCTGCGCCCGGTCCCGGAGGCGTGGATGCGCCGCAGGCGCAAACCCCTCACCTTCCGTATGGTGCAGGTGCTCACCGGGCATGGGTGCTTCGGTGAGTACCTGCACCGGGTCGCGAGGCGGGAGGAACAGCCGGGCTGTCACGATTGTGGCGCGGCCGAGGACACTGCCCAACACACGCTGGAGCAGTGTCCCAGATGGTCTCGGCAGCGCCATGATCGGGAGTGACAGTGCCTGGCAGGCGATGGCCTCCTTCTGTGAGACGGTTGTATAAATATGTTTCTCTTTACACTACTCCACTGAGAAGGTGCTAGGGTTTTGTGAAATGATAAAATATAACTTCCCAAAGTACAACTGTTTATTCATACACACAATATTAATTGCCAATACGGGAGTACCGTTATAAGGCGGGATATGTGTTAGTGCTTTGGGCGCGAGGAGACGACTAGCTTGTAAATGGCCGTGCCTGGCCCGACACGACGCAAACGCCGCGTAAGCACATTGTGTCCATACACAATATCCCCCTTCAAAAAAAAATTTTAATACAAAAAAAATTTTGGAGTTGCGTCGTAACAGACGAACATATACTCGATATGAATTGTATGCTAGACCTGCGCACTCTGTACTGCGCGTAATGAAATTTGAACCTCGCGTCACGGCGTCGGCGCCGGGCGCTTCGCGGAATGTCACCATTGCTATACCTACATACGATTCATACCGATGAATGACGCAATCTCTACCTCGTAATTCACATACGTTGCTATGCGCCTTACTTGCATTTAAGGCTACGCTCACACGTATGCAAAATAATTAAATTTACCAACTACATCACAACATTTAATTTTCCTACAAAAAATCCTGAATTACGTTAAATCCAAACATTGAAAACATTGCATCATCTAAAGTTCAAATTCTTGCTAAGTACAATTATGCTTAGTTGCAAGTCTGCATTCTGAATAACAAGTCTATAGTTTCGTTACGTTGCATTTTGCTATCGCAACTCTGTACATCCTGTGTGCTATGGGCAAACAAGGTATCACTTTACACTAGGTACGTTACTAAAAACAATCGACAAACAATTATTGTGAAATGTATACTCAGCTAATTTCACCCGACGACATATTACTAGGCTTTGACACTGACCTCTCTTGGAATATTTAACATATGTATAACAATCAAACTATCTCAATACTATTTAACAACAATTTGCTCGGTTGACCTAGAATAATCTAACAAATGACACGTGTTTCTATGAATCGGGAGCAGCGTCATCGCTCCGCTTGCCCAGCCCTGAGGAATGGCTCGCTCCTTTACGCGACGCGCGGATTCCTGGGTGGTCCTTATCCTTGACAAAATCATTTACAGTTACACTTGACAGATAAATAACCTATGATTATCACAGTTTGACTCAATGATTGCTCCTCGAGAACGTTGCCAACTACCTCAGCTCTTTAGCCTGAGGGTTTATGTGTTACTTAGGAAGAAAAAACGTCTAGGGTTTGTGACTTCTATACACTACATCTTGACGTCCCTAAGCCTCTACATACCTGATTGCCTCGAATGCCTAGTATTATTCCTTAGGCCAGACGAGCAATGTACTACAAAATGCAAAACGTTCGAGCGAAATACTAAAAGATAGGTTATTTATCTACAACTCAACAAACCATTAAAAATTCAGCTTTAGGTGTCAACCGTCTTAAATTCTCAAAATATTCTCAATCTCTAATTACGTTTCCTAAAAATTTCAACTACAAGTCAGTTCACATTTACGTTATTTTCATACATCTACATCATAGTAAATAATTCCGTTTATCACTACATACATTCTATACCAATGATTTCGCGTGTCTAAAACAGATATATTACACTATGGATGTGTCTTTAACAAAAAATATCACTTTGATTTTCACTTAATACACTTTAATGCACTTGATGCTCTTTATTACTTCACTATGATCGGTTACCATGCTTTTTCTGTTAGGTACTACTGATATTATGCTCTTTGAAGCTACCACTCCTTGTGGTTATTAAAGTTGTTAATCACAAAGGTCCGCCTCTCTGGTTGTCGACGGTGTCGTCTTAATTAATAAATCGCTGATTTGTTTTCACATAGGTAAATGTTGTGGGTTCAAAAAAACGGCTTCTGTGCGAATACATCAGTTTCGCGGCTGGTCTGCCCAAAAATCTGGCAATCGTGACGACCATGCTACGGCGGCCAAATCCGCCTGCCTGTCGGCTAAGCTGCGCGCGTCAACCGCAGCCCCGCTGCCAGCCGGCAGCTGTGCACCGCTATCACCCGCGACGTTTATTCCTTGCATTTTCTACACGTTCGGTGTGGTGGAGCACTGACTTTGATCACGGCACTATCTTTGTTCGCGCTCTCCCCGTATTGGCAAATGAGTCGCCCCCTTTTTGTGCACACAATTAAAAACACAAAAATGTTCGCAATATTGCTTTTCACAAAATCGCAAAAAAAAAAATGTTCTTAAGTCCGAGGTCACCACTGTAATATAATAATAATAATATATTAAGTTTTCTGTACCTATGTGCTGGGGTTTAGTGAAATGATAAAATATAACTTCCCAAAGTACAACTGTTTATTCATACACACAATATTAATTGCCAATACGGGAGTACCGTTATAAGGCGGGATATGTGTTAGTGCTTTGGGCGCGAGGAGACGACGAGCTTGTAAATGGCCGTGCCTGGCCCGACACGGCGCAAACGCCGCGTAAGCACATTGTGTCCCTACACGGTCATGTCCCAGAAGGAGGCCTCGGAGCGGGACAGGGAGGATGATCCCGAGGCTGTCCCGCTCCGGAGACGGCGGACGGGAGTGCGGCGTAGGCGCTACGCGCACCTATTGCCGCCTCCCTAACTTGTGGGACTAGGGGTCAGGATGGGAACCTGGCCCCATAATGGTCCCGCCGCCGGAGGGGCTGTCCCAATTTGCCGGGACGGCCCCTAGATTGAAGAAGTCCGGCCCCTTCTGAGGGGCTGGCCAGTCGCAGTGTTGTGTCCTGTCCTGTTGCTGACAGATCCGGGGCACCACACCAACGCGGCCGACGGCATTTCGCGGGGTCGTTTAGTGGGTATACCGTCGGACAACCGACGGGGAGTCCCACACTACCACCGGAGGCCACCCAGGCACCGGTGGTGTGCGTAATGCATTTTTCCCCGAGTCACAAAAAAAAAAAAAAAGGGGCGAAAATCGAGTATGGTTAAGTATGACGAATTCTTCGTTGGCCAATGTTTATGTGAAAGCAACCAGCTGGTTGCGTCACCCCGTTCCCTAAAGTGATCGCTTCCGATGAAGCCTTTATAGCCTTCCCGGCTAAAGGCAATCCCAGTGGGTGTTTTAGTCAGTGGAAATCTGACATAACCAGTTCGTTCGTACGAAATGGTATCTTTGAAAGATTTCACCTCCTCCCTCCTTTTTTCCGAAGGGTGACCCTCACGAAAGAATGACTAATGCACACCCGCGTGTGTGGGTTAGTCCTTCTTTTGTGGGTCTACAATTTTCTTGGGCGAAAAAAAAAGGATCATGGCTTCTTTTGGTGTGAATTTTCGAGGTAATAGGACGTGACTCTGTTGGTTCGCGGAGCGGGTTTTTTTTATTACATTAATTTCTTGATTTTAATATTGTGTTAAGATCTGCGTTGATTCTTTACTTCTGTGTAGCGTAGCAAGAAATCGGGTGATATATGATTGATTGAATATGATTGAATCGGTTGAATATGATTTACTCGATTGATTGTAACGTTGGGCGGAGGTATTGGATCAACATATCCGAGTTTAAATTTGATTACTAATAAGTGTTTAATATCGTGTTGGATAGGGTGCATTCTAGTCGATTTCCTTCGTTGAATTGACTGCCGAGCTAACCTTCAGTTGTAAATTATGCGGGGGCAAGTCTGGCTGATCCAATGAGTTTAAATATTCATTTATATAGGTGGTTGCTTCGTTTTGGTTTGTTTCATAGTCTGTACTCGTAGTTTTGTAGGAATGCAGTAGACCAACGATTTTATTTTTATTTCTGAGGTATAAAATGTTTTACATTCTTGTTCTTTGCTGCAAGACTTTCTCGTTTCGCAATACGACAAAGGTTCTCACACAAGAAGCCTTATAAGCCTTGTAGGAACAACCTTTGCAGTCATTTAAGACAACCAAATGTTGGACGGTTCAGTCACAGTCAGGGTATCAATTTGTTAATGTAATAAAGCAGCTTGACGCATACCATTTAATGATAAAATAGCATATATATTTAGATGGAGTCCGTACTTCACTAAGCCCCAACCTAAGTGGACACATTGCAGATTTATAGATATTAAATTGCTTCTTGGCAGCTCATGTGAACTGAAAGACATTTGGCTTAGAGAAAAATATTACAATCGTTTTGTGCGTTACATGTTCAGATCTCAAAGGGTGCTTTATTCTGATCAGCCGATAAGTTTTATTCGCGTTTGCTAATTTGAAGTAATAGTATATTCGCCAGAATTTAACACTTTCACCCACGTGTCGTAGTCGTGCGGCAGTGGGTTCACACACCCCGAGTCTCCAGGACTGGTAACCACCCAGCGCTTTCATTGACGTTTCAGTGTAGCGTTATGTAGTTCCTCTGGAATTTACAATAACTGCACGGATAAGAAAGATTCTAGGCGTCTTCTGATGAGCGCCGAATGTAACAGGTATGGGCTGGCATTCTAGAACCTGGACATGCGATCCTAGTATCTACACTAGAAACGTTATAAGCCTCATAGGGACAACGTTGTAGTCGTTTAAGACAACCAAATGTTAGACAAAACAACTGAGCTGTTTTCAAGACCTTAACTTTAAATTCATTATTGGTTACACTAGTCTGGCGAGTATGCATTCGATCGGATTGAGTCTAAATATTTGGGGCAATAGCCTGAAGTAATACGTTGCAAATTCCGATATAAAAGTAATGACGGAGACTTCTCTATTGCCGTATGAACAGAAAACCTTATTTGATTCATTTGTTATCTATATTACGAGTATTTAGAAGTCTGGGCATTTAGGCCCTGTGTGGCAACGGTGTCTAAGAAAAGCACCCTGGCTGTTACAAGACTGATGAAGGTATAGAAGACGCTCACAGTATATTCCATCATAAACAACTACATTATCTGCAGATACAACCGAGGGATTCGCCCTAATTGTAGTAGTTTAGTCGAATAGCGGCGGTAGCATAGTGGTGATTCGACCGATTGCGTGTTCGCTTGATTGTGTTCAGAGAAACTAGTACAAACATGTGTCCAGTTAGCAGCGAGAAGTACAATACTTGTGCTTTTATAAATTGATATTTACTAAAATATTGAACACTCAAATTAAAGATAGATGAAATTCTAGATTCTATTCTACTCGAAATATTCTATATATATAGATATTCTACTTGAAATAGTGATTATTATCTAAAGTAATTGGTAAATTTGTCGTCTTATATGCCGATAATAGACCGATATTGGGAGTTTCTTTCGGCATTTTTTCTTCTCCAATGGCCTTTGTGACATGCTGGTAGATTGTAAATCTATACTATCTATACTATTATTATAAAGAGGAAAGATTTGTATGTATGTTATGAATAAACTCAAAAACTACTGGGCCGATTTCAAAAATTCTTTCACCATTAGAATGCTACAATATAAATGCTTAACATAGGCTATAAAATATTTTGAAAATAGTTAGGGATCCGTATGAAAACTTCGATAATGTGTGAAAAAGATACCAAAAAATCCTTATACCGCGTACGCTGCTGAAACTATTGACAATAGAGCAAAGTAATGTACTACAGTTTTATATAGGACATCAATATCTACAAAAAAGTCCTCGATACTATATGTCTAACTATTATAGTTACGTCACAATAACTACTTTTTCATGTTAAAATATGATATAGTAACGCCGGTACAAACTAGGCTGAACTCCGCACTGCTGCTGGCCGGGGTGCTGCCTCTTGACCTCAGAGTGCGCGAGGTCGCCTCTTTGTACGAGGCCAAGAGGGGGCTACCCCATCCGCTGCTCAAGGGACAGGGAGATCGAGCGGATGGCCTCGAAAATCGAGGCCCCGCATCCCGCTGAGCTAGATAGCTTGGAGTTCGGCAGCCTGGTGGACGAGGAACAATGCAGGGCACACTCCAACTTTGCCCTGCGAATGTTTACGGACGGCAGCAAGATTGGGGGCCGGGTTGGCGCCGCTGTATTCATATGGAACGGCGGCGCGGAAACCAAGGCCGTCAAGCTTGCTTTGTCGTCCTACTGTACCGTCTATCAGGCGGAACTCCTGGCTATCTGCACGGCGGCCGAGTGGGCTTTGAGCTGCGATGGACCCAGTATCGGCATCTTCAGCGACTCCATGGCGGCGCTCCAGGCGGTGGCGATCGTCGAGTCCCCCCATCCCCTGGCGGTGCAGACACGGGGCGCTCTTAAACTGTGCAAAAGCCAGGGTAAGAGCGTCTCGTTGTTTTGGATTAAGGCACACGCGGGGTTGGAGGGGAACGAACGTGCCGATGAACTCGCCAGGAGCGCCGCACTGGGGTTGCAGAGGCGGCCAGATTATGACCGCTGCCCTGTCTCATTCGTCAAAGGTATGATCCGCAAGGGGACCATTGACGAATGGGACAGGAGATACACATCGGGAACTACAGCTTCGACAACGAAGATGTTCTTCCCGAGTGCGGCGGCGGCGTACGGCATCGTGGGTAAAATGGTGCCGTCGAGCATCACTACGCAGGTCCTCTCGGGGCATGGTGGGTTCTTCGCGTACTTGCACAGATTCAAGTGCGCGGATGACCCATCGTGCTTCTGCGAGCCCGGCGTGGACCAGACAGTGCAGCACATATTGTTTCGGTGTCCCGCATTCTCCAAACAGAGGTACGATTTGGAGCAGGATTTGGGAATGCGGATCACCGAAAAATCGGTCTCCGAAATAGTGACGGGGCATAGACCAAAATTTTTAAAATACTGCGTCAGTCTAGCGACGGCTGTCATAGATCAGAACAAGCAGAACAGCCCCACCTAGGACTAATGTTGCATACCTCGGCTATACTCTGTATAGCCGATGGGATCGCGGTGGCTAGGTGGAGCTGTGAAGCTCGCTGACGCCCGTGGCTGGACTGATGCAGTATGGGTAGGGAAGTTGGACATATGAAGATATTTCACCGGCGTTCTAAAACGGGCAAATCAAAAATTTTTGGAAATGTAACTGAAAGATGATGAATGTAAGAATGATTTGTGGAAAATGAAAGAGAGTGTGATGTATGAATGTGTTTTATATTGGACAAACAAAAAATGTGAATTAAATTATTATATTGTGCAAAAAGTGCCTTGCCCACGGCAGGGGTGTTTAAGGTAAAAAAAAAAAAAAAAAAAAAAAAGGTCAAATGCGAAATGCTGGCAGATTGTAGATAAGAAGTGAATTTAAAATTTTAAACTAAATATGAGTAAAGTACAGTAAACTGGTTGAAATATGTAAAGCGTGTGTAAGTGGCCAATAGAGCCAATAGTACATAAATTATTCTTATGATTTATGTACTATTGTATGTACTCGTGAAAAAAGGTAGGGTGGTTAAATCTTCAATTTGACCACTCAGCCTCGCAAAGAGACGTTAATAGCAAGTGTCGCGAGGCGGAAGCAATGTCTGTTGGATGTTTGCTATCGTGGCCACGATGAGATGGCGTGGCTGCAATTGCCTCGCAGGACTTGCACGGTGTTGAATAACCTTAATCGTATGTTTGAGTTTAAAACTTAATCTTGGGAGAATACTAATATTCCCCTACGACTGAAAATACCTCTATGGTTCATATTGTCATTGCCTCGCAAGATCTATACATTATTGGATAACTGTAATCGCATGTTTAAGTTTAAAACTTAATCTTGGTAGATAGTGCTAATATTCTCCTATGACACAAAATAACTCTATGGTTCATACTGCCAAAGCCTTTGAAGAGAGGTAGGGCGCATCAAAGCAGCCCGTCTGGGGAAGGACCTCCACCTCATAGAAAACCGCAGCCAAATAACTCCCTAGAGGGTTGTTGTGTGCGTGCTGTGAGTCCTGCGTGTGAGTGAGGTCACCAGTAAGCTCCCAAGGAGTTGCTGTGTAAGCAGCAGAGGAGGCATCGCGCGAATGATACTTAATATATCGCAAGCGTTAATAGGCTACGGTACCTGCTTTACATCAGGTGGGCCGTATGCTTGTATGCCTCCCGTCGTAGTATATGAAAAAAAAAAACATACTAGCATCTACGTAGTTTGGTTTTGATTACTCTAAATCTTATATTTAAATTAAGGATTGAATCTTGGGAGAATACTAATATTCTCCTACGACAGAATATAACTCTACAGTTCATATTAACATTTCCACGCTGAGGCTGACACGTTGTTGTGTTTTGAATAAACTAAATCTTATAATTGAATTCCGTATTAAATCTTAGTTGGGGGTACGAATATTCTATTACATCAATAACGAATATATGACTCAAGTTAGTGGCCTCGAAGACTTCCATTCTAGGGCCTACTACTAGTATTCTAATCTCCTTAAATTAAATACAGCGTTGTATGATTATGAATAGGCCTATGAACAGTAAGCCAACCAAAATCTAAAATACGAGGTTCGACTGACTCCGTTGAACCTTCTCCTGCAATTGCATCTTTCTATCAAAGAGCAGTTTCTAATCAATAAGAGAAATAACCAGAATTTGATAGGGCACGGTTAACTTCTAATATTTCGATTGCGAGAGAGGAGTTAATGCAAATTACACGTTGATCTTTATTAAACTATAATTCTACAAATTATTTAACCTCATCGTGAAATTAACAAATTGTTCATCATATACATAAATAACATAATTTTAAGTAGGTATAAGAAAGAAGTTCTTAGAAAGCGTCACTCTTTAATATACTTCGATACCAGGTTTAAAATTGAAAGCTTCACTGATAGGTTTCTCATGAGCTTAGTTATCGTATCGACACGAAAAAGATGTAGGGTTACTCCAAGCAACGTAGGTGCCACTAAGACGATCACAGCCAAATTAGAATAAGAGGGTCGACATGACACTTTTGGGGTACTTGATTAGTAAGCTTACTTAAATAAGATGAGATTCATAGATCAAGACTTTTGTAGTAATAAACTCAGAGATTATTTTGAAATATATATTCAACTCACGAATATTTAAGGTAAAAAGTTAGATATAGAAGTAATTATTTGCATAGCAGGGAGGTAATTATAATCTAGTATATAAGCAGGGGGATAATTATATTAAAAATTTCAATTATGTGAAAGGTTCTCAGTAGATATATATTTCTATTAGGGTAGGGTTAGCATAGGTAGGACCATCATAGATAGGCTAATAAACAGGTAATAGGTAGCAGAAGGTTGAGGTATATAAAGGTAGAATATAATATTATATAGAGTAAGTAGTACAGAATATGACAATCATAGAAATAAAATAGATACACAATTAGGAAAATATAGGAGATGGGGGAAATAGAGGGGGCGAACGAGATAGGTAGAAAAGTAAGGAAGGAGGTTAGGTATAGATAGGCTCATAGATAGGCAGGTAGATACATATAGATATGCACATAGTTACATAGTTAGTCAGATAGGCACATATATATATGAGAGGGGTTAGAGAAATATATTTATTTAGGGGGAGGTAGGTACATGTGTTTCACTAAACGAAATCCAGATTATATAATTTAATCTTATGTTATTTTTGGTTATGGGGCGAGGATACGTAATAGATAAAAGTAGGTACTCAAATAGTTTCTTTGTCAAAATACCGAAAAACAACGTCATTGCCCTCACCTACGTACGAACACCAGAACAACAAGAAGTGATAAGTCCTAAGAAGTTCTGTGGTGTACGACGATCGTAAGCAGCTATTTGCATGAATATCTTTAATGGTGCGGCCGTCGTCACTTTATCATAGACGAAACGCAACGCTTGGAACGACACAATTCATATGTTCCTGCACTACAACGAGTCACCGAGACTCAGTATGTAAACAGATGCTTCCGCGTCAAGGTGAGAACATTGTTTAACATTATAGAAATTGTAAGTTTCCGATAAGATATTTAATATACGAATTCGTAATTATTCACACTGTTTGCTTAATTGAGGAATACGTCAGAACGCGTTCACAATATTCAAAGAGTTGGTACAGGTATAAATATAGTATTGGTGTTACTTATTTCATTATATTGTTATTTATTGCAGAAATAAATATAGTATTGCTGACAATGGAAATTTGTGAATATGGACCAATAAAAACTACACAAGACAACGAAACAAACAGAACAATACTATTTACAAGGAGACCGTTTATTAGACAGGTTAGTTAAACCAAACATCATTTAGAAAAAGTGTTATTATAATAAAACTAACAGTAACATAACAGAGAAATACCTAAACCCTTATTTTAAGCTTATTATCAACAAATCATCACAAAGATTTAATGGCAACTATAAATTTAATCGTAAAAATACTTTATATCGTTCTTCACGACTGTAACCTGTCAAATGATACCGCCGATTTCTTTTCTGATGAAGCTGTACTAGACGCTACTAATACTGACTCCAAATATAAATAGTAAATATAACTAGTCTGGCCACAAATACTGTTACGTAGATTTTTTTTTCTACTTTTTAATTATTTTGAATTTGGAACGCGTTTATTATGTTAAAAACTTCCTTCGATTTCCCGCCGTTTTACATATTTTTTTCGTGTTATTAATCAAATTACAATATCCATTTTGTAACTTACGGCCGGACTAGGTAGGCCGGTAGGTATAAACTGTAATAAAAATGTGATTATTAAGGTAGTTTTATTTAATAATTGATTGATAATGTTACAATCTCAAATCTATGGTGCATAGATAAGGTTAAAATGTTACATGCCTTCACAGTTAAGTGTTTGGGCGACCGCTCTTTATGTTTCGGCGATTTTTGAAGTGAATACTTCTTTAGCGGTGTTATGCACTTTTTGCGATGAGTAAAAAATGTAAACTCGCGACAGGACACGTGACCCTGACCGTAAGATTTTGGTGAGAATTAGAACTTAAGTTAGCTGCAGCGCTAAAACATTATTAGTTAGTTACCTCTAATTAAGGCGACACATCGAAAAATTAGACCAACTTTCATCGAATAGTATAGGCTAATGACTAAACTGACGGATCTAAGATTTTAATATAAATAACTTCATTTCTTTATCTTGAATTTGCTTGCTCAAATACGCGATTGTGTAAAATTGATTCGATAATAATTACTTTCGAAAACACCTCCTGAAATTCATTATTTTTGAAATTACAACGAAGTTGTTCTGTTTATACGCTTCAAAATTACTTAAATCTATTAGTAATATCTATGTTTATAATATGGTTGCTGCATATTTTGATAAGTGAAACATGAAATTTTTTAAAAATATTTTAAGTTTCTGACAATTTCTAAGCGATCATATTCGTCTTGGGTGCTACGTGTTTTCGACCTTATTGTGCGGTAATGAGGATTATAAACGCGTTGACTAACTACATCCAGCCAGTCCGGCTGCAGCCCGCTTCGAGGTGAGACCTATGTCGACTGTCTGCTCGAGCTCGCTCCATTTACATCGCGACACCGAAGTTTTTATAATTAATAGTTGTAAATATTCAATATTATAGTATTTAGCGTAAGTGTATTATTATTAGATATAAGTAGTAAATAATATTATAGGTTTATATATATTTATTATACTGTTGTAATAATGGGGAACACTAAAAAGAAAATATATAGAATAAAAATACAAAGAAAATGTTCGTAGAATGGCGGAGGCGAACAAGACAAGGTATTTTTTTTTTAATTATTATATTCATTAAACATATTATAATAACATTGTGTAGACATATTTCTAGTTTTTAGAACAGTTCCTAGGTATGGTTGGCCCAAGCTATTTAATTCCTCTTCAAACTTTTTTTTAATTTTGCTTACTTAATAACTCTATATAAAACTGCATTAAATAAGAGTTATTTTTTGCAGGAATAAACAGTAACATTAGATAATTGGTATACATTATCCACAGGCTGACCGCGTACCTATATAGGACGTCAAACTCCTATTATGTCCATTATAATCTGACCGAACTCCGACTTAGAAGTTGTACGTCGGTGGAGGTCAGGTTACGTTGGAAATTTATACCAATAAGGTTCGCGCTCTCAGCACATAGCAACCAGTGGAGACTCTTTATTTCTTTGTATTAAAATAAAAACTTATAAAATAGAATATTTTTGCTGTTTTGTTTTTTAGGAGAAACTTACTAAATAAACATATTCCACTAGAAGAATCACTACTCGATTTATATGCTACTTTAACGTAAGTGTCATACGGGACGACAAACTCATAGTAACCATTATAAGCTCACCGAACTCCGACTTAGACATTGTACGTAGGTGAAGGTTAGTTTACGTTGGAAATTTATCCAATCAGAAGATAGAAAACCAGTGGAGGTTTTTTTTTTTTGTATTAAAATAATTACTAGTAAAATAGTATATTTTGATAGTTTTTAAAAAAAACTCGGTATGTTTCATGTTAAAGAAGCGAGCGAGGTGTGTAAGTACCGAGTCATGTGGCGCTCACGAGGGATTTAGCGTGAAGATATAGATAGATAGTATACTTATACCCATGGTACTCGTGAAAACAAATAATATTTACTATGAACCAACACTGAAAACACAAAAAAATCATCTATTCTATACATTGTGGTTAGTATTGAACTATTGTACGGATTAGATTTATTTTGCAACATCAGAGATGGTCCTGGTTCTTTCTTCTTGAGAGTTTAATAAATAACAAGGAAACGTACAACAATACAAAACACAGAGTATACATAAGTAAAATACAATAAATGTCATTATACTGAAGTTAAAGTTATGAAACAGCAAGAAAATCATTTGTCACATGTTTTTTTTAAATATGAATAGATTATAAAATCTATTTGTATATATGTATATTAGGGTGTCTCTTATTTTTCAAAGTTTTTATTTTCTAACGCATATGTCTTAGTTTTGTTCATTTGCTTTTAAAACACTCGGAAATTAATTTTTAACTTATTTGGATTACGATAATCCGTGCCGAATTACATCGAAACATGTTCATACAAGTTGCGCGGCAGTGCCGAACGTACTCGCGGTATTCATTTGTTCAAATTCAAAGTCAAAATCTTTTTATTCCGTAAAAATGGCTACATTTGTTTGGAATCGTCACATTTTTTTCCCCTACCGTGCAGTTTATGACTAGGTGAGCACTGATAAAAATACTGCCAAAAAACTCAGGCATCCCTCTTTTGGTATCCAAACAAATTTACATATTTTGTTAATTACATTATAATTGGATCGACTCACTCCCAGGCATTTTTATCATTAATATAGTCAGATACTTTATAATATGCCCTGCTACACAATTTGGCTTTAATAGTAGTTTTAAATTTGTTTATTGACAAATCTCTTATATTGCTGGGAAGTTTGTTATAGAACCGTATACATCGCCCCATAAAATAATTACTTGTTTTGTGGAGACGGCTTGCATATAACACAAGATTATGCTTATATCTAGTATTTATGCTATGAGTATCACTCTTTTTACAAAATGAGTCTATGTTTTTATGGACATACAAAAGATTTTCATAGATATATTGCGATGCGACTGTTAAAATATTTATTTCTTTGAATTTTTCTCTAAGGCTCTCCCGGGGACCAAGTTTGTAGATAGCTCTTATGGCTCTCTTTTGCAATAAAAAGATGGTGTTAATATCCGCGGAGTTACCCCAAAGAAGAATTCCATATGACATAATACTATGAAAGTAGCTGAAATAAACTATTCTAGCCGTATCAATATCAGTGAGCCGTCTAATAGTTTTCACTGCATAAGCTGCAGAACTTAGTTTTCCTGATAATTTTTCAATTTGTGGGCCCCTTTGTAGTCTGGAGTCAATTGTTATACCCAAGAACACAGTTGTCTCCACAGAGGCTAAATTAGTTCCATTAACATGTACATTGGTAGCCACCTGCCTTACATTAGGTGTTGAGAACTTAATTACTTTAGTCTTTTTATCATTTAAAAGCAGATTATTAACACTAAACCAACGAATAACTTTAGAGAGAGCATCGTTAACTTCGTCATAATTACCTAACCGTCTATTAATTTTGAATGTCAGTTATTCTCGTGATTAATACGTAATGTTTTAACTTTTATAAGATGGCAGTGGAATTGAGAAGCAATAAATCAAGTATTTTCTTAGTTGGAGACGTAAATTATCAAATAATAGGCGCAAAATTACCGTCTAACCGTCAAGTTCTTCCTGTACTTTTTTATAAAATTCGCGAAGTTAAATTGACTGTTAGTGAAAGCGCATACCTAGTCATTCGAGAGTGTATTATATTTAGGGAAAAAGTTAGGATCCCTACCAGAGCTATACCTAACTGTGTAAAATAACTTGTGAATCTTCACCAGGAGGGAGTTGCAAAAAAATTCCAATTTTCTATTTCAATTTCAATCTAATTCAATCTGATAATTTTATTTCTCTTATTTATTCGAAATAAAAAAATCCTGTGTTTACTCGGCGCTATCAGCCATTATGACACTCGAACATCTATAACTTCAAGCCAAATCCCTAGCGGGGTAGGCAGAGAGAGCCGAGCGCCACGTGACTCGATCCTTACATATCTCACTCGCTTCTTTAACATTCATTGCTCTTCTCATGCACGCACGCCGGTTTCTAGGGCTCCTGACATCACCTTCTGATAGAACATGACCAATTTGGTCATGGTAGGTAAGTCTTGACCTTCCCCGGCTCCTACATCCTTCCACTTTTGCATTGTATATCTGCTTCGTCATTCTTTCATCTTGCATTCTTTCTACATGCCCGAACCATCGGAGCATGCCTCTTCTTATTTTAACACCGACGCTCTCTTTCAGACCAACTCTATTTCTAACATCATCATTACGAATACGGTCTACAAGCCTTACGCCACAAATTTTGCGCAGCGCTCGCATTTCAACCGCGTTTATTCTACTTTCATGCTCTTTCTGCCATACCCAACTCTCGCTTCCATAAGTTAGCGTTGGGACCAACACTGCATTGTGTATAGCGAGTTGTGCCTTCTGGCTCAGGATTTTACTGCCAAGAAGTTTTCCCAACGCTCCATTCACACTATTCCCAGCACTCACTCGTCTTTCCACATCTGCGGTGTACCTTCCATCCCTGCTGAAAGCGCATCCAAGATATACAAACTCATCCACTTGTTCCAACACTTCATCATCAATCGTAATCCTTACATTAGTTCTGGATTCTTCTCTTTCAAATACCATTATCTTTGTTTTCTTCGCATTCAGTAGTAAGCCTTTCTCCATACAGTCATCTTTCATCGCTGTGACTAAACATATGTGTCCGAATCAACAAATGGCCCGCTTTAGCCTCTCGATAAACAATGTTGTATTATGTAGCTGGTGTTTCATTCTTCTTAAGGGGGATACATGCCGTCCAGTGGCGCCTCAAGGAATAAAATATCGTATCTTAGCGTGTTGCGTGTGTGTTACAAATACAATAACGTACGTACTTTTACGTCATTAAACCAACAATTGAAATGTTTTGCTTTCGTTGTTATAGGCATAATTGCCAAAAAACGGCCTCTTTTAGCACTTTTGCTTATAACAACGATAGTGGAATATTTTGAGTGTTGGTTTAATGACGTAAAAATACTTTACTATCTTCGTAATAAATGCAACATAAGATTTCATAATGTTTATCTTCTATGCTATAATATGTTTTTTTATTCAATGAGGGCGCCACTGGACGAGACCTAAGTAAGAACAACATAGATACCAAGACATGTTAACTTGTAGAGATATAAACATAAAACGATGTCATTGATTTCTCTTTCAATAAACTTTTAAAAGTGAATACGTTTCTGTAGTTTTTTAGTACTATTATTACTATTGTTTTCCGTCTAGCTTAAATAAATATGTTTGGTTCAGTATGTATAAAGCTAAATAATAATTAAATCAATAATTTTTATTAAATATTGATATTATAAATTTTATTTAAGTGTGACGCGACTCTGTAGCTTTTCTGTTCGTTTGCATTGACTATACGTTGACCCCAGGTTACCTATTAGGCGCTAATTTCAAATTTTACAAATCGAGCGTCGAGTGTCAATTGAGGGGCGCGGGGTGATTGGGCGGAGCCATTTTAAAGCTTCACGATCGAGGTGTCGCCTTAAACAATTAAAACATGAAGCTAGATCGTTCATAGGGCATTATTTTCTCGCGACCAAAATGTTGTAAGCGCCATAAAATTCTTGGCGCTTACGCGTTTCGTTCAACGTAGTTTATCAACATCGCTGTTTGGTTTAAGCGGCGCAGGGCGCTTGCGCGACTGTGCGTGTGTGTTTGAGTTTTAGTGATTGGCGATGATAATGCTGGTACTGAGGATGGTGAAAGAGTCGAGATTTTTCTGAGAGATAAACTTTTTAATGTAAAATAATTGTAATAGTTCTGAAGTGTTACATTTTAAATGTAATATCATAATTGAATTAAACAATTTTTAACGGAAGTATCGCGTGTTTTATTTATGTTGTTGAACCTGACGTTTCGAGCGCTTTGCAGCGTCCGTGGTCGCAGGAAGACTAAAGTGGTATTTGTCTTACATTAGTTATTCAATTATTACATCTACCGGCATGGATGAATTAATTATATATGTTCCGATTCACATAAAATCGCTCACAGTGCGCAACCATTACATACGGTTCGATAAACTACAAATTCTCGCCAAGGAGAATCGCTACATGCCGAGAATGTTACGCGAGGCTATTGAAATAAGAAAACACCCCAATTTCAATAGAGAAGATGGTTGGCAAGTACCACCGGCTTGGGATCCTGTTCTAAAAATAATCAAGTCACAAATCCAGAGATATACTAACAAACGTTCGGACACGGTTCAGGATGAACTTAAATAACAAAACTTTATCTTTATACGAAATTTCATGAAAATCATTAGATCCTTTTCTCAGATACACGAAATATATATATGTATGTATATAGTACTACTTGACAAAAAAATAAATGCATGTTCATTTGTAACAGAACTTATATATATATATATATATAATGTACTCTTAATAAAACTTATAGGTATGTACATATTTATGGAAATGTCAGCAAAATATAAAAAAATGATTCTATTCGAAATGGCTACCATAAGCTTTGATACAGGCTTTTAATCTGTGTGGCCACGAATGTTTGGATTTACGCTCTGGTTCCATGGGAAATTTAGCCACTACTTGCTCCATGGGGACTTACTTTCTTAAGAGACACAATCTCGGCGTGTCGTTTCGAACAGGCCATGTCGACTAAAACTGACCATAATTTGTAGTCTAAGGGGTTCCGATTTGGGCTAGACGAGGGCCAGCCTTCAGCTCTTATTAAGTCCGGAACGTTGGTTTCGAACTAGACTTGGGTACGGGCGTCTCCAGCTTTTGATGACGACATCGGAGTGAGGAATGAAGTATTCCATGCCAACGCCGATCTCATCAACAATAGCCGCAGTACTCGCCGTTAGATTATTTTCACTGAAACAGCGCTGCCCCCATGGGACGGAAGCAAAGTAGCCGCGCATACCGTCCCAATCTGCTGACGAGTAGTGCCAGACACGACGCCTAACCGCTGTGGGTTGTGGCGGAATCGCGCTTGGCACTGTGCTGGATACTAGGCAGTGGTCAGATGTGCCCAGGGGCGCCCCGACCTCAACCCGGTAGCCAGCAGGGTGGGTGGTCAGCAGTAGATCTAGCAGAGAGGGCGCCTGCGACATCAGGTATTTTTGCATTCCCAACTCCTGCTCCAAATCGTACCTCTGTTTGGAGAATGCGGGACACCGAAACAATATGTGCTGCACTGTCTGGTCCACGCCGGGCTCGCAGAAGCAGGATGGGTCATCCGCGCACTTGAACCTGTGCAAGTACGCGGAGAACCCACCATGCCCCGAGAGGACCTGCGTGGTGATGCTCGACGGCACCATTTTGCCCACGATACCGTACGCCTCCACCGCACTCGGGAAGAACAGCTTCGTCGTCGAAGCTGTTGTTCCCGATTTGTATCTCCTGTCCCATTCGTCAATGGTCCCCTTACGGATAATACCTTTGACGAATGAGACAGGGCAGTGGTCGTAATCTGGCCGCCTCCGCAACCCCAGTGCGGCGCTCCTGGCGAGTTCATCGGCACGTTCGTTCCCCTCCAACCCCGCGTGTGCTTTGATCCAGAACAGCGAGACGCTCTTGCCCTGGCTTTTGCACAGTTTAAGAGCGTCCCGTGTTTGCACCGCCAGGGGATGGGGGGACTCGACGTTCGCCACCGCCTGGAGCGCCGCCATGGAGTCGCTGAAGATGCCAATACTGGGTCCATCGCAGCTCAAAGCGCACTCAGCTGCCGTGCAGATAGCCAGGAGTTCCGCCTGGTAGACGGTAAAGTAGGACGACAAAGCAAGCTTGAGGGCCTTGGTTTCGGCGTCGCCGTTCCATATGGATACAGCGGCGCCAACCCGGCCCTCAATCTTGCTGCCGTTCGTAAACATTCGCAGGGCAAAGTTGGAGTGTGCCCTGCATTGTTCCTCGTCCACCAGGCTGCCGAACTCCAAGCTATCTAGCTCCGCGGGATGCGGGGCCTCGATCTTCGAGGCCATCCGCTCGATCTCCCTGTCCCCGAGCAGCGGATGGGGTAGCCCCCTCTTGGCCTCGTATAAAGAGGCGACTTCGCGCACTCTGAGGTCAAGAGGCAGCACCCCAGCCAGCAGCAGTGCGGAGTTCAGGGAGACCGTGCGGTAGGCTCTGCAGATCTTCTGAGCGAAGCCCCGCTGTGCGCTGTTGAGCTGTTTCTGGATACCCAGCTTATTGACCGCTGGAGCCCATGCGGCGGCAGCGTACAATATCGTAGGCTCCACTACGGCTGAATATATGATCTTCACTACTTCAGGGATGAGTCCCCAACTGACGCGGGCCGTACGCGCAAGGCGCCCGCATATGGCCACTGCCCTTTTACAGACAGTAGCCACGTGCGCGTTGAACGTCAGACCCGCGTCAATCGTCAACCCCAGCAGTTTGATCTGCCGAGACATGCCAATGTCTATCCCGCCCATGGTAAGGCGCGGGGTATCATACCGAAGTTTGCGCGTGATCAGCATAGCGCTGGTCTTTTGCAGCGCAAACTTCAAACAAAAAAAAAAGGTTTTTGACACCCCACGCCCTCACATGCTCGAGAGCGGCATTGGCCTGTCTCTCTATATCCAGTCGAACATCAGCACGACGTCAACAGCGAAGGCCTGACAGTGCACCCCCGCAAGGTCGAGTTGCTGCAGAAGAGGATCCAATAGAAGGTTCCACAAAATCGGTCCTCCTATGGACCCTTGGACGCACCCTTTGGGACCGCAAGGTTCCCCCCCCCCCCCCCCGCGTACCTAACTCTGACCGTCCTATCGCTGAGATAGCTGTCGATCACTCTCCTCAAGCCCAGAGGACAATTTTCCTCAGCCAGTCGTAGTTTGATTGCCGGCCACCAGGCGTTGTCGAAGGCTCCCTCTATATCCAGCGAGACGAGAGTGAGCATTCTCCTCTCGTCAAGCTTGGCGCGGATGTGCTGCACCAGGTTATAGAGGGAGTCTTCGTTGCCCCTTTGTGGCATAAACCCGTACTGGCGAGTACTAATCCTCGGCAGAATGTGGTGCTTGAGGCGAGCGATCAGCATTTTCTCGTATACCTTGCCCAAGACAGGCAAAAGCCCTATCGGCCTGTACGATTTGGGCAAGGTATACGAGTCTTTGCCTGGTTTCCGAAGGACAATTACGAGGGCCCCCTTCCACAGCCGAGGAAAGTAGCGGAGGGCTCGACATTTATTGAGAAGGGCCAGGAAGAACTCCGGGTCACCATTGATGGCCCGAGCGCAAATGTTAGGCGTGAGGCCGTCGGCACCGGGAGCCTTCTTCGGATTGAACGACGATACAGCCGCTGTGAGCTTCCTCATGGTAAACGGCGGGTCATGATCATCATCGACCCGCTCGTTTACCTCGCGGGCCTTCTTCCTCATTTCGCGGTGATCTGTATCGTCGTCCGACTCGCTGTCGGCAGGATAGAACGTATCCGCCAACAGCTCGAAGGACTCCCTGTGATCCAACGGCCTCCCGCCCTCCTGGAGGAGTACATCCTCCTTGCGCTAAGTTGCCCTCCCAATGACCCGATAGATACCTTCCCAGACGCCTTCTCTGTCTTGCCTCCCGCAAAATTTCCTCCAGCTGTCAGTCTGGGCATCCCGCACTGCGGCCTCGTATTTGCCCTTCTGTTCGAGGTACGAATTGACCACCATTTGTCTCCGGTCCGGCGCTGCGTTTCGGATTCTGCGTCGCTTGGTGTTAGTTTGCCTCTTCAGCTCCTCGAGTTCCTCCGACCACCACGGCAATCTAAATGAATCCCCGCCTTTGAGTTTGGGCATCGCTGCCTGGCAGGCCTCGGCTATGGCTCGGGTATACCCGTCCACGATTACCTCCAGGTCCTCCCACACCTGGACCGCCTCAACGCTCTCCACGTTCAGGCGGTCCCTCCGCATGATTGCTGCCAGTTTCTCACGAAACTGGCACCAATCCGCTTTCCTGGTGTTGAAGATCCTGGTGGTCCTCGCCACGGATACCCCTTTCGCCCGTGCCAAGTTGATTTCAAATAGAATGCCGTTGTGGTCAGAAGACGTTAGGGCCTCGGAGACGCGCCAGCCATCCACCAGGCTCAGCATATACTCAGAGCAGGCCGTCACGTCGATATGGCTGCTGTACCTCTTCCCGCCTCGAACGGTATCGAATGTCGGGACGTCCCCCGAATTAAGTATCTGGAGGCCCAGCTCCCCTAAGGCTCCAGTCATCATCTCCCCCCTGGAGTCCTCTTGGGAGCTGCCCCACCAGAAACTCTTCGCGTTGGCGTCCCCGCCTATGACCAACCTTCCAGGTCCGGTTTCACGCTCAACCCGTCTAAGCTGCTCCAGGTATGGCTCCATGGGTTTGTCAGGTTCGAAGTAGTAGGAGACCAGTGTAATCTTCCAGGCACTAGTCCGGATCCCCACCACAACGATGTTGTTTGTGGTGAGTTGTGGGTACTGTACGACATCGAGGTCGTGATCGAAGACGGCTATTGCCGCCTTTACAGTACCCTCGCCGTTCCCCAGTGCCTGGAAGACTCTCACTCCACGATAGTCTCTTACGCTTCCAACCCGACCCACATAGGGCTCCTGCAGCAGTGCGACAGATATTTTGCGCTCACCTGCCGCCAACAGCAATTCGTGCGTTGCTAGCTGGCTTCTCTGTAGGTTGGCCTGAGCCATTCGATACTGGTGTGTGGTCCCCGAGGCAATCTCAGCAATAGGCGACAGAGGCCCGCGCCAACCCGTCCCACTTCTTTCTTACCGGGCATTCGCCGCCGAACGCATTGTGTTTCGCGTTCGGCAGCTTTGCCCGGGTGCAATTCTTGCATGCTGGCGTCCCCCCCGCCCTGGCGTCTGCGTACTCCGCCTTGAGGTGCGGGCCACCGCAGTGGCTACACGGGTCGGCGGGTTCTTTGCAGAACCGCCGACCATGTCCGAACCCCAAGCAGCGTGTGCACTGGACGAGGGGCGTCTGGTCCTCCACGATGCACCTCTGGAGGTCGATACGCAGCTTCTGCTCCGCTATCGACCTCCTCCAAATCACGGGGGAGACGCTCAGCACGACGTGGCGGTTGTGCGGGTTTCGCGCCTTCCTACTATATTTGACAGCGACGCGGTCCTCCCCGCCGTCGAGGCCCCGAAAGACGTCCCGGTTCTGGTTGTGAAGGGCGCGTATGAGCTCTGCATCATTGTGAATGCTCAGCACGTCCCTCACCACCAGAAGCGGGTCCTTGTTCTTCGCGTCCTCGACGACCAGGCCGCTCCCCGTCGCTGCCAATCTCTCCCTAATCTTTCTTCGCTCCCCTTCATCCCTACATCCCACTATAACCTTGCGGTCCTTCACCTTCCGCACCCGCTCGACCTTAACCCATCCCTCCTTGGCATCGACCGCTTCCCTAATTTTCTGGAGCACCTCGTCCCCAGTCTCTGTTTCGACGGTCGAGGAGACGACTACGGAGTGAAGTGCGGCCGACTCCACGTCCCGTTTCGCGGTCTGGCCAGCCGCCACGACACTCGCGTATGTCGCCCCCTCGATCGTCTTCTCTTGTTTTACAATTTTTTCCTTTAGTTCTTCCAATAGCTTGTTGTTCTGGACGAGGAGCTCCGTGTTTTTCACTAGTGTGGCCATTATTTCTCTTTCTGGCGCCCCGTTGTCCTCTCCCGAGGGTTTGACAGGGTTAGCGATGGATGCCACGACCGATGTCGGAGCATCCCCCGCCAACCCGGTCCCTTTCCTGCCGCTCGCCAAGTCGGCCTCCGCTTCCTTCACCAATTGGTAGAGGCGGTCCAGAGCCTGCAGCACATCCTGTTTAATGTCCGTCTTCAGATTTCTGGAGACGGACAGGGCACTTTTGGCCTTGTTGCTGCAGGCCCTGGCCTCCTCCACCCTGGTCCTTGTCGACTTGGCGACCGGCTGGGTGGGTTTGGACTTGGCGCGGGGCGCCTTGGTGACCGTTGTCGATGCCAAGGCGGATCCTGTTGTTTTTGCGGGGGTAACATTGCCCGGTCCACCGGCCTCCCATTCCCCGATACTCTTCCTAACGTCTGTGGCCGAGATATTGTCGGCCCGCTCCTTCGGGGTCAGGGAGGCCGCGTCCCGGGCGTCTCCTTGTTTCACCGGCGTTCTATACATTTGGCAGGAGTGCGTGTCAACTGATTAAATCTAAATATATTTAATATATCAGCCTGGGCTGTATAGGGGCCGCGTCTATTTATGTCAAAATAAAATAAAAATTTTGATTTATTTTGTATAAAATAATTTAAATAAAATTAAAAATTTAATTTAATAAAAAAAAAAAATCTGGTATTCCAGTGGGTTGGATTACCAGTTGCATCAGGCTGTGCGAAAGAGTGAACGCGTGGGCGGTCCTTCCTGCATGGTTAGTTGTGGAGGATCACAACCAGGAGTCGTGGTGAGAGTTAAAGTCCCCCAAGCATACCATCTCTGCAGTAGGGTACTGCTCCTGCGCTTCATCTGCCACCCGACTCATGTACTCAAAGAGCCGAGTTGTCGCCGTGTACCTAGCATGGGGTCGGTATAGGTACATGTAAATACAGCTCTGAACATGAATATAAATACAGCTGAACTGAACTGAAGATAAATACAGCGGTTTACATGCACCCAGAGGACAGGAAAGGAGGAATCCTCTAGGCAGCGCAGACGGCGACAACGAGCGGACAAACAAACAGACCCCGGCTTTCGCGAGGAAATTCTCCTCAAGCACATAACCGGGGTACTGGAGGTAGGACGTGTCCGCTGGACACTGAATCTGTGTCTCCGTCAGGAAGAGCATGGCGGGCCGTGCCGTCTCAAGATGTTGGTAGACGGCATTAAGGTTAGAGTGGAGTCCGCGGATGTTAGCGAACTCAACCTTGAACAGGGTGGTGGGGGAGTGCACTGCTGTTAGACCATCTATTCCTATTTGCGCTGTCATGAGAAGTGTAAAGAACGGAAGCGTGAAGCGGGAGAGAATTGCCACGACATTGGGGAAGAAACGCGGTGGACTGTTTCTCCATTAGTTTGTCAACAAAGGAGCTGTACTGATCCGTCGGACGGAAGGGCCGCCGAACCCCCCCGGAGGTAGTCGCCGGGTCCCCACCATCCGGTCACCAATCGGCACGACGATCTACCCCGACATTTTTTTTATACCACTAAGGTGGCAAGCAAGCTTACGGCCTGCCTGATGGTAAGCAGCTACCGTAGCCTATGGACATTTGCAACACCAGGGGTGTCACTCTTGCGTTGCCGACCCCTATGCGCGGTATGAAAGGGCAGCCTCTCAAGGTGGTTAGTCTTGATTGGGTCCCTGTACTATACCGCGGACGGCCAGCGGAACAACCGTTTCAACGGGTCTCCCTGGCCGACGGGTCAACTCAGTCCTTTTGACAATGGATAGACATAATCCACCACTGTTCCCGCAATATCGCGTCAACAATCCCCTGAGCACTGGTTATACACCAGCTGATCCCGAAACGCGACGTACTCATAGGTACGCCACTTCACGGGTGTTTCGCCGTGTGTACGGTGGCAGCGAACCAGGCGATTATTTACCCTACCACCGGCTGAGATGCTGGAATGTCAGGAAATCCCTTAAAGTCAAAGTCAAAATCTTTTTATTCCGTAAAAATGGCTACATTTGTTTGGAATCGTCACAATTTTTTTCCCTACCGTGCAGTTCATGACTAGGTGAGCACTGATAAAAATACTGCCAAAATAGTCTTAGTCACCTCTTACGACACCCAGGGGAAGAGAGGGGGCGATGATTTTTAGTATTCTTTCTCCGTCACTGCACGGATTTAACTACAGGTATTCTGCGAAGTACTCGTAGAAACAAAATGTTTATTTAATTTTTATAATAAATGTTTATAACAAATTATTGATTTGTCTGCAGAAAAGTGTTACAGATTTGACTCGGTCTTTGTCAATGACTATTCCAAAATATTTAAAAATGTTTGCAGAGAAGCAAAGTCTATGTATATTAAAAACAAAATTAGGCAATTATCAAATAAAATTAAGGCTGTATCATATATTGTTAGTAAACAAACAGGTAAATATAAGCCACAGGATAAAGAGTGTTCTATAAAATATGACAATTGAAATATTACAGACGTTAAACAAATAGCAGATCTATTTCAAGACTACTTCATTAATATACAACCTAGTGTGGAACTTTTTCAGTTTACACATATTGAACCCACTAAAATTATTAAAACTTTTAAACAGTTGAACATTAAAAACTCAGAAGATCACTGGGGAATGTCCATTAAAGTTTTCTCCTGTATTATAGAGGCAATAGCTCGGCATAGTTAGGCATATCCTTAACGCATGGGAGAGATCACAGGATGCTATTGGGGTTTTCTGTGATCTCTCTAAAGCTTTTGATTGTATAGATCATCGACATTGTTACTCAAACTGAACTATTATGGAGTTAGAGGTAAAGCCCAGAACTTAATTGCATCTTATTTAAACAACAGAGTGCAGACAGTTGACATAAATGGGGTTAAATCTAAAGGCAATAATGTTAATATTGGGGTGCCCCGGGGTTCAAGTTTGGTCCATTTTTATTTTTAGTATAATTATGCAAATGATCTGCCCTTTTTTTTGTGACGCGGGGAAAAATACGTTACGCACACCACCGGTGCCTGGGTGGCCTCCGGTGGTAGTGTGGGACTCCCCGTCGGCTGTCCGCCGGTATACCCACTAAACAACCCCGCGAAATGCCATCGGCCGCGTTGGTGTGGTGCCCCGGATCTGTCAGCAACAGGGCACCACTGCGACTGGCGAGCCCCTCAAAAGGGGCCGGACTTCTCTCTAGGGGCCATCCCGGCAAATTGGGACAGCCCCTCCGGCGGCAGGATCATTATGGGGCCAGGTTCCCATCCTGACCCCTAGTCCCACAAGTTAGGGAGGCGGCAGTAGGTGCGCGTAGCGCCTACGCCGCACTCCCGTCCGCCGTCTCCGGAGCGGGACAGCCTGAGGATCGTTCTCCCTGTCCCGCTCCGAGGCCTCCTTCTGGGACATGACCGTCTCACAGAAGGAGGCCATCGCCTGCCAGGCACTGTCGCTCCCGAGCATGTAGCGGACCACGCTCGGGAGCGAGAGGTCCGCGCTTCCCAGCACGGACACCAGATCATGGCGCTGCCGAGACCATCTGGGACACTGCTCCAACGTGTGTTGAGCAGTGTCCTCGGCCGCGCCACAATCGTGGCAGCCCGGCTGTTCCTCCCGCCTCGCGACCCGGTGCAGGTACTCACCGAAGCACCCATGTCCAGTGAGCACCTGCACCATGCGGAAGGTCAGGGGTTTGCGCCTACGGCGCATCCACGCCTCCAGGACCGGGCGCAGCGCATCCGCAACGCGGACTCCATACCGCGGCTACGCCAGGTCCTCCCCCCACCTCCGCATCATCTCCGAATGCCCTCGCTGGCGATACTTCCCCACTTCCTCCAACGTGGGGTGCTCGCCAAGACTCCTCCTTTCAGCAATGAAGCCGTATACCTCGGCGAGCACCTCCGCCACCAACTCCCAGGGCGGGTCGCCAGCGAGGGCGGTCGCGGCCGTCCAAGCTACCGTACGGTACCCCCTTATCGCCCTCTGCGCTATGACCCGCTGCGCTCTGCGCAGCTGAGCCTTGTTCCGAGCACAGAGGGCGTCCGCCCATATGGGGGCACCGTACGTGGCCATACTCCGGCAGACGCCGGAGTACAGCCGCCTGCATGCGACGCTGGGCCCGCCCACATTAGGCAGGAGGCGACCCAGCGCCGCCGCAGCTCTGATGACCTTCGGTCCCAACCGCTCGAAGTGGGGGCCGAAGGTCCATCGTCCGTCAAGGGTGAGGCCCAGGTAGCTCATCTGGGCACTCACCCTTACCCTTTCTCCTCCTATTTGGAGGTGTGCTCCGGGGGGAGGGCCCCGTCTGCCGGTCCCGCAGAAGAGAAGGGCCTCGGTCTTCTCCAAACGGACCCGAAGCCCAAGCCCCTCTATACGGCTGACCACCAGTCCTACTCCGACTTCGGCCAGCCGCGCCGCCTCCACAAAAGTCTTACCCCGGGATGTGACAAGGGTGTTGTGTAAGACCTTTGACTCATCCCGGGGAGGAGCCGGCCCCGCAGGACCCAGTCGTATGCGAGGTCCCACAGGATGGGGCCCAGAACGGACCCCTGTGGGACCCCGCACCCGACAGACCTCCTGACCATATGGCCCCTCGCGTCCTCGAAGCACACCTCCCTGTCCTCCAAGTATGCCTTCAACAGTCCCCCCAAGTACGGAGGCACCTCAAAGTATCTGAGGGCCTCCAGTATGGTACTGTGGGGGAGGCTGTTGAAGGCATTGGCGATGTCTAAAGACACCGCCACCACCACATCTCCCTCGCGCTCCGCATCCTCCGCCACCGACCTTAGGCGCCTTATGGCGTCGACGGTCGACCGTCTGGCCCGGAACCCGAACTGGGCATCCGATAGGCCCGGTCCCGGGCCATCCTCCAAGTGCTGAGCGAGGCGGGAAGCGACAACCCTTTCAAGGGCTTTCCCCGCCTCGTTCAGCAGAACGACCGGTCGAACCGCCGACCCCGAATCCGGGGGCCGGTCTCCCTTCAACAGAAGGCAGAGCCGGCCCACCCTGAAGGGTCCCGGGCATCACCCCGACCGCAAGCAGCAGTCTAGGAGCTCCCGGAACCTGTCTCCGAGGTGCACGAGGGCTAGTGCTAGCACCCTTCCGTGCACCCCGTCCGGACCCGGCGCCCTCTTCTTGCTTCGGAGGCGGTCAATGACCGCCTCCATCTCCTGGTCGGTGACGGGCGGCGGAGCGCCCTCCACCTCTCTCTCTCCTCTGGAGTCCGACGATCGGGCCATCCTCGGGGGAGCGAAACCCCGTGGGGTGTCGGGGAATAGTTCCCCGACAATCCTCAGCAGGACCGGCTGGAGGGTCTCCGTCAGTGGGGCCGACTGAGCGCGGATCTTGTTCCGCGCTCCTCTGTATGGTCGGCCCTACGGGTCCCTGTCTAGACCCTCCAGCAGGTCCAAATGATCTGCCCTACATGGTGCAGAAAATGGCGGATATAGTACTATTTGCTGATGATAGCGCTCTAATTTTTAATGTGGCCCTCCGTTGTGAAAATATCGACAAGGTAAATGGTGTTGTGATTGCTATTTTAAACTGGTTCACATGTAATAATCTGTTGCTAAACTCAGGTAAAACCAAATGCATCAAATTTAGTCTTCCAAATGTGAGTTCTGCCAATACAGAAGTTCTCATTTGGAATAATAAATTAAAATTTGTTAATATTGTTTCTTGGAATTACAGTAGACTCCAAATTACAATGGTAAATAAATATATATAAACAATCTTGCCCACATAAATAAACTTGCCGGTAAGCTCAGCTCTGCTGCATATGCAGTTAGCATAATCTGGCAATTGACGGATGTGGCTACTGCGCGTTTAGTCTATTTCAGCTACTTTCACAGCATTATGTCGTATGGTATACTGTTGTGGGGAACGGCGGCTGACATTGAGAAAATATTTATCTTACAATAAACAGCCATTCGCTCTATTTATAGAAAAATAAATATCCTCACTGTTACTGCTCAACATATTTATGAAAACATAATGTATGCCCGTAAAAATTTAAAAAAAAAAGTCGTTTTCAAACTTCAGTGAAAAGCTTAGAAGTAGAAGTTGTGTGTATGCCGGTACATCGGCTTGCTAGGACCGTAGCAAGCCGATGTACCAGCATACAGATCGGTAGATCTTTTCTTGTAAATTGTATTCGGTTTTATAATAAATTGTACTCTTACAATAATATGTTACTTAAATGTATTAATTTTGGTGCAATAAAGTGTATTCTATTCTATTCTAAATTACCTAAAACAATTCTGTCCTTTCCTGACAATGTATTCAAAAAGCACATTAAAAATACTCTCTGTAGAAGGGCTTATTATAGAATTGATGAATATTTTACTGATAAAGATGTCTGGAAATACACACATCAAAAGTGTCTAGGGATCAACATATATTTTTGCAATAACTTTTCTCCTGATTGATATTAATTAAAATTTTCTTTAAGGATTCATCAAATAAAGTGTTTTCGTTTGTCTACAGTAACGATAAACCAAGTCACCTTTGCATTAATAAAGAAATTTGCCATTTTCATAATAAAGGGATTTTTGACATTTGAACCACTAACATTAAAGTTCGAAAAAAAGACTGAAATAACAGTTTTCTTTAAAATTTTATTGGGTAACTTAAACAATTAATAATCCGTGTTTCTACCGCGAACACTAACAACACAAGAACATCGGTTTGGCATACTCAAAATGAGTTCATCCAAATCACGCTGTGGAATGGCCGCCCATGTTCGTTGCAACAACAAAAAAAGGTCTTCTTGCGACTGGATACCCTCCATATTCGGCAGAGCTCTTCTCTGTAGCATATCCCATGCATGCTCAATCGGGTTCAAGTCTGGCGACTGAGCAGGCCAGGGCATGACATTGATGTTAGCTGCGGCGAGAGTCTGTCTTACAACTCTTGCGGTGTGCGGTCGTGCATTATCATGCATTAACTGAAATAAGGGACCGATTTGCACTTGTAGAGGAACGATGACGTCTGATACAATCGTCTCAGCATAAATTTGAGCGTTGAGGTTGCCTCTGATCCAAATCAACTCAGTTCTTCCGCCGATCCAAATACCCGCCCATACATATTCATCATTCATATAATGCTTGATCCCTAGACACTTTTGATGTGTGTAATTCAGCACATACTATCTGTCCTTAATAATCTTTAATTTTACCATTTGATATCATTATTGTACCAATATGCTTATGTATTTTTTATGTAATATCTAATTGACAATTTTAAATATTGGCAAGTTTCTTTCGGCATTTCTTTTCCGCCAATGGTCATTTCCGAAATGCTAATAGATTAAAAAGAAGGAAAAAAGTGAAATAAGAAAATTAAATAAGATACAATAAGATTATATTTCAAAAAATGTAAGACGTGTCTAAGTGCCCGCGAGGGCCCAATGGCAAATAAAGAATTTTTATCTTTTACAGAGGTCTGGCGAGAATGTTCATGAATCTTATCGGGTGATATGAATATCTCGCGATGAGATTTTTTTTTTCTAATTGGGTTGCGGCAAATACTGGCTTTAACAGTATTAATAGCCTTTGTAGTAATTAACAGCACATAATTGCCCCGATCTTATATGGTTTTCAAAAGAGGAAGTGTTGGTATATCGGTCCATAGGACGATATACGAACATACGACTGATACCAAGCTTTTAAAGTTACTCGAATATGACCGACGGCTCCATACACTCTGTGTGCAAAGCAATCACTGCCTATTTTCTTTAACACTCCGTTCCATATTGTAATTTGATAATAAAAACGAAAAAATGTGTAAAACGGCGTGAAATCGAAAGAAGTTTTTAATATACGAGTAATAAACGCGTACCAAGTTCAAAGTAATTAATCAGTTAAAAAAAGAATAATTTCTATGTAACAGTATTTAGGTTCAGACTAGATATTTGTTTTTTGTGTATACATATATAAAATAAACATATGTTATACTTATATTTACATTATACATACTATATTTCACATAAACCTAGTTTTATGGTTCCGTAGTTGTTTCGCTATGTACGTCCGTCTGTCCGTAGCTTAGCTCAGAGACTCTTAATACTAGAAAACTGTAATTTGGCATGAATATACATATTAGTCACGTCGATAAAGTGGAAAAATAAAATCTGAGAAAAATATTTTTAGGGTAGGTACCTCCTCTATAAGTGTGGATGTTTTTTCCTCGTCAACCCCATGGTGTAAGATGCCATTAGATCTTTCAAAAAATTGCAGGTTTGTGAAAACAATTTATTGACTAAGGGATCAGTTAGTGAAATATTAAGTTTCGAACCTCTAATTTTGTTAGTCAAGCATGAAGAAAATAACCTATGGAGAACCGGCATAAAGTAGAACACGCAGCTCTTATTGGCCAGTTCGCTGATCAACATCGCGGCACGTATCAACTTATTGGTTAAAATGTTTTCCCGGTCAGTAGTGCGCAGTCAAGTGGTATATTCGTTTGTGGACTCAAGAGTCCCCCTCCCCCTTGCGAGCTAAACATTTGTATTTAAATATGTGAAAAAATTCACGGTATATGTAATACACAAAATTGTCGTGTCACAGTGTTTGTAACAAAACTCCTCCGAAACGCCTTGACCGATTCTTATGATTCTTTTTGTGTATATTCAGTAGGTCTGCGAATAGGACATAAACTATTTTTACCCCTAAGTGATAAGGGTGATCCACCCCAAATTTTTATTTTTTATTTATTGGACAAAATTTTTTATTAATTTTTTTTTTATCATTAAAGAATGCATAGAACTCTAAATTTTCACTCGTCTACCACTAGCCCCTACTTTTTAATAGCGATATTAGTACTTTAATAATTTTCTACTCTCGGCGGTCGTTAATTGATTATTTTAGTTACCATTTGATCAGTTATTCCCGCTAGGGATGATCGATGTTGAATAAACATCGATGTTTAACTGGAAAACATCGATGGGTTGACTTCGATATCATCGATACATCGATATTTTATGTCGAAAACGTCAATTATTCTTTTGAGCGCCATCTAGCGTGCATTAGGTGTACTAGCTTCAACTAAATGTTTCACTTCTGTATATGATATATTTCCAAGATGCATTAGCCTGTTTCAGAGTCATTAGGAGTATCAAGCAATTGATTTCAGATATTGAGACGAATAAACAAATTGAAAATGATCAATTGACAGAGACAACACTAATGGAAGAAGACCAAACTGTAGATATATGAATAGATCATTATAAACTTGTTAACGTCCAAGATTTTGTCTTGTCAACGTGACACGAATATGCCTACGGAATTACAATTTTATTTAAAAAGCCCGGTAGCTGATTTAAAACAAGACCCATTACTTTTATGAAAAGTGCTAGAATCCACCTACCCTAATTTGAAGAAAAGCTCTTAAGTATTTGTGTTGCACAGCAACATCCACAGCTTCAGAAAGGCTTTTTTCCAAAGTTGCCCAACTCCTATACCAACAACGGAACAGACCAATGGGAAAACATCTATGAAAGTAATTTTTTTACAGAATATGCCAAAAACATTCTAGGAATGTTGATTTTTTTCTTTAACATTTGTAATTTCGATAATAATAAACACATTTCATAAATATAATAGACAGTTTTATTTGTCTCCGAAAACATCGATGTTTTAGACATATCGATGTTTTTCAATCGATATTCATAGTACATCGATACTTCTGAACGAAGCCGGTCTCATGTCTTTCTCACGCAATAAGCTTTCTCTCACTCACTAAAGTTTAAGGTCTAAACCAGCGAACTTAAAAAGCAGTGCACTGCTCGCCTTTTTCCTCCACCCCGTCTATTTTTTCGCCGTGCTCTCATTACTTGTCAAACGTCAAACATCAATGTTGCCAACCCCGTGTCAACATCACTCAAGCTATACCGCCTGACGTTTCCGTGCTAAGAAAGAAGAAGAGTTACTAATCGCGAAATAATCTTATTACTAAAATGTTTCGAATGAGCGTTTGCCGATATTATGCTTCGACAAGTATATTCTCATAGTAAATATGTCATCAATTTGCAAAATTTTGCATAGATATTCTTTACCAAAATGAATTAAAGTATATTGTATTTTTGTTTTTTAATTCACCCCCTAACAGGGTTAAATAGAAGTAGAAAGCTGCTTTTGGTATGATGACTACACGGCAAAGTCGGAATTGAAACTCCTTATTGTAGCGGCACGCTATGATGGCCGTTTTGACATATTACAATAGTGATGTGAAATGTCAATTTATTCTCGAAAAAAATATAATCAAATCTATAAGTTTTTGTTGCAAGTAGTACCTGATTAAAAAGGCTTAATAAAATAAAAATATACATGTTTATTTAATAATAGTAGACGTACACATGTCTTCGGATGCCATCGGCATCAAAGCTATCGATGCCTACGACTGGTTTTGCTCGTTTTCTCTTTTTTGATGTGTGAAATTTATTTTCTTCTGTACCAGTCTCGCCATATTTTTCTTTAGTTATTCATCTAACTGTTTGTTGTACAATATTAAACGCATCAGCTACGCGTTCAACCACTGATGTTATAGGTAATAATAAAAATAATAAGGCAGGCGTCCGTCCCTCTTCTGCAATAGCCCGGCTCTAATAATCCCTCCAGATGTCATTTTAATAGCCCAATAATTTCCAACACATTCGCAATAGTCCCAATACCTGCCGTGACCTGTTCATGGATATATTATCCCATTAATATCCCCTGAAGCAGGTCACGGTGGGTATAATATATTACATCGTTTTTTTTCGAAGGGGTCTCTACGCGTTGCATTCATATCCCCGCGCACGCCTATCAAATGGCCGGGATTAAAACCCGTGAAATAAGAACTCACGTGTCTGACTGTTTAGAACAGTTCTCTGCGTACGTTCGGCCATATCGACGTCGTTTCGTCCAAATAACGAGCAAGTGTCAACAGTAATGCAGTATCAATATCCGAAATCCAAAGCCAGGTCAAAACTATATCACAATCGCAGTGCACTCACAGTTTGTACTTTTCGAAGCAACGTCAAGGAGAAACTGCTTTGTTTTGCATTGAGCATTGACGCGAGATTGCCGGAGGTAGTAGTTGTGCTGGCCAGTGATCCTATGTGACGATCGTATTAGAGTTCATTTTTAAAAAAATTGAATTTCGAAAAACAAATGCCGAGTTGTGTGGTAAATAATAATAATAAATAGTACACCAATAATTATAATCTTATAAAAATAAAAAATAAATGTTCGCGGGACCCTAATATATATAGTTTAGAAATCAATGTAATAAATAAATTTTGTTTCCTAAAATTATACATTCGATAAATTTTATGACTAACTGCACGTCACTATTGACAATAAAGAACAGCAATTTGCTCCTTCAAATGAAATTATTAATTAATACGAAACTTCATGAGTGGACAAACGTCAAAACGGCCATCATAGCGTGCCGCTGGTGTAGTGCATTTGATTGATTAATTATCATTTTCGCTCTATATGCTAGACAGGCATAAATCGACTTTGACGCGGGCGGAGCCGCGGGCACAGCTATAGAAAATATAGCCTATATCCATTTAGAATAATGTACCTTTCAAATGGTGAAAGACTTTATCTTCTAAAGATAACTCACAATTATCATTTTTTATGAGGAAAATCTATTGACAGTTAAGTAGTTCAACCCGAGCGAAGCCGGGGCGGGCTGCTAGTAGTATATATATATATATATATACACACAAATATATATATATAGCACACTACTAGCTATATATATATAAGCAAGGTAAAAGGAAAACTATCAGAGCTAAGTAGGCTTTACAAGTTTAAGAGTACCTAATAGTCGACCAACTTGTAGAGTCTACCCGGAGAAGTAAAAATTCGTACAAATTCAACAAAGTTGTTAGTTAAATGTAAAACACGTAGTATATATCAGTTTATGAAACATGTAGAAATAGACAAAAATAAAATCATAACATCCTTAATAATAACAATTCCTAATTAACAATAATGATTATGCTCTCTTCTTCTTCTCGGTTCTTGCATCCCCAGGCGGATGCGTAAGGGCCTCGAGCTATGGGCTCTTTGCCCGAGCTGTCTTCGACAGCGATTCGCTGCCGAGTAATTTAGTCCCGCATATATCGCACATGGAAAAGAAGCAAAAAGGTCAAATACCTAAAGTAGAGAAGCTGAAGCGGAAGAGAAACATTCCGGGATAGACCCGGGATTACAAAATAGGAAATTCGAATGTCTATTTACCATATATATATAAAGCATATATAAAGCAGCTTTGTTATTTTAATTTACATACATGTGACACACTAAAAGTTTTGCACTTCTAGCTAATGGGAACTATTTGAATTTCGAATGTTATATTTTTTGAAACGTTGCAACCTACTTAGTAATAAAAAAAAACAATTGGCGGGAAATCATTTGTCAATTGTTTTTTATCACACATCAAAGTTCTACGTACGCAACGAAAATGGAATTGAGTCGAAAAGATTTTAGAGCGATGATTTTTTATGATTTTAAAACTTCTCTCTCTCCCCAAGACTGTGCTGCTCGTCTTCAAAATGTTTTTGGGAGAGAAGCACCTTCTTTGAGCACCGTGAGGCGATGGTTTGCTGAATTTGAGAGAGGTCGAGTTTCTTTACATGACGAATTTCGTGAAGGGCGGCCTTCAACTGCCGTCAAGGTAAATAATGTGGCTACTGTTAAGCGGCTAATTGAAATAAACCCGCGGATTACCTATGAGACCATTCGAGAACTATTGGGGATTGGTATGAGCCAAATTCAGAAATTTTTACACGAAGAATTGAAAGTTCGGAAACTTTGTTGTCGTTGGATCCCTCATGAACTGACAGCGGAGCAGAAGCGGGCTCGCGTGGAATGGTGCTCACAGATGCTACTGAAGTACGACCACGGACATTCTAATGCTGTTTATGACATTGTCACAGGAGACGAAACGTCGATTTATTGTTTTGAACCCGAAAAAAAACAGCAATCTTGTGAATTGGTGTTTGAAAATGATAACCAGGCCAACAAATGTGAGGCAGGCGAGAAACGTTGGTAAAAAAATTATCGCGCTTTTTTTCTCAGCTACGGGTCCCATCTGCACAATTCCACTTGAAGATCAAGAGAGTGTTAATGCCGAGTGGTATTCTACCATTTGTTTACCCAGGGTGTTAGAAAAAGTTCGCGAAAGACGACCAAATAGCCGCGTTCTCCTACATTATGACAACGCTTCTTCACACACGGCCAACAAAACAAAGTCATTTTTAACTTCCGAAAAAGTACAACTCGTTACCCATCCTGCGCATAGCCCCGACCTAGCACCCTGTGATTTCTGTATTTTCCCCAAAATCAAAGATTTGATGAGAGGTTTCACTTTTACCAACTCCGAAGAGGCAGTGATAGCGTTAAATCAGCACGTAGAAAACATGCCTTCAAATCTGTGGTCCTCCTGTTTTAAAAAATGGTTCGATCGCATGAAAAAATGTTTAAAATGTAGAGTATTTTGAAAAGCAATAAACATAATATTTTGGTTATAACACGTTGTTTTTTTAAGTTACGCATAACTTATAGTGTGACCTACGTATGCCTAAATTGATAGTTATAAAATCCAATTTGCAGTTTGATAAATTTGAACATTTAATTGAATTTATCGCAGAAAAATAGTTTTTCTTATTTATTAAGAATATCAAGTCAAAGTTCTTCTTCTTTTTTCCTTGTAGACTATCGTCGTATAAATTATATATTGTGTTTTTAGCTATTCGTTTGTTCTGCGGTAATGTCTTCCTATTTCGTCACTGGGTTATACATGGGAGGACCAACTGTCATTATTCCCCAATTGAGGAGGGAGGCGAACTCTACAGAAGCCGTTAGCGATGAAATGGCATCTTGGTTATGTAAGTTATTTGACTATTATTATGTACTTTTTTTCTTATTTCTATCTATAACTTCACGCCAAATCCCTTGCGGGGTAGGCAGAGAGAACCGAGCGCCACGTGACTCGATCCTTACATATCTCACTCGCTTCTTTAACATTCATTGCTCTTCTCATGCACGCACGCCGGTTTCTAGGGCTCCTGACATCACCTTCTGATAGATCATGACCAATTTGGTCATGGTAGGTAAGTCTTGGCCTACCCCGGCTCCTACATCCTTCCACTTTTGCATTGTATATCTGCTTCGTCATTCTTTCATCTTGCATTCTTTCTACATGCCCGAACCATCGGAGCATGCCTCTTCTTATTTTAACACCGACGCTCTCTTTCAGACCAACTCTATTTCCAACATCATCATTGCGAATACGGTCTACAAGCCTTACGCCACAAATTTTGCGCAGCGCTCGCATTTCAACCGCGTTTATTCTACTTTCATGCTCTTTCTGCCATACCCAGCTCTCGCTTCCATAAGTTAGCGTTGGGACCAACACTGCATTGTGTATAGCGAGTTGTGCCTTCTGGCTCAGGATTTTACTGCCAAGAAGTTTTCCCAACGCTCCATTCACACTATTCCCAGCACTCACTCGTCTTTCCACATCTGCGGTGTACATTCCATCCCTGCTGAAAGCGCATCCAAGATATACAAACTCATCCACTTGTTCCAACACTTCATCATCAATCGTAATCCTTACATTAGTTCTGGATTCTTCTCTTTCAAATACCATTATCTTTGTTTTCTTCGCATTCAGTAGTAAGCCTTTCTCCATACGTTCGTCTTTCATCGTTGTGACCAGTGTTTGCAGTTTAGATGGTGTATCTGCTAATAGCACGGCATCGTCTGCATACAGCAGACAGTTCACCACTTTGTCACCCATGCGCAATCCCACATTCGTTGACCTTATTCTCTGCAGACAACTATCGAGATACAAGATAAACAGCCTAGCAGATAGCATGCAACCCTGTTTGATACCAATTTTGACATCAAACCAGGGTGACATGCCACCGTCTATCCGCACACATGCTGAGCAATCCTTGTAAGTGGACTGCACAGCACGGAGCAGTGAACCGTCAATCCCATATCTCGGCAATATGTCCCACAGTTCCTTTCGCACAACCCTATCAAGGCTTTCTCAAGATCCACAAAACCGCAGAAAACCTTCCGGTCTATGGCCAGATGCTTCTCTACGATATTGCGGAGCGAGAAAACTTGATCCGTACATCCTCTTCCATTTCGGAAACCTCCTTGTGCGTCCCACAGCATTTCATCGGATTTCACCCTCATTCTCCTTTCTATCACCTCTCCATATACTTTTGCAGCTAAGCTGACCAAACTGATGGCCCTATAGTTGGCGCAGTCCATGCGTGACCCCTTGCCTTTATACAAGGGCACGATGACTGCGCGTCTCCAGTCCATTGGGACCCTTCCAGTTCTCCAGCATAGGTTGCATACGTACCAGAAGACGTCCCGGACGTAAGTGCCACCTAATTTGATCATCTCAGCTGTGATCAGATCAATTCCCGCTGATTTTCCATTTTTCAAGCTTCGTATCGACCATTCGATCTCATCCATAGTTATGCCTTCGTCGGACGCCGTCAACGCGGAGTAAGCATCCGAGTCACTCTCATTGCCAGCGTCCGAGGCATACTCATACATTTCCTCAAAATATTCACTCCACCGTTCTAACACTTCCTGAGTGTTCGCAAGAATGACACCAGCTTTAGACTTTATCTTATCCATTCTGGATGGCGACGAACCACTCCGAGACTTCTTTACCTCTCTCCAAAAGAGTTTGGTATTTGCCTCGAAGTTTCTCGTCAGCCTCTCTTTCTCATTCATAACTTGTCTTTCACGCTTCTCTTTCACTAAAGCCTTGGTTTCATTCTTGCATTGACGGTACATTTCTTTCTTCTTCTTTCTCATACTTTCATTTAAGGGCAAAGATGATACATAATCCAGCCACGCTTTCCTCTTTCTTGCTACGGAGGATTCAACCTCCGTATCCCACCAGGCACCCCCTTACAATGTTTTATGCCTCTTTGCGCATCCACATGCTTCTATTGCACTATCCACCATACTTTCTTTCAGAACTTTCCAGCAATCATCCACATCTGTGCCGGAAAGACTTGCATTTGCAAGTCTTTCGCTTACCAGATGTACATACATTCTCCTTACACTTTCATCTTGCAATTTTTCACTCCTTATCCTTTCATGATCTCCGAAAGGGATACGCACTCGCCAATGCCTCCACTTCTTGAAAAGTCCCATAAACCACAAGTCTCAAGAGTGGGGCCTCTAAAGGCTTTTGTATCCATTAGAACATTTCGGAGACGTCTATCTATTAAAATCAAATCAATCACACTTTTTTGATCATTCCTTCTCCATGTATACGTGTGAATATCCTTATGATGAAATAAAGTATTCGACACGAGGAGGCCTCGTTCCATACATAAATCTCGTATTGACTTACCTGCTTCGTTCACTCTCTTATCTCCATATGGACCAAGAACAGCTTCATAGCTGTATCGCTTGGTCCCAACCCATCCATTCAAGTCTCCGCACATAATCACTCTTTCATTCCCTTCAGCTAAGTCCAGAACATCCCTCACAGACTCCCAAAACTTCTCCAGTTCTTGAGCACACGCTGAGCTTACGGGAGCGTATGCTGCAACCAAAAATACTCGCGTGATGCCCAGTTTAATACGAACCCAGAGAAGTCTAGGCCCTACCAAACAGTAATCTCTTACACCAGTGGCTAAGCGAGAGGAGAGTACGACACCTACACCGGCACTGGCATGATCGTCCCGGTCTACCCCAGACCATAGGGCCGTCATACCACCGGGCAGATCATCGGTGTCGCTCCCCTTGCGCTTAGTCTCTGTCACACATAAAGCATCCAAACGTCTATCATTCATTACGTCTATCAGTTCATTCGTCTTATAATTCAATCCACCCCTCACATTCCACGTGCCTATGCGGCACTCGGCTCCCCTCGTCCCGCCGGAATTGGCGCTGCGTGGTGGGTGGCGGCCCCCACCGCCGCATGCAGCTATATTCGCACCGACGGGGGATGTTTTAAGAGAGGTAGGACGCATCAAAGCAGTCCGTCTGGGGAAGTACCTCCACCTACAACGCGTACCTATACGGAAGCTAGTCCGGTTCCTTCAATAAAAGATGCCCGTACTATACCGCGGCCAAATAACAGTTCTAGAAACTAGAAGAAGGTTGTTGTTCCTGCGTGTGCCCAGTAAGTTCCTAGGGAGTTGCTGTGTAAGCAGCAGTGTTAATAGGCTACGGTAACTGCTTTACATCAAGTGAGCCGTATGCTTGTATGCCTCCCGAAGTTGTATAAAAAAGAAAATCGAACACTATGAGAAATTACTATTTTACAATAAAATTAAATTTAAAATATATAAGTTAAATGTCTAAGGGTAGGTACGCGAGGGCTCAATGGCAAATAAAGAATTTTTATCTCTATTTTATCTTTGAACAAGTAGGTATTTATAACCTAATGTTAAATTATGCTCGTTGCCACCAAAATCATAACATGACTGCTGATTTCTGTCAGCTAGAGGCTCTTACAACACTCTCAACTTACAATCTCAACAACATCCAACGTTCCACCTATTATTAATATCAAAGAAATAATATTTGTAATTCATTAATTTGTTTTTGGAGCGAAAATTCTTTAAACGTTCTATGTCACCATAAACGGATAGAAATAAAGTTTTCAAACGGAAATGACGTTCAGTAACAAAAGTATACGAGTAGTTCGTTTACGTCAATAGTATGACTAATTACACTTTAAGCTATATATGGAGAATTCAAGTAAATACATTGAAATACGTATGTATTTATTTGATTAATACGTTTACAAATGCAAGAAAGTATTAGTTCCTTAGCATTGATATTAGTTTCTTGCCTGTGGCATTGTCTGTCTTGATTTGTGTGATTATTGACGTATTTTGTCAATAATTTTGACGCCTTTTTTAACCTATCAGTCAAATTATTACAATAACTATATTTTCTTTGTAATAAGTTATGTAAATGTGGCTTTTTATTACTAATACTATAAATTATATGTCAATAGTACCAACCTCTTGGATAACGGGTTGGTACCATCAGGCGGCGAACTCTACCAACGCGCGCGCACATTGGTCAAATCAAATAGCGCGCACTTCCTCGGCTTTCTGTTACACACTTCCCTATTCACAAAGTCACTCCCACAGAGTGAACGGAAAGCGAGAGGAAAGATGTTATACATAAAAAAAAAAACTCGCTAGAGGATTATTGTTACTATGTTAAACATAGAATTAAAACATAGAATGTAAATTATTTTGTTCAAACACATAATTATTTTTTCAGCATCAGTCTTGGGCTACGCAACCATACCTTGGACTATCATATTGCCTATATGTTCTGAATTCTATGGGCGGAAGAAACCTTTCATACTAAGTAATATAGTCGCGATAACAGGTAGTATGGTGTTATGTTTAAGTACCACTGTTACTCAAATATTGATCAGTTATATAATAGCGGGAATTAATGCAAGTTGTTGTATTGTTATTTCAATTGTAATCGTATCGGAATATACGTCACCCCAGTATCGTGGTTTGTTTTTAACACTTAAATCGGCAATGTTCTTCTGGGGAATATGGGCGGCTAATGCAATAGGAACATTTCTTTATTGGAAAAATATTGGCATATTGGCTATAGTATGCAATATATACTGTTTAGTATCATTTTCCTGGTCGGAATCGCCTTACTGGTTAGCTATCAACGGACAGTTTGATGAGTGTATTGCGTCTCATCGTTGGCTAAAAGGTACTGGCACCGAGGCAGAGGATGAACTGAATGAATTGATAATTTCTCAAAAACATTACCTAACAAATCGCCAACAAAGAAAATTTCCTACTTCAAGGAATCGAATACTGAGCTTCATAAGGATATTTTTGAAAAAGTCCTACTACAAGCCGACATTAATCGGGATCGCATCGATATTGGCATATCATTTTTCAGGAAAATTAACATATAGTGTATACGCTGTAGAAATGATAAAGAAAATAACACATAATGAAGCTGCTGCATACAGAGCAATGTTGATTTTGGATGCAGTCAGTGTATTTTGTATGTACCTTGGTAGTTATTTGTCCAAAATACTTAAGAGAAGAACATTATTTTTCACAGGTTCTTCAATCGGCGCTATATTACTTTTTATAATCTCATTGTACTTGTATCTGGTTAAAATATCGTACATCATGGAAAACAACATCATTTCCATAACATTATTGGTAATTTTTTCGGTTGGCGTCAGTTGTGGCCCAATGATTTTATCAAGTAGTATTTTTGCAGAATTATTACCTTTACGGTATAAGAATGTGATCATTGTTATAGGTGTTACCGTTCATAATGTTTCTATGTCATCTATTTTCAAATTGGCACCTTATCTCTTCAATACCTTTGGTATGCATGGTACGTTTTTATACTTCGGCATAATGAATACAATATTCATATTAATTTTGTTCAAATATTTACCCGAAACAAAAGACAAGACGCTTCAAGAAATAGAAGAATATTTCAAAAATTAAAATACAGAAACAATTACAAGATATATTTTCATTATAATGTTCAAATTCATAAATCATAATGTTCAAATCTGCCAGGTAATCCAAACTGTCAGATAATCAAATTGCTTATTTAATATAGGTATTCTAAAATTGTATATTATTAATTAATGGTTTTTGTTTACATGAACTTCAGAAACAATTTACTAAAATTATTAACCCTTTTTTTGGCAAAACTGTTTGATAAAAATCGTAAACAGCAACTAGTTCCATTTAAATCGACATAAGAACCACTTACAAATGGAACAGGCGCCGAGCGTAATATGAATTATCTCTATTTATAATTTGTTGAATAGGTCTATAGAATAGACTAAAAATATATGGACTGCATTCATATTCAAATTCATATGATTTTATTTAATATACAACCTGTACATGTCATACATACAGGTTGTACATTAACACAAAAATATGATTGTGTTTGATGGCGTCGCCTATTCTTTATTAATATTTGTATCAAGTTAAATGAAATGTTTTAACGGGAAATATATACCTAGTCTTGCCATAAATACTAAAATCAAAGAAAAAAAATTTTTCTATTGCAAATAATATTTGTTACTTTTACAGTGAGTTATGTTGTGTGTTTAATACATAAATATAAAACAATTTAAAATATAAAAAGCTTATTCGAAGTTGTCTCCATTGGCTGTCATACAGTCCTTTAAACATTAAGGCCAGTTATCAATAGAAGCACGCACTCTTTCCACGGGAAAATTCTTCACTGCCAATCGTACGGATTGGTTTAGGGACTCCAAATTATCATGGCATTTAGAGCAAGCCGTACTCTCTAAAACAGACCATAAATCATAACCCAGCGGACTAAGATCGGGACTAGACAACGGCCAGTCTTCAGCTCTGATGAAGTCCGAAACGTTCGTTTCCAACCAAGACTACGTAGACCGAACTTTATGACCCGGCGCCGAGTCTTGCTGGAAGGACCATTCTTGGTTATTGAACATGGTGTTGTTGAGGGGCCTCACTACCTTCTCAAGAATGGTATCTTGATATACTTGTGCCGATGTTTTGATACCTTTTTCACAAAAGTATGGCTCAGTCACTCCTTCATAGCTAATACCCCACCAAACCATCACTGAAGTCGGATAGTGCCCACGTTGCACTCTGTCGACTAATTGGGAAGCTTCCTTAGAGCTTTGAGCATAAATACGGTCATTTTGTTTCTTAAAATGTTACTCAATTGTAAAAAATTTCTCATCCGTAAACAAAATTTTTCTATGACCTCCCTTTGCGTACCGCTTCAGTAGTTGTTTCGATTTTACCACCCTATTCTTTTTTAAATTATCAGTTAAGAAATGACCAGTACGTCTCTTATAGGCTGCAAGTCCTAAGTCATCTTTTAAACTACGCGACATGGTTCTAGGTGCTATCTTCATCTCCCGAGATAAAATCTTTTGCTTTCGGACAGGATTTCTTTGAATTCTTTCCCTTACTGCTTTGACCACCTTTTTCGTCCGAACACTACGTGGACGGCCAGATCTTTTTCTGTCACAAACAGAGGAGGTCTCATTGTACCTATAAATAGCCCGGTACATAAACATGTTACTATTAGTATGGAGCGTTTTAAAAATTGCATTTGGTTCCATACCTACTTTGTGTAATGCACTCACAGCGATTCGGTTCTCTTTATCACCCCACTCCATTTTAATATCGCAAAATATTGTACAATGTATCATATAAAAATGACAGATTCCAAATTCAAATATAATATTTTGTTTATTTTTAATTGTAACAGTATTTATGGCCAGACTAAGTATATACACACACAAAATTAATTTTTAATTATTTAGCTACAGTCGATCAGGGTAACTTAAGCCTTCAATATAAAATTGGCCCAAAATTTCAAATGCATATTATAGTTTTTTTTTGCTATGATTTTATGTATTTCAAACTAGATTTGTAAACATCGATGCTAATATATCTTCGTAAATGCTCAGATTCTGCCAAATAATTGACATCTACCATTGTTGAGACGTCAGTTGCTTTTTTCTGTGGTGTGAATAGAGCGGTTTGTTACGAAAGCGCCAAAAAGTTGTCTGCTGTGTTGTCATTTGAATACTTAAGGAGGCAAGTGTTATTTTAAAGTGTCTCATATGTGTCTATCTATCATTTCTTTCAAAAATTACGAGAGTTAATTAGCTAATTCCCATGATATTCCCATAAATATTGAACAGGTAAATTATTACCGGTGAATAAGGGTAACTTGAGCCCGGGCCAAAGTTCAAAATTCTCAAAATATTGGGAGGAGATATATTCGATAAGTGTGAAGAAAGGGCAGAGGAAGGAGATGAAGACACATGAAGAAGAATGTGGTTTGGATATAGCACAGGAAGATTTTTTTTCTATAGAGACATACGAAGTACATGACGGTAGACTGGACCTTCAGATGATTGGCGATAATGTGGTAAAGGCCGTGGCTCAGTTTTGTATAATGAATGATACAAATATCATACGAATGCTGAATGACACTAATATTTAAAGAAAGAAAGGTATTTTATCATATAAGACGACTTCCTGGCCATGGAATGAAATGGAAATTTTTCAAAGTTTAACCCCATGATATGTAGGATTAAATAAAATTTTAATTATTTTGATACTTTTTTCGTTATCTTAGCTATATGGTAAGTCAGTAAATAAGTTAAAAACGCATTGTTGACCAAAAAAATAAATAAGATTGAATAAAAACTGTGTTGATTTTCCTATGGCAACAATTTATTTACCCATTTTAGTACTAATAAATGAAAACGAATGTATACATTATTATTGTCTATGGCTCTCAGCTGTAGTTTTTATGGTAAATACGCAGGCCAATGTTAGCAAAATGCTTTAAATAAAATAAGCAAAAACAACCTACAATTGGGACCTGGGCCAATCCAAGCCCAACTCACAATCTAACATTGGCCCAGTAGTTAAATGGAATTTTGAAACTATTTTCCTAGAGATTATTGGTAAATGAGTAAATTTTTTGGAAGTAGGCTACATAAAGCCACCATAATAAGTGTATCTTTTTGAGTAACGTATTATTTTAAACATTGGTCTAACTTTTTATGTGCAAACTGGGCCAAAGATAGCCTGATTGACTGTACCCCGCCGGTTAATTAAAATTTAAGTTATTAAATTTTACGATAGCCATTACATGATATGTTGTCCCATCACGGGGCATTGTCTGACTTCTAGCTCATAAATAAAGCAATCGCCCCATTATGGTCGGTATCGAACAATGTAAATGAGAAAAATAGCTGATTTGTGAATTTATTACAGAAAAAATTATGGTTTACCGAAGAATTCACTGGGGTCTTGTAATATTTTTTTTATTTGTTTCATTTACTACTCTGTCCTGTTATTTTTTTCATGTTTAAGGTTTTGGTACATCATAGGTTTATATTATCTTTATTGTTTGTATATACTTATTTTTCTGAAATTACAAATGTACTATATAAAAACTGTTATGAAAAGTAAGTTGTTTAACAATTGAATTAAACAATTTTTTAACGGAAGTATCGCGTGTTTTATTTATTTTGTTGAACCTGACGTTTCGAATGCTTTGCAGCATCCGTGGTCGTCTTCCTGCGAGCATTCGAAACGTCAGTTCAATGTGTAACAATCGCGAAAACCTAAGACCTAAGACAATACTATTGTTTAACAATTGTTGCCAGTTCCACAACTGCTGTGAATATTAATGTACTTTTATCGTTAATATCATGAAATTAAATATTGTTGTACGATAGTAGGTACGTAAGTACATATTAATCTAATTTTAACTTTTATAACAACTCTATTATACTTTCAACGCCTAGTACAATCGTGTTAAAAAAAATGTTTAACGTTATTGGTTGTGAAAGAGAACCAATCGGAACCATGTACGATAATATGAGAAGAATTGGTAGAAGGGAAAGAGATCAAGCATTCGTTGGCTAGCTTGTTGTGTATGAGAGTTAAAACGTTTACTGTAATTATATTAATTGATTTGTGATTGTGAAAGATTTGACTGCCTTTATTTATTTGACCGATTGTATTGTACAGTGTCCTGCGTTGACAAGAGTTATTCGATATGATTTATCATATACGATTTGGTGGTTTATAAATATTTAAAGAATTGATGACAAATAGAAATACATTATATAAATACTACTTTTTGATGCTCAGTTTGTCTTGCAGGAGGCTTTTCACTAAGCTCAGAAATATTTCTGTTTGAGGACCATTTCCAAACTTAGTGGTGAAGAGTTCCTATCCAGGAAATATATTTATTACAAGTAGAGCAAATAAATAACAAAATTCATGACCGAAGGCATAACGAGAGACAGGTTGTCATTCATATGACAACCATAGATACTCTACATTACAAGTGGGAAGCTTAGTTTTATTGTCAGTTCACAAGCTTCATTCAAATTTTCCATCTCACGCTCACGCTACCTAAATCCGACAGCCAACACGTTCACTCCGCTTGTTATGTAATGATGATAAACAAATCTAATCGAACACGCAGGTTAAGCTAACGTCCATGACAGGTTGTCTGTGGATGGTATTTCTATCTCGAGCTTCTGCGTACTTCGGAGAGAACGTTAAGCCATCGATTCCGATTATTACCGATAGAAGACAGTCGTTAAGCTAAGCCTTCGAGCGGTTTAAAAACACTGTCCCCTGTCAATCCGCAGTTGAGCAGAGTGCCGGAATATGCTGGCGCATCGATTGAATGGAAACCCATATACATGCAGTGTGATTATTAAAGGTTGGAGTGGATGGATAGAACAAATACATGTAGTATGTACATTCCTGAATTTTCGTAAACCTGGCAATTTTGCCAGTACCTATATCTTAGTTCAACTTATACATCATTTCCAATGTTTCCTTTCGAATTCCATACCCAAATTGTACCTACAGAATTCTAATACTAAGGCTCCGCTGCTTGTCCTTCCTACTGTCCGTCTATCCGTCCACCTGAGTCTCCGTCCGTCTGTACGTCTATCTCTCTGTTCGTCTGTTTGTCTGTCTCATGTATATTTTTATCAAAATTACCATAATATTAAAATATAGCATAAATAAATGTAAATTACCGTAGTATTAAGATGAATACTTTAGATCAAATGAATAAATAAAAATTTGACATTTTGATGAATAAATAAAAAATGGACATTTTATTATTTTAGACCGAAAGGTCCATTAGCTAAGGTTTTTTAATTCCTACCTTAGTGGTATAAAAAATCTGGTTGTTGCACAGCACGCTGATGCATTCGCTGTCATTAATAAAAAAAGCTAATATAAATAAAATCATTTTAATAACACTGAAGTAGCACATAAAATTTCCCATCACAACATATCAATACTACTAGTTAAATCTACTAGGTACAATATAGTTACATTATCACAATGTCACCTTATTTACAACTCGTTCTACGCACTGTAACGTGTAATACACTCACACATTGTACTTATTGTTCTAACTAATTCGAGTTGTATACTCTGATTCGGTACAAATCGATAACTAAAGCTGGCATTTACACATCACAAGTGTGTAATGTACGCGTATAGGCATACAAATAGGCATATAACGTCCCACTACGTTCATACATACTCATAATGAAAACTGTCGTGTCCGAAAGAACTTATAGCGTGACCACCTATTGTATATTACTTATGATTGATATACTGCATGATTATTAGAAGGTAATTAGTCAGTCATCGTACAAATGTCGTTAAGTGATTGATGCAATTATATGTGCTCATTTGTTTTTATACCTAACCAATTATATAAAATTGTATAATCAGTCAAAATTAGAGATGCGCCGAGTACACAATTTGCAGAGTAACAGACTGTTACTTGGTTTTATCTTTACCGAACCGAGTACTCGGCTGAGTTACTCGGTTCGTGCGTCCCGAAGCCAGATAGAGCCGAGTGCTTAGTGTTCCTGTATCATAACTTGCCTCTGATCGATTTAAACGATTAAATGTTATCTAATATTATCTAAACTAAATATGCTTATTTATTTCTATTGTCTCCGTAATAAAACAAGAATATGATGTATATCTTCACGCCAGGTCCCTTACGGGGTAGGCAAATGCAACTGAACGTAATTAGACGTAGTTCTTACACGCCTCACTCGCTTCATTAACATTCAATGACATTCAGAAAATAATATTTTAACAATTACATTAACCGAGTACTCGGCATTTGAAACGAGTTACTCGGCCTAGTATGCGTACTTTAAAATGTGCCGAGTAATAACCGAGTACTCGGCGCATCTCTAGCCAAAATATTTCGATATATTTTCGCCATCGCCTGTACATTCGAAGCACACACAACATGATGCATGTATAACTTTTTCATTCTTGTTTTCTACGTACCTATTATTTAAAATGTATTTATAAATAATGGTGTATTTATCTAGTATATTGCTTAGCTTGAAACGTGAAATTCATTCCTAATGTTAATTTATATGTGTTTACTGTAAACGTGACAGCTTTAGTTAACCAACCTGTGCGCTAAGTCAAGTTTCAGTCATGTCCTAGCCCACCAAACAATTGACACTTTAAAATTTCATTAGACCCAGGCTAGTGACGGATTCTGTCCGCCGACTAACACCGTTCGAACCGTCCAATCACATTTAGATATGGCCCACAGGAGCAGAATCGATGGCGGCGTTCCGCTGGTTCGGCGCATTCTCTTCGTTGTTATTGTTCCCTTCACCATTCGCATTACTGTTCCTACTTTCGAGCTGCTGCTGCCACATGGCTGCATAGAACCCGTTTTGTCCCAATAACGTTTCGTGACTGCAATTGTAAAATAGGCATTAAAATTTATAAATAAGGGTGCAGATGGATCTCTATCGTCTTTCTCATCTTAAAGCTGAGGCAGGCATCGCCACTTCTTGCTGCCGCCGGTTAGCGAACGAAACTAGTAAAAGAGTAGGACACCTGAAAGGTGGCAACAAGGATAGTAAACACGGAAAAGAAAGATACCCTCCTTGCAAGCGTCCATATGCTACGGTAACCACTTAAAATAAGGGCAGGCCGTATGCTTGTTGCCAGCCAACGTAGGTAGTAACGGAAATCATCTACTTCCATGTATTGACCGCGCTATTCTTTAACTGTTTTAGTTAAAGAATAGAAATCAAGGAACATTTTTACTTAACGAGCTTCAATATATCATTATGCGGGCCACTAATCTCAGATTTTCGAATCCCTGAGATTCAGGTGAGACATGCATTTCTCGAGAAGCTGAATAGCTTCTATTGCACAAAGTATACTCACTTTCCTCTCTCGATAATTTCTCCGTCTTTGAGCACAAGAATCTCATCTGCGTGGATGATCGTCGATAATCTGTGTGCAATTATTAGTGTTGTCCTGTTTGCACACACGCGCGCTAACGCCGCCTGGAACACATGAATGCCCACTTTAATACAATACACTTTATTGCACCAAAAGTAGAAGTTATAAAACAAAACAAACAAAGTATAAAGTTTATATTCACGTTATATTTGTATTGATTTATGTTTATACCTAAATATATATATTTTTAATGTGATCTGCCAAAATGTCTTTATTACGCCTGATGAAAAGCAACGATGAGAACCAAATGAGAGAACAGTTTTCAGTGATTAACGCTGTGCTGGCTAAAAGGCATTGGTCATAATCATCGCAATCTCTTGTAGTGGTTGTACGTATGGTATTTTTCAATTATATAAACTCGTGCGTACAAGGCCCGCGCTTTACACGACCCTTTTTCACAATTGCTTATTCACACTTTTATCTACAGAATTAAAAACTGGCGCAGGCAAACCAAACAGGACGTACGTCTAACTCATAGAAAACGGTAGCTAAATAACAACTTCCTGGATGGCTGCTGTAAGCATGCGCGGGAGTAGGATATTATATTAGATATTGCAAGCATTCATAACCTACGGTAACCACTCCACGTCGGGTAGGTCGTATGTTTGATTCTCCTGAAGTTGTATAAAAAAACTGCATGGTGAATCCTGCCGATCACTTAGAGATTTTGGTGATAGCAGCTTGGTGATAACAACTCCTTATAGCATTGTCAATTCGTAGTTATAAGTTAATGAAGAACTACCATATACACAGCGGGGACAGCAACACGCAAGCGCTACCACTTCCTCTGTTGAAGACTATAAAAGATCTGTCAATGCTGTTAAAGCCAGAATTCGCCGAAACCCCATAAGGAAACAATACATCTTACCGCAAAAATTGACGATTCCTGCTAGGACTCTGTCGCGTATAAAGATAAACGATAAAAATTCTTTATTTGCCATTGGGCCCTCGCGGGCACTTAGACACGTCTTACAGTTTTTGAAATATAATCTTATTGTATCTTATTTAATTCTCTTTTTACTTTTTCCTTTTTTTTTATCTACTAGCATTTCGGAAATGACCATTGGCTAAGAAGAAATGCCGAAAGAATCTTGCCAATATAGGTCTCTTTTAAAATTGTCAATTAGATATTACAGAAAAAAAATACATAAGCATATTGGTACAATAATGATATCAAATGGTAAAATTAAAGATTATTAAGAACAGGTAGTCTGTGCTGAATTATTTCCAGACATCTTTGTCAGTTATATATTCATCAATTCTATAATAAGCCCTTCTACAGAGAGTATTTTTAATGTGCTTTTTGTGTATAATAAAGCAAGACCTGAAGCTCGGCGCTTATCGTCGATATACAGGACATGCCCTAAATCAATCCCAACAATTGAAGAAAGTGGATCGATCAAAACGCCTTCAGTCTCGATACGCAGGTGAAAGGCACAGAAATATCCTCTTTACTGATGAAAAAACTTTCACGATTGAAGAGCACTACAACAAGCATAATGACAAAGTGAACGTACACAGTTCTAAAGAAGCCGCCCAAATGCTCGGAAAGGTACAAGTATAACGTGGTCACCTTCCTGCGTCTGTAATGGTTTGGTGGGGTGTGTCTTATCAATGAATCACAAAGCGTAATTTTTGTCAAAAGGGAGTGAAGATTTCAGCCAATGTGTACAAGAGACTGTCTCAGATCGTATTGTGAAACCTGTCAGCAATACACTTTTTAAAAATGTACCGGGGACTTTCCAGCAGGACTCTGCACCTGGTCACAAGTCACGAACTACCCAAGCCTGGCTCGAAACCAACGTTCCGGACTTTAGAAGAGCTGAAGACGGGCCCTTGTCTAGCCCAGATCTGAACCCCTTAGCTTAGACTACAAAATATGGTCAGTTTTAGAGGACATTGCCTGCTCGAAACGAGACGCTGACATTGTGTCTCTTAAGAAATCTATGGAGCAAGCAGTGGCTTAATTTCCCACGTGATTTCGTGGGTAAATCCATAGATTCGTGGTCAGACAGATTAAAGCCCTGTAACAAAGCCAAAGCTGGCCATTTCAAATAGCATAACTTTTTTATTTTTTGCTGAGACTTCCATAAATATGTACATATAAGGTTCATTAAGATTACATTACTAAATAAAAAAATAAAAGCATATTCATTTGTAACAGAACTTATGGTCGGACTAGGTATAAAACGTATTCATGTTTATCTTACCTGAATGTTTCTCTCTGTGTTCGTGTCGAGCGCAGATGTCGCCTCGTCTAAGAGCACGATGGCGGGGTCTTTGAGTATCGTCCGTGCAATGGCTATCCTTTGTTTTTCACCTCCGCTAAGACGGAGGCCTCGTTCTCCTACCTATGAATAAAAGCGTACAAACAGGATATAAATACTATAACGGTACAATACAATTGTCTGCAAGTAAAAATTAAACTTCTATTTTATTATAACTCGGCAGAATTTTATTGACTATCGATATTTAAATGAATAACAACCTAATCCAACAACCTAACACCCTAAAAAAAGTAAAAAAATAAAGCTTACTGGTAACCCTCTTTACATCAAAGCCTCTTTATATCAGGTGGGCCGTATGCTTGTATGCCTCCCAATATTGTATAAACAAACGGTCAACTGCAAAAAAACGGCACTATCGATTTTGGCTACATCCTATTAGTTAATTCAACAAATATAGCTACTAAATGTATTACAAACTACTTACAAGAAAAATCTTTTTTTTTATATTGGGAGGTATACCAGCATACGGCACACCTAATGTAAAACGGTTACCGTAACCTATCAACATTCGCAATGCATCAAGTATCACTCGCGCGATACTGATTGTATTAATTTGGACACAATCACCATGAATGTTCACCACGTGGACTTATTAAGAGTTTATGTATAAACTTTAGCAGTTTATATGTAAAAGCAATGGGGTGATTGAAGCAAAATATGATGAAGACAATTACAGATACGACGATATTCTACGGCTCTACTAGATGGAGAATGTAAATAACTCATCTATACATTTATATCACGTGCACGTGGTGCACCTCGCTATTATGGTGATAAAAATTAATTATGATTAATATGAATCACTTTTTGAAATGTTGTCCAATCCCCATATACCGATACCGGCAACTACACTTTTCTGTGTCGGAAACAAAAAGCGAATGTGTCCGATTGCCCCTACCTGACACAGCAACCACAGCTTCCTGTGATGGTGTGCCGTGTCGGTAAAGACAAGTGTCTATATTTGCAAAGCCCTTGAGTCGTAGCGCAAAGTAATTCAGCAGTAATTCCACATCAACAATGCACTAATTTATTTGATAATGAACCTTAAACACCTCGATAATTACCTGAGTATCATAAGCATCGGGGAATGTGAGTATTCTGTCGTGAATATCAGCGTTCTTCGCTGCGGAGATTATATCCGCTGCTGTTGCAGTCAGTCGTCCGTATTGGATGTTGTATCTGGATAACAATGGCATTGTTGAAGTAAAACTTCTTTACGCACACTTGACTTGGGGAGTAAGCTGGTGAATGCGTGACGAGAGCGTTACGAAAAGTGTGATCGGGCGAGGCGGACGGAAGTTGAGAGATAGATATAAGTTAGTGAAGATAGAAAGAGAGAGTTTTGAACTGATTGTCATGCGCTACTGTTCTTATTTATTTTACTGACACTGTTTTGGTCTATGTTTACTAATTATAACTTAGGAATATGTTCTTGTAATATGTACGACTGTTTGTGTCATAAATAAAAAAAAAGAAAAAAAGAAAGAGAGAGTTACGTTTCGTGTATTTCTGTAGGTGCAAATGAGAGTGGTGCGAGCACACATTTTCTTTCTCTCTTTCTCTGATAGCGAGATAAGTTTCGTATATCTAAGACACAGTGCAGACCTATTGTCTGTATCACACTATGGAGCTAATGAAGTTTTACTTCAGTCGTGTGGTCAAAGCACACTCGTTTTTTTGTTAATACATACTTCTACAAAAATTAATGCTCATTTTACTAATGATGTGCTACGAAACACAGCAGCGAGACACCCCAAGCACGAAAAACTTTTTAATGAATTAATACGACATGATCTATCATTTTTATATAAATAGACAATATCTCTCCGGTTTTAATATCAGTCTGTGTTGTAATATTTGTTCATTCATTGGAATTAGGTCTGTTTGATTTTACTACCATGTACAAGCATACGGCCTTACCGATGTAAGTGTTTACCGTAGCCTATGAACGCTCGTAATAAATTAAGTATCACTCGCGCCTCCTCTGCTTCTAACACAGCAGCTCCTAAGAAGCTTACTGGTGACCTCACTCACACGCAGAACCACAACAGCCCTCTAGGGAGTTGTTATTTGGCTGTGGTTCTGTAAGGTGGAGGTACTTCCCCTAGGGGCTGCTTTGATACGCACCATCTTTCTTAAATTCCTGTGTGGGAATCTAACGCATAAACGTTGGTGTCAAAGTCACATCATTGCGCCACCGAGCTCGTCGTGAATGAAGTGTTCTGGTAATTTTGTATATTTGCTTCCCGCCGGATCGTTTGTCGAGTAGGCAGAGGGAACAGAGCACCACAAAGCGCGGTTGTTACATACCTCACTCGCTTTTGATCTTTTCATGCACGCTCGTCGGACCCTATTGCTCTATGATCACTTTCCAATAATCTTCACTAATAAAGTTGACACACCAATATCAATAGGATTTTTATTTCCTAGGCCTCATAAGACGAAACAAACATACCTGACGGAATTGTTGAAGAGTACGGTGTCCTGCGGCACAACACCAATATTCGCCCGGAGCGAGGCCTGCGTCACAGTCCGCACGTCTTGCCCGTCTACTAGAACTGCGCCCTCGTTCACGTCGTAGAAACGGAACAGGAGTCTCATTATCGTCGATTTACCTGCCCCGCTAGGACCCACCTGCAACGAGGTATAATAGGTAAATAAACAGGGAACGGTGGCATTTTGGCTATTGTCAAATTGTATAGACTACTCAATTTGGGTGTAAAAACTGTATACTAACCACAAGAGACAGATGTTATCAATTCTATTGCGTTAGCAGTTGTGCTAATAATAAAGAGAAAATATTTATTAACGTACACACTAACACACGCACGCGCGCACGCGCAATCACACACTATACGAAAGGGAAGTTTGAACAATCTCATGTAAAATAGTTAAACAGTATAATAATGAAGTGAGCTTGGAGGCTTAGCACATGTACAAACCTAGTTATGTGAACTAGGTTTGTATATCCTACTAATATTATAAATGCGAAAGTTTGTATGTATGGATGGATGTTTGTTGCTCTTTCACGCTTATTCGGCTGAACGGATTTGAATGAAATTTGGCACGTAGATAAATAGACGCGAGTGGAGCCGCGGGCAGCAGCTAGTTTCAAATATATAAAGAAAACTAATATGCCATCACATGTTCAACACGGTTAATAGGTACATTCTATACAATATCGCTGAACCCTAAATGTCGTGACCACGACACGATAGTTTGTGTTGTAATTGCGCGCTTTTACGTCGACGGTCACCGTATAGCCGCTTTTATAAGTTGCATGTCGTGGACGTTCAACGCATCATTTGAGTAAAATGTAAATAAAGCCTGCTCCTCATACAACAAGGACTTACTGGTACCTTACCTCACCTTTTGACCGTAATTTTTTTTCTCGATCTCTTGCTTTGCTGCTTATCTTTTTTTTAATGTGAGAACATTTGACTTCAACTTGTGTAGAAAGCGACCGCAGGCTACGGTAAACGCTTCGTACCGTGCCGGTAGTATGATTATTTGGCCAGCAGATGCAGTATAAACTATTCATTCTACAAAACTATACTCACCAAAGCGACAGTACTCCCCGCCCCCACTTTAAAGCCAATGTTATTTAAGATGAGTTTCTCGGGGCCATAGCCGAAGGACACGTGTTTGAACTCGATGGTGCCTCGTCTCACGAGCAGGTCGGGGGCTCCGAGAGCGTCCCTCACATCATTGTCCACTCGCATTAAATCAAACATGTTCTCCATATCCACAAAGTTTTTCTGTATGGCTCTGTAAAATATTGAAAATGTATAACAAATAGAATCTGTATAATTTTTTGACGAGCTCGGTGGCGCAGTCGTGAATGATGCGACTTTGACACCAACGCTCGTGGGTTCGATTCAGACATTCGTGTGCACGAACATGTCTGTGTTGGACTGGATATTTAAAAGGAGGTAGGGCGCATCAAAGCAGCCGGTCTGGAGAAATAACAACTCGCTGGAGGGTTGTTGTGTTCTTACGAGTGAATAAGGTTAGCAGTAAACCCCTAAGGAGTTGATGTGTTAGCAGCAGAGGAGGCATCGCGCGAGCAAAACTATATATTGCTACAACCACTTTACCTAAGGTGGGCCGTATACTTGCATGCGTTCCGACGTTGTATAGAAAAAATGTGATGTGTATATCATAAATATCGTTTTTGTGAACCAAGAGGCTGAAGATATCATAATATATTTTTTCAAATTAGATGCTTTTTTTCTTTCAATTTCTATTATTTTGAGGTAATTACAATTTCATAATTTGAATAAAACTATTTCTATTTCTGTAATCACTTTTCCCACTTTCATTACATGAAAGCATTGTATCCAAAAGTAAAAAATAATAATAAGGAAAAATAACCTGTAATAAGTACCGAACCAGTTCAAAGGCACATAAAGTTGTACTATGTACGAAGCGAACAGCACGTAGTCACCGACAGTCAGTTCTGCCTTCACCACCATCGAGATACAGAGCAAGGAGCCGGCCAGTAGACCTGGAAGTTATTTATTTATCTATTATACATTTGCTATATATACTGACTTCGTATATAGAATTAATAGTACATTTTGTATTAAGAGCGAAGAAAATAGTAATATTATTACTCATATATGAACGAGTCCCAGATTTCAATAAATAGAATTATTTTTGTTCTAAACTCCGGATATATATCATCATGTCTGTTTGTTTTGGTCTGGGTGCTTTTAAGAGAGGTATCAGAGCAGCCCGTCTGGGGCAGTACCTCCACCTCACCGAAAACCACAGCCAGAATAACAACTAGAAACTAGCGTTTATAGACTACGGTAACCGCTTTACATCAGGTGGACCGTATGCTTGTGTCTTCCAACGTTGTATAAATTAAAAAATAAGTAACACACAACTCCTACTAACAACTCCTAGGAGCGCAGCAAACTGTCAGGGAGTTGTTACTTGCCTGCGGTTTTTTGTGTGGTAGAGGTACTTCTCTTAAAGATGTATACAGTGGGCAGATCATTTATCATTCAAATGTACCCAATAATAGGCAATGTACTTACCACTGCAGATAACGATGTTTTGTAGTGTATTCAACATGTTCAATGTTATTAGAGATTTGAATTCTTCTTTCTGCGAACAAAAAGTTCAAAAAATGTATTGTAATTTTTAAAATTCAGTCAACATTTCCGTGAATTGATTTTTGATAAATATTACATCAACCGTTACTCATCCTAATGCAAGGTCTCCCTCCAACGGAGAAGGGGTTTAGAGCATACGCCACGCACCACCACCACGCTGCTCAAATGCGAATTGGAGGAGGCCAGTGTTTTCAAACCGCCCGAGGGCAGTCAGACTTAGCTTAACGACTGTCATCTATCGACAACAGCCGGGACCGACGGCTTAACGTGCCCTCCCAATCACGGAGAAACTCGGATAGATATACCCATCCATGACACGCGCAAAGACGCCATCGAGCTCTCAAATGACCACCGAGCAATGTCAAATAACAATTTTGTAATTCATTAATTTTAAAGTTATTAGTCATCATTAAAATTAAACTATTTTTAACGGAAGTATCGCGTGTTTTATTTATTTTGTTGAAACCTGACGTTTCGAACGCTTTGCAGCGTCCGTGGTCGCAGGAAAGACTAGTACACAATATACAGTCTTTCCTGCGACCACGGACGCTGCAAAGCGTTCGAAACGTCAGGTTTCAACAAAATAAATAAAACACGCGATACTTCCGTTAAAAATAGTTTAATTTCAACACGTGAATGCGGTTAATTGGTAAGCCTATAGGCTCACATATATGAAGAATATGAATTTTATCATCTCTTTTTCTAATCGATATATATCATAATTATCGCACGTAAGGGTTTAACTTTAACTTTAGTCGTGCGTCGAATCTGACACAGACTTTATTTATATTGTTTTATTATAATTTCTGAAAAGAGCGTGCATGAAAAGAGCGTGCATGAAAAGAGCTATGAATATCAAAGAAGCGAGTGAAGTGTGCAAGGACCGCGTTTTATGACGCTCGGTTCTCTCTGCCTACCCCGCAAGGGATGGCGTGAAGATATACATTATTATTTCTATATTTTCTTTTTTTATCAACAATGTCAATGGCTACGTAAAGAAATTTGTATCACTCCACAGTTCTCACCTGGTAATGAACAATGGCCTCTCGATAAGACATCACTTCATACGACTCCGCGCCATAGTACTTGACAGTTTCGTAGTTGAGCAGCGAGTCGACGGAGCGCGCCTTCTGCTCGTTGTCTGCGAGGTTCATACGACGTTGGTACTTCGTCCGCCACTCGGTCACAACAATTGTGGCGACTGAAACGAACATATTTAATATAATTTTTTTTTTTGGCTCTTTTTATCTCCGAGGGGAAAGGCAAAGGGATCTAGCCCATACAACCAAGTCTTCAGTTTAAAACCATTGAAAATCTTAACTCTATGTTCAAGCTTCAGGTACTGTGCTGAAAAAATACTTGGGAATGGTACCTAGACCCAATCAACCCAGTTTAAATACCACCCGTAAAACGATAGTGATTTTTACAAGGTTTTCTTGGTAAACTTATTCACGTCTTCCAAAAAGTACATAAACGTGTTATATTTGAATTTTTTCATTACTGTATAATTTCACTAGCACTTATGTTACAAAATACTATCGAAATTGTCACATAAAACTAATTTTATACTGAATTGTAAAAATTTAAAGTATCACATCAATGTCACTCGTCAAAAGCGCGGGAAGAACATATTTAATATAATACATACCACTAGTTAGGGATGGCGAAGACCGCGCGAAGTGGAGAAAATATACGGATAGTGGACTCGGGGGTCCGAAGCGAAAGCGTAAGACGCAACCGGGAATAACGCTCAGATGATGATAATGCATATCACTAGTTAATAGATTTTGACGTTATTTTACCATAGTCAAATTTACCGCCACCATTTAGTCCATACATAAAAATAAAATAAAAATTTACGATAGGTAACGCAAGAAATACACCCCTGGTGTTGCAAATGTCCATAGGCTAGTTAGTATCATCGCCAAATCCTTAGGCTACGTAATAGCGGTAGAATGTATAAATATTTATTTTTGTATACAATGTCGGGATGCATACAAGCATACGGCCCACCTAATGTAAAGCGGTTACCGTAGCCTTTAAACGTTTATAACACAATCGAGTATCAATCGCGCAATGCCACCTCTGCTTGCTAGCACAGCAACGCCTGAGGAATTTACTACTGACCTCATTCACATGGAGGCACTACAGAGAGTTGTAATTTGACTGGGTTTTTTGTTGTTTTTTTTGGCTCTTTTTTGTGAGGTGGTGGTTCTTCCCCAGACAAGCTACTTTGATGCACCCTACCTCTCTTAAAAACACCCAGACCAAGATAAACAAACATATTCATGCACACAAATGTTTGTCCTGTGTGGGAATCGAATCCAAGAGCGTCGGTGTGAAAGCCGCGTTATTAATCGCTGCGCCACCAAGCTCGAAGAAATATATTTATACTTACTGATATAAAGCACCATCGTAGAAAACACGATAAGTCCGAACCACGCATTGAACTGAGTGACAAAGTAGACGACAGCGATCACGATGTCAACCAACGTGGGTGTAATCGAAAACAATATGTACGAAAGCAGGTTGTCTATGGAGTCGGTTCCGCGGTCCATCACCCGGAGTACCTCTCCAGTCTTCCGCGACAGGTGCCACCGCAGCGGCAGGCTGTGGAGGTGCTTGAACAGCTCTAACTGAAATACAAAAAAAAAATATTTTTTATTTTAACTCTTAACTTCAGCAACTAACAGCCAGCAGTGTACAGCGGCAGCGAGCGGTATGTTGGAATATTCCGTCATGCAATAGACGCCAAAGTGAATCAATGTATAGTAAATCAAGATAAAAGTTGAAAGGAAAACTATTATATATAACACAGAGACATGTTCATGCACACAAGTGTGGTGTGGGAATCGTACCTACGAACCTTCGTGTCAAAGTAGCATTACTAAACACTCCGCCATCGAGCTCGTCATCGTCAATCGTCCGTTGCGGTCGTCTCTGCAATAATAGGAACCACATGCACTAGCCACCGTTACTCCCCAGATTGTCTCTTAAAGGCGCGTTCCCGTCTCCACAAGGCATCTTCAGGCGGTAGAAACGCTAGTCGTTAGAATAACATGTTACGAAACTCGCAGAGACGACCATATCAGCAAGTATGCTAACGGTGGCGGATGAATGTAGTCCTGTTTCATAAATAGGGCAATTGCAGGGATGACAGCAACGGCCGAGAAAGAAACGACCAGAACAGCCATGGCAAGGACGGCTTCCACCCAGTATTATTAGTGGGTGGGTGTCGGCTGGTGCAGGTACAGAGGATCTAAGGTCTTTCAGTTTTTCCATCTGTCTCCCACAGGCATTTATCCCGAAATTTGGCACACTCACGCACATCTTGCACAACGGACTCTGGTAAAAATGATATAAAACAAATACCTGTAACTCCCTAGTCGTATACTGTTGCACTTTGATCCAGAGAAAGGACCGCAGATTGTTGAGAAAACCCATACCGCCCGTGCCGCCTCCCTGCAGGAACTTGAAGAACACGTATATGAGGACCAGGTCCCATCGGTACTGCAGCGGCGGTATTGACAGACTGTCCACTGCAAACATTAAATAATAATAATATACTTTTATTTCGTATCTAGAACCATACAGTGTTAATAACAATGATCTTATACAACTATCGTTAGTAACTTTTGTTATATGCACACATTTTCTTCTATATAACAGTATCGGTCCACTGTCTTATAATGTGACAATCGACACGAGAGACAACAGTACTCAGGAAACTGTTGGTGCTTTCCCGCGTGCGGTGCAACAATGGGGCTATCCATTTTCGCATAATCGCATGGAAACCCATCAGTCTGTACGTCTGCAAACATTTGTGAAGCGCTACAGTGATGCGGTAAACCCAACAGTGGCCTAACACCATTATTGTACTGTATCCGTAGAGCATTGCATGCTCTCTGCGTGTCACTGATCCACAGGATGCAGGTGTACAACGACTTGACAGTATGCTTTAAAAATATAATTTTTGTACTTCCTTTGTACACGTTGCAAAATTGCATCGTACAGACAACGCCCTACGCTCCCTTTCCATATCCAAGACATCATTAAGTGACTCATCGACCCAATACGCCAAGTACTTAAATTGAGTAACCTGTTCCAGAGCAATACTCTCTAACATTACTGGAAAAGTTGAATATGTCTTACTACCTGCCTTTAACACTAGCAATTTGCTATTATTCGCATGGTATCTGAGGCCATGTGTGTCCGCATAACACTTACAGATAGCAAGGAGAGTACGAAGAGCACTTATCGAGTAGCTCAGCAGCACCACGTCATCGGCGTAACTAATGTTGTTCACAAATGTTCTATGCACTGAGCAGCCGACCTGAGTGCTGAACTCCTCGAGCAGCTTGTTCAGGTTGAAGAGTGTAAGTGAAGTCAGACCGCCCTGCCTTACCCCACAATCCAAACCGTATACACTTGATAGTGAGCCCGCCCATCTAACACAATTGCTTTGATTGTTATACCAGTATCTAAGTACAGATATCAGTTCATCAGCTAGGTTTGTCTCGCCAGCCAGTTTATCCCACAGTTTCTCATGGAGACCGTGGCAAAAGCTTTTGATAGATCCAAAACACATGCGTACACTACATAAATAATAATAGTACTACGATATTCGATTTCTAAACAAAAATATTTTTTCACAAATATCATGCGAATTGCTACGGTAGCAGCGGAGGTGACAGTGGGAGAACAATACTCCATGTTGTGCACTCTTTCATAGACTACGGTGACCACTTTACATCATGTTTTTAAGGACAGAAACACATTTTTAAGGCTACGACTGGTGGTATACATGTACATACAGGCTGGTTTGAAGCGGTTAGCTTCGGATCGTGTGGCGCTACCCCCATTGCTATATAATAACTCTTTATTAACTTCCTGGTGACGTTATTCCCTTGCAGAAATACATACAGCGGTATTTTATATCGTGGAGGGACTTCAACAGTCGGGGATGTTCCTTACAAAATATAATACCTCTCTGGTCTTTCGCCAGAGGCTTGTTTGCTAATGGGCAAGGTGTACCAAGTATAACTAATTAGTGGTCAGTTAGGCTACAAACTAACATTCGGCCCATCTGATATGAAATGCGTGTGAACGCTTACAAAACAAGAAGTATCGCTTACGCACCGCAACTTCTTAGATTACTAATAACTTCACTCACTTGCAGGAACACAACAACCCTCCAGGGAGTTCGTTTGCTTGTTTGTTTGAGTTCGCTAAGGTCGTCTCTGAAGTGGAGGTACTTCTCTAATCGGGCTCCTTCTATGTTCCGTACCCTTCTTTCGCCAGAATTCGTTTGTTAATTAGCAGCGTGCACCACGTGCATGTGAGGTTATCTTTAACTCTACCAATATTACAATTATGATTTTGATCGCGTCAAATTCTAATAAAAATGTAATGCAGACGCAAAATAGCCAATTTATTAATAACGGAAAACGACATAAACACCATACATAAACAGTGTACCAAAATAAGAATACGAATATATTATTATGACATCAAAAGTTATGCCAAAGTATATCAGGAATTAAAACATTATGATCATCTACAAGCATCACGACACTTTATCATATCTTACATCTTACCTATCATCTTGTTATAAATAGGCACGAACAGGTTGACGGCGCGGCCTGCGATCAACGTCAATACGCAGATTAGCACGTAGAACTGCAGACATAGACTCTTGCGTGGCCACAAGAACGGCAGCAGAGTTCGCAGTTTGCTGAATACGTTTCTAAAGGTCGATCTGTTTTCATCCTGTTAATAATAAAGATATAACTGCGTTAGATATAAACTGAAACCATTTGACACAGAGAGAAGAAACTATTCTCCTTTTAATGCCAGTTGATGTCGTGAAAGGTCGTCAATTCTCGTCTCATCTGAGCCGATATGTAATATCGTGCACAAATATCGACTGCAGCAATTAACATTGTCGGAACTGCATTTTGACGATTTTTATTTTAATGCACTACAAGTCTTAAAATATCAATATCTACGAAAACTTCCTACTTTTTTCAGTATAAAAAATAGATATGGAGTCTAGTTTAAGATATGAAACTTTGCGAGCGCATAGATATTGATATTTTAAGACTTGTAGTGCATTAAAATAAAAATCGTGAAAATGCAGTTCCGACAATCAATGTTAAGTGCTGCAGGCGAAATTTCACTTGAAAATATAATGAATTTTGGTATGAGACCGGATACAAGACGTATACGACACTGGAGAACCCCTGGACGCCAACAGCGATTAAAATCCTGCCAGGAAGTCCATCCTTATAGTGGTGGAACCATCATGGTATGGGCGGGTATTTGGATCGGCGGAAGAACTGAGTTGATTTGGATCAGAGGCAACCTCAACGCTCAAATTTATGCTGAGACGATTGTATCAGACGTCATCGTTCCTCTACAAGTGCAAATCGGTCCCTTATTTCAGTTAATGCATGATAATGCACGACCGCACACCGCAAGAGTTGTAAGACAGACTCTCGCCGCAGCTAACATCAATGTCATGCCCTGGCCTGCTCAGTCGCCAGACTTGAACCCGATTGAGCATGCATGGGATATGCTACAGAGAAGAGCTCTGCCGAATATGGAGGGTATCCAGTCGCAAGAAGACCTTTTTTTGTTGTTGCAACGAACATGGGCGGCCATTCCACAGCGTGATTTGGATGAACTCATTTTGAGTATGCCAAACCGATGTTCTTGTGTTGTTAGTGTTCGCGATAGAAACACGGATTATTAATTGTTTAAGTTACCCAATAAAATTTTAAAGAAAACTGTTATTTCAGTCTTTTTTTCGAACTTTAATGTTAGTGGTTCAAATGTCAAAAATCCCTTTATTATGAAAATGGCAAATTTCTTTATTAATGCAAAGGTGACTTGGTTTATCGTTACTGTAGACAAACGAAAACACTTTATTTGATGAATCCTTAAAGAAAATTTTAATTAATATCAATCAGGAGAAAAGTTATTGCAAAAATATATGTTGATCCCTAGACACTTTTGATGTGTGTATTTTAAGACTTGTAGTGCATTAAAATAAAAATCATGAAAATGCAGTTCCGACAATCAATGTTAAGTGCTGCAGGCGAAATTACACTTGAAAATATAATGAATATCACTCAAGTCTTATGTCTGTAAAAATATATTTTTATGTTTATAAACTTTATTTAGACTTGACATCTATGCAATACTCTCCTACCTGACCAAATTGGACATCTATACTATTATTATAAAGAGGAAAGATTTGTATGTATGTTATGAATAAACTCAAAAACTACTGGGCCGATTTCAAAAATTCTTTCACCATTAGAATGCTACAATATAAATGATTAACATAGGCTATAAAATATTTTGAAAATAGTTAGGGATCCGTATGAAAACTTCGATAATGTGTGAAAAAGATACCAAAAATTCCTTATACCGCGTACGCTGCTGAAACTATTGACAATAGAGCAAAGTTATTAGTTTAGATTATATTAGAGTAATAAGTTATTGAAAATAGAACAAAAAAAGTCCGCGACACTATATGTCTAACTATTACAGTTACGTCACAACAACTACTTTTTTATGTTAAAATATGCTATAGTAACGCCGGTACAAACTAGGCCACATTATTCGTACCTAGGTATTAATCCTTATCCAAATAAATCATTTCGTATTCAAGACTGTTTCAATGCCTGTAGGTTACTCTTTGAATTAACGAAATCGGACATTCCATTCCAAAGATATTACGGATTTTGTTCTGTGTTTCAATCCCTTGCGCACATCTATGAGATAGGTACCCGCGCGGCTCATTCGCGCGCTACCGACATTGAATGTTTTGACTTTTTCATACCACATTTCTTCTGTTCCAGTTAAACAGTTCTTTTCAGATAAGCGTGCCGCAAATCATAACCTTTGTGGGAATCAATTGAAACTCTCAATTTGCGCACGAATATGAGAGCACGTTTAAGTAATGACGGCAACGACAATTTCTCACAAAAATTACTTAAACTTGGAAGCGGAAAATTACCATCTCCAATTGCACATAGCCTCCAAGTATTATTGGATAATAAATTGGCTCAAACTGTTCACAGTCTAGAAATCCTTATAGAGACAATCTATTCCGACATCGAACATCTTACAGAAAGAAATTTCGATTGGCTCTATTCGAGGGCGATCGTCTCACCGAAAAACAGCTCAGTAAATGAGGTAAACAAAATGATCATTGAAAAAGTACCAGGTGATTTTAAATGTTACAAATCTATTGATAACGTGTGCAACATCGAAGATACAGTGCACTATCTACAAGAATTTTTAAATTCTCTCTATCCCGCCGGCTTGCCACCACACGAACTGAAATTAAAAGTATGTACTCCCACTATGCTGTTGAGAAATTTAAGCCCTCCCAACATGTGTAATGGCTCAAGGCTTTTGATAAAGGAATTACGAGACAATCTGATTATAGCATCAATCATCACCGGTCCCACGGCCGGACAGCTAGCTCACATTCCGCGGATCCCGATGATACCAACAGATTTGCCCATGTCTTTTAAAACGTTAAAGGTATCGTTTGCCCTTATAATAAATAAATCCCAGGGCAAAATTTCTCGATCTTTGGCATCGACCTAAGAGAAGAATGCTTTTCTCATAGCCAATTATATGTTGCACTTTCTCGAGTAGGATTCCTAAAAATCAATATATTTTGTTGCCATCTACGAATACCACAGCCAATATAGTATACAGCCTTAAGGTAGACATATTGGAAACTAAAAAAGTAAAACCTATTAAATTAAATTAATATAAAGTCTCGAAATATATGTTATACTAGCTTATGCCCGCAGCTTCGCACGCGTAGTTTTTGGAATTTCAGCAGTTTTACTTATTTTTATTTTACTTCTTATTTTTTAGTACAGTCGGCATTAAATAGTTAGTAAAAGTATCAAATATCCTTATTTGTGTAGTAATGAAGATATGTCACGGCCTGTTCGGTTTTCATTAACTATTTGATACTGGCTGTATACACTCAAAGCACCTCTTTATTCTCAACATTGCCTATTTTAAAAACATAAAAGTTTCAAGCCACTTAAAAAAAAATATCTGCCGGGGTTGAAATTCAAAAAAATCTTCCTTATCTCTCATATGCATTACAAAAGGAACCTATTGGTCATTGAGTCAGTGAATTAGACAGGAACTCCATTTCTATTAATATAGATTAGCGTCTCGTTCAAACACAATTTCAACCCCCTTTTCACCTCACCTCACCTCGCTAAGGGTGGAATTTTTGAAAACGTTGAAAACATTTTTTTTTGGATTCTAATAGAGAGTATCTATACAAATACAAATCTATACAAATAACTTCAAAAACGGCAAAGTTTCATATTAAATTTGCGCCCCCGTTTAACCCCCTAAGGGATGAATTTTGAAAAAAATATTTTACTCATGTTTCATGCCTATCAGTAAAGAACCTTCATGCTGGATTTCATTCGAATAACTTCAAAAACGCCAAAGTTTCATACTAAATTTGCACCCCCGTTTTCCCCCCTTAGGGCATGAATTTCCAAAAATCCTTTCTTAGTGCTCCCCTACGTTATAAAAGGAACCCCTGTGCAAAATTTCAAGTTTCTAACCCTTATAGTTTAGGCCCTGCGTTGATATGTCAGTCAGTCAGCTTCTCCTTTTATATATATAGATATAGATGATTGTTGTGAAAAATATTTTACTCGTGTTTCATGCCTTTCAATAAAGAACCTTCATGCTGAATTTCATTTGAATAACTTCAAAAACGGCAAAGTTTCATACTAAATTTGCGCCCCTGTTTAACCCCCTAAGGGATGAATTTACAAAAAAATATTTTACTCATGTTTCATGCCTATCAGTAAAGAACTTTCATGCTGAATTTCATTCGAATAACTTCAAAAACGGCAAAGTTTCATACTAACTTTGCGCCCCCGTTTAACCCCCTAAGGGATGAATTTTGAAAAAAATATTTTACTCATGTTTCATGCCTATCAGTAAAGAACCTTAATGCTGAATTTCATCCGAATAACTTCAAAAACGCCAAAGTTTCATACTAAATTTGCACCCCCGTTTTACCACCTTAGGGGATGAATTTCCAAAAATCCTTTCTTAGTGCTCCCCTACGTTAAAAAAGAAACCCCTGTGCAAAATTTCAAGTTTCTAACCCTTACAGTTTAGGCCCTGCGTTGATATGTCAGTCAGTCAGCTTCTCCTTTCATATATATAGATATAGATGATTGTTGAGAAAAATATTTTACTCGTGTTTCATGCCTTTCAATAAAGAACCTTCATGCTGAATTTCATTCGAATAACTTCAAAAACGCCAAAGTGTCATACTAAATTTGCACCCCCGTTTTAACCCCTTAGGATATGAATTTCCAAAAATCCTTTCTTAGTGCTCCCCTACGTTATAAAAGGAACCCCTGTGCAAAATTTCAAGTTTCTAACCCTTATAGTTTAGGCCCTGCGTTGATATGTCAGTCAGTCAGCTTCTCCTTTTATATATATAGATATAGATGATTGTTGAGAAAAATATTTTACTCGTGTTTCATGCCTTTCAATAAAGAACCTTCATGCTGAATTTCATTCGAATAACTTCAAAAACGGCAAAGTTTCATACTAACTTTGCGCCCCCGTTTAACCCCCTAAGGGATGAATTTTGAAAAAAATATTTTACTTATGTTTCATGCCTATCAATAAAGAACCTTCATGCTGAATTTCATTCGAATAACTTCAAAAACGCCAAAGTTTCGTACTAAATTTGCACCCCCGTTTTACCCCCTTAGGGTTTGAATTTCCAAAAATCCTTTCTTAGTGCTCCCCTACGTTATAAAAAGAACCCCTGTGCAAAATTTCAAGTTTCTAACCCTTATAGTTTAGGCCCTGCGTTGATATGTCAGTCAGTCAGCTTCTCCTTTTATATATATAGATAGATATATTAAAATAAATGTAAAAAAGAAATGTAAAAATAAAACTAAAAACAATATAAATAAATAAAAAATAAACTTTCCGATTGTAATTAGGGTTATGGATAAAAACTAATAAAAAATTTAATACCACTAAGTACGTACCACTTAAAGTAATTTGTCTGAAAAAAAAAGCTACTTAAGAAAAACTATTAAAAAAAACTCTCTAAAGTTACATTTACTCTTCGTTTATCCCAAAATGTTTAAAAAATAAATTGTCGTAAATTGAGGCAAGTATTAAAGATTTTTACCGCTAGATTGCAATAACAATAAAGAGAGAACGCGTTAACAAATGCATAAATATAATCAGCGTAGTGGATTGGTTAGCGCTCACTCACTCGTACTTGTGTAATTAAAAACGTAACGGTCATAATGCAAATCAATTCAATCATTCGTACGGTAGTTTCAACAAAATACTACAGGTAGATCGTCATAGATGCAAAGGCGAGATTAGCCTTTCGTTACATAGCAGGGAAGAATTTTCTATATCAATGATGGTATCGCAAATTTTTACCTGTATTTTTCTATAACTAAGCATTACCGTATGTGATAGTGTAGAGTTAACAAACTCAAATACTCCTTAAACGTCAGAATCCATTTAATAACATCATCATAAAACTAATATGATACATTGTTATTTTTCATCTACCAATTATTATCATCAATTTTCATCTAACATACTTACCTCTAAACAGGTCAGTGATCTAACATAATTATTCGTTAAGGGGCCGTCCATTAATCACGTGAGGCTCGAAAGGGGGAGGAGGGGGTTCGGCAAAAATCACGAAATATCACAAGGGGGGAGGGGGGTGAAGTAAGATATCACGTGTATTTATTTTTTATAACCTAATCCGAGCAATAATAGTCTAGAGATGTACAATGTTCGTCCTTCACGCATCCTCACGCCACGATCGATCGGCAGATCGATAGAGATTCTCTGCGTAAAATTTTAGGATTCTAAAAATACACGTGATTTGAGGGGGGGGGGGGGTTTAAAAAATGCTAAAAAAAACATCACGTGATTAATGGACGGCCCCTAACCTCGAATTTCATCTATCATCTAACAAACAATTAACATTATACTCGTAACATGTAACTAATCCTAAATTGTTTACTATTATTTATTTATATTATTTATTCATCATATGTTTAGTATATTATATTAATATGTTTTTATAACGCTGTCATTACCCACTTATTGTAACAAATAATAGAAACATTTCTCACAGGGCTACTATATAGGAACATAAACTCCATTACATATCACCGGGTTTGGTTTTGTGTATAAAGCACCTAAGTATAAAGTCACCTTTTTTCTCAATTTTACTTCTTCGTCTTTAACACAATGATTTTGAAATGGACAAGTCATTTTAACCTAATTGTTAAAAAAATATAGAAATAATAAATTGTTTATCAACGGTGTCACATATTTGACAGTTATGTCATGCTTTTTTTTTAATGTAAAGTGTTATATACTTATATCAAAATCGTTGAAAACCGATGGCGTTTCATTTACAACGCAATTTATTCTAAATTTGGCAATTAAAATTAAGCGATTGTAATTTATTTATGTACACCACTAGTATTTTCATTTTTTATTTTCTATATTTTATTTTATTTATATATTTATTGTAGTGTATTTTTATGTATCACTACGTTAGCAAATAAACGCACTACCTGCCTGATGGTAAACAATTACCGTTATCTATTAACAAGTCACTCGTGCGTTGCTGGCTTTTAAAACTGTAAATTGCAGTATGGGGTAGGACACCAGGTATCGACGTAAGTTGCTACAATATATAATTGTCTAAATGATCAATTTTTGCATAAATATATGTCGTGTATCGAGATACCCATATTTAACGATTGGCATAAAATAGTGCTTTAGTGTATTTAGATAAGAGTTTACTTTTAAGTTTATCTATACATGTCTGTACAAAAAAAAGCGTGATTTTAATATAGTGTGTCTTTACTGAAAAAAGAAACATTTAGGTATTATGTATTTGATCCTGCCGGATGTACGATCTACTCATACGATTACACAAGTCCCCGATTCGAAGCCCACGCACAGTACCTACTCTCTTTTTGCACATTTTTGCCTATTAAGGTTATAGGAAATATTCTTGTATGTATATAACATAAAAAACGCTGAACAAACCTGGAGCACCTAAGTGCATGCAGTTCCTTATAATTGCAATTGTGCATTGCAATTTAAAAATAAAATTACAAACCCTAGGCGGTATATGAGTACGTCCATCGTTGTCTTCGAGGTATTCGAACTGGTGCATGATCCCCGGCGCTTTCAACCCCAAGATGAACATTATCATACATGACACGTAGCGACCAACAAACAGCGCCATCTCCAGACGATCTTGAAGACTGTAAAAAAACACCTCATTATTTATTTTTTGCTTAACATGTGCTTTAAGACTAGAATCAGCTACTATCGACGAGCTCGGTGGCTCTGTTGCGAATGACGATTCTGACACTAACGTTCGTGGGTTCGATTTCTACACAAGACAAACATTTGTGTGCATGAACATGTCTGTTTGTCATGGTCTTGATGTTTTAAGAGAGGACGGGCTCATCAAAGCAGCCTAACAGGGGATGTACGTCCGCCTCACAGAAAACCGTCGCCAAATAACAACTTCCTGGAGGGTTGTTATATTTCTGAGTGTGAGTGAGGTCACCAGTAAGCTCCTAAGAAGTTGCTATGTTAGCAGCAGACATGGCATCGCGCGAGTGACGCTTACTGTTTTGCAAGCGTCCATAGGCTGTGATAACCGCTTTACATCAGGGGGTTGTATGCTTGTTTGCCTCCCGTCGTTGTATAAAAAAATACCATAGAACCAAGCACCCACTGTGGAATATACCAATAAGCTTTTTGCTTGTTTGAAGAACTGGCCGACAAAAGCGAACTATGTCCAAATTATCCACATTTACATTTCCTTTTTTATCCTCTCAAAATCCCCATTTGTAAGACTATAAAAAAATATGGCCAAATCCTGTGCAAATATGAAAGCTAGTGAGTATAGTAATATTGTATGTTCTGAATTAACAATCATGTTACTTTTCTGGGAAACAATTAGGATTCCTGTCATGTCTGTTTGTCTTTGGTCTGGGTAAATTATATGTATAATAAACATATATTTACAAAAAAAATATTTATGTTTATCAGCTGTCTAGTGCCCATAACACAAGCTTCGCTTACTTTGGGGCTAGATGGCGCTAGTAATTTGTCCGACAATATTTAAAAAAAAAACTTGCAAATCTGACCTCTACGCGGATAAAAATAAATATAAAATGGCATATTCAAACCAAGCAATATTGTCAAGTGAATAAAGAGGCAGCCGGCGGGTCCTGGTAGGAATCGTTGTGTATGCACGTTTTCTTTTTTTTTATACGACGTCGACGACAAGCATACGGTCCATTTAATTTAAAGCGGTTACCGTAGCCTATGAACGCTTGTATTACATTAAGTATCCCTAGCGCGATGACTCCCCCGCTGCGTAAAAAAAAACATCGTGAGGCAATCCACACGTTCGAGAAATTATGCTCCACCTGCGGAGTTGCTGCAGCAGCAGCAGCGATGGTGAGGTGCGACTGATACTCCTTGTATTCTTTATACTTCCTTGTATTCGAATTCGAACTCAAATAAGGGACGGCAATACGATGTAACGTATTAATTACGAAACAGATATACAACGCGAAAGTAGAAGGATGTAGGAGCCGAGGAAGATCAAGACCACTACCCACCATGACCAAATTGATAGTGTTTTATCAGAAGGTGATGTCAGGAGCCTTAGATACCGGCGAGCGTGCATAAGAAGAGCAATGAATGTTAGAGAAGCGAGTGAGGTTTGTAAGGATAGAGTTATGTGGCGCTCGATCCTCTCTGCCTACCACGCAAGGAACTTGGCGTGAAATTATAGATAGGATAGATAGTAATACTATGGATTTGACATTGAATTTTTTTATCTGTATGTATGAAAGAGATACAAATCTTTTCAAGGTTTTTCCAAGGGACTACAGCAAGGAATTCTTAAAGAAATGCGTGAACAGGTTTTTGGAGGGTCGGCAACGCATGGGTGACACCCCTGGTGTTGCAAATGTCCACAGGCTACGGTGACTGTTTACCATCAGGCAGGCCGTACGCTTGATTGCCACCTTAGTGGTATAAAAATGGCTTTTTTTATTTAGTTGTCAATTGAGAGTATAAAATTTAAGTCCAAAATGTTTATCATTTTGCAATAAATCAATTCTCACAAGTGCCCGTGATTCACTTTGTGTATCAGTTTTATCATGTGTGCATAATGACACATTTCCTCAATTTTGTAGTTTTAAACGAACAATGTTTGATCGGTAAACCTCGGCTCACAGCCGGCATTTCCTTTCCTGCCAAGCCTCACACAAAAACTTTAATATGTTTAGTTGCCTTTTTTTCATGCTACGACGTGAGGCATACAAGCGTATGTCCCACCTGATGTAAAGCGGGGACCGTAGCCTATTAACGCTTGCGATATATTAAGTATCACTCGGACGATGCCTCCTCTGCTACTTACACAGCAACTCCTTGGGAGCTTGCTCACCTCACTCACACGCGGGAACACAACAACCCTCTAGGGAGTTGTTATTTGGCTGCGGTTTTCTGTGAGGTGGAGGTACTTCCCCAGACGGGCTGTTTTGATGCGCCATACCTCTCTTAAAACATCCAGACCAAGACAAACAGACATGTTCATGCACACAAATGTTTGCCTTGTGTGGGAATCGAACCCACGAGGGTTGGTGTCAAAGTCGCGTCATTCACGACTGAGCCACCGAGCTCGTCAAGATTTACCTCCATATGCATACTTTAAAATTCTCGTTAAGCTTTAATACGACAGTTATCTATGATCGGTATCCTTTTAATTTGCAAGTAGGTACCTATTACACCGCTTAGCAACTGATTTATGAAAAATATTAATCGAATAAAGGCGATAGCAAAATAAGTATAGATAAGTATTAAAACCATGGCAATAAGGCCGTGTTACACGATGTGAGTATATGTAGTGATGGCCTAGTGGTTGGAATCCTGGCACTATCTATAATCTATAACTTCACGCCAAATCCCTTGCGGGGTAGGCAGAGAGAACCGAGCGCCACGCGACTCGATCCTTACACACCTCACTCGCTTCTTTCACACTCATTGCTCTTTTCGTGCACGCTCGCCGGCTTCTAGGGCTCCTGACATCACCTCCTGATAGAACACGACCAATTTGATCATGATAGGTAAGTCTTGGCCTTCCTCGGCTCCTACATCCTTTCACTTTCCACGAACCCTGGCACGTAACACTAAATTAGTTTTTTCGAATGTACGTACATATTTGTGATTGTCACTTGCTTGGCTGTGAAGGAAAACGTCGTGAGGAAACCCACACATCCAAGAAATTAGATTTCGAAAGATGGGTGACCTTACCTATGATAAGATGGTTCCCTCTGGGTTGTGGAGGTCTGACGGCATGTTGACGGCGGCTCCATGAAAAAATCTGTATCTTCGCCAAATCCTTAGGCTTAGGTAGCGGACCCCGCCAATCCTAATGCATTAGGAAACGGCATAACGCTAAGAAGAAGACGAATGTATAATATGCAATTCGATCTAACCTGATTTGTGTGCTTCCGCCACCAATTAGTCCGTGCGGCCTAGCGCCGGCCGGCACCCACCCACTACTGTTAGTAAATGCAACATTAGGGCGCATGAACTAATTGGTGGCGGAAGCACACAAAGCAGGTTACATCAAATTGCATGTAAATTTGACTTTCGCAAAATAACGACTGAATCTATTAACTAGAATGTATATATAATACATGCCTATGGATAATTAATAGTCAAGTGTCGCTCGGTTCCGTCTACCCCGCAAGGGATTTGGTGTGAAGTTATACAATACAATATAATACTTTATGGCTATGATTTTTAGGGTTCCGTACCATACCATGTACCGTACCGTTCCGTTTTGCTCTTTTTTGCTCGATATTGATAACGGCAACAGGTAGACGCTTGAAATATTCACAGAATATTTAGTTATATATTAACTTTAAGAATAAATAATTAAATTAAAATAAAACAAATATTTAAGGGGGGCTCCCATACAACAAACGTGTTTTTTTGCCGCTTTCATAGATAATGGTATGGAACCCTTCATACGCGAGTCCGACTCGCACTTGGCCGATTTTTTTCAGATTCTTATCAACAAACGTATGTTGCACTATCCAGGGTGTATTATTCAAAGTTTATAGCTATCAGACTCAGGTGTTATTTTGCGAAATTCATGTTTACAGGCAATTTAATCTAAACTACTTTGTGTGCTTCCGCCACCAGTTAGGTAATGTGAACTAGAGATGATCGGCACACACCCAACTACGTGTTAAATGCATGTTGTCTCTGCTGTGGCTGCTCTGGTATTCTACTCACATCTAACACAACGTGGAGCACTCAAAAAAGAAGTGAGAGGATGATAAATGTATTTTATACTACACCTGGTCGGAAAGTAGGTTGTTACTTGCATAAGAATGGGTCAGAAAGTTCGTCTTTGTAGCCCTACAAATATGTGGGCGGCAAAACTGTATGAAAATCCATTGTTAACGTGCTAAGCGGGAAGAAAAAGTATATGAAAATTCATTGTTAACCTGGTTTTTTTTTAATTTTGACAGTATTAAAATTTAAAAAAAGGATGTTATTTTAATTCAACTTCGTAAAAGAATAACCTACATTGTCTCAAACCAACATTAATCTCCCTAACAAAAGTATTAAATTAAATTTCAATAACTGTAGTAATTTTAATATAAACTTCCATTAATAGAGATTTTGTTTTATACTTTACTCGCAGGTGTAGTATAAAGCACTATGTATCACTCGGCGAGAAAGTGCGATTCCAAAAAGAAGTAATCGGTCACTTTCTCCCCTCGGTGAACAATGTACTATTAACGTTTATGAATTTTATTTGACATTTAACTTTTTATAAGAAATATATTGCAATATAATATCTATCTATAAATTCACGCCAAATCCCTTGCGAGGTAGGCAGAGAACAGAACGCCACTCAGCCATTATACACCTCACAAACTTTTTTAATATTCATAGCTCTGCTCATGCACGCTCGCCGGTTTCTTAGGTTCCTGACATCACCTTTTAATAACACATGATCAATTTGGTCATGGTAGGTAAGTATTGGGCTTCCTCGGCTCCTACATCTTTGAAGTTCCTGCATTCTTTCTACTTGATCAGCCAACAGAGCATGCCTCTTTTTATTTTAACACCGATACTCTCGTTCAGACGAACTCTGTTTTTAACATCAACATTGAAAATAAAATATTATTTTGTAACTTATTATATAAGAGAAGAAATATAAGCTTGGGAACCCCTGATGGTAATCGATTGCTTACCATCAAGCGTTCTCTGACGCAATAATAAAGAAAACGTATACTCACTCTTTCAAACCCCACCACCAACCATCCTTATTAAGATTCAAGAAGGACAGGTTCTCGGTCACGAATATCATTGCCCAGAAGACGAGCAACACGAACCCATGCCCCCTGGGCGGTACGGAGGGCAACAAGAACCGCCTCTCCAGCACCGCCAAGTAAGCCGACAAGGGGAATACTATTAAGTTTATTACTAAAGCCACAATCTGCAACAAACGATAGAAATTACATAATATTATTTATTTTTTCAAAACTAAGCATATAGTCAAAGTCAAAATCTTTTTATTCCGTAAAAATGGCTACATTTGTTTGGAATCGTCACATAGGCAAGTACCTTCTAAGTGTAATATTCAGCCTATTAAGAAGGAACTCGATGGCGTTTGTGTCAGTGTAATGAAACATGCTTGTTTACCATCAGGCAGACCGTATGTTTGTTTGCCACCTTAGTGGTATAAAATAAAATAAAAACAAAACAGTCGGGGCGCATATAAGCATACGGCCCACCTGATGTCAAGTGGTAACCGTAGCACATGAACGCTTGCAATGCATTAAGTATTACTTCGCACGATGTTGCCTCTGCTGCTACTCGTAACATAGTCATTTGGCGCTTACTGGTGGCTTTACTCACACACAGGAAACAACAACCTAACTGTTCCTCCCCCACTGTGATGTGCAGGTACTTCCCCAGTCGGGTTGCTTTGATGCACATGACAGTAGTTTGGCTAAGTCAGTGAACTTCGGGTGACTCCCAAACACTTGACGACAAACTTTTGACGTATTTGTGACGCAGTGGTGAAACAATACATCGATGGGTGAAACGCGCTGTTGCATTACTTTGACACCAACGCTCGTGAGTTCGATTCCCACACAGGGCAAACATTTGTGTGCATGAACATGACTGTTTCTCTTGGTCGGGGTGTTTTTAAGAGAGGTAGGGTGCGTCAAAGCACCCCCCTACCATCTTGGGAAGTACCTCCACCTCACAGAAATCCGCAACAAATAACAACTCCCTAGAGGGTTGTTGTGTTCTTGCGTGTGAATTAGGTCACCAGTAAGCTCCTAAGAAGGCGCTTTGTTAGCAGCAAAGGTGGCGTCGCACGAGTGATACTTATTGTATTACAAACGTTCATAGGCTACAATAACCGTAATATATTTTTTTTTACATCAGGTGGGCTGTATGCTTCAATGCCTCCAGAAGTTCTATAAAGTAAAAAATCGGCCAAGTGCGAGTCAGACTCGCGCACGAAGGGTTCCGTACCATTTTTTTTTTATATATTACTTCAGCATAGTGGCCCCTCTTTGCCTGATGGTAAGCGAAAGAGGAGCCCAAATCGCAACTGCAACTGACAACATACTACATCCCGTATCCTGTCAGTTGACGCTGCCATGCTGACCCGCAAAATGCTTCTTCACGCTTCGTTTGAAGGATCCCATATTGTAGGAAGGAGGGAACACATGTGCAGGCAAGGCGTTCCACTTTTTAATGGTACGACAAAGATAGGAGTTGCCGAACTTTTTGGTACGCGAAGAGATATTCTCAACCGTGGAACTATGACATCGCAAGCCCGCACGTGTGGTTATATTTTACATTATCTATAAAAGCGGCAAAAAACACGTTTGTTGTATGAGAGCCCCCCTTAAATATTTGTTTTATTTTAATTTAATTATTTATTCTTAAAGTGAATATATAACTAAATATTCTGTGAATATTTCAAGCGTATACCTGTTGCCGTTATCAATATCGAGCAAAAATGAGCAAAAAAATCACGTTTGTTGTATGGGAGCCCCCTTAAATATTTATTATATTCTATTTTTTAGTATTTGTTGTTATAGCGGCAACAGAAATACATCATCTGTGAAAATTTCAACTATCTAACTATCACGGTTCATGAGATACAGCCTGGTGACAGACGGACGGACGGACCAGCGGAGCCTCAGTAATAGGGTTCCGTTTTACCCTTTGGGTACGGAACCGTAAAAAACTGTATGACCGGCAATTTAGCAGTTGTGGAGTGTGGAGGAGAAAAGCCCTTTCGGTTCAAGGGAGGCCCGTCTCCCACCAGTGGGATGAATATAAAGTGATGGCAAAGCCACCCTCACCTGCAGGCACGGCACCCTGCCTATCAAACAAACATAACCGAACAAACGAAACTAGGGGACGAGACGAGAGAGGGACGGGACAAGGAAACAGCCTGAATGTGAAAGTACGTCCACCTTACAGAAAACTGCAACCAATTCCCTATACAGGTGTGTTTCGTCCCAAAGGCTAGAATAACCACTTCCTAGTAGGCGGGTAGTACGCCACACAACGTAGTATAGAAAGAGTTTTGTAGAAAAGTTTCCGATTTAAAGCGAAGCGCCTACTAGTAGCCCAGCTCGTAACTGAGGACACCAATAGCTTGAAAAGTGCTATGTTCGCAATAAGTAGCATCATGCGAGCGATTCACAAGTATCAATAAGTTACGGAAACAAATTTATAACAGATATTAAACAACAAATATACTTTTCATATAAAAAAATCTCGTTTGTATATTAGTAACGAAATTTCATAAGTAATAATATAACCTAATAGTCTACGCACCATATATCCGTAAATATGTCCTGCTTTAAAAACTAATGATTGTAGCAGAAATCGTATCACAGCCAGCACGGGGACGAACAGCGTAAAGGCTAGCTGGACAGCAAATAGGCGAGACGGTCTGACGTCCATCACTTCTGTGGCGTATCTGTGAATTAGTAATATGATCAAGTCAAGAAATAGTATAGTCCACCAAGAAATCCCTCTAATATCCTAAGATTCGTTGTCATTTCCACATCTTAGAACGACAAGGGATATTATAACTTCTACTATGAATGTGCTAATTATTACATTCCTATCATATTATCAATGACGTCACATTTTACAAATTTCAACTTTAGCTTAAATACATATTATTATAATATTCGTGACTACTGGCTAGGATAAAGCACTTTCATTGTCAATTAATCATTGTGCACCTCAGATAGGCTTCCGACTCTTTATCTACTCGCACGAATTGAATACAAGTTCATATGAGCGTAAACAAACATAACCGAACAAACGAAACTAGGGGACTTTCTGGAGTTAGTCAAGGTTCGAATCTCGGCCCCTTGCAGTTTTTATTTTAATTAACGACTTGCCGGAGATAGCCACAACGGCAGAGTGTTTGTTATTTGCTGACGACTTACAACTGTTTTTAAAAGTTGATACTGAGCATGACTGCGATGCCATCCAACGAGATATAGATAATATCGTCAGATGGAGTATAGACAATGATATACAATTTAATATTGACAAATGTTTTGCTATGACATACTCTCGGCCACAGAACCCTCTCCTAGCTAACTATTTTATGGGACGAGAGTGCATTCAGCGAACGTTCTCAATAAAGGATTTGGGTGTCACAATGAATGCAAATTTATCGTTTAGTGATCATATTAATAAAATATGCAAAGACGCCTATAGAATGTTAGTATTTGTGTTACGACAGGCACGTCACCTAGACTGTATTACAGCAATAAAAGTTTTATACAATGTATCTATATGTGCGCAGTAAGCTAGAATGTAACACAGTCATATGGAACACATATGAAGCTTATGATAGAAAAATTACAAAAAAAATGTATCAGATGGTTATACAATAAACAGTATGGGTATCACGTAGATTATCCAACCATATATACCCCAGTGAATTTTTATTGGGTATGACTGGATACAATACTCTGGAATTGAGACGTACGGTCTCAATGATGGAGTATGTATTCAGTCTGCTTAGGGGATACAAGCATGATCCGGCGGTGTTGGAATTGCTACCCCTGTATGTACCAGACAATTACAATCGGCCGCGATATCACAAACTATTTGCGCTCCAGACCACCAGAACAACTGCAGCAGCTTACGCTCCGATCAATAGAGCGCTGCGATTGCATAATGCATTGGCATTAAAATACCTAGCGATCGAATTGTTCAGCCATGCAATTCTCTAAGCGACTCGTAATGGCTGTGTGCGTCGCTGTGATCACAGATGTCACAGCTTTGACATCGTCTACTACGATCACGGCTTTTTATTTGGTATTCTATAAGGCTGTAAGCGTACGCGAGGCTGTTTGCCTTGTAGAGTTCCAATTTCAAACACAGCCTTGCGACGCTAGTGTCGCACTACCATGAAAAGCGACACTAAGGAATTGCAATTTTGTGTTCAAGGCTATAACAGCCGATGTTTCCGAGGATGTAAGGATGTTTGCTCTTACAGAATTGCATGGCTGGTGTACAGTTTCACAAAACGACTGTAGAATATACCGAGTCTTAGGTAATACGAAATATATGCGAATGTATTTTAATTATAATTGAGTGTATTTAATATATAATTGAATTTATGTGTACCTAATAATGATAATGCCAATTTTTTAACAATATTGAGCGCATTAGATTTATCTGTAAGGCTCAAGATTGTATGTAAATAATAAATAAATAAAAGAGCGTCGGCGGTCACGATGGCGTTAAAGGGCGTCAAACACTAGAATATTAAGTCCCACCCGCAAGAGGCAAAGATATTACTTTGGAAGTCGGTTTCTCTTTTGCGCTTTATGCCAGATTACCTTCCGGTTTTCGCAGTAATGATAATAGTGATAATATTTATAAACTAGAAAAGGAAAAATATATATCAAATATGAGTATCATTATATAAATCCAAAAGTGATACAATGATCTCTCAATAAGCGATAACCCAGTTACTAGAGCATTGTTTTGGTTTGTCGTTCGAAAATGAATTAGTGATACGACATATAAGTATGGCGAGATAATACTACGGTAGTGTTAATAATTACACTGCGCCTCTTGCGTTTATAAAATTTATTGTCTGTAGATAACACCAATTATTACGTAACAACACATAATTTAGATTAAGACCAAAGTGGCGTCATACATTCAGATATCAGTTTGTCTGCGGTATGTGTGTGCTAGCATGTCAGAAACTAGCATAGCATAAACACACAACGGGATGATAACACAATGCCAATATTGTGCAGAACATAATGCCAATGGAAGTTAACTGTAGACATATAGTGACTAGCTTGGCTAATATACGAGTAATTAGCAAAGAGAATTTTAAGGTGAACACTAGTGGTCCTACTTAGACCAGGGTAAAAGTTTGATTGTGAAGATTTTTCATAATTTCTAAATAACTCTTTAGAAACGTCATTCCTTCCCTAAAATATTTACATAAATAGCTTAAGTAACTATTCGGAGTTTTTATTACACTATCTTGCACAAAATTTGCGGCGTAACGCTTGTTCATCGGTTCGCAATGAAGATGTAAGAAAGACTGCATCGGTGTTAAGACAAGAGAAAAGGCTTGCTGCGCTGGTTGTTATAGGAGCCGAGGAAGGCCAAGAACGAACCAAAGAACTGAAGAGAGTGCTGAATATAGCATAGTGAACATGAAAATAGAATAAACGCAGCCAAGATGCAACCGTTGCGCAAAATCTATGATGGAACGTTTGCAGACCGCCTTCGCGATAATTAAGTAAAAACAGAGGTCTGAAAGATAACTACAAAGGCATGGAGGCAAGAGTTGCCTCTTGTTATCTTAACACCGATACACGTTGTGACGAGCTCGGTGGCGCAATCGTGAATGACGCGACTTTGACACCAACTCGTGAGTTCGATTCTCACACAGGGCAAACATGTGTGTGAATCAATGTCTGTTAGTCTTTGTCTGGATATTTTAAGAGAGGTAGGACGCATCAAAGTAGCCCGTCTGGGGAAGTATCTCCACCTCACAGAAAACCGCACTCAAATAATAACTTGCTAGAGGGTTGTTCCTGCGGGTGATTGAGGTCTCCAGTAAGCTCCTAAGGAGTTGTTGTGTTAGCAGTTTTTTTTATAAGCTATGGTAGCGGCTTTACATCATTTGGGCAGAATGCTTGCATACCTTCCGACGTTGTACAAAAAATAACACGTTATAGGAACCTATGTGTAGAAAGTGGAAGCCGAGGAAGGCTAGATCATGTCCTATCACCACCAAATTGGTCGTGTTTAAGTAAAAGGTGATGGGACTCCCCTTTCTTTTCTTTTTTCGTCATTTCTTGAAGTTGTGTGTTAATCACGAAGCAGGGCAATATTCAAGTGGACAGGTTTATGGAGCGTTTACTGAAAAGAATATGGAGTAGGTAGAGAGTATATAGAAACGAGTGAGTGCTAGGAAGTTTAATTGGAGCATTGAGAAAATCCCAGGCAGTAAAAGCTTGAGCCAGAAGACACAGCTTATTACACTAAGCTGTGCTGGTCCCAACGCTAACTTATGCAAGTGAAAGTTCGGTACGGCAGAGAGAGCATGAAGATAGAATAACGCCGGCGAAATACAAGCGTTGCGCAAAATGTGGCGTAACGCTCGTAGGTCTACGTGGTCACATTTGGAACGATGATATAAGAAACAGAGTTGATTTGAAAGTGAGTTAAAATAATAAAAGGTATTCTCCATTGTTTCGAACATGTAGAAAGAATGTAGGAGGAAATAATTATGATACTACATCACGAAAATGGAAAGATATGTCCTAGGCTCTTGCCTACAAAGGCAAGACTAACCTATTATGACCAAATTAGTACTATCCGAAGCTGAAATCAGGAACCCTAGGAATCAGCCAGCATGCGTGAAAAGAGCTTTGAATATAAAAGAAACCAGTGAGGTGTGCAAGGACCGACTCATGTGGCGCTCCGTTCTCTGTCTTCCCCGCAGGGATAAACCAATAAACCTCTAGACTGCGCGTAAAGGCACCCCTCACCCAACAAAAAGTAGTGTTTAAGCGCCTAAATATCTCAACAATACGAGCCTGCAGTACAATTTGAGGATATTTTAACCAATAAGCCGATAAGTGACGCTATGTTGATCCGCGAACTAGCCAATAAGAGCAGCACGTTGTACTTTACTCAAACAGAAAGTAAGTAGTAAAAACCCTTAGATAACAGTCACATTGCATGGGTACTCATTTTTTAGAATAGAGTTATTCATGTCAATAAGCACCCTATAATTTTAACAATATCTTGCCTAACCTATACAGGTAATTGAATATGAACTAAATTCAATACTCACCTTTTATACATAATAATCTGAATAATACCAAAGCCAATGAGAAAACCACCAATAACAATGGCGGATATTGTTTCCATAAAACATTGTGAAATTCCATGGTCCACCCACACCTCGCCGAGGGTCACGTTTGGAGGGCAATACTCCATGGTTGCTGAAAAAATAATATTTTACTGTCAAAATACATGTTAGTGAGTTACATACAGAATTCGTTAATTGTGGCAATACTTAGATTAATTAAAAAGCTAAATTATACTTAAAATAGCACTACAACAGCATATATCTACAACACATTATTCGGTACTTTATCCTATTAGTTTAAATAATAAATTCTTATCTTCTTCTTGACTAAAATTAAAAAAATATTGCATTCCTTTTTTTTCTTATACATAATTTCATTTGCATAATTGCATTTGCACAGTGTGGATGAAAAGTATGGGAAAAACGACTTGAGAAGTGTCTTTCACCATACTTCTATGCAAAATACAAACAAAATTATTGTCAGTCACCATTAAAGAGTTTTTTTTTTTATAATAATAATAATGCATGCACATTACTTTTGAGGAAAAATAACAAATAAAGGTGTTGTATCTAGAAGGATACAGTTCAAATCAAATAATATTATTGATATTAAGAGTAATTGACTAGCAACAATAAAATAGGTAATTTAATCAAAGCTGATTTTGTGAAGTTATGAACCTGTTAACAATGCCGCTTTGTACGTCTTGACTTGCCATTCCCATAAATATTTCAATTATGCATATTTTTTACGCCCTACCGATGGTACGCAATTACCGCAACCTATGCACACTTGCTATTGAAAATTATATATGTATAGACTCTGCAAAATTGTTATGCAAAAAAGTGCTCACTCAGTCGACCATGGCTATGTTGAATCTGTACTCAGGTATATGTATATATTTACGATGGCACTAAAGTTCATCAATGTAATAAAATAAATAATAACAGATTGATACAGTCTCTGGTACTGCATTATAAAAAAAATACTATAGCATGGAAATTACAATTTATAATTTAAGTACCAGAGTCTATTTGAGTTCTACCAAATAAAAGATTCAAAAATGCAAATTATTAGTGCGAAAACAGTATTATACAAAAAAAAATTCTTAGCTCTGACATATAAATATTATTTGTTATATTATTATTTTCAGGAACACCGTTCTTATATGAATTCTATATTTGTCTATGTTAGTCTGTGCGTTTGTCTGTCGCATTTTTTTAATTTTTGAATTTTGAATTCAGATTCAGCATAATAAAGTAGAATAGGAATGTTCAAGAACACCGTTCCTATCTCTTAAGGAACATGGTCAAAATGACATATTACAAAAAAAATTTCAAGTGTTATTATAATTGACGAGCCAGGTGTTCCTCTGGCAATGCAAGCTTGCGCATTCTCAACTGGTTTAATTTAAATTATGTTAATAATGTAATAATGTTGAAATAAGAAGAGGCATGCTCCGTTGATTTGACATGTAGAAAGAATGCAGGATGAAAGAATGATGAAGCAGATATACAATGCAAAAGTGGAAGGAGCCGAGAAAGGTCAAAACTTTTTTATACAACTAGATCGGCAAACAAGTATGTGGCCTGCATCAGATGGTAAGCAGTCACCGCAGCCTATTGAAACTTGCAACACCACGGGGATGTTGCTCGCACACTGCCAATCTTGTGACCTAAGGATGTTTCATCACAGTACCCAGTAATTTCTCTGCCATATCTCACCCTTCAAACCGAAACACAGCTATATAAATATAGCTGCTTGGCGGTAGAAATAGTTGAGACAGAGGTGCCCATACAGACAACTTCTATACAAAGTCTCCCTCTGGTCAAAAGACTTACCTACCAGGACTAAATTGGTTGTGTTCTATCAGAAGGTGACAGGAGTCTTAGAAACCGGCGAGTATGCATGAGAAGGGCAATTAATGTTAAAGAAGCGAGTGAGGCGTGTAAGGATCGCACGTGGCGCTCAGACCTTTTTCTTTTTTTTTTATACCACTAAGGTGGCAATCTAGCATACGGTCTGCCTGATGGTAAACAGTCATCGTAGCCTATGGACATTTGCAACACTAGGGGTGTCACTCATGCGCTGCCAACCCTTTAAAAACCTTTTAACGCATTTCTTAAGAATTCCATGCTGTAGTCCTTTGGAAAAACCTCGGCTGAGAGCTCATTCCACAGCTCGAGAGTTCTCGGAAGAAAATTTCTCTGGAACCGCTCTGGTACTGAGACCATTGCGGCTCCAGTGTGTGAGGGTGAACTCCCCGTCGTCGGCGACCGGTGCGGTTATATAAAGTAGCTGTTGGCATCATTTAAAACAAAATTCTTTATTCTTTATTTGTTCTCTCACATAGACTATACAGTACAATTTGAGATAAATTTAAGATGTACATTACATTGAATTCAATCTATGCGAGAGACTGGTCTCTGTACTAGGAGGACAATTTTTCACAAAGGGAGGCAAAATCTCTCCTTAAACTTAAGGGTTCAATACCATGTGTAAGCTTATGATTGTCGCCAATTCTCACAGCTTGTCTCTGAATCAAACCACATGGTCCAAGCTGGTATCCAGGTGCTCCCGCCCAAAGGTGACTGCAGTACTACAAGTGCGGTCTGCCTTGAGACTTATATAATATAAGCCTTTGACTCGCGCTCAAATACTGGTTTGCTCTATTGAGCACACCAAGTTTTATGGATGCCAGCTTGACCTTCTCCTTCAGGTGATAAGTGAAGTAAAGTGCAATATTGACTTCACTGAAGATCTCACAAATGGAGTTTTCTTAGCAGTGAATGTGCAAACTTGTGTCTTTTTGGGGTTGAATTCAACCAAGATAAACTGCAAGGGATTTGGCGTGAAGTGATCAACCTCATTTTGTAAACAAAACTCCATTTAATTATTTAAATTTATATTGTGGTAACAGTTTATTACAGATTAAAAGTTATCTATTACTAAATATTTGCATACTATCTAAGTAGCAGATTGAAGAAGCTATACATTTAAGACTAAGACCAACCGACCTACCTTTCTCTGAGCAAATAAATGCATTAGTTAATTCTACTAAGCTATACCTATAACCTACACATTTACTATCTGATAACAAACAGCCAAATAATTACAAGATATGTATGAGTATTTATCCAACTAAATGCTGAATGCATCAGACTGAAATCTATAGCCACCATACAAATATTGTTGTTTTTTTATTGTTTTTATTTCAAACATAGTGTAAATGGCAAACAACTTAATAAAGAATCAATACAAATCAAGAAGCAAGTGATATCGATTTTCCCAAAGTCAGACTCTGTCACAATTTTATGCACTGCAATTCATTTAGTAACTTTTTGTTTTTTAATACTTAGATTACTTGAATTCCAAATGTTTTCTTAGTGAGTTCAAAAATGCAGCCTATGCCATTGACCATAGGATCAAATTTCTATCCAAATTTTCATACCATGGAATTTAGTGGTGATGCAACACGCAACTACAAACAATTTCAACCACAAACACAGTTTATATAAATATTTGTCACAGTATGCTCTTTGCTTACAGCGGGTTCATTTGTGTATTGACCTCACATGTAGAAGCAGGACCTTATTTTATCACATCCATGGTAATATGTTTTGTGATCTAATACCACACTCATTTACGGTATATTTGTAAAAGTTATCCATCTCTATTGTTTCCTTTTTTAATCTACTAGCATTTAGGAAATGACCTTTGTTGGGAAACAAATGCCTAAAGAAACCTAAAATCAACATACCAGATTACCTGAACCAGATTTGCTGTCCAAATCATACACCAAAAGGACATAAATCTAACCTAAGTCATACTGAAGTCTGACCTAAATTTAAACTACACCTAAATTTAGATTTAAACAGAATTCAAACAAAACCAAAACCTAAGGGGGACCAAAGCCAGATCTACCCTGGATCTAAAATATAGTTACCTCAAGGCTTAGTCCTTAGTCTCCTTTACAACATGTCTGTAAATATTCAGTATGGCAGTAACATCCTTATCTACTCAATTTCCTTTTCTGTCACCTCTATAAATTTATGCTCTATTTCATCTAACTAAATGAATAGCCATGGTCTAACACTTGATGTCAATAAGCACAACAGAGGGGTATTCGCAAGAGAAATTTTTGGCATTATAATAACATCGAAATTGCTAGTTGTAACACCACTTGAATTAAGTCTGAGTAAAAATTCAATGTTATAAGTGCACTCACAGGTTTTTAATAAAACCAGTAGCTTTTCAGCTTACAGTGAAAAGAACCAATATTAAGTGAAAGCCCATAGTCACTTTCAAAATAGAAGCTTTTTACTGGAACACTGCATCAAAATTATTCTAAACAAACTGAGCCAAATCAAGGTGTCGATAGATTATTGATTTGATAGACTTTATAGTTCATAAAGTCATCAACAACATTGTCCAAAAATACTAGCTTGGTATTGCTTATATTTAGCTGACTGGCTAAATCTTATTTATTTTTAAGACTATTAAAAGTATATTCTACCCATTTTCACATATCTCAGATCTTCTCATTCAATCTCTTCCTAACTCTCCACAATCCCAGCTGGTCGTCAACTCATCCCTTCCTATTTATCAAAATCCATTGTTTTAATATGTTATAGTTAACGATCGAAAAATCTATGTAAAGTAGACCAGGATTCAATTAATATTATAAATCATAGTCATGTTCTAAAACGTGACTTGCATGTGAAAATATTTGTTTAAGAAGGCTAGAAACTCGTAAGTATGGTATTATTAGGTAAGAGAGTAACATTAGTTACAACATTCTAAAGAGTTTAACAGTGACCAATAAATGTACGAGCGACTGTTATAATTTATAAATCAACATGTATCGGCATATTTTCCAGAATAGTAATATATTATAACGCAGGATCGCTTACCTTATGAGTAGTCTAAAGTGCGCGCAATAACGAACAATTTACAACATGAATTATATGTACACTTGTATGCACACATCAAATAGGTATAGGTAGGTTATCAAAATCCGATAATCATTATTTTTATTATTTAGAAAATGTCGGAAATACGGCAAAATACTGATGTTGTACAAAGACAAATGAAATTACTTTGAAATTGAAAAGTGTCAATGTCAAATAGACCGATGTCAATATCATTCATAACGTTCACTTTGGAACATAACCTGCACATTGTACCTATGTAATACCTTGTTACGAAACGGAACGCGCCACTTATCAAAGATTTCGAATATTCTTCATCCTGATTGCCTTGCATGCAAATTCACTCGGTAAGTACTAGAAAGATAGCGCCCGCTGAAAGCTTTTGCGATAATTATGTTGAAAAATATTATTACAAAAAATAAGGTTTGCAATAAATTTTAAATAAAAAGCTTTTTTTTTTTTAATTTTTTTTAATTTTTATTTGTATAAAAGTTTAACACGTCATTGTATTACGTGCTATTTTCGATCAATCGATTTGTGATAGACATGGTTTTAACTAACCCATTTATCTTTCCAAGTCGATCTATCAAAAACGTTACCTAAAATCCACCCGTTGCCTAAATGCAACGAGGTCTGAAAAACGTCAAATATGCAGGACTACGTAGAACATGCAAATGTTCCACAAAAGATCCTAATTCTCCATAAAAATACGTGTTTTTGCTAAGGACTCGGAAAAGTATAAAGGGTGTAAAGTTCTTGTATCACGGCATCATCTGCATACAGCAGATAGTTCACCACTACGCAATGGACTGCGCAATCCTACATTCGATAACCTATTCTATACAGATTACTTTCGAGATACAGAATAAACAGTCAAGCAGATAGCACACAACCCTCTTTGACACCAATTTTGAAGTTAAATTAGAGGGACACGCTACCATCTATCCGCACACATGCTGAGCAATCCTTGTAAGTAAGTGGACTACACAGCTCGGAGCAGTGAACCGTCAATCCCATATCCGGCAATGTGTCCCCCAGTTTCTTTCGCGCAACCCTATCAAATGCTTTCTTAAGATTTTGCGTTTAGGTTTAGGTGTCATCATTTAATGTACACCACGTTAAATGATGGGAATATGAGGTCATAGAAGGAAAATGCGTCCACAGGACATGGTTCATGTTTGGGAAAAGAAACGAGACTGCGATCGAGAAACGAAATGTTACAACTGGATAACAAGTGTGTGGCATCAATAGGCAACGTAATGAAATTATAAGTATTCACAAGATAGGGATTTTAGAGAGTTTACGAGAAATTGAGCGATGATTATTTATATATATATATATATATATAGGTAATTAAAATTAGACATTGTTTTTTTTTCTAAAATGGAGAAATAGTTAAATTTGAGTGGGATATACAGTGCCCTGAGATATTTAGTCTATCAAAATACACGTTATTATCATTCAATAAGAAATACATTTTGACAGATTAATCACCTAAGCCTACAGGACTAATAAGGGTGCTTATTTACTATTCTATTACATTTCAAATCACGCAATAAAAAATATAAATTACGTGATAGATCGCACTTTATTTGCAAAATATTCATCAGTATTATGCAGCACGTCTATCACAAAACTTCCTGTCTTGCTTGTACCTGGCATCTTGTTTTTCGAGGATGACAGAATGTTTCTCAATTCGTGCTTGTTCCAATAAAGATATATTCGCAAGCATAGACGTAATAAAAAAAAGCAGACACCGTCTCCCGAACTGAACACTGAAGAACCTCCATAGTAAGTCATTCGCTATACGTACGAGCCGATCCGCACACATTCACACCATAGTAAGTCTACCGCCCGCCATTACGCACCGACACCTCGCCGCCTGATAACCTTGTCGAAAAATAATAATAATGCCGTCGTGCGTAGTGAAGAGCAGTCGGAACCATAGTGGTACAATTAAAAAAAGCCAAGGGATTACTTTTCATAGATAAGCAAGTATTTTTTCTGATTAGTTAATCGTTTTCACTTAAATTAATTTTTGAAAACAATAAATCGGCCGGTGTTGCCATAACTCACATTTTCATATTAGCGTAAAAGTGTGGGAGATCATTTTTCTTTTGTTCTCTTGTAATTCTTACTTAATTCAGATACCTAATTTTGTTTAAACAGACATATAAACTTACATCCTATGATTCTTTTACTGAACAACTATTATACATACCTTTAATATTTTTTAGATTTCCATCGTCAAACGATGCATGGAAGAATGATTGGGTACAAATCATAAGAGATTCCAGAAAAGAAAGCGGCTTGATTCCATTTAGATCCAGTGTACTATGCAGGATACATTTTGAGGAGTGTGAGGAGTGGCTGCCGTCTTCTGTGAGGTGGAGGTACTTCCCCAGTCAGGCTAACGTGCCCTACCTCTCTTTCGCCAGAGCCTCGTCTGGTCATTAAAATTTGTGTATTTGTTTGGGCATTTTTTATTTCAAATAAGTATGCATCTGTTTGTCCTACATAATAAAAGGAATATGTAATGTTATATTTCATGTGTTTAATTTATTTTCATCAATACCTATTTTTACCCGCGACGGTCACGGAGGCGGTATATGCGTTTGGGGTAATAAGTGTTTGTTTGTGTGTCTGTTACATTTTTCTCGAAAACTACTGAACCGATTTCGATTATTACTTTTTTGTTTAAAAGGTGACATGTTCGGGAGTGTTCTTAGCTACCATTTAAGCAAATCTGTTCAGCCTTTTTTTTACGTCGGGGTTTTTTTTTTTAATTTGTACGTGCATTATATATAAAACGGATGGACGAACGGTTTTATTCATATATTATAGTTATATAATATTAGTTTTAGTTTGTATAAATCGCATTTACTATTAAAATTTAAAAAGCCACAAATAAAACATAAATTTAAAATTTAAAAAACCCACGACATTAAAGCGTAATAGGATTCATAAAACAATTACATATAATTCTCATTAATAAAATCAATAAATAAAATAATTTTAATAATTACAATATCACAATAACTATTATATAGAATATTATTAACAGCCGTCGTGCATAACCTATGTTGTAAACTGTTTTTTTGTGGGTGGGTTTTTTAAATTTTAAATGTATGTTTTATTTGTGGCTTTTTTATATTTTAAAATTATGTTTTATAAACAACACAAGTTACAAATCACCGGTTCCTAAAATTCGAGTTTCGAAGACAGTAACGAATCATATCATTTTTTATTTCTTTTTAGTTAAAGAAATGGGAAATTTTCTTCCATCTGGCAACCCACTTGAAACTCACACATAGTTACATGCCGTCATAGTGGTGCTTCAGTTGTTTTTGTTTCTCAGCGAGATTCTGTCTGACTTTTTAATTACGTACGTCTATGTTCGCAAGAGATTTTGACCGGCTTTTGTAAAAAAACGCCAAAATGTGTATGGGCTATCATATACCCATGGCCTTCATTAGTAATTAGTTTATCGTAATTATTATCCATTCAGAAGTTTGAGATAAGCATCCCACTTCTCTTTCTGCATATTTAAACCATTCTTTGTTTTTATATCGACTATGATCCTATGTAGTGTGTATTCGAACACATTTTCCTTTGGTGAAGTTTGATTATTTATCTGTAGATATTTTTAATCTACATCACACTTTTCTTTTTTTGCGTATGTGTGCTAAGCGGGAATGTAAGTTCGTGATACATTGTTACTGTGTGTGTAGTCATGAATTGACGGGTGGTGCACTGGTTGTGGTTTTTCGTACTGCAGTTGCAATTTTCTCTAGATTACACTAGTAACCTTGTTAAATAATGCTGTGAATAAATAACGCAATTACTTATGTACATATTCCATTAATAGCGATGTGATCCCGCGTTCCTACGTTCTTTTAGGCTGCTTTTAGAATGTAAATGATCAGCATGTGTCACCATTCATCAACAAATTTATAGTGAAACAGTGGACGGTCGTCATGTGAGGAAGGTTATGTCGATCGGTTGAAAATAATCGACTTAATTTTTCGTGTTTGTGTTGTGGACAAGTGTTATTTATTATTTGTCTGGTGGAAGTGATAAATTCAGTCTCAAAATGGCGGACCTCGAGGCAGTGCTGGCAGATGTCAGCTACTTGATGGCTATGGAAAAGTCGAAATGCACTCCAGCAGCAAGGGCTAGCAAAAAGATAATCTTACCGGACCCCAGGTAATTAAATACGGCATTGGATATTGATATGCGTAATCCATATGGGGCGTTTGAAAGACTTTCTCTTGTTGTTTACAAAATTGATTTTGTCTTAGTAGTACTAAAGCCTTCATACATGGATTAGTAATCTGTAACATAAAACAATGCTGAAAATATTATAAAAGTGATTTATTCATCAGTAACATGTTATGAAAATTGACTTTAAAATTTGCCAATAAATTGTGTTTACGTCCAAACAATATCAATACATAGTTGATCCATTCAATTTTGCATGGAAATTACTAACTCTTTTACAATGCAAATGATTAACTCATTCATTATTTGGGGAGACCTAATCATGTTAATTTTCTGTATGGGTCATTAACACTTATGAGGTCATTGTCCTTTTAAGTGATGTGATGATTTGTGTTTAAGATTCTAGGTTGTATAAATAGTTTTTGTAAACAATCTGATATCTGAAATATCCTCCACAGTTTCTAAATACACAATAGCTTTATACATAGGATAACTATCTGAATCTTTTAATATATTTGGATAGAACAGAAGTTCAAATGGCTACCTATATATAATATAATATAGCTATAATTGCCCCAATTAGAAAGGTCTGAAATTCAATTTTCCTACTTTGTTTTTCTTCAATGATCTTTCAAGAAGTTTTAGTGTCTTTCAGTTGTTACATTAAAACAAAGCTTAGTTTTTGAACTGGATGTATTACAAATATTGTATATTTTTAGACATGACTGTCGTTAACTATGATCAAGTTTATGGGGGTGGGATGGGTGGTGGTGCAATTTAGATGAATACGAAGACATATATAATGTGAATTCTTTAAATGCTTCCATAACTTTTCCTGAGTGTTATTTGGTATGTAAAGAACATTTGAATGGATTATCTTTAATTCACTGTGAATATAAAATTTGATGTGTGTATTTATGTTCCTATAGACACTGAAACAACTGGACCGATTTTGATGAAATTTTCCAGAAATCGTCAGATTAGCCCAGTGGGTGATCCTGTGAAGTCTGGTAGTGATTGGATCACGTGTGCGAAGCTGTCGAAGTCATCTTTTTGTATATTTGCTTCACTTATATTTCTTTAAAATGGCTACTTTAAAATTTTTGTTTGTTAAGTTTGGTTTTGTCATTGCAAATAATGTCTTTTTAACACTTTTTTTAAACAAATATATGTGGTAACCATAGCCTATAAACACTTGCAATATAACAATTGCTCCCCCACTGATAACAGCAACAGGAGCTTTCTGGTAATCCTACTCACTTGCAGAAACATAGGAATACAACAACCTTCGAAGGAGTTTTTATTTAACTAACAGACAAAATGTTAATGCTTATAGTTAAAATATGCTAAGTTCTGACTTACTGATACATTTAATTGTGTTTGTAGGTTTTTTTTATTGTGTAAATGTGAAATAAAAGAAAATCTAAAAATTCATCTGCAAGGGATACAGATTGAAGTTTGTATAAAATACAAGTAAAACATTTTGTTAAGAAAATAAATGAATATTCATTTTATCTAGTTTTAATATTTTGTCTATAAGGAAATGAAATGATAAAAATTGTAAAAAAAACGAATTCTGATTATCTGGCAGTAGAACATTTAAATATTAGATGGGCGAGAATATTAGGTAGAGAAACAGAACAGCGAAAGGGAGAAAACAGTAATGGCTTGGAAATATAGATAAGGGAGATTAAAATCCTCCCAATTAAAAAAAAGTTACAATCATGAAATTTTGGCAGAAGAGTCTGCTTGGGAACAGGTAGAAGGTAAGGAATAAAGAAAGGAGATGTAGGGTGACAAGGGTCAAAAAACCTACCAAATATGCTATTGATATGAAAATTTTTGGATGATATTGAATCAACAAATGAAACAAGATGCATTTAATTTAGATACTCAATTTCTCAGCCTAGCTTAAAATAATTTAATGAACATTTTAAATGAATAGTCAAAATGTTCATTAAATTAATTAATTACTACCATAGCTGTTGCTAACATAGTATTTTGTCAGCTTCCGAGTGATCTTAATCATCAATAGGATTGCTATTTCGCCATGATCTTTTATTAGGTGGTAATAATTCTCCATACAAGCAGCTCCTTTAAACCAACGGGTTCCGGGTGGTCTAATCAGATCACTCATTTATGACATATACTGAATAACTATAACTGCCGAACTCGGCGGATTAATTTATAATGCCTATTAGGGTTTGTGAAACAAAAGTCAACATTTTGCACAATTCACGATAGACACAGTACAATGGGTTGTGTTCTGAAGAATTGTTTGATATGATGCAACAGCTTCTTTTTATCATCACACTGCTCACCAATGGCAGAGTGTTCACTTGGGGTTCTTCAAGGAAGGTGTGAAATGGTTTTATAGGGTAGCTAACAAATGAGTGACATTCTTGGTGTTCCAAATGTTCATAGGCTATGGTGACTTTTCAGCATCATACAGGCATACAGACATACGGCCTACCTGATGTAAAGTGCTTACTGTAGTCAATGAATGCTTGCAATACATTAAGTAGCACTTGTAAGATGCCCACTAATGCAAGTAACAGTAGCTCTTCCAATACCAAGAGCATCGGAAACTCTGTCACATATTGTGATATAGGCAACAGCGAAGGACGAAGCAGATATACAATGCAAAAGTAAAAGGATGTAGGAGCCGAGGAAGGCCAAGACTTACCTACCATGATCAAATTGGTTGTGTTCTATCAGGTGATGTCTACCATGAGCAAATTGGTCGTGTTCTATCAGAAGGTGATGTCAGGAGCCCAGGAGCCGGGAAGCGTGCTTGAGAAGAGCAATGAATGTGAAAGAAACGAGTGAGGTGTGTAAGGATCGGGTCATGTGGCGCTCGGTTTTCTCTGCCTACCCCGCAAGCGATTTGGCATGAAGTTATAGATATCTTTGACAGACTGAATTAAAAACCTGTGACAGATCTATCACATGACTCGATATTGTCATGATTCAGTTGGTAGGTTGTATGATGGAACACCTCGAATTCAGATAACTTCGTCTATTACTATACGGTGCACGAGGTAACAGGACAAAACAGAGAAAGAGCACTGATATAATAATAATTTAGTCAGGAGCATTCTCAACCTCTTTCTCTTTTAGACCAGCAAATACTTGTGTGTGACCTGCAAATGTCGACATATGTATGGAATAGAAAAAATAGGCAGGGGATCTACAGGATTGAAAATCTCTGTTAAACATTCTTCATCACCATACTTTCTCCATCCTTCTCACGTAAATGTAAATCTATTCTGAGTTGTAAGACCTGCTCTAAATACCCTCTCATTCCTTTTATAAGCAAATCTCACTTCTTTTTATACTATGACGCCCGGCCCGTCCTTCTGATGTAAGCCTTCAGAACCCGTTATATACCTTTTCCCATACATTTCGCGGTCATATATGACCACACGGGTTTCGAAGGTTTAAAGGGGTGGTGGTAGTAATTACAGTTATGGCCTATAATTGTTTGTAGAGTACAAGGAATACTGCTTGTGCGATGCCATCATCGCACAATAACACTCCAAGGGCTTGTTATTTCTATGTGGTCTCTTGTAAGGTGGAGGTACACCATAGTCAGATTAAATGTTTATTAAATATGGCTGTGTTCTATGGTTGGTGGTGTGTCGAAAAAGGGCCAAATCAAAAGCACCTAAAACTGAAGAGCATGAAGAGGTTGATGAGTGTGGAAGAAGCGAGAGTGGTATGTTTGAATCGGTGCACCTGGCGTTCCATAGTCTCTGCCTACTCCAATGGGAGACAGGCGTGATGATATGTATATAAGGTTATGTTCTTTAAAAAAAATTTAAACTTTTAAAAGTATTTTTTGTCTTTTTTCTACAAGGCGGTATGAAACCCTTTGTGAGCCAGCTCCTCCTCTTTCTATTTCTCCCTCACTGCATTATTCTTTCTTTCCAATGTTACTTAGATTTAATTTAAAAATTGAATAAAAGTCTCCTAAAGAAGTTAGTATTATTAAATTATAATTTGATAGTCATCCAGAGAACACAATCATGATCATAAATTTATTTGCTTGAAATATAAGTACATATTATGTTTAAGTAGGTCATATACAGTTAAACTGAGGACCTTTTACATTTGGCCTTCAAATAAGACATGAAAAAATTTTATAAAATACAAGTGAAGTTATCCTACTCAATATAACTATTTTTTTTAATACAACGTCGGGAGGCATTCAACCATGCGGCCCACATGGAAAGCGGTTACCGTAGCCTACGATCGTATGTATCATTCGCGCGATGCCACCTCTGTGGTAGCACAGTAACTCCTTAAGAGCTTACTGGTGACCTCACTCACACGCAGGAACACAACAACTCTGATGAAAGAGGGAGTTCATTCACTTGCTGAACTAAAGAAGTATCTGAATTCAAGTATTTATTATGATATATAATAGTAAAATAATATTCCTTACATTGTACAAACGATTATAGGCAGTAACTGTATCCACTACCGCTTCAGATCAGACGGGCGGGCTGCCGTATGCTTGATGCCCACCCGACGTCGTATAGAAAAAAGTGAGATTTGCTTATAAAAGGAACGAGGGTGGATTGTATCAGGTCTTAAGATTCATTTAGAAGAGACGTACATTTACGACAGTAGGGTGGAGCAAGTATGGAAACAAGGATCTGTAGCAGAGATTTTGGATCATTTGTGTCCATTCATCATTTAGTTTTGTATGCAATTTATGGACCTCGTGCAGGTCGACATCGACTTCTGGGGCCGCTATACACCACCTTGGGTATCTATGATGTAGAGGAAGGATGAAGGGAAGATAGAACCTCGAAGAGATGACGGAGTATTATTATATTATATATTATCGCTCGAATTAAGCTAGTTAAGCCGTCGCCCTAATTTTCGTATTTAGTTCAAAGTTCGTAATAGTTAACGGCTATTACGAACTTCATGTACTTTCATGTACGAATAACTCTTTTTACTCATGGTAATAATTTAGATGAAAACACGCAACCATTGAACATAAAATCAAAACTAGAGTGCTATATTTTTAGCGGTAGTTTCAATACATGGCGTGGTTAGTTCCCATGTTTGTACGACTATAGTTATAACCTTTCAACCGACAGCGCCCGTGGTCAATGGTCACATAACTCATGAACATGGTAGGCGTAATTGTCGTTAAGTTTGCGTGATTTTAATAGATGTAAGTGACACGCGAATAAAGACCTAGCGTGACAGCGGTAGCTTTTGTATTCCGATTGCCCCTAATAGGCTTCTACTGCCATAAGATAATCCCATCTCATTTTTACGAGAATATACGAGAATATCGAATTAAGTATAGTAACTTAATTGTCGTTAAATAGCCGCAGCAATTTATTGTAGGGCCTGTTAAATAATTTGATGAGTAAAATTGGAGACATGTGTATACGGAAGGCGTCATGTCTGTCTCCCATTGGGGTAGGTAGAGACTATGGAACGCCTGGTGCACCGAATAAACTTTCAAATAAACTTCTCGGATTTTCTCACTTTCCCACAGGAACGTATAGTTATACAATTCTAAGCAAAGTTTATAATCAAGTCAGTAGTATAGTGCTTGGCACTTTGAACCGAACGAACTGTATTGGGCTGCTCGCTGTTCGCGAACTTGCAAAGTGACGGCCCCTACCTCTCACAATCTAGCTCTCGGCTGAGCGGTGGTAATTATGTCAAAACAGTGCGTTTAACAGCCCACTAAATGAATAACCAATGTATTGACCGACGGTCCCTGGTTCATTGCTGGTGTGGGCATGTACCACTACATTCGTGTTTTCTGATTTATGTATATATTTGTAATGATCACCTGCCCGGCGGCGAAGGTAAACATCGTGAAAAAATCCGCATCTCTAATAAATTATATTTCGAAAGACGTGTGACCTAACCTAAGAAAGGCATGGTTTTCCCATTGGGTTGTGGAAATCTGATGGCAGTCATTTCATGTCAAAATTGGTCATCATCAACCGAGCGTTAATCCCGGTCGCGTTCTACGCTTTCGCTTTGGAGCGTAGGGCCCGCTTTCCGGATTTTACTCCTCTTTTTCGCCGAGGACCGGCAACCCTTATAGCTAGACATTTGTTCCCCACGTAACTTGCAGGTTTTCATAAGACGTGGCGGTACTAGCGTAGGCGACACTCTTGCAATTTGTCTGCAATGTCCCGGACATGTAGGCTACCGCGAATGCGGGACTTCCTTGCGCACTCCCTTCGCGTCACTCCGCACATCCAGCGCAGCATATTCATTTCCGTGACACGCAGCTTGTGCCGATATTTCCGTGACACGCAGCTTGTGCCGATATTTCCGTGACACGCAGCTTGTGCCGATATTTCCGTGACACGCAGCTTGTGCCGATCAATTACCAGCTACGCTTCGATGCCATATAAAAAGACAGGTTTAATGATGATCATATAATACCTATATGTATATATTTACAGTATTTAAGTAATTATAGCAATGAGAATAAATTTTCCTTCCTTGCTAAACCTACCTTCTTTGTACGCCGATTTACGTACCTTAAGGTTGCCTTGAAAAGATTGCTTTTAGCAATAAGGCCGCCTTATTGCGTAACAAATATTCATTAGAGATGCGCCGAGTACACAATTTACCAAGTAACTGAGTACCGAGTATTACTCAGTTTAACCTTTACCGAACCGAATAATCGGCCGAGTTACCCGGTTCAGTATAGGTTGTGCGTCGAGCGAGTGAGTGGTACCTCGTCACATTCGCCTCTTGCACCTGATTGCGCCCAGAAACCTGAAGGACTAGAAGTGCTTAGTGTTTCTGCATCATAATTAGCCTTTTTTTTAATATTCAATACTAATGTATAGCATTCATATTATTTTCCAGTGTATTCTTAATTTTTTTATGAGACGCAAGTGTTAAATATTAAATTCCCAAATGAGAAAATAATATGTTCACCATAAATTACATTAACCGAGTATTCGGCATTTAAAACGAGTTACTCGGCCGAGTACGAGTACCTACTATGAAATGTGCCTAGTGCACCGAGTAAGAACAGACTACTCGGCGCAGGTCCAATAATTTATCTACTCAATTATAGCATTTTCATAATCTGAAATCACAAGAATATCCAGTGAATTTCGAGATTTCCAACCGTATTTTCGAGTGAATTTCATCGCTTTTCATTTTCCGGGAAATTAAAAAAAACGTTTTGAGTTGGAAATTATCTAAGCATCAAAGTCGACAGAGAACAGGTGTAAAAAATCGGCCAAGTGCGAGTCGGACTCGCGAACGAAGGGTTCCCTTACCATTATCTATAAAAACGGCAAAAAAAAACACGTTTGTTGTATGGGAGCCCCCCTTAAATATTTGTTTTATTTTAATTTAATGATTTATTCTTAAAGTAAATATATAACTAAATATTCTGTGAATATTTCAAGCGTCTACCTGTTGCCGTTATCAATATCCAGCAAAAATGAGCAAGAAAATCACGTTTGTTGTATGGGAGCCCCCTTAAATATTTATTTTATTCTATTTTTTAGTATTTGTTTTTATAGCGGCAACAGAAATACATCATCTGTGAAAATTTCAACTGTCTAACTATCACGGTTTATGAGATACAGCCTGGTGACAGACGGACGGACGGACGGACAGCGGAGCCTCAGTAATAGGGTTCCGGTTTACCCTTTGGGTACGGAACCCTAAAAAACGTATAGTACAGGAATTTCGAGTGATTTTCGAATGGATTTTATTTTCCAGAACCTCCATATTTTCCGGAAAATCGCTAAATATTAATTTTTCTGCTATAATATCGTTATGTATGTATAATATATTAAATGACCACCATTTGAAAATACGGTTAGGATACTCGAAATTAACTCGTAAATCGTTCGTCATTTCCGGAAAATCAGAAAAAATCATTTTGCTGCTATGATATCGTTATATTAGCACATGGAAATTTAAATCGGAAGCGATCGAAGAAAATTAACAACTCAGAAATTTCGTGCGAATTTCGAGTGTTGTGTTTTTTCAAATGACTTCCAACGCTTGCTATCTCCAGAAAATCGGAAAAATTCAGATTTTGAAAAAGCTATAATTGAGTAGCTAAGATATTGGACCTACTTGGCACATCTCTAGTATTCATATTTTACCAATAATTGTATTTTCGTTATCACGGGAATTGCACTTACTATGAAAGTGCCGCGAAACGCTCTAAAGATAACCTGAATTGAGGGAGAAACTTAACTTTTGCTGTTGGAAAACTATTATTCCTATACACAGACATACGTCACGGTTAGTTTACCAACAGCAAAAAGTTTGCAATTCCAAAAAAATAAGGGTTTTAAGTACAAATTTACGGTACGGATTTTTCCCTTTACTTGTGCTACATAACATTGCTTCTTGTCAAATTTCACGATTCTAGTTCGACGGGAAGTTTTCTTTAACTTTTTATTCCCTTTCGAGTTTCAAAAGATGCGACATAACGGGCCATAAACGTCTATATATCTACCTGGCACCTAATCGTTATAGAACTTAGAAAATAATGACAACTTAACCCTTCTACATAGTTTGTTTTATAAAACGTCGGGAGGACATACAAGTATGTGGCACCCTTGATGCCATGAGGCTGCTGTACTCGTAGCTATGAACATTTGCAAAACACGAAAATATTGCTCCCGCGTTGCCACCCCTATTTCCTGACAAGTGGAGTTATATCAGGTGAGTTAGGACGTTGTATAAAAAAATCACTTTGATGATGATATATGATGATTTTTTAGGACGGTGTATTTATATTAAACAATAAGCTTGCACGAATTTAACAGGTGAAAGCGATATGGGAATTTCGACTTAAAGCACCGCAGCGATAGCTTCCAACTAACGGCTACTACTATCACTACTACTCCAAGTGTCCATAGGCTACAGTAACTACTTACGGTCAGGCAGGCCGTATTCTTGTTTTGCCACGTTAGTGGTATAAAAACACTTCAGTTGCCATAAAGCAGCGTAATCTTTAAGAAAAAATGTGAAAAATAATGAAATAAGCATTGACTTATGACATGACCCACATTGAGCTAGATATTACAGAGGACATCAAGTCACCAAAAAGTTTGAGACGGTTGTCGCAAAGTCAATAGTAACATTGCATTATATTGTTATACTTAGTAATGTTTCTTCCTAAGAGCTCAAACTTCATCGACAAAAGTTTTACCGTGTCGTAATTTCCAAAAATGCGTTGGAATGTGTCAGGGATAATTTTGGAATAGGGAAAGGGGATGGGATTTTACTTTGGTAAAGCCGCGGTTTTGGGGAAATGCTGACACTTGTATGCTGACTTCGGAATGTGTTGAGGATAATTTTAGCTCAGTAAATAATATAAATACTTTTGCTGTCGTTTTAGGATGTTTAGGACGGTGTTAGAATAACAATATGCGCTTCAGTAGTTTTTTTCGTATAAGAATATATAAACGCTCATGTTTTATAGAGGTTGGAGTAGTTTAACTCATAGGAATAAGCTGCGATCTACCACTCAGGGTTGCGTAATGTATTGACAAATGCTCTGAGAAGCGTCACCAATTTTATTTACATAGTAGTTGTATTCTGCGACTTATTACTTTTTCTCTGCTTCTAAGAGTCGTATCGTGATGATAAATAGCCAATAATGGTTTCAAAGCAAAACAATGAAACTCTTCCGCTTTAGATATTAGAATAGATTCAATTGGTTATAAATCGTAAATACTGAAAATCATTTGAGTATATTTATTGCTGCCTTTGCAATAATATTACTTTTCTATCAACTCCAGCATTTCTATCAAATTATATCTTTTATATGGGGTAGGCAGAGAGACCGTCATACGGCCGTGGTCCTTGCAAACCTCATTCGGTTCTATAATATCATAGCTCTTTTCATGCACGTTAGCCGATTTCTAGGGCTCTTGAACTCGCCGTCGATAAAACACGACGAATTTGGTCGTGGAAAATTGACTCTTCTCTTACCCTTCCCGCTTCCTACATCCTTCCAATTTCGAGTTGCATATCTTTCCCCAAACGAACGGAGCATATGTACCCTTTTTTTATCTTATCACTGACGCTCTCATTCAGACCTACTCTGTTTCTCACATCATCGTTGCGAACGTGGGCAGTAAGTGTTGAACGAGCACATGATATAGGCAAAGTATGAACCTGTGTAAATTGCCTGTAAATATGACTTCTTCAAAATAACACGTGAATCTATACATCTATATAGATAAATAAAAATGGAGTGTCTGTTTGTAATATTAAAATAACCGCTTTTTACTAAATGCATATGGATGTATAACCGGTACATATATCAAAATGAATATTTTTACAATTTTCGTCTGTCTGTCTGTCCGTTTGTTCCGGCTAAACTCTGAAACGGCTGGACCGATTTTAACGGGACTTTCACTGGCAGATGGCTGATGTAATAAGGAGTAACTTAGGCTACTTTTATTTTAGAAATTTTATTTATTTTTATTAATATAAATAAATAATAAAAAACTATTCCGCACGGACGAAGTCGCGGGCACAGCTAGTCTCTTAATTAAATGTGTTTTGCTTTAATGACATGACTAGAGTGCTGTAATCACAGCCCGAACTGAGTCAGCATTATCCGTTAGAATCAACTTTATACAAATAGAGATATAATATATACATATCTATTTCTTGATATTATCGAATGATTCTTGTAGGTAGTATGTGACAATGAAGACAAGCTGTTAATGATCATATTAATATAAAAACACTGCTAAAGCTGATCTTCATTACCATCACCAGTTTATATGTTAAGCGGAATTTCTTTATTCAAATTGCAAGATACCATAGTTTTAAACAACTAGAACAAAAATATAGTCGTGAATCTATTTATTATTGATTGATATCTTTCCGTCAATCCTAACGGAAACGGGATAACGCTACGAATAAGTAAGAAATTAGTTATTTTAGATCATCACTCGTCCAATAAATATCAACACCAGAGGTTTCCTATTTGTAACTACTTACTCTTCTTAAAGAAACAATGAGTCCATTTTTAACGGGAGTAATGTCGTGTTCGTTTCGGAAAACCACGGACGTAAGAAGTAATTGATTATTGTGGATATACAATTAGACAATGCAAATTGTCAATGAAGTATAAAGTTTGTTTGTTTTTGTTTATTTTCCTTTGAATGTGTATGTGAAATAAACAAAAATTTAATAATAAATAAATAAATTAATATCTAAAATGGAAAGATGGGTGGCGGGGTAGGTCAAGATTTTCCTAGCATCTCTCTGTCTAACCCGCTAGGGATTTGGCGTGCAGTTATGGATAGACAGACTATGTGTCAAAAAGGTATTCAGAAACTGACTAGAAATGAATATATGTATATTTAAGTGGCTTTTGTAGGTACACGTATGTGATCAAAACTTCTACAAAGAAATAATACTTTACGTACCTAATTACTTCGTCAAACGTACAAGTAATATATACGAAAGACTTTTATAAAATTATCTATACATATGACTCCTTGATAACTAATAATAAAAAATAATTAGTGATGAAAAAAAAGAAAGTCTCTATGTAACAGTATTTATAAAAAAATAAATTAAATATTGTCGGACAAATTACACAGCGCCATCGAGCCCCAAAGTAAGTAAAGCTTGTGTTATGGGTACTAAACAACTGATAAACATACGTAAATACATTTTTTTTGTAAATACTTATTATACATAGAAAATACCCAGACCAAGACAAACAGACATGTTCATGCACACAAATGTTTGTACTGTGTGGGAATCGAACCCACGAGCGTTGGTGTCAAAGTAGCGTAACAGCGAGTTCGACTACTACGCCACCGAGCTCGTCATTTATGGCTAGACTAGTTAGAAAATAATCCAAGCAGGCTTGAGTTTGTGGAATATTTTATTTAAGTCGTGATGCATCCTTATTACTACTGTATACTTTTGTCTTGTAAATATTTAGAAGTGAAAAACGTGACTGTCGGTTAAGCTTTCTTATTTTTTTTTATACGACGTCGGAAGGCATTCAAGAATACAGTATACCTGATGTGTAGCGGTTACCGTAGCCTATGAACGCTTTTTTTGTACTACCTCGGGAGGCATACAAGCATACGGCCCATCTGATATAAAGTGGCTACCGTAGCCTATTAACGCTTGTAATATATTAAGTATCACTCGCGCCAAGCCTCCTCTGCTGCTTACACAGCAACTCCTTGGGAGCATACTGGTGACCTCACTCACACGCAGGAATTTCTAAACTTTCTCTTTTTATAAAAAAACTTTTATTTTCGTACTTTTGTATGTTAAATGTCAAAGGAGCCAACCAACCTACCATCAAGACTAGCCTACCATGATCAAGTTGGTCGTTTTTTTTTATCAGAAGGTGTTGTCAGGAGTCCTAGGAACCGGCGAGCGTGCATGAAAAGAGCTGTAAATGTTAAAGAAGCGAGTGAAGTGTGTAAGGACCGTGTCTTATGGCGCCCGGTTCTCCTGCCTACCCCACAAGGGATCTGGCGTGAAGATATACATACACACATTAATTTTATTTAAGTAGTATAATACGAATTATTACGCTAATAGTCTTGAAAGATTTCAACGTCTTGTCGTTGCCGCGATTGGAGCGCCACAAGCACTGGGTTTTGTCACTTTTATCCACTTCAGTCGTGCACTGTAAGCAGTTTTCCTAAATTCACAGCTATATCTGGTATGCGTATTATTATAATTTATGTTTAAGAGGGTTATAACTAGGGTTGGCACCTATATTTTATAATAAAATATTGTACGTTATTCAATACTTTATTTCGCATGATTTGATATCTCTGGTTTAAAAAAACTTGGTTTGCGTAAAACCGGAACGTTATTTATCGATAGGTCACCAGCACCACTTAAATATAGACTGTAATGATGCTGTGCAATTGTTTAGCAATGATAATAATTTGACAAAACTAGCCGATAAGCTATAAAAAATATGTTTTTAAATATAATGGTATAGAAAATAAATGATACTTTATTTTGATACGAGTACTATGCACTTTTTTCTTATCTTTAATGACCAATGTACTTTAATTGCAAAAAAGTTGGCATCCCTAGTTATAACCCGTAACAGATATATTTTAGTAAAATATTTGGTAAAACTTTAATCGTGTTTAAATTTAAACCTGACATTTAGAAAAAAACGAGTGTGCTTTAGACTACACGACTGAAGTAAAACTTCTTTAGCTCCATAGTGTGGTGATACAGACAATAGGCCTGCACTGTGTCTTAGATATTCGAAACTTAACTCGCTATGAGAGAAAGAGAGAAAGAAAATGTGTGCTCACCTTTCTCTGTTGCCCCTACAGTAATATACGAAACGTAACTCCCTCTCTTTCTATCTTCACTAGCTTACATCTCCTTCTCAACTTCCGTCCGCCTCGCCCGGTCACACTTTTCGTAACGGTCTCGTCACGCATTGACTAGCTTACTCCCCAAGTGAAGCGTGTGTAAAGAAGTTTTACTTCAAAAAATTGATTTTTTAGCAATTTCTTTTCTGTGCTACTGAATACTTACTACGAACAATTCCAATAAAACTTTTTAATATGATAGTCGGATTGACAACTTAGCTAACGTTAATTTCGATTCGTTCGTTCAGTAGATTTATAAGTAGAGCTTGACCCGTGCATGCTACTGGTTCTCACGTAAACATGCGATCATATTACCTGGTGGTTGCAAACAAAGCAGAGGGACGAATTCGCGGGAATTCGCTAGTAGAAATATCTCGAAAAACAAGCCATAGCTTGGGGTTACAGACGCCATAAAAAAGTTCAATGCTGCGCCGTCGTCGTCCACATAAAAAAGCTCTCGGTGATTGTCACAGAGTAAACAAAACGATAAAACAACATTTTAACTTGTGATTCTGTAACTCTGTTATGGACAACATGCGAATTGTTGTCATTTTATGTTGCTTCAGAAAAGTTAGTTTCAACACGTTTATATGTGTATTTAACGTGTTTTCGTGGGTATCGTAATTTTCAAATTACGAATTCAAAAACAATGTACAGTCATATTAAAAAAAATGCAGTGATAGCCTAGTGGATAAACTGACCATGTATGTGCTCTCCGGTTCGAATCCTGCCATCTACCACTAAATTCGTATTTTTGTATTTATGTACATATTTGTAATTATCACTAGCTGGTTGGTGAAGGAAAGCATCGTCCGCTTAAAATCAAGGTAAAAATCTGTATCTTCGCCAAATCCTTAGGCTTAGGTAGCGGACCCGTCAATCCTAATGGATTAGGCAACGGGCTAACGCTAAGATGACGAAAATTGTACATAATGAACAAAAAAAAATATTGTAGGAAAAGGTAGCTGACACTGACAATTTTTATCTTACAAAAAGGAACCAATCCCTCATGGGCTCCAGGAAATCATTCAGGGAATAAAAGTATGAAGTTATTTTTTTACATGCCGTGCTAGGACTTTTGTTCTTTAAAATTAAATTATATTCTATTTTTTAATATTGCCTGAAAATTTTCCGTCCTTTGCTTGACAATATCTACAAAAACTACATCAATATACTCTTTGTAAAAACGCTTATTGCAATGAATAATAATGAAATGATTCCGCACAGACGACCATACATCTTTAATTCTATGACTTGACATCATTATTATTGTATTGTTAATATTTTATATGTGACACGTGTCTAAGGGCCCAATGGCATATAAATATTTGTTATCTTATGACAATATTGTGTTTTTAAATTTTAATTATTTTTTGTTTGTTACAGTGTACGGAGTGTTATGCATAAATATATGGAGAAGAAGAATGAAGTTAATTTTGACAAAATATTCAATCAAGTCTTAGGTAAGTGACTCTTTTGATACATATTTTTTTAAAGCGGACGGTGTACTGATTTACTGTACTGTACCACCACGTATGTAACGTTTACTGATGAGGTAGTGATGCGTTTGAGGTTTTAATTTTTTAAGTTACCGATTTTGTTTTAAAGCAACTGATTTAAAAAAAAAAAAAATTAAATCAACTTCATCTGATTTTAATATGAGGAATTATAAAGTATTCGGATGGTGGAAGCTCCCCGGCATTAGACAGAGATATAGCAGTAATATAACTTCAAAGACACGCTTGAGATCGTCGCAATTACGCAGATGCGCCGTTTTTCGATTCCAAGCGGAATTTGCAGGCATATTAATTGCGGCTCACGCCTGGTCAGCCATACTGTAACTTCGACCGCAGAAAAAAATGAATACCGCATCATTCTTCAATCAATGATCAAATGCGATGTCGCGTTTACTGTAGTGTGCGTATTATGGGTATACGACCGTTCGACATCAAGTACTTGCTATAGACTTTCCTGCTCGCCTAACAGGAAAGTGCCCCTGTAGACACGAGCATACCCGTATGCATACAGTGCTGCAGCTTTCAAGGCTATGGGATGTATGAAATCAAACCTTTTGATGTCAATAAGTCTTTAAATTTTCATCCATAGTGGAAGGCAATCCGGAAAATTGATGATAACGAAACCGGTGGAATTAGTTTGGTGTTATAGCTACATATCTATCGTTTACATCCAAAATTTTATTACACCACGTGATAGCTCAAGATTCAAATAATTCGTTACGTTGAGTGAGGACTGTGAGGCATCGCACGCGGCGGGGAGGATAACGCTGCCATTTTGGGATAATTCCACTGCATCATATAATTTCCTTTTAGTATAAATTACTTTACTCGTTATGAAGCGTATTCACGTAAAACTCGCGACCACGGCCGTATCCATGACACAGCCACGCCCCGTTTTTTTTTTCAAACAAAATGTGGTACTCGCTCATATAAAGTAATAAATAGCCAAACACCTGCTTGGGATCCAGTCCTAAAAATAATCAAGTCCCAAACCCAAAGATCTAAAAAATGTTCGGACACTGTGAGCGATTTTTGTGTGAATCGGAACATATATAATTAATACATCCATGTCGGTAGATGTAATAATTGAATAACTAATGTAAGACAAATACCACCTTAGTCTTCCTGCGACCACGGACGCTGCAAAGCGTTCGAAACGTCAGGTTCAACAAAATAAATAAAATACGCGATACTTCCGTTAAAAAAAATTGTTTAATTCAATAATAAATTGCATTCGCCTCGACCACTCTTGTTCGTCCTAATGTGACTATGGTAAGTTTTAATGACGCAAGTCGGCATTTTCGCAATATGACGTCGCTAAGTCGTGGTGCCGGTTAACAGCGGACAAAGCGGCGCATGCACGAAGTTTCTCAGTTTTGGTGCGATATGAAACGAAGAAACTTGTTTTGTTGTTGCTTGCTTGAAGCGATACTACCCTATAGTACCTACTCTAAAGCGAGCGTTGGTAATTACGTCAAAAAGACATAATTATCTCTACTACGACACGGAACTCACTACCAACTGAGTAGCGTATATTACGTCCATGAATGCAATTCAGTTATCCCCGCCAACTCACATTCACGCGAATACGCAAACCCGTATGTGTAGAACGTTATTCGCAAATGACTTCGCGAAGTTTTTGACCACATCCACTATATTCCAAACTATGTCGGTTTTTTGACGCACATCAAAGCGCGGGCACCTCGAACTTTCGTATAGGCACTCGAACTTTCGTATAGGCACTCGTCCCACATATTCGTGGTTTCAGTTACGTCCAAGATTTCAAATGTTACGCACATTTCGGCTGAACAGCTGCGTCTGCCTCCACATAGCTATTTTGTACAAGACTTTTTTATACAACGTCGGGAGGCATACAAGTTTACGGCCCACCCGATATAAAGCGGTTACAGTAACCTATAAACGCTAGCAATACACTAACTACTTTGACGAGCTCGGTGGCGCAGTGGTGAAACGCGTTGTTACGCTACTTTGACACCAACGCTCGTGGGTTCGATTCCCACACAGTACAAACATTTGTGTGCTTGAACATGTCTGTTTGTCTTGGTCTGGGTATTTTCTATGTATAATAAGTATGTATTTACAAAAAAAAAAAATGTATTTACGTATGTTTATCAGTTGTCTAGTACCCATAACACAAGCTTCGCTTACTTTGGGGCTAGATGGCGCTGTGTAATTTGTCCGACAATATTTATATTTATTTACTAAATATTACTCGCACGCTGTAACACAGCAACTCCTTAGGAGCTTAATGGAGACCTCACTCACACTCTCACCTCAGTAACACAACAACCCTCTAAGGAATTGTAATTTGGCTACAGTTTTCCGTGAGGTGGAGGTGTTTTCCCAGACGGGCTGCTTTGATGCGCCCTACCTCTCTTAAAAATACCCAGATGAAGACAAACAGACATGTTCATGCACACAAATATTTGTCCTGCGTGGGAATCGAGCCCACAAGCGTTGGTATCAAAATAACGTAACAGCGCGTTTCACCACTGCGCCACCGAGCTCGACAAGACTTGGAATGACTTGAAACATGTTTGTTGAGTTGTTACACCTACCTAAACAATATACAAACGACCTAAACAAAAATCGTTCGTCAGCATCTCCCCGCTTGTCTCGAAGCAGTACCGTAGCTTATGTACGCTTGCAACGCAAGATGTATAATGTCTACTGTAAGATGAACATACTCATACATACGGCCAGGCTTATCGATGTACCCTATCTATCTTTTGTCGCAGTCTCATAGTAATAATCATCAGTCGCCAGTTGAATGCGCCGGGTGCAGGTGATTTTGTCTGTTTCTCTAAGGTGATGGGTAAGCAAGTAGCTTACCCATCCCTCGTCTATTCTTAAAAATAGCTTTATACCCTACTGGAAAGTGACAGCCCAGTGGATATGCTTTTTAAGCAGTGATAGCCCAGTAGATAAGAAACCGGATTGAACAACTGGCCCCCGGTTCAAATTCCGACATTTTTTTTTATACTACGTCGGGAGGCATACAAGCATACGGCCCACCTGATTTAAAGCGGATACCGTAGCCTATTAACGCTTGCGATATATTAAGTATCACTCGGCCGATGCCTCCACTGCTGCTTACACAGCAACTCATTGGGAGCTTGTTGGTGACCTCATTCACGCGCAGGAATACAACAACCCTCTAAGTAGTTGTTATTTGGCTGCTGTTTTCGGTGAGGTGGAGGTACTACCGCAGACGGTCTGCTTTGATGCGCCCTACCTCTCTTAAAACACCCAGACCAAGGCAAACAGACATGTTCACGCACAAAAATGTTTGCCTTGTGTGGGAATTGAACCCACGAGCGTTGGTGTCGAAGTCGCGTCATTCAGGACTGAGCCACCGAGCTCGTTAAAAACGTACCACTAAATTCGTATTTTTGGATTTATGTACATATTTGTAATTATCAATTGCTCGGCGGTGACTACTGAGTGGCACGCAACTCATAATTATAGGCGCATATAGGACGAGCTCGGTGGCGCAGTGGTGTAACGCGTCGTTACGCTACTTTGACACCAACGCTCGTGGGTTCGATTCCCACACAGTACAAACATTTGTGTGCATGAACATGTCTGTTTGTCTTGGTCTGGGTTTTTTTCTATGTATAATAAGTATGTATTTACAAAAAAAAAATGTATTTACGTATGTTTATCAGTTGTCTAGTACCCATAACACAAGCTTCGCTTACTTTGGGGCTAGATGGTGAACATGTCTGTTTGTCTTGGTCTGGGTTTTTTTCTATGTATAATAAGTATGTATTTACAAAAAAAAAATGTATTTACGTATGTTTATCAGTTGTCTAGTACCCATAACACAAGCTTCGCTTACTTTGGGGCTAGATGGTGAACATGTCTGTTTGTCTTGGTCTGGGTTTTTTTCTATGTATAATAAGTATGTATTTACAAAAAAAAAATGTATTTACGTATGTTTATCAGTTGTCTAGTACCCATAACACAAGCTTCGCTTACTTTGGGGCTAGATGGCGCTGTGTAATTTGTCCGACAATATTTATTTATTTATTTATTATAAGTGAAATAAACCAACCTTTATTAATTGTTTTTTCCCAACTATGAGTCGACATGAACTCACACTGAGACATTTGCAAATGTGTATGTGAATGAAATCGCATATTCTCGGACGGTCACAAACATGCATAAAAAGGTTCAAATGTGCATATATTTGCACACACGTGAGTGACCCGCCTATGAAATGCATCAGAACTATACTTCTCTTGCATGAATCAATATCAACCTCACACCAAGCGAAATGTTAAACACTTGGAATGCTTTTTATCCTTCGTCAACTTTACGCCAAATCCCTTGCGGGGTAGGCAGAGAGAACTGAACGCCACATGGCTCGATCCTTATAAATTTCACTCGCTTGTTTAACAGTCACTGCTCTTCTTATACATGCTCGCCGGCAATTTTTATACAACGGTATACGTGCAATTTGATATAATCTGTTTTGTGTACTTCCGCCACCAAATAGTTTATGCGAACTAGCGCCGACCGGCATCCACCCACTACCGTTAGTAGATGCAACATGCCGTCGCTGTCATGGCTGCTTCAGTAGTTTCCACCTCGGCTGCTGCGGTCGTCCTTGCGATTGCCCACCATAAGGAACAGAAATCGCATGCACCCGCCACCGTTGGTGCCATGATGCCTCAGGCATTAGAATAACATGCTACAAGGGAGTTATACAAGCAAACGGCCTACTTTATAGGAAGTACGTAGTTACCGTAGAATATGAATGTTTGCAATACAAAGCACAAGGCAGCAACTCCTTAGGAGCTTACTGGTAACCTCAGTTACTCGCAGGAATAGAACCGTCCGGAGAGTAATTACTTTGCTGCGGTTTTTTATGATGTAGATGAGTACTTCTCCAGTCGGGTTGCTTTGATACGCCCTACTTCTCTTACCATCGTATTAGCGTGGTGCAACAGTCCTAAAAGATGGTGCCTTAAAAAAATTCGTATATTGATCATATCGGCTCCATTCTTGTCATCTGTGCATGAGCATGTCTTTAGCTTTTCCCATTTCTTACTCGTAAATTAACGAATGTGATATTTTTGTCCCCCTTGATTGTCTGCGTTATGTAAACGTATCCGTACACGTACATTTCGCCGTCTGCAGGTGTTACCATAAGTGTGTTTGAATTGCATAATAAATATGCCACTTGAAAACAGCAATTGAAAAGGTGGAAGTTGCAGAAAGACGGTGTTAGACGGCACGAAAAACACTAATATTAAAAATGCCAAAGCGACTTAGTTTGTCGACGAATCAGTTGAACGGTCGCAATAGAAGATAAAACAGAGGTGATTTGGGAGCATCGAAAGGACGCATGATATTTATTATTGGTATCGAGAATAACGCGTGCGAAACGGCGGCCAAATATTAGTCTTATTTTATTATATATAAAATTGACTACATTTCCGGGAGTACCAAACTGATGAATTCACTAAAGGTAATGTCATTGTAATGTCCCACTTGTTTTTCTCAAGAGATGCATAACGCTAATAAAGTGTGACGTATTCGTAGAGATTACACTCGACTGGTACGTTACAATTCCATTGAACTGGGTCGAAAGAAGTATAGTCTTGTGTAAACAGCGGGGGCCCTTTGAGTTGCTTTCATCTCGAACGATTGCGTCTGGGCTTTACAACTCGTTCGCTGATTGAAGTAGCGCCTTTACCGCTTACGCTCCGTGATGGCAATTAGGTTTTTATTAGCCTGCACAGGCACTTCGTTTGAAGTGTTTGTACTTTTTTCCAGTTGTTTCTATGAAGTCTTTTCACCTTTATATCTTACGACGTCTTTAATTCGAAAGTGTAAGTCCACTCGCCCACCATCTTGTTTTACAGTTTTATGGAAAAACTCCTGCGAATTCTTTTGGGGTGTAAGTTGTTTACCGTTATCTTCTGATCAAAGCTAGAGAGCTAGCCACCTACACTTACTGCACTTACTGTAGTTAGCAAACACAGTGTAGGCAAAAGTGTAAGAGGACGTATACAACTAGTAACCGATGGTCGGGCCAAAGCGATAGCTCTATCTATGAACTATGAAGGACATAACCTAATCACTGCTACAGAGAGTCGGACGGTAAAATAGAACGCGAAGCTCTTATTGGCTAGTTCTTTGATCAACTTCGCGCCACTTATCGGCTTATTGGTTAAAATATTCTCCCATTGGTCAGAAGGCTAAAATCGCCGTGATATTTAGACGCTAAAACACAACTTTGTGGTGGGGTTTGTTGAAACTTAGATACATATAATAAGCTTTATTTGTATAATACAGATTGTATGTAAAAGATTCTTACATTCATATTATGCAACAAGGCCTTGACTTAATGCTAAAGTCATTTCGCGGTAACCTTAAAGTAACGAATCTGTGTACAGAAAAAGGTTGGGCTAGCGAGTGTTCAGTAGTGTTCACATATATTTTACGATGAAGTTCCAAGGAGTTGCATGCAACCGCCATCGTTGCTGCCGTGGATGCCCTGATCGTCTCTGCGACACGTGTTTTCTCTCCACCAGGCATCCCTAGCCGCTGAAAACGCTTTAGCATTCAAAGCTCTTGTCATACACGCTCGTCGGTTCCTGGCTCCTGACACCACCTTCTTATAACACACAACCAATTTGATCGCGTCTCTAATGTGTAATATTCAATGTACGGTGTTCTCTGTCTGATCTGAATCTGAAGTCAAAATTCGAATATTCGAAAAAAGCGACAGACAAACGCACGGCCAAACACACAGACAAACATATAGAATTCATATAGGAACGGTGTTCCTGAAAAGAATACTTTCGAATAATAATTCGAATTTTGACTTCAGATTCGGATTCAGCATAAAAAAGTAGAATAGGAATGTCCAGGAACACCGTTCCTATCTCTTAAGGAACAGGCTCAAAATGGCCGACAAATAAAAAAAAAATTGAATTATTATATAATTGACGAGCCAGGTGTTCCTCTGGCAATGAAAGCTTGCGCATTCTCAACTGGTTTGTAGTGGCTTAGTGTCGTTCGAGATTGGTTTAATATGATCGTATACAATATAAACGTAGTGATAGCTTAGTGGAAAGAGAACCGGCCTTGTGACCAATATTCCCCGGCTCGAATCCTGGTATGCACCACTAAATTCGTGTTTCGAAGTTTATGTACCTGGTATGTTTATTTGTACATATTTGTGATTATCACTTGCTCGGCGGTGAAGGAAAACATCGGGAGGAAACCAGCACCTGTGTGAGCTTCCCTAACTTAGGTCTGATTTTCCCTCTGCGTTGTGGAGATCTGACGACAATCGCTCCATGTAAAAATCAATATCTTCGCTTAGGTAGTGGACCTCGCCAATCCTAATGGATTAGGAAACGGGATAGCGCTAAGAAGAAGAAGACACTATAAACGTGGAGGAAGGATGTATTACTATACTCGTTGAAAACATCGTGTTATGGCAAGTAATCAACAGTTATTGCGTGCTCCCACTGTACTTGGATATAAGCTGAGAAGTGAACTCCCTGTAAATGTGCGTTTAACGGCGTGTTTCATAGAAAGGAAGGGGTCATTATTTTTTATTCGCCAAGTTCATTCAGTTGTATAAATTGGCGATTTTAACCGACTTCAATAATGAGGAGTTTCGTGTTCATCGCGTCTATGCTTTTTTATGTTTCTTCACCGGTATCTTGGGAACGGCTTTATTTATTTGGTGAAGATTTGGGTGATTACATTAATAGGTATTACAAAAATATCATTTTTTACGATTTAATATTGATTTTTCACGAGGATAGTACTCGTACTTTGATTAACTCTTGTATCTTTCGTTAAGACTTGATGAAGATGAAAAATATGGTTTGAAAATTTATTGATAAAATGAAAGTTATGAAATTAATACTTATAATTAAAAAGTAAAACGGACTTATTAAAGTACACGTCAGCAAAGGTAAAACACTTAGTGGATTGACAGCGACTTCAATGCTGTAAGTTTTAGTTATTTATTTAAAATATTTAATTTGTGTACGTGTGCAATTTGAGCTTAAAAACTACCACCACTGTTGCGATTACGAGAGTGATCTAGACAAGTTTGATTCAGGATCACTTTCGGAACAACTTTCTTGTCTGAATTTGTATCGTAAACAAGATGAAACATAAGCAACGGACGAGTTTTGCGCACGCACGCCGCGGATTATGCCGGAAATGTAGGGTTGACATGTGTAAATAAATCCAGCCATGCACCAACCAGATGGTTCAATCCAAATGGTTCCGTGCCATCGAGTAAAATGCCGAAAAATAATAATAATAATAATAATAATTTTATTTATTTCTTCCACAACTAAAATATACAAAGATGGTTAATTACACAGTTTTTGCGTCTATGTGTTGTGGATGACTGGTGCCTAAACTAGGCTAGGAGCCTGTATTTCAGGTCACCAGGTCTCCACCCCACGGTATAAGCAGTATAATTGAAGCTATAATACATAAAAAAATGACAACAAAATGTTTTGAAATCCGACATAAGAAGATAACACAATAATAACTATATTTTATTTTGCACTCATCGTTGAAGTATTATGCCTTTGTGCGTATGTGTGTGTGTGCCTGTGAGATTGTATGTTTAAAATGTTTGTTGTTTGTGTATTTACAACTCACGTCAGCCCTACGATTTATATCTTGGGATCGGGAGCCACTTAGCGCACATTGCATAAAATACGCGTTTGTTTATGAGGACCCCCTTTAATTTTTTAAATTTATTTTTATTATTTGTTATTGTAACGATCATTACTTACATTTACATTCTATCGTCTATTATTTGTTTTCTTTTTTATAACATATATAAATTTGAAATCCAAATGTAATTGTATATCAATCAACATTTGCATGTATGAGCTTAAGGTGTAAACCAATATTGTTGAACATGTAAAAATTATACACTGGACGGCAAATAAAACGTGGCCCGGTTTATTTGCCGTCCGTTACCACATTGAAAATCTAATACGATTAGTTAATTAGATTAATATTCCTCGAACAGTATGAAACTTACATTTATCAAAGTTATACCTCTAGAAAGAGCATTTAATGACGATTGAAATAACTATAAACTTAATCTTAAAGTACTTTAAGTTGTAATCAAGCAACAAACACAATACTAACGTTTTGCTCTGTTTCGACTAGAGTTCGTGCTTAACAATTTTTTCTTTGTAAAAGCTAAGCTGAGGGTAGCTGAATATTTCTTATCATAGATTTAGATTTCGTCCATCTTTACCTCAGACGCATGTATGTTTGTTACATTTTGCGGAGAAAAATTGATTCGGCACGTCTAGAAGCAACTCAAGCTATAGCACTACTTCAAGAAGGCTTTCGGCAACGTGATATCGCTGGAAGACTACGAATCAGCCGTTCTTCGGTGCAACGAGTTTATAGACGATATTTAGAGACTGGAGCGTTCTATTGCCGTCCCAACGCACTTCAAGTTCAACTAAGTCTGCGTGACGAATGTTAAGTTGTCATAAGTTTAGATACAGTCGAAGGAGACTTGCTGAATGGAACCTGACTCAAACCAGCATTAACGGTAGCGCACCATCGAGCATGACTTGAGTTTGCTCGAGAACATAGGGGAAATTTACATAATTTATTAATTACATTATAATTGGATCGACTCAATCCCAGGCATTTTTATCATTAATATAGTCAGGTACTTTATAATATGCCCTGCTACACAATTTGGCTTTAATAGTAGTTTTAAATTTGTTTATTGACAATTCTCTTATATTGCTGGGAAGTTTGTTATACTCGTAGAACCGTATACATAGCCCCATAAAAGAATTACTTATTTTGTGGAGACGGCTTGCATGTAACACAAGATTATGTTTATCTAGTATTTATGCTATGAGTATCACTCTTTTTACAAAATGAGTCTATGTTTTTATGGACATACAAAAGATTTTCATAGATATATTGCGATGCGACTGTTAAAATATTTATTTCTTTGAATTTTTCTCTAAGGCTCTCCCGGGGACCAAGTTTGTAGATATGTCTTATGGCTCTCTTTTGCAATAAAAAGATGGTGTTAATGTCCGCGGAGTTACCCCAAAGAAGAATTCCGTATGACATGATACTATGAAAGTAGCTGAAATAAATTATTCTAGCCGTATCAACATCAGTGAGCCGTCTAATAGTTTTCACTGCATAGGCTACAGAACTTAGTTTTCCTGATAATTTTTCAATTTGTGGGCCCCATTGTAGTTTGGAGTCAATTGTTATACCCAAGAACACAGTTGTCTCCACAGGGGCTAAATTAGTTCCATTCATTCGAACTAGCCGCGGCCGACGCCCACCCACAACCGTTAATAGATGCAAACATGCCGACGCTGCCATGGCTGATCCGGTAGTCTCTGCCTCGGCTGCTGCGGTCGTCCGCCATATGGAACAGAAACCGCATGCCCCCACCACCGTCGCTGCGACGACTGGCCTGGTCGTCACTGCGACACGTGTTTCGCCTATCCACGAGGCATCCTCAGGCGCTGTATACGTTAATCGTTAGAACAACATGTTACAAGTTAATTATTAAAATATCTTTTGCCAAAGCTTTGTTTACCGTAGTAGGATGTACCATGTCGGGGAGAGCTAAGTTTTTGCCTAAAAGATTGAGCCTCTTACAATCTTTGATTGATAATGATTGTTATTTGAAACTAAGCAACCGTCTAAACACCCAATGAGCATATCCAAAATCCTGGAAGATTCAACGAAGCGTGTAGACTGTTTACTAATTGCGAGGTTGACGCGAGGTAAACGAACCACTGTGTGTAGAAACGCAGACGTCGTGAGGCCAGCCCTAGTTTAATCAGTAATGAAGTTGCTCACATGTCGCTAAGGGTGATGCTACAGAATCCATTCAATTCATTTACTTGGGTGCTTGAATGTGTAGGTCGCATTGTGTTCGAGTCGGGACATTAAACTAATGACATGGAACACTAATGAAACGCGATATGGAAGTGCATTTGAGTATGAGGGGTACTGTTTGTTGTCGGATAAGAGTTTGATATGTGACAGATGTAATTTATCAAAAACATTGACAATTTTATTACTATTCCGAGCATAGTAAACCTGCAATACATGTGTAATAGGGCCGCGTGATAAAAAGTTATAAAAATATTGAAATATGGAATATAAATCGACTCGTATTCCTCGCAAATGCATAAGAAACTCTCGTTCATTCGTCACTTGTTATGACTAAACTCATGAACTTGTGAACTACAAAATATAGGGTGACTAAAAGCTGACAAATTATTTAATTTGGATATTGTATATATCCAAACTACACTAAAAAACTAAAAAATACCGATATAAAAATGATGTTGTAAACTCACTAAAATGCATATATGTTTTAAACCAAAAATAATAGTAAACAGTCAACAAAACAACATAATTTACATTATTTACCAAGCAATGTAATACTACATTCTAAATTGCAGTGACAGATCTAATGTAGTAAATTACCATCAAATTTTGCAGAGCAAATTTACACGTTTTACATGCAATTTGACCACCAATTAGTTCATGCGAACTAGCCGCGGCCGGCGGCGGCCACCCACCGCCGTTAGTAGACGCATGCTATCGGTGCCGTTAATTGTGATTTTAATTCTGAAGAATTGAAAATATTGATGAACAAGCTCGCTGCTAAACAATCGAAAAGTTAAACTTGAAAACGGTATCAGTAAAAGACCTAATACTCATATTGGAATACTTGAGCAGTGGATAAAGAACCGATCCATTACGTGACGGTCTCTGATTCTAATCCTGGTGTGGACATGTACCAATAAATACGTGTTTTTGGATTTATATCGGTATTTGTACTTACTTATCACTAGCTCGGCAGTGAAGGAGAACATCGTGAGGAAACCCACATGTCTTAAGAAATTTTTCGATAGACCTAAGAAAGATCTGATTTTTTCTCTGGATTGTGAGGTCTGACGATAGTTGTATCTTCGCCTATTCATTAGGCTTAGGTAGCGGACCCCACCAATCTTAATGGACTAGGAAACAGGATAGTGCTGGGAAAAAAACTCTTATATACGTATATTATATACGTATAATTTTATACACAACAAGGATCAGAATTAACGGAAATTGCATTCGCGCGAATGTACTACGAGTACCGTAATACCTTCAAGTAGGATAATGAAGCTTGGATCAGAAATTTTATATTCCGTTATCAACGTTAGTCAGTGCTTACTTAACAAGTAAAACATAATTTAAATACCCTTCTTCGTAGTAAGAATGCAAAGCGTGGTCTTGACATCGATATAGATGACATGGACTAGATTCGCCAGCCCCCCATGGTGGCGTAGGGAGCGTCTCACTTTAACACAGATTTCTCACGAGAAAAGCTTCTCAACAGTTACTGGGTTATCTCACAGTCATATTTGCAACGAATGCGAACCGGCAGTTAGCTAACTTTAAAACTTAGTTTATCCGACTTGTTAGTAAAAAAAACTTGCAACTACTAAACGAGTTTTATAGTTTTTGTTTTGACCTATTTTCTACTGAATCGTACAATAACTACCCGTAGCCTTGTAAGTTTTTGTTATGTATGTAGCTACATAATAACACCATAGGTTATTCAATACACGAGTAAATTGCCTTGCAGCCTTGCTATTAGCCTTACTATTTACTAGGTCAGAAGCGCCGTTGTTTTATACACTAAGTGCGAATAGATAGCAACTTTATTCTGTTGCTGGTTAGCAATGATCGGACAATCGTAACATGAGCCCCGCTTTGTATACGATCTCGTAGGACAGAGCGCTCAAGTTTTTATTATTTCGGATAAGAAACCTACTTTATTAGTTTGTTACAGAGCTAGACCTAAAACTTGACGAGCGCGGTGGCTCAGTCGTAAAAGACGCGACTTAAACACCAACGCTCGTGGGTTCGATTCCCACACTAGACAAACATTTGTGTGCATGAACATGACTGTTTGTATTGTTCTGGATGTTTTAAGAGAGGTAGGGCGCATCAAAGCAGCCCGTCTGGGGAAGTACCTCCACCTCACAGAAAACCGCAGCCAAATAACTCCCTAGAGGGTTGTTGTGTTCCTGCGTGTGAGTGAGGTCACCAGTAAGCTCCTAAGGAGTTGCTGTGAAAGCAGCAGAGGAGGCATCGCGCGAGTGATATATGTTACAAGCGTTAATAGGCTACGGTAACTGCTTTACATCAGGTAGACCGTATGTATGTATGCCTCCCGACGTTGTATAAAAAAAAACTTGAAAAATAGCTCTACTATGTTACAAGCTCAGCGAAATATTAGTTTTAAATCTTATTACCTATGAGAGCCGATGAGGCCGATATTACGTAGTAACTCGATTCACGGCTACGGATCAGGGACAAAGTAGAACACGCTGCTCTTATTGGCTAGTTCGCGGATGAACATCGCGGCGCTTATCGACTTACTAGCTAAAATATTTTCCCATTGGTCGGTAGGGTGAGATATTTAGGCGGTAAAACAAAGTTTTTGTGAGCGCGGGGTGCCTTCATATGCAGTCATGTGGTCTCTTGGTTTGTGGTTTCGAAGTAGTTAATCATCGATGTTGTTACTGCTGTTAGTCTTGAGTGATACATATTGTATTGCAACTGTTATACTACAATATTCTCTTCACATTAGGCGTTCTATGAACTGCTCTACAAATAAAAAGATAAAAGATAAAAATTCTAAATTTGCTATTGGGCCTTCGCGGGCATTTAGCTGAAATAGACTAAGCGCGCAGTAGCCACATCCGTCAAACGCATTCAAACTGCAAATCTACCGGTGATGTGCGTTTTAAATGCTGTCTGTCTGTTGAAATCTTAATTAATAACATGTTTTTAACTAGATTACGACGGGTTATATTTGCCTTCATATGTCTATCTATATCTGTACATCAAGTCCTTTGTGGGAAAGGCAGAGAGGATCGAGCACCACAGAATATAGTCCCTTCCCGCCTCTTTAACAGTCGAAACTCTTCTCGTGCTTCTCTTGTTGCAGTCAATTTAATTAATAGCGTAATTTAATAATTCGGTGATTGCGGAGATTTGCGATTTGATTTCTTTTCTAGCTCTTCTTGCGATGGCGTAGAAGTGAATTTTATTGTAACTGCTAAGTTAGATTTCCGTATTAGAATAATGAATTGCGAACGTTCCGTTCAAGTACTTTCTAACAAAATTCCAATCAGAAAAAACACATCCTAAAATATAAAACGACGATATAATAGTCCATTGAAAAGTTTCATTTAGGGTTGCAAAATCATTTCCAAATTTTTATCCATTTTCGTTAGGTAATAACTTTATATTTTTGGTTCTACGATTAAAAGTTATGGAACCAAACCATTTGTAAAACATTATTTGTTACAAATTAAATTGTCTATAACAATAATGTTTTACAAATGTCCTGTTCGACGTTCTTTTCCTGGAGGGTGGTTGTGTTCCTGCGTGTGAGTGAGGTCACCAGTAAGCTCCTAAGGAGTTGCTGTGCTAACAGCAGAGGTGGCATCATGCGAGTGATACTTAATTAATGAGAGGTGGTAGGGCGCATCAAAGCAGTTCGTCTTGGGAGTACTTGCATTTCACAGAAAATCACAGCCAAATAACAACTCCATGAATGATTGTTGTGTTCCTGCGAGTGAATGAGCCGGTTACCAATAAGCTCCCAAGGAGTTGTATTAGCAGCAGAGGTGGCATTGCGCTTGTTATACTTAGTGTGCTACAAGAGTCCATTGACCACGGCGACCGCTTTACATCAGGTGGGCCTTATGCTTGTATGAATGTCAACGTTGTATAAATAAAACATACATTTATTATTTTATTAGGCAAATGTCCAATTTTGATGTACGTGCTTTTTTGCGAAACCCAAGCTGTAAAGCAGTGACTTACCTGTGTAATCTATCGAAGTAGGTAAGTCTCCTGCAAACTATGCGGTTGGAGGAATTTTATCGAAACGTAGATGGATATTTGCTTTCTCGGATGCAGTTTTACTTTTCGTTTTTCGGTAGATTTCAGTCGTTCAACGAGCGATGACGACGCCGACGGTTCCATTAAGCTAGCGAGCAAAATAGCTGCAGAAACTTTCAAGATTTCATGTCATGAAATTATGGGGATGGTTCATATTGCAACGTCAAAAGGAATCGTGTTGGAGGTTTTTTAATAAACCTTTAATCTAGTGTCTTTATATAGAAAAGCGAGTGAGGTATGTAAGGACCGCGTGTTATGGCGCTCGGTTCTGCCTGCCTACCCCGCAAGAGACCTGACGTGGAGGCTTGACGAGCTCGGTGACCAGTGGCTATTAACGCTACTTTGACACCAACGCTCGTGGGTTCTATTCCCACACAGGACAAACATTTATGTGCAGGAACATATCTGTTTTTCTTGATCTGGGTGTTTTCTATGTATTATAATTCTTATCTGGATATTTTCATTGTTTCAATGGGGCTCGATGGCGTTCTTTAATTTTTATGTACAATTTATTTTATCAAGAGAAATCGTTTGCATTACCGAACGCGGCGACTTACCGCCGTAACACGTTTAGGTACGACATAAAATCGAACCTGATATTAACAAACTTGTTAAAAAACATCAGATTCATCCTTCTAATTAGATTAGTTTTAAAATTAAAATTGATTAACTATCTATATTGTTTCTTTTAATTTTAATAAAAGAAATTCTTAGTATTATAAGGTTGCGTTTTAATTGCTCTCACTGGTAAAAATGTCTCGTTTAGAATGTATGTTTAAACTCCAACCAGACTAATATAGCACACTATAATTAAAGTAATTAATGTCATTGTGGTTTTTAAGTTTTAGGAATGTAAAAAAAATGGGGGCGTTGAAAAATAATTGATGTTCAAAATAGGCGGTAGACGAAATAAGTTTGAGAATCTCTATATAAACTAAGAGCATATAGAATATAACTACGCGTATAATGTATTTACATATATGTATATATATATATACATATATATATATTATACATTATAATACTCTAAAAAATGACTTTTTCTTATCAAGGACTAAAAATATATTGGCACGTTATCGGTTTCGTTAGAATTTCATAGTTTTATTGCATTGTATAACGCAATTTGATCTAACCTGCTTTGTGTGCTTCCGCCACCAATCCATCACCAATTGGTGGCAGAAAGACACAAAGCAGGTTAGATCAAATTGCGTGTAAGTTTAACTGTCGAAAAATAACGCCTGAATCTATTAAATATGCATTGTATAAATTGCGATGTGTGTATTTGTCTAGTTGAAACAAACCAAATGAGCCCAATTTCGAGAGGTTACCAGAAGCTAGTGAAGAGTTCCGCTATGCACCTGGTTCCATCATCAGATCAGAAATATATCTCTGTATCATATATTGTGTTTATTATAGTATGCTATTGTATGTTAATATGATAATACCGCCACAGATGTTTATTCTGTGTACGACGCCTGTGATTGTCGATTCAATTGGATACGACAATAAGAAGTTGCGTAAATTCGACTTCCAATATTTATTTACTTACATAATTGGATTGACGAACTTGGAGGAGAAGTGGTAAATAATGCTACTCGGATACCAACGCTCGTGGGTTCGATTCCCACACAGGACAAACATTTGTATGCATGAACATGCCTTTTTGTCTTGGTTTGGGAGTTTTTTTTGTGTTTGTTTGTTTTTGGGTGAGAGGTAAGGCGCAACAAAGCAGCCTGTTTGGGCAAGTACCGGCACCGCACAGAAAACCGCACCCAAATAACAACTCCCTGAGGGTTTGTTGTGTTCTTGCGTGGGAGTTAGGTCACTAGTGAGCTCCTAAGGAGTTGCTGTGTCAGAAGCAGTGGTGGTATCACGTGAATGATACTTAATGTATTGCATGCGTTTATAGGCTACGGTAACCGCTTTACTTCATGTGGCCCGTGTGGCTTGCATTCCGACGTCGTATAAAAAAAATGCGAACTAATAAAAGCGTGCTAAAAATGGTAGATAATTGCCATTAGTAGTTTGTATGGTGGACGGTTTATCACTGTGATCCCCGTGTAACCGTTCTACGTATATCCCGTCGGTTAGTCAGCAACGAATCATTTCATAATATACATTAATTACAACCTTATCCATAATTACATCGCTATGAATACGAATAACTTCGTCTGGCCTATAATGAATGTATGTTTAACCCAGAAACAGTTGCGAAACAAAATTTTGAGCTGGCAATGTCGATATTCACACGATAGTTGGGCATCAACTCGCGTCATTACCAATTCGTTGGCGCTGTTTGTAACGCTACTTTGACACAAATGCCCGTGGATTCGATTGCTAAAAGAGATAAAAAGATATAAATTCTTTATTTGCCATTGGGCCCTCGCGGGCACTTAGACACGTCTTATATTTTTTGAAATATAATCTTATTGTATCTTATTTAATTCTCTTATATTACTTTTTTCCTTTTTTTAATCTACTAGCATTTCGGAAATGACCATTGGCAAAGAAGAAATGCCGAAAGAAACTTGCCAATATAGGTCTCTTTTAAAATGTCAATTAGATATTACAATATTTTTTTTTATATGCATATTGGTACAATAATGATATCAAATGGTAAAATTACACTATTACTACTACTGCTACACAGGACAAACATTTATGTGTCTGTTTGTCTTGGTTTGGCTGTTTTTAAGAGAGGTAGGGCGCATCAAAACATCTCGTCTGGGGAATTACCTCTGTCCTCGGCCTCACAGAAAACCGCAGCCAAATAACAACTCCCTGGAGTGTTGCTGTGTTCCTGCGAGTGAGTGAGGTTGCCAGCGACCTCCTAAATAGTCACTGTATTAGCAGCAGAGGTGGCATTGCGCGAGTGATAATATATTGCAAGTGTTCACAGATCACGGTAACCGCTTTACATCAGGTGAGACGTATGGTAGTGTGCCTTAGGACGTTGGTTAAAAAATAATGAGTTAAAACATAACTACTATATTTATATTACCACTCGAGTTGTACGCCTGTAACTTGAGAAATTTCATAGCCTGTATCTGTAATAATATTTGTACTTGGACAGCTAGATATTGCAGTTGCACTCTCCGGGGAGAGTTACAAATGCAATTTACAGTGACCCCACTTCTACTTGCAGTAAATAACTATCAAGTGCGCTGGACATCGCACAGACACTATCTAGGGCAGGGGTTTTATACAGGGCGAACTATTTTCCCTGTGCAGGAATAAATAAATTGGAAACTGGATGCAGTAATAAAAATAGGCAAAAATACCCAGAGTAACCTCGGGGTCGATTTTGAAGGAAAATCTACAATTCGTTTTTGGTAAAATTAATTTTAGAGAGTATTTTTAAAAGCAATACATATGTTATTTACCTCTAACTAATTTATGAATCACGCAAAACTTCAATGCGTTTTACACTAAACATACTTGTACTCCATTTAAAGTAGTATATCTATCACGCCAAATCCCCTGCGGATTTGGCACAAGAAATATAACTAAAATAAATTGAGATGTGTACAAATATGTAAAATATATTTGTACTTCATTTAATGTCTTGGTTGCATGAAACTAGTGAAAAATTATTTGTTTCGTCTTGAACATTAATTAAATGTTACTCCACCCGTCCTTAGCATATTTACAAAAACGGTTCATTTTTAAGAATAAATGTTTATAAATATTTAATCGTATTTATATTTAAATGCTCAGTTTTGAGTACATACTGCAACTTGTTCGTTTGCGAGTGCTTGACATACGGGCGGACAGTTAGTCAGGTCTTTATATCTATGTCTTCACGCCTAGTCCCTTGCGGAGTAGGCATAGGGAACCGATGGCCACGTAACTCGACCCATACACATCTCACTTACTTCTTAACATTCATATTATCTCTTATTATGTCCGGTTCCTATTGCTCCTGACAGTACCTTCTAATAACAGACGACCTATTTGGTCTTGGCGGGAGAGTCTAGACCTCCCTCGGCACCTACGTGGTTCTACTATCGCGGTATATATCTGTTTCGTCATTCTTTCCTCTGTAGCATTACCTCCTTTCATGCACGCTCGTCGGTTCCTTTCCTCACTGAACTGTAAAAATATTGTACATACTGTACTGTGAGTTATACAATACATACTTGATATTTTTAATCTACGAGAATCGGGGAGCTTTAAATATGTTTTCAATAAACATTTGTCCATATGTTACAAATGTTGAAACCATAAGACGAACTTCCTTCACTAAAATACAGCATATGTCTTGCTTTATTTTTAGGGTTGCTATATTTTTAATGATGGAAGTCATGAATCTTTACCTCTAATGTCTTTACGTATCATTCAGTATGCGTTTCAAATCAATGATACTAGGATCCCCATTAGCACGCGCCATTGTCCAAGCCGTGTAAGCGGCTTGCTTGAGAAGATATTTTTTTTTTACAAGATGATTAAACCACGGTCGCGTTTTAGCTCCCGCATTAATCATAGATTAGGAATGTAGCATTCCATGCCTTCGGCAATCACCTAAGCCACTGTTGTTGTATGCACTAGTGCCGCTGTCCTCTGATTTGTAGCAAAGCAGAAGTCAACTGGGGAAGTACCTCTACCTCACAGAAAACCGCAACCAAATGATAACTCCTTGGATGATTGTTGCATTACCAGCCCTTCGACAGTTGCTGTATTAGAAGCAGGGGTGGCAACGAGCATTAATGCCTGTATTGAAAACGTTCATAGGCAACGGTAACCACTTTACCTCAAGTGTGCCGCTGTATGCTAGTATGCCTAACTGACGTTGTACAAAAAGGCTTGGAAACCTACCTACTTATATCATTATGCCATTAGTCAAAGTATAAATGAAAAAAAAAAACAGGTTTTCGAACTTATGAATTGGTATACTGAGGCCAAGTCTCTTCTACGTGCCTTAATATGGTAAGAACAGTCTCCTTATTCGAAGAACGCATAAGTATATGCTTGAAACGCTTTTTGTTCCACTAAAGTATTTATTAATATACTGAGAGGTAACAGTATATTTATTTAGGTATAATAAATATTAGGTATCAATATTGATTTAGTTATTAAGAGTGCCTCCCGCACTCGTGATTTTATCAATAGTTACGAAAGAAGTGTATCAGGCAAGAGTGAATGGTGATCTCAAGAGGGGCCGCCCTAGACGCACACATTAGATCAATATGGTGATGTGTTAAAAAAGGGCCAAAACACCTAAAACCGAAGAGCATACATGAAGAGGTTAACGAGTGTGGAAGAAGCGACAGGGGTATGTTTGGATCGGTGCACCTGGTTCTATTGTCTCTGCCTACCCCAACGGGAGCCAGGCGTGATGATATGTATGTATGTATTGTATTAGAAAACAACGTAAAACAAACTACTATTAAAAGAATCCACTAATCAAAGAAAAGACTAGGGATATTTTCTTTTAATAGTGGATTCGAAATTTGTTTGTTGTAGGTGAGATACACCTACTCTAAATTGCATGATTAACTTTTTTTCATTCAGAATATTGTTGGCTTTATAAACATTTACAAAAATTTAAACCAATTCACATCCAAACTATAAATTGTTTCTTTGTTACCGTATTGTTAATTGTTAATAAACATAGCAGGCATACTATACAGCGGCAACTATAGAACAAAACGGTACCGGAAATATAAATATGTAACAAATAATAAGTATATATTGTAAGAGTAATTCTTTTATCAAATTTAATGAAATGATAAAATACCATTTCTATCCTCTTCCAAATAACAAAATTATCTATTGAAAAGACGTCATCCTACTATCGACTACGTTAGACGTCAATCTGCTGATAATAACAATAACTTGCAATAGGGAAATGTGGATTCTAGTGTTTATAATTATTTTTTTACAAAAATACAATTACAAATATGTTTCTTATTGAATTACTCGGATTAAAATGACAAAAACTGAAATTGAGTTCATCTCAACAAGAAAGTTGATATGACAGGGTTGAGCATTCTATAATCGTCGTTTGCATAAATTAATAATGAATGTTGCTACTCTAAAATACCCTATCTATTATTTCGTATATATTTATTTATTTATAATTATTGCAGGAAATTTCGATGGATGAATTAATTATAAGGGTTAAAATACTCCTTTTTTTAAGAATTCTGTTTTATAACAATTCTGTTTTCGAAATAAGTTTAGAAAATATACTCATTTTTCGATTTTGGCGGCAGGTTACGAAAGAAGTTTATTCTGTTCTCGATATAGATTTTGGTATACAAGGAATTTCAAATCTGAATCGCTATCGTACCGAGGTGGGGATTAGAGCGTCCCTTCGAGGCAACGCACACCGATCCGCCCCCGCCGGCGAGAATTTAGACGTACGCAGCAGTGGGGGCCGCCGTCCACTACGCAGCGCCGATTCGAGTCGGGTCGAGGAGAGTTGAGTGCCGTGTGTGAGTAACGGAATGTTATAGGTGGATTAAAAGATAAGATCAGTGGACTGACAGATATAATGATCGAGATATGTCTGCATGCTTTGTGTGTTGTCGAAGGAGAGTAATCTCTTTCCGATGGCATGATGGTCCTGTGGTCTGGGATGGGCCAGAACGATCATGCCAGTCCTGGTATTGGAATAGGGATCGTGCTCTCCTCTCGCTTGGCATCCAGAATGTGAGAACACGTTTTAGTAGGACCAAGACTTATACGGGATTCGTGTAAAAGTGGGGATCACACATTTTTTTCTGGTCATAAAGAACGCTCCCCTGAGCTCAGCGTGCACCTAAGAATTTGAGAAGTGTAGGGAGTCTGGAATGAATATTCAGGATTAAGCTTAAGGGTGTGAAAGGCTAATTTATGTATGGAGACGACAGGTACAGCTGGTTGTACACAACTCAGTGCTATCTCAACGCTAACGTATAGAAATGAGAGCTATGACCGAGAAAGTAAAACGGTGTCGAAATGCGATCATTGCGCAAATTCTACGGTGTAATGTTTGTAAACAGAGTTTGCAACGATGATGTTCGAAAGAGAATTGGTCTGAAAGTGAGTATCGGTGTTAAGATAAAAGAGGCATGTTCCGTTGATTTGGAATGTAGAAAGAATGCAAGAGGAAAGAATATCGAAATATATACACAACGCGAAAGGAGATTTTAAAACGTCGGCAACGCACGCGCCATGTTCGGGTCGGCTTATATGCGCGTAATTGCTTACAAAAGGTAGTACGATTCTTTGCCGCCTTAGTGGTATATAAAACAGTAACATGCCATGCCAATTACAAAGATTGCCTGTATTTAAAATCTGTAGTCTTTACTTATGTTAATCTTTAGCATATTCATTGGACATGAGTGGATAGCCAGTCAGGCCATTCTTAATCTTGGCTTATCTAATCTACGTCAATGAGCGGTTACTTCAGCTAACTATGATTAGTAAGTGATTCTGTTTACAGTGACTTTTGAGTCGCGTCGCCGTTGGCGTATTCATATATGATATGACGTACTCCGTGACGTTTACTGTGTCACATATTCGTGAAACTAGTACTGAATCATCGTTAACGTTGCGGAAACATAAAGTAGGTATTGGAAAACAAAATGACACACACACACGTTGAACAACCCGTGGGCGCTCCTTGTGTTGCAACCGTCAGTTAAGAATGGACACTGATCTTCTTTCCTTTGCGACTACGCTGATGTTGCCCAGTAGATACCTACGCTTCACTACCTGAGACCCTGCGTTAATGAGTGCTATTAAACAGGGTTGTCAGAAGTTTGATTTCAGATAAAAAATGTTTTGCCTGACAACAATAAAAATCGCTAGTGTAAGTCGCCTCCCACGTGTAAGATTCCGCGACACCGAGTAGGAAAACGCCGCGAAAACACGTTTCTAAGACGGGGATGCCCTATATTTTTTTATATGTTGTTATAGCGGCCATTACATACTCTATGTAAGGTTCAAGTCTCTATCTACCTATTGCGGTTCGACAGATACAGCCCGGCGCTTTGTTTAGACGTGTTATGATAGTTATTGGCGTCAATAAGTAATAACAAGTCGTTGGTGCTCCATTAAATTGCGTTACAAACTCAATTTAATATATAGAATTAGACCTCGATACCAGACAAGCGGATTTCTAATGTGATGTATATGGCGTGAACCCTAAAAATGGCCTAGACCAAACATATTTATCAAAATTTGTAGTTTTTCCTAATTGGTACAACATGTGGTGCATAAGCACAACAACAGAAAGGTGTGTAAATGTTTTTGTAGGGTCGGCAACGTACGAGTGACTTCCCTGTTGTTTGCGAATGTCCACAGGCTACTGTATATGCTTTAACCTTTAAGCATGCTGTATGCTTGGTTTCTACCTCAGAAGTATAAAAAGATGGTGCGTCGAGTTCGTTAGATCATGGTATTATTATTTATCATAAATGTAACAGCGATGTTGTAAAATACAGCATGAACATAAATTTACAAGGTTTCTCCGTATATATATTTCTAAAACACGGATACTCCTGGTGTGTTCCTAACATCTAAGTAAATAGCCAAAGTGGCATCCTTAATCCAAGCTTTATATATAATCTGATTCGATAAGCATACTACAGCAATCTCCTTAACTCTTCAACAGCCACAAATGACGAGATGCGTATATAGTTATAAAGAGTTAAAAACTGTGAAAATCGACTTCAATGAAGTTAGTATAAGTAAAGCACCTAGGCGGCCGAGCTTACTCCGCGTTTTTTTATCTGATTAAATCATGTTTTTTCGACGACACTTCACTAGATGGAGCTACGATCTCATAAGAGGTTTATAGGAAATCGATGGATGCAGGTGGCACAGGATCGAGACGAGTGAAACTTTAGAGGGGAGACCTATGTTCAGCAGTGGACGAATACGGGCTGATTTGATGATGATGACTTGGTTCTTATGGGCAGATTTAGATGCTAAACTAAAAACTAAATTTCATGATGCATACCTACGCAAATAGTGATACGTTAACGAGAAAGTGGTTTACTATCACCTTTGGAGTCAAAACCTATCTCACCTGCACGTGGTGCACTCTGCTAATTAACAAACGAGGTTTTGAGAGAGCGGGTGCATCTAAACAGCACAACTAAGGAAGTATCGCCACCTTACGGAAGATCGTAGACCGTAACAAATCCTCAAGAAATTGTTGTATTCTTGCGAATTTTACCAACAGATTCCTAAGGAGATACTGTTCCTTTTATATCCAACTTAGGGAGGCATGTATAATGCCCATCTGATGTGGAGTGGGTACCGTGGCCTTTAAACGCTTGCGATATAGGAAGTATTATATTCGCGCGTAGTCGTCCCAGCTGTTAACACAGCAATTCCTTAGGAGCTTACTGGTAATTTCACTTACTCTCTCACTTATATATAGCCCCGATTTTGTTATGGTTAATTTTCTGAATTGCCCATCCCACTATGGAAGCAGTTTTAATGACGTATTTACTTCAAAAAATACACGTGTCTAGGTTCGTTCGCAATTACACATTACAAGTAACACAGTGACATAAATAAAATTAAATACTTAACAAATAATTACTACACGTGATTTGCGTCATAAACGGTGAAGCGTGATGTTTACTAACACCTGTGTATCGTTGAAAAACGGCAATGACATTTATCATCAAGTCTTGATTGACGTAAAACAGTCATTGATGTTCGTGCGCGTGGTATATTATTATTGCAAGTACTTGAAAATAAGCATTGCACACACAAATTATGTTGTATACTTCACACGTATCTGCGATATGAATCTGTCACAGTTGAGGTGTATAAGCAGTAGGTCAACTTCAATGAACGTTTGAAAGCATCGCGTTCACGCAGATTTTTTTTTATTGTTTTATTCACATCATATTAGCATACATATATAGCGTTATCGCGAAAACTCGCAAGGTTTGTGACACGGCGAGTCGTACTAACAATGAAGATGCGCACCCCTATTAGATTCTCAGTTTAATTTGCAGTCTAATCATTCACAGCTGGTCTTTCTAAGTGATTGTTTTGCGCGCATGGTGACTGCTCTGCGGGCTCCTCTCGAATCTCATCTTTTTTTTTCATACAACATCGGAAGGCATACTAGCATACGGTTCATCTGATGTAAAACGATTACCGTAACCTATGAACGTTTGTAATACATTAAGTAACTCTCGCGCGATGCCTCCTCTGCTTCTAACACAGCAACTCCTTAGGAGCTTACTGGTGCCCTCACTCACGCAAGAACACAACAACTCTCAAGGGAGTTGTTACTTGACTGGCGGTTTTCTGTGAGGTGAAGGTACTTCCCCAGACGGGCTGCTTTGATGCGCCCTACCTCTCTTAAAACCATCTAAATAATATAATAAATAACTATGCTGGTCCCGTAGTTTTAAGACAAAGTATTTGTGCGTATCAACAAAATGAACAGTATTAAAAATTATAAATATAGCAAAAAATTTGAACGACGAAAGCCTATAGAGTTAAATTACTAAAAAAAATAATGTTTTGTATGTAACTGGCCGGTTCTTTAAACCCGGTATGGCAAACATGCAACATTAACAGAAACGTTGGCAGTTATCTATACATCTATACATATAAATAAAATTGAAGTGTCTGTCTGTGATTTCAAAATAAAGCCTTTATCTTAAGCTCATATTATTATTTTCACGTTACCAATGCCTAAATACGCATTTTTAACTTTTTGTCTGTCTGTCTGTTCGTTTGTCCGGGCTAATCTTCGAAATGGCTGAAGCGATTTTGACGGTATTTTCATTGGTAGGTAGAGGACTGTTCAGAGCAGAATATAGGGTACTTTTTATCCCGTAAATATTTTACATTATTAAAATTAGGGTGAAATATTTTCCCCTTCGGGGGGACTTTGCTATTTTGTTTTTATTATTTTCATAGAATACGTATTTTTGTGACATAAAATAACTACGCATTTTTATATAATAAAAATTTTGCCTCCCGTAAAGGTTAATAGATGGCGCTGTATGAAAATTGAATCGCTCTATGGTTGCATTTACGACACTGAACTTTGTTTTTTTTTTAACAAAAAGAATTTCAGGTCTACAGAGAAATAAAGGCTACTAAAAGCCCAAATCTCATGCGTGCGAAGCCGCGGGCTTCAGCTAGTGTTAAATAAAGCATAATTACGTTAGTTGACTTACTGTTTATGCCTCTACTGTGATACTACTTATACGAATCTTATATATCTACTACACTTTATGTGCGTATATAGCGGCATTAGTTAATTTACATATAAAGTGCAGTCGCATTATGAATATGACGTGGGCTGGTACGGCAAATTGAAAAGCGAATAGTTCCGGAATGTTATTTTGAAATCTGTAATGTATATAGGTATACATATAACACATGCATTGCATTAAGAGGTTGATGAGTGTGGAAGAAGCGAGAGTGGTATGTTTCGCTCGGTGCACTTGGTGTTCCATAGCCTCTGCCTACCATAATGGGAGATGTTTAGTAATTAAATGTGTGATCGAAAGAAAGAAGAAGAAGGCGGAATAGTCCACCCAGATCGACATGAACTCCCACAAGCTTAAATGGTTATAGTAATCATCCGAGATCCCGGTGCAAAATAGTGTAGATGTCTGTTTTTTAATAAAACATCATCAGATGAGTGATTATTGGTAATATAATGTATTCATTCCGGGTTGCCTATAAAAAATAGCCACAATGATTTATAATTAAATATTTTATAATTAATCAATTTATATGATTTTGAGCTATGTGTTTTTTAAACGAATGAAACGTCATTTTAAAGGAAATGATGTAAGGAATGTAAAAAATGTGGTTGCCACCTTCCAGTCAGCCGCAACCTTTAGGCTACCCGCTTTAAAGAGGTACATTAATGTTGATTTTTTCAGTCACGTCTTTTTTTTTAATTACACAAAATTGAAGGTAAATTTGTGCTGAACACAGTAATCCATGGTTGCTTGTCCGCAAGCCATGGTTGCCTGATTTCAATTAATTGCTCCCAGCTTGAATAAGTAAGTGTAAGTAAGTAATAAGTGAGCCAGAGGCAAAGTAAGCGCGCGTTGCTTCGTGCTGTAAACGATACATAATGTAGGGTAGTTAAATGGTAGTTAATATAATGTTGTTTTATATGTGACTATACATTTTTTTAGTAAAATGGAAATTATTGTCGTACATCAAATAATAAATATTTGTCAATCGTAACAATCGGAAAATGGAACGTTTACTTTGTAATAATGACATAAAAAATTTTACGATTTGAGTAATCTTATTTTCACATATAATTTGTTTAAAAATATATATTAAACATGTATCTTATGAAGTTATGATTCTGCATTTTTTCTTATTCATCTTTTTCTCCTTGTTCTGAATCTCAATAATCAGAGCATATACATAGATAGAGCATATAATATACGACAAACATTTCCATTCCACTAAAATATCTATGCCTCACATATAAAAAATTGATAAGCAACATTGCATTGTCTACCCTACAATATATATCATTGCACGAAGCATTCCATGCCCCTCGCTCGCACTATTCAAGCTGGGAGCAATTAATTGAAATCGTGGCAACCATGGCTTGCGGCTATTTTTTTACAAGCAACTATGGATTATTGAGTTCGATTATATGTAACTTTTTTTAAAACACACTATGACTGAAAAAAGTCAACATCAATGCTACCTCTATACAGCGTGTAGCCTAAAGGATGCGGCTGACTGGAAGGTGGCAACCTCATTTTTTTACATTCATCATTTATTTATTTATTAAGGTTTGCCAACAGGTTTATAACATACAAAAAGTAATTAATGTATAACATAACTTATAGGATATAGACCCAATTACAGGCAAACACAGCATGCATAATGAACAGATATTAACAATTTCTTTGGCGATAACGGACGGTAGCAAAAATGACTGCCCTACCGCTGCACCACTTTGAACAGACTAAGAACGATAAGTTTAAATTGAAATCATTACATCATTTCCTTAAAAATGACGTTTCATTCGCTTAAAAAACATATAGATCCTAATCATACAATTTCATTCATTATAAAATATAATTAAAAATCATTGCGGCTAATATATAATAATTTTATATGCAACCCGGAATTAATACATTGTATTACTAGTAGTAATTAATCTGAATAATGTTTTATTAACAAAAAAAGATACGTACACAATTTTGCACAGGGATGTTAGGCTATAAGGCGGATACTTCCGCTATAACTCTTCATCTATAAGAAGTTCTAAACTAGGAACAGACTAGTAACAATAAATAAATATGTACTATGTTGTTAATAACGCTTAAAAAAAATTGTGATGTTTAGATGCTATTTTCGTCATTTCACTATATTTGTTTTCCGGGTTTTATCAAATTGCTATTATTATTAGGAAAATAAAGCAACTGTGTTTAGGCTTGAATAACAGCCGCAATTTCCTCGATTTACTTCGTGATTTGACCAAATCCCTGTTTTTATTATAACTAGTCTAGCCATAAATACTGTTACATAGAAACAAATTTCGATTTCCCGCTGTTTTTCAATTTCTTTTTTTCGTGTTTATTATCAAATTACAATGTAGAATGGAGTGTTAAAAAAATAGTACTGCAGTGATTGCCTTACACAAAGCGGGTCGCTTTTTATACAACAGCGGAATACATACAAGCATACGGCCCACCTGATGTAAAGCAGTTACCGTAGCCTATTAACTTTATAGATTATTAAATTAGCTCCTTAGGAGCTTACTAGTTACCGTAGCCTATTAACGCTTGTAACATATATCACTCGCGCGATGTCTCCTCTGCTGCTTACACAGCAACTCCTTAGGAGCTTACTGGTGACCTCACTCACACGCAGGAACACGACAACCCTCTGGGAGTTGTTAGTTGGCTGCGGTTTTCTGTGAGGTGGAGGTACTTCCCCAGACGGGCTGATTTGATGTGACATACCTCTTACAAATATATATGGAGCCGTCGGTCATATTCAAGACACTTCAAAAGCTTGGCATCAGCCGTATGCTCGTATATCGTACTATCGACAGATATACCGCGACCGCGTGCTGTTAGAATTAAAAAAGACAGTTAATGCTGTTAAAGCCAGAATTCGGCGAAACCCCACACGAGACAAAAAAAATTATCGCGAGAAATGAAGATTCTCGCTAGGACTCTGTCGCGTATAATAAAACGAGACTTGAAGATCGGCGCTTATCGTCGATATACAGGTCAATCCCTACAGTTGAAGTGAGTGGATTGATCAAAACGCCTTCTGTCCCGATACGCAGCCGAAAGGCACAGGAATTATGGTCAGTTTTAGAGGACATGGCCTGATCGAAACGACACGCCGACATTGTGTCTTCAGAAATCTCTGGAGCAAGCAATGGCTAAATTTCCCATGGAAACAGTGAGTAAAGTAGTTCTTTTGGCATTTCCTCTTCACCAATGGTCATTTTCGAAATGCTGGTAGATAAAAAAAAAAAACAAAAAACCTGTGGAAAATTATTACAAGATACAATATGATTTAATTTAAAAAATGTAAGACGTGTCTAAGTGCTCGTAAGGGCCTATTGGCAAATAAATGATTTTTATCTTTATCTTTAAATCCATAGATTCGTGGCCAGACAGATTAAAGGCCTGTATCAAAGCCAGGTGGCTGTTTCGAATAAAATCATTTTTAGGGTTCCGTACCCAAAGGGTAAAACGGAACCCTATTACTGAGGCTCCGCTGTCCGTCCGTCCGTCCGTCCGTCCGTCCGTCCGTCTGTCTGTCACCAGGCTGTATGTCATGAACCGTGATAGTTAGACAGTTGAAATTTTCACAGATGATGTATTTCTGTTGCCGCTATAACAACAAATACTAAAAAATATAATAAAATAAATATTTAAGGGGGCTCCCATACAACAAACGTGATTTTTTTGCTCATTTTTGCTTGATATTGATAACGGCAACAGGTAGACGCTTGAAATATTCACAGAATATTTAGTTATATATTCACTTTAAGAACAAATAATTAAATTTAAATAAAACAAATATTTATGGGGGCTCCCATACAACAAACGTGATTTTTTTTGCCGTTTTTATAGATAATGGTACGGAACCCTTCGTGTGCGAGTCCGACTCGCACTTGGCCGAATTTTTTATTTGTTTATTTTTTGCTGAGACTTCCATAAATATGTACATATAAGTGTTATTAAGATTACATTACTTCATAAACAAATAAATCCATATTCATTTGAAACAGAACTTATGGCACGACTAAGAATATTTGCGACATGTCTTCTTATATATACATAAATGTCTGTTAGTGGTTAGTAGATTACGAAATATACACGTTTAATTAAATGTTGTTAGTTAATGTACGTACATTAATATTATATTTTTCACGAATAGGCATAGGCTAAATTGGCAAAATATAGTTTAATTACTAAACTAATTATATTTTAATTGTCGCCGTGTATATTGCTCCCAATCAAAAACTAGATAATGTTATACGATTTGTCACTGGTTTTTACACTATGTACAGGAGGTGCTTCTCCAAAATTAACGTCAAATTTCATAAAAAGTACCGATAACCTACAGAAGTTTCGATTCTTGTGCGTGCACGTACACACGTACACATTGATATGCGCACTCTTTTTTTTTTTATGCGTGCATGAGAAGAGCTAATGTTAACGAAGCGAGTGAGGTGTGTAAGGACCGAGACATGTGGCGCTCGATTTCCTCTGCCTACCGCCGCAAGGGACTTGGCGTGAAGATATATGTAGGTATCTTACACAAACGAAGTCATGCGTGATTGCTATGTTTATTAAGACGCAAACTATATGTGGACATATTCTCCACCTACATACAAAAGTCTGCAGCGAAATAATAATTTTATGAAGGGTTGGTGTATTCCTACGAGATATTAAGGCCACCAGAAAGTTGGTAAGTGTTGTTGTGTTAACAGCGTGGGTGGCAATGCACGAGCGATACTATTTATGGAGGAACCACCTCCATGTTGAAGTTGAATATTGGGAGTTCCCTGAGCGAACTGTTTAAGGAAATCAATATCCCAACTGTTGCATCTCATTTCATTCTCGCAAATATACCTATATATGCGCAAATATACTTTATGTGCATCAGAATATTCATCAATCTAAGGAAATATGCGTTTTCCATGACAAAAATATTGGCAATTAATCATTATAAATTAATTTGTGGCGTAACGCTTGTAGACCGTATTCGCAATGATAAGGTTAGAAGCAGAGTTGGTCTGAAAGAGAGCATCGGTGGTAAAATAAGAAGAGGCATGCTCCGTTGGTTCGGATATGTAGAAAGAATGCAGGATGAAAGAATGACGAAGCAGATACACAATGCAAAAGTGGAAGGATGTAGGAGCCGAGGAAGACCAATACTTACCTACTATGATCAAATTGGTCGTGTTCTATCTGGTGATGTCCTAGCCTAGCCCTAGAAACCGGCGAGCGTGCATGAAAAGAGCAATGAATGTTAAAGCAGCGAGTTAGGTATGTAAGGATCGAGTCACGTGGCGCTCGGTTCTCTCTGCCTACCCCGCAAGGGATTTGGCGTGAAGTTATAGATATATAGAAATACTAGAAATAAAAATAAAATTTTGACATGCCAGCACTACAGTTACGTAAAGTGCAGAATATGGTTTTAGGTCTTTGTGTGCGTAGTATATAAGTAACAATTTAAAACAATTTGATAAGCCTACTTGAATAAAAAAATAATAATTTGACTTTATTGTAAGCTTCTGTCCGACAATATTAAAAAAAAAAAAATATATAGGTTATGGTAACCACTTCATATTAAGCGGGCTGTGTGATTATTTGTCAGCCATGACAGCGTAATAAAATATGTGGGAAATACTACAAACAATTGGTGATCTATTTTACTACGCTGTTTGGGGACTTCCTGCGGGTCAACTCCCTGGAACGTTGTTGTGTTCTGTGAGTATCGTGCGATTGAGTGAGGTTACCAGTAATCTCGTAAGGAGTTGCTGTGTTAGCCAGCAGAGGTGGTATTGCGTCAGTGATACTTAATGTATTACTAGCGTTCATAGTCTACGGTAAACACTTTACATCAGGTGGGCCGTACGTTTGAATGGCTTCCGACATTGCATAAAAAAATCGGGAAAATATTATTGTGTTTTAACATTTGAATTACTACTGAATATAGCTACGATCTAGCTGTACTGTGGTAGGTAGGGCTTTCCTCCCTCCAAAAATAGTGATGAATTAAGTTGGATTTTTTTACCTGCTACTGCTACAAGACTCATTTCGACGTTACGTCTACATATTTCCTTATGCCATTTTTGAACATATTTCGGATGAAAGTCCGAAGCTACTTTTAATAATCAGTATATTTGTTACTGTATTACCGTTGAAATATTTTAATCACATTTTAAATACTTCTCTTTTCTTTGTTACAGGTTATTTATTATTTAAGGAATTCTGTGAACAAACGTCAGAAGAACCAGTGCCACAATTAAAATTTTATGAAGAGGTACAATACTTTTTTTACAATTTGCTTTATCATACATTTAAGACATGGAAAATTCTGCCACGCCTACGATAAACGCATCAAGTAAGGTTTTTAGCGAAATTGAGTTGAGGTAATACAACATCCGAAATCAGAAAAACGAGATCTACAAGTTTCTCTAAGTGACATTTATGATTCCTTCATTAGACCCAGTTTTTTAGTTTCATAAATGTATTAACCACAACATCGACTGCAGTTTTATTATGGATACTTATATATATATATATGGCAATAGTGTTGCTACTTTAGGCCAGCGTCAAAGTCTTCAGTTTTAGAACCATTTGAAAATCTTAATTCTATGTTCCGGCTTCAGGAACTGTGCTGAAAAAATACTTGGGAAGGGTACCTAGACCCAATCAACCCAATTTAAATACCACCCGTAAAACGATAGTGATTTTTACAAGGTTTTCTTGACGAACTTATTCACGTCTTCCAAAAAGTGCATAAACGTGTTATATTTTAGTTTTCATTACTGTATAATTTCACTGGCACTTATGTTACAAAATGTTATCGAAATTGTCACACAAAACTAATTTTATACTGAATTGTAAAAATTTCAAGTGAAACAACAATGTCACTCGTCAAAAGCGCGGGGGAGAAGCCTCAATTATGGATACTTATAACTATGTAGTAGTACTTATAACTAAGTAGTGTATATAGATACATGATTGATTATTGTATTTTTGGAAGGTTTCTCTTTGTTTTGTTACAACTTTCATGTTGGTTCGTCCAATCTCAGAGACACACATTTTTCGCGAAAAACGTCAGAACTTAGTGCGTTTATCGGAAGCACGGCAGTATTAGATATCGTATAGATAATAATAGTTAAATTGAACATGTCTATGTTATATGTGGAGGGAATCGACATACATTTCTCCTAGTCTATATCTCAGATAATATTATACAGGCACATGTTGCTTTTTTTATACAACGTCGGTAGGCGTACAAGCATATAGTCCACCTGATGTAAAGCGGTCATTGTAGCCTATAAACGCTAGTTGTTACATTAAATATCACAAGATGCCACCTCTGCTGCTAACACAGCAACTTCTTAGGAACTTACCTCATACACACACAGGAACACAATAACCCTCTTGGGAGTTGTTATTTGGTTGCGGATTTTGTGAGGTGGAGGAGGTGGAGTGCAGTGTACAGGGCAATTCCTTCATTTGTAAATTTACTCAATTTTGTTCCTTATTCAAAATCACATAGCTTATATTCTTAAATTAGTAAATTAAAGTTTACTGTATAAGTTGTAGGCAATTTGATATAAACTACTTTGTGTGCTTCGGCTACGGATTAGTTCATGTGAACTAGCGCTGGCCGGCACCCACCCACTAGCGTTAGTAGATGCATGCCGTCGCTGCCACGGCTGCTCCGCAGCAGCCGAGACAGAGACGACTGGCGAGCGAACTTTCTACGTTTGTATCTAAAAATGCAAATTAATATTCTCTCTACAGATAAAATTATATGAAAAACAAGAGTGTCTAGAAGAGAGACGGCGGATTGCGAGAGACATTTATGACAATTTTATTATGAAGGAACTATTAGCTCATTCACATGTAAGTAATATCTATCTTTACCAATATATAAAGCGGAAGAGTTTTATTGTTTGTTTGTATGAACGCGCTAATCTCTGGAATTTGATAAAAAGAATTTGCATTTGACAGCCCAATTCTTGTGGAAGGTTATAAGGCTATGCAACATCACGATACAACCCTTAGAAACCGAGAAAATAAAGGTTCCCACAGGATACTTTTTTTTTACGGAAGGAAGCCGAAGGGTTATTTAATGGCTATATATATATAATATAATAGGTCAAGCTGATTGGATCGGCCGGGCTAATACTCCGCAGTATACTATAATTTTCTAGTTAATTTTCTCAATATTCTAGGAAAGCACGGACTTAATCGAATCAGTGGAAAGATAGGCTTACTTACGCTAGTTTATCAGTTTAGTTGCAACGACATGTAACCACATTTTCCTTGGGAGTTTATCTAGCGATATGGACCACGCGAGCCTTATTTGTACTGGTGCCGCGTGATTATCTGGAACGAGGTCCTGGTGAAAGATGGCGTGGCTATATTTCTCGCTGAATTAGGAACAAGTACACTTTCTCTTTATACTACGCCGCGTCGTTTGGCAAAACAAGCACACAATTCACCGCATGTGAAACTTTTACCGTTATTATAATAACAACCTAGAAAAATAGTAGGTTATTATTTTCCAGTCGGCATGATGCTGATAAATTGTCGTTATGTCCTTGGCAGTTCGCCACTTCAGCGAAATCGGCAGAGCCTCGAACCTTTCAGCCCGTGCAGTGATGATGTTGAGCCAGTTTCATTGCTGAAGTTTTTCAGGAACACCGTTCCTATATGAAATCTATATGTTTGTCTGTGCGTTTGTCTGTCGCTTTTTACGAATATTCTAATATTAACTTCAGATTCGGATTCAGCATAAAAAAAGTAGAATAGGAATGTTCAGGAACACCGTTCCTATCTCTTAAGGAACATGGCCAAAATGGCCGACAAATTAAAAAAAAAATTGAATTGTTTTATAATTGTCGAGCCAGGTGTTACTCTGGCAATGCAAGCTTGAGCATTCTCAACTGGTTTAACCATGTATCAGACCTATATAATAAAATCGCTCGGCATACTTTTTTTTGTCTGCAATAGGTATATTATAAATACCTACTGGCGACCCGCCTCTGCTTTGCACGGTTTATTTCGTACAGATGATGCGATCGCTACCAAACTTCACAGCGTCACCTGCTGGGCTAATCTGAAGATTGTCTGAAAATTTAATCAATATCGGTCCAGTAATTTTGGATTCCATAAGAAACATACGCATAAACACATGGAATTTTTATTCGTATGAAAATAAAATGCACCCATTTTGCTTTGGCGAAAAGTTTCAGTTTCATACGCCGAGTTTTGTGCAAATACCTTATAATAATTTATTTCTCGCACAACACTTTTTTTTTGCACCAGCCCTTCGCGCGTGTAGCTCTCAATGTCTTATTTAGACAAAAGCGTTAAATTAAAAGAAAACCCTAAATTGTTTTTTTTTAATTAAGTAAATATTCTTTAAATATCTTTCAGTAACATTGCTATTTTCAATATTTAAGATAGTTATTGTACATCATCATAGGAAAGAGAAATAAAAAGTCGGCAGCTGGAATGAAAATTTCAAATGATAGACAGACAGCGGAGCCTTATTAATAGTAAAATATGAACGGGGCAAAAATTTAAATTCATTAAAAGTTAGCGTCGTTATTGGAAAACATGGTTTTACAGTTGCAAGGAGTACCTACATTATATATATATATATCATATGACAGAAATACATAATGGATTATGTATTTCTGTCATAATTCTTATTATACATATTATTATAATAGAGTTCATATGATTTATTAGCTTACTACTTTATCAATTTTTTTATGCGGAAAAGACAATCATATTCATTGGAATAGTTTAAATGTATATTTTTTTTTATATAACGTCGAGAGGCATACAAGTATACGGCCCACCACATGTAAAGCGGTTACCGTAGCCTATGAACGCTTCCAATACATTAAGTATCACTCGCGTGATACCACCTCTGCTGCTAACACAGCAACTCCTTAGGAGCTTACTGGTGACCTCACTTACACGCAGGCGCACAGCAACCCTTTAGGGAGTTATTATTTGACTGCGGTTTTCTGTGAGGTGGAGGTACTTCTCCATACGGGTTGCTTTTGATGCGCCCTACTTCTAAAACTGACACTACAATTTATATTGTTTATAGTATTTAGTTTAATTTCAAATTGCGCTCAGATTAAATAGAGCCCTAAGCCCTAACCTAAATGAAATATTATTGCATAAAAATGTAATATTTATTTCTTTCTATGAATTTTTTGCGACCTTCTATTACAGACACACAGCTGGTCCTGACAGCTCGATAACACAAGTCTGCTCCAAGACTGTTCTTGATAACATTTTAACTATTCTATTACAAATTGAACGATTGAGACTTTCTGTTGTAAAAAATGTAAAATTGAGGTCCAAGCTAGATTATTAGCTTATGAGACCCGTGGTTCTGATTTTTGCATCAAAATTTTCCCCAGTCATTACGCAGCAAAGAAGTTAGTAAGTACCAACTAGTGTACTTAGTACTTAACTACAAACATGTATATTCCAATTAACTTGTTAAAATAGAAATTATGCAGCGTTGTCATTATGCAAATATATCAATTTAAGCAGTTGTCATCCTGAGAGGTTGTCATTTTGCGTTCGGGTGTCATTATGAGCAGGCAGGAACAACAAACAAATGAATTACTTATAATTGAAAAGAAATGTCATATCTGTATTATAAACTATTTGGAATCCTAGGACCAGTTAGTTCCATATTGACGAGATTCATTTTTAATGGCATCTTAATCTGCCGTCGAGGATAATGGAATGATTGGAAAAAATATGTGACAAAAAGTACGAACAATCATTTGACACTTGAATATAACAAAAATTTACACATTTCGCAAATGGATCACTATATCGAAAAAATGATCTTCCCACACCCTCAATGCTTTATTAAAAAACCTATTTAACGCCTGCCCACACCATGCGGCAGGCGCGAATAAAAATAAAAATTACGTGTAGGTGAGGTACTACCAAAATATTTTTTTTTTTCAAGATTTTATTCTACCACTTTGTCAGCATAATTAATATGTAGATACATGCCAAACTACTGCTTTCTAGTATGAAGCGTCTCTGAGCTAGGCCGCGGACAGACAGACAGACCGACAAGGCGAAATTATAAGGGTTTATTGTTTACTACAGAACCCTAAAAACAAGAGATATGATGCGATAACGTGTTTAATATCACCATAGTATGTACGAAACAAAAACATTGTCGAAAAGATCATTTAGTCGCAATCTATTCTTTTCCGTTGAGACACAGAGCTCCTTGATTTGGAAAAATGTCAAGTTATGCGGTTTTGATTAATACGAATGGAAGTATTAAACTAGAAGTCAATTAACATCACTCATTATGAGCGGACTAGAACATTACAAAAGAATAAAGCACCGGGGAAACAAATTAGTAACTTATGATATGAGGAAATGTCATCAGCCGTATTATAATTATAAACTAAATAGGATTTTGAATTCTAAGAGGAATCAAAGATATCGATATATTCAAACGATCCAGCATTAAAATTTGGCAATTTTTTACGCAAGAACCTAATATTAAAAATCGTACCTTCTTTACATTAAATTCTAATACGTATTGCTTATCGCTAGTTTAGTGATAATATAGTATAATATTATAGTACTTGCTGCGAAATATAAATTCTTTCACAAATTAAAAAGACATGGACTAGTTAAAACAATACCAATCATCAATCGATCGCCCTGAAAACGTTATGTAATTTTACCCCACACGTCCCTATCAGCTAACTGAAAGCAATTTGCTATAGTAATCTACAAATTACCACTACTCTAAATGTAAAGACTGTAAGGGAATAAATATAACGGCACGTCTTCTTACTTACGCCTTTTTTGACATATTCACCAACGATCACGTTGGAGGGTAAGGTCGACACTTTTCAAGATCCCAAACAGCAAGTGCGACACAGAGACGTGACCAGTCTGTTACTTACTGATCAGTGACTAATTTGTCTGCTATTTTTAGGGTTCCGTACCCAAAGGGTAAAACGGAACCCTATTACTGAGACTCCGCTGTCCGTCCGTCCGTCCGTCCGTCCGTCTGTCACCAGGCTGTATCTCATGAACCGTAATAGTTAAACAGTTGAAATTATTGCAGATGATGTATTTCTGTTGCCGCTATAACAACAAATACTAAAAAATAGAATAAAATAAATATATAAGGGGGCTCCCATACAATAAACGTGATTTTCTTGCTCGTTTTTGCTCGATATTGATAACGGCAACAGGTAGACACTTGAAATATTTACAGAATATTTAGTTATATATTCACTTTAAGAATAAATAATTAAAATAAAATAAAACAAGTACTTAAGGGGAGCTCCCATACAACAAACGTGATTCTTTTGCCGTTTTTATAGATAATGGTACGGAACCCTTAATGCACGAGTCCGACTCGCACTTGGCCGATTTTTTTTATGTTCCTATGTTGAATAACAAGGGTACGGACTGCCTGATACTAAGCAGTTATCGACGCCTATTGATATTTGCAACACCAGGGTCATATTTCCTTACTATACTCGTTTTTTGAAAAACCTAATGATGTAGTTAGTCCCTTGGTTAATATACCTCAGCGGGGAGTCCATTCTATAACATAAGAGTTCTCGAGAAAAAATACAAAGAAGTTAAGTTCAAAGGAGGACTGTGACTGTATGAGTGAAACGAACGCAACGAGTGGTTACGAACGGTTTTTTGAACGCATCGAACTGTATGTACTGTACACATGTATGTATATGTGTAATGCATTCGAAGTTTGTTTTTCGAAATCAAAATATTCGCGCTTGTGTGTCAGACTTGTCGTGTAGGTACATAGTTTAACTATTGAGTTTTTTTAGTCTTATTATTACTAATGCGATTATGTGGTTCATTCCAATTTGCAAACGACCGCCGCTCATAGTCATTTTGATGCGTTTGTCATCTCGCTAACTGTTTTAAACTGGCTGAATTAATGTCAAGTTGATGGAGATTGAAGTCAATAAATTTAATGACGCAATAAAGTGGATATACAGAATACATTGTTTTATTGATGTGTTGCATGCCTAATGAAGGGTTTTGAAACGTGAATATGGTTTGCGATTATTTTTGTATTCAATATAATAAATGTTATGAGCAAAATTTTCATAGATTTTACTTTAACAAAAATGAGATGCTAATTTCGACGCATGGTTCCTTTTGTTATGGTTTCGTACCTCGATTTTATTATTGGTGATTTTGTATCTACCAGTTTTATATATTTGATTATACCCTAAGGTGGTAAACAAGCGTGCGGCAGGTGCTACCTGATGATAAGCATTTACAGTGGCCTATGAACATTTGCAACACCAGGGGTGTCACTCATGTGTTGCCAACCCTAAAAGTTCCGACTAGTCGAAAGCCATGAATTATCATTTTCCGTCATATATCTTTATTTACATATGTATGTATGTACGAGTATAAATATTTTTTATGATTGATTATAATTGATTTATATTTGTATTTCTGAATATAATAATGTATGTATCGGTGTTTATTGTCGCGCTGTTATTATACGGTCTGCTTCTTATCAAACTTTCAAACCGCATTCAAGTTCCTCTTTTCTTCCCTCATGTTGTCTATTAAAAATGGCGTTAAGTCCACGTGTGTGCACATATGTAAAATGTACACACACGCACATCGCAAAATCAAATAATAATAACATCTGCGTACGAAATAATAACACAACAATCTAAATCTACAATAGGTGGCCTATATTTATTATCAATGGAGTGCCACAATTAACTTCTATCTTATCTTGTTGATCAACTTTTCCAATATTACATTAAAAGTATTATACATCAACCAAATTGTTGCATTATTACACAATTCGAAACTCGTTTGGTTAGATATCTAGAGTATTATTACGTCTAATTATGGTGCTAGTAAATGAATGGAGGGTCTCTCCCGTATCCGGTGCAGGCCACGGCATCTTGGAATGAGGCTCGTTAGTGCTCTTAGCGATATCAAAGGTTCGCTTTGATAACAATTGCCGCCAATTCGTGCGGACAGTGTATTCAACGGGGCCCATATTATCTATGATTAATGGACGTTGTTTGTAAACACGAGTGCAGAGTGGAATGATGTTAAGTAATAAAATAAGTCAATTAGACCACTTCACCTTTTCAGGAACACCGTTCCTATATGAAATCTATATGTTTGTCTGTGTGTGCGTTTGTTTGTGTTTTTGTCTGTGTGTACGTTTTTTTCGAATATTCGAATTTTGACTTCATATTCGGATTTAGCATAAAAAAGTAGAATAGGAATGTTCAGGAACACCGTTCCTATCTTTTAAGGAACATGGTATAAATGGCCGACAAATTAAAAAAAAATGTTATATAATTGACGAGCCAGGTGTTCGTCTGGCAATGCAAGCTTGCGCATTCTCAACTGGTTTAATATAAATCAGCAACGCTCACGTTTGAGCGCTAGATTCGTCATTCTTTAAAAGGTGGCGCGTTACACATAACGTAAAACGTGATCAGTCATTTTTTAAAGTAGGACATGAAATGAATGTAATTCGCAATTAAATCAATCGCGAATGACTGGTTTTGGAACCTGTATTTGAAGTTATCCTACTGGTTATATCTCTATTGTGGTACAAGTGATTTATTGCTCAGACTACATTTAACTTCCATTACGACTTGTTGGACATATAGGGGTTTCATTTCTTCAACTGTTTGAAATTTAATTGGTTAAAGCGTTTTTAACACCTAACGACACAACGGAATTAAAATAACTTCTTAACGAAATTAACATTTAAATTAACGGAGTGCAATTGTTTATCGTAAATGTTATGAACGTACACAATAGACGAGACATGTAAGCAGTAGAATAACTTAAAAAAAAACGTCGAAATAGTTGACCTCACACAGGTATGCTACAACATTCAAAGAGAAGTTCGCACTTAAATCAGTCATGAGGTCATGACAGATATACTTCGAAACGACTGGTCAATCATTATGTATTGTTTAGCCGGCCGTTCACGATCTTCGAAAATTATGCTCCTTCGACACTAACATTGATGGGCCGTTGGTAATTCTGTCATGGCTTAAGTGCACTGATTAACCTCTTTAAATAAGTTGTATATTTGCCTGAATGTTTGTATTTCGCAAAACAACACCTGAATGTATTATGATGACTTAATTACCTATTGTCATATCTTTGATGAGGACTGGACGTTTTACGATAACAACTACGCAATAACATTGTATTAATTATGTGCCGTATTAATACTATTGATAATCAGGAATATATTCCTTATAATATCTTTAATATTCATACTTATACAACGTGTCCCTAAATTCAACGATAAGCTGGCACCAACGGATAGACCAACCCATGACTACTCAAGAATAAAAAAAAAAATTTTGTATCTTTTTTTTAATGAATAAAATAATAAAATTAAAATTTTCTGAAAATGTACATCCCTTATGATAGTTTTAACTACCATAACCACAGTTTTCCAAATATTTTTGATTTTTTTTTTAGTGTCGGCAACCTAAGTAGCACTGCTATTCACTACAATCCATAAAAACCCCAGGATGCTTGTAGTTTTTGAACAGAATAACCTCAAAGTCATTTTTCTTCCTAAAATTGTATAAGAATTTTACTTACAGACTACTTTGACTCATCGTGGTGAAAAAAAAATGTATTGACACAGGTATGGCAAGTCATTTTAAAAGTTGGCGCAACTAACCAAAATTCTAAAATGGTAAAATACTCTAAGAACACTAGTCACAAAAAAAATTCGTAGGTACTATTTCTAAACAAGAGCCAAATTTGACAAATTTTTTTGTTGATAGTAATCATTTTAATTTCTCATTTATTTATCATAAGGGATGTACATTTTCAGAAAATTACAATTTTATTATTTTTTTAATTAAAAAAAAGAGATACAAAAAAAAATCTTTTATTCTTGAGTAGCCATGGGTAGGTCCATCCGTTGGTGCCAGCTTATAGTTGAATTTAGGGGCACGTTGTATTATTCATCTTCTGCCTATTCCGCAAGGAACTTGTTGTGACGATATAGTAGTATAGTTTCTGTAATGTGTTTCAGCAGTTATATTACGTTCAATGTTGGTGCTGGTTAGGTGTCGTAAGCGCCTTAATTCAATTTGATTCAAGCTGTTAGAATAATGAAATTGCCACCACATCATCACATGCGTTCAATTTGCATCGTTAAAGCAAATGGACGTAACAATTAATTTACTTAAGCTAAGTGTGCCATGTCTATTTTCAGGATTATTCTAAGGAGTGTGTAGCACATGTACAAAAATATTTAATGAAGCACGAAGTACCGCCAAATCTTTTTGAGGTTTGTTTCTGTTTATTATTACAGATTATGTATGTATATCTTCAAGCCAAGTGATTATATTTTTTAAATTCCTATTCTAAAATATGTTTATACGTTTCGCTTTATATTAAATTTTGTGAATTGATGTTACTGTAGCTATAAGTTGTTAAACTCAAATATTTATGGTATGTTTTATATTTTAGCCGTACATTGAAGAAATATTTCAGCACTTACGAGGGGAACCGTTTAAAAATTTTTTAGAAAGGTAAATATCTACTTTACTTAATATTGTCTTAGGTTTTCGCGATTGTTACACATGGAATTAAACAATTTTATTTATTTTGTTGAACCAGACGTTTCAGCATCCGTGGTCGCAGGAAGTCTTCCTGCGACCACGGATGCTGAAACGTCTGGTTCAACAAAATAAATAAAACACGCGATACTTCAATACTTTACTTAATTTTACGAATATTAGATTCGATTCAAATACTCCGATCCATCCCAGTCAGTGATTGCGGTGGAGGGTCCGCAGGTACGCAGAGCCAAGTAGTTGCAGTATTGGCTCCTGTGAGCTCAGTTAATCTCTAAAAGCTTGAGAGCTTTAGGAGTCCGTAAGGAAATAGTGGATTTGGCTGAAGGGAATGAAATGAGAAACGAAAGAAGTTCTATTTTCTGAATGTATAATAGTGTGCAATTCGAAACAGTATAGGGTTAAGACAATAAATGGTGCAAGTAAACTAATTTTAGACGTATTCTTGGCAGTAAACCGACTTGTGTCTAACAATACAGTATTCCATGATCGATGAATGATCAATAACTGTGGTCAATTTGATTGCTTAAACAACTTCTATAATGGATACAAAAGCCTACAGAAGTCACACTATTGAAACGAACCTTAACCGGTCTGTGCAGTCGGTTTGTTGCCCTTTTATGCCACTTTTTCTGGCGGTTGCAAAAGACCATAGGCTACGTTAATTACTTACCATCAGGTAAGTAAGTATGCTTGCCACCTTATTAGAATAAAAAAATACACCCCTTATAAAGATGATTGTGTACGAATACAAATAGAAGTTGGCGTTGACTTGCAGATTTTGAGAAATAAAGAGTGTAAAAGATGAGACAGTAAAGAATGAACCGTATCTTTTCTAACTATGATGCTGACGAAGACAACTGCTGGAAAGTTCGAGCGGATCAAGTGTTCCTTCTCCGCAATATGGTGGAGAAGCATCTGGTTTTACATATAAGATTTTTTGTGATTAGATATATTATGTGAATATGGAAGAATGTAGGAGAAGAGGAAGACCAAGATTCACCTATCACGACCATACGACGACGACGGTCGTGGTTTATAAGGAGATGCTAGGAACCCTAAAAACCAGGAAGCATGAAAGGATCAATGAATGAGTAAATGATGTGTGTAAAAATCGTGTCTTGGGGCTCTGGGTTTCCTTTGTCTACCCTGGAAGGAAATGGGCATGAAGGTATAGATTATTTAAATACGTCTTTGTTATAAATTGCATTTGTTTGTTGCAGTGATAAATACACAAGGTTTTGTCAATGGAAAAACTTAGAATTAAACATTCAACTAACAATGAACGACTTCAGTGTTCACCGTATTATCGGCCGAGGAGGGTTCGGGGAGGTGAGTGCATACAGTTGAATTTTACCAATACAACTCCTTTGTGATTGAACTGAACTAAATTAGTTCAATGGTAGACGAGTATTGTGGAAGCTTGACTACATTCAACTACATTGTCCAACTTATACGTCTCTCCTAGAGCTTTAATGTCGAAAGACTAACACCATACAATTCTATGCCAATTGCAAAAACACGCGTAAGTATTTCATATTTATTAACACTTCAGTGGACCGAAGATTCGTTTTCTTTACTCTATTACTAAACTTTTTATTTTCTGATTATGTGCCACTGGATAAACAAATATTTTCCCTCCAGGTTAAGGAAAAATATTCGTTTGCTGGATGAAATATTTTCTTTGATCCATTGTACGGTTTGTTTCTGGGGTGTCAAATTATTAGATGAATAACACCAGACTATAAGAAGGCCACATGAAAGTTTCAAAGGAGGTGTTACGTTAGCACCGCCTCGTAAGTGTCTACAGAACGTTTCAGAAAGTGTATCATAAACCAAAGGAGTAGAGTCAACTCATTAATATGATTAACTTTTACAATGAAATCTACATGGACAAAGCATGTTTGTTACGAGATATATTTTATAATAATTATTTTTGTTTGTTTGAATAGACTTTGTTGAGCGTATGAAGTAGTTATGTAACTGTATATGGAGCCTGAAGTCGGTGACAGTAACTTTATACTCATTATAATATCTATGATACGCCCGTGTGTAAAGGCGGTGCTTGGAAGCTTTAAATCAGATATGACGTAAGATAAAAAACCCTGGCCTGCAAATTGTCTCCCTTAGTGAATGTAATAGCGTTTGTCCACAGTCTGCTTTTTCTCTGAAGAAGGCAGTTTAACTGAGACAAATGAGGGTTGTGGGAGACCGATCACGTATGTCCGTTGCGTTTTATACTGCAGCGAGTGTGCACGCTGCACTATTGTTACGTCCTTCCTTCCTTTATATAAATAACAACGTTCCTTTAAATAGATGCCGTGAATTCGTCTACTCGAGCTTAGCATTGCGTAGTCTCTGGACCACGTTCTGGTTTACTGGTTCGAACAGGAGTCGTTTATAATTTCTGTAACCGCTTTTCAATCAGGTGGGCCGTATGCACCTTGTTTGTCTTCCGATGTTATATTTAAAAGCATCCCTCATTCACCGAGCTGTCGTCATTCGAGAAAAAACGAGTGTGCCTTAGATCACACGACTGAAGTAGAACTTACAGACAATAAAAAATGGGCAATTTAATATCCTTCGCGCTCGTGACGAACGGACCGACGCACGCACGCACAGAGAGTGTGGACTGGGAATTTCACTTGTTTCTTCTTCTTCGTCTTCTTTATTCTTCTTCTTCATAAACTTTATTGAACGTTAGCGCTTAGAAACACTTTTTTCGCATTCACATTATTATAGTACTCGTAGTTGCCAATAGTCACTAACTTATATCTCCCTCTCAACTTCCGTTCGTCTTCCCCCCTCGTGCTCGCACCTCTTTCTCTTGCCCCTACAGTAATATACGAAACGTAACACTCTCTCTCTTTCTATCTTCACTAACTTATATCTTCCTCTCAACTTCCGTTTGCCTCGCCCGATCACACTTTTCGTAACGCTCTCCGTTCGCCTCGCCGGTTCACACTTTTCGTAACGCTCTTGTCACGCATTCACCAGCTTACTCCCCAAGTCAAGCGTGCGTAAAGAAGTTTACTTAAAAAAACCGGACCGTACCGTGGACAAACGCTGTAAAGTTTCACGCTAATTTCGTATTCTGAAGTGTAAAACTTAACTAATACTCTCACTCCGTAAAACTGTGGATTAAATATTCAACTAACAAGGAACGACTTTCGCGTTCACCCGTATTATCGGTCGGGGTTGGTTCGGAGGCGAGTGCATACAATTTTTAACTTGTTTTCCAGCACTTCTCCTTTGTTCGCACAACTATGCCACCCTATTTCGTATTCTGTAGTGCGGTGGACTGACTTCGTTTTCTGAATAATGTTTCGTTAATTCGATACTTGAATTTGAAATTTTTGTTAATATTATTTTTAGCATTGACAACGACCTAGTAGTATAATGTCTTATTACATTCAGTGTACCATTAAGGTGACAAACAAGCAGACGACCTGTCTGATTGTAAGCAGTTACCGTAGCATGTAGACAGTTGCAACACCAGGGGTGTCTCTTGTGCGTTGCTGATCCTGTAAAAACCTTTTTACGCCCTTTTTTGAAAAACCTCATGCTTTAATTCCTGGGGGAAACCTCGGCAGGGAGTTATTTTATTTCTTTTATGAAGTTTATTTATTTGTCGTCCTTAATATCTTTATTATAATCATAGGCCATATGAACAAAATTCAGAATGGTTGTGTTGATTTCTCGATCCCGCTTACGTACGTACGTACGTATACGTACTCGTAATAATAAAATAAAGTCAAATAAATATCAAAATTCTCAATTAATTCGAATTGTGATTTACCCCGTTATTTATTTTAAATTTCGAGGTATGATATATTGCAGAGGTAAAATTGAGAATGTTCCATTGCCCTATTTTACAGGATTTAATTATTTGACATGAACACAGATGTATACTCACCCTACTTTTGGGATATGGGGCTACCTACAAAAGAATTTAAGACTTTCGACATTCTACTCCTATGCGGGTTGGTTGTGCCTAATGTTGTAGCCGACCGTGAACCACTGCCTTAATGAATGTTACCTATCTAAAATTACTTACTAATCTATCGACAACAGCCGGAACAGCTTAACCTGCCCTCCAAACCACGTCCTCCCGAGTCTCAGTGGTCGATACAAAAGAAATCAAGTTTGTATATTCCATAATAACTTATATGTACTTATATACAATGCCGTCTAGCTCCTTCATAGGAGATTTTTCTCGGAAAATTCTCAAGTAGGTTGCAGAAAACTGAACGAACATTTTAGTTTCCTTTTAAATTCTAGGTATACGGCTGTCGGAAGGCGGACACGGGCAAAATGTACGCGATGAAGTGCCTCGACAAAAAGCGCATTAAAATGAAGCAGGGCGAGACGCTCGCGCTCAACGAGCGGATTATGCTCTCTCTAGTCAGTACTGGGGTAAGTGGTAGCTTGTAATTGTTTTAGCTTGTAGTTGACCTTGCACTGTCGTTGTTGTAGTCCAATTGAGGTGATCTTTTCTACTACAGGCAAAGGTAAAAACTTTTTGTCAACCAAGCTTCGTTTTTTTAAGAGGCTATTTACTGAGCTTTAGTGTCATCAATAAAATTATTCTGGAAACAGTAGAATAAACGTGGGAAACGAATCGAATCGAACGGTCGAATTTTCACGATTGGGGCGAACACTATTTTTAAGAGAGGTAGGGCGCATCAAAGCAGACCGTCTGGGGAAGTAGCTTACAGAAAACCGCAGCCAAATAACAACTCCCTAGAGAGTTGTTGTGTTCCTGCTTGTGATTGAGGTCACCAGTAAGCTCCCAAGGAGTTGCTGTGTAAGCAGCAGAGGAGGCATCGCGCGAGTGATACGTAATATATCGCAATAGGCTACGGTATCGTTAATAGGCTACGGACCCGCTTTACATCAGGTGGACCGTATCCTTGTATACCTCCCGACGTAGTGTCACAAATCACTAGTTTAGTCCTACTTGATTTTACTAATGCGTTAAACACAGTAGATTTCGATATTCTGCCTGGAGTTTTGCGGTCCCTTAACTGATCGCCATCAACACTCACTTGGTGGTTGGTCTTATGTCACCGGGCGTCAGCAACTGGTAAAAGTGGATGGTTCTCAATCGGAGTGGTGCCTGCTCCTTGCAGGTGTGCCGCAAGGGGGATTGCTGTCCACAATTCTGTTCTCATTATTTATTAATAATATTGTACATTCTCTTTCCTCATGCTATATCACCTATATGCAGACGACTTACAGATTTATACAGCTGCTCCACTTTCCAATATTTCTCACGCTATCGGCGCCATCGACCTTGCGCTTATCGCAGAATGTTCGCATAATTTCGGGCTAATAATTAATGCAGCTAAACAGTCTATTATTGTTGGAAGCCCACATTTTATTTCTAAACTTCAGATCTATGTGCAACCCCATATCGTTTTTGATGGTAATATTATTCCGTTCTCTTCTACTGTTAAAGATTTGGGCATCATCATCGATCAGACACTTTTGTAAGCTCCACAAGTTAATGCAGTTAGTCGAAAGATTTTCGTTTCACTCTATTCTCTGAAGCGTCTACAGTATTTCCTTCCTTTATCAACTAAGATAATGCTAGCTCGCTCTTTGCTGCTGCCATTATTAAATTATGTAGATGTTACATACCTCGATCTCATTGAGGAGTTACTCGATAAGATGGAACGTCTGCAGAACCAATGTGTCAGATTTGTCCACGGGCTCCGTAAGTTTGACCATATTTCAGAGTATCGCCAGCGTCTTGAGTGGCCACCGATTAGAGTTCGCAGGAACGTTCACTTACTCTCACAACTATATAATATCTTGTACAGTAAATATGCTCCAAATTACCTATGCGAACGAATGCAATTAGCACATGGTGACGACCGCCTGCGTTCGAGTAGTATTCCAATCCTTAACATACAAACTCATATTTCGAAAACTTATTCCAACTCCTTTACTGTCAAATCGGCATAGCTGTGGAATTCACTCCCATTGAATGTAAGATGGGCGCCCCTCTTTTGAGTTATTCAAATCTCGTTGCCTTTGATTCTTCAGTATAGACACGGAAGCCAAAGAATAAGGTTTATCTTGAGCAGTGTACTTGGTTCCACTACATTCTCCCCTAGTTTAAAGGTTCTTTTGCCTAGGTACTTTATGTATGTATGATTTTTCTTTTACTTTTATTTTCTTTGTTTTATATTTATGTATCTGTTTTTACTGTTGCAATGACCGTTGCAAACTTATTAAACATTGTATTATTGAAAACATTGTGTTCATGATATTTTAGTTAAATAATGTACAGATCATTTCTCTGCCTTTATATGTATTACATATTGCTATCAAACCTATAAAGGTTGGTTGCAACAGATCTCTTACAGAGATAAGTCCGCCTTTGTACATACTAAACATTTGTAACTGTATATGTTATGTATATTTGTACAATAAAGACATTACAACAACAATAACGACATTGTGTGGGTTAACTTACATTTTTGCAATTTGTAGTAGAAGAATCCTTTAAAAAATAATTGATACTACCGTATCCTATACAAAAATAGATAAAGACAAATAATTTATTGTACTACAACATTTATTCCATTAGTGAACATTGTCGGCTATTCAAAAATGCGTAAAATGCCAATGATTAGTTGAATTGTCGTCTTGATCGCCTTGTCGTCAAAATATCACCATTATTGTACCATATTACATTTCATTAATGTCTAAAAAGCCCCTGTATTTCTTAACCCGTCACTATAGTCGCGCCGACTGCCAATATTTGTTTACCGTACTTATTTCAAAATGAAAAATGATTTTTTTCTATTATACAACGTCGGGAGGCATACACGCATACGGTCCACCTGATGTAAAGCAGTTACCGTAGCCTATTAACGCTTGTAACATATATCACTCGCGTGATGCCTCCTCTGCTGCTTACACAGCAGCTCCTTGGGAGCTTACTGGTGAACTCACTCACACGCAGGAACACAACAACCCTCAAGGGAGCTGTTATTTGGCTGCGGTTACGTGGTGGTACTTCCCCAGACGGGTTGCTTTGATGCGCCCTACCCCTCTTAAAACATCCAGACCAAGACAAACAGACATATTTATGCACACTAATGTTTGCCTTGTGTGGGAATCGAACCCACGAGCGTAGGTGTCAAAGTTGCGTCTTTCACGACTGAGCCACCGAGCTCGTCAAAACATTAGGTATATACAATTTCATAGTATATTGTTGTCCGCCTCTTCATACCATGTTGGTAAATTATTGTTTTGCAAAATGCTTAAAAGCCTATGTATTCATGGTAGCAGACTGCCATCTTTTTATTGACTAACGACAAATAAAAGGGCAATGAAGTCGCTCTTCGTCGCATTTTATTTTAATGTCCTTTAAATGTCGTATTGTTGCACAACGACCATAATACGTAAAAATGTCAAGAGGTCAAACATTTATATGTGTACAGTCAGATATGTTTGCAAGAACCTGATATTTTCTCTAAATAACTAAAGGTTGGCAAGGAGTAGCTGTGTTAAACAGCAGAGGTGGACGCGAGTGATACTTAATGTATTACAAGCGTTCATTGGCAACGGTAACCGCTTTACATCAGGTGGGCCGTGTGTTTGAATTGATTCCCGACGTTGTATATAAAAAAAGAGAACTGCGGGTTTTTTTTTAATTTATTACATCGAGAGGCATGCAAGCATACGGCCCACCTGATGTAAAGCGGCTACCATAGCCTATTAACGCTTGCGATATGTTAATTATCACTCGCCCGATGCCTTCTCTGTTGCTTACACAACAACTCCCTGGAAGCTTACTGGTGGCCTACACAACGACCCTCTAGGGAGTTGTTATTTGGCTGCCATTTTCTGTGTGGTGGAGGTACTACCTCAGATGGGCTAAATTGATGCGCCCTACCTCTCTTAAAAGTGAATGTACTACACGAGTTAGACCATGACGAGCACGTACCTAATGCTAGTGCCATTGTATAATATATTGTCATTCAATATTTTTCCTCGCATCATTTAAGAACAGGTCTATAAAGTATATACTATGAGTCCGAGTTGAGCAATCGCATTGACGTCCAAGTTGGACGTCAATGCGATTGCTCAACTCGTACTTATAGCGTTTGAATAACATAACACTATATATATACGTCATCTTCACTAATGTACTACATATTATAGTTTTTATATGAAAGTGGTCGAAGGGTGAATGTACCTATTTTATTATAGTTTACGAGCAGTTGCATTTTTATTATTGGTTTCTATCATGCACTATAATAGTTTAGTTACTAGTTCGGCTATTTTGTTCACGTATACGTTGGTGGTTGGAAAACATATTTGTAGACGTCACTAACTGAATCCATGCAATCTACGTAAATTGAGTTGATCTCCGGTGGACTGGATTTAAACCGGAGCGAACCGCATCCCAACTCTTAACAAGCTGAGTTATGATCTGTACGTTTCTACATAGGTATGCTATAAAACCTAGATAACCTAATATTATACACGCGAAAGTATAAATAAACATTTGTCTTTCTTTGATGTCAATATAATTTTGATGAGCTCGGTGGCGCAGTGGCGAAACACGTCATTACGTTACTTTAACACCAACGCTCGTGGGTTCGATTCTTCGCAGGACAAACATTTGTGTGCAAGTGCATGAACATGTTTGTTTGTCTTGGTCAGGGTGTTTTTTTAGAGGGCACAAAGCAGCCCGTCTGTGGTACCCCCCACCTCATATAAAACTGCACCCATGCATGCATGCATGCATGCGCGTTAGGTCACCAGTAAGCTCATAAGAATTTGTGTTAACAACAGAGTTCGAATCACGCGGGCAATGTATTGCAAGCGTTTATAGGTTATGGTAACCGCTTTACATCAGGTGAGCTGTATGCTTGTATGCCTCCCAATGTTGTATAAAAAAAAGAGGGACTTTTCGAGGATTTTTTTTTCTACGGTGATAGTCTGAGCATCTGACAGCACTTGTCTAGATAAGTTAATGTTAAAATCCCACGAGAAGATGATCAATTATAAATTCAGTAGTTTTTATAATGTCGGCAGTATTTTCACAAAAGTTAACTTACAATTTATTATAATCTTTCAATCCAAACTTTTTTTTTATACTACGCCGGGAGGCATGCAAGCATACGGCTCACCTGATGTAAAGCGGGTACCGTAGCCTATTAACACTTGCGATATATTAAGTATCACTCGCGCGATGCCTCCTCTGCTGCTTATACAGCAACTCCTTGGGAGCTTACTGGTGACCTCACCACAACACAACAACCCTCAAGAGAGTCGTTATTTGTGGAGGTACTTCCCCAGACGGGCTGTCATTCACGACTGGGTCACCGAGCTCGTTACAACATTTTTTTTTATGTTACCTAGCTACGTTATGGTTAATTCGTCAGGTGTACCGATTTCATTGTATTCGTTTTATTTCAATTCTCTGATTAGTAATGAGATGAAACGCATTAAGACCAAACCCTAAAGAATAGAAATACCCATACAAACAATGGGGGGTTGGTCTTGAAATGAGCGTATATTTCATACTTTATTAACAAATTTCGAGGAACGATTTAAAGAGATGACGCGAGGTAGGTTTCACGCATTGAGTGTTCTATACTCGCACTCTGAAATGAGCTATCCCCCTTGTATCGGCCCCCCTTAGTTACGTCCATCTACTTCTTACTTAAAAATTGATTGTGTCATTAAATTTAAAATATTTATTATATTCATTGTTCTGACCTCCACAAATCAACGTCTCGACTTAGTGTGTAGACCAATAGAAGAGAATCAGATGAGACTAAAAATAAATTATAGTGCGTATTTAGTATTAAAATATCAGAATTGTTTTCATGTATAAACCGCGTCAATAAAAAACGAACGATCTGTGTCATGAACAATAGCGTGCACATGAGCAGGGCTTGCCCCGACATTTTATTACTTTATTACCTTTTGAATTTTGAACAGTGGTGTGTAATGGCATAGTAAAATCAAATAAGTAGGCCGACTCGAGCCCCGAGCGAACGATAATAACCTAAACACGTAGGGATGTCGAAGTCGTCGTCGTAGTTTATACAATCGTCAAAAATGCATAGTCTGTCCATATACAAAACAATTTTCCCCTGTAGGGGAATCATCAGGGATCTATAATACAAAGTTTTTCTTAATTATTTTTTGTACATAGACCAGGAGCTGACTATTGTATTGAAGTTATATACTCATTTAGGCGCGTTATGAAAAAATGATGAGTGAAATTTTAAGATACTGTAACACAAAAGTAACAGGTTGAAGCTGCCCCCTAAACCAGTCATTAAGTCACGAAAATATGCTCAAAACTGCAGCCAAATAACAATTCCCTGGAGGGTTATGGTATTCATGTGAGTGAGTGACGTTATTATCTTACGGCAAACTGCAGCCATATAACGTCACTCACTCGCCTGAACACAACAACCGTCCAGTGAATTGTTATTTGTATAGCCGATGGGATCGCGGTGGATAGGTGGAGCTGTGAAGCTCGCTAACGCCCGTGGCTGGACTGATGCAGTATGGGGAGGGAAGTTGGAAACATATGAAGATATTTCCCCGGCGTTCTAAAACGGGCAAATCAAAAATTTTTTGGAAATTAAACTGAAAGATGATGAATGTAAGAATGATTTGTGGAATGGAAGCGAGTGTGATGTATGAATGTGTTTATTTAAATTGTACTGTGACTTTTAAAAAGAAAAATGTGAATAAAAATATTTATATTGTGCCAAAAGTGCCTTGCCCACGGCAGGGGTGCATTGTCGGACAAATTATTACACAGCGCCATCTTGCCCCAAAGTAAGCGAAGCTGGTGTTATGGTTACTAGACAACTGATAAACATACGTAAATACATTTTTTTTTTGTAAATACATACTTATTATACATAGATAAAACCCAGACCAAGACAAACAGACATGTTCATGCACACAAGTGTTTGTACTGTGTGGGAATCGAACCCACGAGCGTTGGTGTCAAAGTAGCGTAACAGCGCGTTTCACCACTGCACCACCGAGCTCTAAAATGTGCACCTGGTGCCCAAAAAGGGCGATAGATCAGACCCATCGAATTACAGGCCTATTGCTATGACTCCCTTCTCTCCGAGGTGATGTAGCGTGTGATAAACACACGACCATAGCATACCTAGAGGATCACGACTTGATCAGGACCGTCAATACGGTTTCCGTTCCGGTCGCTCGACTGGTGATCTTCTAGTGTATGTTACACGCGGTGAGGCATTGGTAGTCAGCCTAGATATGGCGAAGGCGTTCGATGGTCTGACACCGGGGTTTTCTATGGCAGTTACCATCATACGGGCTGCCCGAGGGTTTGTCCAAATGGATTGCCAGCTTTTTATCCTACAGATGCATAAAAGCCGTGGTTAACGGTGGATGTTCCGATAGTATGGATATCAATGCTGGCGTCCCTCAGGGCTCTGTACTGTCTCCGACGCTGTTCTTGCTGCATATCAATGATATGTCGTCAATTGATGGGAGTCATCAATTGACGACATATCATTGCACCGGGGACACTTGTTATACAGGCAGTGCAAACATCCCTCGTTCCCTTGTGAAGGAAAGCCGCGATAAACTTGTGTCTAAAATGGAGGATACTTTAACTAAAGTATCTGACTGGGTGCGGCTAAACTTGGTCGATTTCAACCCCTGAAGCCACAAGTTTGCACGTTCACCGCTAAGAAAACCCCATTTGCTGTAGTTCCTATATTCCAACACACCTCTTATCTTCACCAAAAGTATTAGGATGCTTTGCGTAGAGATCTCCTGTAACGTTCAATATCGAACTGACCTGGCGGACAAAGTCAGGCTGGCGTCCAAAAAACTTGGTGTGCTTAGCAGAGCAAAGCATTACTTCAGCGCGGGGCAAAGACTTATATATGTCTCAAGGCAGACCGCACTTGGAGTACTGCAGTCACCTTTGGGTGGGAGCACCTGGATGCTTGAACCATGTGATTCGATTCAGAGACGAGCTGTGAGATTTGTCGACGATCCTTAGCTTACATACGGTATTGAACCCTTAAGTTTAAGGCGAGATTTTGCCTCCCTTTGTGTGTTCTATCGATTGTACAACGGGTTGTGTTCTGAATATTTTTTCGATATGATACCGACAGCTACTTTTTATAACCGTGCCGCTCACCGACGGCGAGGAGTTCACCCTCATACGCTGGAACCGTAATGGTCGCGTACTGTGCTGTTCCATAGAAGTTTTGTTCCGAGAACACTCTAGTTGCGGAATGAGCTCCTAGCCGAGGTTTTCCCAAGGGACTACAGGATGGTTTTCTTCAAGAAAGTAGTGAAGAGGTTTTAGAGGGTCGGCAACGCATGAGTGAGATCCTTGGTGTTGCAAATGTCCATAGGCTATGGTGACTGTTTACCATCAGGCAGACCGTATGCTTGTTTGCCACCTTCGTGGTATAAAAAATATTAATTTTCGTAAGTTTTTGACAGTTTACGATCGCCATATTTATTTTACGAGCGCGTCATATAGCCTAGCACTCCCGCAATTAATACGAATCTAATGACACTCCATTCATTATGGTGATTACTCACGCGAAACTAGCGCCACCGTCGAAAAAATAAATATGAAACTTGTTAAACCGTGAATTTATCACGCTATAGAGCTTTGTTTCTATAATTTTCATTTCGACTTATTTAGTACAAATACTTGACTCGACGAGCTCGGTAGCGCCGCGGTTAATAACGCAACTTTGACACCAACGCTCGTAAGTTCGATACCCACACAAGGCAAACATTTTTGTGCTTGAACATGTCTGTTTGTCTTGGATTGGGTGATTTTAAGAGAGGTACTTTCCCAGTAGGGCTGCTTTGATGCGCCCATCAAAGCAGCGCACATGGGGAAGTACTTCCGTAAGTTCGATTCCCACACAAGGCAAACATTTGTGTGCTTGAACATGTCTGTTTGTCTTGGTTTGGATGATTTTAAGAGAGGTACTTTCCCAGTAGGGCTGCTTTGATGCGCCCATCAAAGCAGCGCACATGGGGAAGTACTTCCGTAAGTTCGATTCCCACACAAGGCAAACATTTGTGTGCTTGAACATGTCTGTTTGTCTTGGTTTGGGTGATTTTAAGAGAGGTACTTTCCCAGTAGGGCTGCTTTGATGCGCCCATCAAAGCAGCGCACATGGGGAAGTACTTCCGTAAGTTCGATTCCCACACAAGGCAAACATTTGTGTGCTTGAACATGTCTGTTTGTCTTGGTTTGGGTGATTTTAAGAGAGGTACTTTCCCAGTAGGGCTGCTTTGATGCGCCCATCAAAGCAGCGCACATGGGGAAGTACTTCCGTAAGTTCGATTCCCACACAAGGCAAACATTTGTGTGCTTGAACATGTCTGTTTGTCTTGGTTTGGATGATTTTAAGAGAGGTACTTTCCCAGTAGGGCTGCTTTGATGCGCCCATCAAAGCAGTGCACATGGGGAAGTACTTCCGTAAGTTCGATTCCCACACAAGGCAAACATTTGTGTGCTTGAACATGTCTGTTTGTCTTGGTTTGGGTGATTTTAAGAGAGGTACTTTCCCAGTAGGGCTGCTTTGATGCGCCCATCAAAGCAGCGCACATGGGAAAGTACTTCCGTAAGTTCGATACCCACACAAGGCAAACATTTTTGTGCTTGAACATGTCTGTTTGTCTTGGATTGGGTGATTTTAAGAGAGGTACTTTCCCAGTAGGGCTGCTTTGATGCGCCCATCAAAGCAGCGCACATGGGGAAGTACTTCCGTAAGTTCGATTCCCACACAAGGCAAACATTTGTGTGCTTGAACATGTCTGTTTGTCTTGGTTTGGGTGATTTTAAGAGAGGTACTTTCCCAGTAGAACTGCTTTAATGCGCCCAACAAAGCAGCGCACATGGGGAAGTACCTCTACCTCACAGAAAACCGTAGTCAAGTAACGACTCCCGGGAGAATTGTTGTGTTCTTGCGTATGAGTGAAGTCACCAGTAAGCTCCAAAGGAGTTGTTGTGTTATTAGCAGAGGTGGCATCATGCGAGGAGTACTTAATATATTACTAGCGTTCATAGGCTGACGAAACCACTGTACATCAGTTGGGCAGTATGCTTATATGCCTCCCGATGTTGTTAAAAAGAACCACTTGTCTCAGGAATCGATATGACTTTTTGTTTTGAAGTAACCAATGCTAACCATTCGCCGAACTGTGTGGTCAGATTGTATAATCGCTTTGATTAGGTTGGTATCTCTGAGTTCTTCAAATTAATTCCTTAACTTTGTTGAAAAGTATATCTTTCGCGATTCTCTAAAATGTATTTTCTATTTCTAAGTTGTCGTTAAGGCGATTCCCATGACTCTTTGAAGTTGGGAATAAAAGAAAAGTCACGCCTTTCCGTTCCGCTGAGATCTATAAGTAGGTTATCTCAGCTTTGAGGTATCCGAAATGTTGGAAAATTGTTTACAGTGGCAAGTTTTGTTCGTTAATATTTATCGTACTGATATCAGTATTATCGTTGTATTATAAATCTTATAAATATATTATATTGGTACAGTGGTCTAAATTTTTAACTTCAAGAAAGGAGGCGATGTTAAAACTGCAGTCAAATATTCCTTGTAAAGTTGTTGCATGGAGGGTAGCGGAAGTAGTATCGTCTGGAGCTTATTTTTATCTAACACGGTACATTTCTGAACCTCCGCTGGCGCAATTCGTGCAGCATGCATTTCCTCGTATATCCGTATCCGTACCACGGATACCACTTTCAGGTCTTGAACCCACTTATTGTTGGCTGACGACAGTCGATGACAGATTTCAGGTGGCTTGAAGCCATGTCTATTCGCAATAAAGCAGCGCGAGCACGCGGCTTTGCACTACGCACTAAATAAACGTTTTCATTTGAAGGCAAACATAAATTCCAGCAGTGGAATAAGTATGTTATTGTATGCTCGAAGGTAGCGGTAAAAAAAACGACCAGTGTGAGTTGTACCCCCCACATGTTGTGTTCCGTACTCCGGTACCGTACCTCCGTACTCCGTACAAAAAACATGTTATTGTATGGGGACCCCCTTTAATTCGTAACTTTTCCATTTTTATAATTTGTTATAATAGTGAATAAATTTCAAGTCCTACCTATTACAGTTCAAAACTTGTGATAGACGGACGGACAGACAATCAATCCTTACTAATAAGATTTCGTTAGTTCGCTTAGGACAAGGAACCTTAAAAATCAAAGTTTTATTTGGATATTGATTGGTTGATTTTTTTTTTATATACTACCTCGGGAGGCATACAAGCATACGGCCCACCTGATGTAAAGCGGGTACCATAGCCTATTAACGCTTGCGATATATTAAGTATCACTCGCGCGATGCCGCCTCTGCTGCTTACACAGCAACTCCTTGGGAGCTTACTGGTAAACTCACTCACACGCAGGAACACAACAACCCTTTAGGGAGATGCTAGATTCAGTCTTTAGAACCCATATTTACATCAAGCCATATCAAACTACGTATTATCATAGCATGAAATTTTATGAGAGCTACAGGATAGAACCTATTGTGGATTATGATATCATCAGTTGCGTTGAACCGGCAGCGTGGATAAAAATACTTGGCTCAGGTGAAATCGACCACGTTGTTTACCTTAGCTGAGTCCAAAACATCTGCTCTTTCTATGTCATGGCTCTCATGGATCATCTGATGATCACGGTTATTGATGTTTGCATTAATAATCAAATATACATTTGTGGGTTTTATGGAACTATGTAATCAAAAAAATCATAATTATAGATTCACTCGTGTGCTGTTTACTCACGGACGTTTTTCAAGAACGCAATGTGATAATTTGGTTTATGGAATACAGACATGAATCGAGTTTGCCCAAATTGAGCCCGCGAATCGATATCGTTTTGAAATTCCCAGCGATCTGGGAATTTTAAAACGATATTGATTCGACCACAAAGCAAGTATATATATGTATGTATCTCACCTGATGTAATGCAGTTACCAAAGCCTATGAACGCTTGTAACACTCGCATGGTGCCACCTCTGCTTGCAAGACAGCAACTCCGTAGGAGCTTACTTGTCAACTTACTCACTCGCAAGAACACAATAACTCTTCAGGAAGTTGTTATTTGTCAGCTGCTTTCATGCGCCCTATCTCTTTTAGCTCTTTTCGTGCACGCACGCCAGTTTCTAGGGCTCCTGACATCACCTTCTGATAAATCACAATCAATTTGGTCATGTCACTTATCTGACTTGTAAGTCTTTTCCTTCAGCGGCTCCTACATCCTTCCACTTTCGCATTGTACATATCTGTTTCGTAATTCTTCCTTTCTGCAGTCAGAACCAATAGAGCATGCCTCTTCTTACTTTAACGCCGACACTCTCTTTCAAATCAACTCTGTTTCTGTCATCATTATTGCCAACGCGGGCTACAAGCGTTGCACCACAAATTTTGCGCAACGTTCGCATTTCGATCGTGTTTATTCTACGTTACATTTTTTTTAAATACCGTGGACAGTAAAAGGCAACTAAGCCACATATTTACCTGTTAGTTCCACGTCATACTCTTTTGTTCACAGCACGTCATAAAGATGGGAATGGCAGTTAGAATCACTAACGGAATCCCAGGACAATCGCACTATAATAAGACGTAATCAACTCTTATTACCAACATTAACATCCAATTACGTGCCAAGTGCCAATAACAAACAGTGGTTCACATGCTAGGTAAATGATAACTTTGACCATGGACCGATTTAGTATGAACAACATGTGAACATCGCGTAGCAAGGATTTTGATTTACTTTTACTAATGAACGTAGGGCAACTACCAATAGACCACAAAACTGTACATGAAAGCCCCCTTCTCTCACAAAAGCGTATGTTTTACCACCTAAGTACGAGTATCTCAGCGATTCGGGCCTACGGACCAATGGTAGGATATAATAATCGATAAGCTGAACTAGGTGGCTCAGTCGTGAATTTGACACCAACGCTCTTAGGTTCGATTCCCACACAAGGCAAACATTTGTGTGCATGAACATGTCTGTTTGTCTTGGTCTGGATGTTTTTAAGAGAGGTAGGGCGCATCAAAGCAGCCCGTCTGGGGAAGTAAGTCCACCTCACAGAAATCCGCAACCAAATAACAACTGCCTAGAGGGTTGTTGTGTTCATGCGTGTGAGGATTGTTGAGTTCCTGCTTACCCCGCAAGGGACCTGGCGTGAAGATGCGTACATACAAACATAAACAAAATAATGCTGCAAAAGGCCTCGCGAACAGGTCTAATGAGTCCAGCCTTGATAAAACTTACTGTCAACCATTGAGGAGGTCTTGTGATACCTTCAACTTAAAACATAATTTTTTATACAACTTCGCGGTGCTATACAGAGGTATACCTGTAAAGTGGTTACTATAGAGTACTATAGACTATGAATTCTTGCAATACATGAACGTATGCGTTGTCAGCCCTACTGATAATACAGCATCTCCTTACTGGTAATCATACTCACTCGCAACCTTCCAGGGAGTTGTTGTAAAGCTGACGTTTCGCCGCGCCCTACTTCTCTTGAACACATCCAGTCCAAGAGAACAGACATGTTTACGCACATAAATGGTTGTCCTGTGAGGGAATCGAACCCACGAGTGTTGGAGTTAAAGTAGCATTGCTAACCACTCTACCACTTAGACTCGTTATAGATGTTGAATAATACGATATTATTGCGTTGTCATCAGAACGACAGTCATGTCCAAAGTTTAATGAACAGATGATGACACGACAATTAGAAGTAGTCGACATCCATCATCAGACCTGCATTTTTTTGATACCGGTCATATTGTGCCAAGTGACCGAAAAAATCTCGGAAGGGTGAAAATAGCAATTAAAACAATAGGGTAGACGAAGCCTGTCTTATGAGTACCATACTGCTGAAAAAACAACAATAATTTTTTTTAAATACGCAAATAAATTTTTTTTTGCAAGTACATACTTAATACATAGAAAACGCACATGTCAAGACAAACAGACATGTTCATACACACAAATGTTTGTCCTGTGTGGGAATCGAATCATAAAGTAGCGTTACTAGCCTGCGCCATCGAGCCTGTCATTATTCATATCGTGATAACATCGATTAGGGTAGAAATTAAATCAAAAGATTTAATTTCCCGTGTAGTTTTAATAAAAATCTCGCACCCTAAATATACCAACGCCGTACTCACTTGACCGTGATTTTTATTTAACCACTTATTGCTCTGAGGCCTAGTAACAAAAAGAGGTCACCGCGTAAAAGAACAAATAGTAATTGAATGTGTGCACGGCATAACAATACGGACGCAAATGTTGTTTCCGACAAGGAAAAGTCGTAAAGTGGAGAGCCAGCGGCCTTCTCCAGTAAATGTCTATTACTCATCTCTGGAGTCAATACGGGCGCTTCAACGTTGAACACAACCGAGTCCCGATTTGTCTCACGAAATAGAATACCGAGCCAGTGCGCAAGCTCGTCAGCTGAAGGGGCTGTATCGTAAGGGTGTCTTTACATATCTATGCGTACGATAGGTTACTTTTAAGAGGACATAGGGTGTTTTCTCTGTACAACACGTATTCCTCGATTCTTTTTTTGGACTTGGATTATCCAAAATGTATACTAGATTTCGGTCAGTCTATGTTCTTACGGCCTTTTTATCATAGTTACGATCTTTCCACTATGAACTATGTAAAACGGATAATTGGAAATAGTTACAATTTTACGACTATTAACTAAATATCATATTTAGAGCAATGGGCTTGTTTTATCAGTAGGCGGTGTAAGTAGTTCAGAACGGCGAGCGGTTATGAAAAGCGTTATGGATATTAAATAAGCGATTGAGCGTTTAAAGACCTGACTATGGCGTTCAGTTCACTCTGCCTATCCCGCAAGAGACTTCGCGTCACACGCTACATAGATAGATAGATAATAGATTTTAAGAAAGAAACTTTTAAGTAAAGAAGCTTAAAAGCTATAGAATATATTAATAATCGACATAACGAAGATAACTCAAAATGATAACTTGAATATTATTAAAAAAATGTTAATTCTAACTGCATAATATGGTTTTCACGATTTGATGACAACAGACAGCGTATAAAAAGATAAAAGACAAAAATCATTTATTTGCCATTAGGCCTCACGGACACCACACGTCTTACATTCTTTAAATCAGATTATGTTGTATCTTATGAATTTGTCGTAGCTTTAATCTCTCTTTGGTAATCTACCAGCATTTCGAAAATGACCGTTAGCGAAGAAGAAATGCCAAAAGAAACTTGCCAATACAGGTCTTTTTTCAAATAATCAATTTATATTACAATAAATATATGTGAGTATATATAGTGATATAAAGTGGTACAATTAAAGATATATTAATGCATGTGCTGAATCATTTCTAAACATCTCTGTCAGCATAACTAACTACGTCAATCTTCGGGGTCAGAGAAAAAGTCTGATCCCGAGATCTCGGGGAATACTATGCGATTTATACATGGCATATGAACGTCATGAATTATGACGTAGTTAACGATGCTCTCTCTAAAGTTATTCATTGGTTTAGTGTTAATAATCTGCTTTTAAATGATAAAAAGACTAAAGTAATTAAGTTCTCAACACCTAATGTAAGACAGGTGGCTACCAATGTACATGTTAATGGAACTAATTTAGCCCCTGCTCCACAGGGGCTAAATTAGTTAGTTAGAACACACAACGGTGTTCTTGGGTATAACAATTGACTCCAGACTACAATGGGGCCCACAAATTGAAAAATTATCAGGAAAACTAAGTTCTGCAGCCTATGTAGTGAAAACTATTAGACGGCTCACTGATATTGATACGGCTAGAATAGTTTATTTCAGCTACTTTCATAGTATTATGTCATATGGAATTCTTCTCTGGGGTAACTCCGCGGACATTAACACCATCTTTTTATTGCAAAAGAGAGCCATAAGAGCTATCTACAAACTTGGTCCCCGGGAGAGCCTTAGAGAAAAATTCAAAGAAATAAATATTTTAACAGTCGCATCGCAATATATCTATGAAAATCTTTTGTATGTCCACAAAAACATAGACTCATTTTGTAAAAAGAGTGATACTCATAGCATAAATACTAGATATAAGCATAATCTTGTCTTACATGCAAGCCGTCTCCACAAAATAAGTAATTCTTTTATGGGGCAATGTATACGGTTCTATAACAAACTTCCCAGCAATATAAGAGAATTGTCAATTAACAAATTTAAAACTACTATTAAAGCCAAATTGTGTAGCAGGGCATATTATAAAGTATCTGACTATATTAATGATAAAAATGCCTGGGATTGAGTCGATCCAATTATAATGTAATTAATAAATTATGTAAATTTGTTTGGATACCAAAAGAGGGATGCCTGAGTTTTTTGGCAGTATTTTTATCAGTGCTCACCTAGTCATGAACTGCACGGTAGGGAAAAAAATTGTGACGATTCCAAACAAATGTAGCCATTTTTAAGGAATAAAAAGATTTTGACTTTGACTTTGACATACGCAATCTATTCTTGCTTCTGAGATTTTCACAAAATTTTGAAAATGACTATGTTTTTACATTATATTCTTATAAATATACTGAGAGATACCGTGAGGATATTTATTTTTATGAATAGTTCTCTTAAGTTATTCCCTGGAGTCCATGTTATAAATAGAGCAGATGACTCTCCTTTGTAGTATAAGAATAGTTCCGCAATAATATACCATAAGCATAATGCTGTGAAAGTAGCTGAAATAGACTAAGCGCGCAGTGGCCACATCCTGCTGCTGAAGCTGAGCTTCCGGGCCAGTTTATTATGTGGAGGCCCCACTATAATTTGGAGTCTATTGTAAGTCCAAGAAATACAGTATCATTCATAAATTCTAGTACATTATAATCAATGAGTACTTCTGTATTTGCAGAAGCCACATTTGGTAGACAAAATTTTATACATTTGTTTTTAGTTGGGTTTAAGAAAAGATTAGTACACGTGAACCAATTTAGAATGGCAGATAGAACTCTATTTAGCGTATATAAATTGTAAAAGGCACTCGTAGTTGGCCTGTTTTATATAGTTAAATAAGCTTTTATTTCGGACCATACATCCGTAAAGCAGTTATCTTACGCAATGTTATTAAAAAAAATTGGGTACATACTTAAAACAGGTTATGCCTAATTTTATGTCATGGTCTGTATACCCTCTTAAAGTACTTTGCCCTATACATTTTTCCGTGTGTGCTCGACTTTATTTTCCCTTCGCGCCGTTTGCGTCTTCGTGTTTATGTTGTGAGGAATTCGTTTAGAAATAACACGATTTATTTCTCATATTACGCCGCCGGTATCGTAAACACTTCATATTAAAATTGAATGTTTCACCAATAAAATGCACGAGAGCTGCTTTAAAGTCTACTAATTGTATCATATAGGTACCTATGTATATACAGATGTGTTTATGCGTATTTCACACTCCCTCTAGGGGGTAAAAATATCACATTGGAGGTAAATTTTTCAAGATAAAGTTAGATTAAAAAACGCCTATATTCTACCTGGGTTAATCCTATTTCCTAATCTATTAGGATTAGCGCGGTCCGCTACCTAAGCCTAAGGGATTAGGCGAGATATGAGTTTACCGTGGAGCCGTCAGACTTCTACGACCCAGGAACAATACCAGATGTTTCTTCACGTCACACGTCTCTCGAAATATAATAAAAACAAACATATACATATTCGAAAGCACGATTTTCCCGATGTAGGCATGTATCATACATGCCCGTATCTGCCTTTGTACATACTAAAAGTTTGTTGCTGTGTGTGTTATGTATATTTGTGTAACAAAGAGATTACAACAACAACAGTCTACACCGGGATTCCAATTAGCAAACAGTCATTTTAAGTTATTTAATAGAGGTAGGGCGCATCAAAGCAGCTCGTCTGGGGAAGTACCTCCACCTAACAGAAAACCGCAGCCAAATAACAACTCCCTAGAAGATTGTTGTGTTCCTGCGTGTGAGTGAGGTTATTATTTCTTTAAAATTTGAATTACACTTATCACCTAATTACCCAACTACTCAGCATTATACCAATTTCAAGTTAAAAGGTGCTTCTTTTATCCTCTAGGCTATCTAACAAACTACCCAGTGCACTAAAAGAGCCGCCTGTGCCATTATTTCTAAATCAGTTTAAATCGCTCCTGATAGACAAATTATATTACCAAGTCAATGAATTGTTAAAGGATACAATTATATGAGGTACCTACTGAAGCACGGTTGACAATTATTTAGAACTGTTGACTATTTCACTGTTCTTTAATGTTGTATTTACGAGTATCACTGCTTGACGCGGCCTATCTCACTTTAACTCTTTTCAATCAACTCCTATCGTCTTTACTTATCATCGGCGGTAAGTCTAAACCGTGTAACGTTGTTTATTTAATCATTTTATCTATTCATTATCATGGTTTTCATTCCTTTTTAAACCTATCAATATTCCGGAATTCACCATTGGCACGAAGAAATTCCATGTATATGTCTTTTTTAACTGTTTATTGCACATTACTTTGTGCAATTTTTCGATGACCATTCACTTTTTTTATAAATGTATGCATTACTGACGCGTATCAAAGTACCATTAGCGTTTCGCTAAATTATTTTAGCTATAGTTCCAAGCATTTTATGCCTCATTGTTTAGCTACATCGAATGTATGACGAGCGTGGTTGCTCAGTCGTGAATGACGTGACTTTGACACCAACGCTCGTGGGTTCCATTCCCACATAAGACAAAGATTTATGTGCATAAACATGTTTGTTTGTCTTGGCCTATATATTTTAAGTGAGGTAGGGCGCATCAAAGCAGCCCGTCTGGGGAAGTACCTCCACCTCACAGAAAACCACAGCCAAATAACAACTTCCTAGAGGGTTGTTGTATTCCTACGTGTGAGTGAGGTCACCAGTAACCTCCCAAGGAGTTGCTGTGTAAGCAGTAGAGGAGGCATCGTGCGAGTGATACTTAATATATTACAAGCATTAATAGGCTACGGTAACTGCTTTACATCAGGTAGGCCGTATGCTTGTATGCCTCCCGACGTTGTATAACAAAAAAGTTGCATCCGGGCGCTAAGATTCTTTTGTATTTATGAACCTATGCCCTGCCAATGTATGTATCGGTGTGGATATTAATCTGTCAATGATGATGACAAAATCAACAGAATTTATAAAATAATTGGTTTAGACGAAAAGTAGAACTCCTTACGGTATAAGTGAAATATATACGGACAGTCTATGAAAGCGGTTACCGTAGCCTATGAACGTTTGCAGTACATTAAGTATCACTCGCGCTATGCCACCGCTGCTGCTAGTACAGCATATTTGTGAAAAGGGCTGTACATACATCGTCTGGGGTTATGATTCCTGAACTCGTATTATGCAGCAGGCTTGGCATCGCGGCTTGTGCTTGCTTATATATACTCGACCATCAATCACTAACTTCCCGACGTTCGCAGTAAACTACTATTTATCCATTTGTTAGTTTCTACGTTACTTTTCGAGAAAAGTCTCTGCCGACAATCATATTCGGGATTGATCTTACAATGGCTCCGTTTTGCTTTGAAGACTTATCTCGATTTGAAAATACATATTTCACACTAGCTGATTTCGGCAGACGTTGCGCTGCCAATTGGGACAGAAACACATACAACCCTCCCTATGAAAAAACACATACAAATAACAGTCTCAACGGTATAAAGTTTATCGATATCAGATAGGTATATACATATATGCCAACACCCATTTCTGTACATGTACATCAAACACATTTAATGATAACCACTTCATAACAAATGCGAGTATCAAAACAGATAGCAATCTGCTTTGATTTAGTACAATAGTGGTGAATGATGATATATGTACAAGTGATACACGATATGGTATCGCGGACATATAAACGATATCCAGCCAATTGGACTGAAACGAATTGGATCGCCCTCAATTTGTCGTAGACTCATTGTGGCGGCAGCCACGATCGCTTCCGTTGCATTTTGTTTTACAATTTCCACTCGATGACGATTTTCCTTTTATCTTTTAACTTTCGTTTTACAATTTCAAACTGTTGACTTTTTTGTACAACGTCGGCTACCGACGTTGTACAAAATTAATATCTATCTATAACTTCACGCCAAATCCCTTGCGGAGTAGGCAGAGAGAACCGAGCGCCACGCGACTCGATCCTTACATATCTCACTCGCTTCTTTAACATTCATTGCTCTTCTCATGCACGCTCGCCGGTTTCTAGGGCTCCTGACATCATCTTCTGATAGAACACGACCAATTTGGTCATGGTAGGTAAGTCTTGGCCTTCCCCGGCTCCTACATCCTTCCACTTTTGCATTGTATATCTGCTTCGTCATTCTTTCATCTTGCATTCTTTCTACATGTCCGAACCATCGGAGCATGCCTCTTCTTATTTTAACACCGACGCTCTCTTTCAGACCAACTGACCAATGGGAGAATATTTCAACCAATAAGTCAAAAAGTGCCGCGACGTTGATTCACGTAACCAATAAGAGCTGAGCGTTCTCTTTTGCCCCGATGCATACCGGTGAATTGAGTTCCTACGTAATATTGGTCTCACCGGCGTTCCATAGGTTAGTTCCTTCATGGTCGGAAGGAATACAACTATACGTCCTACCTGATGTAAAGTGATTATCGTAGCCTAGTATGAACGCTTGCAAAACGTGAAATATCGCTCGCGCTTTGTTGGCCCTGCTACTAACCCAGTAACTCCTTAGGAGCTTATTCACTCACTCGCAGAAACACAACACGGAAATATTATTTGGCTGCGGTTTTGTGTGAGGTGTAGGTATTTCAGGTAGGCACTCAGCAGCTACTGTTAGTATTCTTAGGTACATGTCGTTGCTGCTCCAAGACATAGGATCACACGACACCCTGTATGAAGCAATTACATTGTTTATATCTCACATATATTTAGTACTTATAGGCACTTTGAAAAACTATGCCCCCTTTTTAAGTTATTGATGCTAGAATTCTGAATTCCAATCCCAACCATCTTCAATAAAAGTTTCATGGGCGTTTCCGTAATAACTAGGAATATCTGAAGGGAAGTCAGATCAGATAATATTCCAACTTGATGTTATAACTTGAGCTTAACGTCATATAGATATTACTTTTCAACTTATTCTATCTATACAAATAAATAAAATTGATGTGTCTGTCAAAATAACAGCTTCTTTGGTATTATTTGGTAGGTATACCAAAAAACAATTAAATATGTTTTTTTGTCTGTGTATCTGTCTATTTGTTCCGGGTTATCTCCTGAAGGACTGATTGTGACGGTACATTCACTGACAGATAGCTGCTGTTATAACGAGTAACTTAGGCTACTTCAATTTTAGATAAAGTATAAGGGTTTTGCGGGAAAAAATAAAGTGAATGAAATTGTCAACAAATTCCAGTTACACGCGAACGAAACGGCGGGGGCTGCTATTATCTATATGAATATATAAAGTAGAAGAGTTTGTTTGTTTGAACACACTCATCTCTGGAACTACCCAGTCTGATTTGGAAAAATATTTGTGCATTTGATAGCACTGTCGGCCACGATAATCCCTTTACGTCCAGGTGGTCTGAACATCCGATGTTATATAAAAATATACCCGGTCAGCTACGCACGAGTAACACCCCTGATTTTGCAAGTGTCCATATGCTACTGTAACTACTTATTATCAAACAGGCCGTCTTCTTGTTTGCGATGGTAAATCATCATATCACTATAGGCATCAGTGCTATACACACAAAAATCGCCTACAACAGAGTATATTATGTATGTTAGAAACAAGGCTTGTAGACCGTATTCGCAATGATGATGTTAGAAACAGAGTTGGTCTGAAAGAGAGCGTCGGTGTTAAAATAAGTAGAGGCATGCTCCGATGGTTCGGACATGTAGAAAGAATGCAAGATGAAAGAATGACGAAGCAGATATACAATGCAAAAGTGGAAGGATGTAGGAGCCGGTGAAGGCCAAGACTTACCTACCATGACCAAATTGGTCGTGTTCTATCAGAAGATGATGTCAGGAGCCCTAGAAACCGGCGAGCGTGCATGAGAAGAGCAATGAATGTTAAAGAAGGGAGTGAGATATGTAAGGATCGAGTCATGTGGCGCTCGGTTCTCTCTGCCTACCCCGCAAGGGATTTGGCGTGAAGTTATAGATAGATAGAAACATACATATGACATGTATGTATGTATGTTTGTAACTGTAGATTTTATCGGGAGGTATGCAACCATACGTTCCAGCTGATAGCAAAACAGGAAGTATCGCTCGTTGTGGCCCCTACTACTAATACAGCAGCTCCTTAGGGGCTTACTTACTTACTCACTCACAGGAACACAACAAGAGTTGTTATTTGCTGCGGTATTGTGTTACGTGTAAGTACTTCCACTGTAGCTAGCTCCCTTAAAAATACTGTTTAATTGTAAATGTTTATTATACATTTTTGGTGTGCACTTACACCCCAGAAACGTATAAAAAACATCATCCCACTATACTATCATCATCAAACCCAATACCACTATTACTTACGCACGTTGCACCCTGCTAGCTACCACTCTAATAATAGAGATATTGAATACATTAGAAGATGTTTAATTAGATCGAGGATCGTTCACCTTACACATCATAAGCTTTCCAGAGTGATTTGAAAGATATTGTATTATATAATGTTACTAGTACGATACCCCAGCATGCGTTATATAATAGTTTATATTACCGCTCAAGTTCTTAAGCCAAGTCGTAGTAGGAGTGATGCAAACGGTATTGATATGGTCACTGAGGCGTTGGAAGCCAGAATGGATTTATAAAGATTATGTTCAACCGTCAGCGTCAGACAAGGATCTTGCGTGCTGGATTATTTGGCATAAAACGAGAGAAGCCTTTCAAATTTTGTTAACTAACAACATATATGAGTATTCAGAACCAGATGTGCCCGCGACTTCGTTAGTGCGCCATATATGATTATAAAAAACGGATTTACACGTACAAAAAAGTAAGCGCCTTTAGGATTCAAAATGCAATCTACATGTGCTTTTTGCATCCACATGCAATTTCATTATGTTGCTTCATTGTAAACTCCTAGCCAGGGATTTTCTAAGAACATCCAGATAATTACAGCATGGTATATTCAAATACAGCGTGATGTAATAGGTTTTAGCAGTGCTAATGCGGGTATTGCAAGCATTTGTAACTGCTTAACATCAGGTATATGCAATTGTAATATTTGCTAGTATAACATTTGAAGTCGTCTTTGTTTTAGGAGTTACATAAATTAAAACGAAAAAAAAAAACAGAGCTCTTGTAAGATCTCGTGTGTTTGTCACAGATGGTTTTATCGAAAACTAAGTATAAATGTAGAAACTTGATATTTGGTGTAATGATATACCTTCATGTGATGCTCGTAGTACGAAACTAAAACTACGAGAAACTGCCTGATTTGTTTTTACTTTTCGTTTCGATTTTTATCGAACTATGATGCATTAAAAGAATAGTAATTAATTTATTAGTTTATGAACGATTGTATATACATACATACATGTATTATATATATTCCTATATTCCCCAAATAATACCAATTAATTGTATTTTCTTATTTTTAAAATTTTATTATTTTGAATGTAATATATATAATAATAATAATTGATTATTATTATTATTAAATTTTAACATTAAACCAAAAATAAAATTAATAAAATTTCTCTAAATAATTTTAATTGGATGGTAGCAAATTTATTTTTCTTTTTGATTATATGACTACGTATGGATGTTTGATACGTACGCAGCATACTTCAAAAGCTATTGAAGCAGTTTACATATATTAGTAGTGGTTGGCCGAATTGCAGAAATTCGACCATAATCATCAATGAAAATGGCAGGCATGTAGCCGTTTTTTTTCTACTTTTCTAAATTACTACTAATAAAAAACTAAAATCCGTGTAACAGACGATAAAAAGCCATTTAACTATTTTGTTAACATTTACAATAAGGCCAAAGAAAAAATGTTGGTACGCTTTGATTGCGAAATCATTTAAAAGGGCATTGAAAATGAATACTATTAATAATGGGTTCCATTAAACCTTTTTAAAATAAATAGTTTGACCTTAGCCAATATATGATCATCATGATTAGCTACGCAGTTGGCAATATCCACCTTTATAATTCTCATAATATTATCTATATATATGTACCTATTATATATGAGTGATGGGAACCTCTTAATCAATTATTAGCTTGTTTTCTACTATTCCGTTTAGTTTTTATACTTTTATTGTTTTACTGTAATTGCATTCCCTCTGTAAAACATTTACGATGTTATATACCCCTAACACCAAGATACATTGTATTTGTGTAATGGAAGTACCCTAACTGAATAACATATTCGTACTTTCGCAAAGTACTATTTTATACTTCGTGACCTAAAAGGCTTCCCGTAAAGTTTAACAAGGCCGCTGGTATCCGAAGCGAAGTTTATAAAACGAGAAACTGCTTGTGCCGTATTGTTACTATATGTAAGCAAGTTTTGACATGAATCTCTTTTGTCACTGACATGAATAGTATTTACATAAGTCCGCAAGGAATGATCTCAATGTAGCAGTGTGCTAGATACATCTGTGTAGTCGGTTTTGACCACTATTCAAGTGCTCTTTGGTCACTGTGCATTACTCCTTCAATATAATACTATATTTAGCAATTGTCCGAATGCAATGAATTGAATAAATGAATATACTACATAGTGAAACTGTAGTTAAAGCGCAGCGGTGGCTCATCGGATAAAGAATCTACCTATTATCCGACGGGATATTATGGGATGGATAAATCCCTGCTTCGAGTCCTGTAGGCCAATTCTGCTAAATAACTGCAACTGCACGTTTACGCCTGTCACTTGAGTCGTGCAGAAATAGTGCAGTGCCAATACGTGTATTCTGTTAAAGTTTCCTGTACTGCAACTACGCTGGAACTGTGCATATGCTGCATTGCAACGACACTGCAACTACGCTGCAACTGTGCGTATCCTGCAAATTAACTACTTAATACCTGTTGTGCTCCTAATCTAATAAATTGGATTTTTACTTAAAATTTACTCCTGTAGTTTCAAGCCTCATCACCCTTGATTGCCGGCGTGAAGGTATTTCTGAAAAGAAGCTTTACTTAATCATATATTTGCACAAACATCTCCCAAAATAAAACAAATGTTTTATAAAATGAAACACCGCTTTTGAATATTAATTTCATTTCGCAAAAATTGCTCAAGAATAACGTTAACAAAACTGCAAGTAAACTCCTTCAAAACTTCTGTCACTGCTATACAAATGCCAAAACAATTTATCAGACTACGATTATATTGCAGGAAACGTGCAGGAGCAGTGTAGGTTTTTTAACAGAATAGCGAGTCATTTACTGCAGCATTCCTGCAACGTAGCTGCTGTCAGATCGCTTAACAGAATACGGAAACGTCAAAATTAACACATTTTGACACACGCCGCGCTGCAGTGCAGTTGCAGTTTTTTCTTTTCAGTTAGAAATACCTCCTCGCCGGCGACGAAGGGCAGTCGGGTGCGAAACTATAGGAGTCAACATTAAGTAAAAATCCAATTTATTGATTGAAATGTGGTAAATGTCAGGAGTTAAGTAGTTCATTTGCAGGATACGTAGAGTTCCAGCATAGTTGCAGTGCAGGAAACTTTAATAGAATACACGTATTGGTACTGCACTGTTCCTGCACGTCTCAAGTGACAGGCGTGAACGTGCAGTTGCAGTTATTTTGCAGAATTGGCTTACTGCTTCGTGTAGTGTGGGCATGTACCACTTACTTTCCACTACAATTCGTGTTTTGTTATTTATGTAGATATTTATAATTATAACTTGAAGGAAATCATCATAAGAAAACCAGCTTGTCCAAGAAATTGTATTTCGAAAGACGTGTGCTAACCTAAGAAAGATCTGGTTTTCCCTCTGGCTTGGAGTCCTGACGGCAGTCGCTCTATGTGAAAATTAGTATCTTCGCCAAATCCTTAGACTTAGGTAGGAAACGGGACAACCCTAGGAAGACGACTGTACTGACTGTCATGAATTGTTATGTGATGTTATTCCCAAGCTAGCTGGCGCGCAGGCTCGAATTATATCCATTCCCCACTCTATGGTATCCAAGGTTTATCTTCTGTTACAATATGTTTGTGTAAAGTACGAATACATAACACGTTCGTGCGCAAACGCCGTTATGCTATGTGGTAGGTATGTAATAAATGCTTTTATTTTATGTTTACGGGTAAGCAAACTCGGATTTATAGCCACGCGCTGATGTGGGTGACAAATTTTATCGATATTGGATTATGAGTGTCCGCCGCAAGCCGATCGCATTTTATTGATGAACACTGTTCACGATCAGCTTACAAATTGTTTCTTTCCGTTTATATGGACCGTTATGGTTACCCGTTGAACGAGTATCAGTTAGGGCTTGATCGAGTTGATGGTAATCCCATTCGTTGTTACCCTTTTGGAGGGCTCCAAACAGCCGCGTCCGAAAGCTTTTTATACTTAAGAAAGTTTTTTATACTTAGTCATTCACGTACCACAATGTATGTGCTCAACAAGCGGTTCGATGCGTGGTCGTTAAAAATTATGATACCCCGTGATAAAGACACGATGTAACAAATAAAAATCACAATTTACACAGGATTTGTATCGGTCTTGAAAAATTCTTTCAAAAAATGTTCTTAAATTGTTTTAAAAATAGTTATATTTAAGTTACACAGGTGTTATGACATCAGTAGGTAACCCCTTCATTAGGGTCACCAATAGAACAAGAACGGTTTAGCACATGTTCGTCATACGATTAACTGTGGTAATTTATTTTTATTTAACTCATATATATATATATCATTGCATGACATACAGAGATATGTATTATATTATAAATAAATAAATATTGTCGGACAAATTACACAGCGCCACCTAGCCCCAAAGTAAGCGAATCTTGTTATGGGTACTAGACAACTGATAAACATACGTAATTTTTTTTTTTGTAAATACATACTTATTATACATAGAAAATACCCAGACCAATACAAACAGACATGTTCATGCACACAAATGTTTGTACTGTGTGGGAATCGAACCCACGAGCGTTGGTGTCAAAGTAGCGTAACACCGCGTTCCACCACTGAGCCACCGAGCTCGTCATATTATACATCGTTATAGTTCTTACATGTATATCCTCAAGAGCGTATTGAAATAGAAATAGCCGCATACTATGTAATTCCAAAGGTATTTTCCCCCGCGATCGTTAAGCATATAAGAAATGCAGAGATTTTCTTCCCAAAGAGTACATAAGTTCTTAAAATGGAATCTTCTATTGGATGAGGCGAAAAAGACTTTCAATTTCAATAAGAATTGATCCCGTGGCTAGAATTGACTAAAATTGTGTTGCGTGTGGTTGGTTATTCGGCTTGTGTGAGGAGGGCCCAAGGGATTCATTAAGAAACGTACCCAACCTATATCGATATGGAGAATTATAATCGATGATATCATCGGAACACTAGCTGAAGCGATTTTACAGTTCGGAAACGCGTCGATTAAATTTAATTTCGTCTGAATGTGTGTTAGAGATGTTCTGATGTTTATCTTCGAGACGAAAAGTAATAAGATCTTTTTATAAGCTATTTACGTCTACGTTAGCTTGTCAAATTTTATGATGCCGAGATGAAACTGTCTAGAATACAAGAGTCATATAAAAGAGATCGTGAGTATATAGATATCGAAATGGTCGCGTACTTACTGTGCGGTCCCAGTAGAATTGTTTCTTCGGAACGCTCAGCATTTGGAATGAGATCCCTGCCGAGATTTTTTTGAAGAATTACAGAATTCTTCAAAAATAGCGCTCTGAAGTTTTAGACGACATTGCGTATTTGATGTCCTTGGTACTCAAGTGTCCATGTGACAGTACATCAGAGAGCTTGATGGTGTCGTTGCGCGTGACATTCTAAGCGAAAACGCATTTGAGCGCGAGTTGAGCGACGTCGATCGACCTATCTATGGTCGTTTTTATCTATTTATCTATCTCGAGCTTCGCTTTATAGATAGATGACAGTTCCTAAGCTAAGTCAGTGGCCTTCGGGCGGCTTGAAAACGCTGGCCTCCGCCTATCCGCAGCTAGGAAGCCAGAAATGACTTCTCCACATTCCGATTTATCTAAATTTCCTTTTCTTTGAGTCCTTTGAGTGGTAGGCAGAGAACCAATCATGATTCATCTTAAATACATACGTTTACGAACCTCAAGAAACATTAGGGGAGACAAGAGTGGGACATTAAGTCTATAAGACAATCATACTCAAATACTTTTTTATAGTTTGTAATACATAGAAAACACTTCTGGCGAGACCTACTTATATATGTAATCGGTCATGTTTACGCATACAAACATTTATATTGTACAGGAATCGAAGCTATGAATCTTGTTATTAAATTTGCTGTTTTAAACCACTCTATCATCAAATCTTGTCTAAGGCACAGCAGAAGGATGCAGCATTAGGTTAACTAGCGAACTTAAGCCTTTATTACATAATTACCCATACCCATACCCATTGTTCTCTCTGCATACCCCGCAAGGGACTTGGCGTGAAGATATACATACATACATACATACATACCCATACGGTAGGGTAATACGGTAAGATTGTAACTTTTCAATATTGAAAACAGCAAATGGGTAAATGCAGAATACATAATACGTGACTGTCGTTGAAAAGGGCATGTCGCGATTGATTTTATTATACAACGTCGTAAAGCATACGAGCATACGGCCCTACTGACGTGAAGTTGCATCCGTGGTCTATGAACGCTTGCAATATAGGAGGTATTGTTCGCGCGTTGCCACTCCTGCTGCTAAAACAGCAGTTCCTTGGGAGTTTATTGGTAACCCCACTTACGTCGGAATCGATGTGTTAGGTAAGAACTCACAATTTAGGTCCCAATAGTGTTAGATATTTGATAAACCGTGGTGCATGGCAGTTGAGCTTCACTTGACTAGCCATCTCTTTGAGGTTTTTTAATACCTTATTTGTCATATTGCTGTCTCTCATTTTGCCAAGAGGGGAAGTCAATTCGAAAACTTCCTACTCTTACAAATTGACTCCACGCTCACAAAACGTTGTGTTTTAACGCATAAATATATTGGCGATTCGGGGCCTACTAATAAGCCGATAAATGTCGCGAACTAGGTAATAAGAGCTACCCGTTCTACTTTTCCTCCCTACTGCGTACGTTACTACGTTACTGCGTAATATTTATCTCATCAGTACTCCATTGGTTTATTTTCTTCATGGTGAAGGTACTTCCCCAGTCGGATTTATATTATGCGCCCTTCCTCTTTTAAATTATCTAGTCAAGCGACTAGCTTAGGATACGCAAACTAAGACACTGTAGTTACCGACACACGAAACTATCATATAAAATCCATGTACGGTTACCGTACCGGGATACATCAACCACCGTTTTGTGTTCACGCGCCTTGGAGCGAAATCTTACAGTATAAATGCGAAGATTTACAGGGTTTCTTTGGACTTAATCTACTGCTTTGTAAGTACACTGTACCTATGAGTTCGCAACAGTGTAGAGAATCCTTAAATTTTAATGCACTTTACTTCATTTCGTCCAATGACACAGCTTATCTTTTATGTGCGGTCGTCTGGTCGGGCGCCGCGTTGTCTGTCCGTGTCACAGAAATAACACCATTGAGAACGCGGTTATCTCCGCCTCGGCACGCCTCCGGTGGGCGGACAGACAAATTGTATTTATTGTGTATACATGCTTTTGAAAATACGTAAACTGGCCGCGTGCCCCTTTGAGGCGTAGTAGCGTACTTTTCTTTATGACTTGCGTCGCTAAGCCTGACATTTCCAGTTGTATATTATGCCAATAACATAGCGATCCTTCCATTTGAAGAAAAATAACAACATTTCTAGGGTTCAGTATCTTTTCAAACTTATGTTAGATATGAAAGTAATGTTATTATTGGCTGTGACTGGCTGAGTAGAGCAGTAATTGAAAAGTTCACAAAAGATTTGTGAGATTTTCATATCCAAAGGCTAATAGCAAATTAAGACACTGTTTGTTCTTATGTATGTCAAGGATCGCTAGCTTGTAGTCGGAATGAGGCCTGAAAATTGTATATGTTGTGTAGAATATTAATCCAAAACGGAATACTTGTCTGGAAATTAAATTAAAAAAAAATACCACCGAGGAAAGAAAAAGCGTGTGACCTGTCTGATGGTAAGCGGTTACCTTAGCCTATGGACACATGTTACAACATTACAAATATGTAATTTCTGTATATTATATCCCTGAAACTATTTTAACTACAAATACTGAAAACGATTAGTAAATTACTTTACAAAAAAATAACCGGCTGTAGGAACGTTAAGATCTAAAATACAAATAAAAGCAAATTCGTAGTCCTAAAAGAGCGAAATCCGATATCCGATCCCGGGATGCGAAAACAAAAGTTTGTGCAAGTTTGTGCTTAAGTTACTCCTGTAGCTGGAGCATGTGAAATCATTACTCCAGCCACTGACGGAGATCAGCGTAATGGAAAGAAACATTGCGATTAACTCTGATTGCAAATGAATACATTATAATTTCTATGTTAGGCAATATTCATGAAATGTAGTATTAGCAAAGATATAATCAGCAATCGCAATAATGCAATACATCTGTAAAAATAAAGAAAATAAAGAACCGGGTTTTTACGAATATAACTTGAAGTTATATTCGTAAAAATTAATTAAAATATAAGGGTAGGTAATTTTTTAAACTGTTATTTAAACATTAGGGATATTATTACGATCAGTAAAAAAAAAATGGCCAGTTATATATTTTTTTTATACTACGTCGGGAAGCATACGACCCACCTGATGTAAAGCGGGTACCGTAGCCTATTAACGCTTGCGATATATTAATTATCACTCCCGCGATGCCTCCTCTGCTGCTTATACAGCAACTCCCTGGGACCTAACTGGTGACCTCACTCACACGCAGGAACACAACAATCCTCTAGGGAGTTGTTATTTGGCTGCGGTTTTCTGTGAGGTAGAGGTACTTTCCCAGACGGACTTCAACCGCGACAGCAAAGAGTCCACTGAACACGCATTATCCGAAACAGTATTATTTAAATATGTATGTATATATGTATATCTTCACGCCCAGTCTCTTGCGGGGTAGGCAGAGAGAACTGAGCACCATAAGACGCGGTCCTTACACACTTCAAATATTTTGTATTTTTTTTTATATTTAATGTTATATTAAATTTCATATTATTTAAATATTTTTCCTTTTTTATGTTACGCGCTGGAATACATTTTACCCCCTCATTGTTTATAGATCTGCTTAGAATGAGATTTCTTACCGACTAATTCCGATTCGGTAACTGCCCGTTTCGCTATTTTGGCTTCTGTATAATTATTTAATTACCCATTTAATATTTTTTTATGAATCGGTTTTGTTTACTTTTCTGCTAAGTTTTTTCTGCCGATTTTGTTAATAAACAAGCATTTTGTAATTTTTAACACCAAAAGTACAATATACAACGGCGGCTTCAAATCAATGCTAAAGATACGTAGCTAAGATAGGTTTTCTCAGAAAATAAAACCGAACTGCTGCCTGAACTGCTGGGAACGCGGACGGCTTATTAATTTATTTTTCACGCGACTTCCACCAAGCTTATGGTCATACATAACCTAAACCGATGTTAGATCTAGATTTTTGGTACTATCAGGAATCGGAAATCGAACCTTATGAAATGCAGGTCTGGCCAATTATGTGTTTTTTGTCAAAGGTGTCTGTCTTGGGAGGTATCTCCACCTCACAGAAAACGGCAGTCAAATAACAACTACCTGGTGGGTTGCTCCTGTAAGTGAGCGAGGTCACTAGTGAGCTCCAAAAGAGTTGATGTGTTAGTAGCAGAGGTGGCATCGCGCGCGTGATACTTATTGTGTTGTAAGCGTTTATAGGCTACGGTAACCGCTTTACATCAGGTGGGTCGTGTCGTTATACTCCCGAAAAAAATAATAGACATTAGTAGATTGAAGATAACATGATTTAATGTCACTGTGCACTGTATAGGCCCTTACGACACAATGTCGTAAGGACCTATACAGTGTTCCCAGCAGTTCAGGCAGCAGTTTGGTTTTATTTTCTGGGAAAACCTATCTTAGCTACGTATCTTTAGCATTGATTTGAAGCCGCCGTTGTATATTGTAGTTTTGGTTTTGTTAATAAAATGCTTGTTTATTAACAAAAACGGCAGAAAAAATTTAAGCAGAAAAGTAAACAAAACCGATTCATAAACAAATATTAAATGGGTAATGAAATAATTATAGAGAAGCCAAAATAGCGAAACGGGCAGTTACCAAATCGGAATTAGTCGGTAAGAAATCTCATTCTAAGCAGATCTATAAATAATGAGGGGGTAAAATGTATTCCAGCGCGTAACATAAAAAAGGGAAAATATTTAAATAATATGAAATTTAATATAACATTAAATATAAAAAAAAATATAAAATATTTGAAGTGTGTAAGGACCGCGTCTTATGGCGCTCAGTTCTCTCTGCCTACCCCGCAAGAGAGTTGGCGTGAAGATATACATACATACATACATATTTAAATAATACTGTTTCGGATAATGCACGTTCAGTGGACTCTTTGCTGTCGCGGTTGAAGTCCGTCTGGGGAAGTACCTCTACCTCAAAAAAACCGCAGCCAAACAAACAACTCCCTAGAGGATTGTTGTGTTCCTGCGTGTGAGTGAGGTCACCAGTTAGGTCCCAGGGAGTATAAGGGGCCGTATAAGCAGCAGAGGAGGCATCGCGGGAGTGATAATTAATATATCGCAAGCGTTAATAGGCTACGGTACCCGCTTTACATCAGGTGGGTCGTATGCCTAACCCGACGTAGTATAAAAAAATATATATAACTGGTAAGGACCTATACAGTGCACATATCTTTGAAGTTAGTTCTGGACATTAACCGATATTTTAATGTAACACTGGTGTTAAAGCTAGCAATGGTACTTGACCACTAAGACTGGTGGGTTCGATTCCTATATAGAACCAACATTTGTGTGCATGAACTGTTGGTCTTGGTCTGGGGGTTTGTAAGAGAGGTAGGGCGCATCGAAACAGTTCGACCGTGGAAGTACCTCCACCTTGCATGAAAACCAAGAGCGTTGATGTCAGAGTAGCGTCACTGAACACTGCGCCTCCGTGCTCTTCAAATTATCGCATTATATAGGTATATTATACATGTGTACACGGTTCCACACACAAATGTCGCAAATAATTCATCACTAAATACGCGATGGAAAATACATCGCGTAAGTTGCGTCGTGATGTGTAATTTTTGTGTGGCATTTTGCAAATTGCAGAAATTGATTCGTACACTAGTCTAGACTGTTGGGACCCACTCGCGTCGCCTCGGCTCCTGTCAATTTGCAAAACTCTTTGATCTTACCACCCCAACTATTTTAAAGGAACGTTTTGTTTTTCAAAGCGATTCGCAGGGTCGTACTTTTCGTAGTGCATTTCTACACTAATTGATTCTCGGTCGAGGCAGTGCGCCTATGGAATTTTGCAAGCTTTGCCTTACTAGAATTATCGCAAAGATCCGTTTTCTCTAATTATCCTGCGACATATATAAGTTATACTTTGCGCCACCCTTACATTATTTCTTTACTTCTTCTCTACCTTACTGTTGTCTGGAAGGGATCGTACAGCGATAAGACTGCCATTGTACTGGTACTTTCTTATTATTATATTTTTGGTGCAAAAACTGTGTTATATATACGTATATTATACATCGGTATTGTATTATAACCGTCAACCTCGAAGGAACATTAGCTATGAATGCCTCATCTCTCCTAGTTCCACGGAATGCACTTAGTAACTCGCAGTGGCATTAATAGCAATGAAACGAAGGAACGTAAACAGTTTTATTGGTATTAACGCGGTTTTGTAGCGTATCGTTGTCCAGCTATATTCGTCCCATGAGCCTAGGTTGTGTTTGTTTGGGGAACTAGGTCTCTACGTCAATCGAAGCTTACTGTTTATTAATAAGACTCGGTTTATTATACATAGCGTTTTCGAAATCTACTAATCTGAACTCGGATTACGCTGTGCTCGTACATGCCCGATTTTAATCTTACATGGAGTGTTAAACAATCTTACGGCCCGCTTTATGGTTTCCTATCAAGTCTTGAGGAACTCGATGACGTTGTTATAAGGATCAGCCTAAACTAAAACACAAGTTAAGCAGCGTCGACCGCAATCTGTGTATGGATGGGTTTAGTTACCTCGAGTTCCTCCTTAACCGGATGACACCGTAAGCGTCCGGTCCCGGTTTATTTGATTTACGTTTTGATGAGTGAATTTTTGCGCAGTCAAGTCATTTATTGGTAATGGTATTATTGGGGCAGTCGTTTTCCACTTGTGGGGCATGCCTACAATCGTCCCATCTCTAAAAATAACTTGTGTCTGGGCGGCCGTGCTTCGTTCAGCTTCGGCGTTTTTTTACATACAGGTATAAGGAACTTAGTTCATCATTTTTTTACAAAACCGCATCTAACTAAAAAACAAGATCCAAATCGTTAGATTCGTTTCCGAGATACACGAAATATATTTATAATATTTATATAATGTATAGTTGCACACATTGCCTGTTTAAAGTAATAGGATGTGTTACGGTATTGTGATAAACTGTAATATTAGAAAAACAAAATAACATGTGCTTAGAACGATGTTCGATACAACTGATAAAGACACCATTCCCCCAATAGTTCATGTTACAATAGATTGCGACAAAAACAAGCGTCACGTAACCGCATCCCGCCCGCTATTGAAACAAGAGATGTGAATGTGAAATGACAATGTACAACATTATGCTCGAATTTCAATCGTGGTGGAGAGGTCAAACGTGTTTGATAACATACATAAATGTTACCCTTGGGTATAGCATCGATATAATTCTCTGTTGGCAACTTAACCTAGTTACGCATACGCATTAAGCGAAAATGCACTCCCGCGCTGCAATTGGGGGCTAAAAAATAATACACTGTTTGAGAACATTGTCATAGTAGTCGAGAGATTTAACATTATCGCACTATGTTGCTGTCCAAATGTATGCATTTGTGCCACCATCGTATTTGTAGTCATAACTAACCTTAGGGCCGGCGCCGACTGACCGCGCGGCACTGCATCGTACAGCACAGTAGGCCAATTCTGCTAAATAACTGCAACTGCACTGCTGCGCGATCAGACAGCAGCGCCGTTGCAGCAACGCTGCAGTAATTGACTCGCTATTCTTTTCAAAAACCTGCACTGCACCTTGTTTTGACATTTGTATAGCGATGACAGAAGTTTTGAAGGAGTTTATCTGCAGTTTTGCTAACGTTAGTCTCGAGCAATTTTTGCGAAGAGAAATTAATATTCCGAAGCGGTGATTTATATTGCAAAATATTTGTTATGTTTTGGGAAATGTTTGTAGGAATATATGATTAAGTAAAGCTTCTTTCAACTTTAATTGTCCTCTCTTGTCATCCATTGTGGTAAACCCTCTGCATGTATTCGATGACACAGAGTATAGACGTTTGTGTACACAATGACTGTACTCAAAGGAGGATTGTTTGTTCTCTGATAGAGGGAAATAATACCTGTGTTATGACATTTTGTGTACCTGCATTCTCAAACCTTGCATGAAGTGTCCAGTCTCATCTGTGTGTGTCTGTGTTACACATCTCTTGTAAACTGGACTAATCCTACTGTCCGTATGTATCAAGCACTTAGTATATCATAAGATGTCCCGATTTCCATGCGAACGAAATGCAGTTACCTCTTGTATAGGCCACGGAGAGATTTTACTTTTTTATGCACCTTTCGTACCTTCAGTACCTTTCGGTTCATAAGGTCTAAAGTATTAAAATGTCTATATTATCAAAAAGTCTATTCTTATATCTAAAGAATTAATTTATTAATTTCATAGTATGGTAATTTACATGTATTTTTACTATTATTTTTATATTTTATTATGTTTTTATACTTATTTTTATTATATTTTAGTACTTTGGTATTTTTGATAATATGACATTTTCATACTTTAGACGTTATGGTATAAATACGAAAGGGTTACGCCAGTGATGTTTTTTTACTGGGGTATTGGAGGAGTTGGTGTAACGTTAATCATTTATATAATTTGTCAAATGATTCCATCAAATAGTGTCAAGGTTTGAATTGTATTACACACGTCAAACGCTATTTTTAGATTTGTATAGGTAACAGTTTCCTTATGCACGGCACGCGTAATAGCTGAACTGTAAATAAATCCAATCTGTGTTAAGCTGCTTTAAGCACTCGACAAGGATTTTTGGAGTGAAGAAAGATTAACTCATCTTTTTGCTAGATCTTTAAAATGTATATATCTTGTAAGATATACACGTACAAATAAAATCAAGAGTATATAAAATATTATCAACTAGCTGTTACCCACGACTTCGCCCGCGTGGTCAAAGGAAAACAAAGCATGTTTTCCTGTGGGAGTAAGATATTTATCCGCGATAAAAAGTAGCCTATGTAGATAGCACTATCTGAAACTCAGTCTCCATACAAGAAAAAACAGATTAATCCGTCGCTCCGTTTTGATTTGAAAATAGGACAAATAAGAAATGTCGCTAATACCTGAAAGCAAAATTAAAGATCCACATTTAGGAAGATTCAAACATCTAAACATACAAACTATCCCACGAGAACATATCACCAGGATAAAAAGTAGCCTATATGTTAATCCAGTATGTACCTCACAAATTTCATCCAAATCTGTTCAGCCATTGAGGAGTCAAAACGGAACAAAAATCCAAATGTCCAAAAATCTATACTTTCACATTTATAATATTAGTAGAATGAAGAAACAGATCATTAACCACGGGATAATAAGCACTAACCTATTACAACCTTGTTGTTGTTGTTATTACAATATTTTAACCTGTAACATAACAATCAAAGTATAAGCACCTTTACTTATACCACCGGGAGTAATGTGTAGAGATGCATTAAAGGGAGTCAGCTCCTGGTTTATCTTGACGTGTTGCTGCTGAGTTATTGAAAGATAATGTACGACCTAGTGTGGTACTTTTACCATTTACCATTTTGACAAGCTCGGTGGCGCAGTGGTTACTTTACTTTTACACCAACGCTCTTGGGCTCGATTCCCACACAGGACAAACATATGTGTGCATGCACATGTCTGTTTGTTTTGTACTAGGTTTTAAGAGAGGTCGGGCGCATCAAAGCAGCCTGTCTAGGGCAATACCTCCACCTCACAGATAAACGCAGCCAAATAACAACTCCCTGGAGTGTTGTTGTGTTTCTGCGTGTGAGTGAGATCACCAGTAAGCTTCTAAGGAGTTGCTGTGTTAGCAGAAGTGGCATCGCGCGAGTGATACTTTATGTATTGTAAGCATTCATAAGCTACGGTAGCCGCTTTCCATCGGGTGGGCCGTAAGCTTGTATGCCTCCCGACATTGTATAAATAATAATAGAAATTTCTTGATCATTGCATGAGCTTCGAAATAATTTGTCAACTAATGTGTAATTGTGATATATTTACTCGTAATTAAAAGTTCGATACGTCGCACATATGGTATATACATATAGGATTGTTGCATGAACTTTTGTTTGTACAGTGGTATCAAAATATTGACAAAGAAAATACACTTGATTTTTTAGGGTTCCATCCTTCAAAAGAAAAAACGGAACCCTTATAGGATCACTTTGTTGTCCGTCTCTCTGTCTGTTAAGACCCTTTCTCTCCGGGACGGGTGGAGCTATCAAGCTGAAATTACAGTGGATTTCGGGTATAACGACAATGAAGGGACCACTCTATTTTTGTCGTTATATCCGGAAGTCGTTACAGGCAAAGGTAAAGAGATACAGACACGTACACATGTGTAGTTTATATTCATTTATTATTGAAAATATTTGCACACATAGTTATTCACCGGTACATTTAAAAAAATGTGTACTAAACTGAACCATAAAAGCTCCGAAACGTATACGCTTCCCTACCTACTTAGTTGATATCCATAAACAAAAGGTAAAGGCATAGATAACAGAAACAACGGGAGATGTGACATACTACGTGAGTTTACACCGGGACGGTTGTCGCCGAATTTCACACAACCATAAAACACTCACACACTTAAATAAATAAAAGATGTCATTCTACGCACACAAGTACAACGACACATTTTTGTTAAGACGCTGTTATTGGACGTTTATTTAAACAACACCCAAGTAAGCACGCACTACTACAAACACTGATAAAGCGTCTTTGCTGGGACACGCGGGTCGATATGACTTTGTCGATATTGACAACGTTATATCGATCTATGATTTATCAAGAAGTGTAATGTTTGTAATAAAATATTTGTGGGGTGTAAGTGGATCAATGTCAACTTAGAGCCAAAGCCAACCCCACTATACTATATAACAATTCCCTGGAGGATGATTGAGTTCATGCGAGTTAGTGAGGTCACAAGAAGTTGAGTTGCTGGATTGGCAGTGGGGGTGACGACACGCGAGTGACACTTTTATATCATTACAAAGCGTGTCTGTTACTCGTGCGTCCCACCGTGCGCCCACTTTACATCGGGTGGCCCTTATGTTTGTTTGCCACCAGTAGATAAATGATTAGAGCATATTGTGCTCTTTTCCAATGGCCACCAATTATTTTCTCTTCCTGTAGCCTTGATCCATTCTTCTTTAATTTTTAGGTCACGTGGGAAACTAACAGAAAACAAACACAGTAATCATACAATCATTACATATTTTGTAACCTATTTCCATACAACTTTAATATAATGGATACCATAGCCCACAAATAGTAACTACAGTAAAGACTTATAATTTTTATCTAATACTAGCAGTCTTAGATAAAACTTCGTATCGATAAAAAGTGAAGTCAAAGCGCACCCCTAACCAACGGCAGAAACAAGCGGCCGTATCTCGAAACTGCACACACAGTGAACGAATAATATCACTCGCTTTACATTGCGTGTTGGGAAACGAGCGGTGGCGACTGCGAAATGGTAGAAAAGCAATGTATGATTTAAGAATGAGATGTTGATTATTTAAAATTTGCATCGTGGTAAGGTTCGGGTAGAAATGGCGTCGGAGAATTTTTGAAATTAATTTTGTATTTATTCTTATAAAACGTAATATTATTTGTACTTACAGGTGATAAGTGATTCCATTTGATTTAAAGTTAACCACTGCACTTCTATTTTTGCAAATTGCAACAGCACAACTTGGCATTTTGCTAAAACAAGGAGCAACGTATCTCAATCGAACTTGATTGCAACTAACTAGCTGTTCTTGGCAATGTTCTCGTTTTGAGCATTTTGCGGCGACACCAACCACGCCCCCTCGTCACATCTCCCGTTGTTTCTGTTATCTATGGGTAAAGGTCTCCACACTTGCTGACCATCTGTGTGCAATGGATGTAAACAAAAGATAAGAAATGTTTGTGAAAGAAAAAAATCTTTGTGTCTTTGGCGGCCGACTCCGATCGCAATATCTGCATGGGATTTCTAGGAATTTGTTACAAATGATTCATTAAAAACAGTCGCTACACCCGAACTCGGCGTTACATCCAAAGTCGCTATAGCCACATGTACTAAAGTATGCTTTAAATTCAAGGGACTTAGATTTAACGTCGCTATAGGTAAATGGTCGCTACAACCAAGGTCGTAATAAATGATATCCACTGTAATATCAAATATTCAGGTCTACAATCCCTTCTAGCAGTAAAAAATCTAACTTCTACGAGTAAGTCAACGCATTCAAAATATACGGCCGTTTATGCCGCATATTTTGACACTCTATGGGGTACTTCTCGTTGACCTAGAATCATGAAATTTGCTAAGAAGCAACGTCATGTATTACAAGTACATGAAACAATCGCTAGAAGTTATATCGCAAGAAAATATTATATTTTTTACGGAACCGTCTCGGTGCGCGAATCTGACTCACACTTGACGGCTTTTTTTTAAATGTAATTTATTATTTCCAGGTGGATTGCCCATTCATCGTATGCATGACGTACGCCTTCCATACACCCGACAAGCTGTGCTTCATCCTGGACCTGATGAACGGCGGCGACCTGCACTACCATCTATCACAACATGGCGTCTTCAACGAGGCAGAGATGAAGTTTTATGCAGCTGAAGTTATATTAGGTTTGTTTTATCTGTTATTTTTTACTGCTGCCTGTTTATTTGTTTACGGCAGTAGTTCCCAACCTTCTGTTGACTTTTACTTTGATTTTTTTAGTTGTTAACAAAAATAAATCAGTATGTGGTGTTAATGAACTCCAGCAATTTAAAAATAAACTGTAGTGTACTGTGGTTTATATAAAAAAATATATATATTTTCTTTTTTTCTCAATTAATTTAAATTGGTAATTTATAAACAAAGGTTGTTTATATTTGTTTATATTTATATATGTAACACGTACAGAGTTCATTCATGTGGAGAGTGGTTGACACGTCTATCACATTTGAGATATTCACAAACAAACGAGTTTATGATATACTAGTGGCCCGTACCGGCTTCGCACGGGTGGACATTTACTTTTTAAACATGATTTCTAGTAATAAATATAGCCTGTGTTACTCAGGCGTAATATAGCATTCTAATGGTGGAAGAATTTTTGAAATCGGTTCAATAGTTTTGGAGTTTATTCGTTACAAACATACAAAAATACAAATCTTTGCTGTTTATAATATTAAAATTTGTAGATAGCTGTACCTACCTCCGACATCGCGCACACGACATATCTGAATATTCATATACAATCGGTTTTAAACTTACAAAGAAAAATTAACATTTTAACACAGTTTTTTAATTGCCTTGCATTGCAGATGTCTGAGAGAGATTTCGATGTAGATTTATAGAGTACCTTCGTGAATGCTCAGACTGTTTATTTGAACTTTTCATTTCATTCATTTTCATTAGGATGTTTCTTTCGGCATTTCTTCTTTGGTATTCCCGTAATGTTTACAGATGTTGAGAGACACCGATTATGAAAATGATGGAAAAATAATAAAAAAAACACTATATGAGATGATACATAATATGTAAAATGTGTCTGCGTGTCCATTGATTGTTTCTTCGAAGTTATCGCACTGCTTATGTCACTGTAGCTTTATAATGGTTAATGTATTTTTTATTTTATATCCAGGTTTGGAGCATATGCACAAGAGGCATATAGTGTACAGAGACTTGAAACCGGCGAATATCTTGCTGGACGAACATGGCCACGTACGAATATCGGACTTGGGACTTGCCTGTGATTTCTCCAAAAAGAAGCCGCATGCCAGTGTGTAAGTGTACCACTGCTTACTTCTTTTATTTCATAACACGATGTTAGCAACCGCAAGTAGCAAGGGCGTTTTATAATGGTATAATTTCAATTAGTTTAATAATGGTAGAATTTCAAGGTCAAAATAAGGTTTATTGATATTTAAAAAAAGTGTCATTGTTATTGCTATGATTTTGTCTGCAATAAACAACACATGATGTAGCAGTATAGGCTCTTTCGAACACCTTCTCAGTGATTAAAATATGCTTTCTGTTTAAATTAGAATAAATTCGTAACCTCTCGAATTGGTTTCAGAGAGTTTATGAGCGAGTTACAGGAAATTATATTAGTTAAAGTGACGTCATTTTAACTGGTCACTTTTCACACAACAAAATTTGAACAACGTGACGTTGCAACGGCGGCCCCACTGTACTATTTTTTTTTTTTAAAGATCTAAACATAACATACAATTTTATTGTAAAGTAACTGAACTTTGATACAAGGTTACGTCGGTGTACCAGTTTTCTTTTCCTAGTGTAGGAATGTTATCAAAAAACAAATAGTATACTCGATGGTCGGAGAATATTATACTAAATAGAAGTAATTAAAAAGAGATCACTGTGTTTATCTACATTTACAGTTTCGGTACTTTTTTCATCAATATTTAAATTTATGTTTAACGTAATAAACTTTTGATTGTTATTTTAAAAACACTTTCTTCTAAGTAACGCGATCAGTAATATGTAAATAAGAATTTTAGTTTCTATAGCTGCCGACACGGGCTAATCCGCGAGCCGTCAATATATTTAACATGTTGCAAAATTATATTTTGCAGCGGCACTCACGGTTACATGGCACCCGAAGTTCTCTCCAAAGGCACCGGCTACGACTCCTCGGCGGATTGGTTCAGTTTCGGCTGCATGCTGTACAAATTATTAAAAGGACACTCACCCTTCCGCCAACACAAAACCAAGGACAAACACGAGATCGACAGGATGACGCTAACCATGGTAAATATGACTTCATTTACTATTTTTATTTTGCACGTCAGTCATAGTAATTAGAATTTTAAAGGATTTGAATATCAAAGGAATATCTTTAATTGTAGCCTATGTTAAATTAATGAAACTAAATTATCGTCAATTATAACCTAATATGGTTTCAATTAAAACAATTTTTTCATTTATTGCAAGTTTCCTTTGCACATTCATACTCCATTTATGTGTTGGTACCATCCACCCCGTTCGTCCCGCCCCGTTAACGGGACAGTTGGGAAAAATTGTTTCATCTACTCTGGTAGTGCCGACTCCGGCGTTTAACGGGATGTACAGCACAGATTGAGTAGCATACGTCCCGGTAGTGTTTAAAATGGGGAGAATAGAGTGTTATTGTATTGGTAAAAATAATTACGTTGTAATTTACATGGGTTTAGAGCATACCCCACCACGCTGCTCAAATGGCGGAGGCCAGTGTTTTCAAGCCCACCGCGGACCACTGACTTAGCTTAACGACTGTCATTTATCGACAACAGCCGGGACCGACGGCTTAACGTGCCCTCCGATGCACGGAGAAACTCGAGATAGTTAAAGTCACCCATAGACAGGTTGCGGTTGACTTTGCTTAACATGCGTGTGACACGTGCAACGACGCCATCGAGCTCTCAATAATTGTCCCTCATCTCTTTGTAAAATATATCTTGGAATTATAATATATGTATATACATTTTACTTTGTAAATATTGTATTACCTACAAATTTGAGGTTAGAACATAGTAGCTGTATGCGCTGAATAAAGATGGAATAATGTCTGCAATAGAATTACAACGTTTTTCAGAACGTGGAGCTGCCGGAAACATTCAGTCCGAGTTTGAAGAGCTTGCTCGAGGGACTGCTGCAAAGGGACATCAACAAGCGACTGGGATGCAAGGGACGGGGGTGAGTTTAGAAGGTTTTGATGCTAACCTACGGAATTGCACACTTCTAGTAAGTTTGTTTCGAAGCTTTAAAAAAAGAGTTTGTTTCCACTAACAAGGTTATTGGCGATCGATCGGTGACTTGTTGCTGTCTTTGCGGCCGGTGATAACATGCCATCAGATGACCCCCACATCTTCATTTGCTCACTCGTATATATTAAAAAAGATGGTGTGTTGGGCTCGAGATCTACTTAGGATATCAATTATTGCCTTATGTTAAGACTATATCTATGTGCCATTACTTAATAATTTATTTATCCAAGTACAATTTTCTCGCATTGAAATTAACTAATTCACGTGAAGTTAAACATTGGGTCACTATAGTTTTTTTATTCAGTCGCCCATCACTAACTGTAATTTTAACCTAATGCCAGCTGTGCGGTTATGGTATAAATATCCTTAGGTAATTTCTGTTTCAAGTAACGGTTTATACGGCGGAAGAAGAAAATAAATGCGGGTGTCATAAAACGGCGCCATATATATTTTTTATGCCACTGAAGTTATACAAATGTCCGGCCGTCTTGATGGTAAGCCGTTACTAAAGCCTATGGACATTTGCATTTGTTCGCCTCTTTTGAAAACCTCATGCTGTTGTTTCTTGGGAAAACCCCGGCTCGGGGGAGTTTTTCTCAATGGATTACAACTATTAACTTTAACAAAACGCGTGATGTGTTGCTGCTGTTAAGATAACACAGCTTTCGAGCCAGTAAGCTTAATAGAATGCATGTTACTAACAGGTGACACTTAATGTATATGTGAATCAGATTTATTTATACAACGCGCCAGGCAAACCTGCAAATGAACCACCTGATGAAAAATATGTACAGTATGAACGCTTGTAGTACAAGGGTACCGCTTGCGCGTTGCTACCCCCACTGCTAGCTAACACAGCAACACCTCAAGAGGTTACCGGTAACCTCACACACTAGCAGGTAACAACAAGCCTCCATCAAAGTCGCAGGTAAAAGCCTAAATAAAAATATATGCATGATGTATTACAGTGCCGATGAGGTGAAGGAGCACGTGTTCTTCGCCGGGATCGATTGGCAGCAAGTGTACCATCAGAAGTACACACCGCCTCTGATCCCACCGCGTGGCGAGGTTAACGCAGCAGATGCCTTCGACATTGGAAGCTTCGATGAGGAAGACACCAAGGGAATCAAGGTAACCTGTTGAATTGATCTTTCCAGTAAGCTTTCATTTTTTTATGCTCCATCGGGTGGTAAACTAGCATAAAACGTTCCCATAACCTATGGACGCTTGTTACACAAGGAATATCGCTACCACTTGATGCAAAATCACAACAACTTTCTGATGACCGTACCTGGTGCCTGTACTCAGTTGTAACATGGAGAGGAGCTGTACGACGTAGTTTCCAGTATCGGTGTAATCGAACATGTAATGAAGTTAAGCAATGACGAGCTTGGTGGCACAGTGGTGAAACGCGCTGTTACGCTACTTTGACGCCAACGCTCGTGGGTTCGATTCCCACACAGTACAAACATTTGTGTGCATGAACATGTCTGTTTGTATTGGTCTGGGTATTTTCTATGTATAATAAGTATGTATTTACAAAAACAATGTATTTACGTATGTTTATCAGTTGTCTAGTACCCATAACACAAGCTTCGCTTACTTTGGGGCTAGATGGCACTGTGTAATTTGTCCGACAATATTTATTATTATTTTATTATCGCAACCTTTATAAGAATAAATAAAGTAAAGTATAGAGTCTACTGAGCTTTATTTTGTTCGAATTCTTCAGAGAATCTTAGCTGCCGGCTGTTGTTAATATGTTAATGTGATTAGGAGTGTGTCTGAAAGAGAGAGTCGGTGTTAAGATTAAAAATGGCTTGCTCCGTTCGGGCATGTAGAAGTAATGCAGAACGAAGGGACGAAGAAACAGATGTACAGTGGGAAAGTAGTTGTACCTTGACCAAATTGGTGCGTAAAAACGTCGTATGGGTATTAAAAAGCGAGTGTGATGTGTAAGGATCGCGTCTTCGACCTACCCCGCAAGGAACTTGGCGTGAAGATATAAATCACTGGCCTCCGTCAACCTACCATAGAGCAGTTCCACTGGTAATGTTCTAAACCCATTTGGATCAGGAGAGACTGGTATCTCAGGAGTAGGATGCGTAAGGGTGGTCGTTTGATAAGTAGGATATACTTTCCTAGTTTGGTTGTTTCTTGTTAAATATAGCTACGGCCTACGCCTCTTTGCAGTTGACGGAGTCGGATCAGATGCAGTACAAGGACTTTCCACTTGTGATATCGGAGCGCTGGCAGTCGGAGGTGGCGGAGACTGTGTTCGAGACCATCAACCAGGAGGCGGACAAGGTCGAGCAGAAGAAGAAGGCCAAGCAGAAACAGAAGTTCGACGCTGATGAAAAGGGTATGACTAGAACGACCTTCATTATAGATGAATCTTCAGATGAAAGAATTATTATGATTTAAAATTATGTTAAACTTAAAGTTTACACAAGCAAGCAATAGAGCGTGCATGTAATATATCACATATCTATCACGTAAATCGTCCGTAAGCGAATATGGTTGAGATGTTATCTTTTGTTATGTATAGCTTCCCGCTAGTATATAGACGTGACTGTAGTTGAAGCAAAGATTGGCTAAGCCACCATCGTTAATTACAGGTCCTTGAGTCCTCTATGAAATTGGAGATTTTTAATAATTTAGTGAGAAACGTTTAGTGAGAAGATTTATTTCTTTCTTTATAATCATAATTTCAAATTAATTTTATAATATAGCTATGGCTTTTATTTAATAATAATTAGATACAATATTATACAATAATTTTCTGTGATATCGCTGTACGATGAATCGAAATAGTGCGTTATTTTTATATATATGTTCCGTTGTAGCACCGACGCAGTATAGACGCCATGAAATATCAATGAACCGTTTGGAGCAGATAGAGCAACTGAACCCTTGTTATATTTTGATTTCTTTAAATTTCATCTTGAAATCTCAGTAATGAGCTTTGTGGCCGGAGACTGTAGTTGATAACGAAGAATAGGAAATAATGGAATAATCATATTTCATATCAAACCTCGTTGGAATTAGCATCAGCCCTCAACATAAGTAATAAAACGATATTGTTTCATTTCCTTTGAATTTAAAGATGAAAGAGTTCGTAAAGTGTGAAAAAATCGCGTCGTAACTTGCTGTAAATTGTTGGAAGTGTGTCCAAATGTCGTAAAACAATTCGGATTGTCACTGTTAAAAAAATGATGATTGACAATGACAGCACAGCGTAAACTAAATCCGAAACAAAATTGAGTCAACGAAGCTGCTTATCATTTTCTTCGTTATTTCGATTTCTACAGTATCGATACCTACCAATGAACTTCCATCGAAATACAAAAGTCCATCGACAAGATGGCCAAGTCATATAAAAAATGGTTGATGTTTTCTATATAAAATGGCAATTTTATAGTTAAGGATCTAATGTTATTATTACAACTAGATATTGACGCGAAATACTGGCCATCTCCTTGTTCATATTAGATAATATTGACATGCTCTATAGTTTATTAAGGATAAAATCAGGTTGTTATTATACAAATGTTAAAATATGTAACTAGTAAATTCTTCTACAGACCTCTTGCGTTTACGTGAATTACGTGTGGTGTTTGCATTTTAGAAAATGTTCCTTAGAGGCGAAGCTAAGATTTCAAACTCTACATAATTTCTCAAGGTTATAGAGAATCTCTCTCTCAATTTTTTAGATGTTCATCTTACCTAGTATGGAACGAGGCCTCCTCGTGTCGAATACTTTATTTCATCATAAGGATATTCACACGTATACATGGAGAAGGAATGATCAAAAAAGTGTGATTGATTTGATTTTAATAGATAGACGTCTCCGAAATGTTTTAATGGATACAAGAGCCTTTAGAGGCCCCACTCTTGAGACGGACCACTACCTGGTGGTAAGCCGGTTTGTGGGCCTTTTTAGGAAGTGGAGGCACTGGCGAGTGCGTATCCCTTTCGGAGATCATGAAAGGATAATGAGCGAAAAATTGCAAGATGAAAGTGTAAGGAGAATGTATGTGCATCTGGTAAGTGAGAGACTTGCAAATGCAAGCCTCTCCGACTCAGATGTGGATGATTGTTGGAAAGTTTTGAAAGAAAGTATGGTGGATAGTGCAAAAGAAGCTTGTGGATGCGCAAAGAGACGTAAAACAGCGAAAGGAGATGCCTGGTGGGATGCGGAGGTTGAATCCTCCGTAGCAAGAAAGAGGAAAGCGTGGCTGGATTACGTATCATCTTTGCCTTTAAATGAAAATATGAGAGAAAAGAAGAAAGAAATGTACCGTCTATGCAAGAATGAAACCAAGGCTTTAGTGAAAGAGAAGCGTGAAAGACAAATTATGAATGAGGAAGAGAGGCTGACGAAAAACTTCGAGGCAAATACCAAACTCTTTTGGAGAGAGGTAAAGAAGTCTCGGAGTGGTTCGTCGGCATCCAGAATGGATAAGATAAAGTCTAAAGCTGGTGTCATTCTTGCCAACACTCAGGAGGTGTTAGAACGGTGGAGTGAATATTTTGAGGAAATGTATGAGTATGCCTCGGACGCTGGCAATGAGAGTGAGTCGGATGCTTACTCCACGTTGACGGCGTCCGACGAAGGCATAACTATGGATGAGATCGAATGGTCGATACGAAGTTTGAAAAATGGAAAATCAGCGGGAATTGATCTGATCACAGCTGAGATGATCAAATTAGGTGGCACTTACGTCCGGGACGCCTTCTGGTACCTATGCAACCTATGCTGGAGAACTGGAAGGGTCCCAATGGACTGGAGACGCGCGGTCATCGTGCCCTTGTACAAAGGCAAGGGATCACGCATGGACTGCGCCAACTATAGGGCCATCAGTTTGATCAGCTTAGCAGCAAAAGTATATGGAAAGGTGATTGAAAGGAGAATGAGGGTGAAATCCGATGAAATGCTGTGGGACGCACAAGGATGTTTCCGAAATGGAAGGGGATGTACGGATCAAGTTTTCTCGCTCCGCAATATCGTAGAGAAGCATCTGGTCATAGACCGGAAGGTTTTCTGCGGTTTTGTGGATCTTGAGAAAGCCTTTGATAGGGTTGTGCGAAAGGAACTGTGGGACATATTGCCGAGATATGGGATTGACGGTTCACTGCTCCGTGCTGTGCAGTCCACTTACAAGGATTGCTCAGCATGTGTGCGGATAGACGGTGGCATGTCACCCTGGTTTGATGTCAAAATTGGTGTCAAACAGGGTTGCATGCTATCTGCTAGGCTGTTTATCCTGTATCTCGATAGTTGTCTGCAGAGAATAAGGTCAACGAATGTGGGATTGCGCATGGGTGACCAAGTGGTGAACTGTCTGCTGTATGCAGACGATGCCGTGCTATTAGCAGATACACCATCTAAATTGCAAACACTGGTCACAGCGATGAAAGACGACTGTATGGAGAAAGGTTTACTACTGAATGCGAAGAAAACAAAGATAATGGTATTTGAAAGAGAAGAATCCAGAACTAATGTAAGGATTACGATTGATGATGAAGTGTTGGAACAAGTGGATGAGTTTGTATATCTTGGATGCGCTTTCAGCAGGGATGGAAGGTACACCGCAGATGTGGAAAGACGAGTGAGTGCTGGGAATAGTGTGAATGGAGCGTTGGGAAAACTTCTTGGCAGTAAAATCCTGAGCCAGAAGGCACAACTCGCTATACACAATGCAGTGTTGGTCCCAACGCTAACTTATGGAAGCGAGAGTTGGGTATGGCAGAAAGAGCATGAAAGTAGAATAAACGCGGTTGAAATGCAAGCGCTGCGCAAAATTTGTGGCGTAAGGCTCGTAGACCGTATTCGCAATGATGATGTTAGAAATAGAGTTGGTCTGAAAGAGAGCGTCGGTGTTAAAATAAGAAGAGGCATGCTACGATGGTTCGGGCATGTAGAAAGAATGCAAGATGAAAGAATGACGAAGCAGATATACAATGCAAAAGTGGAAGGATGTAGGAGCCGGGGAAGGCCAAGACTTACCTACCATGACCAAATTGGTCATGTTCTATCAGAAGGTGATGTCAGGAGCCCTAGAAACCGGCGTGCGTGCATGAGAAGAGCAATGAATGTTAAAGAAGCGAGTGAGATATGTAAGGATCGAGTCACGTGGCGCTCAGTTCTCTCTGCCTACCCCGCAAGGGATTTGGCGTGAAGTTATAGATAGATTCATCTTACCTGATGGGACCTTTTATCTTCCACACATTTTTTTTTATTTAAAATATACGATTTAGGATTTACAGTGAGACATCATCCAATCTGTATAACACTAAATTAAACGAATATATTAAATTTTTTCATAATTTTTTCTAATTATTTTGTCCTTATTCTTTTATGTACTTACAACGGCAATATTTTCTTAAAATCACGAGAAATCATTTACAAACACAGTATATACTTCAAGGTACGCACAGAACTTTCGGTCCGCGAGCTCCATTGGGGACTTGGATTTTTTTAAGCATCCTTTTATTTTCAGAATCGGATTGCATACTCCACGGCTACATAAAGAAGCTCGGCGGGCCTTTCGCGAGCGCCTGGCAGACCCGATACGCCAAACTGTACCCGAACCGGTTGGAGCTGCATCTGGAAAACAGCGCTAAGCCTGAGATGATCTTACTGGACACCGTCGAAGAAGTCTCCTCTGACCTTGTCTCCGTCAAGGGCGAGCAGTGCATCGTGTTAAGGACTAGGAATGACACCAAGATTGTGCTTACGAACGCAGTACGTATTATTTTTGAACTCTCACCTAAAGTGTTCCTTGCGTTATTCAAACATTAAGTGGGAAACGAACTATATGCGCGTTTCCACCCCTGCAGCTAACGCATATAGCTCCTCACTGACAGGCGTTGGCTAACTTACCTACATGAACAAGACAACTCTCCAGGGAATTGTTCTCTTTGACGTGAAACACGTCGTACGTAAGCGTAGTATATATATACATCGCGTAGGATTGTCTGGTGATATAGCTCTCAAATGGATGAACATTGCAATTTCCTTTCTTTCATTGATTTATGTGATTTATGTAATTAATATGCGTCCCTGAATATATAGCCATGCTTAAAAAATGGAGGTAGTTTTATAATTTTCCTTATTATGTTCATCCGAGCGTTAAATGTCAGTCACGCCTTAAGTTTTCGCTTACAACCCGATTTTTTCTTCTCCACTTCACGCGGTCTTCGATATGCATTATTGTGTGACCTTTTGCCGCGTAGGAGATACTTTTGTACTTTGTCTTCTATGTCACGGACATAAAGTCCACGGCAAATGCGAAAGTTCCTGACGCGTTCCTTCCGCGTCACTCCGTACCTACATCCAGCGCAGTATATATCCGTGATACGCAGTGTTTGTTTGGGCCACTCAAATAGCGGTCATGCTTCGCTGTCATATGAAAGGACAGGTCTAATGATGGATTTATAAAGCTATCCCTTCTGTTCAACTGGAATTTTACCGTCCTAGATACACAGAAGACTTGCACGGTCCCGTTCAATTAGTAAACCGCGCGCGATCGGCGCGGCCTAAAGCTCAAGTATTGTAGACCAGTTAACTGTACAATATTCAAGCTCTATAACTAAATATTGTGGGACAAATTACACAGCACCTAGTCTAAGCTTGTGCTATTGTACAGGTACTAGATAACTGATAAACATACTAAATACCTTTTTTTTTTAATAGGTACGTATAAAACTTGGTTTGGGTACCAAAACAAACAGGCATGTTCATACACAAACATTTGCCTTGTGTGGTATTTTACATACTATGCCATAAAAAACGCCCCAATGTATTTAGTATTTTTTTAAAATATTATTTTTACATTCCGATAGCATGATATCGGCCTTCTGAAGAGAAAAAAAAAAGAGAAGAAAAAGCGTGCAATGGACGGCGTATTTTTCGCGCGTTGCGACAAATAATGTAGCAACACCCTAGCACACTCTATAAGGTGTATCGTCAGTTCGGCTTTTTAAAAAATTGTCGGGTGGCTTATACGGCTTACCTGATATAAAGTGGTCACTGTAGTCTATGAACGATTGGAATACATTATCGCTCATGTGATGCCACCTGTGCTGCTAACATAGCATCTCCTTAGGGGATTCTTTGTAACCTTGTTCTTCAACCCTCCAGTGAGATTGTATTTGGTTTTCTGAGAGGCGTAGATACTTCCCCAGTGGGGGGCTCTTTTGATGCGCCCTACCTCCTATAAACACCCTGGCTAAGACAAACAGACATGTTCATGTACACAAACGTTTGTCCTGTACAGGAATCGAACCCATGAATTTTATCAAAGTAGCGTTTCTAACCACTGCGCCCCGGTGATAGTTAAAAATTCAAAAATGTTGTGTAACATATGGCATCTTTCACACAGTAAAATGGGCAGTTTTAACAACTTCTCATTAGATAAAACTCTAAATCGCTTTTATATTACACAGAGCATGGTTTATTTAGTGGTGTATGTTGAGCGTTCTTATCACGTTCGACGCTTTATATCGGGTGGGCGGTATCCATCACATCAATCGATACTACGATCCCACTGCTCGACTTCTCTCCATCAGTATACTCCGCCCTTAATTGCAGACACCTAGCAGCATGACTTAACAACAGCCTCTATTCAATAGCCGGGGTCAGCGACTTAACGTTCATACCGAAACACATATTATTTGGAAATTAATAAACCTGGATAGCAGACGTTGTGATCAATGTTGCTTAACTTGCGTAATCGATTAGACTGTCTTGCGCAACGGTGCCGTCAATAAGTATATGGTACACTTATACAACACTACTGCTGTAGAAGTGTGCCATTATGCTTATTTGCAGTATTAAAATATAATATGTATAATACAGTTAAATCTGTATGAATGTAATTTGTCACCAATCCGCGAAACGCTTTTCCACGACAAGGTTCCGTCATCTCGGCTTGTTCTCGACGATAAACACGATATACTCGAATAACATGAAATAATATATATTTTTTAAACATATTCAATGTTTGTCCAGGACGAGATAGGTTTAAAGGAGTGGGCGTTGTCGCTGCGATCTGCACACAAGTCATCGCAGGACTTGCTTGCGTCGATGGCACGCAAAGCCGGCAAGATTTACGGCACGGACGGGGCAAAGGAGTCTCTTGCGCTGGCGAGGCCGCCGCCGCCGGCCGCCTCCCCGGCGCTGGCGCGGGCGCCCAATGGGAGCAACTAGCACGAGCTTTCCGCGCCCAACAAGGGCGCGAAGATGTTCCGCCGCTCGAAGAGCGCCGCGCAGCTCATCAAGTGAGCGCACCGGCCTTGGCGGAACATAGGACTGACTACCGGCGACCGTGCGCGTAGTGTCGTGTCACAGTGTACCAGAGGCGTAACTAGGCAATGACGTGTGTAGTGGCACAGTGTAACTGGACTTTCGCATGTGTAGTAGCGTGTCACGGTGTACCGGCGGTGTAATTGGCCAATCGATTAATGTGTACGAGTTAGGCACGGGAATATACAGGATGGAAAAATAGACTGTGGATGTAGATAAAATATCCCAAATATGATGCTATCAAACTTTGTTGAAGATAAGTATGCTGTTATCAAAAATAAGTAAAATAACATTTTCTGAAAGTGGTGTGCCTTAGCTGGTAATCAACACGACAGTGTGAAAGTAGCAACGTGTAATATTATATTCCTGATTGAAAAGATAAATCAATCTAAAAAAAAAAAATCTCAAGAATGTCATAGTGTTTAAATTATAGGAAGACTATGAAATGTCACATTTATTTATTAATTGAGATTGAAGAAAGTGATGAACATAGTAAATTTCCAGTAAAGAACATAGAAAATATAAATAAAACATTGTGTAGTAATTATAGTAGTAAGTAGTAAATTTATACTAAATTACATGGCCTTCTTATAATTCTTAATAATATGTAATTGTTTAGACCAAGTTGTTCCTTATGAATAACCCTTTTGACCATTAATATGGAAATACAGCATAACACATTGTCAGTGTTTTTGCATAAATGCGTGTTTGGTTTTCAGCTAAGCTACTTTCAGAAATTTTTGAATGTATTGTACATATGGAATCTTCATAACATAAGAAAGCTATCATTGATATTTAGGTTACTTTCCCAGCAACATCCGCCTGCTTTTCCACCTGTACAGTGAACCGTGGTATGCATAGTGTATCATTGTGTGGCGTGCTGACGTTACAGGGATTCGCTACACTGTGGTCGTATTGTGTTGTGCACCGAGCCACAGATCAATAACCATAGTGACTATTAGAACTGCCGATTTAGTACTAAACAAATGCGGTTCACATTTCATTGTTGTACGAATTAATGTGATAGGACCGAGCAAATTTAATAAAATGTAAAAATATATTTCGTTTACGTACAGTGGTTTTTGATTGTGGATAATGACTTTTGTAATCATTTGCACCGATTGACTTTTGTAATTATTAATGTAATGTTCTGGATGTCGTATTTAACTTTGTAGTAGGCATTGTAAAAATTTAATAACTTATAAATCGAGTAGATAAGCATAGTGACTACCTATATGTGTTTGTGCAATAGATCAAAATATAAAAAACAAAAAATGTAACTAACGATCGAAGTCAGTTAATGAAAAATTAGGCAATTTTGACGACTTGAACGTTGTGCGTAAAATTATAGAGCTTCGACTTAATCGATTTATATGGTAATTAGAAATTTTAGCACTTTGGTTACACCTCCTGACTATTGCACACAAGTAATGATGTTACACCGAGTACGTTTTATTGTCTCTGGTGGCTCTCTTGTGCAATTATGTTAAGTTTAACATTTAATTTTAATGAAATTTTTGGAACACTTTTAAATTATTTATTGACCAGTACTTAAACAATAAATTACACTATTGTGTTATGAACCAACTATTCGCATAAATTTCAGTGTTATTTATGTAATGAAAAAAAAAATAGAAACCAATATAAGTAGATCTAATAAAAAATCTCTTTTCATGTAATATTTAAAGGCAATACTTTTCTAACAACATTTAGGTGTGGTGATTAATATAACAATAGATGTAAAGGCAGTATTTAGAAAAAATGTAAAGCATTATCAAAGTCCAGGAATTTCCATGGAATTTTGTTTTGATATTTATTCCATAGAGGATTTATGTGGCCCGGCCGGAATGACAATTTGTATGTTGTGTATGTTTTATATGTAAAGCAATGCAAGTTTGTTTGAAGGTAAACATTGTTTTGTCTGATGCAGATTTAGTTACTTTTCTGTAAATATGTTCCATGTGTTGCCATATCATTTTACAGTTTTTTATATATTGTAATATTTATAATTATTGTCTTGATATTTACTCAATTACAGCGTGATCGTTTCACGTCGAATGTGGGGGATTAGTAAATGAAATAAATTCTAAGCAATAATAAAAACTCACAGATGGGATGACAGGGCGGTGTGTAGTTGGCGATAGGGATATATTGTTTATGTAATATATTTTTAATATTTAGATTATCTGGAGGCGTTGAAACGTAGAATAGATGACACAATAGCTGTTAGGTAATGTATATAATAATATGGGAATTGGAATGTCATCGTTAGTGTGAACGATGATGCCTAGATTAGTGGTAAGGGCATTGTTTTGCCTCTCCGGCGATATGAGAGGCTATGAATTTATTTTTATGAGTTCTTGTTGTATTATGATAAATATTTATTTACAACCTAGGTGTTGCTGTAATGCCTGCATTAATTGGTATACTATCATGATTCTACTATTAGATGCTAGTCAATTGAATTTATACTGCACTGAAGTCATTGTTTTATTACTGAAATAAATAAAAAATGTAATGTAATAGTTTGAGCAGTATTATAGGTTAGTTGATTATTTCTTGATGAAATCATTCTGTCTATTGTGATATATCTTATAAAGATTTGGTAGACGCATCTAAAGCGGTAGGGCGTATCTCTTTATGAAGGGAGCAAAATTTGCTTGGGTACTTAGAGCTGACTCGCCTTCTCTCTCTCGACTGTTTTAATTGTATTTATTTATTGAATTTTATATTAATACACTGGCGTTTTAAGTAATAGATGACGGATAATAAACAGTAATGAATTACAGAGGAGCCTAGATAAAAATATTAATAGTATATTGCAGTTTAGGCCCGAAACGAATAGCATTTTCAATTTGCTGAACAATGTAAATGAATTGAAGGCCAAAGTAGTAAAAGTCCAACATTCCGGTATGCCAAATTAGCTTACGATAGACGATAATATAATGCATTTAAAAAGTTTTTATTTATTACGTTTATCAATTCACTCAAAATATATGGATGGCCTTTTTGAAATAGTAAACTTTTTTGATTACTCAGTATCAATAGTTATTTCACCAATTAATTAAAAAGTTCGAAATCCTAAATTTAATCCGTTTCGTACGTAACTATAATGTGTGTGCAGTTAAAAGCACATCAAAAGCGGCACGAGAGTGCCAGGCTTGATGTGCATTTAGTTCATAGGTTTCCAAAATTTTCTGATCAATTTCTGATTAGAAAAAAATATTGATGTCCCATCATCATAGTATTAGTATATTATGTTCAATATTTTTTTAAAGAATAATCTTTCGCTCCATAGAAGAAGGCTTCAACATCAATTGGGTGACCTAATGTTCCTTTACAAAATTATATTATGTTATCTGTACGAAATGGTATCAAACAGATATCTTTTTGTCATTTTAGAGTTGATCCCACAGGAATTGTTATTTGACTATTGATATGAACATAAAGTGTGTTATTTCAAAAGGGACAATTTAATATGCACAGTAATATAATGAGGGATTGTTTTAAATTAAGATGGCTTAAATAATAGGCTAAACTATAGGACCTACTAGTACCGGCTACATCTGCATCAGACCATGTGTTACATACCTTTGTTAGTGAATATTTTTATTGTGAACCTACATTATGTGTAGTAAATTGTTTATTTAATCATTTCGTTGTTTCAATAGTTTCAATTGTCGAGAAGATGATCCATTTTATACATGATTAACTGCTGCCTGCGGCTTTTTGAGTGTCACATGGGTATCTTAAAAACATAACGTGTTGCGTAATATAGCGTGGACCCGTATTTCCAAGGATTACCTCTACATCCAAACAAATAAACGAATGATTTTATATTGATGTGGAATGTGGTTGGAACATAGTTTCAAAGCCATAGTGTTACGTCCGCCTTACTAGACAAATGTAACAATAAATTCGAGGCGAGACAAGCTCGGAGCACGGAGTGGTTAATAACGTTACTTTGACACAAAGGCTTCAAGGCTTCGATTCCCACACAGAACAAACGTTTATGTACATGTGTGTTTGTAATGATCTGGGTGTCTCTAAGAGAGGTAGAGCGCATCAAAGCAAACCATCTGGAAAACAACCTCATAGAAAACCGCAGCCTGGAGGGGTTGTTCTATTCCTGCCAGTTAGTGAGGTTACCAATAAGCTCCTAAAGAGCCGCTGTGTTAGCAGCGGAGGTGGCAACACGTGAACGATAGTTATTGTATTTCTTGCATAGGCTACGGTAACCACTACATCAGGTGGCCCGTATGCTTGTATGCCTTCCGACCTATATAAAAAAAACAAAAAATGTTTCTACCTATGTCCGTTATAGACTTTGGAACCATTCATCCGATTGTGAATATAACCTTTATTCAACATATTACCGAGAAGGTTTAGAGATACAACCAGTTGAGAATGCGCAAGCTTGCATTGCTAGAGGAACACCTGGCTCGTCAATTATATAACAATTCATTTTTTTTTTAATTTGTCGGCCATTTTGACCATGTTCCTTAAGAGATAGGAACGGTGTTCCTGAACATTCCTTTTCTACTTTTTTATGCTGAATCCGAATCTGAAGTCAAAATTCGAATATTCGAAAAAAACGCACACAGAGAAACATGGGTGTCATCTTCCTAGGGAATACATCGGGCATATTATTTCTGGTTGTTTTCATCGTGCTAACAACAAGTACTTGCATAGCCATAACCAAGTAACCAGGGTAATCCACCAGCAACTTGCTTTGAAATAGTCATGTCGTTAATGAGGGTACATACCCGAAGCAGTTCTCCATAATGCCCACTTCACATTATACTGGATCGATCTATTATCCCTGATATGACTATTGTAGGCAATAATTATGTATGTATATCTTCACGCCAGGTCCATTGCGGGGTAGGCAGAGAGAACCGAGCGCTATAAGGCGCGGTCCTTACATACTTCACTGGCTTCTCTAATATTCATAACTCTTTTCATGCACGTTCGTCGCTTCCTGGGGCTCCTGACATCACCTTCTGATAAAACACGACCAATTTGGTCATAGTAGTAGTAGTGATATATAACTGTTCCACGTGACGGTAATCTTGTGAAAGCTGAGAAAGTTAAAAAACAAAATATCTTAATTTAGTTCACGAGATTACTGACATGTGGTATGACGATTCAACTCTCCATTGTTCCGATCCTTGTGACAGTCAATGGTTTAATAGCCAAAAGACACCAACTTCTCTAGAGGCTCGCGTTAGGAAGTTGAATTAATGGCCAGATATAGAAGGCAGTCCTCCTTAGCACGGCACGTATTGAGAGGAGGTCTTTGTGAACTTGACCGTCGATAGTTTGGTCGACCATCGATAATTGGCGGTATGGGCTACCTAAGCCTAAGAATTTGGCGAAGGTATTGATTATTATATGGAGTGACTGTCGTCTGACCTTCGCAACCCAGAAGAAAAACCACACCTTTCTCTATAGCTTACCTAATAAAAAAAGGTCTGGTATTTCTTCTGGGTTGTGGAGGTCATCCGAAGTATAACTTCTTGGACGTGTTGGTTTCCTAACGATGTTTCCCTTCAAGTGATAATCAGACGTTTAGTAGTGAGTGATAGCATTTGACATTAAACACATAGAAGCTTTTTGGTTAAATATCTTTGAAGGCCATAGAAAATTTACTGCCATGAATGACTGCTGTACACAAGCATAATAGTATACAATGTAAACAAATCATCAGTCAATCAAAAGTTAATCCTATAAAAATTAAAAAAATACACTAAATCTGAGAATGATTGCCGGCATAGTTTACGTGTCTTCTTTAGCGCTCAGCATATTGCCCGCAAGTCATTACAAGAAAGTGAACGACATAGAAATGAAACGCAATTATGGAGCGAGTCTAGGTGTATTGATTGCTTGTTTGATTTGCGGCTTCCACATTTACCACACTGTGCTCATGATGTGGGGTAATATTCTCATAATCAAGAATTGCAATAAACGGTATATATTGTACATAAAATACATATCGTCACGCCTGTCTCCCATTGGGTTAGGCAGAGACTATGGAACGTGCGGTGCACCGATTCAAACATACCTCTCTCGCATTTTCCACACTATCTCTGGTTCTGGGTGCTTTTGATTTGGTCCCTTTTTCAGTACATCGCTAATTTGATCTATGTGTTCGTCTAGGGTGTACCATGCCAATATTAAAATGTTCTTTGTATAATTGAATCTTGTCTTTATATAATTAAATCACCGTTTTATTACCTTTTATAATACTTTTTGTCGCAACCGTCTTTTTGCTGTGAACTGCGATATAAAAAAACAGAAAACTGTTAGTTATTATCGTTTGCCAGCTTCGTTTTTTATTAATAGCCACTGTGGAGTAGACTCGCTATGTGTAAGCGAATTGTACAACTCATAGACGTTGATTTCGGTTTATAAACATACTAAGTTTGAACAAACTTCAACCAGTGGTTTTCAGATCAGTCCTATATATATTTATATATTTTATTCAAGTTATATGTACCTATATAAAAAAAGAATTCTTTATTTTCAGTCGCATCCACCAATTAAGTATGGCGTACACGTGGACATATCTAATGTATCTGCATTATATTGGCACGACGTTATATGCGAAATGGCTTTATCAAGTGATGGCCCTCAGACTGGTGGGGCTTGCGTTCGAACTCCACAACGCAGACATGAATAAGAAAAACACGAAAGTCACTGACGGCAAAACTGCTTTGTGCACTATTCCGTCGATTGTTGATATAGTTGCATACACTTACTTCTTTATAGGAATACATAAAGGTGACGTCTAGTTCATACTTGTCATATAAGCGTTGCCATCCCTGCATTCACGAGAGTAACTCCTTGGGAGCGTACTGGTAACCTCACTCACTCACAGCATACAACAACCCTCCAAGGTGTTGTTTACTTTATTCTTATAATCACCAATATAACATTCTTAGGAGTAAAGTAAATATCTACTATTTAAAACGAATAGGTAATAGTTTGAATATTAAATCTTTCGCGGCGGGCCACATTTTTGCTCTTGCGGACCGTTACTCGGGAGCTCACTGGTAACCTCAGTCACTCGCAGAAACACAACAACGCTTTAAGGTGAACTACAGTTTTCTGTGAGGCGATGATTCCTCTATTTGCTTAATCTTAAAGCTCTAAGCTTAAAGGTTTGGCGAAGATGCTGATTTTAATATGAAACGACTGCCTTCACATCTCCACAGCACAGGGATAACCAGACCTTTCTTAGGTCACACGTTTTTCGAAATATATTTTTTTTGGACGTGCGGGTTCTCTCTATGTTCTCTTTCACCGCCGAGCAAGTGCTAATTACAAATAGGTACATAAATTAAAACCCGAATTTAGTGGTACAAGCCTGGAAAGGCCGATTTCTTATCCACTGGGCTATCACTGCACTCTTTGCTTAATGACGTCCAAAACAGTCGGGACCGACGGCTTAACTTGGTTTCCGAACCCAAAGGAACTCGAAATGACTGCTACACAGACAGGCCGCGGACAATGTTGCTTATCTTGCGTGTTCGATTATGCTAAAACATACATCGGTGCCATCAAGCTCCTCCTTCGAGTCATCACTAGTCAATAGGCTTAATAGATCATATAATCAAAAATGTAATTTAATTGACATTTTCAACGCGTGCAAGAGTTCTTTTAAAGGAAATGTTATGAATATAATACAGGGACACAAATAAATTCAACGGACGTATTATTAAAGTCACACGCATACTTACTAATTAACTTAAATTAATTAACATACATACACCATACACACTCACTCACACATACCTACAGAACACACGCACCCCCGCGGACTATTGCATACATTAAAATATTTTAAACTAGCTACTGCCCGCGGCTTTGCCCACGTAGAGTCAAATGTAGCCTATGTGTTAATCCAGATCATAATCTATCTACGTGCCAAATTTCATTCAAATCCGTTCAGCCGTTTAAGCGTGAAAGAGCAACAAATATCCATCCATACATACAAACTTTCGGATTTATAATATTAGTAGGATAGATTCAAAGTTTCATGTATTTGAGAATTTAATATTCATATTTAGATACAATCAATATGCTTTTTTTACTCTTAGCTGTCAACCAAAATGTATCTACTAAGTTTAAATAATGTAAATCCATTATTGGCTGTAAGTCATGGTTACACATAATTAAACAACATAATGTATGGGAAAACGTATATAACGGGTTCTGACTGCTTATGTTCAATCATTTATTTAAAGGGTTCTGAATTTTGCAAAATAAAATAAAAATCATGTAGAGATAGGCTCAACAAGTTACATATAATTTAAAATTGTTGCATCGGGTGGACTCTGCATGGCGATCGATTCTAGGGATAAGGTTTATTGCACACAGCGAGACCTCAAGCAAGACTTTTATACCGTACTTACAGGCGCACGCAACAGAAGCAAAAATGATGCTGCAAGTGCTTAATATGATTTGTCACTGTGTTTATATAAATGTTCAACTTCCTAGTAACATATTTAATGATGAATGATTTTATACTGCTTCAGGTTGCAAATAAGCATTCGGCTGACCTGATTTGAAGCGGTTACGGTAGTTTACGTCGCCTGTACATACGGAGGTTCACTCGCGCATTCTTACAGCGGGGGGCTGTTATCTCCGCATTTCTGCTGGAGTTAACTGGTGATTTTACTCGCTCGCAGGAACGACAACTCTCTAAGGAGTTGATATTTGGTTATGTTCTTCTGTAAGATGAATGTACTTTCTCCGATTAGAATAAAAAAGTTCGAATCAAATAAAAATCGAATAAGTATGTTACTAGCATGCAAATTACAATTTTGCAGCGGGCGTGCAGCACAAATGTCTGACTGTTAAGATCCTATCTAGTTGAGATGTGATACTTAGACCTGTGTGCTGTTCTCTTCTAATTACAGTCGATAGTATATGGATGTTATTTTCAATCTTCCAGGTCCTTACTATAGGTGGAAGATATTTCACGATCACATCAACACCCCTTTTGGGACCTTGGGCGATTGCAGGGTAGTCACTGAACATCAATTGTTGAAAGCTGGCTTATGTGCTATGGTATACGTGATATTGCGGCTCAAATATGCACCAAATGTAAGCATTTAAATTTACTGAGTGCATATATACCATGGTATATGTTGCGAGGAGTTATTCGATATTACGCTTACAACTTCTTTCTGACCGTCTGCCAGCGGCTGAGAATTTATCCTTATACGCCGGAATCACGACAGTCGCCTATCAAGAGGAGTTTTCTTTCAAAGGTAGAAGGTTTTTCGAGGAGAAATCGAATTATGACGTGCATGAATGCAACTTTTTGAACTTAGTATACTTTATGTACTACAGTCCATCAAATCCGTAAAGTATGTAGATATATTTTGTCAGACAAAATATCTCTAATGAGTTAGAAAGCGACAGCTGTTAACTGCTGCCTATCCCATTAATGACACAGTTATTTGTCTGATGTGGAGAGACGAGTGAGTGCAGGGAATAGAGTGAATGGAGCGTTGGGTAAACTTCTAGGCAGCCGTAATCTAAGCCAGAAGGCACAGCTCGCTGTACACAACGCGGTGCTAATCCCAACGCTAACTTATGGAAGTGAGAGCTGGATATGGCAGAGAGAGCATGAAAATAGAATAACTGCGGTCGAGATGAGAGCATTGCGCAAAATTTTGTCGGTGTCTGCTACCTAAGCCTGAGGATTTGGCAATTACTGATTTTTACATGGAGCGACTGCCATAAGACATCCACAACCCAGAGGGAAAACCAGATCTATCTTAGGTCGTCTTTCACCGATGAGAAGGTGATAATTACAAATATGTTACATAAATCCGAAAACACGAATTCGAACCGAGTTACAGTTAGTCCATAAGCCGGTTCTTTATCCACTGGACTATCACTGCTCCTATACATACAGAGTAGACATACGTAAATACATTTTCTTTTATAAATCCATACCTAAAATACATAGAAGGCACTCAGGCAGAAACAGACATGTTGATGCACATAAATGTTTTGTGCGGGACTTTAACCGCACGACTCGATAATTATTGGATGTTTTTGCCTATATAACTATTTAGGTAAGTACTCAAATTGTTTTCCATATACAGGTCTACTGTGATGACAAATTCTACAAATACTACGGTACAGATTTCCGATTCTTATACAACGTACCACAGTTGTTGACGTATTTCTTGCGCTGGCAAATTCTTATGTTACTGTGCACCGCAGTATGTACCGAGGCGGGCTTCGGGATCTATCCGGCTAAATATGCAGCCATACCAGGGTTCGGACCTTTGGATCAGTTGAACCTGGAGAAGTTAGCGTGAGTATGTTAACTATCTGTAGTAGCTTGTAATTGGCTTATATTCATCAATTTAGACGTTCGTTTTGTAACAATAGCTGTAAGCTTCCCTCAAAATAATAAAATAAATAAATAAAATAGAAAATAATACCAATCAGAGAAGCCAGTGTTCTCAAGCCGCCCGAAGGCCACTGACGAAGCTGTCATCTATCGACAACAGCTGAGGCCGACGGCTTAACGGTGGAGAAGCTCGAAATGATAAACAGACAGGTTGCGGTCGTCATTGCTTAACTTACGTGTCCCGTGTCCGATTGATGATCCGCGTATATACTCCATCGAGCTTCTCAATGCCCATTACGACTGGCAAAAGCTTGAGCATAGATATGACCTAATTTGGACTTATGACTATTTAATTTTTGTCTTTTTTTTAGAGAGGATCCAACTTTGCGGCAGTGTAATTTCTCAATGCTTAAATGTTTTGATTATGAAAAACTTCTTATTGGACCCAAAATGAAGGACACTCTCAGGAGCTGGAACATGCCCACAAGGTATTGGTTCTGGGCGAATGTGTACAAGAACTTGAATAAATGTAACACGGAAGTAAAGTAAGTAACAATACCTACTTACGTATACCGTATCATTTAGGACAAGACAGGCAAGTGCTTGTTGTTTTCCTTAATTATATTTATTCAAACATATTATGGTATTTGCTGAACAAATAGAGTACCTACACATGTTTGACACTAAACTAAAAAGAATAAAAAAAATTACGCTGTTATCCCTAAGGTAATTTCTTCTTCTAATCAAAAATTTTGGATCATTTACTCACTTATTTATGTATAAATATTAAAAAAAGTTATAAAGATTGAACAATAAAAAAAAAGATTAAGATGTAAGAAATAAACTAAAATAAGTTAAACTAAAATTATCAGAACAGAGCCTGAACTTGTGACGTCTACCGAATCTGCACCAGCGATCCCTGCCCTGTCCTGCAGCGCACCAGCGTCTACACCGGCGAAAGATACCGCACGTCACGTGCACGTCCATCGCTACAATGGCTGCATACCCTTTTCTCTTAACGTCTCTGCCAGTGAATTTCTTTTTTTACCTTATTTTCATTATTTGCATGCCTATCTTGCCCTAGTCTTGTTACAAGAATATAAATTATTGTTACAATATTGGATTCAATAAATACTTTATACATATTTATTTAACCCACTTACACATACACAGATGGATATATTTTTGAAAATATATTAAAATATTACGTTTTTTCGGATACCGGAAATAAGAAAATCTATCTGGGCATATCCATATTATACGAACGTTGCAAAAGTACGATCGACGAATGAATAAGATATATAATTTCACCGAATCAGTTACCGATAGATTGGTTAAATGGCAAAAAACCAACTCAAACATATGTCAAATTTTATTATAATATTTGGTTGGCTGGCATAATATTATAAATTAGGGTATATAATGTCTCAAATTAGTAATAAGACTGGTTTTGCTGTAAGTATTTTCGTGTTTGTGTCAATATTTTGGTGTATATAATATATATTGATAATAATAATTTATAATAAACTAGCTATCTGCCCCGGCTTCGCACGGGTGATATGATCGCTACCAAACTTCACAGGATCACCTGCTGGGCTAACCTGAAGATTCACTGAAAATTTTATCAAAATCTGCCCAGCCGTTTTTGAGTCCATAGAGGACACAGACAAACATTCATTTTTATATATATTGATAATTAAAAAAAATGTCTCGTAGCTGTGAAGTGATTAACGTACAGCCTTTTTGATTAGTAATCTATAAGAAGTTTATGTTAATTTGGTTTTAGTGGATCACCGTTAAACGTTGGGTGTCTCGTCAAGAAGTGGTCGTTCCCGACTTATCAATGAGTCACAGAGGAGATTTATGTGTCGACAATTTGATAACAATGGCTTCTCGTCGACTGCTGAGTTTGCGAATTTGTTTGACACCTCGGTATCTACCGTTCGTCGAGCCTTGCACAGGGAGGGCTTTCATCATAGAAAGCCAGACAAAAATCCTATTTGATCGAGTTTCATAAGCAAAGTGCGTTTATTAAATATTAATTTTAAACTGAAAAAATGTTAGTACTTAATATCTTATGCAGGTATTTAAAATTAAATTAATCTAAAATTATATGCGATTATTGAATAGAACATAGGTGCCTATCGTATTATTTTTTGGTATATAAATTACATATCGACTTATAAATATAAATTTTATTGTTGAGGTCTTTAATTTGTCTTTTCGTCAGGAAAACGATTATTTAAGCTATAACCTTAACAAGTTTGCAGTAAAGTAGGTATGCAGAAATACCGTCCAAGATTGTTTTGTATTGTGCTTAAAATTAAATTAAAAGATATTATTTTATATCTAGTTTTTTTTATTATTGTATATTATGTTGATCTGTTTTTGATTTGGATATGAGAAATGACTAAAAATATTGTATTATCATTATTGCTGATAATAAAATATATATTATTCATTTAAAAACTATAGACAGCAAGTCTTGAACCTGGGACGGGGATATGATTGTATGTTTCTTAACCAATATGCCAGTATCTGCCTTGAAAGAGTGGACGAAAGTCGAAACATTATTATGCTTTTAAAATGTAAAGTTAGATAAGTGTACATTTATTCACTAGAATTATTTTGAACTTAAAGTCGTCCCCGTAACGTTGAGAATAGTATAGAAGAAAATCATGAAAAACATTTTGAACCTAAACCCTAGTTGTTTTAAGGTTGAAAATATTGAACTAAATGTGTCTATGTGTGTATGTATCATTAGCAGAATGGTGCTTATTGGCGTTAACGAGATTTCAACCTGTAAGCTGTGTATGTATTTTTGATGCCGACCGTACATGAAAAAACTCTACCTGTTCCGATCTATGGTTATACCCGTAAAATATTTGTAAATAATAACAAGAAAAATATAGTTTCTAAGATATTTATGTAAAGTAAAGGAAACGAAACTGTAACTAAATATTGATAGAGTCGCGCAGTCGTTGAGAAGTGGTAATTGTTCGCGAATACATTATTCTACCCTTAATTAATTTTACTCATTGTCTATAGGAGCGCGTGTTCATTTTTTGCGTGGGCAGTCTGGAGTGGTCCCTCTTTGCAGCAGATAATTCTATCTTCCACTCTGTGGGTTTACGTACATTTAGAGGCAGAGTACAATGAGCTGTATAATACTTCGGCAGAGGTAATTTTTTCATACATGTAACAATAAGTCCAGGTTGAAGTATTAAGTTATGTGTTATGTTGACTGCCCCGGTGTAGCAAGCGCCCGTATGTTGTAATAAATGATTACTACCAGTTTAATGTATTTGACGAGCGCGTTGTTGCAGTGGTTAGTAATAGTACTTTGACACCAAGGCTCGTGGGTTCGATTCTCATACAAGACCAACACTTATGTACATGAATGCGTTAGTCAAGTTCTGTTTACCAAAGTGAAATAACTCATTGGAGTGTATTCCTGCGAGTGCGTGAGGTTACCAGTGTATAAAAAATACTATGCAAAAATAATATTACTTATATAAAAAAAATACTTTACTTTAGTTACTGCTAGTCTTTTCTAAATCGATTTAATGTAATATATACCTAAACGTACCTATAACTATCGACTAACGAGAAAAACATTGTCCCTAGAATTATGGAAGGCCATATTTCTCTATCTGGTTAAGATATATAAGCAGATTTTTATAGCATTATTTGGGTGGCATAAATAATAAGCATAAATTTCTCTTGATATAAAGTGATCGATCACCCTAACCAAAAGACGCTTGTCATTTAAGTGAGTTTAAGTAAGACGCACATTTTCGTCCTGGACAAGGGATTTTCCCTTCCCCGGGGACCAAAATCTCTTAGTGCAGTCCAGTCAAGTCAAGGAAAGTTTAGAAAGGATGTACCTATAGACCTTTATGAAGGTTGTTAGAATTTATAACTTAGAATTTTGCTAGGGGCAGAGAGGTAAATAAAAGTAGGTTTACAAATAATAGGTATCCTAAAATTTGTGGGTTAAAAAAAGACCCAAAAATTAAAAATAGACCCATTTTTGAGAATCTTCTCGATAGGTACACATCACAGTAGTAGTTCAGTAGTTAAATAATTTTGGTATCGACCGACCTGCACTTAAATCGCAAAAAAATTAGATACTCCTTTTATGTGAATTAAAAAATGCAGAAAAATGAATACCGTTAATTTGTACATTAACGTTATTTTTGTTAAAACGTCATCCATTAATATAGTTATTTTTTATTACATTTGAGAGCAGGACGGTTAGTATCAAGGTTTTTCAACTACTGAACTGTATGCCAGTCACAAAGGCGCAACAATAAAATCATCTGTTACCTTCAATCTACGATGTTTGTGGATTTTTTTTTCTTTTATTTGTTTTATTAATTACAGTTGTTACATATCTAAGTAAATATTACAAGGTTAGCGTATATATCATAACATATTTATTTACGGGGTTGAACGATCGTACGGAACCATCGATGCGCGACAGACTAGTACTTTATAATTTTCTGATATTATAATTAAATATTTTGAGTTCATTGACTATTTTAATTTAGTATGTTGTATGCTTGGAGATTTCAATTTGACTGATACTGACTATTGTAACACTTTTTTTCTGGCAATTTAATGGGATTATGCATCTATTTCTTGATGATTAATATTTTGCTTCTTTTTTTATACAACGTCGGGAGGCATTCAAGCATACGACCCACCTGATGTAAAGCGGTTACCGTAGCCTATAAAGTTTTTTATATGCTAAGTATCACTCGCGCGATGCTTCCTGTGTTGCTAACACAGCAACTCCGAGCTTACTGATGACCTCACTGACACTCACGAACACAGCAACCCTCTAGGGAATTATTATTTGGCTGCGTCCTTTCTGTCCATTCTGTGAGGAGGCCCCAGACGGGCTGCTTTGATGGGCCCTACCTCTCTTAAAACATCCAGACCAAGACAAACTGATATGTTCATGCACACACATGTTTGTCTTGTGTGGGGATCGAATCCACGAGCGCTGGTGTCAAAGTCGCGTCATTCACGACTGCGCCACCGAGCTTGCCAACAGCTTCATCGTTAGCTTCGCTAAATGTTTGAAATTTTGCATTCATTTGTAACCATTATTTGTTACCTGCATTTGCTAATATAAAACGATAACAGACAACGCATTTCTTTTTTATTAAGCTGGGTATTACATTCCAGAGCTCAACTTTTTAAGCTATCGATATAGTGAGTGAAACTTTAAAATATGAGAGAACAATTTCGACTACTTTCTAATGAAGCTTTGATTTTTTATTTTTCAGATGAAATTGCCTTGGGACATAGGTTTCTCAATAATGCGCATACTTTGCCTAATCTATCTGACGCCTTGTCTGGTAATTTCGGACGTCGATGTGTTTTTTAAATATTACAACTCTATTTATTGGATCTTCCATGTGATCATGCTGGGACTGATAGTGGGCACTTTAGTGTTACAAAAAACCAGACTGTTTAATCACACACATAATATTTAAAATTAAGCGTTAGTAGCGAGTGAACAGATTAAATAAAAAATATATATTTATCTATGGTTTTATTCGACTCTAGTGTTATAATTTTGAGCAGAAATCCTTATCATTGATTTAAATTTGCTTCCTGCACAATACTGCCGCCCACATCACATAAAATACAATATAATAAAAGACGTGCAAATACTAAAAAATTGCCAATTTGAGGTAACAATGCCAGCTATGAATTCTCCCAAACGATTTATTAAATAATACCTGCTCGTTTCACTGTATACTACTGCATATTTATACGTAAGTATATGCATATTAATCTAGGACTCATATAAATCACAAGTCAGACAGTCGCACATGGCGTACTGTAGTCACCTTTGGTATTTTTCCCATAAGGACAGATTCTCAAAAAACAAAGGGTTGCTACTATCATTTTACAAATGCGGTTTGGAAAAAGTCTATATCGATTGGTTTCAGTTCTTCCATAGAGGGCCGTATACGCTCGGCTCTTCTCCCTGCTAGCACTGTTGCCAGCAGAGCTAGCTAGGCGTATCCAACATTATGTGAATTAGCTTCTAGTACTGAGGAAAGCACAGAATTCTAAAATTATTTCTTGAAACAATGGATCAATCTTATTACCAGGGAAATCTTCAGTTGTTATTGAGAAAAATTCTCCGTACTACAAATGCAATCGAAGGGTGGCTTTTATGTATATAATTAATTCTATAATCGCTAAACCATTTATAGTTTATTTTGTAATGCTTTTGGGAATGGAAGCGAAACTATTTATGTATATTATTGTGCCGGGAAAAGAAGGAAGTGATGTTTTAGTTGTCACTAAAATTGAATTCTTTATATCTGAATATGAAATATCAGTGTTAAAATGATTGCATTGCCTTGTAATACCTACCGAGTACGCCTACAGAGACGTGCAAAATAAACTTAAAGAAAAAAAAATCTTTGTTTTCCCTTTTTCTGCTTACATATCCCTCCTGTACTTTTACGAATATGTCCTTATGAGAAAAAACGACCTTTGGGCGGGGGCACCTGGATACCAGCTGGGGCCTTGGGACTCGGTGCAAAAACGAGCTGTGAGGATCGTTGATGATCCTAAACTCACACACGTCATTGAGCCCTTGAGTTTAAGTAGAGATCTACCGATTGTACAATGGGCTGTGTTCAGAGGAGTTGTTCATCATGATGCCAACGGCCTTTTTTACAATCGAACCTCGCCAACAGCTGGTTGTTCATCCTCATACACTGGAGTCGCAATGGTCACGTACTGTGCGGCCCCAGAGAAGTTTTCTACCGAGAACTTTTAAAATTGTGGAATGAGCTCGCTGGCGAGGTCTTTCATTTTTTTTTTCCATCAGGCAGGCCGTACGCTTGTTTGCCACCTTAGTGGTATAAATAAAATCTAAGTTAGTGTACGTGGCTTTTTGATTTTTATATACACGTATTCTATACAAATTATCACTTATCTGGCTATACCTATAACTTAGGCATCTGATTCATAAGTTAAATTTGATATACACATATCTGTAATCTAGGGTAGTGTAGGTAATCGGCAGCGATAAAATAATCAAAGGTTTTTATCTCCGCCTTCTGAAAACACTCAATTGGGTCAAAATAAAAATAATGTTAACGCAGGTAATTATTATTTATTAACATAATAAAATTCTATATATATTATCAGATAAAATCAACGGAGTACACGTTTATGCATATTACACACGAGAATATACTTCGGCGACCTCTCACGATATTTTATAATTATAACAATATAGATTTTAACTTTATCACAGCCAAAATAAATGGAAGACTTCATTGGTCATCTATATTATGACTCTACAAGTATACAGGTTGTATCAGAAAGGGTTAATCAAGCCTAAAGGGAATGATTTTATCAATTATTATACTTACTAGTTTATTTTGTATTAAAAGTTAGTGATTAGGGTAAACTCAACCCGTGTATAACAAAAATGACGACCCATACTTTCTTATACATACATAATCGAGCTATGTATTTTCACAAGCTGTAAAGAGTTAAAAGAATTAGATTTTTCTTTCACAATTTGGCTTATGAATAATATGATAAACTTCATTTTCACTGTAGCATCAACTTTCGTCTTGATAAAAACCGTTTTAATGTATTAATCGAATAGAACTTTTTATGTGTCATTTTACAATAAATAAACGTGACATTGTAAATGGAACTACACTTTATTTCAAAGCATAAACAAACAAACAAAAACACACTTACAGTAACAACTTAGATTTTAGCGTACTTGATCACAAACTCCACGACTTATAAAAAAGTAGTAAAGAAAATACAAAAACATTTAACTATAATAGCGATGTTAACTAAGGGTCATAAACTCTATATTAAGTACGGGACTTACCGCGATTTGTTCTTGTATTTTACCGATATTTCCGCGATGTTACTGACCACATGGTCCCTGGATGACTCAAGTAAATCCCGTAACTTAAAGTAACTTATGATAGTGATGTAAAAAAAACAAGAAAGTTTAAAAGTATACACTATCATGAAAAAACATCCGACATTTTTCGAAGTTTTCTACTATACATACTATATTTGTACTTCGTTTTGAGTACTATGTGCACACATTGACATGTCATATTGACGAGCTCGGTGGCGCAGTGGTGGAACACGCTGTTACGCTACTTTGACACCAACGCTCGTGGGTTCGATTCCCACACAGCACAAACATTTGTGTGCATGAACATGTCTGTTTGTCTTGGTCTGGGTATTTTCTATGTATAATAAGTTTGTATTTACAAAAAAAAAAATGTATTTACTTATGTTTATCAGTTGTCTAGTACCCATAACACAAGCTTCCGCTTACTTTGGGGCTAGATGGCGCTGTGTGATTTGTCCGACAATATTTATTTATTTTATATTAGACACTTGCGTCACTATTTTTGTACTCCTATTGCGTGCGCCATAAGAACGGTACAAAGGTCAAGTGTATTTTGAGGTGTCGCTGTGTGTACCTAAGGTACGTCACACAGCAACATGTAACAATTTTTGTATAAGTATCAATGTTACAAACTAGCGTAAAATCATATCCCGTTAACAGACACTTGAAACTAAATTGTGCTCTACAATAAAGCACTTTTACAACACGGTGAGATAAAAATATTTTATTATCTTTCTGCGTGGTGATAAATATGGCACACACACTTTTCATTCCTATATTCGTTTATGAGCTATTTGTTTTTATTAGCCGCGCTAGTTTGCTTCATAAACACTAAGCAAGGACGCGCTCATTAATATATTTTCTTAAAGGGGATCCTCATTGACTACTTCCGTGCAAACTTTTCGCTGTTCATTCGCGAATATGTCCCAAAGCATCCCCGTGTGTTCTTAAGGAAGCACGCCAACCGTTCGTACCGTGCGCGTGCGTAGATTAGTCCTAGTTAAAGTCGACTTAAAAGCGATGGAAAATCATTATCCGAATTTAGCTTTTTCGAGTCGGCTTTGATATTAATTATCCAATATAACGTCATAGAACTTTTATACATATTAAGTACTTTAATAATCTACTGTCTTTTACATAATCTTATTTAAAAAAGTTTATGCCTAGAACGTAGGTATTATTTTGTATATATATATAATAATATAATACCAACCTACACAAAAAATGAAGTTAGTAGTACAAAGGCGGATTTATCCCTCTAGGGATATTTGTCCAGTCAATCTTTAAGTATTTATTGTCTTTTTCTATACACATGAATTCCATACAATAAGGGGTAGCTTTTAAGGTCTTGAGCTTCCGTCAGCGAATTGGCCCGCATGTGGTCCCGTTAACGCAATACTTTTTAAGTACCCTAATGTACTGCTCCGAGTTTCAGACTACTTACTACCTCTGTTTCAATTGCATTACAATTTCAGCGTTCAGCGGTTTAGTTATGAGATAACAACAAACAAAGCATTAGTTTCACATTTATGACAGTATTTAATGTGGATTTTTTAGAGTTCCGGGCCCAAAAAGGAAAAACGAACCCTTACAGGTTCAGTTCGTTGTTCGTCTGTCAAGATCCTTTCATTCAGAAACGCGTATCAAGGTATCATGTTGAAATTAATGTCAAATACTCAAACTTCTAAACCAACGCAATGAAAAGATACAGTCATTTATACCCGGTTTACGCCGCATATTTTGACCTAGAATCATTAAATTATGCTACAAGCAATGTAGTAGCACAAATAGAGGAAATCCATCCAATGCCTATCGGCTTACATTGTAATGCGCACATAATTGGGGAAAAGTCGGAAAATTGTACGAGCCTCGATTCCGGTGATGGACGAATTATTTACAACATTTACCTACAACCTACAAGTTTGTACGGAACTATTGGCGCGAGTCTGACTTGCACATTGCCGGTTGTTTCTTTTATATTTATATAACAATAGCTTATAAAAATTATTTGGTAGATTAACAACTTACATTTAACTACACCTTACAAACCTACAATTTATATTTGAATTAAAAAAGTAAAATTTAGTATAATAATCTTTGCACACAAGTAATTGAAGTAGCATTTTGTTCAATATCGGGCTAAGGTCGTAATCGCTCTTTTGTAACTGTATAACTGGGTATTGTGACTTAATTAAAAAAATATTATGGCTATCTTGTGTTCCAATAAATGCTTACTGTAACTTGATTTCTACAGCACTGATTTGCACAATAGGATTTTGTATAACATTTCTATTTTGTATAAGCCTTAATTCTCTAATCGCCGGTGGAATTTTTCCAGTTGGTTGCATTTCTCTGGCTTTCTTATAGGTATCATTGACTATGGTTTGCATGACAGCAATAGTTTTCTCGAGGGATGTTTTAAGGTCATTGTTCGTTTTGTGGTGCCATGCAAGAAATAGCGCGGCGAACAAATCACCGGTGCCTGTGAATGTGGTATCCACTTTGGGGATTTTTATTTGGTAGCATTCACCTGCAATTATAAAACAATAATTAATAATGTTGTTTTACGTAATTGATCCTCACACACGGGGCCGTAATGGTACTACTAAAATTTCGGCAGGGAATACATTCCAACATAGAGTATGTTGGAATGTATTCCCTGCCGAAATTTTCTATACAGCATGAGGTTCTTAAAAAAACCGAGTGAAAAGGTTTTTACACGAGTCGGGGTCGGCATGAGTGACATCCCTGGTGTAGCAAGTGCCCATAGGCTACGATAACTGCTGACCCATCCGGCATACGATATGATTGTTTGCCACCTTAGTGGTATAAAAAAATAAAAATGTTCTATCAATAATGGATCAGTGGAATTAAGTCGTTTCTTAAATTTTAAATTTACATTACTTAAAAGGATTATATGAATACCTGATGTGCTAGCGAGTCCAATCATATGTTTATCATCCCCCAACTCAGTACTTGACAGCACCACAGTCTTGACACCTTTCTCGTGAAGCGCCTGAATAGCCTTGAGGGCTTCGTCCAAATTAGTAATCTTTAAGCCAGTTATCAGCTCAGCTTCAAATTGGTTTGGTGTGAGGATATCAGCCAGGGGTACTAATACGTCTCTGTATGCTGGCAAAAGCTCTTCAGGGACGTACATTTTGCCATTGTCTCCCATGACTGGATCGCACACTGCAAATGGAATACATTTGTTTGTAATATTTCTATTGTAGGTAGTACATAGAAATAGTAAAGTTTGGCCGAGAGAGTGCACCATGCATTAGCCAAAACCGATGTTCGCATCCCTATTCATTCAATGGACTCGATTTAAACGTGTCAGTGCAATACGTCTCTTCGTGATTATATTTTATCTAGAAATGGTAAGGAGTACCTACGTATGTACATCTTGTTAGTAAAAGACTTACGAACGTGAGCCTTTCTGGCTCATATATAAACGAATGTAGCAAAGTATTGAAAAAAAGTACCTATGATAGATAGCATGTGAACGCGCAATGAGATATAGATTATTGAAAACTGATGCCTGGTGCAACGTGAAGGTTGACTCCTCCGTGGTAAAAAGAGGAAAGCGTAGCTGGGTTACACATTATCTTTGCACCTGAGTGAAAGTATGAGAAAGAAAATGAAAGACATTGCTTTCAATGCGGTAATGAAACCAAAGCTTTATTGAAAGTAAAACACGAAAGAAAACTTGGAATGACATAGAGAGGCTGACGAAGTACATCGAAATTAAACTCTTCTGGAGAGAGGCAAAGAAATCTCGGTGTGATTTGTCAGCATCCAGAATAGATAAGTCTAAAGCTACATAAAATCTAAGCTGAATATTTTGAGGAAATATATGACTACGCCCTGGATGTTGACACTAAGACTGAGTCTGAGGCTAGTCTGCGTCAGCGTTCGATGAAGGCATAGCTATGGAATAGATCGAACTGTTGATGCGAAATTTGAAAAATGGAAATAGGAAGGAAACTGGTAGTGTCGTGATTATGTCTGGGATGATAACACTATCAATGAGGCAGTGAGTGCCTTAGCAATGCCAGTGTTCCGTAAAGATATCGCCATGGATGAGATGCGGAGCTTGACAAATGGAAACTGGGTGGGAATCAAAACTAGGTGATATCCATGTCCGAGACGCCTTCTGGTACTTAAGCAATTTATGCTGGAAAATCGGAAAGGTTTCGATGTATTGGAGACGCGCAGTCATAGTAGCCTTGTATAAATAAATAAATAAATATTGCCGGACAAATTACACAGCGCCACCTAGCCCCAAAGTAAGCGAAGCTTGTGTTATGGGTACTAGACAACTGATAAACATACGTAAATACATTTTTTTTTTGTAAATACATACTTATTATACATAGAATGTAAGGAATAACGCATGAACTGTGCAAACATATGAGCATCAGTTCAGAGCAGCTTAGCAGTCAAAATGCATGGAAAAATTATTGAGAGAAAAATGAAGGTGAAATCCGATGGAAAGTTTTAGGAAGCACAAGGTAGATTTCGGTACGGCAGATGACATACGAATCAAGCTCTTCCACCACGTAATATCGTGGACAAGCATTTGTCTATGGATTAGGTTTTCTTCGGTTTCGTGTGTCTTGAGAAAGCATTTGTCAGTGTTTGATCTAAAGATTTCTGAGACTGGGATTGACGATGAAATGCTCCGTGCTGTGTCGTTCACTTTTGAGATATGTGCAGCATTTCTACGGATGGAGGACATTTTATTGTTCTAGTTTAGCATCTTTTAGCTCGGCCGTTTATCTTGTATCAAGACGACTGCCTACCGAGATATGTATGGAGGAATGAGAGAAGGTGATTTAGTGATTAAATTATCTATTTTATGCAGATGATGCCGCATTATTATTATTATATATTTTATGTCACGGGTATCTTACGGGTACACCTATAATCCCGGTCATTTGAAAGGCGTGCGCGGATATATGGATGCAATGAGTAGAGGCCCTTTTGAGAAGGTTGATGTAATGTTGTATACCCGTTGTGACCTGCTGCAGGGGATACCAGTGCCATGAATCAGGTCACGGCCGGTATTGGAACTATTGCGAATGCGTCGGAAATTATTGGGCTATTGAAATGAGATCTGTAGGGAATATTGGCAGAAAGGGGCCGGACGCCTGCCATAACTATCATATCTTATGTTACTTTCAGCAGGCGGTGGCTCGCCACTCACTGGATCCATCCAGTGAGTGGCCCCCGAAATGCCAGAGAAAGTCGGCCGAGGGCCACACCGGTGTAAGTGATTCAGGGGTGCCGAGAGGTGTGCTGCGCTTTTCCGAAGTTACTCGCGACGTTATGCCCTTTAACACTTCTACCCCTGGAGCATATTGCTCTACTCTTCTCTGGACGGCCAATGAAGGCATGCCAGATCTGAGTCCTGCGGGCCTTCTTGAGTTTCCACTCCAACCGACGAAGACGAAGGACCTGATCAACTGCCTGGAGCACTCGGGTCAGTGTGGTGTCGTTACGCACAAATAGCTTGCCACTAGCTTCCCTGTGGGGTTAGTTATTATTATGTGTGCGCTGGGATAGAGATCCAACGCGTAGCGGGCCTCTTTGAGAAGATTAACGTAACGTTGTATACCCGCTGTGACCTGCTCCAGGGGGATATCAATGGGACTATATACTCATGAACCAGGTCACGGCAGGTATTGACACTATTACGAATGTGTCGGAAATTATTGGGCTATTGAAATGAGATCTGGAGGGATTATTCGTACTGGAGGACTCATTTTAGTGTGTTGCCCTAAACATAGGCCGTGAGGCCTCATCATTGTCCTACCACATTTTTTCTCACAGTACATTATTTTCAATACTGGAGATTCTATTAGAAGTAAAAAAAATATTGTATTTGTAACATCAGAATATTATAATTTTTAACTTCTTGCAGGAGTTATAACGTGATGGCGCTAGTAGTCCTTATAAGGATCCTAATGAAATAATGCTTGAGGAGTCGCCATGCTATTGGCGTTGAAGCACGTCACTAGGTGTGAGTTGTATGGTCACCACATTTTTAAAGATCTCGAGTAGGAAGTAGAGACGTCTACCTTAACATTCGACGTCCAACCAGTCGAAAGGAAAGGTCATCCGCTATACATATTGAGCGATACATTTTCCGTTATAGTACGTACTTAGTAATACACGGTTTTATCTGCATATCTTTTAATAGGGTTGTTATCAAATGTCGTTCTAGTCTGTTGCTCGCTCAATCTGTATTGTAGCCGATAACAATGGCACCGCTTTATTACCTATTATATTGACGATAAAAGGCACTTGGTTTTAAATTACTTATGACAACGATACTTTCATATCCATCTCTATATAAATCGTGTATACTACACGTCAAACTATAAGATACTATATTCTAAAGGAGCAGTTCGTCTAGAGTAATTATGTCTTGTAAAAGGCCATAACAAAAACCAATTATCTATATATCTATAAGTTGTGTGTTTCATAAGAAGTGGGAAAACGGAACGCGGCCGATGGTAAACCGCATAGGTACTGGCTTGCGACTCGCGTGTCGTAATCTTACTGCACTGAAAAAAAAGTTTAGTTGGATTTCCCAGATTCCTAATAGAATTCGCCAAAGTCGACGGTTGAACTGGGTCCTACCTTTGACTTAAGTTGATTTTACCAATCAAAAAAGGTTAATGAAGTACCAGTAAACATAATAAAATTTATTATTTAGTATGATAAACTATACCATATTATATGTACAATCCATTTATTAGCGGTAAATTATACATTTAAAATAGTGATAGCTACAAAATACTTTTGTATGAAGACCAACCGTAATATATTTGTAAATTTAACTACAAATTTTTGCATTAATTAACTAAGTTTACGAGTAAAATAGCCTAAATAAATAAAATAAAATTTGCTTCTTTGGTAAATTCAACTAATCTTTTTTTTTTCAGTGTGTAGCGATATAAACTGGTTAAGCATAACGTCGTCAATTTGTCCCTCGTGCTCCTAACACCAGGTTTTGCGGTAGTTAGTACATGAGTTTAAACATTAAAATGAGTTCAATATAGGTAGGTACTTACCATATATAAGGTTAGGATTTTTCGCTCTCAATTTCTTTATAACCTCAGCCACCTGCTTCACAGATTCAGCTGATCTCGAGTATCCCGTCAAAAAGTGTGTGTAGAAATGGACGTCGTTTTGTATCAGGCCTTCTACAAGCTCTAGCATCTCTTCGTTTTTGAGAACCGGACCTTTGATCACACTGTACCCGGTATGATTTGAGAACTGCACAGTGTTTATCGAGTCCACTTCAAAACCTAACACCTGTTAAACATAGTACTTCTATGTAATATACTTTTTTTAACAATCCTACATATGTTTAAGGCAGAAAAGGAATAAAATAACAGATAACGTGGTGAAGTAGGGAATAAAATAACATAAATACTTTTACTTTCGTTTGCGACTATTAATAATATTACTAATAAAATGAATTTAGCTTATTTATCTTTCCCTCATACTCTAAAAATATAGATACTTTATAATTTTATTTCACATGCTTTTCCTTCTAATGATTGTAATGCTACACAAAATAGTCGATCGTTACTTTCGTCCCCACAGTCAGGATGACAGTAACACCGTACGGATCGAAAGTAAAATTGTTAGTCTTGTGGAAATTACGAATAAAAAAAATAAATAAAATAAATATAAAAAAGGTTATTCTTGATATAATAAATGACTAGCACCCTTTAACATAATTCATGTATGCGTTTCGACCATTGGAAAAATGTATAGTTTTTTTTTTATATTGGCTCAGCATAGTGGTTCCGCTTAGCCTGTTGGTAAGCGAAAAGAGGAGCCCAAATTGCAGCGGCAACTGACAAAGGACTACAGTGACCTGTCAGTTGACGCTACCATGCTGGCACGCTTCTTCACGCTTCGTTTGAAGGATCCCATGTTGTAGGAAGGAGGAAACACTTGTGCAGGCAAGGCGTCCCAATTTTTAATAGTTCGACAGAGATAGGAGTTGCCGAACTTTTTAGTACGAGAAAAAATATCCTCAACAGTAGAATGATGACATCGCAAGCCTGCACGTGTGGTTCTATGACGGAAGGGAGAGGGCGGGATACGGGAAAATAGTTCTTCAGAGCACTCACCATGGTACAGGCGGTAAAATATACTTAGGGAGCCTATTTCCCTACGAAGTTGTAGAGGTTCTAGTTTTCTAACTTTTGGCCCGCCGTTACTTTTATACTCAGTTTCTTTATAGTTTTTTGTATTAGTATACAAGTATAGGCGCACGAAATTGTCCTCCTTGGCGTAAAGTAGCCATTGCTAATCACTAGGTCAATAAGACGCGAAAAAAAGAGAATCTATTTCCAGATTTATTTCACAGGTGTCTCTGAAGGATTTTGATATATTATTATTTACTATTTAATCAATTCATTCAATTCACTTCATTGTTCTTGTCAGTTAAAGAATTAATATTTATAACTTCACGCCAAAGCCCTTGCGGGGTAGGCAGAGTTGAACGGACGCCACATGACTCGATCCTTACAAATCTCATTTGCTTCTTTAACATTCATTGCTCTTATTAAGCACGCTAACCGGTTTCTAAGACTCCTGACGTCACATTTTGATAAAACTATCAATTTGATCATGGTAGGTAAGTCTTGGCCTTCATCGGCTCCTACATCCTTCTACTTTCGCGTTGTATATATGTTTCGTAATTATTTCTTCCTGTATTCTTTTCACATGCCCGAAGCAACGGAGTATGCCTCTTCTTATTTTAACACCGACACTCTCTTTTAGACCAGTAGGTCTACTCTTGAAACCAATAACAATACCAATACAAGGCGATTTCAATCCAATTGCGATTCCGATTTGTACAAAATCGCTACTCTGTAAATTGTGGTCGTTATAATTGGATTGAAATTGGAATCGCTTTGAAATCGCTTTTTGATAATATCGTTATAAGTGAAGTTAGGCACACTCACTCCTTGCACTCGAGAGGTTACCAATGACAAAAAACCGATAAAAAGTTTGTCTCGGTATTTAAGTACTGAAAATTCAAACATTACAGCGTTTATAACATTAATACAGAAATAAAATTGTTTGTTTATGTGAAATACATATATAAGACAAGAATTTGTATTTTTTCACCTCGTATTTATAAAAAAATATTTGTCAATGTGAACTAGCGACACAGTACCTTTGTTGCAGTGTGGATTTAAAAAAAAAGTCGGAAATTTTGACAGTCAATTCAATTTGTTTGTGTACTTAGTTTGAAAGTTTAAAATTTTGTTTTGTATTATGTTTATTTATTAGATTTCGAAGTTAAATGAGTCGATCTTTTGAGTTGCTATTAGGTAATACCATACTGTTATTGTGTAACGAGAGAACATGGCACCTCGTCCTAGTTACGCACAAATAGAGACTTTGGTGGAATTCCTCGAGCAGAACCCCGTCATTGCGAAGGGCCTGCTTCGCACAAGCTCATCAAAGGCTGAAATAAAGAGAAAGTGGTCGACAGTGGCTGTTACCCTAAATGCACTAGGAGGCGCAATCAAAAATGGCGTTGGTTGGGCGAAAGTAAGTAAATGCTAAAATGTTTGTTTTAGTTTTAAAATTACTTATTTTTGTAATACATTCATGTATCTGCATACATAAATTTAATAAAGGTAACTTCTTATTATCACACATATAATAACTAAACATTATTTTTTATTGTTTCAGTATTGATCTGAAAAAAATGTGCTTTGAAAAAGCATTGTGCCGATGAAAATGCTTCGAAAAGGCGCACTAGTGGAGGACCCCCGATAATTTGTCACTGCTGTTAGCGTTAGATGTCCAAATGATAGAGGTCATTATTGGCTACTGCTATCCTCGACCTAGCACAAAGGCTGCCTTTAAGCAACCAGCAAAAGCTTAAACGTTGGCAACATGGAAAGCCTTATGTGATTTTACTGTGGTAAACTCTGGTTATGGTATGTCATAACCTATATTAAAAATGTGGAGCTTTAGTAACTAAATAACTTGGAACCATCACTTCAGTAAGGAGCGGCTGCTCTTTATTAAATGTTTTCAACAGGACACAAGTGATGGTTCTGTAAGTTCCTTAGCCTATGTTGACTGCTTGCTATCAGGCAGCTGTATGCATATTTTACATATTTATAAAAAAAAAGTGTGCCCTACTTCTCCCTCATTAGTCTTGTTTTCGAATCAGTAGGGTGTACTGCATGTCGGTATTTGAATATATGTTATAAGAGCATAGGTGATCTATAAAATAAGTGTATTGTTGTAATTTTTATTACTGTTATATAATTTAGACTATTATAATTTAGTATTGAAATATAAATTGTAAACCTCGTGTTGGATATATGAAACACAAAATTTAGTGGGATATTTAATTTTGTTGTTTGTTTGGAAAATATAGGAATAAGTAACACCGTGATGATTGATTATAAATATAGTGAATCCTAAAAGGAATATGTTTGATAAGGTATAAGCCCTTTTTGCAATGTTCAAAAGAGATATTTTAATATAATGTTAGAAACCAAATAAACATGTTGCATGTGATGTGTAGCAATTACTGACGACTATATGAAAGCTTGTAATAAATAATCTTCTGGTGGAGATACTTTCTCAGTCAGACTGCTTATTAAATAAATTCCTTTTTTGTCAGAACATTACTTGCTACTCATGGTGATGCATGACCACAAAATAAGGTTTTCTGTGTGCCTACATGTATTCAACCATTTATTTTTAAAACTTATTTGGCTTTTTCTAATTGTTAAGGATATATAGTAATAGTTGACGAGCTCGGTGGCGCTGTGGTGAAACGCACTGTTACGCTACTTTGACACCAACGCTCGTGGGTTCAATTCCCACACAGTACAAACATTTGTGTGCATGAACATGTCTGTTTGTCTTGGTCTGGGTATTTTCTATGTATAATAAGTATGTGTTTACAAAAAAAAAATGTATTTACGTATGTTTATCCGTTGTCTAGTACCCATAACACAAGCTTCGCTTACTTTGGGGCTAGGTGGCAATGTGTAATTTGTCCGACAATATTTATTATTATTTATTTATTATATGTATAGTTTATATAGTAAGAATGATTTATGTTGACTGATTTGGGATTATGAGGACTGATATAAATATATATATTATAATGAGATGGAAAGGTGTTGAAATTACAAGGTATAAGGTAATTAAGTATTTACTGAAATAAAAATATATGTGATATGATTTAGTTTTTTATTTACTTAAGGGTTACATTTTATTGCCTGTTTCTCGCAGCCCAAAGCTGCTGCACTAAATGGCGTAGGTTTTCCAAACCCCTTTGTAAGTCAGCCGCATTTTTGCCCTGCATTGTTACTTCTGCATTAACATGGAAGTCTACTTCTCCTGCTGCTTGTTCAATGGGTACAATATCATCCTTAGGCAGACGCTTCTTGTTACAAATATTGTAACAAGAAGCGTCTGCCTAAACACAACATGAAATTATTATTTTGGCAGCCATATTTGGATGATAATGTAACACACGATGTCCAAGTAAGCATCGCCATCTATTTTTTAATACACCTATTAATCTTTCCACTGTATTGCGCGCCACACAGTGCAGCCTGGTGTAATTCTCCTCTGGAGAACCTGGAGAAGCATCTACAATGGGAGTCATCATACACTCCCTCTGAGCATATCCGGAGTCACCTAAAAATAATTTACAATGTTTATCTTTTAAATAGAAACAAAAAAAAATAGTTCAAATTGATTACTTTTGGACTCTTGTCTGTGCCCTCACCAATACTACATACTCGTGCTCATCCTACTGGATAAGGTCACCTTTCAATCAATGGGGATAAGAGAGTAGTCTGCCATGACACACAACAGCCGGTAGGCAGCTACTTCTCTTCTATATTATACTATAATATTGAGATTGCATTTCTTTTTTTAACACTATGGTAAGCTGTTACCATAGTCACTAATAGTTACAGATAAAAGAATCTCACGTGTAAGGAACATGTTGAGTAGAAGTCAGACAATATACATACCTAAGAAATAAACATTCTCTCCTTGGTCAATCAGCTCCAATATGTGTCGTTTTAGGATATGCTGGTTCCAAATAAAACTATCATGTGTCGCTCCCCCAAAGGAAGCATCCACTGACAATATATTTAAGTCTGCATCACTGATCTAAAATAACATATAGGTATTATTTATGATAATGTTTTAAAATAAACTATTACTTCAGCTATATAAGAAGCTGGCATTTCAAAGAATCTGAAATAAGTGTACAGTGTAATGAAGAACTCACACATACATACAGTATTATAAAAACGGTAACTCTGATTTGATTTGATTTTGTTGTAACTATAAGGATGGATAAAAAGTTAAGGCTTCTAGTGTGACATTTATTGTGAAATTGAGGTAATTGTCATTAACCATGGGGTTGATTATAAAGAATTCGTCTGTGTATCCATATCTTCATACAAACTCAAAAGGGACAGAGGGAGTTGAATGCCACATGACATGGTACTTGCACACCTCACTAACATTTTTAACATTCATAGCTATTTTCATACACAATGTGTTCATATGGTATAAGCAATAAAAGAGAACATAATAAATACCTCCGTTTAATAATATCCCTTTCAGTGGGTAATTGAGGGAATTTTATCCATTTACTACAGATATGGGAAGTATTGATGGCTTCTTCTACGTCCTTTATGGCATGAGAAATTGACTGTTGGGACATCAAAGTCCCGTAGCTACCGCCCACCAACCTTTGGTAGCTTCCAGTTGCAAAAAAGGATAAAGCGACCAATAACTGAAAAAAGAAAGGAGTTTATTAATCAAACAGTTAAAAAATATATAGTTAAATGGATATGTATGTCGTGGTTATACAAAACTTACTTTATATTTTGGAGAAATTTCACTGGCCCTTTTTTGAACCGGCATATAGGGACTTATTTCACAATAAATCTCGTCAAAAAGTTCTTTCGTCACCCGGTAATAGTGAAAGAACTCTTCGTCTGGCATGCTGAATGCTTTGTCGGCAATTCGCATGATACGACGCTCATTTCTTCTTTTTAGTAGTTCTTGCTCATGACTTCCTTCCTACGTATTAGCAAATACTAAACTCTTTTTTCTATAAACAAATACTAAAAATTTCTATAAACAAATACTAAACGAGCCATTTATGCAGAAAACAATATTGAAAAGAACGCAAAAAGTTACTTTTCAAGTATTGTAAACTTTCAATGCAAAACACAATAAGAATCCAAATAGAAACCAATTTTAGCTGTCAAAATGACGTGCAGAGTACCGATCTTATCAAATCCGATTCCAATAACGACGAATTAGTTCTTTTCAATTCCACGAGCAGCTTGGCGCTACTATCACGGTCAATTATTGTCCAAGATTACTCGGGAGTAAGAAAATGGTATAAATTGCTTTGAAATTGATTCTGTATTGATATTGCATTTCAAGAGTAAGCCTGCAGTTCCGTGTCTAACATCATCATTGCGAACACGGTCTAGCGTTACGGTACATTTTTTGCGTGAAACTCGCATTTAGACCGCGTTTATTTGAATTCCATGCCTTCTCTCTACCGTACTCGGCTCTCGCTTCCGTAAGTAAGTCGCTTCCGATGGAACCAGCACTGCACTATATATATATATATATATTTATATATATATAGCGAGCTGTGCCTTTTGGCTCAAGCTTTTACTGCCAAGAAGTTTTCCCAACGCTCTATTCACACTATTCCCAGCACTCACTCGTCTTTCCACATCAGCGGTGTACCTTCCATCCCATGCAAGCGCATCCAAAATATACAAACGCATTTCCTTGTTCCAACACTTCGTCATAAATCGTAATCCTTCGGGTTTCTTTTCAAATATCATTCTTGTCTCATTCTTGTCTCATCTTTGTCAAATAATGAATAAATTTTGATAATTTGAATTATTATTTGTTGTAGTCTCATTGTATGTACTTATGACAACGACGTCGTGCAATAAATAGGTCGTCTCTTATCAAAAGGTGGTGTCAAGAGCCTATGAATATTATAGAAGCGAGTAAGATTTGTAAAGGCGAATCATGTGGCTATCAGTTCTCTCTGCCGGCCCCACACGGGACTTGGCGTGAATATGTAGCAGCAGTTTTATTATAACACCTACACAAACATGTGTACAGCACTTCCTTGGACACATTTAAAAAACAACTCTAAAAAATAACCGGCATAAAATTAACATTATAAAGCTGAGATCAAGGCAAAGCGATCTGTATAATTAAATATGACGAAACCTTATCATTTAACTAAGACGCTGAATAGTGTTGACCTAGATTCAAATAACACTGCCCTTGAACAATTAAACTGATTGTCATTCAAACTGTAATCATGTTCTTGTCTAACAATACCCAAAAATAAATGTTGCTGTGGAAGATTATTGTAATCAAGTTATATTTGCATTTTGACAAGAGATATGATCATGTCCTTGGATGTACTTCTCGTAGATAAGTACCACGCCCATCAGTTCTATACTTTACTTTTATTTTATACAACGTCGGGAGGCATTCAAGCATACGGCCCACTTGATGTGAACACAAGTGAAACACTTGCTTTATAATATATAATAACCCTCCAGGTAGTTGTTATTTAGCTGTAGTTTTTCTGTGAGTTGGAGGTTATTCCCCAGACGGGCTGCTTTGATGAGTCTTACCGCTCTAAAATGACTACTGATACCACATTTGTTCTATGGATGAAATGGCTACTTTAACATCTACGCTTACAGTTGAATTTTTTTGTCATTTTTCATCATAAATTAAAAATCACAAAAGAAAAAAATGTTTTGTTATGTGCAAGTCCCTTACATATGATATCTTACTTGAACTAGCTGTGCATTGAATTTTCAACTCTCTTCGGCAAAAAAAAAATGTCTTCCATTATGCATTTTTAATAAGGTTACATAAGCAATATAATAAATAATAACTATTTAGAATCGATAGCATTAGTAGTTACAGAATACTGAAATATCCCATTGTGACAACATACTTGCGACATAAGGGTTCCTTTTTTACCATTATGGTATGGATGCCTAAAAATATATTAATTTATTGTTCTAAAATAACTAAATTTCACCAAAACCAAAAATTGCCATAACCAACTAGCTATTTGAGCACAAACTAGCCAGTACAAGGAAGGATTACCTAACTGAATAACCTGCCCTACTACAAGTATCGGCTTACCGCCCGCTTTCAGAAGCTCCGCCGTAATTCAGTCCTGACCCGATGCTTTCCCTTTTTTTAAGCTGTTTGAAAACCTAAGACAAGTCATACATATCTCGCACAGACTGATGTTCGGGATATATTCGGTATAGTGTCGAGTCAGTTTAGCTCTAGGGTCGTTACTAGCACTGATGCTCGGCGGTAGGCTGACGATGTCTGTCCGAACTTCTACATCTCCTCAGAATCTCAGTCTTCGTAGAAATAATGGTGTCAGCGTTGGTCTTTAGCTTCGTTAATTGACTTTGCCCAACAACAACTTTGGTGAACACTTTGGAGCCTTGATTCCGCTCTATCACCTCGTTAATACGAATTGTATTAAATTCGGGCATGTCGCGCCGTATACCTTTGGAGATCTGCCTGCTCACCTGTCGGTACTCAAGCATGTGAGCTGAAGACTGCAACCACATTTCATGTCTGTCCTGCATGAGACTGCGTGTGAGTCGAGAGCTTTTGAATTCTTTTTGGGCGAGGTTAAAGAAATTTAGCAAGCACCCACTGTAGGGACAGTTTCTACAAGCTTGCTGTTTATATCATCCAGTGTCAAGCAATCATCTAGGCACTGAAAACGATTATGAAGTTCGAGTTGAAAGCTTTCGGGGTTTTGGATCAGGGCACGAGATAGACGTAGCATAGACTTCACCAGACGATACCTTTCCTGCTTTATGTTAAGGTGCAAGATGCCTCTTGCCATTCGGTGATCGCTTCCGGTTCTCACCCTGTTGATCATAAAGACATCATTGAACAAATGCCGGTTAGTCGTCGAGATTAAGTCTATCTTGTTTTTCGTCGAACCATCCAGGTTACCCCGGGCCAACTTGCGCTGCGACTGCTTCTTGAAGGAGTTCATCATAAAGAATTCCACCTTTTCTATGAAGTCGACCATCAGTTAGACTCTTTGGCTTCGTTGCCCGATGCCTAATTGCCCCACTCTCAACTCTTCGGTCTGTTTCGGTGACTGGGGGTCGGTTGTCTTTTTCTTGTACAGGGGGCTTTTGCCATAGTTGCCACACTTACCACAACCACAGTAAGACATTAAATACCCAGGGAGTGCACTTGCCTGTTTCCTGAATACCTCCCTTAGTTGCCTTTTACCACATCAACGGGTTCAGATGGTCAAAAAAGTGCAAATACGCTAAAGTTTCTGACGATGTGCCTTTGAAAACGTACATCAAATTTTTTTAAAGTAATCTTTACGAATTGCAAAAGCAAATAAGTGTGATCAATTTGATTCTAGTCGATACACTATTTTGAAACACTATAATAAGTACAAAATCCAACCCTTATAACAGACCGCTACCTAGACAGTTTGGTGAACAGCATGTAAAGAGCATTTGTATATGCAAAGAGACCAAATCCTCAATATCTAGAAGAGGAGAGCATGGTTGGATTGTGGATCATCTTTGCAGTGATATCTGATGAATGGGTTGCTTAATAGTAAAATGTCTGTTTTATGCAAACAGTGCCATTTTTAGACTGTATACAATAGTCACATCGATGAAGGACATCACGGGAAGTAAAAGCAGGAAACCAAAATTAATGATTATAGTTGATGTAGTGTTAGAACAAATAGATGAAAGATACACTAATGTTAAAAGATGCGTGAGCGTATGAGAACAGTATGGATAGAGTATTCGGAAAACATCTGGGCAGTAAAAACACAATGATGATACCAAAACTAATGCAATGGATGCAAGAACTGGGCGTGGCAGAGAGGGCACTCGCTTTTGTCAGACCGAGCTCGAGAATTACAATCACTTATAGGCAATACCAAAGCATCACTGCCTATGGTCAATCTTGTATCACTTCGTTTTTTATGAGACAACTGATAATAAACAATGAAAATCTTACTGGTCACTGTAGGTATGCGCATTTTTAAGTCATAACTTAAATTTCCAGCATGTTTTTTTAAATGAAACATCTGAGTTTTTATTATCGAGGGGAGGTTAAGGACAGGTTTCCCATTCCCCCACCCCACTCTACACATATAGATTCTATAATTATACATACATAAATTATATATATTCACACATTTCAATTTGTACCATCACTTTTACTGTTTAAACTGGATCACAGCTTAATGTAAATAACGAGCTGGGAACAGTGTGAATGGAGCATTGGGAAAACTTCTTGGTAGTAAGAGCTTGAGCTAGAAGGCACAGCTTGCTATACACAATGCAAGCTGGTCCCAATGCTTACTTATGGAAGTGAGAGCTGGGTATAGAAGAGAGAGCATGAAAGCAGGATAAATGTGATCAAAATGCTAGCGTTGCGTAAAATTTGTTTTTGTAGACCATATTGACAATGATAATGCAAAGTGTGTGAGGATCGAGGCACATGGCGCTTAGTTCTCTCTGTATACCCTGCAAGGGATTTGGTGTGAAGTTATAGATAGATAAATATTTAGAATATTACAAGTTTAAACACTTACTTGAAGAGGGAATACAGCACTCTTATTCCCGACGTAACCGTGTACAACATGACTTTGGATGGAAAGTACTCTTGGTGTAGAATCAACCATTATTACACTTGCTAAAAATAAGACTGAATTTTAGTAAAGTTTTTATATATCAACTTCGGAGTGTTTAACTAAACTCTGATATTAGCTGATGTCAGGTCTTACTGAGTTTAGGGTAATTTATTGTACCTATTGTTGCAAATTATAGTGAATATATGAATATTTATTATATTATTATATGTGGGACAAAAACTCTACTACGGATTTGATACTCGATGAGAAAACAAACACCAGTCAAATTCAGTAATTATCTACGCTCACTAAGATTTTCCCACGGATTTAAAATGATAGTTCGTAAATTATTTGTAGAAATTACCAGACAACCAAGCAATCCAATAACCGCCTTGCTATGCACGACACAAATCACTATATTTGTATTACGTTCTTACAAGAACCAAGGATAGAACTACTAACTAGTGTTCGTGCCGCTATCGCTAAAGTAATTAAACATAGAGGAATGAGTTATTTGATGTTTTTATTAAATTATAGATCTATGTGAAGAAAAGGTATACTTGACGTCACATGACATGAGATGAATGTGACCAGGTTTAATTTGACATTTATACTAGTCATTCTGCCATAGGAATGTTAAATTCTGCTAAACTTTTAAAATACATAATTCGGCTATGTAACGAGTGATATATTTTCCGCATTGAAATATATAAAATAAAGACACGTACGGCTGAATTTACATTTTATATAATTATTATTAGTGCAATATAGAGGAAGTATCAAAACAAATATTAAAAGCTCATTAAAATATGTATGTGTTTCAGATTACATGATTCTGATACGAGCATTTTATACGTGTACTTTCTTTGTTATCTTTTGCATAGTAGGCTTTTTTTCATATAACATTTTTGTTATATCACTAAGCTGGTAGTCAAGCAAACTGCCTACAATCATAAGCAGTTATCGTAATTTTTGGAGGCTTGCAACATCAAAGAAATCCCTGGCGCGTTGCAAACCCCGTGAAAACTTCTTCACTCACACCTGTTATTGAAGAACCCCATAGGGTAATGCGAGTACCTACCCCACGTAATTAATGCAACAATATTTTTTTTTATATCGTATTTTATTCAATTCTCCCAGGGAAACTTGAGAATTTGTAAATGTCGAATACTATAATAATATTTCTGCTATGAAATATTTGTAAGATTTTGAAAAACTTTTTCTTATCTACAACGTAATCTGTTAATTTCTCAAACAGACTTCCGATTATTTTAAAGTAGCGGAATTCTAATTGCAGATCTCAATGCAGATTCGATTCTCCTGAAGGCGCGGAATTCTGTTTAAACTGGTTACACTGCGGCTAACCCTACTGACACATCCATATGTCTATGAATTGACATGAGAGTCAATATATCTTTTTAGTGAGTTTTGGCTATCTGTTCTTAACTTGAAAGCAAACTAATATTACACTACTGAAGTCTGGTTAGGTACTAATATAGACAGAAAAGGTATGAGTTAATAATTACTTATAGATTTACGAATGTGCTTTATTATAAACATTTGCTGAAAATGGTGTTCGTATGAGGATCCAGACCCAGCACCCAGCGCAAATAAATGAAACTAAGAAGATGAAGCAAGTTAATTTAATGTAATTTTTGTTATTTTTGCATTAAAGTTGGTCTGTGTTGTAAAATATTAGTTATTTTCATATAACAATCATAATCATTCAGAATCTGCGCTTATAATAATATCCTTTACCATCCATTCATTCTAGATACAAATAAGTATATAAAATAAAATACAAGCTTTGTTGCACACTGTAATTAAGCGATAGCAAACATTTACTTATTTCTGTATTTTTACTATTACATGCAACGATTTCTAAAGAAACTGTATTTTAAAACATAAAAATGTTATCGTCTTTAATAAAAGAACACCAAACAAGACAATCTGCGAAAAGAATTGTACAAGGTAAGGTATCATCTATGTTTAGAATGAATTAGAATGCATGTAAAAAAATCATTTCATATTAGTTCTTTGCTCTTTCAGAACAAAAACGTAAAGAATGTATTGCAGCAGCTAATGACTTAACTCAAGCATTAGTGGACCATCTAAATGTAGGGTAAGAAAGAATATTAAAGTTAAAATATGTCATCGATCCAGACTCTTCCACTTTTATATGGGTCACTTTTCAATAGAAAGGTTTTATAGTATGTTTCTATACTTTGTAACATGGGAACCAAGCATACGACACACTTGATCTACAACCATCAAATAGGGTATATGAGCTATCCTACTGCTGATGCAGCAACTCGTCATCAGCTTTCTGGTGACTTACTCGTAGGAACAACATACCTCTAATAATTGTTATTTATCTCTATAGCGATATTTGACACTTATCTACTTTCTCACACCATAAGTTTTCTGTCATTGCTTAGCAATCTTATTCCACTTTAATATTATTTGAAAATTTGAAGTATGTAAGTCGTTCAAAATTATTGCATATGTAGTTAAGAAGCATACTGGTCCTGGTCTAGAGTTGGTTAGCCACTATAGTCAATTTATAATGTTCCTATCATTTGTGCATTGTAAAATAAATGATTTTTCTGAATGATATTCTATTTCAGAGTAGCACAAGCATACTTAAATCAAAAGAAATTAGACGCTGAAGCAAAACTACTTCACCAAGGTGCAATAAATTTTGCCAAACAAACACAACAATGGCTTGCTCTTGTGGAGAACTTCAGCAGTGCACTAAAAGAGATTGGTGATGTTGAGAACTGGGCACGCAGTATAGAGAACGACATGAAGATTATATCTGATACACTGGAAAAGGCTTATGAAATGACTCAAGAACAACAACAGCCTAGTAGTAGTACTAGTAGTCAATAAAGTATTTAAATTAATTGTGTATTCTTACATTACTTTGCAATTTTTTGGTTCTGTATATACATATCATATTGAAACAAACATTTTAGAAAACCATGTATTTACTGTGTGAATGCTGGGTCCATCATGTTGGAGAAATGCGAAGTAGTATTACCTAGAGCTTTTGACGTACTGGTGGTTTAAGAGTCTGTGATGATGTATATCATCTATATCAACCTTCACTGCTGGTCCATCTCCCATTTATTTGAACTTTGGAATTTACTATTAACGTATTGAGACCCGCGTGGCTTGATCAAGCCATGCGCGTTTCGGCAAACAGTATATAACGGGCCTCGACAGGTTAATGCAGATTTGAATACTAAGTCTGAACTTGTTATTTTTTGATAAACAACATCTTTTACAATGCAACATATGCTGTAGGGAGATGTCTATGGAAAACCCCTGACAATACAAATAAAATTTATCCATATTGTATACATCTCAGTAAATATTTTTACAATATAATAGTTTGTCCATAGGAGAGCTTCTTGCCAGAAATTGGTATCCACAAACACTATATTCGAATCTAAAGTGATATCAGATAACTAAAAGGATGAAATCTGATAGAATTCTATGGGAATCAAAGATTGACCCCATAATGTAACAGGATATACACGCATGATCAGATCTGCATGGAGACCTTAAGGTTGACTTTCTTGAGAAGTTTTGCACTAGGTTTCACAGAAGAAAACTAGATTGCGCTGTTCACAAACTAAAAGTAACAAAGTCACCGCAACATGCTTCTTGTTATGATTTTGTTATAGAAATATCATGTACCTGCAGTTACTAGTATCTCTCATTTTCACATACTGTAGTACCTATTGTTTTGTTAGCTCAGATGGATAAGCTTGAGCAAATTAACGAATCCCGTGCGTATGGCAGCAGTTAAAGAGTCTCAGGTCACACTCAATTTTTTTTTTTAAATATATGTTTAATGTATATATATAATTATATTTTATTTAAAATATATACAAATTATTCTGGTAATATTTTCAGATAAAATGGATACATATACGTAATAAGATAGTATATTTTTCATACTGATTAAGGTTTACAAAATATGAAATAAAACTATATTGGTAATATTATAATGTTAGCATACCTTTTGCTAAATATACAAACTTAGTTCTTTAAATGTTTTACCTACTTACAGTTAATTACAAAAATACGTATTTCAGATTTTTAAGGTTTATAGCTCAGAATACAGAATAAACCAGAAACCGCAAACACGCCCAAAACTGAAGCCATACAAACTACTCTCAATGAGAGTGAGTAGTTTGATATTTGGACGACTAGTATATATTTGACCACCGTGTCTGTTACACGTAAAAATTACTCGATAGTTTTTATTAAATAATGCTGTCTTGTGCGGTTCCCACCTGCAAGAATGCAGTTAGAAGCATAAAAAAACAAGATGGGATCACATTTCATGTGTAACTAGCGCATTTACATCTGATTTTATTTAAATAATGAATTTCTTTTACTCGTTGATAGTGGTAAACAATTTGGGCGAGTCCATTTTGTTCATGTTGCCAGTTTTACTAGTTTCTTTTCCCTACTTTTTTATAAAGGTGACATTGATGAAATAAATAATAAATGCATGTTAAGTAATTAAAAAATAGTTTGATTAATATAAAATATGTAAATACATTTATTTAATTTTAAGGTATTTACGATATGAGCCTATGCTTACATTATTTGAGGTCTTTTAATATAAATATGGCCTGAAATAAATGATTGAAATATTATTAACTAGCTGCTGCCCGCGGCTCCGCCCGCGTGGAGTCAAATAACGTAGTCTATGTGTTAATCCAGATCATAATCTATCTACGTGCCAAATTTCATTCAAATCCGTTCAGCCGTTCACGCGTGAAAGAGAAACAAACATCCATACATACAAACTTTCGCATTTATACATGGGGCACACTAAAAGTTTTGCACTTCTAGCTAAATAAAATATAACATTCGAAATTCAAATAGTTCCGATTTGAACTTCGAATGTTATATTTTTTGAAACGTTGCAACCTACTTAGTAATAAAAGAAAAACAATTGGCGGAAAATCATTTGTCAATTGTTTTTTATCACACATCAAAGTTCTACGTACGCAATGAAAATGGAATTGAGTCGAAAAGATTTTAGAGCGATGATTTTTTATGATTTTAAAAGTTCTCTCTCTCCTCAAGACTGTGCTGCTCGTCTTCAAAATGCTTTTGGAAGAGAAGCACCTTCTTTGAGCACCGTGAGGCGATGGTTTGCTGAATTTGAGAGAGGTCGAGTTTCTTTACATGACGAATTTCGTGAAGGGCGGCTTTCAACTGCCGTCAACGTAAATAATGTGGCTACTGTTAAGCGGCTAATTGAAGAAAACCCGCGGATTACCTATGAGACAATTCGAGAACTATTGGGGATTGGTATGAGCCAAATTCAGAAAATTTTACACGTAGAATTGAAAGTTCGGAAACTTTATTGTCGTTGGATCCCTCATGAACTGACAGCGGAGCAGAAGCGGGCTCGCGTGGAATGGTGCTCACAGATGCTACTGAAGTACGACCACGGACATTCTAATGCTGTTTATGACATTGTCATAGGAGACGAAACGTGGATTTATTGTTTTGAACCCGAAAAGAAACAGCAATCTTGTCAATGGGTGTTTGAAAATGAGAACAGGCCAACAAAAGTGAGGCAGGCGAGAAACTTTGGTAAAAAAATGATCGCGTTTTTTTTCTCAGCTACGGGTCCCATCTGCACAATTGCACTTGAAGATCAAAAGAGTGTTAATGCCGAGTGGTATTCTACCATTTTCTACCAGGGTGTTACAAAAGTTCGCGAAAGACTACCAAAAAGCCGCGTTCTCCTACATCATGACAATGCTTCTTCACACACGGCCAACAAAACAAAATCATATTAACTTCCGAAAAAGTACAACTCGTTACCCATCCTGCGCATAGCCCCGACCTAGCACCCTGTGATTTCTGTATTTTCCCCAAAATCAAAGATTTGATGAGAGGTTTCACTTTTACCAACTCCGAAGAGGCAGTGATAGCGTTCAATCAGCACGTAGAAAACATGCCTCCAGATCTGTGGTCCTCCTGTTTTATAAAATGGTTCGATCGCATGAAAAAATGTTTAAAATGAAAAGGAGAGTATTTTGAAAAGCAATAAACATAATATTTTGGTTATAATATGTTGTTTTTTTAAGTTACGCAAAACTTATAGTGTGACCTACGTAATATTAGTAGTACTAATGTTTTTAGTATATAGTCTGCACATGTGAAATTGTGTAAATAGTAGTTTTTTTACAAAAATGTTTTGTGTAAAACTATTCTAATTATTATATGTGGAATTTCAGTTCCCCACTGATTAAATATACATATATATATATATATATATATATATATATATATATATATAAAAGCAAAAAGCAAGACTTCTTCATTAGTCGAAACGTAAAAATGTATTGATTACCTCAGAATCAAAACGGCAATATTATTAGTACAACAAAATGTACCTAAGTAAAGACATATTTTTGTAAATTACTTGTGTTTTATTTTACTAAAACATTTATTTATGCATAACAGTATATTAATATAACATCTTTAATATTAATATTACACTTTTAAATTACCCTAAAAGAGGCGAACTCTCACTAACTTAGCAACATTGTACGGGTGGGAAGTATGAGGAGTGCGGGGGATTGCGAAATGTTTCTGGACACAGCGGACCGCATGTATTATCGGCTGTATGCTCCTTCTGGTTTATTCTGTATTCTGAGGTTTATAGCTTTGTATTCTTTCCCAAACGAGGAAGAGATTGAAGTTAAACCTCAAATCAATAACTATTTTGAGACCGGTCTGTAGCTAAGATGAAAGACAATAAAAATACTTGTGTAAGAAATTAAAATCATTGGTAGTTATAATAACATTTTCGGTTAGTAATGGCTTAATAGCATGTCGCCGATAATGCAGACCTGCACTATGGAGTGTACGATGGTACGGCGCACCGTTCGCAAAGATGTGTTAAACAATCCTGGATGAAGCCATTTTCCTCATAACCTTGCACCCTCAGAATACAGAATAAACCAGAAGGAGCCTACAGCCGATAATACATGCGGTCCGCTGTGTCCAGAAACATTTCGCAATCCCCCGCGCTCCTCATACTTCCCACCCGTACAGTATTGCTAGCTTAGTGAGAGGTCGCCTCTTTTAGGGTAAATTAAAAGTGTTATATTAATATAAAAGATGTTATAGTAATATACTGTTATGCATAAAAAAATGATTTAGTAAAATAAAACACAAGTAATTTACAAAAAATATGTCTTTACTTAGGTACATTTTGTTGTACTAATAATATTGCCGTTTTGATTCTGAGGTAATCAATACATTTTTACGTTTCGACAAATGAAGAAGTCTTGCTCCTTGCTTTTATAATTTCATCAGTGGGGAACTGAAATTCCATATATAATAATTAGAATAGTTTTACACAAAACATTTTTGTAAAAAAACTACTATTTACATAATTTCACATATGCAGACTATATACCAAAAACATTAGTTTAGTATTTCAATCATTATTATTTATTTCAGGCAATATTTATATTAAAAGATCTCAAATAATGTAAACATAGGCTCATATCGTAAATACCTTAAAATTAAATAAATGTATTTACATATTTTATATTAATCAAACTATTTTTTAATTACTTAACATGCATTTATTATTTATTTCATCAATGTCAACTTTATAAAAAAAATAGAGAAAAGAAACCAGTAAAACTGGCAACATGAACAAAATGGACTCGCCCAAATTGTTTACCACTATCAACGAGTAAAAGAAATTCATTATTTAAATAAAATCAGATGTAAATGCGCTAGTTACACATGAAATGTGATCCCATCTTGTTTTTTTATGCTTCTAACTGCATTCTTGCAGGTGGGAACCGCACAAGACGGCATTATTTAATAAAAACTATCGAGAAATTTTTACGCGTAATAGACACGGTGGCCAAATTTATACTAGTCGTCCAAATGTCAAACTACTCTCATTGAGAGTAGTTTGAATGGCTTCAGTTTTGGGCGTGTTTGCGGTTTCTGGTTTATTCTGTATTCTGAGCTTGCACCATAAGTTGATGCTGATCTAAGTCAATATGGGGTCTTCTGCCAGATATACTGCGGTGTTCCAACGAATCTTCTTGGAACCGTCCTTTACGTTTACGTTACCCATAAAGTAACAGTCTTTACCTATAAGAGAAATATATTTATTATTTATGTGTTTCAATGGCCAAATGGGTAATAAAGTAAATAACGAACAGAATTAAAACATTACTTACGTTTTAGACAGTTTCTCTAGAAATATCAAAACAATTTAGGCCTTGATTAAGCAAAGCTATAGGTAATTTGGCCCCTCGCAGCCATATCAATAGTAGAACGCGAACTCATATCCTATTAATATTATAAATGCGAATGTTTGTATGTATGGATGTTTGTTGCTCTTTCACGCTTAAACGGCTGAACGGATTTGAATGAAATTTGCCACGTAGATAGATTATGACCTGGATTAACACATAGGCTACGTTATTTGACTCCACGCGGGCGGAGCCGCGGGCAGCAGCTAGTTAAAAATAAACCTTAAAAATTCGTTAATCGCAATCGTAACTGAACCCACTCCAAGAAAGTAAAGAATTTTATGATTGAACAAAGAGATGTAATTTTTATACAATCAATATTAAACTACTCTCAATTATTTTACGATCTATAATGCAGAATATAGTCTCTTATAATCTCATCATAAACACTTTCCTACAACGGCATAAATCGTAGGGTAATTTCAACGTAATGCGTAATGATGCTTCAATTCAATTCAAGATCACTGAATTGAAGTGTTGAATTGACGCAGTGGGTTGATATTGAAACGATCGATAAATTTTGTGCTATCGAGTTTGAATCCTAGCTGTCGCGTGTTTCCGCATAATAAGGTTTTTAATTGCTTTAAGAAAATTTGTGATACAATAAAATAAAATAGTGACTAGCAAAAAAAAAAAACGAGTGTGCTTAAGACCACATGACTGAAGTAAAACTTCTTTAGCTCCATAGTGCGATACAGACAATAGGCCTGCACTGTGTCTTAGATATACGAAACTTAACTCGCTATGAGAGAAAGAGAAAAAGATAATGTGTGCTCGCACCTCTCTCTCACCCCTACAGTAATATACGAAACGTAACTCTCTTTCTTTCTATCTTCACTAACTTATATCTCCCTCTCAACTTCCGTTCGCCTCGCCTGATCACAATTTTCGTAAAGCTCTCGTCACGCATTCACCAGTTTACTCCCCAAGTCAAGCATGCGTAAAGAAGTTTTACTTCAATAACGAAATACTTCAATGATGGCATAAATTTATTTATTTTATTATTTCAAACAAACACTAGCGCCATCTATGGTATCTAAAACAAATCAATTTCTAGATACAACTGTATCACTACAGATGACGTTGAAACCTTGCGCAAACGGTTTTATTATGCCATATCCATGCATTTTTGACGTGTACAGAGCCAGTTTTCTCGGCATCACAAGTAGCATTCTAAAAATTCTTTTGACCTTATCCTTGTAAGGCTTTGTAGCTGTGTGTAGCTCAGCTAGAAGAGCACTCAACCCTCAATCTGGAGGTCATCGGTTAAACTTCACGAATTTTTCGTTGTAAAAGTATTTAAGAACTATCATGTACTTTCTTGAAGTATCACTATACAATTTACATAATAACCAGGGGCGTAGCTACCGCCGTATTTGCCGTATCAATTATACGGGCCACGGGGGCCCCCAAAGTGTGTAAGGAAAAATAATAAACCTTTCCAATTTATTTTATTTTACAAATGACAAAATTCTATAAAGCAATTCCTTTTTTTTCCCGCCTTAAGCGTGGGTTCAAAAGTTGGCAACACTACATCGTTATGGCGGGCTGCGGGACTTCCCCGTTTTACTTACTTCATCTTCAATTCAGCGGGGAATCCCCGGGAATCCTTCATCGATATCGCGATGTACGTGTACGTTGTTGTACTTTGCATTGGATGTTAAACCACGGAGGGCAGTGCACTGTTTATTTACGCGCTTTATATAAATGTGCATTACATTGTAATTCAGTACAAACAATATTGTTCTTCTGGTTTAGCAGTATTAGTAGCGATTTGTAAAAGAAATGAGTGAAAGGAAAAGAGATTATCCAGCGGCGCTGAGAAAAGAAAAATTAAACAGAAAAGGGACGAGGTTATAAAAAAAGTGCCCAAAATTTCTTCATTTTTTCAGAGACAAGATACTGTGAGTGATTTAGATTGGAAAGGTAAGTACTACACTACTACCCAACCCATTTATTAGGGGCCCGTAGTGATAAACAAGGAAATCTTTTAATTTCGGTCTGTCCATCTGTCCGTCACAAAAAGTTGTCTCCCCCCTCGATTTTCACAATTATACTGTTTTTAGGGTTCCGTGCCTTGATAAAAAAAAAAACAAAATTCTAACTTATCTATAGGATCGATTTGTTTTGTTGTTTGTCTATCAGTCCGTATCGTATCGTTAATTGCGTGTTGAGAACTTCAGATGTGCAGACTCGCTTTCGGGTTCTCGTTTTGTATGGCCACTACACTACGCGCTGCGTTTAAATAGCACGCAGGTGTATAGTAATGCACGGACGGGCTGCAGGTGATTTTGTATCTACTAATAGGTACGAGCACAATCCGCGTAGAGTCTGTGTGCGTCTGAACTGAACACTCTCTAACTGTGACCCTTAGTAACGTTATTTATTTATATATAACTCTTTTTATTTTAGTATCAAAGCATTCGTATTTATTTTTTAACAATTACTCGTTTATTTTTAGATTCTTCTGAAGCATGTTCTTCGTCACATATCCATCCGGAAATAGAAGAAAGCCAAGCACATACTTTATCGGATGTCCATCCAGAAATTGAGGAACCCCAAGTCAACGATTCTGATATATCTGCAGATAATGCAGATTGTAATATAATTTCATCAGATAGAGGAAATTTTGGTGACAATTTAACTGAATGCGAACGAAAAATAATTTTTAAATTGGGTCCATTTAAACCACAAGGACCATTTCCAAAAGTTTCAGAAAATAACCGACCTTTTTCGGCTTATTATTATTCATATTTCAATCAGGCAGGCATAAAAATTATAAGACCATGGTTATGTTATTCTAACGTTTTAAACAAACCGTACTGTCACTTCTGTTGGTTATTAGCAGATCGTTAAAACAAATCGTACTCCTCTGCTTGGGTTAACGGTGTTTCGGTTAGAAGCAATTTCACACAAACTATTCTTGACCATGAAAAGTCACAGCAGCATATTAGTGCCTCACTCTCTTATAATAATTGGTTGCAAGGAAATACCATCGATACTCTATTGAAAAGTGAAATCGATAGTAAAATTACATTCTGGAGAGATGTACTGCATCGTATAATTAATGTTATAATTACTTTAGTATCTTGTAATCTACCTTTGAGGGGGCATGATTCTGATTCTGGCAATTTTATGGCAATTTCACGTCTGCTATCTAACTATGATGCAACTTTAAAAGAACTTCTTCTAAAACCGAAAGGTGAAATAAATTATTTAAGCCCTACGATTCAAAACGAAATTATTAGTTTGCTTGGTACTAACGTTAGGAACAGTATTATCTCAGAAATTAAAAAAGCTCCATTTCTGACAATAATTCTGGATACAACACAAGACTTATCAAAAATTGACCAACTATCTGTAGTTTTTCGATATATCTCGGTTACAGAAAATGATGATAATGTGCCTAAAGAAATAAAAATCTGTGAGTCCTTTTTAGGATTCATAGCAGTAACCGATTGCAGTGCTGCAGGTCTGAAAACTGTCATTTTAAATTTGACTAAAGAATATGGAATTGATTTGACTAAATGTAGAGGACAGGGATACGATGGAGCAAATGTTATGTCGGGTGTGTATGGAGGATTACAAACCCTAATAAAAGAGCATGCTCCAAATGCTGATTATGTTCATTGTGCTGCGCACGCTTTAAACTTGGTTTTGAACGATGCTGCGAGACATGTTCGTGAAGTATCGACTTTTTTCGATAATTTAGAAAAAATATATACTTTTTTTGGCAATAGTATAAAACGCTGGGCTATGCTAAGTGACGATTCATCTGAAAAATATTTGATTACCCTTAAAAAGGTATGTCCTACCAGATGGTCTTCTAGGAACGACGCTTTATTAGGAGTAAAGAAAATTTTTTTACTAATCATGAAAACTTTGTACCAACTAAATTTAATTTCAAATAAAAAAGATGAACGTGAAGAATGTAAAAGTATAATTAACATTTTAGAGAGTTTTGATTTCTTAGTGCTCGTTACATTTTTTTCTTCACTATTTGAAATTATTAATCCTGTTTCTAAAGCTCTACAGCATGAAAATAATGACTTACAGAAATCTAGTATTTTATTAAGTAATCTTTTAAATAGACTGTGCCAATTAAGAAATCAGAATTCATTTAATAGTTTGCTAAATGAATCCAAAGATTTAGCAAAAGAGTGGGGGGTAACAACTGTTTTTAAAAACAGTAGGCGAAAGATAACGAAGCGTTTTTTTGATGAGTTATCACAAGATGAGAGAATTTCCGACCCGGAATCCTATTTCAAAGTCAATGTATACTATTGCTGTTTAGATATATTAATTTCTCAAACTAAAGAAAGATTTCAGAGCCTTTGCAACCTGAGTAGTATATTCGAAATATTACAACCGGAGAAACTCCTATCTTCTTCAAGCGAAGAGATATTAAACGCTTCCGGAAAACTGTCTGCTAAATACAGTAAAGACATCTCACTTAATCTTTGTGACCAATTAAAGGCTCTAAAAACATGCTTAAATTCTGAAATTAAAAAAAATTATTCCATTAAAGAACTCATTGAATTATTGCTAGTAAAATTCAATAGTCTTGCATCCAGTTTTCCCGAGGTAATCACAGCATGCTTTTTATTCTTGACCCTTCCAGTTACAACCGCAACGGCAGAAAGAAGTTTTTCCAAATTAAAACTAATAAAAAATTACTTAAGAACTTCAATGGGACAAGAACGGCTGTCAGACATCTCACTATTGTCCATAGAGGCAGAAACTTTAGAAAAACTAAAATCATCATCAGCCATAAATGATTTAATAAATCAGTTTGCCGAAAAAAAGGCAAGGAGAGTGAATATTTAAAATTCGATTTTTATTTGTAAAATGGGTAAATTATGTGATAAATAAATATTTCTTCTCACAATATTTTTTTTCTTTTGAGAAAAATCTTTACCTCCATATAAGGGCCTCCAAAAAAATTTTTATACGGGGCCCCGACAAGGCACGCTACGCCACTGATAAAACAGGTAACAATGAACTGGATGGAGTGCTCTCTACTCTTCCATATTGCACCATTCCATCAATCTGGATCATAATTTTAGTATAGCATATAGTTAGCAATGACAGCCTAATGAATAAAGAACCAACTGACTAATGCTGTGTCGAATCCTTCTTTTTTTTTTTTTTATTGACGCGGGGAAAAATGCGTTACGCACACCACCGGTGCCTGGGTGGCCTCCGGTGGTAGTGTGGGACTCCCCGTCGGCTGTCCGACGGTATACCCACTAAACGACCCCGCGAAATGCCATCGGCCGCGTTGGTGTGGTGCCCCGGATCTGTCAGCAACAGGGCACCACTGCGACTGGCCAGCCCCTCAAAAGGGGCCGGACTTCTTCTCTCTAGGGGCCGTCCCGGCAAATTGGGACAGCCCCTCCGGCGGCGGGACCATTATGGGGCCAGGTTCCCATCCTGACCCCAAGTCCCACAGGTTAGGGAGGCGGCAGTAGGTGCGCGTAGCGCCTACGCCGCACTCCCGTCCGCCGTCTCCGGAGCGGGACAGCCAAGGGATCATCCTCCCTGTCCCGCTCCGCGGCCTCCTTCTGGGACATGACCGTCTCACAGAAGGAGGCCATCGCCTGCCAGGCACTGTCACTCCCGAGCATGGAGCGGACCACGCTCGGGAGCGAGAGGTCCGCGCTTCCTAGCGCGGACACCAGATCATGGCGCTGCCGAGACCAACTGGGACACTGCTCCAACGTGTGTTGAGCAGTGTCCTCGGCCGCGCCACAATCGTGGCAGCCTGGCCGCTCCTCCCGCCTCGCGACCCGGTGCAAGTACTCACCGAAGCACCCATGCCCGGTGAGCACCTGCACCATGCGGAAGGTGAGGGGTTTGCGCCTTCGGCGCATCCACGCCTCCAGGACCGGGCGCAGCGCATCCGCAACGCGGACTCCATACCGCGGCTGCGCCAGGTCCTCCCCCCACCTCCGCATCATCTCCACATGCCCTCGCTGGCGATACCGCCCCACCTCCACCGACGTGGGGCGCTCGCCGAGACTCCTCCTTTCAGCAACGAAGCTGTACACCTCGGCGAGCACCTCCGCCACCAACTCCCAAGGCGGGTCGCCAGCGAGTGCGGTCGCGGCCGTCCAAGCCACCGTACGGTACCCCCTTATTGCCCTCTGCGCTATGACCCGCTGCGCTCTGCGCAGTTGAGCCCTGTTCCGAGCGCAGAGGGCGTCCGCCCATATGGGGGCACCGTACGTGGCCATACTCCGGCAGATGCCGGAGTACAGCCGCCTGCACGCGGCGCTGGGCCCGCCCAAATTGGGCAGGAGGCGACCCAGCGCCGCCGCAGCTCTGATGACCTTCGGTCCCAACCGCTCGAAGTGGGGGCCGAAGGTCCATCGTCCATCAAGGGTGAGGCCCAGGTAGCTCATCTGGGCACTCACCCTTATCCTCTCTCCTCCTATTTGGAGGTGTGCTCCGGGGGGAGGGCCCCGTCTGCCGGTCCCACGGAAGAGGAGGGCCTCGGTCTTGTCCAAACGGACCCGAAGCCCAAGCCTCTCTATACGGCTGACCACCAGTCCTACTCCGACTTCGGCCAGCCGCGCCGCCTCCACAAAGGTCTTACCCCGGGACGTGACAAGGGTGTCATCTGCATAGCAGATGACACTCATCCCGGGGAGGAGACGGCCCCGCAGGACCCAGATGCTGTGTCGAATCCTGGTGTGCGCATGTTTACCACGAAATTTATGTTTTCGGATTTACGGAAGGACAACAAGAAAACCCGCAAGTACAAAAAAATATACTTCCGAAGATGTGTTGCCTAGCGTCTGGTTTTTCTTTGGTTTGTGGAAGTCTGAGGGCAGTCGTGTTGAAAACAGTATCTTCGACAAATCTTTAGACTTAGATAGAGAACTCCGCCAATCCCAAGGAATGCTGGATAAACAACGCAACGAATGAGATTTTTAACATAGCAGCATTTCTTTAGGAGTCTACTTGTGGTAACAAATTATATAATATCTATCTATATATAACTTCACGTCAAATCCCTTGCGGACTAGACAAAGACAACTAGGGATGAACGATACCTCCAAGGTATCGATATATTTACTCGATTCAGTATCGGTGTTAAAGTATCGATACCTCCTCGGTATCGATTGAAAAGTATCGATACCAAAAGTACTTGGTATCGGAAGGAAAGTATCGAGTAAGTACTTGTATTTACTCGTATCGTTTTATCCCTAAAGACAACCGAACGCCACATGACTCGATCCTTACAAACCTCACTCGGTTCTTTAACATTCATTGCTCTTCTAATACACGTTCGCCGGTTTCTAAGGCTCTTGGCCTAAGGCTCATCACCTTCTGATAAAACACGATCAATTTGGTCATGTTTATGGTAGTTAAGTCTTGGCCTTCCTCGGCTCTTACATCTTTCTACTTTCACATTGTAGGTATATCTGTTTCGCTATTCTTTCTTCCTGCATTCTTTCTACATGCCCGAACCAACCGAGCATGCCTCTTCTTATTTTAACACCGGCAGTCTATTTCAGACCTGCTTTGATTCTAATATCATCATTGCACATACGGTCTACAAGCGTTACGCTACAACTTTTGCCAAATGCTCGCATTTCGACCGCGTTTATTTTGCTTTCATGCTCTTTCTGCCACTCACTGGCGTAGCTCTCGCTTCCATGAGTTTATAAAAATAATAATAAATATTGTCGGACTAATGGATAATAAATATTGTTGGAAAAGTAAGCGAAGCCTCTGTTAAGGGCACCAGTCAACTGATAAACATACGTAAACACATTTTTTTTAAATACATACTTATTATACATAGAAAATAAAATACCCAGACCAAGACAAACAGACATGTTCATGCACACAAATATTTATCCTGTGTGGAAATCGAACACATGAGCGGTGGAGTTAAAGTAGCGTTACAGCGCTTTTCCACTTTGCGCCACCTAGCTCGTCAATAAATTAGAACTAGTAGTTAAATATTTTTATAACATATTTGCTCGTAAAGTGGTTGTAATTACACCAATTTCAATATCGTAATGTATCTCATTACGCACTTGTGCGATAATGTAAGGTAAAAGGCACGTGTTTTTTTTTAAATAAAGTTTTAGGATACTCCGTCTAAAATTGAACGATACTTTTAAAAATCCTAGCAAAGAGGTTTTATGTCAAGAAAGTGGTCAATATTTTATGAATACAATTAACTTTGGGGAATAAAATATAACAAATAAACATTTAATTCTTTAATTTAATTAATTTTGACAATAAATTACAACCATTTATCTGTAACAAAAACACAAAAATATTAATTTACTTTATTAGTAATACTGGCTGTTTTTGTACCTTTGCCTAAAAAAAAAAACGTTGATGCGCGCTCATCGCTTATTTGTGGACAAGTAAAAATAATTCCGCGCGCTTTCTTTTCACTGCATTGTTTTTATTTGAAAATGTCGTCAAGTAGTGATGAATTTATTAATTTGACACCGCCACAAGTCTTAAACGCGGCGAAAAAGGCTACTCTAAGCCTCTTGCCTGAAAAATCGACCGATAGATACTTACAAGCCTATCAAAATTTCATCTTATGGAAAACAAGCCAAAATGCAAATTCATTTTCAGAAAATGTGTTTTTAGCTTATTTCATGGAACTTTCTCATAAATATAAGTCAAGCTCATTGTGGTGCTACTATTCAATGCTAAAAAGCACTATGAAAACAAACCATGGTATTGATATCAAGTCATACTCCAACTTGCTAGCATTTCTAAAAAGACGCTCAGATGGCCATATGAGTAAAAAGTCGAAAGTATTTTCGGCTGACAATATCAAGACGTTCCTAAAAGAAGCTCCGGATTGCCGATATTTAGCAACAAAGGTCAGTTGAAACTAAATAATTGTGATTAATTTCTTTCACTTTCGTATTTCTTTACTATATAGTTGTTTATACGTTATTTTTATCTTTTTTCAGGTTGCATTAATATTCGGTATAAATGGTGCATGTAGACGTCAAGAGTTGGCAAACATCACAACTAATGATATCGAGAACCATGGGCGAGTTCTTCTTGTCCAGGTTAAAAACACAAAAAATAAAATTCCAAGGTCGTTCACAATACAGGGCCCTTTTTACGACGTGGTGAAGAAATACGAAGCGCTTCGTTCAACAAAAGCTAATTCCAACAGATTTTTTCAAAATTACCAAAATGGAAAATGCAGTAAACAACCCATTGGCATTAATAAATTTGGAGCAATGCCGAAAGAAATTGCCACTTTCTTAAATTTGCCTGAAGCTCATGAATACACAGGGCACAGTTTCAGAAGGTCCTCGGCTACATTGCTCGCCGATTCAGGTGCGGACTTAATAATACTAAAACGCCACGGAGGGTGGCGGTCGAGCAGTGTAGCCGAGGGATACATAGATGACTCGATAAGAAATAAAGAAGAAATTAGCTCTCGCATTACAAGGAACATACATTTGGAGTCAAGTGTTGACTTTCAACCATCTACGAGCACACACGCGTACATTCCACCATCGTCGCCGCAGCCGCAACCGCCTCCGCCGCCGCCACCGACGACTGCAGAACTCTGTGGTCTCGTTTCTCCTACTTTCACTCAAGAGAGTGAGAGAGAAACTGGGGAAATTGTAACTAATAATAATAACTTGACAACATTAAAAGTGCCAACTGGCAACGTAACAATCACTTTTAAAAATTGTTCAAATTTTTATAACTGCTTTAACAATTGATTAAAGATTTATTCATTTAACAAAGCCAGAGTTTTATTAATTTCCTCGTAAATATGTTATAAAACGTCGTATGACATACGTGCGCTTTGAAAATTACAGCCTCTGCTTCCTTATAGCCTTCGCCGATGGCTCGGGCTAGTAATATCGCCTCGGCTGTAATTTTCAACTTACCGCACTTATATCATAATGTACTATTAACTATCAATATATGTATAGGCGATAGTTCTATAACAGTAGGGGGTGCAAGTTGTTCACAGTCATCTTTAGAGCCAAAACCAACATCACTTACTATTATACAACGTCGCGAAGCATAGAATAGAAGCATACGGCCCACCTAATGCTAAGCGGTTACCGTAGCCTATAAACGCTTGCAATAAGTACATTAAGTATCACTTGCGCGATGTCACCTCTGCTACTAACACAGCTACTCCATAGGAGTTTACTGCTGACCTCATTAACTCACAGGAACAACAACCCTCTAGGGAGTTGGTATTTGGCTGCGGTTTTCTGTGAGGTGGAGGTACTTCCTCAGACAGGCTGCTTTGATACGCCTTACCTCTCTTAAAAGTACCAAGAGAATTAAAAATAAAAGAGAAATAGACATGTTCCTGCACACAAATGTTTGCCTGGTGTGCGAATCGAACCCACGAGCGTTGGTGTCATAGTCGCGTCATTCACGACTGAGCCACCGAGCTCGTCTACTTACTAAGCAAAAGGCAATTACTTATTAGCAACATCATGGACTATGCACTAACAAAAGTCGTCCATAATTTAATGCCTGTCCCATCTATCTCCACCAGATCCATCGTCGTAGGTACTTACTACAGCGAGGTACTTGAGTACATTTAGCTCAGGTTTATTTGGTCCGTGTTGGTACCTATTACGGCAATACAGCGGCTACATGATTGCATTGCATTAATTATACCTTACTAATGGACGAGTACCTATCGATTTTCGCTTATCGCTTACGGCGGCAGCTGCGATTCCAACATCGGAAAAAGATTTTACCTTGTTCCAATTTACTCATTTATTTTTACAAAACAGCGCTTGTAGCCGCATCTGTGAATTATTTATTGTGGCTCTTTTGTGTACATTCATTTGCTTTTACCGATGAAAGAAATTACTCATTGTTTAATTTACTCTTTCATTTTACAGCCTACAGCATATTGTATATCATTGTTTACCTATATAGGAGGCAGGTGGTTGCCCTTTTTGGAAATACAGGAACGCAACAAAATTCTAGGAAATTTTTGTCTGTGGTTTTCTTTGAGGTGGAGGTACTTACTTGTACAGAGAGATTTAATACTTAAAAAGATTTATAACTCTTCTTTTTTAGATTTGGCGAAGATTTAGATTTTTCCATGGAGCGACTACCGTTAGATCTCCACGACCTAGAGGAAAAACCAAACCTTTCTTAGGTTAGGTCGCGATAATTACAAATATACTCGTAACTTGCTCACGAATTTAGTGGTATACATGCCAGGATTCGAACCGGCGACCAGTTGGTCAATAGGCCGTTTCTTTATCCATTGGGCTATTACTACTAGTTTTACAATATTTAAATGTAAAACTAGTTTTACTACTAGGTACTTCACTGTAGCTATATATAGCCATAGATTTACGTAGAACAACTAAACCATACTCAAAAGTATTGGTCAAAGTTTAGTTAAAACAAATAAAATTCTACGTCGTATTCATTGATATGAAGAACTTTTACCTACGTGTCGTTGGATCCTCGAGGGAACTTCACATGTGCACATGTTTTTAAATGAAATGTTATTGTATATTATACTTACTTCTTTTTTCATGTGCCGTCGATTTAGAAATGATCATTGAAGAAGAAGAAAACATAAGCTAAATAGGATGCCTGATGCCTGTGCGGAATCTTTTATTACAGCCTTGTTACACAGAATGTTTTTACATGTTTTTGAATGTTTTATGGAATTTATTATAGAATCAAATATAATTTAAAAGATTTGTAGCCGACCTAGCAAACCGAACTGGCTTAAGTCACACCTTTAAGCTTCAAGTTTTTTCCTGAATTTTGAGCACAAAAGCATTTGCGAGCATATCTACGTTATATTTTTATTAATATTCCGGTAACGGTGAGGATATTTATTATTTTGAACCGTCCCTTGAGTGATTGCCCGGAACACATGTTATTAATAGAGCGAATTGTTCATTTTAGGGTTTCGTACCTGAAAAGGAAAATGGTTCCGCCCTTATAGGATCACTTTGTTGTCCTTCAGTCTGTCTATCTGTCAAGACCCTTTTCTTCAGGGACGGGTGGAGCTATCAAGCTGAAATTAATATCACATACTCAGGTCTGTAGTCTCTTCGAGCAGTGAAATAATCAAACTTCTAAGTCAACGCAATCAAAAGATACGGCTGTTTATGCCTAGTTTATGCGCATATTTTGACACTCGTAAGGGAATCAAAACCTATAGGGTACTTCCCGTTGATCTAGAATCATGAAATTTGTTAAAAGCAAGGTCATATAGCACAAGTTAAGGGAAAAATATGTCGAACACCTAAAACCGTAAATATGAAGTTATAACACAAAAAAAAAGATTTTTACGAAAATAATTTGCGAATATATTTTGTTACGGAACCCTCCGCGAGCGAGTCGGACTCGCACTTGAACACTTTTTTATGTATAAAGTAATAGTTGTTTAAATGTCACTTTTTCTTCACAACATTACCTATACGACATAATTCTGTTAAAGTTGTTGAAACAGACAAGGCGCGCAGTAGCCTCGTTTATCTATCTATTGTCTGATTCTTCTTACTGCACATGCTGCTGTAATGTCCACCAGATTAATGTTAATTTTATTTATGTATGGTGTCCTACAGTAATTGGGAGTCTACTGAAATAAAAAAGACGATAAAGAAGAGAAGTCAAATGAGAATAAAAAAGAAATGCTATATTATTTACATGTTATTTCCATTAGTAGATTTCGGCTGTCGTTTACCTTTCGTACGTACATAATACGGTGTTTAAAGAGTTCCAATTAAAATTAGCAAAATGAGGAATCTATTTGGAACCTAACAGAGGTTACAAATCTATTTATTTGTTCGCTCCTCTAAATGCGCTTTCGGCGTCCAGCATCCTCTGCACCATCTGACGCTATGTATGGCCTTTATTTTGTATGGCGTTATTAATGATACCCATTATACTTGAAGTCACAGCAGAAGGGGTCAATGGGCAAATTGCCTTCCGCTCCTGGCGTGAGCTTTATCACTTATCATGACAATTATTGCGGGAATCTTGGTGATGGCTTACGGAATGCCAGGAACAACACAATATAATATTCTTTAAATTGTGATTGCCGTCTGTGTTTCGGCTGTTCGAATTTGGGGAAAATTGTAGTGTCTAACTTTTGCCTTTAGCAAGAATTACGTACTTAATTTAACCAGTGTAATATTGGTAGGTGACGTTTTTAATGGTGTGATTTTAAACAATCTTCTTTTTTCTTGTATTTTAGCCCGAAAATGTTACACGAGACGGTTCTCGTACACATAGTTAAGCAAAGTTGACTACATACTTTTTTTGAAAAGGAAATCTTTTTTAACGTAAATGAGTTCAAAAGTGTAAAGTAAACCTATTAAGAGAGTAAAGACGAGTGACAAGGGCTCTCAGCCCATAAAGCAGTAACCATAGCGCGCTGTCGCCACGCGCCGGCGCCGCTGATTCTCTCGACCATCCTTTTTACAATAAGTAGACTCTGAAAAGTAGGAAAAGGGCGTAGTCTGCCTATGAATAAGATTAAGTATAATTGGCCTGACTTCTCACTCACTTCTACCGATCCTGGCTATTGTCGTTAGAAAAAGATCGTGGTAGCAACAAGTCTTTAGGTTGAAAACAAAGGTCTCCATCAACCTGCACTTGAGCAGCGTTTCTATAATGCTTTAAACTCCTTCAATTTAAACGATGCCTATAACCTTGCTGTTGGTGTAAAGCATTCTTGTAAATACGATGCGAAGGAAGGAGTAGGTAAGTAGTTGTGGAAGCCATGGTACAGTTGTGGACGGCTTTTGGTAAAAATAACGATGACGTAATATTTAGTAAGTAGCAGAAGATGATTTGTAAAAAATTGCCATAATAAAATTTTCCGAATTTAATAGTAATACAAAAACAGTCATCTAAACAAATAAATCTTTAAATAACTATAAATAGAAGTATTTATTGTTAAATTTTACACATCCTTTATTTAAAATCTATCTGATTTTGGTGTACTATTTCATTTAGTTTTCGTTTCCTCTGGTCGTTCCACGCATGCATATTTGTTCTTGAGTTTCTCTGTGAATTCGGGATCGTCCCAGCCCCATAGGTAATGGGTGCCATCTCCCGTGCGGTACGAGCGTTGCTTTATGATGTCTGGTGAAACACTCTTCAGATCGTATGCTTGACCAATCTGTAAGACGAATAATGAATATGTAGAGCGTATTCGTATCTGCATATCAAATTATTGTGTAAAGACCGCGTCATGTAGCGCGTGAAAATTTATAAGTTCTTGAACATGCCTAAATATAAAATCAAAACATCATCAAATCAATACTTTTTTCATATCATCGTTGTGCAAAGGCTTATGCTGTAAAAGATCGTTTCCAATTAACCTTATTAGAAGTAATAGAGAAATAGGTAGTCATTGAAAATGAGACAGTTATTGAATACGTTAAAGACTAAAATGATTTCAACAGATTAAGTAACTAATGCGACATAATGTTTAACTTAAAAAGAGTACTACAATTATACACATATGAATATATATATATATACAGTCGCAAATTATAATAATTTGCAAGACGTACGACGTTAGCAGCTAGGCGTTATGACTATTGCAAAAAAATGTATTCATGAAAGAATTATGCAGTGTTAGCAGCAGAGGTGGCATTGCGCGAGTGATACTTTTTAATGTGACCACGTCTGGTGAGCCGTATGCTTGCATGTCTCTCATGGCAATCAACCGTTACTTGCAGTAGGTACCTATTATTTTCATTTCACGCACTACATTTCATGGATTGAGTTGTCACGTAAATCGTTATAATAAAAAATAAGTTTATGGCCCCAACACGCCTCTATTTTGATTCGGATGCCGTAAAAGTTACGCAGGTCACGTTGTCAGGTTACCTACCTACTGAGAAAGGTACTCGTATTATGAAATCGTAAATTTCGGTAAATTCTATCCCAATATCTTTGCAATAAACAACGTCACTTAGGAAAATGATGATATGATATGATGATCTACTAGATTAAAATAAATAATAATTAAAATATTTTATAATAAATCAGGTGAAATAAAGAAGTACTAGAATAACCCCAAACTTCTTAATGTTTTTATAGTGAGGGACATTATAGGAACTTAAATCTATGATCTACTAGATGTTAAATGTTACTATACTATGAATGATCTTCTCAGTGACAAAATTTATTTGTTTGAACTTGATAATTTCTAAAACTACCAGTTGGATTATAAAAAAATATTCGAGCCGAGCCGAGACAAAAAAGAAAAACTGTCCTAGGGCTCCACGATGATAATTTTCAAATCGATTTTAAGAATAATTTCAAAATTGGTTAAGAAATACATACTACAATAAAATTTAGAATATGATGAATATGGTTGCTTTTAGGTAAAAATAAACTGAAATAAAATTTTAACATTTTTTTGTAATAAATTTCCGAATTTCCATTTTTGAACAAAGAAATATGATTAAACATTGTGTGTCACATTTTATAATTAAAAACATATCTGTTTAATCGTATGCTGTGAAAATAAACTGTTGATTTCAACATTTTGATTGCTGATTGTTAAAGGTTTCACAAAATCGAGGCAGGATACATAAAACTGCCCGAATAGTGCAAATCTGCCCAAAGTCAATACATTATGGTCGCCAATTTCAATGTGCGTAATCCTGACTTTTGCGCTGCCCAGTTTCGGCATGCAACATCTATTTCCTTAAAGGTTGATGGAGGGCCCCTACAAGGAAATGCAAGTCACTAAGAAACGGGTGCTGGCCAGCGGGAATGCGCGAAGAAATTCATTATGTAGCAAGCATATTAGAGCTTAATCATATAACATTTGCATGTATAATTTGTGCAGCAATTAACTACTTTGAGTGCTTCCGCTACCAATTAGTTAATGCGAATTAGTGCCGGCCGGCATCCACCCACTAACGTTAGTAGATGCAAGCCACCGCTGCCTCGGCTGCTGCGGACGTCTCTGCGAATGTCCTCCGTCTGAAATATGAACCGCATGCACCCGCCACTGTTGCTTCCCTGGCTGCTCCGGTCGTCACTGGGACACGTGCTTCGCCTCACTCCACGAGGCATTCTCAGGCGCTGTAGATGTTAGTCGTTAGTACGAATTTATGTGATAAATCACAGTTTTTAATAGATAGTATAACATTCTATCCAAAACACTATACATTGTAGATTTCTTATGAAAATATGTAGGTACAATATGATTCGTTTTATAGGGTAAGATTATCTCGAAAATTAATTGTAAAAACATACCCTACGATGTGCAATAAATTACAAGAGCGACTAAAGTGTAGGTATATGCAGTTATAAGTTACAAATAAGTATTCGGTGTAACAGCAGACTTGAGTCGGTATTATAGTACTTCATTGCACAGTGGTATTTTTGCTTTAATAAGTCATTGTCTATTCGGAGAATAGGGGGAAAAGAAATCCACTTTTCTCCTTTAAAATTTTCAGCAATTACCTTATCTTAATTGTAATTACGCCTTTCGTAAGACTTAGGGCATTTACAGCTGCATTGTTGTATGAAAATTCAGTAATAAAAATGTAGAGAATGTGTCTGTGCATTTTTTTAAATAAATCAGGTGAAACGAAGAAATACTAGAATAACCCAAAAAGTAAAGTTTTTATAGTGAGGGACATTATAGGAACTTAAATAAGTTTTGGGGTTACAAAGAAATTCCGAACCAAATTGAGCTGTCGCGATGCCTTAGCTTACTGGTGACCTCACTTATTGTTATTTGTCTGCGGTTTTATGTGAGGTGGAGGTACTTCTCCAGACGGGCTGCTTTGTTGCGCCCTGCCATTCTTAAAACATCCAGACCAAGACAAACATACATGTTTATGCACACAAATGTTTGCCTTGTGTGGGAATCGAACCCACGAGCGTTGGTGTCAAAGTCGCGTCATTACCTGACTGAGCCACCGAGCTCGTCAAAAGTTGCATGCAAGTGTATACAGATAAAGCGAATGAGTGAAATAACACCAGTGTACCATTTCAAACACTTGGACAATTATGGCAGCTATGGGCTCATGATAATCTTATAACCCCAAGGTGAGTGCCTAGATTTGAAACTGGAAAAAAGTGTTTTGTATGCTGCCAACACAGCACTCCTCCTCATCTATGTCGCATACGAGGTACGTTGCGTATTGTTGTTCGCGTGCGCGTCGTGTTCTATGCTGTTGGCGGAATTATTTTTTCGTATGGAATTGCGATTTTAGCGGAAACGCATACTTACTTCAATGTTGGTAATTGTATTGGAGGGAACTATCTATGTTTGTTGTGTTTCGTTGTTATTTAAATAAAAAAGCTTATTTTTATCTAACACATCCCGAAATACAACTAAGTGAGGAACACTATTTTTTCGCGTTTCTGCCTTACATAACAATTAAATTATTTCAACTTTATCGTAATCTGTGATCATTGTTGTTGGCACACAACACATTTATAACTCTAATGACTATGTATCCTGTGTCTTGTCGACCCTAATAAATAAAAATAAAACAAAAACGGTATGAATAGGATTTAGAATTGTCCTCTGTTGCCAGTACAATGGGCGAATGGATGTTATACCTAATAAATGGTCTTACTTGCCCAAATCTACAATCAGTAGAGATAAATAAAGATCCATATTAAAAATACAATTTGCTAAGGAAGTTGTGACTTCCGTTCTTACGGTGAATGTATTTCATCAGTCGCTGCTTCTCATTGAATTAGCTAGCTGCACTGTCCTTCTCTTACTACCATCTCGTTTGCTTCAAGAAGTATAACATGTGTATCGTTTATTTATTTCTCACCATAAATCAGGATGACTAAATATATACATGGATTGTGATACAGTATAATACTATGGTGGGTTGGCACCTGAACTAGGATAAATCCTGTATCTCAGGTTGTCAACCCTCCACCCCACAGAATGGTCTTATATCTAGTATAAGGCACTCTTTTAGTTGTAGAAAGTGAGTTTTGCTTTAAATTCTAATGATATTGTTAAATTATCACAAGTTTGTAGGGTAGGCTATAACATTTACAATTACAAGCGTCTTTGTTTATGTTCAGATAATTGGTGTATGGTACAAGTTATGATTTGAATAAATTTAACAATTAATTAATACAATATAAAAGAAAATATACAAAAAATATGATATCAACATTTTCTTAGTAGTAATTATAACAATATAAAAAAATATATATTTATTTACGAAATCAATTATACCTATTCATAATGATAATGTGTGTGAGATGGTGAATTGTGTAGTGTGTGATGTGAAGATGTGTATATAGTAATTGGTGTTGTGAGACTGTGTTTTATGATGTGTGATGAGAGTTGACGGTAGTAAGCCGGATTACGTATGTGTAAGATTTTGTTGTGTCAGGAGAATCTGAAGAATGGGCCATTTTAGCTAACGATTTTAAGAATCGTTAGCTAAAATGTCTAAAATGTCTAAAAAATATCCGCTTTTTCTTTATACAACGTCGGGAAGCATACTGGAATTATGATAGCCTATGAACTTTTACAATACAATGAGAATCAACTGTTACCACTCCCGTTGCTAGTATTCTATTTCCTCTTATTGGTTACCTCACTCACGGGCAGGAACACAAAAACCCTCCTATGAGGCTACGGTCTTCTGTGAGGTAGAGGGCAATGCTCAGGTTGCTTTGACGCACCTTATCTCTCTTTGGCTAGAGCATCGACAGTTAATTGGTAGGGAGTGAGATTGGATTGACTCTAAAGATGACAGTGCGCCATTTATACTACACCCCAAAACAAACCAAAAATAACCCACCCTATTCCGTAAATCAAGAAAATATGTTTGTTGCTAAATCTAGAACAACATTATTCCTAAATAAAGAAAAATATTCTTCTTGAACAAGATAAACTGTACATGTAAATAACAAAAAAAAATGTGCTGGTACCTTTGCCATTGCTTCAATGAACACTATTGTTGGCGTGAGCATATTGTAGAGGGGGTACTCCGTAGCACGGTAGTCCCATGGAAATGTGTGGTGGTAGTTATGGAAGCCCTCGACGCAGATCAGCCACGTGCCGATATTGTCACGGGGGTTCAGCGATCTACGGAAGATTTATAGTCTTTTGAAATGGTACATTTTATCGTCTGTATAACATTAGGTCAAAATTGGCAAGAAGAACAAAAATAACAGTTATGGTTTTGGCGATATCATCGTTGATCTGAAATAAACTTTGTTCATGTGTCACATTGAGTCGATCATAATAAATTATTAAGCGAGATGAAGATTATTAAACGTTTGGCGTATACCTGAATGCTAAAAGCTCGTTCAGACTTTTTGATGGGAAATAACCTTCTAATTTAGCATTGTGTGGTATGGTATACATAACCATATCCTATTTAATTTTAACAAAAAGTCTTAAAACATTTTTCTGGGTATACACCGCTTTGAGACACAATAAGGAGCTCAGAAACATTTAAAAATACTTACATATGTAACTTTAATCTTGTTCTAACACAGAGTTCTGCAAAGAGTGTGCCCCGGTATATTGGTGTATCAATACATATTGTATAGCCATTAGATGGTGTGCCGCGAAATAGCCAGTTTTCTGTTATGAAGATAATACCTATACATAGGTAAGAGTAATGCGTGCATATCAATGATTGTCCCAAATTTTGATCCGTTTCAGGTAGGCACACATTTATTATTAGTTTTTGATTTAAATAATATCAAATGAAAATTCGAGTTTCCTTTGGCGTACGTCTAAAATTAGTCTATTTGGTAACTGTGCATTAAACCCAAAACGTTTGCGACCACCGCTCTATCCGATAGGCAGATGAACGAAGTCGCAGCATAAGCCTTTTGTTCAATCTTATTACTACAGAACCCTGAAAACCGTATTCAACCGCACTCATTTGCAAAAGGATCGACGGTAAGTGGGTGAAATTCGGCTTAGCTTACAGTAAAATAGGTGCTTGTGCAATTCCGTTCTACCTATATATTTTTAAGTTCTAGCTCGATATCATCTCGATATAATATGAAGATTTAGACTCAACTAGCATAAAAAAATGCAGTTGTTATGAGAACTTTTTTTATTTAAAGTTGAATGATATTTATATCCTTAAAATAGAAGCCACACATTACCAATTTCAGATTTGATTCAATAATTTACGGTGCATAAGTGCATAAGTCCGTACACATTTATTAAAATATAGAAATTTGTTAAACTCCTATCTACTCGTACATATATTTTCACGCAAAGTCCCTTGCGGGGAAGGCAGAGCGCTACATGACTCGGTTTTTACACACGTCATGCATGCTCGCCGGTTTCTAGGACTCCTGACATCGCCTTCTGATAAAACACGAGACTCGCCTACAATTTGGTAATTGTAGGCGAGTCTTGGTCTTCCTCCGCTCCCGTAGTCTTCCAATTTGCGTTGTATATCTGTTTCTAATTAATCATCGTAATTCTTTTCTCCTGTATTATTTTTACATGTCCGAACCAACAGAGCGTGCATATACTTATTTTATTAACACCGATACTCTCTTTCATACCAACTCTGTTTCTTAGATCGTCATTATGAACGCGGTCTACGATCGTTCAGCCATAAAATTTCGACTATTCTACTTTCATGATGTTATGTTTATCCGCTAAACTTTCACGGTATATAAAGCAAATTAATTTCATTAACAATCTATAAATTAATTACCTACTCTGTAACACAATAGGGGGTTTCTAATGTATCATATTTTATCCAAAGCTAAAAGTTAGATAGTTATCCACTTAATCGCTGAGATAGCTTAAGAATTAAGGATGGCCTTTAGAGATCTAAGATATAGTCTTCCATCGTCAGAATGGCAGTTGTTTGAAGAGTTTGCCCTAATATACAAACACTATCTATCTATAACTTCACGCCAAGTCCCTTGCGGGGAAGGTAGAGAGAGCCGAGCGCCACGTGACTCGATCCTTACACACCTCACTCGTTTTGATCTCCACACATAATAACTTTTTAATTCCCTTCAGCTAAATCCAGAACATCCCTCACAGACTCCTAAAACTTTTCTAGTTCTTGAGCATACGGGAGCGTATGCTGCAACCAGAAATACTCGCGTGGTGCCCAGTTTTATATGAACCCAGAGAAGTCTAGGCCCTACCAAACAGTAATCTCTTACACAAGTGGCTAAGCGAGAGGAGAGTACGACGGCTATACCAGCACTAGCATGATTGTCCCGGTCTACCCCAGATCATAGGCCCATCTGCCACCGGGCAGATCATCGGTGTCGCTCTCCTTGCGTTTACTCTCTGTCACACACAAACCATCTTAACGTCTCTCATTCATTACGTCCATCAGTTCATTCATCTTATCATTCAATCCACCTCTCACATTCGACCCGCCGGAATTGGTGCTGCGTGGTGGGTGGCGGGCCCCACCGCCGCATGCAGCTACGTTCGCGCCGACGGGGGCGGATCGGTGCGCTTCGTCTCCAGGGCACGTCCTAATCCGCACCTCGATACGCTCTTCGTACAGAATTGCAATCTGATTGATTGGCAGGGGTAGCGACCGAGCACGCTTCTGGCACATGACCCTCGTACAAATACAAATAGGTACTAGTTACTCGTAGAACAATATACTCACTTGTCATAAGGTCTATAGCCAAATGTATGTGCAAAGCTGTTGATGCTCCAGACAACGTTGATGCCTATAGTATATCGAAGGATTGTTGGTACGAAGAATGCGTTCGTCCAGGTTTCTCCCCAGCAATACACCGGGATCATCGTTGGCAGCACGAAACATAGGATGGGCATTATTTTCATATAGTGTCTATAAAATAAAAGTAAAAGATATATTAAACAGTAGGCTTTTTTATGGTTACGCCCCGGTTGGACGGGGATTCTCAGGTGTCAGGCAATAACCACAATACGTCAAGGTATAAGTATACATATATATATCGTATCGATAAATCGAGATTAGATAGTTGAGGCCTATTTACCTGATCTTTTCTTATATTACGTAGGATTTCATGTATTATTACGTTACACTATTTAATAAATTAAGGGTGAAGAAAGTTTGTGTTATTTCGTTTCGGATTTTTTGTTTTCGACCTTTGACATTAAGATTCATGTAAAGTCTTCGAAACAATGAACAAGTAAATAGGTACCTACATCAAAAGGGATTAAGGTGAAACAAGTGGTTGACATGGAAATTATCCATTCTGTGGGAATGTTTTCTTTATTTAATTTATGGCTTTCTGGTCTTATTTGCGTATGGTAATAATTTGTGCACATATCAAGATTAAATACTGGGAAAGTAAATACCTACCAACGACTTCCAAGTAACAACTTCCTGGAGTATCATTGTGTTATTGCAAGCGAGCGAGATTACCAGTAAGCTTAGTAAGTAAGGAGTTGCTATGTCATCAGCAGGAGTGGCGCGAGTGATGCTTCATACATAGCAAGCATTCATACGCTGCGGAACTGCTTTACATCAGATGGGATGTATACTTGTATGCCTCCCGACGCATAAATAAAAAAAGCCCGCTCTTTGAGGCTATTACTGTATGTTGTAGGTTATGAAAATAACGCCTAAAGTTACAATTAACAGGTTCTTAAAGCATGGATGGTTGATGGATTTACAATCTTACTTTTTTTGAAACATAACAACCGGGTCCTCGTAGAGATCGGTAAGGTCTAGTCGACGACCGCCCTCGACCACTTCAGGAGTCTTCTTACAACACAGCCAGCCCATGTGGGAATAGAAGAGCCCCCTTTCGGCATTATGAGGGTCGGCATCGGTATCTGCGTATTTGTGGTGAGTGCGGTGGTCTCGTGCCCATTCGAATATGCAGTCCTGTATATGGAAAAAAATATATATCACTTGGATTTCAACAAGTGCCTAATGTTAAAACAATTTAGGGCAGCCTTCGGCCATCAGATTATCCGTCATGATTTGCCGATCCCGAATAAACAAACACAGCTGCCTCTTATTTTTAGTAATATAAACTACATTATACAGGAAGTAACATTGAGAAAAGTCATTATGGGAAACTATGAAACTAAGAGAGAGAGAAACCTATTCTAAGGAGCCATGTCTGCCTAGTTAAGAAAAATTGCATTCATGGATTTTGTTTTTAGGCTTTCGTACTAAGAGGTAAAAAGAAACCCTTTTGGTACCACAGATCATCATAGTTCACAGACATCAATGCCAAATGGGAGGCCCATTTGGCATCCTCTCAAGCATGCAAAGCAAAAAACAAACAGTTCATAAGGTTATAGGTAAAAATATTACAGGTTACATCATCAATAAAAGACAAGACCTATTCCTTTTGCTCTGACTTTGAAATTAATAAAGTGAAAAAAGAAATACTATCTGTTAAACAGAATATTACAGAAGAAATCATTCCACCGTTGACAACATTTCTTCGTGTACTAAAAAGTTCGACAACTCCCATTTGTGTCATACAATTAAAAAGTGGAAACCGTTGCCGCCATGTGTGTTTCCTCCCTCCTTACAATATGAGATCCTTCAAACGAAGCGTGAAGAAGCACCTTACCGGGCCAGCATGGCAGCGTCAACTGACAGGATACTGTAGTCTTTTGTCAATTGCCGCTACGATTTGGGCTCCTCTTTTTGCTTACTATCAGTCGTAGCGGAGCTATTATGCTGAGGTTGCATAAAAAAAATACTTTAAAAAGAACCATGAAAATAGGTTCACAATTGACGAATATATCAGGTGAAAAGTCGGTTAATACACACAGGTGAATTTAGTTCTTCAAAATTTCTGAAAAACTATTCACACTATATCACTGAAATTTATGCCCACATCACACCCATTAAGTATGCACTATACAATAAAAAAATAATTATCAAAATCGGTCTGTAATAACAATAAACATAAAAAATCTGTTGAATTGAGAACCGTCTTCTTTTTTGGTGACGAACTTCGATTCACGGATTCCCAAATCCATGGCTGCAATTTTTCTTGTATCCGAAATCGAAGTGATGGATCCTTAGAATATATTTAATTTTTTTGTTCTAGACAGTTCTTAATGTAATGTAACATTATGTGCATACATAAACACGAAATGATAAAGTCTATTTAGTCTTTTCTTGAGAGTATGCTACCATGTTATTATTTTACGTTATTTAATGTACAGCGGTAAGAATATAAATCGCTCGAAAACATTACATAATAATGATTCTACGTTCGTTCATGGCAACTCATTTTATAATTTCATAGCGGGAGCATCGAGTATCAAGTAAATGCGACGGAGCCATCATTTCTAATGCGACTCACGTATATTCGTATCTACTCTTCCTTACATGTTCATTGATATTGCTGCCAACCGTCGAATGTTTTATATTTTGTGGCATAAAAAGCAAGCAAAGATCATACTAACATTATGAATGTGAAACTAAACGGTCGTTTGTCTTTTAACACTAAGGTGGAAACAAGCGTACTTAATCGCTGATGGTAATCAGATACTGTAGTATATGGACAGTTGCAAAACCAGGGGTGTTATTGGGTATGTCTGAAAAACAGCGTCGTGGCTCAACTGAGTTGCGGCATTATGCTGAGACGGGGACAATTTTCTGCTGCCATGACACTGTTTTGTGGATATTACAAAAAAAAAAGAGGAAAAACAATTTTTTTGTTTTTTTATTCTATGTATCTTTTAAGCTTTTCTTTAGTTTCATTGTCATTTATATATAATTATGTAATGTTTTATGTTGCAGCAGAAATAAATTATTTCTTTCTTTTATGTCTTTTCTAACTTTTAATGTCAAAATTCCTGATCACAATGATCACAGATATAAAGGTAATTTGAGACCTAGAGAAGGGCAAAGTCTACTTATTATCGTGACAATGGATCCCCGCGAGGCTTAGGATGATTAGGGCAGATACTAGATACACTTAACGTACATCTAATGGCTCCACTATGTATTCTACAAGCTGAATTCAGTAATTTAATTTTTAATATCTTTAATTTAAATTGATATTTAACTCAAATAATTAAGTTTTTTTTCCTTAGCGTTATTATATTCTCACTGGCTAATCTTTTTTATCCTTAAATTTTTTTATATTTCATTCTATCTACACGTTTTTATTACATGATTAATTTTTATTAAATGAAAATATTTTTTCAGCGTCTCCTTTCACACATCCTATTATTGGGTTTCCTTAATTCGAAGTATTAACGCTACGCTCCCCCATTGCGGATTGAAGCATGATAATAATATTTGAACTGCCGGCTATGGCTATATTCCTAGATAAAAAGAGGGTGATTTTTATTTGGATTAGATTTATTGATGTATAGATTTTATTTTTAGGTATTTAGACTAACATTTTATATTAGTCAAGCGGAACCTGGAACACAAGAAACATGACTCATGCGCTGTCACCCTCACTGTTAACGCTTTTCTTTCTTGCTCTCAGAGCTTTTTTTATCCAGATGCTTTCCTAACGACTCATAACTACGAAGAAGTTGTGAGATTGGATAGTCCAGTCCAGAAATAGGTTCTTATGCTTTGAATAAACGCTGTAAAAAAAAAAAGTTCGATCCGCTGTTATTTTAGTTTTATCGACATGTCAGGAAAAAATCTATACAATTTTTTGCTTTTAGTCTCCGAGCCCCAGACCGTCACACAACCGTAATGGTGTCAGTGTTAACCTACCATCTTGACGCTTAAAAAAGCGGGAGACGTAGCAGACTAGTAGAGCAGGCAAATTAAGCAACGTCTACCATCTCTGATCATGGATGGACTTATTTGTCTCGATCTCCTCCGAACTCAGAGGGCACGGAAAGTTGTCGTCTCAGGTGATGTCCAGACAGTCGTCCAGGTAAATACAAGTCGTTAGGGTATTTTTTTATCCTTTAGCCTTTAGGTGTTTTGAAAACCTTTGAATAATCACAATTGACCAGCTTTTTGGTGTACAGTGTACCTCTTCAATTGAAAGGATACCGATATTTCAGCAATAGAATGGGTGTGGGTTCATGTGAATTTGAAAGTGAAAGACTGCTCGAATACTGGTCAATTCTCATATTCATCTAAAAACTAAATTGTCTTATATTCTAAAGTCATACTGACCTGAAATCCCATGGTCTGCCAGATCATGAGTAATATCCTAAGGGGAGTTCGCGCCTTGAAGCTTCTATGTGTCCACAAACGATGAGATCCGGCGCCTATGCCAACGGCGCACATTATGTGGACTGCGAAAGCTAAAATAGAATTACATAATTGAAACATTTCTACTAATACGTATCCACAATGCAGTATAAAGTTATTTTTACACGGCTGTGTATATACTGCGTCTAAGCTAGGCGAGGCGAGTATAACCTGAGCGATTAAGTCTGAAGCGACACGGAAGTGTGGACGGAATTAATTGCAATAATACACGAAGAACACCGTTTCTATCTCTTAAGGAATATGGTCAAAATGGCCGACAAATTAAAAAAAAAATGAATTTTTATATAATTGACGAGCCAGGTGTTCCTCTTCCTCAGGCAATGCAAGCTTATGCATTCTCAACTGGTCTTTTTTTTACTACGTCGGGAGGCATACCAGCATACGGCCCACCTGATGTAAAGCAGGTCTCGTAGTCTATTAACGCTTGCGATATATTAAGTATCACTCGCGGGATGCCTCCTCTGTTGCTAACTCTGACTGACTCTGAAGAACCTCTTCTTGTCTATTTTGAAGAACTTCATGTTGCAGTATATCATGAAGACTCAGGCAGAAAGTTCATTCTACAACTAAGTTCTCAGAAGAAAACTTCTTTTTAGACAATATGAATTTCCCGGTGATAGCGGTTGCGCAAGAAAGCCGTTGGAAACATCTTCTCGGAACAGAGCCCATTGTATAATCGGCAGAATGCACCAAGGAAGGCTTCTTCTTCACGTTATCTCGTTTCCTAATCCATTACGATTGGCGGGGTCCAATACATCAGCCTTAAGATTTGACGAAGACACAGATTTTTATTTGGAGCGACTATCGTCAGACCTCCACGACACACAGGGAAAACCAGGTCTTTCTTAGGTTAGGTCACACGTCTTTAGAAATATAATTTTTTGGGAGTGTTGGTTTCCTCACAATGTTTTTCTTTATCGCCGAGCAAGTCATAATATGTACATAAATTCGAAAACATGAATTTAGTGGTACATGCCTCCGCTAGGATTCGAACCGGGGACCAGATCGCCAATAGGTCGGTTCCGTAGCCACTAGGCTATATAACAGCTCAACATCAAGGAAGACAACGCCTCCACAAAAACTTGAGGGCTTGATAATCATAACCCATTTTTAGGCTACGGTACCCGCTTTACATCAGGTGGGCCGTATGCTGGTATGTCTCCCGACTTAGTATAAAAAAAAACAATTGTTGAAATTCGACCATAATATTACCAAAACATATGTATTTGCATGTTACAAAAATTTTGTTAAACCGTTAATTGTAAAACCTAAACATCGGCTATAAAATAGCAGTGACGTTTCGATTTTTGGCAAGTGGGAATGCGTTTTATCACATTTATTTATTTATTATTACAAAATCCACAGCCCTTGAAGTTTTACATAGCAGTTTTTATATATAAATTTACAGTTACATTATATAGCCGAAAATAGTAAACATAAGTCTTAAAACAAAATAAGTAAGCACTATTACAACTACAAAAGTGCGACTATAAGGCGTCATGTGTGTGTATATGTGTGAATGTAAGGTGTGTAAGAGGTGAGTGTGGGAGTGTGAACGTGTGTATGTATGGGGGCATGTGCGTGTTTGAATAACTCAAAGCCTTGTAGAATATTTTTACTATACTATATATATTTGCACTGTGGTGTAATTATGCAGATGTTTTTATCAACTTCATCAACCCTAGTATCTGAAATGTACATGTACTGGTATTTATGTGTATTGTATGTATTTGTGTATGTATATTTATATATGTTTGCGTTTATCTATATGTGTAACAGATATTGTTTTGTTTGTTTATTAATATAGTGTGAATGACTTTGTGCTCATACCTTCTTCATAAAATTGACATTTCCTATGAGGTATTCTATGGTTGACTGGAAGGGATCCCGGATGGGATAAGTCCGCCATTGTACAAACAATATTTTTTTATCTGCTTTTTATTTTTCCTTGTAATACAATAAAGAGTATACAAACAAACAAACGACCCTAACTAATCCCACTGCAGGGATACGGGTTTCAACCGAAGGGGTTTAGAGCATATTCCACCACGCTGCTCAAATGCAGATTGGCGGAAGCCAGTGTTTTCAAGCCGCCCGAGGACCACTGGCATGGCTTTGCGACTGTCATCTATCGACAACAGCCGTGCCGTGTTAACGCGCCCTCCGCTCGGAGAATCTCGAGATTGACTCATCTATAGACAGGCTGTGGTCGACGTTACTTAACCTGCGTGTTCGGTTATAATGACACGCGTAACGACGACGTTACAGCAGTTAAATGTGGGAAAAGTGTTTTTATTTACTTTTCCATACAGTACTTTGTTGCCCGAGGCGGAAAATGCATCTAGGTATAGATTAAATGATAAAATGCATACATTGACATTATATGATGACAAATTTCATATACTTGACATAAATATATTTAATAATAAACATTATAATTTGACAGAAGATAAATTTTATCTTAGCAATTTTTATAAAAGACAAATAGCAGATTCGCTATCATATTGTTTTAAGAAACCAGCCAAAAGTTTGGCTAACAACCCTGCTTCTTTTGAGCAGTTAGATAATTTGACATTATGTAATGGTACCTTGGAAGGTATTCCAAATTCTTTAAATTAGGTTACAAGACAATAGAGTTATACTCTGGCAATGTAAATAGTAATAATAACAATATTCAAAATGAAACTAAAAGTAATAATAATACAATATCCCCATCAATTGTAAATTGTCAAGAATATAGAAAGAATAATAATTGTATCAACCTGGTGCACCAAAACATTCAGGGGATGATAGGAAAGGAGTTAGAATTGGAGTTGTTTATGAATTGTAGCAATATTGATATTTTATGTCTAACTGAGCACTGGCTAAAACCCCATCAATTCATTTTCAGCTTCAATAACCACCAGGTTGCAAGCTCATTCATCAGAGATAACTGTATACATGGTGGCTCCTTAATATTATTAAATAAGTTGCTTAAATTTAAAGAAAGGTGTGACATTGTGAGCCTCTCTGTTGAGCGAGTTGTAGAGATTTCATGCATTGAATTGGAACGATTCATTGTTATGAACCTGTACAAACCTCCTAGCGCGCCCTTTGAAACATTTTCAAATATCATGGAGGATGCCTTAAATAAATTATCTAATAGCCATAAAACTGTTATAATTTGTGGAGACTTTAATATAAATATCTTGGAGAAAAATATTGTTACCTACAACTTTTTAAATTTATTTAAATCAAATAATTTGCATCATATTTTTACAGAGCCAACAAGAGTAACTGCTACAAGTGCTACATGTATTGACAATATATTTAGCAATGTAAAACCTTCATATCAATCTATAATTAATAAAGTTCAGTCAGACCATTCAGGTCAATTGGTTTCATTTCCAAATTCTTCAAAAATACAAAGAAAGCAAATAAATTATATACCATTTAGTAAAAGCCGCTTAGAAAGATTTAAGTCTAATATAGCAGAAAAAATTGTATTGTTGCCCTATCACGGTACTCCGGACCACTTGTACAGTTCATTATTTAGCTTAATTACTAGTGAATTTAATGCAATCTTTACTCCAAAACAACTGTCTGTAAGTGACCGTATGACATTCAGTGATTGGGCAACTCCTGGTATTTACAAAAGTCGGAATAAATTGTATGAACTTTATGAAGAAAGGACCTGTAATCACAATCCGACTTTTCAAGAACTTGTAAAAAATTATGCTAAAATATTTAAACGAGCCTGTTCCAATGCTAAGTCTATATATTTAAGAAATAAAATTAATGGTTCAACAAATATTATTAAATCTGTTTGGAATATGATAAATAATGAGACGGGTAGAGCGAAAGTACGTAGTCGAGACTTTCAGTTAAAGATAAATGATATAGATATCAAAAATGATGTAGAAATTGCGACTGAGTTTGAAAAATATTTTTCTAACATTCCTCTTATTACTACGAGAAATCTTAGGTCTTCTTCTATAGCTGCTGAACTCGTTCTCAAACAGAGCGTGGTAGAATGCGACACAATATTTGAATTTTCAGCTGTAAGCCCAAAAGATGTTTTGAACGCTTTTAAATCAATAAATATGAAAAACACTAAAGATCTGTGGGGTCTATCTGTCAAAACCATATCTTCTATTATTATTTCAATCGCTCCACATTTAGCTACAATTTTCAATTGTTGTGTGGCATCTGGTGTATTTCCTGACTTGATGAAACATAGTAAAATCATTCCATTATTTAAATCTGGTGATAGTTCGGACCCTTCGAATTTTCGACCTGTTTCCATACTGCCCATTCTCAGTAAAATTTTTGAAAAACTAATGCTTAGCCAGTTGCTCAGACATTTTAATACACATAATTTGCTTCATAGGAGACAGTTCGGATTTACGAGAGGTTGTTCAACTATAGACGCAGGGATTCATTTGCTTAAAAGTATATTCGCGGCATGGGAAGGTTCGCAAGATGCCTTGGGAATTTTCTGTGATCTGTCTAAAGCGTTTGACTGCGTGCACCATGACACTCTTGTCAGAAAATTACACCACTACGGTATCAGGAACAAGGCTCTCGAACTTCTGTCTTCTTATCTGGGCAATAGGATACAGAAGGTCGATGTTAATGGTAAAAGATCTTCGGGGTCCCCTGTAGTCATGGGAGTCCCACAGGGGTCAATTCTAGGACCATTCTTATTTTTAGTATATATAAATGACTTACCTTATTATGTAAAGGATAAACATGAGATTGTATTGTTTGCGGATGATACCTCTTTGACATTCAAAATTAATAGACAGTTAGGTAATTATGACGAAGTTAACGATGCTCTCTCTAAAGTTATGCATTGGTTTAATGTTAATAATCTGCTTTTAAATGATAAAAAGACTAAAGTAATTAAGTTCTCAACACCTAATGTAAGACAGGTGACTACCAATGTACATGTTAATGGAACTAATTTAGCCCCAGTGGAGACAACTGTGTTCTTGGGTATAACAATTGACTCCAAACTACAATGGGGCCCACAAATTGAAAAATTATCAGGAAAACTAAGTTCTGCAGCCTATGCAGTGAAAACTATTAGACGGCTCACTGATGTTGATACGGCTAGAATAGTTTATTTCAGCTACTTTCATAGTATTATGTCATACGGAATTCTTCTTTGGGGTAACTCCGCGGACATTAACACCATCTTTTTATTGCAAAAGAGAGCCATAAGAGCTATCTACAAACTTGGTCCCCGTGAGAGCCTTAGAGAAAAATTCAAAGAAATAAATATTCTAACAGTCGCATCGCAATATATCTATGAAAATCTTTTGTATGTCCATAAAAACATAGACTCATTTTGTAAAAAGAGTGATACTCATAACATAAATACTAGATATAAGCATAATCTTGTGTTACATGCAAGCCGTCTCCACAAAATAAGTAATTCTTTTATGGGGCAATGTATACGGTTCTATAACAAACTTCCCAGCAATATAAGAGAATTGTCAATAAACAAGTTTAAAACTACTATTAAAGCCAAATTGTGTAGCAGGGCATATTATAAAGTATCTGACTATATTAATGATAAAAATGCCTCGGATTGAGTCGATCCAATTATAATGTAATTAATAAATTATGTAAATTTGTTTGGATACCAAAAGAGGGATGCCTGAGTTTTTTGGCAGTATTTTTATCAGTGCTCACCTAGTCATGAACTGCACGGTAGGGAAAAAAATTGTGACGATTCCAAACAAATGTAGCCATTTTTACGGAATAAAAAGATTTTGACTTTGACTTTGACTTTGACTTTGACGCCATCGAGCTCTCAGGGGAATGCGTTTACTATTTCATGATATACTTTTGACGTATTTAAACAAGCAAAAAATATATAATATTCTTGCCCAGGGCCTCGGGTGTACGAGGCCTTGCCTCTTGTTATTTTTTAATTTTGTACATATTTTGGGTGCCTAAACATGGTATGGTAATGTTACATATTCATTAACTTATAGCGAAATTCCTCTAAATTTATGTATTTTCTTTTTCTACACAACATTGGGAGCATACAAACATGCGGCCCACCTGATCTTAACTGCTCCGTAGCCAATGAATGCTTGCAATACATTTAGCGTTACTCGTGCGATGTCACCTCTGATGTTAACACAGCAACTCCTTAAGAGCTTACTGGTGACCATATTCACAGGCAGGACCACAACGACCCTCCAGGGAGTTGTTATTTGGTTGCAGTTTTCTGTGAGGTAGAGCACTTCACCAGCTTTGATGCACCCTACGTCTCTAAAAAATGTCCAGACCAAGACAAACAGACATGTTCATACACACAATTGTTTGTCTTGTGTGAGAATCGAACTCACGTCCGTTGGTGTCGAAGTAGCATTACTAACCACTGCGCTCGAGCTCGCATATTTGCTAAGTGCAACACTATAAACGCGTAACAAATTGATAGTTATCGTAAATCATAGACTTTTGGCGACAAGTATTGGTACTCCGATCATGCTCAGGTTATCTAGAGTAGGTTTAGATACAGTTGTACATAGAGTTGTCATGATTCATATACAATACGAGATATCTAGATAAAATGGAGAGTAACAGATAATATTTATGTTTAGATTAAAGAAATTCGTCGTAGGGGCCTAATACTTTGCCTAAAATTGAGCATGAAAATGTGGCTCAATATCATCTTTAGACTGATAACTAATCACACGTGTATATATACCTAGTCTTGCCATAAATACTGAAACAAAGAAAAAAAAATTCTATTGCAAATAACATTTATTACTTTTACAGTGTGTTATTTTAATACATAAATATAAAACAATTTAAAATATAAAAAGCTTATTCGAAGTGGTCTCCATTAGCTGCCATACAGTCCTTTAAACGTTGAGGCACAGTTATCAATAGAAGCACGCACTCTTTCCATGGGAAAATTCTTCAATGCCAATCGTACGGATTGTTTTAGGGTCTCCAAATTATCATGGCGTTTAGAGCAAGCCGTACTCTCTAAAACTGATCATAAATCATAATCCAGCGGATTAAGATCGGGACTAGACGACGGCCAGTCTTCAGCTGTGATGAAGTCCGAAACGTTCGTTTCCAACCAAGACTGCGTAGACCGAGCTTTATGACCCGGCGCCGAGTCTTGCTGGAAGGACCATTCTTGACTATTGAACATGGTGTTGTTAAGGAGAAGTCCCTTCTCAAGAATGGTATCTTGATACACTTGTGCCGATGTTTTGATACCTTTTTCACAAAAGTATGGCTCAGTCACTCCTACATAGCTAATACCCCACCAAACCATCACTGAAGTCGGATAGTGCCCACGTTGCACTCTGTCGACTAATTGAGAAGCTTCCTTAGAGCTTTGAGTATAAATACGGTCATTTTGCTTATTAAAATGTTGCTCAATTGTAAAAAATTTCTCATCCGTAAACAAAATTTTTCTGTGACGTCCCTTTGACCGCTGTAGTAGTTGTTTCGATTTTACCACCCTATTCTTTTTTAAATTATCAGTTAAGAAATGACTAGTACATCTCTTATAGACTGCAAGTCCTAAGTCATCTTTTAAAATACGCGACATGGTTCTAGGTGCTATCTTCATCTCCCGAGATAGAATCTTTTGCTTTCGGACAGGATTTCTTCGAATTCTTTCCCTTACTGCTTTGACCACCTTTTTCGTACGAACACTACGTGGACGGCCAGATCTTTTTCTCTCACAAACAGAGGAGGTCTCATTGTGCCTAATAATAGCCCCGTACACAAACATTTTACTAATGCCAAGCGTATGGAGAGTTTTAAAAATTGCATTTGGCTCCATACCTACTTTGTGTCATGAAATCACAGCGATTCGGTTCTCTTTATCACCCCATGCCATTGGCGCCAAAATGAGAAAACTCAATGAACAATCATATAAAAATGACAGATTCCAAATTCAAATGTAATATTTTGTTTATTTTTAATTGTAACAGTATTTATGGCCAGACTAAGTGTAGTACCCCAATGGTCAACAAACGAAGCTCTAAAGGGATATAGGAGATAAATATACGAGAGTTAGAACGATCTAGTGATTGCAATGGGGAATTCTTTCAGCAGAAATAGTTTCAGAGTAGGTGCTGAGTTAATCAACTAGTCAAAGCGATACATGTTATGTAGCAAATTAATTTTATTAAGTGTGATTGATAATTTTCTTCTATATACTCACCGAAAATATTTGTTTGCCATTTTGCAGACGTGAATACTAAATAAACTCCATACAAAGAAGCAATATGCAAGTACAGGAACCAGAATATATTGAACCATACATATTCATACTTCCTTGGCCTTGCCTTTTTCAATACCGAAACGTCTTTGTCAAGTCCGAGGTCGGGGGTTTGAGTTTCACTCTCAAATAAGACTCCACTGACGACGGGGTCTACCAAAGGAGGCATTATCTGGAAGAAAGAATTAAAAATAAGATACTTGATTTTCTAGTAATTAACTAAGTAAACGAATAATGTATTACAAATTAAATAAGCTCTGTAGACTATAATTATGAATTAAAATTTTATACACTGTGTAGAAATGTACGATAAACGGAAAACGTCGATTTTTTTATTTTTTATCATTTTTCGTATGCACGATTAAATAAAAGAAATATATGACAATTATTTTTTTGACGGTGTAGTATTTTTTTTCGGCGGTGGAGTTTATACTCGTATAAAATTAAATTAAAAACTAACATTGGATTGGATTTATAATTACTAAATACCATTTTTTATTGCATTCATCCGCTTACTTGTATTTTCATCACATGAAAAAGTAGTATATAGCTCTTACAAGAAGAGCTTTATACAATAATCATGTTAAAAGAATCGGCTAGAATTGGATAAGTTGTTGAATAATAAAATTTCAATCAGTTTATAAAAATGTAAATTAATAATTTATTTTATGTGTTCTTCTTAAGCAGGGTAAGAGTTATACACATTGTCCAATATATCCAATGATAGGGTATTTTTATTGTAAAAGTACACACTTACATATTTACAGTTATCAATTTATTTAAAACAATTATAAAATAGTTTATTTGACGACGATCAGCCTCTCCGATAGACTAAACACCAAACGTGCATGTTTCTTTATTTATGTGAATTCGAACAATGAATTATATTTGGTAGTCGTGTACAATATGTCATCGGGTCAATCGATCTAAACCTAAGTAGGTGTTTGTGTAATGACTTCATTGTAGTCAAATTGTTGGAATATAAATTTATTTAATCTTTTATTAATGAGGGGCCACAATAAATACAAAAATAAGGAACTAATTAATTTGGATTTATGTAGAAAAAATCTTAAACAATGTGACAAAAATGTAGTGAAATTCGTCAAGGTCTTTTTAGTAGATCGTAAAGGGAGAACGGATGATGATTATCCTTTCCAATCCAATAGCTTGAAGACATCTTTCAATTATACAGCTCAGTCTTCTTTATAATCTTTATCAGTACATAGACGCAGCTCAGAAGCCATATCGGCATATAGTTCTTCAATAAGTTCTTGCCACCCTTTTTGAAAAAAAAATCTTGTACTGTTTTGGATATCTCAGTTTGGCGCGTAAACAATGAAATTGCCCATTACTCAGTCTCTAGAAGTCAATGAATGAATCCAATACTTCCTTGTCTTGTTTTACCCCTTCTGAATGTTATTATTATTACATTTAGTTCCATGTTGATTCACTTAAGCTTTTGTACAGTTAAAGTACTCGTATATTGTAATTACATGATACTTATGCTATTGTTAGTTCACTAACCTGAAGCCGACTAAACGCTTCTTATAGCTTACATAATGAGTTGCTGCAATGTTACGTATCAAAAATCAGCAAACGTTAGAGACATTTGATACGACGGTACTAATAAACATACCGGGTGACATTAGTGGAACCGAGTATACTTGGCTACTCTACTATAGTCTGTGGTCACAAAGTACGTAATGCGGTAGGCATCCGAGCTGTGATATAACATTTTTATCATTTACCTGGCTAGTTAATTATTAATGGCTCCAAGTTCTTTTCATGGGCAACTAAATCGGTTTTCTATCTTTAGAGAAACATCACCACGCTACTGGGCGCTCCAGTCCATACATTGTCTGTCCAGACCATAGATAGTGTACCAGAAAGCCTGATACTTTGGTTGTAGATGTCAATCAAAGCAGCTGGCTACCACCGCGAGGCCGCATCACATATATCTTCGTTCTTTAAGTGTATTTTTATTACACATCTCTATTTAAAAAACATACTGGTTGTTAGTAGAGAAACTCATCCAGTTATCTCGTAACTATTTTCTTTCTTTGACTTAGTGGTTAGGAGGCAGTATTTTTTTTTCTTTTAACTATGCGCGTAAGCATCCTTCCAATCCAATAATACCTTATGTGAAATGCTTTTTATAGAATAAAGAGTTGTCGTTTCAACGAAATAATCTTATTTAAAAGTACAGTTGACGTAAAGAAATGAGAAAAAAATCATGCGGTCGATAGACATCAAAGAACTCCTAGCTGAGTAGAGATACGAGAGTGGTCCAGTCAAGTTAAATCTACAAAATAAAATCTGTATTTTCACGCCCCAGTTGCGCCGCCATTCATTCCCATATGCATGTTTACTGAACAAAACCGACAAACTCGCCTGGTTTATGCCTTTTCATCGTTTTCTATGCTTCCTTTTGTATTCCAGCCGTATAAACTCATATTTTATGATATCATTACATTCCATTGAGAGTATTTATACTATATTTTCGTCAACATTAGAAATCAACTTTTTTATTCTAACATTATTTTCTTACCATCAAGTAGAGTAGTCTCTCCCTTAAACGTAGACGTTCAATACCATATGTAAGCTTAGGATCGTCTACAACCCACAAATCTTAGGTGTAGGTCTTGTAATTAAAACATCCTTTGTGAATATGATGATTACTCGCATAATCTGATCCGGCGAAATGTTTATGTCTCCTTTACCAAGTAACCGTCTCTTGAGAGGCAAATCGTCCTCTCGCAAAAAATAATGTAGATAGTCTGGCGACTAATGACTTTTGTATATAACTATATCACTGAGGTGGCAAAAGAGTGTATCTAATGTCTAAGAAGAGAAGAAGAACACCAGGGGCGTCATTTGTGCGTTGCCGACTGTGTAAAAATCTCTTTACGCCTTTTTTGAAGTACCTCATTGGGAAAAACTTCGCTAGGGAGCAAGTTCCACAACTTAAGAGTTTTCACAAGAAGAATTCTGTAGAACCACACACATTGAGATTTTAATGTATGAGGATGACGACCAGAGATGGCAAACATCTCGGTAGTATAAAAAAGTGACTGCAACGAACTGTACAAGGTTAGGCAGTGGCTGGTTGACAGCCAATTCACCTTTAATCTCAATAGCCAAAGCCCAACAGTCTGTAAGATACTATTACACTAGATGACTACTAGTAGAACGAACATAGCGAAAGCTGTATTGACGGTCGTGAATCTAATCGTGATCTTCCATGTATGCAGAGATCGCATGTTTATCCCACACTCAGCACCTTAGAAAAAAGAGAGCTATAGCGATAGGCCAAAGAGAGCTATAGGCGCTATGTCATTAGGAACAAAGCGACATCACCTGAATGTCGTGCATCTTTTTGAATAGCAAATTAGGCTCTGACAAAAGCGTAGTGGGGTAAAGAATTATCTTTCTGGAGTGTACTACAAGTTGGAGGTAAAGTTTTGAATTGTGGAGATCTGAAGGCGCGGTCACTATTGCTATGTAAAAACCAGTATCTTAGCAAATCCTTAGGGTTAGGTAGCGGACTCCGTCAATCTCAATTCAATCAATCGTCAAAATCTAACGAATTAGGAAACGAAAAACACCAGGAAGAAGCTACAAATTAGAGGTACTTCTCTTTTTCCGTCTCGGCATACTGCAAAATGAACAAGTGAGGTTGGCTTTGACTACAAAAAAATGTGGTGACTTAAATCCCCACATGTAGGTATAAAAAGTAAAGAGATATTTAATACGGCAGTTATCAGATATGAGTTGAATTCCCAAATATTTATTAGATTAAATTATGTGAAAAATGTAGAATCGGTCCCTCCAGATAAGAGTGAGTACCCGTGGTTGAAACGCAATTTGATTTGAATAGCTACCGGCCGATTACCAGTATTGTGGTTTTAATGGTTTCCGATCTTCAAATATCGATTCGATTGTGCGGTTTATATGAATGTGGTTCGGTCACCTCACATGAAATTTAGATTGAATCGTCTCTGACTAGTTTTATATAAATTTTCGTTTCAGAATAATATTGGTCTAGTTCATATTTTGGTAAAGTTTGACTCAAATACTTAGACATTGCTCAATTTAAACTTGGTATTATTATTGGCCTCCTCCAGCGCTCGGTTCTCTCTGTATACACCGCAAGGGACCCGGCGTGAAGATATACGTATACATATATTATAAGTGATAATATTATGCACGGAATCATATGAAGGGAAAGAATTTAAATATCCCTTATATGGTTTTACGGATACAAATAAAATAAAGATTTAAAAATTAGTGTTGAAATGTAATGTAATAAAACATATCATTATTTTTGAAATAGTATATGCTTTGAAATACTTTGCTTGATCGTATTCGTTTTATATTGATTACTCTATTGGGAATTCAAGAATTCATGATTGAGCAAAGGATCAAATCTCGTAATATTCATTATGCAACTTGTGCAGCGGCCGCGGCGGTCAATTAAGATCGAGCCCGGCAACAAAGGATTTCCCGGCTTGGAATCAATTTAGAACTAAAGACTGCTATCACAAATAGTTTCGCAACTTTCAAGTGTTCTTTAGAGAAGTAATCTAATAATGTAAAGAAACATCGTCGGTTTATGAAACCTGTTTTAATACAATTACTTTATCATAATACTAAGTCCCTTGTTGGGGTAGGTAGAAAAACCAAGCGCCACATGACTCGATCCTTACACACCTCACTCGCTTCTTTAACATTTTTCATGCCCGTTCACTGTTCTTTAATTCTTCTGACATCACCTTCTGATAAGAACCAACTATGTCTTGACCTATCCTATTTTTTTTCAATTTAGGGCTTTATATTTGTTTTGTTAGTCTTCCCTCCTGCATCCTATGTATATGTCCGAACCAACGGAGCAAGCCACTTATTATTTAAAATAGCTCTTTCAATTCAACCTTTTTTCTCATCTCATCATTCTCACATCATTATTGCGAATGCGGCGTTATGCCTCAATTTTTGCATTTATTCTACATTCATGTTCTCTCTGCCGTATGTACCTAGCTTGTTTTAGCTCAAGCTTACATAAGCGGTGTAGCTTTCATACTTGTTGAAAGCGCATCCGAGATATATAATGTAATCTCATCTACTTGTTCCAATACTACATCATCAACTGCGATCTTTGTATTTGTTCTGATTTCTTCTCAACTAGCCTATGATACCCGACCACCAATTTAAAATAATATAAATATATAAAAAACGTCTCCTAATTGATTAAGGCACAGCTCAAAGTCAAAGTCAAAATCTTTTTATTCCGTAAAAATGGCTACATTTGTTTGGAATCGTCACAATTTTTTTCCCTACCCTGCAGTTCATGACTAGGTGAGCACTGATAAAAATACTGCCAAAAAACTCAGGCATCCCTCTTTTGGTATCCAAACAAATTTACATAATTTATTAATTACATTATAATTGGATCGACTCAATCCCAGGCATTTTTATCATTAATATAGTCAGATATTTTGCTACACAATTTGGCTTTAATGGTAGTTTTAAATTAGTTTATTGACAATTCTCTTATATTGCTGGGAAGTTTGTTATACAACCGTATACAAATAAAAGAATAAAATAAAAGAATTACTTATTTTATGGAGACGGTTTGGATGTAATACAAGATTATGCTCAGATCACTAATCACTACCAATCAATTCAAAAATAATTTTGTCATTCGGCAGCTCAGTCTCTTGGTGCGTCACAACTAGCTACGAGTAGTTCCAAGCCGTGCGGGATGTGGTCGAGAGGTCACATCAAGAGACGGACTATTGTAGTGTGTATAGTTTTAGAGAAATTCGCTCGTTAATATTTACATCTGTTAATTGTACCTCCGGCTTATGAACTATGAAAACATATACTCATCTTTTATGGAGCAGGCGTGTAAATATTATCCATCCAATATGTTCTCACGTATGTAGAACAAACGAGCGGTGTCAATCAGCGTCCAGATTGTCAAGGAAAAAATGAAATTTTCAGCGTTTATTTACTTTTGTTCAGTAGGTGTATACATATGGTAATATTTTCCATAACGGGCTAAGAGCGAATGAAAAACTTGGTAGATTCTTAACACCCAGTGGATTGTTAGAATCCTTCTATGCTTATTACATATCACAGTAGGCTTTTTGAGGCATTTTATACCACGTACGGTGAAATTGTGGAATAAACTACCCTCATCTGTGTTCCCGAACAAATACGATATGACTGCCTTCAAGAAAAGAGCCTATGTTTCCCTAAAAAGGCTGGCAATAAATCAGTGACCCTTCGGTTTTGCTGATGTCTATGGGCGGTGGTGACAACTTACAATCAGGTGACCCGCATGCTCGTTTGCCTCCCTCTAATATATACCTATATATGTATGTATGTATATCTTCACGCCAAGTCCCTTGCGGGGTAGGCAGAGAGAACCGAGCGCCATAAGACGCGGATAAGACCTATATATTATAAATAAATAACCTCTATCTATCTATCTATAACTTCACGCCAAATCCCTTACGGGGTAGGCAGAGAGAACCGAGCGCCACGCGACTCGATCCTTACATACCTCACTCGCTTCTTTCACATTCATTGCTCTTTTCATGCACGCTCGCCGGTTTCTAGGGCTCCTGACATCACCTTCTGATAGAACACGACCAATCTGATCATGATAGGTAAGTCTTGGCCTTCCTCGGCTCCTACATCCTTCCACTTTTGCATTGTATATCTGCTTCGTCATTCTTTCATCCTGCATTCTTTCTACATGTCCGAACCAACGGAGCATGCCTCTTCTTATTTTAACACCGACGCTCTCTTTCAGACCAACTCTGCTTCTAACCTCATCATTGCGGATACGGTCTGCAAGCGTTACACCACACATTTTGCGCAACGCTCGCATTTCAACCGCGTTTATCCTACTTTCATGCTCTCTCTGCCATACCCAGCTCTCGCTTCCATAAGTAAGCGTTGGGACCAGCACTGCATTGTGTATAGCCAGCTGCGCCTTCTGGCTCAGGTTTTTACTGCCAAGAAGTTTTCCCAACGCTCCATTCACACTATTCCCAGCACTCACTCGCCTTTCCACATCTGCGGTGTACCTTCCATCCCTGCTGAAAGCGCATCCAAGATATACAAACTCATTCACTTGTTCCAACACTTCATCATCTACCGTAATTCTTACATTGGTTCTGGTATCTTCTCTTTCAAATACCATAATCTTTGTTTTCTTCGCATTCAATAGTAAGCCTTCCTTCATACATTCGTCTTTCATCATTGTGACTAGTGTTTGCAGCTCAGATGGTGTTTCTGCTAACAGGACAGCATCATCTGCATACAGCAGACAGTTCACCACTAGGTCACCCATGCGTAATCCTACATTCGTCGATCTTATTCTCTGTAGACAACTATCGAGATACAGAATAAACAGCCTAGCAGACAACATGTAACCCTGTTTGACACCAATTTTGACATCAGACCAGGGTGACATGTTGCCATCTATTCGCACACATGCTGAGCAATCCTTGTAGGTGGACTGCACAGCACGCAGCAGTGAGCCGTCAATCCCATATCTCGGCAATATGCACCACAGTTCCTTTCGCACAACCCTATCAAATGCCTTCTCAAGATCCACAAAACCGCAGAAAACCTTCTGGTCTGTGGCCAGATGCTTCTCTACGATATTGCGGAGCGAGAAAACTTGATCCGTACATCCCCTTCCATTTCGGAATCCTCCTTGTGCCTCCCACAGCATTTCGTCAGATTTCACCCTCATTCTCCTTTCAATTATCTTTCCATATACTTTTGCTGCTAAGCTGATCAAACTGATGGCCCTATAGTTGGCGCAGTCCATGCGTGATCCCTTGCCTTTATACAAGGGTACGATGACTGCGCGTCCCCAGTCCATTGGGACCCTTCCAGTTCTCCAGCAAAGGTTGCATAAGTACCAGAAGGCGTCCCGGACGTAAGTGCCACCTAGTTTGATCATCTCAGCTGTAATCATATCAATTCCCGCAGACTTTCCATTTTTCAAACTTTGTATCGACCATTCTATCTCATCCATAGTTATACCTTCATCGGACGCCGTCAACGCGGAGTGAGCATCAGACTCACTCTCATTGTCAGCGTCCGAGGCATATTCGTACATTTCTTCAAAATATTCACTCCACCGTTCTAACACTTCCTGAGTGTTTGCAAGAATGATACCAGCTTTAGACTTAATCTTGTTCATACTGGATGCCGACGAACCACCCCGAGACTTCTTTACCTCTCTCCAAAAGAGTTTGGTATTTGCCTCGAAGTTTCTCGTCAGCCTCTCTTCCTCATTCATAATTTGTCTTTCACGCTTCTCTTTCACTAAAGCCTTGGTTTCATTCTTGCATTGACGGTACATTTCTTCCTTCTTCTCTCTCATACTTTCATTTAAGGGCAAAGATGATACATAATCCAGCCACGCTTTCCTCTTTCTTGCTACGGAGGATTCAACCTCCGCATCCCACCAGGCATCCCCTTTCAATGTTTTATGCCTTACTTACTTTATACTTTCTTTCAGAACTTTCCAGCAATCATCCACATCTGTGCCGGAAAGACTTGCATTTGCAAGTCTTTCGCTTACCAGATGTACATACATTCTCCTTACACTTTCATCTTGCAATTTTTCACTCCTTATCCTTTCATGATCTCCGAAAGGGATACGCACTCGCCAATGCCTCCACTTCTTGAAAAGTCCCACAAACCGGCTTACCACCAGGTAGTGGTCCGTTTCAAGAGTGGGACCTCTAAAGGCTCTTGTATCCATTATAGTATTTCGGAGACGTCTATCAATTATAATCAAATCAATCACACTTTTTTGGTCATTCCGTCTCCATGTATACGTGTGAATATCCTTGTGACGAAATAAAGTATTCGACACGAGGAGGTTTCGTTCCATACATAAATCTAGAATCGACTTACCTGCTTCGTTCACTCTCTTATCTCCATAGGGACCAAGAGCAGCTTCATAGCCGTCTCGTTTGGTCCCAACCCATCCATTCAAATCTCCACACATAATCACTCTTTCATTCCCTTCAGCTAAATCCAGAACATCCCTCACAGACTCCCAAAACTTCTCTAGTTCTTGGGCACACGCTGAGCTTACGGGAGCGTATGCTGCAACCAGAAATACTCGCGTGATGCCCAGTTTTATACGAACCCAGAGAAGTCTAGGCCCTACCAAACAGTAATCTTTCACACCAGGGGCTAAGCGAGAGGAGAGTATGACACCTACACCAGCACTGGCATGATCGTCCCGGTCTACACCAGACCATAGGGCCATCATCCCATCGGGCAGATCATAGGTGTCGCTCCCCTTGCGCTTAGTCTCTGTCACACACAAAGCATCTAAGCGTCTCTCATTCATTACGTCCATCAGCTCATTCATCTTATCACTCAGTCCACCTCTCACATTCCACGTGCCTATGCAGCACTCGGCTCTCTTCGACCCGCCGGAATTGGCGCTGCGTGGAGGGTGGCGGCCCCCACCGCCGCATGCACCTATGTTCGCACCGACGGGGGCGGATCGGTGCGCGTCGCCTCCGGGGGACGCCCTAATCCGCACATCGGTGCGTTTTCGGTCCAGAATTGCAATCTACTCGATTGGCAGGGGTCGCGAACGAGCACGCTTCTGGCACATGACCCCCATAAATAACACTTTGGATATTTTCTATATTCTTTTAATCGATTTTTTTACTTTATTATTTCTTCTTCATTGCATTTAATCCTCTTACCATCTTACTATGTAGTAGAGTATACATAGGATAGGACATAATACGTAGGTATCATACTCTCCTCTCGCTTAGCCTCTGAAGTGAGAATTTCTCTGAATTCGTATAAAACCGGGGATCACGCGAGTTTTTCTGGTCAGAGCATTGGCTCCCATGAGCTCGGCATGTCCCGTTTTCAGCACAGGAAATGTAAGTTGAGACCAAGTGAGACAGCTATGATGCTGTTGTTGGTCCGTATGGAGATAAAATAAATATTGTCAGACAAATTTCACAGCGCCATCTAGCCCCAAAGTAAGCGAAGCTTGTGTTATGGGTACTAGACAACTGATAAACATATGTATTTTTTTTTTGTAAATACATACTTATTATACATAGAAAATACCCAGACCAAGACAAACAGACATGTTCATGCACACAAATGTTTGCCTAGTGTGGGAATCGAACCCTCGAGCGTTGGTGACAAAGTCGCGTCATTAACGACTGAGCCACCCAGCTCGTCAAAAGTCAGTCATTCTTTCCTCTTGCATTATTTTTACATGTCAGAATCAACGGAGCATGCCTTGCCTTGCCTTTTCTTAATACCGATAATCTACTTCACCGACTCTTTTTCTTACACATTCATTGAGACCTTGATCGGTACGCTGCAGATTTTGGACAACGCTCGCATATCTACCGCGTTTATTCTACTTTCATGTTCTCTCTGCCCTACATTAACGTTATGATCCGCACCGCGATGTACATAACGAGCTGTGTTTCATCATTATATAATATGCCAGTAATAATGTAAACATTTGCACGCATGCTTGTAGACTGAATACATAATATATCAAGACCTTGTACTTGTGTAACCTGTGTACCACTATTCCAGCAAATAGTCGTTTGACTTTGACTTTAACATACTTTTTACGTTACTACAATTAATATTCTAGTAGCCTTATACATACTGTAAATACAGCATGCATAGGTCAGGATTATTTTTATTATCCCTTTTTAGTGATCTATCCGGCTATATGATCTATGGATGTATATGGATATTCGATACCCCTCAGCATTCCCACAGCTACGGCAGTTGTTATCAATATTTACTCCGGCGACTGCAGTATCCTTTCTTTTTGAACTTATTCCCCTTCTTACCCAAAGTCAAAAAAATGGAACAGACTGCAATGAAATCGACGCACGTTGGTTCCACTTTTTTTTTAAAGAATTATATATCATACCTTTTTAGTTTATCTTTAACTAGTACTACCTGTTCGCATTAGAAAAATCAGACTGACATTCTAAATAAAACTATCATGCAAGAAAGCCGGTTTCAAAATGTGTTTTTCAATCACTAGCCCAGCAGCATGTAATGATGAACAATTTGAGAGAGTTCACCAAAACACTGTAATATAAAAAACTCATAACATACCTACCCATAGCGGAAGCAAAACCCCCGAAAACCGACTACAATAAGGTCGCAATAATTCAATTTTTCTTGAATAAAAAAAGGATTTTCACATTCACTTTACAATTAGTGAAGATTTAAAATCAAAAGTTAAGCCGCATTCTGTTTACAGTCGAATACAAATTAAAGTGTTTTTTGTTTACTGGAGCTATTAAAAATGTGTATAATTTCGTTTTTACAATTAATTCATAAAAGTTATATCTCTAAACAATTCTACGTCATAATAATTCGTCATATTACTTTTACTCCTATTCTCTTTCAAATGTCATGCAAGTGAATATAATTACAAAACAGAAAACTAAATGCAAGTATTTGAATGTACTTTGTCGAAAGCGCTTACCGGGTCCGATGTTGCAGGCGCTTAAAGTTTTAACAATCAGATTATCCACAGCTTTGGACTTGCTAATGATATTAGTTCTGCCGCTGTATAGTTCCCGCAAAATATGCTAAGCGCTCACTTTGCTAAGAATAAAATAGGCCCTTAATAGTAAAAATAACAAAGCGGTACAAGGGAGGCTTTTGGCCGGCCTCCGTGTAAACATTTAGGTTAGAAATTATAACGCTCTATTTGACCAGATGAAGATAAATGGAAGCTACGACGATTGTGACGCCCAAGGCCCAATTTTGTAACAAAAGCCTTTTTAAAATCCTCTTTGTACAGCCCCTTTCCTAATCCGACGGATGGCAGTTCCCGTAGATCGGTTTTATATATTTTTTAAATACATTTTTTGAGAGTGGGATTTGATAAATTGTATATTAGAGTATGACACAGAATTTTGACTTATATATGAAAAACATTCAACAACAAGTTATGCCTTTTTATGGGATATACAAAAAATCATCACAGTAGTGACACCGGCTAAGTAAATAAATGTCCGAAGTCGTAACACTTAAATAGTCATGTGCCGAAACACTGATATGTTTCGAAGTGAAATTCACAGACAAATCGATTACGACTGGCGCTTCGATTGAAATCTCGAGCTATATAATTTCACGTCAAAATCCTTACGGGCGGGGTAGGCGGAAAAAGCCGAGGGCCATATGACTCGGCCCTTACATACCTCACTCGCTTCTTTAATATTCTTAGCTCAATTTGCAAGCATTAATAATTATATCAATAAAGGTATAGGTGCGTTAATTAACATACTATATTCTATATGTTCACTGTGCAGTGTAATGTTAAAACCTTATTCAACATACTTTAGCATGCTCTATGATCTGTCAAAATTATTGATTTTGTAATTTAAAATTTCAAAATGGGATATTTTAGGAAAAACCGAAAAACAAAGTCAGGTTGAAGGAAGTCTGGAGCAAGATCTGACGAAGTAAAGATTCAGTGCACCACGTCTGAGACCACCTGCCTCCAGCCCACAGCAGGGGGCTACGTGGTGAACCGTCGGGATATTACTACCTTTTCCAAACCCGATAATCTCCGGACATCTAACTAATCTAAAATTATAATACCTGCCCCTGTTGTGGACTACGGCGGCTGACAAAGATACCGCTGCGGTGTTGGTCCGTAAGGCGGTCCCCACCATTACCAACAACTTCTACGTCTGGATCTGCGTGCTGGCTAGCACGCTAACCTGCCGTCTACAGTCGTCGACCACTATAGCCGACGGCTACTTAGTGCACCCACCAGTGATTCGATCAGTGATATACCAGTTAGACAAATTAAAACGCGAGTTCTTAAAGACCTGACGAGCTCGGTGGCGCAGTGGTGAAAAGCGCTGTTACGCTACTTTGACACCAACGCTCGTAGGTTCGATTCCCACACAGGACAAACATTTGTGTGCATGAACATGTCTGTTTGTCTTGGTCTGGGTATTTTCTATATATAATAAGTATGTATTTACAAAAAAAAAGTATTTACGTATGTTTATCAGTTGTATAGTATCCATAACTCAAGCTTCGCTTACTTTGGGGCTAGATAGCAGTGTGTAATTTGTCCGACAATATAAAAAAAAGACCTTATAGCCGAACTTATAGTGAACCCATTTTATATATTGTAAAATAGCTCTATTAAATTTGTATCGCTTTTGAGCAGTCAGAACCCGTTATATACGTTTTCCCATACATTTCGCGGTCGTATACGACCACCCGGGTTTCGAAGGGTTAATACTCCCTTTTCTTCAACTAGTAATATAACAGCAGTCATTAAATACCAGCGACGTTCGGAGTACCGTCAAGATTCCCTGTATATGGTGAGAAGACTTTCCTAAATTTCGGTGTAAAAATTAAATATATTAATTATTAGGAACGATATAATATTTTAACTGATTAACATATTTTAATTTATTAGATAAAAATCAGTAGATTGGAAGCTAAAATAGAAAGAGTCTGAGATAAAGAAGGGTTAACTTCCAGGCGTATTTATCCCACCACGCCTAAGAAAATTCTCGAAATCAAAAACCTTCAAAGCTCGTTATTATAAATCATTTTGATTTAAATGTACACCATTTAACAAGCAATTAAGCTGGACATAAAACCCCGACCTTTTGCTATCGAGTAATTTTAGTGTACAATAACGTTCAATCCATCCCAAAATTACATCTCGCTTTTAGAAATGAACGGTCCGGGCGAGGAGAATAACGGAGCAGTGTTGCGCGCGCTAACTCAAAAAGTAATTTCTCCTTACCCTTGTGTGGGCATAAATAACTTTAGACTTAAGGTATATTTACTTGTTCTCACTCATCATTTATTTATGGAGGTCGAATAGTTTCACATTATATACCTTTTGCAGCAATAATTTTCATCATTAGTGCTTGGTGTCAGTAGTATAACATACAAAAAAGAGTAGGGGTAAAAGGTTTTGTAATTTTTTTGCATTTACAACCATTTTCTATTGTCACGACCTCAGTAATCAATATTTTTGAAGTGAAAACTTCTTTAGCGGCGTTGTGCACTTTTTGGATGTGGAAAAAATGCTAAACTCGCGTCAGGACACGTGACCCTGACCGTAACATTTGGGTGAGAATTAGAACTTAAGTTCGCTGTAGCGCTAAAACATTACTTACCTCTAATTAAACAATTAAAACATGATGCACTAGATCGTTCATAGAACATTATTTTCTCGCAACCAAAACGTTATAAGCGCCATGAAATTGTTGGCGTTTACGCGTTTCGTTCAACGTAGTTTATCAACATCGCTGTTTGGTTTAAGCGGCGCGGTGTGATTGAGTTTTGGCGATGATGATGCTGGTAATGATGATGGTGAAAGAGTCGTTGAAATTATGGATGAAAGTTGATTTTTCTGAGAGATAAACTTTTTAATGTAAAATAATTGTAATAGTTCTGAAGTGTTAAATTTTTAATGTAATATAAATTGTCATGTTTCTGTACGATAGCACAATAAATGAATATTGTATTTTACCACATACATGATAGTACTTTTATACTGATAAATAAAGCAATTCATGCGAAGTTATACCCTAACCAAAATATTCAAAAATGCACAACGTTAATGTTCAAGTTTTCACTTCTGCCGGCACTTCCGGAGTGCAACCCATTTTTTTTTATACAACTAGATTATCAAACAAGCAAGCGGCCCGCATTAGATAGTAAACGGTAATAAATAAAATATCATTAGATGGTAAATGTCGTAGTATAAGTATTTCTACTTCAATTTAAATAAAAGTTGCCCGGAAAATATCATAAAATAAGCCTGTACATACCACTAATGGGTACATAAGTAGCTTATCACCAACTTTCGAGTCAAAGTCAGCTTTTTTATACAAAGTCGAATTGCAAATGATCATACGGCTCATGTGAAATAGTCCATAGATAAACTTTTGGAATACTTGAGTATCACTTTCACATTTGACCCTCGTTCTGAACCCCACTCCTCGACAGAGGGTTCAAGGTTACTTTACTCACGCGTAACCACGACAATAGGTCTTACTTTCAAATGGTTTTATATTTATAAAACGACAAACTGCCCCAATAACACTTCTCCAGATTAAAAAACCCCAATCTCTATTGCCGGAGCCTCGTTTAAGGATGCATCATGTACAGGTTTGTTTGGTTTGGTCTTATGTACCATGATTATATTACCATCCCTTAATATAATATAAAAAGGTAGTTCAATGAGTGACTCATGTATAAATGACGCATTTTACATTGTATATCCCTCTGTATTCTGACTTTTGACGAGAGTTTTAATTGCTCTAATTTGCCTTTGAGTGCGCTTGTATCATAATTAGGTAACTGAGTTGCGTTTGAGTGGAGGTTCATAAGTTAATGCTGTTTGCTCTTAAGATGAAATACGGTTTAGCTTTTGTCCACATGCACATAGCCCTCGGTTTTATTGCTGGCCTTTGACGCTAGATTTGTCAAGTCCCATCGATATCATTATACCTATAAAGCGAAAGATAAGAGTTTGTTTGTTTGAACGGATTAATCTATGGAATTACCTACCTATATCTGAAGTTGTATAGTATTGTATATCTTCACGCCACGTCCCTTGTGGGGTAGGCAGAGAGAACCGAGCGCCATAAGACGCGGTCCTTACATACTTCACTTGCTTCTGTGACATTCATAGCTCTTTTCATGCACGCTCGCCAGTTCCTGGGGCTCCTGACATCACCTTCTGATAAAACACGATCAATTTGGTCATGGTAGGTCAGTCTCGGTCTTTCTCGGCTCCTACATCTTTCCACTTTTGCATTGTATATCTGTTTTGTCATTCTTTTGTCCCGCATTCTTTCTACATGTCCGAACCAACGGAGCATGTCTCTTCTTATTATCTATGACTAACTCTTTCTCTCACGTCTTCATTATGAACGCGGTCAGCAAGCGTTATGCCACAAATTTTGCGCAATGCTCTCATCTCGACCGCATTTATTCTAGTCTCATGCTCTCTCTGTCATACCCAGCTCTCACTTCCATAAGTTAGCGTTGGGATTAGAACCGCGTTGTGTTCAGCGAGCTGTGCCTTCTGGCTTAGATACAGCTGCCTAGAAGTTTATCCAACGCTCCATTCACTCTATTCCCTGCACTCACTCGTCTCTCCACATCAGCGGTGTACCTCCCATTGCTGCTAAAAGCACTTCTAAGATATACAATCTCATTCACTTGCTCCAACACTACATCATCAACCGTAATCCTAGTGTTCATTCTGTTAGTTGTTGTTGGGCTATCAAATAAAAAAAATGCCTTTGTTAGCCGCGTTTACACAGTTTAGATACATTTCATGAGTAATAGATAGTACTGTCGCATCGCGAACTTGGCGCACACGCTGTAAGACTTACTTACTTACTGCTGTGGCGTAATGAGCCAAAGTGGATATTGGCCTCTGACGCTAGATGTCACCATTTCTTATGGTCTTGTACCAGCTGCCGCCAGTCGCCAACTCCGAGGCTTCGCAGATCTTTCAGTACCTCTTCACTCCAGTGATACCTATGATCGGTCGCTTTACGGCTCGATCTTCTCCCATTCTTACCACGTATCCGAACCAGTGACGTCTAGCCGCTTTGAGTACAAGACACTATACACTATTAATAAGGCATAAGGAAAGCAAAACCAAAATTTTCAAGGCTTTCCTGGCTGTAAAGAAATTGTACTGTTATTTTTAGAAAAACATAATATTGATATTTTATGTTTAAATAAACATTGGTTAAACAAAAGTAAAATGTTATTTGCTATTAATAGTTATAAATTAGTTAGTAGCTTTCATAGAGAGTCTTCAATTAGATTATATTTAGGTGGTTCAATAATTACTTTTAAAAATTGCCACAAGGCTAAGAACGTATATATATTGTTAGGCTCTCTATTGAATGCACTATCGAGATCTCATAATATGCTGAATCAGACATTTATATAATTGCTTGTGTATACAGACCTCCTAGTGGCGATTATCAGAAATTTGAGCAAATAATGGGCGATGCTTTAACAAAAGTTTTAATAACAAAAAAGATATATTAGTCTATGGAGACTTCAATGTTGACATATTAGCGAATACACAGATAAGTCTTAAGGTTTTTGAATCTTTAATTTTGAGGAAGGTTGACTATGATGGAGACGATGAAACACAGCAATTTATCTTCTAATAAAGGGGATGTCATATGTAATATGTTTAGTGAACATTTTCGTTCAAATTTTCGTAGCAATAGTTACATCGATTTATCTCAGCTTACACATAATGACGGTTTGTACGAGTATTGTCAAGCTCCATCGGAAATAGGAAATATTGATATATTGGAATCTGAGGTTGTAAAATTATTGCAAGCGGTAGATATAAATAAATCAGCAGGCCCTGATAACATGCCACCATTTTTTATCGCAAAGTGTGCTAAAAGTATCGGACCACCACTTACTTTTAATTAGAAGGAATTGTACCTACTATATGGAAGTCTGCAATCAAGTCTGCGATCAAGAGACAATATTGAAAACTACAGACCCGTGTCAAAACTGTGTATCTTCGCAAAAATACTTGAGAGACTCGTATACAATCAAGTTTATTCCACAATTTTAAACACACGCTGTCAGAGCAGCAACATGGATTCCTCAGGGGGCGTTCGACGACTTCAAATTTAATAACTTGTAGTGATTTCTTGACACGTATTATGTCTGAACCCTCACAAGTAGATATAATTTACACAGACTATAGTAGGTGTTTTGATAGAATAGACCACCATATTCTACTCGTAATACATAAACTGCGGAGTGTCGGAACCCATGGGGACTTACTGAGATGGTTCACATCATATATTTCGAATAGATGTCAAACTGTCGTACTGCTTGGTTATTCATCATCGTCAATACCACTATCGTCTGGTATTCCACAGACAGGGATCGCTGTTAGGGCCCTTACTTTTTAATATATTCATTAATGATATATCGTCATGCTCCACGTATTCAAAAATTATCTTGTGCGCAGATGACATGAAAATTTTATGTCCTATTAGGTCGGAGCAGGATTCACTTTGCCTGCAACAAGATCTATATAGATTCCAAGACTATTGCCGCAACAATAAATTATACTTAAATGTTTCTAAGTGTTTTGTCTGCTCATTTACCCGTAAATCTACACCTTTTACCGTCGTTTCGTCGTCGTTTCTAAATAATATATACATTACAAGTACAAATATGCCAACATTAACCTTTCCGTATGTGAACGCGCAAGCTTGTATCTTCTCGGAGTTGAATTCGACCAAGTTAAGCCGCCCCCAGTCAGATACTTTAACCAAAGTACTTTTCATTTCAGACACAAGTTTATCGGGGCTTTCCTCCACGAGGGAACGAGGGATGTTTGCACGGCCTGTATAATAAGTGTACCCGGTGCTATCGTCCGCATAACAATGAATGCCATCAATTGACAACATATCATTTATATGCACCAGAAACAGCGTCGGAGACAGTACCGAACCCTGAGGGACGCCAGCATTGATATCCATACTATCGGAGCATTCACCGTCAACCACGGCTTTTATGCATCTGTTGGATAAAAAGCTGGCGTGGCGACCCATTTGCACGACTCATTTGCACAAACCCTCGGGCAGCCCGTATGATGGTAACTTCGATAGAAGACCCCGGTGCCAGACCCTATCGAACGCCTTCGCCATATCTAGGCTGACAGCCAATGCCTCACCTTGACTCTCTATTGCCATAGCCCAGCGGTGTGTAAGATACACTAGAAGATCACCAGTTGAGAGACCATGGCGGAAACCGTATTGACGGTCGCTAATCAAGTCGTGATCTAGGTATCTTAGGAGTCATATGTTTATCACACGCTCCAACACCTTGGAGAGAAGGGAGGTAATGGCGAAAGGCCTGTAATTCGATGGGTCTGATCTATCGCCCTTTTTGGGCACCGGGTGCACATTAGCGGTCTTCCATGAAGTCGGGACTTGCCCAGTGGAGTAGGAAAGCACGAAAAGGCACGATAGTACAGAACACAACTCAGGAGCACACAGCTTCAGCACTACTGCCGGTATACCCTCCGGCCCACTCGATTTATGAAGGCCCGCCGGACATCTCGCTGGGTAATAGAGATTTACGGCATTAAGCTACCGCACCACGGGATGGTGGCTGGCACTGCTCCCCGTCATTCATATTCGAGTTAGACGCAAAGAGATTACCGAGTAAATCGGCTTTCTCCTTAGTGCTATGGGCCAAACTGCCATTCGGTTTTCGCAGTGGTGGCATGGACGGTTGACATAAATTTCCCTCGGCAGCTTTAGCGAGCGACCAGAAAGCACGGCTCCCAGAGGGAAAGCTAGCAAGCCGCTCGCCAACTCTGCCGACGAAATCGAAGTTTGCTCTAGCAACCACCCTTTCACTGGACCTCGAGGCAGCATTAAGTTTGCGCTTCAAAACAGAGACACTGGAACCTCATTACCCCAATGTTAACTCACGTCGGATTAAATCAAATTGTTGCCAAATGAGACAAGCAGGGGTCTACCGCCTAAATCCAATTTTGATGTCCAAAATCTAACTTTGGTTTAGGTTAAAAGCGATTGTCTTCAGCTAAAGCGACAGATACCATGGAGCTCTAGAGTCTGAACAGAAGAAGATTACGAGTATCGATCTGAGTCGCGGTGAAGCTTAGCCGATTGCTGGAAAAAGTAAGCTACTTGGCAAGAAATTCTTGTTAACATTTAATGAACGCGATAGTTTGTTCTCAAATGTAGCTTGTAGTCAAATATTGTACCAAAACTAGTCAAATATTGTACCAAATAGTTACAATAGAATATTACGTAAAACGTAAAGTAATTTGATTTCTTTGAAGTCAATTTTTATTGTTACCGGCGACATTGACATAAATGAAGTTGGTTTTATTTTCTTTTAAGTTTTTGTTTTTAATTAAGTAAAAGACAATCAATTTAATCATCTTATAAAGAAGCAGAAACGTTGAAATAGAAAAAAATAATTAATCAATCTTTAACAAAATAGGGTCTTTTTCTTTAACCATATATAAATGCTATTATTTCTACGATGGAAATCGATGATGAAATTATTCCATAAAATATTCCAAAAAAAGCAAAGGTGTTTATACAACGTCGGGAGGCATACAAGTATACGGCCCACCTGATGGAAAACGGTTATCGTAGCCTTTTAACGCTCGCAATACATTAAGTATCACTCACGCGATGCCACCTCTGATGCTAGCACAGCTCCTTAGGAGCTTACTGGTGACCTCACTCACACAAGAAACACAACAACCCTTCAGGGAGTTGTTATTTGACTGCGGTTTTCTGTGCCCGGTGGAGTCACTTCCCCACACTTGCTTTGATGGACCCTACCTCTCATAACTGTCTACCCGGCAAAGAACTTGGTGTGAAGTTATGGTGTAAGTACCCAATGATTGTTTAAGCTAATTCCGATTTTTCAAATGAATCGCATATTTCTCCGAACAAAGAAAAAAGTGATTTCAGAACTTTTAGTCCGTCAAGGTTTGTTCGTAGACTTTAAGTCTGTGAAAGTACGCTTATCTGTCATATTGCTGTGCAGTGTACAAACAATCACATTGCACTGGTTCTGTGCCCTCTATCAGCTTAATAACACTCGGTATTAAGTCGATAAATCACGGCGAAGCAAATTGTTATCGAAGGAGACAAGCCGGCCAGGGTTCAGCCGGGGGTGACACCGCTGACAAATACAATTCTGATAGAGCCTTAAATTATTTTATACTTCCTTATTATTGTGTTGTATGTATATCTTTACGCTAGGAGCCTTGCGGGGTAGGCAGGGAGAACCGACTGCTATAACACGCCGTCCTTACACACATCGCTGGCTGCTTTGCCATTCACAGCTCTTTTCGTGCACGTTCTTATGAATCCTATAGGCTCCTGATATCACCTTCTGATAACACGTCACCAATTAGGTCGTGGTAGGTGAGTTTTGGCCTATCTCTGATCCTACAGCCTTCCATTTTCGCATTATATATCTGTTCAGTGGGCGTATTCACATTGCTTCGGAAAGCCATATTCGAAATGGATTTGGAAAGTTTCGATTCTGATTCGAATATGGTAGGTGTATATAAAAATATGACATAGATGGCTAGATAGATTCTTTGTTTGTATCTCCAGCACACGCATAACAATTTGTTACAATTATGCTTATAATTATTCACTGCGGGGGGAAAAGTATGATTTTTAGGGTTCCGTACCCAAAGGGTAAAACGGAACCCTATTACTGAGGCTCCGCTGTCCGTCCGTCCGTCCGTCCGTCCGTCCGTCTGTCACCAGGCTGTATCTCATGAACCGTGATAGTTAGACAGTTGAAATTTTCACAGATGATGTATTTCTATTGCCGCTATAACAACAAATACTAAAAAGTATAATAAAATAAATATTTAAGGGGGCTCCCATACAACAAACGTGATTTTTTTGCATTTTTTATAGATAATGGTACGGAACCCTTCGTGCGCGAGTCCGACTCGCACTTGGCCGATTTTTTCGGTTTTCTTGGTCCGTATCTTTATAATTCGCTGCACAAAAAATTAAACTTATTGTCATTTGTAAATAAAAGGTCGTATATTTTCTACATTACGAAGAGTCTGAAAAATTATTAATTCCAGTTACCTAGTTAACATTAATAGTCATACAAGCACTTTCCTCCAAATCTCCATTATCCCTGTATACTCACACATCAATTCCCACTACTCATACATACACACACCACTCAAACTCCATCTCATACTTACGTACTTCATAGTCCCTGCCTCTCCTGCCATATCTTATACACCAAGTCCCTCACACAACACATTTCCTTACTGTTCTTCCTAACTGTAACATGCTGCTACATTTTCCATGAATACAAACACCCATACATATATAAATCCATCAAAATATACCCCACACTCACTTGTATTCTCATTCATTTTCAAAAAAAATAATTCTTGCGTTTTGAAACGCACCTTCCGTCCATGTCAAGTGGGGAGAGTACTGGTGACCAGAGTCACAGGCTCAGGCCTAGTTTAGGCGCCAGTCTCTCTCAATCTTAATTAGTGTTACATATTCATATTCATTCATTGTATATGTATTACTAAATAAGTAAGATTGTGAAGAGAGAAAAATAAATATGTATTATATTATTACGTCTGTTTCCAAACTAAGTTTTCGGAGAATTTCGTTAATAACTCAGTATTAATTTCAACAAAAATTGCCATTTCGTGTAATCACTTTACACCAGGTGGTATGGTTGTATCCTCTCGACGTTGTATAAGCAATCTTTAAATACTTTCTTTCACTCACAGAAACACAACTGCGCTGCAGGGAGTTATTATTTTGATGCTATCTTCAGTAAGGAGGTAGTTTCAAAGGTTGCTTATCAAATTATGTAGTGACCTACTTTTCCATTCGACTTTGATATTCAATCACGAAACACGACAGCGGTAATATGATGATAATTTCTAAAATGCGTTTCTATTATCCTATTTTTACGTTTCTACTACACTAAAGGGACGTAACTCATTTTGTCAACAATGAACTAGAAGCCATATTCACTTAAATCGTATTCGTGGTCATTGGTTTCATGTTTGCGATTAAATAAATATCTGTTTTTTTTTGGTTGGCCCAATGAGCAGTGGGTAAATAACAGCCTATTGGCCAACTGCTCCACGGTTGAAATCCTGGCATGTACCACTAAATTCGTGACCAAGTGATTTTTGTAATTGTCACTTATTCAGCGGTGAGGAAACTCGCACATCAAAGAAATTGTATTCTGAAAATCGTGTGACCTAACCGAAGAAAAGTCTGGTGGCGTATCTTCACCGAATTTTTTTTATACAACTAGATTGGCAAATAAGCACGCGGCCCGTATTAGATGGTAAGCGGTCACCGCAGCCAATTGTCGCAACATCACGAGGATGTTACTCGCGCGCTGCCAGTCTTGTAACTTAAGGCTATTTCGTCATAGTAATCAGTAATTTCTCTGCCATATCTTACCCTTGAGACCGGAACACAGCTATATAAATATAGCGACGAGGCTCGGTGGCTCAGTCGGGAATGACGCGACTTTGACACCAACGCTCGTGGGTTCGATTCCCACACAAGGCAAACATTTGTGTGCATGAACATGTCTGTTTGTCTTGGTCTGGATGTTTTAAGAGAGGTAGGGCACATTTTGATGCGCCCTACCTCTCTTAAAACATCTCTCTCTTAAAACAGGGAGTTTGTCATTTTACAGCGGTTTTCTGTGAAGTGTAGGTACTTCTCCAGTCAACCGCTTTCTGATGTTCTACCTTCTTTTTGCCAGAGCTTCGTTTGTTAATTAGCAGTGCGCGTGCAGGTAAGCTTTGACTCCAAAGATCATAGTGAGCTTGTCGCTAAATTCCTGATTGAGTCGACCTTGATCCATACCCGTATGCCAGTCAAGGTAGAACAGAATGTGAATAAGTAACTGAACCATTTCGAGCTACTTTCACAGCTCAATCAATCAATCGAGTCAATAGGTCTGCATCTTGCTAATAACATCTCATAGACATTAAGCATTTCTTTTTCTTAAAAAAATGTTTTATAGTTGTTGACTTATTTGGTACTTATATAGATATTTAGTAATATTTCAAATTGTCACAATAAAATGAAATTCTAGGCGCTTTGATCTAAACTACTCGTACTTTCATGTTCCAGATGACGGGCAATCGCAGAGACGACAGCAGCAACTGATGTAGAGACAATCGGTGCACCCATGGCAGTTACGGCATGCATCTACTAACTGTAGTGTGTGCGTGCCGACCGGCGCTAGTTGGAATGAACTAATCGCTGGCGGTGGCAAAGTAAAGTTGATGAAATTATCTGTAAATTTGACTGTCGCAAAATAACGCCTGAATCTATTAAATACATACATAAGGGGGTCATGTGCCAGAAGCGTGCTCGTTCGCGACCCCTGCCAATCAGTCGATTGCAATTCTGGACCAAGAGCGCACCGACGTGCGGATTAGGGCGTCCCCCGTAGGCGACGCGCACCGATCCGCCCCCGTAGGTGCGAATACAGCTGCATGCGGCGGTGGGGGCCGCCACCCACCACGCAGCGCCAATTCCGGCGAGACGAGGGGAGCCGAGTGCCGCATAGGCACGTGGAATGTGAGAGGTGGATTGAAAGATAAGACGAATGAACTGATAGACGTAATGAATGATAGACGTTTGGATGCTTTATGTGTGACAGAGACTAAGCGCAAGGGGAGCGACACCGATGATCTGCCCGGTGGTATGATGGCCCTATGGTCTGGGGTAGACCGTGACGATCATGCCAGTGCTGGTGTAGGTGTCGTACTCTCCTCTCGCTTAGCCACTGGTGTAAGAGATTACTGTTTGGTAGGGCCTAGACTTCTCTGGGTTCGTATTAAACTGGGCATCACGCGAGTATTTTTGGTTGCAGCATACGCTCCCGTAAGCTCAGCGTGTGCTCAAGAACTGGAGAAGTTTTGGGAGTCTGTGAGGGATGTTCTGGACTTAGTTGAAGGGAACGAAAGAGTGATTATGTGTGGAGACTTGAATGGATGGGTTGGGACCAAGCGATACAGCTATGAAGCTGTTCTTGGTCCGTATGGAGATAAGAGAGTGAACGAAGCAGGTAAGTCTATACTAGATTTATGTATGGAACGAGGCCTCCTCGTGTCGAATACTTTATTTCATCATAAGGATATTCACACGTATACATGGAGAAGGAATGATCAAAAAAGTGTGATTGATTTGATTTTAATAGATAGACGTCTCCGAAATGTTTTAATGGATACAAGAGCCTTTAGAGGCCCCACTCTTGAGACGGACCACTACCTGGTGGTAAGCCGGTTTGTGGGCCTTTTTAGGAAGTGGAGGCACTGGCGAGTGCGTATCCCTTTCGGAGATCATGAAAGGATAATGAGCGAAAAATTGCAAGATGAAAGTGTAAGGAGAATGTATGTGCATCTGGTAAGTGAGAGACTTGCAAATGCAAGCCTCTCCGACTCAGATGTGGATGATTGCTGGAAAGTTCTGAAAGAAAGTATAAAGTAAGTAAGGCATAAAACATTGAAAGGGGATGCCTGGTGGGATGCGGAGGTTGAATCCTCCGTAGCAAGAAAGAGGAAAGCGTGGCTGGATTATGTATCATCTTTGCCCTTAAATGAAAGTATGAGAGAGAAGAAGAAAGAAATGTACCGTCAATGCAAGAATGAAACCAAGGCTTTAGTGAAAGAGAAGCGTGAAAGACAAATTATGAATGAGGAAGAGAGGCTGACGAGAAACTTCGAGGCAAATACCAAACTCTTTTGGAGAGAGGTAAAGAAGTCTCGGAGTGGTTCGTCGGCATCCAGAATGGATAAGATAAAGTCTAAAGCTGGTGTCATTCTTGCCAACACTCAGGAAGTGTTAGAACGGTGGAGTGAATATTTTGAGGAAATGTATGAGTATGCCTCGGACGCTGGCAATGAGAGTGAGTCGGATGCTTACTCCACGTTGACGGCGTCCGACGAAGGCATAACTATGGATGAGATCGAATGGTCGATACGAAGCTTGAAAAATGGAAAATCAGCGGGAATTGATCTGATCACAGCTGAGATGATCAAATTAGGTGGCACTTACGTCCGGGACGCCTTCTGGTACCTATGCAACCTATGCTGGAGAACTGGAAGGGTCCCAATGGACTGGAGACGCGCAGTCATCGTGCCCTTGTATAAAGGCAAGGGATCACGCATGGACTGCGCCAACTATAGGGCCATCAGTTTGATCAGCTTAGCAGCAAAAGTATATGGAAAGGTGATTGAAAGGAGAATGAGGGTGAAATCCGATGAAATGCTGTGGGACGCACAAGGAGGTTTCCGAAATGGAAGGGGATGTACGGATCAAGTTTTCTCGCTTCGCAATATCGTAGAGAAGCATCTGGCCATAGACCGGAAGGTTTTCTGCGGTTTTGTGGATCTTGAGAAAGCCTTTGATAGGGTTGTGCGAAAGGAACTGTGGGACATATTGCCGAGATATGGGATTGACGGTTCACTGCTCCGTGCTGTGCAGTCCACTTACAAGGATTGCTCAGCATGTGTGCGGATAGACGGTGGCATGTCACCCTGGTTTGATGTCAAAATTGGTGTCAAACAGGGTTGCATGCTATCTGCTAGGCTGTTTATCCTGTATCTCGATAGTTGTCTGCAGAGAATAAGGTCAACGAATGTGGGATTGCGCATGGGTGACCAAGTGGTGAACTGTCTGCTGTATGCAGACGATGCCGTGCTATTAGCAGATACACCATCTAAACTGCAAACACTGGTCACAGCGATGAAAGACGACTGTATGGAGAAAGGCTTACTACTGAATGCGAAGAAAACAAAGATAATGGTATTTGAAAGAGAAGAATCCAGAACTAATGTAAGGATTACGATTGATGATGAAGTGTTGGAACAAGTGGATGAGTTTGTATATCTTGGATGCGCTTTCAGCAGGGATGGAAGGTACACCGCAGATGTGGAAAGACGAGTGAGTGCTGGGAATAGTGTGAATGGAGCGTTGGGAAAACTTCTTGGCAGTAAAATCCTGAGCCAGAAGGCACAACTCGCTATACACAATGCAGTGTTGGTCCCAACGCTAACTTATGGAAGCGAGAGTTGGGTATGGCAGAAAGAGCATGAAAGTAGAATAAACGCGGTTGAAATGCGAGCGCTGCGCAAAATTTGTGGCGTAAGGCTCGTAGACCGTATTCGCAATGATGATGTTAGAAATAGAGTTGGTCTGAAAGAGAGCGTCGGTGTTAAAATAAGAAGAGGCATGCTCCGATGGTTCGGGCATGTAGAAAGAATGCAAGATGAAAGAATGACGAAGCAGATATACAATGCAAAAGTGGAAGGATGTAGGAGCCGGGGAAGGCCAAGACTTACCTACCATGACCAAATTGGTCATGTTCTATCAGAAGGTGATGTCAGGAGCCCTAGAAACCGGCGTGCGTGCATGAGAAGAGCAATGAATGTTAAAGAAGCGAGTGAGATATGTAAGGATCGAGTCACGTGGCGCTCGGTTCTCTCTGCCTACCCCGCAAGGGATTTGGCGTGAGGTTATGGACATACATATCATCACGCCCGTCTCCCATTGGTGTAGGCAGAGACTATAGAACGCCATGCGCACCGATCTAAACATACCTCTCTCGCTTCTTTCACACTCATCAACCCTTTCATTCTATTAACTATTTAAAATAAAATTTGGTACTGATGAAAATTGTCTGCCCGTATGCTTTTCATTCCTATCTCTTAATGCATTCTACTAGGACTTGGTTACGTAGGCGAGTTTATGTGGATATATTCAGATCAATCTTTGAGCAGCGATAGTAGTGTCACGCGTAACTTATGGGGTGGCTACGACAGCGTATGAAGGGAGAACGAGGGTGCCGTTGCCCGGAGACGACGTGGTCCAACTGTTGCTTGTGATCGTTTATATTGTGTGGTGACACGAAATGTATAGATGAACTTGTACGTAATATTTCCTGCTGGCCTAGTATGAGAGTAACATTGAAAATTTTGCGTTCTTGGCTGCTCAATAACTTTCTGAATTTCGAATGTCCGTGAAGTTCTGATAGTGCGGAAGTCTTTTTTGGCGGTTTAGGATTTTGAGGCCAATGGATTAAGAAAGGTCGCAAGGGAATGTCGGTAATGTTGTGCAAATTACCATTTATTTCTTCACAGAGTTTATTATAAATACGTTTACTAAAAATATACACTTCCACTGTATGATTATAATAATTTTATACATTTATTTTGCACTCCTGTAAAGTAGCGTGTTAACTACGCACTATTAGAACTTCATTGAAAATATTATATTTTCTAAACACATATTCGTAAGTATTAAAAAAAAAACGATGGGAAATAATTTGTCAACAGTTTTTTGTCATATTCGCTATATGACAAAAAATAGAAGACGAGTGAAAATTAAATTATGGAAAAAAATTCAGGGCGATTATTGTGTTATGATTTGGATTCTAATCTGATATCTTTTTTCTGATCTGATCAAAATATTTTTGGGATGGAAGCGCATCATCCGAGACGTTGTCACGTGGAATTTGAGCGTGGAAGTAAACGAACAATTAAAAATTAGTAAACTTTATTGTTATTCCTCACTGATTAATACTAGAACAGAGTCGGGTTTGTGTTGGTTGGTGCACAAACACGTTGCTCAAGTGCGACCATGGATATTTCAATACTACTCGTATTTACGATATTGTCACATAAGAACATTTAATGAAAATAATTCGCTGCAGATTTAAAATATTTTTTCTACTATAACTTTTTAATTAATTATCTCTTTTAAATTCGAGATTATTTCCTATGAAATCTTTGTAAAACGATTGCTATAATCTACATATGACTTCAGATAGGATATTCTATGATGTCCTTCAACAACATGTTTGAAGTTCATAGAAGTTTGACACAATTGAAATTCGCCTGCTTAAAGAAGAGTTCTTTTTATACTATATCGGGAGGCATACAATCATACGGCCTACCTGATGTAAAGCGGGTACCGTAGCCTTTTAATGCTTGCGATATATTAATTGTCACTCGCGCGATGCCTCCTCTGCTGCTTACACAGCAACTCCTTGGGAGCTTATTGGTGACCTCACTCACACGCAGGAACACAACAACCCTCTAGGGGGTTGTTATTTGGCTGTGGTTTTCTGTGAGGTGGAGGTACTTCCCCTGACGGGCTTCTTTGATGCGCCCTACCTCTCTTAAAACATCCAAACCAAGACAAACACACATGTTCATGCACACAAATGTTTGCCTTGTGTGAGAATCGAACCCACGAGCGTTGGTGTAAAAGTCGCGTCATTCACGACTGAGCCACCGAGCTCGTCAAAAGAGTAATAATGTCTTGTATGCTCTTCTTAGCGTCATCTCCCTGCGAGACAATTTCTTAAGAGACTGACTTTATAGAATTTTAGGAGCCGAGGAATACCAAGACTAACCTACTATGACCAAATTGGTTGTGTTATATCAGAAAGTGATGTCAGGAGCTCCAGGAACCGGCGAGCGTGCACGATAAAAGCTATGTATGTTAAAGAAGCTAGTAAAGTGTGTACGGACCACGTCATATGGCGCTCGGTTCTCACTGCCTACCCCGCAAGGAACCTGGCGTGAAAATATACAATAATAAACTTGGTTTGAGATGAAACAAATGAGAAATATGAAATGATATCAAGTGCATTTATCAAGAATATAAAAAACATTATTTTTAAAAACACATAAATACACAACTTAATTTACAAAAATAAGTTTTATAATTAATTAAGCATATCTGTATATATTTTGAGATCATGTTTCTTTTCTTTATTTCGATACCATACTTGGAAGATCTTTTCTTCAGTCTGCAGAGTATGGAGTACATCATCCGCCATATTGTTTTTATTATGACGTTACATAGCCAGTATTACCCGAGATAACACAAGGAGTCTAGCATCATATATCTGAGTCGATTAAAATGTTTAGAAGTTATGGTGGCATAAATATAATTACATACACCTAAAAACAATATACTCCTTATTATGGGCAGTCGTGTTAAATGTACGCAAAAATGTTTATTTTTTGGGTGTGATACCTACATTGTAATCCGGCGTCACTAAGGGCCTGACGAAAAACAGCGTTGGTATACGGTCACCCGTGTACTCCAACATTATGCTGAGAAGGCTCGTTGTTGCCAGCCATTACAATACACATATTTTTGTATATTTTCACCAATTTTTCTTTGTTTCTTTTTTATTGTGTGTGTGTTATCAATGGTTATGCCAATAAATATATATTTCTTTCTTTCTTCTTTCTAATTTTAAAGAAGGTACCTAAAGAATGACAGCGATCTTCCCATTATCATTCCTTATGTACCTTTTCTAAAATTACAATGTATCACACCTACAAAATACGTATAGGTAGTTACATTAAAAACTAAACGAATGTGATAATATTTCAAAATGGACAATAAATGGTGTGAGGTGGACGATAAATCTTCATTACTTGCTGTGAATTGCTCTGTCACGACCACGGCTATTGTAACCTCGATGTCGAACATAATGCCCGATTGTTACCATTTATCATTGAATAGGACGACAGTTTTTAATATTAGATTCAATGAGCATTACATTGCCTTCAATCTACTACGATTTAATCGTCCAAGCTTTCAACGTATACCAGATTTGTCTCGAAACGTTTGTTAACGTTTGTTTAGTTCTGTATATCACAGATTTAAATGATTTACAAGGCTGTAGAGGTGCCTTAGTAGAGTCTTTCTAGTAATTAATGATCATTATTATTTTTTGGGTCTGATACCTACATTGTAATCTGGTGTCACTAAGGGCCTGACAAAAAACAGCGTTGGTATACGGTACCGGTCAACGGGACCACAAATAAAAATGTCTAAAATTATTACATACTTGAATTACTTTCAAGTATGTAATATTTTTAGTTAATAGATCCAGTTATTTTTCGAAAGTTAAATTTACATGCAATTTGATCTAACCTGCTTTATGTGCTAACAGTAGTAGGTGGGTGCCCGCCGGCGCAAGGCCGCATGAACTAATTAGTGGCTGAAGCACACAAAGCAGGTTAGATCAAATTGTACGTAATATTTTTATACACATATATTTTTTTATTTTATCATCAAAGCTTCATCAAACTTTCAAATATACATGATACCCTTACCATGAACGTACATGAGAACGATTTATGATGTAAATATGTTACCTATGATCACATGTAATACAAGCTGACGTATTGAAACTAAAGACAAATTGATGATAATACAGATTGAATCAGTACGTTTCCAGCGGCAACAACTAGAATATTTTTTAATTAAAATTTCCACTTGTGGGGGGACCGGTGGTGACATTCCCGTTGATGACAACAAAAATTATGAAATATAAATAAATAATAATTACAGTAGACATTGCAAATAATTTCTTTTATGACAATTAGTGCGAACATCTGTTGTACATTTGGTCAGAATATACAATTGTAGAAAATCCTTTTAATATTTAATGCGATAAAGGGTTGGCAGTGTAAACGGGCACAAACATTGATGAAAAAGGGCCGATTAACAGGCACAATCGTACGTTTTAACGAGTTTTGACGAATGGTTCACGTGTTAATGAACGAAGTGACAAGAGTTGGTGCAAATACAATGCGACGGTGACGAAGCTGTTCTGTCGGTCCCGGGTTCGGAGGGGCGCTATCGGACGATCACTGGCGCATTTTTGTTAATAGCGCCCAATACAAGATGGTACAAGTGACGGGGGAAGCGTAAACGGTGTCTTTTTTGTTGATTATATATTTCATATAATTAATAAAATAGTATAGTTCGGATGTTGGCATACTTTACCAAGGAGAAATGTATCTGCTTCTCACTGTACAATACGGCGAGAACAAGACATTGTAAGTATGATTTGTAATATGAAGTACGTCATAAAAAAGAGCAAACTTATTAGAACTTGGTGCACTCCTTCGATAGTAAACGAATGAGAGTTGGTGTATAGTCATATTTAATTAGGAGCAGTCAGACTGAGGAAGCAATACTATACTATCAGAGCAATACGGTATATATATACCTCAGAGGTCCTCAACTAAATAAAAACTATTGAAGTATTACCGTATTTCTGCGAATGAGTGTGGTTACTGGAGCTCCTGTGAAGGTGCTACGTTAACAATGAAAGTGTTACACAAACTTTCAAGTTACGATTTCCTTACTAGTATATATTTCATCTTAGAAGTTATAGCTTGCACCACAAACAAGTATCCCCTCGCAGAGGGTCAGTGTAACAGTGGGGGTCTGATGACAACCCCAAATAGAAGGGCTCTCTGAGAAAACTTCGCCCCTTCCTTTCATATGAGCTCCATAGAATTCCGCTTAGACGCCCCGCGATATATTGCGATTTAGCAACATGTGTTTATGTTTGGTTTCGACTTGGTTCTGCTTCTTTGTCTAAAAGAAATATATCTTTTGTGGGATGTAATTTGATTTTCTTTGTGTAACGTGTTTGAAATAATTTGGCACCAAGTTATAATTAACTTATATTTGAGTGAATACTCAAGTTATTCAAAATTATTACATTTAAAATAATCGCTATACCATAGTTCATGTAGTTTCTATATAATAGGTAGATAGAATAAATACACTTTATTTACATTGCAGATTTAAGGAAATACATAAGATTCTTACAATTAGAGAAATATACTATTCAACAAGCCATATGTAGATAGTTGATGGGTAATTTATGAAAATTGTACGTAATCCTAATCTATACATTATCTTCATATGGGTAGAATGCAGTTCCTGAATGCACTGTTTCTAGCTTATCAGGAACACCGTTCCTATATGAAATCTATATGTTTGTCTGTGCGTTTGTCTGTGTGTTTGTCTGTCGCTTTTTTCAAATATTCGAATTTTTACTTCAGATTCGGATTCAGCATAAAAAAGTAGAATAGGAATGTTCAGGAACACCGTTCCTATCTCTTAAGGAACATGGTGTAAATGGCCGACAAATAAAAAAAAATTGTACTGTTATCCGAGTATAATTAACGAGCCAGGTGTTTCTCTGGCAATGCAAGCTTGCGCATTCTCAACTGGTTACAATTTAACTTCTAGACCGTTTTCATTGAAAGTTTTAGTGTTACTGCAATTACAATTTTATTATTATGTATAAATATATAATTTGGCATTTGGCATTGGGGGTCATGTGCCAGAAGCGTGCTCGTTCGCGACCCCTGCCAATCAGTCGATTGCAATTCTGGACCAAGAGCGCACCGACGTGCGGATTAGGGCGTCCCCCGTAGGCGACGCGCACCGATCCGCCCCCGTCGGTGCGAATATAGCTGCATGCGGCGGTGGGGGCCGCCACCCACCACGCAGCGCCAATTCCGGCGGGACGAGGGGAACCGAGTGCCGCATAGGCACGTGGAATGTGAGAGGTGGATTGAAAGATAAGACGAATGAACTGATAGACGTAATGAATGATAGACGTTTGGATGCTTTATGTGTGACAGAGACTAAGCGCAAGGGGAGCGACACCGATGATCTGCCCGGTGGTATGATGGCCCTATGGTCTGGGGTAGACCGGGACGATCATGCCAGTGCTGGTGTAGGTGTCGTACTCTCCTCTCGCTTAGCCACGGGTGTAAGAGATTACTGTTTGGTAGGGCCTAGACTTCTCTGGGTTCGTATTAAACTGGGCATCACGCGAGTATTTTTGGTTGCAGCATACGCTCCCGTAAGCTCAGCGTGTGCTCAAGAACTGGAGAAGTTTTGGGAGTCTGTGAGGGATGTTCTGGACTTAGCTGAAGGGAATGAAAGAGTGATTATGTGTGGAGACTTGAATGGTTGGGTTGGGACCAAGCGATACAGCTATGAAGCTGTTCTTGGTCCGTATAGAGAGTGAACGAAGCAGGTAAGTCAATACTAGATTTATGTATGGAACGAGGCCTCCTCGTGTCGAATACTTTATTTCATCATAAGGATATTCACACGTATACATGGAGAAGGAATGATCAAAAAAGTGTGATTGATTTGATTTTAATAGATAGACGTCTCCGAAATGTTTTAATGGATACAAGAGCCTTTAGAGGCCCCACTCTTGAGACGGACCACTACCTGGTGGTAAGCCGGTTTGTGGGCCTTTTTAGGAAGTGGAGGCACTGGCGAGTGCGTATCCCTTTCGGAGATCACGAAAGGATAATGAGCGAAAAATTGCAAGATGAAAGTGTAAGGAGAATGTATGTGCATCTGGTAAGTGAGAGACTTGCAAATGCAAGCCTCTCCGACTCAGATGTGGATGATTGTTGGAAAGTTTTGAAAGAAAGTATGGTGGATAGTGCAAAAGAAGCTTGTGGATGCGCAAAGAGACGTAAAACAGCGAAAGGAGATGCCTGGTGGGATGCGGAGGTTGAATCCTCCGTAGCAAGAAAGAGGAAAGCGTGGCTGGATTACGTATCATCTTTGCCTTTAAATGAAAATATGAGAGAAAAGAAGAAAGAAATATACCGTCTATGCAAGAATGAAACCAAGGCTTTAGTGAAAGAGAAGCGTGAAAGACAAATTATGAATGAGGAAGAGAGGCTGACGAAAAACTTCGAGGCAAATACCAAACTCTTTTGGAGAGAGGTAAAGAAGTCTCGGAGTGGTTCGTCGGCATCCAGAATGGATAAGATAAAGTCTAAAGCTGGTGTCATTCTTGCGAACACTCAGGAAGTGTTAGAACGGTGGAGTGAATATTTTGAGGAAATGTATGAGTATGCCTCGGACGCTGGCAATGAGAGTGAGTCGGATGCTTACTCCACGTTGACGGCGTCCGACGAAGGCATGACTATGGATGAGATCGAATGGTCGATACGAAGTTTGAAAAATGGAAAATCAGCGGGAATTGATCTGATCACAGCTGAGATGATCAAATTAGGTGGCACTTACGTCCGGGACGCCTTCTGGTACCTATGCAACCTATGCTGGAGAACTGGAAGGGTCCCAATGGACTGGAGACGCGCAGTCATCGTGCCCTTGTATAAAGGCAAGGGATCACGCATGGACTGCGCCAACTATAGGGCCATCAGTTTGATCAGCTTAGCAGCAAAAGTATACGGAAAGGTGATTGAAAGGAGAATGAGGGTGAAATCCGATGAAATGCTGTGGGACGCACAAGGAGGTTTCCGAAATGGAAGGGGATGTACGGACCAAGTTTTCTCGCTCCGCAATATCGTAGAGAAGCATCTGGCCATAGACCGGAAGGTTTTCTGCGGTTTTGTGGATCTTGAGAAAGCCTTCGATAGGGTTGTGCGAAAGGAACTGTGGGACATATTGCCGAGATATGGGATTGACGGTTCACTGCTCCGTGCTGTGCAGTCCACTTACAAGGATTGCTCAGCATGTGTGCGGATAGACGGTGGCATGTCACCCTGGTTTGATGTCAAAATTGGTGTCAAACAGGGTTGCATGCTATCTGCTAGGCTGTTTATCCTATATCTCGATAGTTGTCTGCAGAGAATAAGGTCAACGAATGTGGGATTGCGCATGGGTGACCAAGTGGTGAACTGTCTGCTGTATGCAGACGATGCCGTGCTATTAGCAGATACACCATCTAAACTGCAAACACTGGTCACAGCGATGAAAGACGACTGTATGGAGAAAGGCTTACTACTGAATGCGAAGAAAACAAAGATAATGGTATTTGAAAGAGAAGAATCCAGAACTAATGTAAGGATTACGATTCATGATGAAGTGTTGGAACAAGTGGATGAGTTTGTATATCTTGGATGCGCTTTCAGCAGGGATGGAAGGTACACCGCAGATGTGGAAAGACGAGTGAGTGCTGGGAATAGTGTGAATGGAGCGTTGGGAAAACTTCTTCGCAGTAAAAGCCTGAGCCAGAAGGCACAACTCGCTATACACAATGCAGTTTTGGTCCCAATGCTAACTTATGGAAGCGAGAGTTGGGTATGGCAGAAAGAGCATGAAAGTAGAATAAACGCGGTTGAAATGCGAGCGCTGCGCAAAATTTGTGGCGTAAGGCTCGTAGACCGTATTCGCAATGATGATGTTAGAAATAGAGTTGGTCTGAAAGAGAGCGTCGTTGTTAAAATAAGAAGAGGCATGCTCCGATGGTTCGGGCATGTAGAAAGAATGCAAGATGAAAGAATGACGAAGCAGATATACAATGCAAAAGTGGAAGGATGTAGGAGCCGGGGAAGGCCAAGACTTACCTACCATGACCAAATTGGTCATGTTCTATCAGAAGGTGATGTCAGGAGCCCTAGAAACCGGCGTGCGTGCATGAGAAGAGCAATGAATGTTAAAGAAGCGAGTGAGATATGTAAGGATCGAGTCACGTGGCGCTCGGTTCTCTCTGCCTACCCCGCAAGGGATTTGGCGTGAAGTTATAGATAGATAGATAGATATAAATATATAAACTCAATATAACCCGCAATTTTGACAAGCTTGTTACGCTGTTACGCTACTTTGACACCAACGCTCGTGGGTTCGATTACCACACAGGGCAATCAATGTGTGCATAAACTTGCCTGTTTATGTTGGTCTGGGTGTTTTTAAGAGATGTAGGGCGCATCAAAGCAGTTCGGCGGGGGAAGTACCTACAATTCACAGAAAACCGCAGCCAAATAACAATTCCCTAGAGGGTTGTTGTGTACCAGCGTGTGAGTGAGGTCACCGGTAAGCTCCTAAGGAGTTGATGTGTTAACAGTAGAGGTGGCATCGCGCGAGTGATACTAATGTATTGCAAGCGTTTATAGGCTACGGTAACCGCTTAACATCAGGTTGATACGGCCAACGGCTGAATTATATTCAATTCATGGTTACATTGAACTTAAAGTAAGGGCTCATGTACATGCTTTATATTATTTTACTACTTTTTTATACTACATCGAAAGGCGTACCCTTCCAATGTAGTATAAACCCTTCCGATGTAGTATAAAAAAGTAGTAAAATAATATGGAGCATGTACATGAGCCCTTACTTTAAGTTCAATGTAACCATGAATTGAATATAATTCAGCCCCAAAAAACAATCAATAACTAATTAAACAAATTTTCAATTTGTCCCACATAACAATGAACGTGGATACATTTGAAACAAACCAAAAAAGTTTTCGTAAGCCAATGTATAAAGAACCGTTGTCGGATTTCCGCAACTTTTTTAATAAACCCACTGTTCATATACAAATAACGTGATGAAGGCGAGCGCGCTGCTAATTCCCTGTTTGTTTCAGATTACATCCAGTATAAAATTCGGTAGGTGCTTGCCATTAAGTAGATATGCAGACAAAAAGGTTTACCTTGTCTTGGAATCGAACCCTGGTGCTAAACTAGCCATTCAACTATTGGGCTCGTCAGTAACTTTTTTTTTAATACTACGTCGGGGGCATACAAGCATACGGCCCACCTGATGTAAAGCAGGTACCGTAGCCTATTAACGCTTGCGATACATCAAGTATTACTCGCGCGATGCATCCTCTGCCGCCTACAAAGCAACTCCCCGGGAACTCACTGGTGACCTCACTCACACGCAGGAACACAACAACCCTCTAGGGAGTTGTTATTTGGCTGCGGTTTTCTGTGAGGTGGAGGTACTTCCCCAGATGGGCTGCTTTGATGCGCCCTACCTCTCTTAAACTACATGTTTCATGAAAAACAAACTGAATTGTAAAAGTGCTCACTAGGGCAAGTTAAATGTGGAAGGATGAGAATGGAGTCGGAACTAATTGGTCCAAGGGAAAACCCTATAGATGATAGGTATATAGATATAGTCTATATACCTATCTCTATAGGGTTTTCCAAGGGACTACAGCATGGAGTTCTTCAAGAAATGCGTGAAGAGGTTTTTAGAGGGTCGGCAACGCGTGAGTGACACCCCTGGTGTTGCAAATGTCCATAGGCTACGGTGACTGTTTACCATCAGGCAGGCCGTATGCTTGATGGCCACCTTAGTGGTATAAAAAAAAATTGTTGTTATGGCCCCCATCAACAGACCTACGCTCATTTTTCAAGTTTCGCGATGATAACAACTTGATAAGGTTGAAATTCTAACAATCTGGTCTAAATATGAGCATGCTTAGTAAAGTAAGAATTGCAAAAACTAAAACTTGTCTATGAAAAGGTAGAAACAGGCCAGTAAGCAACTTATTCAGATGTTTCAATAACTGAATTGTAATGCTGCAGATGGTGGTCTATCGTGGTGAATTTTACATTCTTGCTTCTTGGTCCCATCGATATTTAAGTGTTTCACAATTGAATATCTGATAAGCTATTGCAATTCATTAACCGAAACCTTTGAATAATAATAATAATAATAAATATTGTCGGACAAATTACACAGAGCCATCTAGCCCCAAAGTAAGCGAAGCTTGTGTTATGGGTACTAGACAACTGACAAACATACGTAAATACATTTTTTTTTTGTAAATACATACTTATCATACATAGAAAATACTCAGACCAAGATAAACAGACATGTTCATGCACACAAATGTTTGTACTGTGTGGGAATCGAACCCACAAGCGTTGGTGTCAAAGTAGTGTAACAACGCGTTTCACCACTGCGCCACCGAGCTCGTCGATATATCCGGTTGGGTCGGCAACGCATGAGTGACACCCCTGGTGTTGCAAATGTCCATAGGCTACGGGGACTGGTTACCATCAGGCAGGCCGTATGCTTGATTGCCACCCTAGTGGTATATGAAAATAATATCACGGACGTGTTTTCTATTTTTTCGTAGTCTAGGTTTAGTTTTTAGAGTTCCGTGTCAAAAAGGCGACACGTCCAATAGTCGGTCCGGTTTTGCTTCCCGTATGAGACGAACAATTATGCGCGTGTGTTGGTTGTGTTGATCTGAGCGTATTCTTTGTACCGAAAAGTATTTACGTATGATAATTATTTAGCTAGTATTCATATATTATTTTTGTAGATTTACAAAATGAACACTTGTGGTACCACTCTCTCCGTACGTCCGTCACATACACCACCACACCGTCCAAAGTTTATGCCGCGAAATATCAACATTAAGTACAGTTGATAAAGTTTATGCAAATATTGCTGAAAAAATAAAATTGCATTTTCAAATAGCAAATTTTATAGAAATCATCAGTAAAGGTTTATATATAGAAAAAATTAAACTGATGTTTATTTTTTCTATCTATAACTTCACGCCAAATCCCTTGCGGGGTAGGCAGAGAGAAACGCCACGCGACTTATTTGTTTATTTTTTCTACAATATTTATTTGATTGAAGCCTTATGAATCATCAATAACCATAAAAGCCGATACCATTTCCTTCGTATCTTCGGAGTTTGTAAAGCGAACTTGAGAAAAAATTGGATTATATATTACGGAAATAATATTTCTATCTAGCACAGTTTTATAAATAACATAGTGCAAGAAATATACGGAACTCTTTATGCGCGAGTCCGATTCGCACTTGGCTGGCCTTGATTAATTTATATTTAGTTCTAATTTACGCATTTTGGTGTTCATCGCCCTCATTCACTTGCTGGTTGCATGTTTCGCAGTCTGGTCAATCCTGACGAATTACGATCTTAGGGACAACGTTTACTGCGTCATGTCACTTTTTCCCGGTTACAGATTAGAAGCCTCAGTTACAGAAGTAGCAGATACTACTCACACGATTTGATATAAAACTGTGTGCATATTCTATATGTATGCATATTCTATATGTATGCATATTCTATATAATTAGCCCTATCAAGATCATCACAAAGCTACTGAAGAGATCCCGCTTACGGTAACAAGAGACGGTGTGTATGCTTTACAACCCTATGATGTATAAAAAGGCACGGAACATCATGGAAGTACGTTTTAGTACTCTCTGGGGATGAACTTTTAAAAGTTTTCAAGTTTGACGCAGGTCAAAAGTAGACAGAAAATTGAAAAGCTTTCAATTCTTAACAGCAGGCGTGATAAAAACTTTCAAACTAAGTAGAACTGAATTGAATGTATGTAGATATCTAGAGCTACTAATTCATAACTCACTAACGACCAATAAAAATGATGGGAACAATGGATAACGTATTTTATATGTATATTCTATATTCACACCAATACTGTAAATATTTGTCCTCTTCGCAGTTAAAACTTCGTGCATGTGAACTTTAAAACTAATAAGACACATAGTATTGCCAAAAGACTCTCTAATAACACTGACGCACGATCCAAAACCTGGCTATTTTTCCGGCGAAGAATATTGATACCTTAGTCGAGAAGTTCCTGCTTTGCCAGGGTCAATTTGCGGAAAAACATATTTTTATACTACATTGAATGACAGATAGCACAGCTCGCTATGTACAATGCGACGTTGATCCAAACGCTAATTCTACCCTTATGGTAGAATAATGGCAACCCATACAGTCCTTTAAACGTTGAGGCCAGTTATCAATAGAAGCACGCACTCTTTCCATGGGAAAATTCTTCACTGCCAATCGTACGGATTGTTTTAGGGACTCCAAATTATCATGGCGTTTAGAGCAAGCCGTACTCTCTAAAACTGACTATAAATCATAATCCAGCGGATTAAGATTGGGACTACACGATAGCCAGTCTTCAGCCCTGATGAAGTCCGAAACGTTCGTTTCCAATCAAGACTGCGTAGACCGAGCTTTATGACCCGACGCCGAGTATTGCTGGAAGGACCATTCTTGGTTATTGAACGTGGTGTTGTTAAGGGCTTCACTACCTTCTCAAGAATGGTATCTTGATACACTTCACAAAAGTAGGGCTCAGTCACTCCTTCATAGCTAATACCCCACCAAACTATCACTGAAGTCGGATAGTGCCCACGTTGGCCTATGTCCACTAATTGGGAAGCTTCCTTAGAGCTTTGAGCATAAATACGGTCATTTTGTTTGTTAAAATGTTGCTCAATTGTAAAAAAATTCTCATCCGTAAACTAATTTTTTCTGTGACCTCCCTTTGCGTACCGTTTCAGTAGTTGTTGCGATTTTACCACCCTATTCTTTTTTAAATTATCAGTTTAGAAATGACCAGTACGTCTCTTATAGGCTGCAAGTCCTAAGTCATCTTTTAAAATACGCGACATGGTTCTAGGTTCTATCTTCATCTCCCGTGATAAAATCTTTTGCTTTCAGACAGGATCTTCGAATTCTTTCCCTTACAGCTTTGACCACCTTTTTCGTACGAACACTACGTGGACGGCCAGAACTTTTTCTGTCACAAACAGAGGAGATCTCATTGTACCTATTAATAGCCCGGTACACAAACATTTTACTAATACCTAGCGTATGAAGAGTTTTAAAAATTGCATTTGGCTCCATACCTGCTTTGTGTAATGCAATCACAGCGATTCGGTTCTCTTTATCATCCCACTCCATTTTAATATCGCAAAGTATTGTACAATGTTTTTGCGCCAAAATGAGAAAACTCAATGAACTATCATATAAAAATGACAGATTCCAAATTCAAATGTAATATTTTGTTTATTTGTAATTGTAACAGTTTTTATGGCCAGACTAAGTATACATAATATACAATTGAGAGAACATCAAGTTTGACATTACATTTCAAATTTCGCTCGCGTTTTGCATTGTTCCATTGCATAAAAATGATAATATATCAATGTCTAGAATGATATGCTCATAGTTGGACTTAATGCGTACTTAATCACTAAAGAAATCAATCACAGTTTCTAAATTGGTCTGCGAAATTTTACTAACTTTATTACTTAGAACATTATTTTAATCCAATGTCATTAAATCTATTTCCGAAAGCACATTTTGGTTTATACCAAAATGTGCTTTACTTAACTTATGTGTAGAATTAACCTCAATTAGCATGTAATTAAATGATAATCGGCTCAATAATTCCGGCTGGGATGATTTGTGGGAGCAAGCGGACGGCGTGCGAAGTCGCGGAGACGGACAGCGAGCGGTGTGGGCGGGCGGGCGGCGCGAGTGGCGCGGGGCGAGACGCGCTGACGTCACCCGCACATGCGCACTCACAGACTCCTTGCTGCATAGAACAACTTAAAAAATCAGATGCTGAATGTAAATTTTAGTTACAAAAGAAAATGTTGGAATAAAAGAAGGATATTTTTTTTCGAATTTGGTACAACTCGTTTGTTTAGTACTCATCGCTTCATTTACATAGGTGGTACTTAAAATAAATCCTTGTAGTTTCATGTCATTGGTTCCATTATACTTGTGATATAATTTGTTTGGCTTGGGCTAATTTTTAACATAGCAAAGCAGAGACTTGATTCAGGTACTTAGTTACTTGCTATTCTTCGTCCTAGAAGCGTCCATTGGTATCCGTCCCTATTTTACATTGAGGACGTCGCATACTTAATTGCCACGCGGTGTACATGGTATATAAAATAAAGGAGATAATATTTCAACCTGAAATTAAAGATTTTTCAAAATGATTAGAACTTTACATATGTTTTTAGCATCTGCATATTAACAGTGTACTATATTCAACAATCCGTGTCCGCGTCGGCAGCGGGGCGACCAGTCGACTCGACCGCGCGTGCTGCTACGATCGCACGCTACGAGCTCACGCTACGACGCGTAGTAACTACGCTACGAACGCGAACCGAACGTGCAAAAATACCAGTGACTGTGCGCCGATACACGGATTTGTTCAGTGCGTAAGCGTGATCAGTGCTGTCACTATTACTTTGAAAGTGAACCGGGCCGCTTCTGGTGAAAGGTGGGTGAATATTAAATATTGAGATATGAATAGAAATTCTTCGGATGCTAGTGGCATACACTAATGTCAAGGACACGATTATTGATCAAGCAGATGTGACTACATTCTACAATGTTTACTCTCATATTGTTTGCTCTAGTATCTAGTGTTTGCCTCTCACATTTAGGCATTTATTCCCAAATGGGTTCTTGTAGCGGAACGAGGAAAACGAGACAAATTCGAAATATTCGACCAAAATTATATGCGACAAAGGAATGGTGTTCGAAGTGGGATAACGAATAATTTATTAGATGAGGTGCCACCTTGCGTTACAAGCTTCATGAATTGAAAATGTTCACGGAACAAATTTTGCCAAAAAACCTGCCAGTACTGCTATTAAAAATGTAACAGGTTCGAAATGAATTACTACGTAGAAAGCGACAAATAAAAGAAAAAAGTACCTAAAAGTAAGGTACCTAATATTTTAATGTTACTATCTATCTATATTTATCTTCACGGCAAGTCCATTGCGGAGTAGGCAAAAAGAACTGAGCGACATATGATTCTTCCTTCCACATCTTACTCGCTTCTTTAACATTCATAGCTCTTCTCATGCTTCGAAGAATACAATAATGAGTTTTGTCTTATGTATTTGTAAGTTATAAAACCAGCCACGATATATGACTTCACTCTCTTATAAATGACGAGAGAGGAGCGAGGAATTGTAGTATCTCCTGTTCTCAAAGTTATTTAGGTTACACTACAAATTTATTACCATCGACGATGAAATTTCATTACGCCTAACATAGTCTATATTATTTCTCACTTTTAATAATAACTAATCTGTATTTTCGTATTTACTGATAATATCTCTTAACACAGCGTTTTACGGTTATTGTCTTAAGACACTAACAGAAATAACTTACTGAAATATTACCTCACTACTTTTGATTTTTGTATAGTTGAATTTTTTTACAGAGACAATGTTCATCTTTGATATTGAGAAATACTTAATGGAACTTTAATATTTCATAATATCATTGTTACAATTAGTTACATAATTTAACATATTTCTATCGCTATATAGAAAGAGCAAGATATTTGAAACTAATTACTTATTTACAAAAGTGTACATAACATAGCTTTTATGGCAACACATAAAAAAGACGAACGATTCAATATTTTGAGTATCTTTAGAGAAGTTTGGTGAATGAGCCATCTAAGACACATAAAATGATTTTATTACAAAGTTTACTAGTCATCAGAGTTAGAGCCTTCTTGAAGCACTGTATAAAGTTTGTTCTTTATTATCCGTAGGAGTTGTTAATGTATATAGCGAACAAACAATTGTGACTTGAATTTACAATAAAGTATAAGTTTGTTAGTGGGTAACAAATGGGATCTAGTTAATACAATTTTAAATAGTTTTTATAATAATATGATGAATTTATGTACTTTTATGTTTCAAAACGATTTTTTTTCGTACTAGTAATATGCCTAATGTTTAGCATGCGAAAGCTTCTTCAGCTTCTCGGCATTATTTCATTTCCTAATCTAATTGAAATGGCAGTTTCTCTTACCTAAACCTAAGGATTTGGCAAATGTACTTCTACATCGAGCGATTGCCGTTAGACGTCCATAACCCAAAGGGTAATCCAGAGCTTTCTTAGGTTAGGTCACACGTCATTCCAAATATAATTTGCGAAAAAGACAGAAATGTATCTTTATCTACACTCAAATCTCGTAAGCGACAGTAACACTGCCTGTCTGTTTCTATTTTATATATGACAATGTCGCAATGCTGTTTGGTATCGGTAGTAGCCTGGAACTTGGGATAAGATATAGACTCCTTATTATCGCCACAAAGGGACCCTCACCCGAACGAAGCCTCAGTCAGAAACTAGAGGAAAACAAAACGTTGCCTCTTTTATTAAAGTTTTCTATAGTTCGTTATTCTACAAGAACCGATCGACTAAATGCATTTTTGATTACGTGAAATGCTCCTAGCATTATGCGGAGTCGAGATTGAGATCGCAATGCACAATCGAACCATTGACTATTCGTGCATCGAAATGTGCTTAAACGCTCGTTGATTTTCCATATCGGTAGGTCTTTTAAAACGAATTTTATTTACGTTAAACTTAAGTTTAATTCGGAGTCCATTTTGCTTTACAATACAAGTAAATTCTCCACATTTGATTGGTTCATCGTCAGATTTTTTGGGATTTATAGCTCTGTGGTTTAAACTCGCAGATTTTCGTGTTTTCATGTTTTTGTCCACCGTTGAAGATTTTAAGGAGCTGGTTGGCATTAATGTGCGTGTCAGGTTAATTGAATACATAAGTCAAGCAGCTTCGATCGTAGCTTGTCTATGGATAGTTTCATTCGTTGTAGTTTTTCTGCGAGTGAGCAAAGTTACCACTAAGCTCATGGGCATTACCAACAATGCGAGACTACGGCAACCATTTTATAATAGGTAGGCCGCCTGCTTGTGTGCCCATGTTATGTTCTTGTACATATGAAATATTGATTTAGTAATAATATATCTTCGCTGATTGTAATGCGCCCCGTGAGTTGCGAGATTTCCTTTACTCTTATAATTATTGGAAATGGAAATTTATTGCATGATTTTGTATTTCAGAATAATTGAGAAGGAATATTACTACAGGAATATTAAATGATTATCTGGTTCTGATTATAAGGTTCAACAACGGAGACATACATACTCGTAGATAATTATATATGCAGTGGTAGCGTACAAATATAGACAACTTTAGAATAATGTCCTTCCCATTTGTTATTGTGCAAATTTTTAAGTTCTTAGACTCAGCGGCTTAGATTATGGGTTACATTTAATTCTATTAGTCAATATCTTATATACACTAATATTGACTAATATTCTAAAGAGGCAAAGGGTCATTGATTGTTTGTATGCGGGATATACAATCTGACACTACAGATCCGTTCTAAAATTTTTTTCATTTTAATAAGTTGTATTATCCCTGTTATAGGCTAAATAGGCATTTTTTTACGTAGGATTCCTATGCGTAACTTGAAAAGCCGCACTGCACACGGGACCCTAGCAGCTAGTTACTTATAATACAGATTAGACACCAGCTAAAAGGTTTCATTAACTTTTTCCTGTTACCAGATTTCCCTCACAAAGCGAAACATCATTAGCATTATCTTGCAATAACAAGTCGATCGTAGGGCTGGCATCAATGACCTCTTTGTGGTCCATCTTTATGCTAAAATACATTTGCATGCCCCTCTATCTGATATTTGGACGGCCGCCCCGGCGCTTTCGATTTTTCGAACCAACACTGTCTGAAAGGCTAAATTATTTATTGCTTTTAGGCTTCCGTACGAAAATGAAAAAAGAAACATCTCATCTTTATATGTTCCCCTATATCTAACAGTTCAAGGTCCTAGATCTAAATTAAAGCATTTAGAACGCGCGTGTATATATTGTGGCTTTGCGCAAAACTGTACATTACATATGGTATAATTGTGATCCAGTTTGAATTGATATTGATGTTAGAAGTTATTATGTTTGTCATAAATATAAGCCTGCAACTACTATAATATAATAGATGTGTGTAGTAGAGAATATATATTTTATTAAATGGATAAATCATATATAAGTCTTGATCCACTCACAACGCCCAGTCCTACATCTAGAAGCCATTGATCTAGAAAACTGAAATTTTACTACGAGATTTTCCAAAGAAGGGTTGAGTTTCGGAAAATCATGAAATACGTTAGGGGTGAAATTAGATGAATAAACGCAATAATTAAAATGGCTTATAGGGGTTTGTTGGAATGTTGATTGCAAAAATTTTAACGAGATCAGTGGTAAAGTTGTTAGCAATGCTACTATAACAACAAGGTTCGTGGGTTCGGCAGGCAGGGACCGCCGAAGTCTCTCTACCTCGCAGATAAACGCAACCAAATAACTACTCCCTAAAGGTTACTGTGTTTCTGTCAGTGAGTAAGGCTACCAGAGAGGTTCTAAGAAGTTGTTGCGTTAACAGCAGTGGGTCTTTCATTGCAAGCAGTCATAGGCTATGATAACCTCTTTATATCGTATGTCTGAGTCTTGTAACGGTGTAAAAAAATAAAATAGCTTTTGTTTAGAAGTCGTGGCCGGTGGCCATGACAAGATATAAGTTAAGTTGTTAAGTAAACCACAATTACGTGGTTTACTTAACAACTTATGTATTGGGAAATAATATATCTACAACAATTTACACCTTCGTAGTTGTACTTCTTCATAGTGCTTCCTTCATATTTATAAGGTCCAGGTAGTTACTATTGGACTCAACAAAATAAAAAAAAAAAAAAGAGAATAAGTATTGAAAAATAGGGACTATTATGAATTCAGTTTTGAAAAAAATAGGGTATAATGTGAACTCAAACTATATACTCTTTGATTATTTGAACTAAATGAGAGGTCAGGTTATATTATAAGGCTATATTTTTCTCAATAACATTAGTTATCGTAACTGAACACTAGAATACGAGACACGATTAGCAATAATTGACTACTTTCACATTGAGTTCAATAATAGACTTTGAGCTACTGTTTATATAGCAACTAACTAGATGACCTTACAATACGGAGGATATTGCATTACAACAAACGTGGAATTATATAAATTGTATAAATACCATTATACTATACTAAATTTATCAGAGTTCGCATATTCCAAAACTTCTTTCAAATTTTTTATTCCACTTGATTAAGGGAAATATTGTCACTTTTTTTATATATTAGTTTAGCATAGTAGCCCCTCTTTGCCTGATCGTAAGCGAAAGAGGAGCCCAAATCGCAACTGCAACTCACAACATACTACATACCGTATCCTGTCAGTTGACGCTGCCATGCTGACTCGCAAAATGCTTCTTCACGCTTCGTTTGAAGGATCCCATATTGTTGGAAGGAGGGAACACATGCAATTTAGAAATATGAATAATAATTTAAATTTTTGCGTTAAGCATTCCGTTTTTAGGGTTCCGTACCCAAAGGGTAAAACGGAACCCTATTACTGAGGCTCCGCTGTCCGTCCGTCCGTCCGTCCGTCTGTCACCAGGCTGTATCTCATGAACCGTGATAGTTAGATAGTTGAAATTTTCACAGATGATGTATTTCTGTTGCCGCTATAACAACAAATACTAAAAAATAGAATATAATAAATATTTAAGGGAGCTCCCATACAACAAACGTGGTTTTTAGGGTTCCGTACCCAAAGGGTAAAACGGAACCCTATTACTGAGGCTCCGCTGTCCGTCCGTCCGTCCGTCCGTCCGTCCGTCCGTCCGTCCGTCCGTCCGTCCGTCCGTCCGTCTGTCACCAGGCTGTATCTCATGAACCGTGATAGTTAGACAGTTGAAATTTTCACAGATGATGTATTTCTGTTGCCGCTATAACAACAAATACTAAAAAATAGAATAAAATAAATATTTAAGGGGGCTCCCATACAACAAACGTGATTTTATTGCCTTTTTTATAGATAATGGTACGGAACCCTTCGTGCGCGAGTCCCACTCGCACTTGACCGATTTTTTTACTCATTTTTGCTCGATATTGATAACTGCAACAGGTAGACGCTTGAAATATTCACAGAATATTTAGTTCTATATTCACTTTAAGGATAAATATTTAAATTAAAATAAAACAAATATTTAAGGGGGGCTCCCATACAACAAACGTGTTTTTTTTTTGCCGCTTTTATAGATAATGGTACGGAACACTTCGTGCGCGAGTCCGACTCGCACTTGGCCGATTTTTTATTTTGCTGCAGTCGGAATTTTGCGTCAACGCGTAATTTACTGCAGTCGCTTTCTTCCAAATAGCTATCAATACGTGCATAATAGTGGATTGACCATGAATATTTTATTAATCTACTTCTTACCTATAACCTCACGCCGAATGTTGCGGAGTAGTCAAAAGGCACCGCAAGCATCATAACTCAGTTTTTACACACCTCACTCGCTTTTTATATATATATATATATATATATATATATATATATCATATATATACATATATATATCATATATCAATATTAATATATGTGAGAGTGATATTGAAAGAAGAGTGAATGCAGGGAACATGGTGAATGGAGCTTTGCACTCCTTTATGAGCAGTCGGAAGGTGTCTAACAAGGCTCGTTTGGCTGTGCATGGGGGGTGCTGGTTCCGACACTCATGTGAAAGTTGGGTATGGCAGAAGAAACATGAAAGCAGAATAAATGCAGTTGAGATGAGAGCGTTAAGAAGTATGATAGGTTAAACTGAGTGACAGGATAAGAAATAGTGAGATAAGGAAACGTTGTGGTCTGAAAGAAGATGTAGTGACAAAAATTGAGAAAGGTATGCTGAGATGGTTTGGCCATGTCGAGAGAATGAACGAAGAACGATTGACGAAAAAAGTGTATAAGGCGAGTGTGAATGAAATTGTTGGAAGGGGTAGACCTAGGCGGACGTTTCGAGATCAAACCAGGGACGTCCTGAAAAAAGGCCAGGTCAAGAGTACCCTAAACCGAAGAGCATGTATGAAGAGAATAATGAGAGTGGAAGAAGCGAAACAAGTATGTAAGGATCGTAGCAAGTGGAAAGAAGTGGTCTCTGCCTACCCCTACGGGATAGAGGCGTGATTATATGTATGTATGTAATATTAATATTTCATAAATATTGACATGTCTTCGCAGATCTTCTTTATCTACATCCATTTTTCATCGATAGTAAAAAGTGGAATAATAAGATTGTTTGAGATCTATGCAAACATTTTAGAGCATTGAAATTATTCATCTCTTTGCCTTTCAGTTTATTATTTCATTTCAAGTCTGTGTTCTAAAAATAACCAACTTCAATATGCAGTGCTACGGAACGTTGGGTACAAATAACACGACGCAATTTAAACTGAGGTCTTGAGAGTTGTTGGCCTTCAGATACCTCTTCTTATTAACTCGATTATTGTACCTGCTATATCAGCTATGAAAGTTCAACAAGCGAGTGAAGTGGGAATAAATGAGCTATGATAATGGATGATTGAGAGATGAGTATGGGTTCTTGGGACACCATTTGCTTAATTTTGCAGGTGTCTGACTCTAAAAAAAATGTTTAATACCAAACAATGTAATTGAATCTCCATCAACTTAAGCAAAAAAGCCTAAAATCCTTCTCGTTCTCTATAGATAAACCTACACATGTTCCCTGCCGATTAAAGAATGAGGTTCTGATCAAAGAGGTCATACCTTTCAAAACAATAAAGTAATATCGAACAAAGAGGAACAGGCAATTTTTTATATATTAAACAAATAAACCAACGTTGTACCTTTCATACAATAAGAAGGAAACAGTATTAGCATAGAACAAGTTCCAGAAAAATGGTATAGAAATGAACTCCAGCATTTGTGTAATATTTTTGTAGTATTTGTGTACACTTAAATTGTTTGTTCCATTTTCGTTTTTCACGTTTTAACAATTAGTATTACTTACTGTTGAATCATATGGAGTAAAGTACCTTTTTTCAAGTACGATACAAGACGTAAAAATAGGATTACATTTAAGCGTAAATATGCGAAGACATGATATGGAACGATCATTTGAATTTTTTAGATTTTTTCGATCGCATGATGTCGTTTACATCTTCTAATCTACACAAGCTTTTCTTCTAGCTTTAATATCTCCATGAAATTATTATGTAATTTAACAAACCTTTGGTAAGGCCCTATTACATCTGAACTAGTCGTTTGACATGCCGTATAGGAACCGTAATTACTGGGCGTTAAGTGGCTATCAAGGGCACATTCAGAGGTTCACATGAAGCTTGTAGAATCTTCAATTGATGTCAACAGATCTGAGGACCAAGGGTCATTCTAAAGTTATTCAAGCTGACAATCATCGCTATTACGATGAGGCCTTTACGGTTGATAAAACATCAAACACAGACAGCTCAGTCGAGGAGAATATTCTATGATTAAACAGTAATAAGTACGTAATGAAGTAATTTAAATTTCTGAAGAATACTTTATCACTATTGGTTCAAAGAATTTAGTATATAAGTTTTTCTTGTATGCAAATCATTGATTGTAAATGTTTTTAGTATTGTTAATTTATTAATGAGTTGTTCTTTTTGAGTGTACATTTAATTAACGCAAGTTCTTAACTGCTCTACTGGTTTCTTTCTTGACTGCTGGAAAGAAGTATACATTGTTTGTGTACCTAAATAATTATCCTCTTTCAGCGATTGCAATCAATAGTGTTAGTATGTATAACTATGTACCTTTGTCACTTCCAATAATCTTCATTCGTAACCCAGTATAGTTATTATCCTCGCTGTATAGTACGTACTATGTACGATTTGGCTATAGTCTTATAAGGCATCTCTGTTTCTTACATACTTCCTTTTGTTATAACACCGGAATGAGGTCTACATCGAAGGTCAACAAACAAAACATGGTTAGTTACAGCATCTTAAACCGTGATGTTACAATATTAAGTAAAGTAAGTAAATTTATAATTACTGCCTAAGTTATGTAAAGATATACTTTATAGTCTTTCAAATTTAATTTATAATTCTCAAGTTTATTTTAAGGTGACCTTTATATACGTATGCAAATACAGCCAAAGTTAATCAGTTACTTTTCCTAAATCTAGCACTTTTGCTTTAGTATATCTTTGTTCAACTTAAACATTACTTCTAATGTTTCTTCTAGGGTTCCAAAGGGAACCCACCACTAAGGCTCCGCTGTCTATCCGTCTGTCCGTCTCTCCGTTCCGTCCGTCTGCCCGTCTATCTATCTGTCTGTAAATTTTTCTATCTGATTATCCGTCCATCTGTCTATCCATTTTTTTTGTCGGACCAATTACACATCGCCATGTAACCCCAAAGTATTCGAAGCTTGTGGTATGGGTAGAAGGCCACTGGTAAACATACATAAATACTTTTTTTTTTGTAAACACATAATTATGATACAGAAAATACCCAGACCAAGACAAACAGACATGTTCATGCACAAATCCGTCGAACTTTCCATTGGTCGGCCTGTCTGTTCGTCTATCTGTCGTTTATTAGAAGTTCTCCGTATTATATTTATCTTTGGTTCTGACGACAAACATCCTTCTCTAAGGATGACAAAGGGCTACGATGTTAATCTTCATAATGGGTTGTCAATTATAATTATTGATAATCTAGGATACCCCGAAGTAGCGCTACTGGAATATTAATGCAACAAATGTTTTGTCTCGAGCAATTTACTTGATTGCAATTTTGATAATGATTCGTTAATCAAATTAAATACTCATTAAATTTTATATACATTTATATGTATAACCTTTTTTCATAATTAGTGAATTAGGCATGTCTCACCTCTCCTACATTGAAAATGTATGTCATTTCTACGACATCTCATGTCCAATTACATAATTTTTTTTGTAACTTGTAAGTAGAGTTCGATAGCGTCGTTACGTCATTTTAACCGAACACGCTGGTTAAGCAACGTCGACCTCAGCACGACTATGAATGGGTTTATCTATGTCAAGCTTCAACGTAAAGCCGTTTGGCTGTGGTCAGATTGATGACAGTTGTTAAGCTAAATCATGGTCTTCGGCGGCTTCTAAACACTAGCCTTCGCCAATTAGCGTTGAGTATGCTTTAAAACCCTCAGCTGAAGGAAGACCCGTGTCCCTGCCGTGAGATGAGATAGAGTTGTTGCAGTATGCGTATTATTACTTTTTAGAGGAGTAGGAGGGAGGAGCGTATGACGGAGAGAGGGCTTTTGGTGACTGTCATTGAGGTCAAGCTTACACTTGAGGAATTGAACCATAAGTTTCTGGATGTTTTTCTTTTGAAAGTTATTATTTTTATATAATGCACTAGGTATTTTTTCGGCAAGTATAACATTCACAAAAGTGTAACAATATAAATCAACAATTCACATATTGAATCTTATATATCCTCACATATGAACGCGAACTATACGCAGTGTTTTTTTTTCAGTTAAATATAATGTTTTTGCTTTTATAATAGTGGGGGTTGATTGTAAGAGGGTATTCTAATTATTGGTTGCAAAAAACTGTGATAATACAAATACCGTACGTTCCGTCCTTGCAGGACGTGAACTTTGTACCATATAGACCGATAGTTTAAGCGAGCAATTTCGTATTAATTGATCCTATAATACGAACGAATAATATAAAATAAATTTAAACTGATTTTTAGTACAACATTTTCCAATAGTTCGACTCAAAACTATATTGGTTTATCTATAAGACATAAATTTCAATTCGGGTTGCAGTAAAACAAATAGAGTAGAAAACATTCCCAGGAGCTAACTGCTAAATTTATTTATATGGACAAAGCGCAGTCCTGTATTTTAGAATTTCAATGCGATTTGGTGCACTGCAGAAGTCTGAATCATGATGAAGGTGTTTGAAAGAAAGTTCGGTATATTTTAGGGGCGTCTAGTTAAGGGGTACAAGCTGCGAGATGTCGTGTTTGATATGCAACAAACACAGAGATGTCGTCATATCCGTGTTTTGTATTAGGGAAATGTCTTGTCGTATTTAGTACGTATACTTGTGAAGTCTTAGATGAATGGAAGTCGTTAAACAGAGTACACTAGAGACGCCCCAGTGCCCCCGTGTTACGTATTGCGAACTCCTATTATTCCATGTTTGACGCATTCAGTGAATTACGAATGAAAGATGTCGTATTTCGCATACATTTAAGTAAGATTTTATTTTAGGCACGCGTACACAGTACCTATGCGCCGATACTATCAATATGGGGGAAAAATAGCTTAAATTGTTTTTTTTTTTACACTATTAAGGTTATTAAGGTGGCAAACAAGCATACGGCCAGCCTGATGATAATCAGTTACCGTAGCCTATGGACATTTGCAACACCAGGGGTGTCACTCTTGCGTTGCCGATTGTGTAAGAATCTCTTCATGCATTTCTTGAAGAACCCCATACTGTAGTCGCTTGGGAAAACCTCGGCAGGGAGCTCATTCCACAATTTAATACTTCTCGGTAGAAAACTTTTCTGGAAAGAGAACAAGAGATGCTAGTACGGCCTGTATAATAAATGACCCCGGTGCTGTCGTCCGCATAACAATGAATGCTGTCGATTGACAAAATGTCATTGATGTGCAGCAAAAACAGTGTCAGGGACAACACAGAGTTCACACATTCAACACATTCATGCTGTCGGAGCAACTACCGTCTACCACGACTTTTACGCGTCTGCTGTACATAAGAAGCTGGCAACCCATTGGCACACACCCTCGGGCAGCCCGTACGATGGTAACTTCGATAGAAGACTCCGATGCCAGGCCCGATCGAATGCCTATGCTATATCTAGGTTGACAGCCAATACCTCACCTTGACTCTCAATCGTCGAAGCCCAGCTGTGAGTAAGATACACTAGAAGATCACCAGTCGAATGACCGTGGCGACCGAATTGATGGTCGCTGATTAAGTCGTGATCCTCTAGGTATGCCAGGAGTCGTGTATTTATCACACGCTCCATCACCTTGGAGAGAAGGGAAGTTATAGCAATAGGCATGTAAATTGATGGAGTTGGAGGCAAAGATATTACCCAGTAAATTGGTTTCCTTTTTAGCACTATAGGCCAGACTGTCATTCGGCTCTTGCAATGGTAGCATGGACGACTGACAAAAGTTACCCTCACCAGCTTTAGGGAGCGACTAGAAAGCACGGCTTACAGACGGATGGCTTGCAAGCCGCTCGCCAACTGTACCGGCGAAATCAAACTTTGCCTTGGTGATTACTCTCTTACTGGACCTCGAAGCAGCTTATTTAATTGAATTAAACAATTTTTAACGGAAGTATCGCGTATTTTATTTATTTTGTTGAACCTGACGTTTCGAACGCTTTGCAGCGTCCGTGGTCGCAGGAAGACTAAGGTGGTATTTGTCTTACATTAGTTATTCTTACATTAGTCATATATCAACAAAATAAATAAAATACGCGATACTTCCGTTAAAAATTGTTTAATTCAATGTGTAACAATCGCGAAGCTTATTTAATTTCATAAATATTTTTGTTATACTACATCCGGAGGCACACTAGCAACGTAAAGCTTAAGTTACTTACCTCATGCAAAGAAGTGTAAGTTTTTAAAAGCTTGTAATGTAAGAAGTATGCCTCGCACACTGCTGTCCCTGTTGCTAATATAGGGACTCATCAGAATCTTATTGGCAACCTCACTCACACACTTGCAGGAACCCAACAACCCTCTAAGAAGCTGGTATCTTTCTGCGATTTTTGTGAGCTAATTCACGATTTCATATACCCTACCTCTATTAAGTTAATTTAACGACTTCGGGGAGTTGTTATTTGGCTGCGGTTTTACTGTGAGGTAGAGGCACTTTCCCCATTTCCTTTTATGCGCCTTACCTATTTTACAAACAAACAAACCAAGGCAGACAAACATTTTCGTGCACATAAATGTTTGTCCCGTGTGGAAATCAAACCCACGGACGTTGATGTCAATGTAGCGTCACTGCGCTATGAGTTAAGTAAGTATAATAATATATAATATTATTATAAGTTTAGTATGAGTTCGTCAAGACAATTTTTTTAATACTTCATTTTCCCTAATTTTATGTACAACTCTTAAATGCATACAATCATACATCTACCTAAGGTAAAGTGATAAATCCTACTAATATCCTACTAATATTATAAATGTCAATGTCCGTTTGTTTGTTACGCTTTCACGATAAAACTACTGAACAGATCATCATGAAACTTTGTATACATATTCTTGGACGTATCAGAAGTAAAATAGGATACTTTTTATTAAAAAAAAATCAATGCGAGCGAAGCCGCGGGCAAAAGCTAGTATGTATATAAATCATCATGAAACTTTGTATACATATTCTTGGACGTATCAGAAGTAAAATAGGATACTTTTTATTAAAAAAAAAATCAATTCAAGCGAAGCCGCGGGCAAAAGGTAGTATGTATATAAATCCGAAAATACAAATTTAGTAGTACATGTCCCCATTGCTATTATTCGAACTGGGGACCAGTTGGTCAATAGGCCCCGCCGGTTCCTTATCCACTGGACTATCAGTGCTCTGATTATAGTATAACTTTCCATTGTGTTGTTAACTAGCGGTTTTCTATAAGTTGAAGGTGAATTCCCAGTCGGGTTTCATAAATACAGCTGTGCCCCCCGACCTCTCTCTCGACAGAATTTTGGTCGCTGTTCTTAGGGTGCAACACGTGCAGGTGAGGTGTACTTTGGCAAAGATTATACTGAGCTAGGATGTCCATGAATGATTATAATAATATTTTATGAAAAATATTTTTTATGGACACATACGACGTGGATTCTATTAACATTTCTGAATAAACTTCCATCAAAATCTCAAAGTCAAAAATTTGCTATACCAATACTCTCGCCATGACCTTCGGTTACTCGAAAAGGAACGATATAACCAGATATGAGTATACATAGCAACAAAATTGAACTCGTGACTTTTATAGCTTCGAAATTTATGGAAATAGCTTAGCGAAAAACAAAAAGGTAAGTAAGTTGGCTGTTGTACTAGAGAGGGTGCCAAATGATAGTATCTTCTGATAGCGACAAGGAACTACGCGATTCAATTATTCTCGTCGAGAAAAGATGGAGTGGATTTCTAAGAACTTTATCACTTTTAACGCCAATTTAAAATCAATGAGCGTTTGGAGGAATTCCAAATAGATTTAATTTGAAAAGTTTGACTTTTATTACGTTTGGCACGAGGAAACCACAATTTTATTATTTGCGGTTTCAGTTCAATTGAAAGTCATTTAATTCCTGATGTTAAATTAAATGTTAATATTTCTATCATTGTAACTTGAATATGCATGTCAGTATGAAATTCAACTAGCTTGTTTTGAAATTGAAACTTTTCTCAATATCGCACGTCTCCTTCCTACTATATATCAAGGCAACTCTTCTTCCTAGCACAAACTCGTTTTCTATCTAATAGGATTTAGCTGAGTCCGCTACCTAAGCCTAGGTACTGTTTTTACCTTGGAGCGACAGCCATCAGACCTCTACAACCCAAAGGGAAAACCATACTATTCTTAGGTTAGGTCACACATCTTTCCGAATATACTTTCTTAGATGTGCGGATTTTCTCACGATATTTCTGCCATCGACGAGTATACCGAGACAATGTTTGTAATATTTTTCATTTTTAGGGTTCCGTACCCAAAGGTTAAAACGGAACCCTATTACTAAGGCTCCGCTGTCCGTCCGTCCGTCTGTCACCAGGCTGTATCTCATGAACCGTGACAGTTAGACAGTTGAAATTTTCACAGATGATGTATTTCTGTTGCCGCTATAACAACAAATACAAAAAAATAGAATAAAATAAATATTTAAGGGGGCTCCCATACAACAAACGTGATTTTTTTGCCGTTTTTATAGATAATGGTACGGAACCCTTCGTGCGCGAGTCCGACTCGCACTTGGCCGATTTTTTATTTTGTGTTTTTATAATTCTTAAAATATAATAATGTTAATGTACTTTCCATTCTCGCTTATAGCGCTAAAGACAAAGACGATTAAATAGATTTGTCTTTTTGCGTGCAATCTCTAATTTGAATGACGGACGGACTGTGATACCTGTTATCCGATGATTCGGGAACTCCATGCATAGCAAAATATATCAGTCGGTTGAGTTACTCTCCGTTGATATTTATTAGTAGCCCGCCGCCATATCAGCAGCGGCTTTAAAGTTGTTGTTACCGTTGAGTTATGTTCCTGAAACCCCATCTCTAGATTGCCTAATTTACTTTGCAAAGACTGTCGAATATTAAAGATTGTCGAATATTGGTTGCGCTCACTCGATGGCCAAATAGGGCGACAGATTAGACCCATCGGATAACAACTCGATTGCGGTCATTTCTTTTCCAAACGTGTGGTAAACGCTGGTATGCCTCGAAGATCACAAGCTGGTCAACGACCGTCAATACCGCTTCGCCACGGTACTGCGTACATACCTCGCCATCGACAGGATATTCGTACTAACACATTGATGGCAAAATAGTTATGTATAGGTATACTGCACGTTTCTAGTGAAGTTATCTTTAATGACCCCTCAAGTTGTAGACCAAACTCTTTTTGGAGTAATGCTCTTGGGTTTTTCAAGAGATTGTAGATTATAAACAAGTCAAATCGGGTCATATGAGTATGTTTAATACTTCGCAAAATGATTAAAAAATATGGCACACGAAAAGTTCGAACTTTCTTTCTCTCTGTAAGTCATATGCATAAAAAAATTAATGTAGCTTAATAAAACATACTCTTTTTTTACATACCACTAAGATAGCAATCAAGCATACGGCCTGCCCGTACGTGCTGCATGGTAAACAGTAGCCGTAGCCTATGGACATTTGCAACACCAGGGGTGTCACTCAAGCGTTGCCGACCCTCTAAAAACTTCTTCACGTATTTTTTGAACAATACCATGCTGTAGTCTCTTCGAAAAGCCTCGGCTAGGAGCTTGAGAGTTCTCGGAAGAAAACTTCTCTGGAACCGCACAATACGCGACCATTTCGCGGTTCCAGCGTGTGAGGGTGAACGCCCCGCCGTCAGCGAGTAAAAATAAAAAGTATCGAACAACTCTTCAGAACACAACCCGTTGTACAATCGGTAGAACACAAAAAGGGTGGCAAAATCTCTCCTTAAACTTAAGGGTTCAATACCGTGTGTAAGCTTAGGATTGTCGACAATTCCCACAGCTCGTCTCTGTATCGAATCACATGGTCCAAGCTGGTATCCAGCATGTAAGGAATTTAGGAACCACAGTTGCAGGTTTCTTAGCGATGAACGCGCAAACTTCTTGGGGTTGAATTCGATTAAGCTAAGCCGCCCCCAGTTAGATACTTTAGCCAAAGTACCATCCATTTCAGACACAAGTATATCGCGGCCTTCCTCCACAAGGGAACGAGGGATTTGCACGGCCTGTATAACAAGTGCCCCCGGTGCTGTCGTCTGCATAACAATGAATGCCATCAATTGACAACATATCATTGATATGCAGCAGAAACAGCGTCGGAGACAGTACAGAACCCTGAGGGAAGACAGCCCTAATATCCATACTATCGGAGCATCCACCGTCAACCACAGCTTTGATGTATCTGTTGGATAAAAAGCTGGCAACCCATTTGCATAAACCCTCGGGCGGTCCGTATGTTGGTAACTTCGATAGAAGACCCCGGTGCCAGTCTCGATCGAATGCCTTCGCCATATCTAGGGTGACAGCCAATGCCTCACCTTGACTCTCTATAGCCAGCGGTGTGTAAGATACACTAGAAGACAACCAGTTGAGCGACCGTGGCGGAAGAAACTCGCGGTGACATTAATAATTTACATACATTTTAATGAGACTAAGACATTAATTTTGTCACATGTGTACTTAAGTTTCTTGAGACACTCAGCCATAATGTATGTAATAAAATAACTTATAGAGTATAACTTTGAGCACATTTCGACTCGAATCACCTCAAGCGAGAAGGCTGGATTGAATTTCACAGCACTATGCATAAATTTGACATGAAAAGTATTTTACAGTCATCATGAATTGAGTTACGTATATTGTATATTACAATTTCATAACGTTTCTCGTATGAACACATTCTTCAACAGCAATTTTCATTATGAAAAGAAAATGGCTGTTGAAGAAAGGTTTTATATTTAAATACAAAAATATGGACGATATAGATAATAAATATATTTGAAAGTAAAATAGGATTTTTAATTTCAAGTGATTAAAGGTGCCAATGATCAAGTATCTTTCTCGACTTCGTGATTTTAATAAGAATGTTCAAATCAATTACATACAGTAAACGACACGATTTTGCGTGCTAAGTCTTTCGCAACTGACTATGTGGAACTGAGTGTAAATAAATTCTGGTTTTCAGAAAAAAAACCATAAGATTAGAAATATTTCAAAAGTATAATTGATTGAAACTGGTCATTAACACCGGATTAACACCGGACGTAATTATATCGGACAATTCCAAACAGGTTCGATAGATATGTGACTTCTAAAGCACTAAAATTTCAGGTTTTATTTTTCAATATTAACGATATATTTAACCTTTTTCATATTTATTATTTTTTGAATTAAAGAATATTACCCAGTTACTTGATATGTTTCTATACAAAAAACACCCCACGTTCTATAGAATAGAATATAGGACTATGAGTACGAATTAAATATCTTTACAATAAGTAGTATCTCAAATTTCAGGAACCGCTGAGAAATAAATAATTTACATTTTTAAAATATAACTTTAACTGGCAAAAACAAAAAACTGCATCCTAAAAATATTATTTTACTGAAGTACTTCTCATTTATTTATATATTCAGTATCTAATTTTCAGAACTTCTATCATGATGAAACGAACAATTCAATAACAACAACAACAACAACCTACTCGTATATACGTAGATTTTGAAATTTAGATAAAGATTTGCTTTTTAGTTTAATGCTTTTAAGTTTATCTATGTAGGCAACCTGAAAAAACGCCAACCAGATAGATACTTAACCTTTGACAAGTATACAAAGCCTTTTCGACTGAAGTGTACAAGGAACAATTGTGTCACGTTATTAACTTATTGCATTAATGTTGTATTTGGTATAACTTCTATTTATAACAATAAGGAATATCATAAGAATGATAATAAAAAAATAGCTGGACGGTCCGTAAGAATGACAAGATTGAGAAATTCGTGGCTGCCCCGAATATCATTGACGAAAAAGGGGCTGGCTGGGCACATGGAATGTGACGGCCGAAATCTTAGGAAAACATATCTTCAATAGGTAGATCATTTAGCCGATGCCCTATAAGCAGACCCACATACTGCTAGAAGAATTTAGCGGAGTACGACTGTGCTAGTGCGCGTATAGTCAATGATTGGCGAGAGATTGTGTGGCAGCGGGAAAAGAGGCACTCACTTGTTTCGGCGGAAATATATTGGGGTCACTTGGAGAGGTTTGTAATACTATAAGAATAATAAACATTCCGATTTCATTTCTTGTTATACTTATGTAAAACATTTTTGGGCCACTTTTAGCTTGTAGATAGATAGTTTCCGATTCGTTGACGAACGTCATCGCTGGGATAATTGGTTGATTGCATCGGCTGAAGATTTTGAGCTTGGTTTTTTATACAGGTATGTAAGCATATGGTTCACCTAGAGCGTTTATGAACGCCTGCAATAAAGGAAGTATCGCTCGGGTGGTATAATCCATGCTGCTAACACAGCGACTTCTCAGGAGCTTACTGGTAACCTCACTCGCTCTCAGGAATTTGACTACGGTTTTCTGTGTGGTGAAAGTATCACCAATTGGGCTGTGCTCTGCCTCTATTTTCTTAATGATGATGTCATCTATCAAAAACAGCCAGGTCCGTTCATGTTCATACTTTCTTATCAATTAATAAATATTACTCCTATATATTCATTACTTTATTTAGAGTTTAAAGCATCCATAAATAATGGTACATGTACAAAGTCAGCGACACAACAATTTTAGTACACCATTTCGAACAAATTTGAACTCTGTGCTGGTCACGTTAAGATACTTATTGTACCAACTTTATGTAATACAACAATGTTGTATGGCGAAGCGGCAATGCATTACCATATCGAATGACTTCAATTTATCTTTCTCTGCATTCGGAGGAAGGGTGCGGCGTTCAGGGTGACACGCACGGCATTAAATTCTGGTTTTCAGAAAAAAAACCATAAGATTAGAAATATTTCAAAAGTATAATTGATTGAAACTGGTCATTAACACCGGATTAACACCGGACGTAATTATATCGGACAATTCCAAACAGGTTCGATAGATATGTGACTTCTAAAGCACTAAAATTTCAGGTTTTATTTTTCAATATTAACGATATATTTAACCTTTTTCATATTTATTATTTTTTGAATTAAAGAATATTACCCAGTTACTTGATATGTTTCTATACAAAAAACACCCCACGTTCTATAGAATAGAATATAGGACTATGAGTACGAATTAAATATCTTTACAATAAGTAGTATCTCAAATTTCAGGAACCGCTGAGAAATAAATAATTTACATTTTTAAAATATAACTTTAACTGGCAAAAACAAAAAACTGCATCCTAAAAATATTATTTTACTGAAGTACTTCTCATTTATTTATATATTCAGTATCTAATTTTCAGAACTTCTATCATGATGAAACGAACAATTCAATAACAACAACAACAACAACCTACTCGTATATACGTAGATTTTGAAATTTAGATAAAGATTTGCTTTTTAGTTTAATGCTTTTAAGTTTATCTATGTAGGCAACCTGAAAAAACGCCAACCAGATAGATACTTAACCTTTGACAAGTATACAAAGCCTTTTCGACTGAAGTGTACAAGGAACAATTGTGTCACGTTATTAACTTATTGCATTAATGTTGTATTTGGTATAACTTCTATTTATAACAATAAGGAATATCATAAGAATGATAATAAAAAAATAGCTGGACGGTCCGTAAGAATGACAAGATTGAGAAATTCGTGGCTGCCCCGAATATCATTGACGAAAAAGGGGCTGGCTGGGCACATGGAATGTGACGGCCGAAATCTTAGGAAAACATATCTTCAATAGGTAGATCATTTAGCCGATGCCCTATAAGCAGACCCACATACTGCTAGAAGAATTTAGCGGAGTACGACTGTGCTAGTGCGCGTATAGTCAATGATTGGCGAGAGATTGTGTGGCAGCGGGAAAAGAGGCACTCACTTGTTTCGGCGGAAATATATTGGGGTCACTTGGAGAGGTTTGTAATACTATAAGAATAATAAACATTCCGATTTCATTTCTTGTTATACTTATGTAAAACATTTTTGGGCCACTTTTAGCTTGTAGATAGATAGTTTCCGATTCGTTGACGAACGTCATCGCTGGGATAATTGGTTGATTGCATCGGCTGAAGATTTTGAGCTTGGTTTTTTATACAGGTATGTAAGCATATGGTTCACCTAGAGCGTTTATGAACGCCTGCAATAAAGGAAGTATCGCTCGGGTGGTATAATCCATGCTGCTAACACAGCGACTTCTCAGGAGCTTACTGGTAACCTCACTCGCTCTCAGGAATTTGACTACGGTTTTCTGTGTGGTGAAAGTATCACCAATTGGGCTGTGCTCTGCCTCTATTTTCTTAATGATGATGTCATCTATCAAAAACAGCCAGGTCCGAGTAGTAAGCAGGTACTCCGTGTAGGATGTCGGAGTATCAAAGCGGTAATGCTTACCTGAGGGCTGAAATGAGATCGTTTGTTGTTTAGTATGCCAGTAGACGTGGAGTCTGTCGAGATTGGTAACAATCGTTTAAGATAAGAAACTCCTGGTATTTACGAACTTCACTTGTAATTATCACTTGCTCGGCGGTGAAGTGAAACATCGTGAGGAAAAATGTATAAATCTGTATTTTCGTCAAATCTTTAGGCTTAAGTTTAGGTCCCGCCAATCCTAATGAATTAGGAAACGGGACAACGATTCGCAGCTAAATAACAATAATCTAGGGGATTGTTATTTGACTGCGGCCGTCAGTAAGGCATCGTAGGTACTTAGCTATGCCTAACCTCTCTTTCGTTATGTGCTTATCGGCAGGGTTTACCAAAGGCAAAGCTTTGGCCAATATCATCTTCAAAAAATCTCAAGATAACGGTAGGAATTACTTACCTCATTTAAAATTCTCCTGTTCGATGGGCGATAGTCTACGCTATACTATACCTTCATACTAAGTCTCGGGGTGAGTATAGAGATCCAAGCGCCACATGACTCCGGCTTCACACCTCCCTCACGCTTTAACAATCATGACTCTTCGCATGCACGCTCGCGGGGATAGATATCTAAATATAATTATAATTCGTAAAATAGATACTCATATGTTTTAATCATACTGAACTTAGTGAGTTTCAATAACATTCTCAATCATCAGAAGCTCGATGGCGTCGACGCGCAAGTCAGTTTAATCGAAAACGCAAGTTAAGTGGTTTAGTCGTCTCGAGTTCCTTCGTGCTTCAGGGGCACGTTAAAACGTTGGTCCTGCCTATTTTCTATAGACGACAGTCGTTAAGCAAAGAGACGGACGACTTCACAGAAAGCCGTTCTCAAGTAACAACTCCTTATTTTTTGTACTACTAAGTTCCTAAGGAATAGACGCTGTATTAGCAGTGGGGGTGGTGACGTACTTATATAACTCTCTGTCTTGTAAGCATTATGTTAACCACTTTACATCTGGTGGGCCGTATACTAGTATGACTGCCGACGTTGTATAAAAAAAACTTCCAAAATGGAAATCATTTAAATTATTTATTTATTTATATGTCTTTTGATAAAACACGGTACGGCCTGCCTAATGGTAAACAAATAGCCTATGGATATTTTCAACGCCAGGGGTGACACAATCCTGTAATAACCTCTCACGCTTTTCCTGAAGAACCCCATGCTGTGGTCCCTCGGAAAACCTCAATTGGGAGTTCATTTCACAACTTCTTTGTACTGATTTTCCCCAAATGGCACACTGCGTTTTTAGAAATATAAGAATGCAATATATAATCATGTATAATGCCAGCTGCTGCACCCAAATTAAGAAAAGTCCTAAAAAAGTTTCAGGATCATACATTAATTTAGAAGAAAACTAAAATCCATTACGCTGTATTGTGTGATATTAGAATATAAAATTTTAAAATAAATCTCTTACCGTACCTACGAGTACATGTATAATGCAGGGGCGTCCACGGGGTCGCGTCGGCCGGTGATATTGCCTATTAGGGATTTATGTTAAAATATTTTTTATACCACTAAGCTGTAGCCCGAACCTCATTTAACTTTTTATTACGAGTACGTTCTGAGTAACTACTCTACAAGGCCAATGAAGCCACAGTTAGCTCCCGTGGCAGCCACTAGGCGATGGAAAACAAAGAATTTCATGCCTTTCATGAACACCCCAGCTATCGCAGGTAAACAATAATCAATATTTCGTGATTTGAAGAGCACTACTTCCACGAGTACATTGGTATGCTCAATCCATTGCTATCTGTTGACTTATTGGCGACGACATTCGGTAGGCCAAGGTTATTCGCAGGTTTGGATGCGTTAGTGATCTGATGATCCAAGCGGCGCATCCATTGAGATGTTAAATATATCCGTACGTGTCGGTCATCAGAAGATCCAGGAGAGAGCACCAGATTAAGAGGACCATACAGGTTCTACTAATCTGGCGTTCTCATTGGACGATGAACTAGTTGAAAGGAACTGAATTGGTCAGAGCAAATTCCTCCGATATTACATCCCAACATTCCCTCGTATAGGTACTGTAGTGTAGGTTGTGCGGAAAGCTGGCTCGCGCGGCGGTGTCTTTCTCTGCAGCGCAGTAGAGGTGGTTGTGTGGTTTGCTGGAACCGCCTCCTAATCTGCTCTCCGCTGCAGCAGTAACGGTCTCATTCAATGGTATCACTGCCAATCTGTGTAATAGGGTCTTTGTTTCAGTGGTCGTTCTACTATTGAACGATGTGTCAGCATGCCGCGCCCGTTCCTCCGCTATCAGAACAACAATTTCTCTACGATCTCCGGCGATCATGTTATATGTTATATACTAGACTAGTTACATACAGTCAATAATAAAAACCGTAATTTTTTTTTTAATTTTGTCATCTAGAATCAGGACTGAATTTCGGATTCAGAGCTTGTTACGAGTACATACAGTTAAAATGTTGGTATAGTTACCCTAAGCGCTAATATACTCGTAAATATCATAAATATTGTAAAATAACTTACTGGTCGTAATTGAATTCTACGAGATTTTCCCTACAATTGCAGGGAGCATAGCTGTCCACAATTTCATTTTGCTGAAATACCGTTGTACACACAAGCCCCTCGCGATTTCGCAAGCCTACCGCTCTTTTGTGCTCGCGGCAAAATCCAATATCATGCTATCCGCTTTTAACTTATTTGTATGTATACTCCTAAAACATTGATAGATTCGAATTTTTCAATTATTTCATTCACTCTATTGAATATTCATTTCGGCGGATTCATCTAGAATGTACCAATATTGCAATAACAGCAGAGAAAATAACTTTCAGAAATAAAAAAATATGCCTATACAAAATGTACGTATGGATTAACAGGTACTTAAAGTTGATATTAAATTTTATATTTTGGCCTCTTAGGAAATATACATATTATGTCTTTCATTTATTCCGATAATTTTTGACGGATTATTTCGTTACCTGTGTCTGCTGTTGGCATCTAAATTCAAATCTGTCCGGGGCCTGGCTCCCGTCTTCAATTTGGCTTGCCTTGATCCAAAGGCATAGTTTCTGAGTTCAATTTAATCTCTATATGAAATATCTGCAAAATTTTTAGTTTCCACTGCTTCTAAACTTATGAACAATATTACGCCGGTAAACAAACACAATGTTTTGCATGCAGTAAACTAGTACTCAACTTCAGTCTTTGTAATATCCATAACAGACAGTTCCATGTTTCAATTCAGAGCTGTGCATTAAAATAATTCTTCTAAAGCTCAATTTCTGAATGGTCTCCTTATTACTTAATGTGAGACAGTGTGTCACCTTCACCACTAGATCCTTTGAAGATTATACACGACGACTTATGTATGATGAATTTAACTTATGTATGTATATCCTCACGCCTGATCCCTTACGGGGTAGGCAGAGAGAACCGAGCACCATAAGAAGCGGTCTTCACATACTTCACTCGCTTTTGTAACTTTCATAGCTCTTTTCATGCACGCTCGCCGGTTCCTGGGGCTCCTGACATCACCTTCTGATAAAATATGACCAATTTGGTCATGGTAGGTTAGTCTCAGTCTTTCTCGGCTCCTGCATCCATCCACTTTTGCATTGTATATCTGTTTCGTCATTCTTTCGTCCCGCATTCTTTCTACATGTCCGAGCCAACGGAGCATACCTTTTCTTATCTTAAACCCCTCCCCCTGATCTTAACTTATGTAATTAACACGAAGATAGTTAACAATAACATTTTCTAAATATCAGAAAGGATTTGATTTTACATTATATTTGCATGTCCTACGACGCCCTACTTCGTAAGCAATATAACGAACCGACTATTTCTTTTGGCAAAAAACTTGAAGTGTACAATATAGTACATAAACTAATCACGATTTCTACTTTCTTCTACTAGACCAGACTTTATGCATTCGTGGCAAAATCAAACAAATTATTCATTATCTATTACACTCGTACATATATTACCTATACTGTTCATTCAAAGAATCATCAATCATTAGCTTCTGTCAATGTATAGTATCGTTCACATGGCATGTTTCTTACTGTTTCTTACTGGGGGACAGTTCGTAGAGTAATGCATCAGAAGCCAGAGAAACCGTTATGGTCTATCTTTCGTAAATTATTTTACTGATAGCAACGTACGCTGGCGGGGGTTGCCTCGAAAGATGATGGGGAATCATTTACATCCTATACTACAAAGTACTAGAACGGTGTTCAAGTGATTTTAAATTGCTCATTTCGTTCTATTAGCTTTTTTAACAATTGGATGGGCCTTAAAAGGTAACGCCGATGGAATGAGTGTCCATGGTAACCCCTCATTCTATAAGGGGCACTGCGTGATTTGTAATCTGTCTCTTTCTGTCTCACCTGGATAGATAGAGAACGTTCGAGTTTTACGAGTAGGCGAGGAACTGTAAATCGGGAGACGCTTTACCGTTCAGTGCACTCGAGAGATTTTGGGATCCATCGGGAGTTTGAAACATTCGCTGTTTGTTGAATTTGTTATTGTTTTTAGTGAATTTAGTACATCGATTTGTATTTGGAACTTTGGATGAAATTTACGTAATCAAATTGATAAAATGTTTTCTTAATTTATCATATAATATGCTTAGATTACTTATATAGCACACCTTGTGACTTTGGTGTGTCTTTTACTACGTCGGCCCTAGATTTTAATGAAAAAAGAAAACTAATTGTACTTAGTAACTGTAAAAGATTGACCGTATATGTGGGACCAAATACGAAATAATTATAATGTAAAATGGCTGCTAATAGAGGGTAACACGATCCGTTGTTTTTTATACAAGATCTAATGTTTTCAAGAATATATATAGATAAACCTAAAAAGTCTAATCTTATCTAAATACATAATTTGATCCAAAGCAACCCGAAATACATAAAATATATTTATAGGTATATATATGTATTCAAGATTTGGTCGTTTAAAGAAATAGTATTTGTAGGTATAACCTCCTACATCTAAACAAATGAACAACCTTTGTCTCATTATAGGTAATATAAGGGTAGACATAACTGTGGTAGCACTTACAAAAGGACACGTAAGTGTAACTTAGATTTAATTGTTCACTGTTTACCTAATTTTTGAGATGAATAAATCTAACATATGCCTTGTATGTATAAAGTATACAAAGGCAAACAGATATTGTATCCCGAAATACAGATATCTATTTTCTGTAAACTATATTAGAAACACTTTTAGAAATATCAATACACAGATAATAAGTATACAGTGCCTATAGAGGACACGAGAGATTTAAATTTAAAAGAAAAAGTACCCTGTACGGAAAATCCCTTCTTAAGTTCAAAAGTCAGAAATACTTCCGGTAAGATTTTCAACATGTTTTGGTGCTAAGAGCCGTCAAGTCGGTATTCCGATGGAAATTGAAAAAGTTTTATCCATCCCCGGAAATAACAAGCGCTCTAAAGTCATTTTAAGATACACTCATATCGTTACGTATTGGGGATCTTTTTTATACTATGTCAGGTCGCAAAGACGTATTCTGCATGCCCGATGTAAAGCAATGTAGCTAATGGAAGCTAACTTACACAACAAGTCTCCTGGAAACTTTGAGTGGCCTTTTGTAAAATCAAGGTACATACTTCTCCATTTGTCGGTTTCTAATTAAAGATCGCTACTTTTCCTTTCGTCAGAGCCTTCTTTGAAAGTTTTAGGGTTTTAGGTTTCCATGCAGGTGAAGCTTTGGTCCTAAAGATGAGCGTATGAGGCTCTTTTATACTCTCTTTTAATACGCCTATCGAATAACGAATAATATTTACACAACTCGGTACAGAACAGCATTTGTATAAATACATAGGGTCTGTTGAAAGTATATAATAAAGAATGTTTTGACTATTATTCGTTATGTTGATGCGGTCTGTTGCCATGTCAATATTGAAATTCGAAATAAAACTCTATTATAAACTAGTCATATTGTTTATTTATTACTTGTGTACGTTTTGGCAATATAATATATTTTTTCAATTACGCGAAATATACCAGTGTGCACGGGGCTTGAACGTGCTTAAATGTTCGAAATAGGGATTTCCAGTGTTATTCCACATTTTTAAAGTTATCCTAGCATGTGAAATGGGATAGAATACTGGTTAAAACAGACACATCTATTTATGAAATGGTAGATTATTTTTATGAAATAGTGATGCAACTGCAGTTTAAAACAGCTTTAGTTGTCTTAGGTTTTCGCGATTGTTACACATTGAATTAAACAATTTTTAACGGAAGTATCGCGTATTTTATTTATTTTGTTGAACCTGACGTTTCGAACGCTTTGCAGCGTCCGTGGTCGCAGGAAGACTTGGTCTTCCTAAGACTTGGTCTTCCTGCGACCACGGACGCTGCAAAGCGTTCGAAACGTCAGGTTCAACAAAATAAATAAAATACGCGATACTTCCGTTAAAAATTGTTTAATTCAACAGCTTTAGTTATTACTAAAGCTGTTTTTGTCCATCTGTCCCTCCGTCTGTACGTGTGTGTCTGTCCGTCATCCGTCTGTCACAGGACTGTATTTTACTACTGTAGGGCCGTATGCTAGTATACCGACCTAGGGATGTTCGATCCGGGTGCCTTGTATCGATATTTTGGATCGTAATGGATCGTAATACACCGTATCGATCCCAGGATCGACCCAACTGATCAGATACGATTTATTGGATCGATCCATGTATCGAATCAAGTATGTTAAGAAATAAAAGACGTGTTAATTAAAACGAAATTTCATTTCATAGATAAAAGATGTAATCTTTTTTAAATTTCCCAATTTTTTAATTTTAAAATCCGAAAAAACAGTAATTTACATAACCGCTCCGGATCCAGACGATTATGGCTTTCGTTTCATGTATGATTGGCCAACGAGAAAAGACGTTCGGAGGGCACAGTTCCTACCACTGACAAAATAACGTAGGGCTATATCGCTCAGTGTGCCCCAAACGACTTTTCTTGCTGACCAATACTTCATAGGTTCAGACTTTCTCTCCAACATAGGTTCAGTTAAATATTGCTTAAAAAATATGTGTAAACCTTCTTGTGATCTGCTCGCACCAACTTGTGCTGCCATTTGGCCGTGAACACATTAGATTTTTTTGGCGGACCCATAGTTAATTCAATTTGGTAATGAATGATATAAGATATGTTGCTGATAGTCCAAGCGAACAAACGAAGTGTACTACATAAAAATAGAAGGTTCTCTCATCAAACTAAACAAAGTAATAAATACACCGAAATTGACGGTACATTGAAATATAATACGATGTGATGACAAAACTGTTACTGTTCTAACGAATTGTTTACATTAGGGTAATAGAAATCCGTTCGTTGGTGTAAGGCTAAGCCCGTACTTTGTAATTAAGGAATGCAGTATTATTATTACGAATACATATTTTGGTTTAAGTAATAGTCTCTCTAAGTCATCTATGTTTATAACAACTTAAACAACTACCTAATACGATTTTTTCGATCTAATTCTTGGTGCATGTGTATCGATCCACCAACGGATCGAATGCTATAGTATCGATACAAAAATCAAGCGGATCGTATTTGATTGTATCGATTCACATAAGTATCGGATCGGATCGAACATGCCTATCCGACCGACGTTGCGTATAAAAAAAAATCGGCGTTTTACCTACAGTGGCACAGAAAACTTTGTGTGTAAGTCAATATTGTCCATCTGCCCATTGTGATTTAGAAAAAAAAAAAATGCTATTTTGATTCTACACAGCGGATATATAGTATGGTGTAAATATTTAAGTTAATTTTTATCTACTACTAAAACCCAAACTACATTCAGGTATAACCGTCGGCAATCGTATATATATTTAACATTTCTGGAATAATATGACATTTCTTTGATCGATGTACAACGTTTTATAATATTAATGAATGTCTAGACGTCCTAACTTTATGCTATAAGAAGACAATTCTTCCGATAACTGTATTTGGATGTAATCTTGGAACCACTTTTGCGAGGGACTTTTTTGTAATAAAACGCAATTTATCAGAACACAATACGATTTGTACCATTATTTACAAACTTTCAGCATTGATAACTCTGTCTTTTGCTGGTGCGGTAATCCGTCTAAAGAGAACGTATTCAAGGGCTCGCGGAAAAATACGCTTACGTACCCTCGAGGAGAGGGTTCATAACTCGCCCAGACAAGGGTAACATTTACTTATCGACGTGGAAAAGGTAGTATAAAACATTCTGGCGCTCGCCACGTCTCGTAAATACCCAACTTTTTATTTGCCATCACATGGCCGTGTGGAGCGTGAGGGGAAAATTAAAATTTGTCCAATCCTTGCTTAGGGTTAGTCTAGTTCACTATTAAGGATTTGTGAGTATAACGCAGGAGTTAGAAAAGATGTTTATATTAATTGAGATATGGAAATCGGGCGCAGAAAGCGATATAATAATAGTGGTAACACTCTATATCGCCGAATTAGTAGGTGTACAAAAAAAAAACTATCTATCTATAACTTCACGTCAAGTCCCTTGCAGGGTAAACAGAGAGATGTATGCTCGCCGGTTCCTATGACTCCTGACATCACCTTATGATAATAGACAATCTATTATAAGATAATATAAATATGATAATAAATGATAAGCTGCCACCACGACCCTGTCGGTTATTATGGTGGTTTATTATCCAGTAGTCTATTACTACTCAAAAAAAATAGTAATCGCATTTTTTTTGTACCACATGTTTTTCCTCCTTCCTACAACATGGGATCCTTCAAACGAAGCGTGAAGAAGCACCTTGCGGGCCAGCATGGTAGCGTCAACTGACAGGACACCGTAGTCCTTTGTCAGTTGCCGCTGCAATTTGGGCTCCCCTTTTCGCTTACCAACAGGCGAAGAGGAGCCACTATGCTGAGCCAATATAAAAAAAAAAAAAAAAAAAAAAAAAACTAAGGTGGCAATCAGGCATACGGCCTGCCTGATGGTAAACAGTCACCGTAACCTATGGAAATTTGCAACACCAGGGGTGTCACTCATGTGTTGCCGAACCTCTAAAAACCTCTTCACGCATTTCTTGAAGAACGCCTCGCTGTAGTCCCTTGGAAATATACATTTCATATCACTAAGACGGTAATCGATCATACGTGCCGCCAGATGGTAGACAGCTGTTACAACCTATACATGCTTGCAACAGCAGGGGCATCAAATGCTTTTTACCAAGCTTACCAAAACGTTTCAAACAGTGGTTTCTAAAGAAAAAAATCTTAATATCTCAGTCCAAACTTGTTCTTTGTCGTGTCGCTATTCCTTCGCATATTGCAGTTCAGGCTTGCACTCAGTGTACTTATAGGTATGCCGTAATGCATCGATGTAGGATTTGAATATATTAAGGGGTTTTTTAATGAAGAAACTATTGGCGTAAAGGGACCAAACGAAAATAAAAAAGAACGTTATTTCGTGTTACGTGGAATACTAGCGACCTCAATCTTTCACTGCTTTTGTTTTCTGTTATGTGATATTGGATACGCACAGAGATGACCACAGCATCTGAATCAGGGATGTTCAGAACCATGGCAGCAGCATCAACCAACCAAACCAAAATATCCCAATTAACACATACAACCAAAATATACCAAAGATTAGGTAATGGATGGTAAAGGCTCGGTGGAAGTTCAGATTAATTTACTGGCGGAACACAAAGTACGTTTTAAATTTATACCACAGTAAACATTTTACATGAAATAGACTGTATCGTAATCTTACATGTCTCCCGACGTCGCATAAAAAAGTGAATATTTCCCATAAAATAAGTTTTAGCCCCTAAGGTATAAAAAATAAGAAACGTGCTTATTAGCTATAATACGAATAGCCATTTCAGAGAACCTTTGTAATAATCCTTTTGGACGAATATTTTCTGGCCAGTCTATAGACAAAACTTGTAATAAATGTGTATTACCTTATTTATGTAAATCCTCAAGTGCTATACTAAATTTATGGTATATATGTTACATTAGCACCTTTAGAGAATATTTGATTCCACAATTCTATAGTACCAATGCTGAACAATTTTTGTATAAATGAAAATCATTTGATATGGAAGGTATAAAGTTATATAATATTGCAGTTTGATTAAAACGATTACAATTTTATTATAACTATTGGTTGATAATGGTCGGAAATTGAACATAAATTTTATTGAAAATATATAGGAAATTGTCTAGTTACAACTTTTTTTTACTGTTCCAAATTTTTTTTATTGTTTTATATCCGTTGGCTAATAGATGAGAGAAATATACTTATATGTTTAGTTTTTGCCTATTTATACGTAGACAATATTAGTAATAAAATGAATCAGAATAAAATGTCCTAACTAACTACCAATTATAGAAATGAATGAAATTATTAACGATTGGCTTGTTGTTAATAATTTAAATTCTGTTAATAATTTTAATAACCGTTCCGAATCGTTAACATTTGGAATATTCATTTGTGATATTGCGGTGAAACAATATTTAATTGTGTAATAATGTTGTTCGTAATAATAATGTATTGTCAGAGAGTTAAATAGACTTTGAACAATTTTATGTAATGCGTTGCATGTTGGCGTAACCGCATATTAATTTTTTGCGTGACAAAATTCTGTTTCGCACAAATTCTGAAATAATTGGGCGAGCTTTGTCAAATTTAACGAATAATTAAGCATAAACCCTGCTTCTCCTTTGAATACTCACAGATTTATCTAGAAGTCATTTAATAACAGTAATCTCTGTTGGTTAATTAGTCAAACCATTTATTTGGAAAGGTATCTAAAACAAAATTACAGGGTTACTGAAACCGTAATTTATGTTTTCGGATTTCAATGATTAATTGTTAAGAAAGTTTATTGATATTTCAAGGAAAATGTATATCAGTTCATAGTTAAATATAAGTTATAACTATTTGTAAATATATGTGCATTATTTCTTGCTTAATCACTTATCAAAACGATTTCTTCTTCTTAATTGGATTAGCGAAATCAGATAATTAAACTTTAAGGATTTGACGAAGGTATTGATTTTACTCAAATTTTTTTATACGACGTCGTCGGGAGGAATACGAGCATACGGCCCATCTGATGTAAAGCAGGTACCGTAGCCTATTAACGCTTGCGATATATTAAGTATCACTCGCACGATGCCTCCTCTGCTGCTTACACAGCAACTCCTTGGGAGCTTACTGCTGACCTCACTCACACGCAGGAACACAACATCCTAGGGAGTTGTTATTTGGCTGTTGTTGTCTGCGAGGTGGAGGTATTTCCCCAGACGGGCTACTTTGATGCGCCCTAACCGTCTTCACCCAGACCAAGGCAAACAGACATGATCATGCACACAAATTATTGCTGTGTGTGGGAATCGAACCCACGAGCGTTAGTCTCAAAGTAACATAACAGCGCGTTTTGCCCCTGCGCCACCGAGCTCGTCAAATAGCTCGTTCGAATAGCTTGGCATGCACAACAAGGCAACGGGGAGCTCTGTAGTATATATTGATATAATGCAATAAAACATGTATTATTAAGATGAGATTTAGTTAGACGGTAAGGATACCCGTGTACGTCGCAATGAGACCGGAATTACGGAAGAAAGCAATTCGCGCCAATTGTGCGTGGCATTGTCGACAGAATTGTTTCTGATAGCCCGCATCAACGCGCTGGGGCTCTCGTTGAGATTTTATATAAACTACCTACCGAGTTTTGTACGTGACTTCTTTGTTTAGGACCGCACCACAGTAGAGAGATATAACAGTGGGAAAATTAGTTAGGCCTTTTTTGAACTACTTCAAATAAGGAGAAGTATCTATAAGGTTCCGTACCTCAAAAGGAAAAACGGAACTCTTATATGATTACTTTGTTGTCCGTCTGTCAAGATTATTTTTCTCGGGAACGTGTGGTGGTATTGAGATGAAATTAATATCAAATACTCAAGTCTGTAATATCTTGGAACAAAGAAATAATCAAACGTCTAGTCGTAATCGAAAGATATGGCGTTTTATGCCACGTTTATGCACTCGCAAGGGGATTGAAACTTTTAGGATACTTCCAATTGATCTAGAATCCAAAAAATTGACAAAGCAATATCATGTAGCACATTCGGAAACAGTAAATTTGTAGTTACATCACAAAAAATATTTTTGCAATTACAAATTTATTTGCAGTTGGTAATAAATCAACCGCGTTCTATGATAATGTATGAGGACAACAGTTTTCTAACGGCAAAGTAGAGAATTGATGATTGATGATAAATATAGATAAAGGAACTATGTGAATATATGTCGACTTCAATGAATTCTTCTTTATATTTTGAAGTGAAAACTTTATTAGCGGCGTTGTGTACTTTTTGGGATGAGTAAAAAATGCTAAACTCGCGTCAGACCGTCAGGACACGTGACCCTGATGTAAGTATTTGGTGAGAATTAGAACTTATGTTCGTTGCAGCGCTAAAACATTAGTTACCTCTAATTAAACAATTAAAACACGAAGCGCTAGTTCGTTCATAGGTCATTATTTTCTCGCGATCAAAACGTTGTAAGCGCTATGAAATTCTTGGCGCTTACGCGTTGCGTTCAACGTAGTTTATCAACATCGCTGTTTGGCCCGCATGTTCAAGTTTTCACTTCTGCCGGTACTCTCGGAGTGCAACCCGTTTTTTTGTTATCAATACGTACCGACGCTCAATAATCAAAATTATTAATCATCAACCCTCGCGTTAAAGCAGCGAGGTGGTCACTTTTCAAGACAGTGAACGCCTCGCTACATAGATTGTAAAACATGGCCAGTTCTTTTGAAGGACCACCGACGACCGCTGATTTGTCTGCGAACTCCGCTTAGAAGCTAATAGCGGCGAATATTTGTGTCTGTGACGATATTGAACCATTCATTGAAGTTATTTAGCTGCTATATATGTGTCTACTGTGATCATATGCATGAATGAAGAACAGAATAATCTATTATTCATTCATGTCGTGTCATTTTCAAGCTGTCTTCACGTAAGAAATGAAAATAATTTAGATTTAATGAGTGTATAATCTCGTCATCATCTTTAGAAGGCCTCCTGGGTAACGTGACTCATTCACATGAGTATTATAACTCTCCAGCGATTATCCAGTATTCATACTCGTATACTAGGATACAAATACTTCACGACACGGGTTGCTGTAACTTTAATAGTGTCTTGTTTGCTAACTGGTAGAGTGCACCGCGTGCAGGTGGGTTTGGCTTTCACAGTGAGACAAGTAGATTATTAACGTTACTGTATTAAAAAGTTGCAAATCAAGGGGGCCAAATCGATTTTGCAAAGCAATCGCTTTGGAGTGGAAGTAGATCTCTACCATCTGTTGAGTTAAAAGCAATCTTATATGATACATCTCTGTCATTAACAAACGAGGGTAACAACAGAGCAGTCCGACTGGGGAAGCACATTCACCTTACAGAATACCATAGCCAAATAAAAACTTCTCAGGGTGTTGTTCTGTTCCTGTGAGTGAGTGAGCTGTTAAGCTCCTAAGAAGTTGCTGTGCTAGCAGAGGGGGTGGCAATGCATGTGTGGCTGCGGTAACCGTTTTACATCAAGTGATATTCTTGTCTCCCAACGTTGACTAAAACAAATCAAATTATTTGCTAGTAATACATTTACTTTTTAAATGAAAATGTAATCAAAATACGTATGTTTGCGAAGATAAATCGTTCCCATAGTTAACAGACCGCAATATATCTTCAATGGGACATTCTAGGGTGACAGGGCGGGACGGTCGTACACATTTTGTCAGCGCTGGCCGTGGCACCGATCCTCATGGATCCCTGTCCGTGCACAAACCGCACACGGTGACACAACATACCTACTGTACAGGGCTGTCACATTTTACGATGTGTAATATTGTTTATTTATACAAGATGCTGTACTTCAAAAGGTGAAAGAAGTAACTCTTATAGAATCTCTTCCCATTAGCTGCAGAATAGGTAACGATAACAAATTGAAATTTAAACTAAGATAATAGTCGCGTATTACATTCTAGTTTGTATGTATGTATATCTTCACGCTAGGTTCCGAGTGCCATAAAACGTGAACCACACGATCGCCAGTTCCTAGGCCTCTTACCATCACCTTCTGATAAAACACGACCAATATGGTCATGGTTGGTGATTTATGGTCTACCAGGGCTTCTACATTCTTCCAATTTCACATTGTATATCTGTTTCGTTTCCATTTTGTAACTCAATTTAATAGAAAAATATGACATAACGCTTAACTTTCCTTAGCTCAATCAAAAAGAAAATACTTCATGTTAACTTAGAATTATTGATAATTTTTGATACCCATGATGTGAAATTGCCATGCTAATACTAGTGAAAGTTTGTAAACAGCGATACCACTGGATTCATAATCTATACAGAAGACAAAAACAGATATTTTCATAATTTTTGTTACATAAGTTTTATCTGTTGTGCAAGAATCACCCAGAAACTACAAAATCGTTGATACTTTATTATGTAGGGACTACATTTAGGCTTCCTATTATCTCAGAAATATTAATTTTATACGTAGAAATACAAATACCGCGCAGGTAAAGGTACGAACTGCAGCTAGTAAAAATATAGGCACATAGATTGGTTTCGTATATGCAAAGCCGCAATATATTTCGAACATAGATTTTTTCCCAGTACAAGGCCGATGCGGATTTTGTCACAGAGACGGCAGTCTACTCTGTACTAACCACACGCGACGACTCTTGTATACGAGAGGGTTGCAATTCAATTCGTAAATTTACTTCACACAAAAATATTTATAGAGTGTTGAAGCTTTATACAGACATTCCACAACGCACACAAAGAAGTTCAAGTTTCATTTACACTTGCACTATTAACATCGTGTAGGTATTATGTGTGCAAGTGTTTTGTGTAGTGTGTATTTTAGTTCTTATCTTGCATTACGATTTCTATCCGGACTATGGTTGTTTCGTGTGCCTAAACGTAAAAGAAATTTAAACTGACAAATATATTTTAGCATGCCATAATATTCAGACTTATAGATAGCTTTACATAACTAATAAGAAATCGGGGTATTTGAAAAAAAGAAAGGTTTTTTAACAGATTTTATCTTGTTATTTGGAAAGTTATTCGAAATATACATTGGGACAAAGATAATGATAAAAATTATTTGTACAAGCTCTTTTGAAAATGAACGTTGGCGATAAAGAAATGCCGAAGGAAACTTGCCGGCATAGCAATTTTTTCAAAACATTATTTACATGTTACAATAAATTTATGATGTGCTGGTACAATAGCAGCCGAGGAGGCGGTGACTGCTTTACATTAGGTGTGCCGTATGGTTGTATGCTTTCAGACGTTATATAAAAAAAAATACTTCAAGTGGTAAAATTAAAGTTATGTGGTTGCCTGGTAACTGCCAACCGGTATAACGAATCATCATCTAAGCGTTATTCATTGAATCATCATCAGATGATGATGATGGTTGCCTGGGTTGAATCATTTCCTGACATGCCATTGTTATTCAGATATTCATCAACACTATAATAATCCTTTTTATAAAGAATATTTTGATGTTTTCTGAAGATATTGTCTGGTTAGAAACTGTTTTAGGCAATTTATTATAGCATCGAATACAATTAAGACAACAGAATATGTAACTGCATACGCAATATATGCCGGCCTTAATGTTTTTTGAAATCGACTTTATATTTAATGAGTATGCAATCTGACACACAAATAGTTGTATATGTAGTTATAACGATTTGCTAGAATTAGGATTTTTTTGTATTAAATTGTATTTGATTCTGTAATAAATGGTTTAAAACAATCTTCGGCTTGTCTGAACAGAGACTGTGTCCTTAATATCATGCATATGATTAATATCATTCTTTAATAAGAGACAGACTATTTTCATATATGCTCATCGGTACCTAGGGCTTCTGACATGCAACCAATTCGTGGTAGGAGACTCTTGGCATTTCTCGAATCCTTCATCCTTCTATTTTTGCGTTGTATATCTATTAAATTAATAAATTTTCTTATCAAAAAGGGTACTATAAAATCAATTAATGTCTCACTGACAAAGATGTCTGGAAATAATCCAGCACAGGTAAATAAATCTACAACTTATGGTATCACAATCTTTTAAAGACATAGGTAAACTTTTACTATTTCAGAGTTTATTCTCGCTAATTATTCATTTTAAAAGATCCGTAGATGAAAAAAGACGAAGAATAGAAAAATGATACGAAAATTAATAACAATGATGTATCTAAGTGAATGCAAACTAGAAGGGAAAAGTAGTTCGATTCGATATGTCCATTTCAATATTTTGTTAATACTGACCTAGGTATATAAAAACATGACGTATATTCAAAAGATAAAAAAGTATAAAAAGAATGTGCTTACTAAGGAGATTTGCACACTAAGTGTCCACAGGAGTCCTATAGAATTAGAATTAGCATAATAAAGAATTGAAATTTGAGCTCTGTAGTGTTATGAAATTGTATATTAAGCCGACGGTCTCTCCATCCCTACGTACGAGTACAAAGCGGAAATATTTATAGCTTCAATCCTGCAGTGATTGAACGCAGGATTGTTATATTGAGTACCTATATCTATTGCATCGCGTGACTTGTTGAGTGACCACTGGTTACGTCTGATATCACTATATTTTTAAACAGAACCATTTTCGCCCACAAATATATTACGTGCATTAAGTGATCACTCTCTAGAAATAAATAAATATATATTTATCAATTAGTAAAGGGTCTAAAACAATTGCAAATCCAATCTTGTGATGTTACGAAATATACTTGGCGCTATTATTTGTTTGCGGAACTTTTGTGTAATTGTCTAACTAACTAAGCCACTTTACTCATGATGTCATGCTCTTTAAAACTTCTACACCCGGAGTACATACCTCTAGATAGGTCTAACAACTTTTCTCAGGACAACCAACGAAGAAAAGTCAGAGTTGAGAGTCCCACGGGCTGTTGAGAGTCATAACGAATACAAGCGAGAGAGGAAAGCCTTCGACTACGTGGAGTACTCGGTATTATTGGTCTCGCTTAGTCACTACAGCTCGCAATAGCTTTTAAGATAACCATTTCCAAAATCAAAGTAGAAAAATACGTGGCAGCCAGTAAAATCTACGAAATGTTAATTTATAGAGCAAACCCTGCCCGTAAAAAAGCTGTTAAATTGTAAATCACCCGATTTATAGGCGGTGGCAATAAAGATCTTTATCATTGTCACTATTTCCCTTGTCTGATTTGCGCCTTTACGAAATGTCGCCATTTTATCATTATTTAGTGTAGCGACACACCTGTTTTCTTTTATATTTTATTTAGACTTTAATGTGGCACATATAACGCTATAGAGCGTCTACAGGCGGAACTTCTGCTTCATAATTTGGCATGCAAATCATTATACCACAAGAGATGCAAGTGACTCATCGTCATATTTAGAGCCAAAGCATCATCGCGCCGTGATTAACAACCGTTTCTCTGGCCAAAGCTGTAAGGCCTGTCTTATCTAATAACTTATAGGAGATAATAACCGAATGGCTCATAGGGAGTTGTTGTGTTCCTGCCAATGAGTAACGCCACCAGGAAGTTATTGAGGACTTGCTGCACCAACAGGGGGTGTAACCACTACTCTCTTTGTATTCCAAGCGTCCATTAGTTACGGTAAACGTTTCGTGTCAGGTGGACAATATACATAAATCTCCTACGACATTACAACGACGTTTAACGGAAGTAGGGCGCATCAAAGCAGCCCGTCTGGGGAATTACCTCCACCTCACAGAAAAACGCATCCAAATAACAACTCTCTAGAGGGTTGTTATGTTCCTGGGTGTGAGTGAGGTCAGTAATCTCCTAAGGAGTTGCTGTGATAACAGCAGAGAAGGCATCGCGCGAGTGCTAAAAGTATTACAAGCGTTCATAGGCTACGATAACCGCTTTACATCAGGTGGGCCGTATGCTTGTATGCCTTCCGACGTTGTATAAAAAAATTTGTACAGAAAGTGCTTAAAGAAGTAAGAGAGCTCTCATAAAGAACAAGTTACACATAGCATATAAAATTGTTTATCACAGTGGAAATAAATATGTTAAAGTATTTCTCCGTCACTAAAGATACATTTAAAATATTTTAGTTTCCTTGTAAAAGAACTACAACTAAAAATGTTTAAAACAACCGTTATGGAAAGAAAGTTGGTCGTTGACTCTAGGCATGTAGGAGATAAACTACGGAGAACTCACGAGACCGAATTTACGTAGTAACTCAATTCACAGTTACGGGTTGGGGGGTAAAGTAGGAAGCGCTGTTCTTATTGGCTAATTCCCGGATCAATATCGCGTAACTTATCGGTTTATCGCTTAAAATATCCTCCCATTGGTCCCTCCCAGTAGAATCGCGGAAATATTTAAGCTCTAAACCACAACGTTTGTGTGAGAGTCACGGTAGAATCCTGGGGTCTAAAATAAGACCCGCTTCCTTATGATCATTCTGAAATGTCCTATTAGTTCTGGTTAAGTGACATGAGATATGTTAATGCCTTTATAAGTCCGCTAATTTTCATCTTTTATGTTGTACTTAGACTCTCTAATAATATGATAACAAAATTATAAAACGGTCGTAAGTTTTAGGTTGTTTATCTACTTTACTGGTATTAATTTTCCTAAGTTAGTTCATATAGAGTTGTTTATATACATATTTATATTATGTCGGGAGGCATACAAGCATACGGCCCATTTGATGTAAAGTAGTTACCGTGGCCTATTAACGCTTGTAATATATTAAGTATGTATCACTCGGGCGATGCCTCCTCTGCTGCTTACACAACATCTCCTTAGGAGCTTACTGGTGACCTCACTCACACGCAGGAACACAACAATACTCTAGGCAGTTGTTATTTGGCTGCCATTTTCTGTGAGGTGGACGGTGGATAATTGATGCGCCCTACCTCCTTGAGACCTTGAAACATCCAGACCATGATAAATAGTTATGTTCATGCACACAAATTTTTGTTTTGTATGAGAATCGAAACCACGAGCGTTGGTGTCAAAGTCGCGTCATTCACGACTGAGCAACCGCGCTTGTCAAAATACAGAGTTAAGTTAACCTAAAGTCAAAGTTAACAATGTTTCGTGGTTAATTTGTAACTATTTACATCTTACTGTGCCTTTTAAGAAAAACTTTCATAATATTTAAGTTGTTAGTTTTATTCTGATCTGATCACGGTTCGAGTATAAAACTAAAAAAATAACAGATTTTTCGTTCATGAAAAAAAAACAGATTCATAAACATAATAACTTCGCATACCTCACAGAAATATGCAGCCAAATAACAATTTCCTTCAGGGTTGTTGTGTTACCAGTTTCATTGGGAGTGAGTGAGGTTATCAGTAAGCTCCTAAGCAGTGGCTTAATGCATTGAAAGCGTTTATAAGCTACAGTAACCACTTTACATTAGGTGGCCCGTATGCTTGTGTGCCTCCTAACGTTGTATAAAAAAAAATTAAAAACTATTTTTAAAATAACACATACCTATTCCATACCTACACGAACATGATTTGGTTTAGGTAGGAATGGGCAGGTGAGGTTAACTGTCACGTGGTATGATGAATCTTCCGCTATTTCAGCCTCTACATTCCGCCGGGTTTCAATATCGACGTTTCTAGAACGATGCTACATTCTGAAACATGACTGTTCTGATTACAGCGTATACTGCAACAATGTGATATGTATGAAATATGGAAATTTCAGTTCTTTATAACAAAGCCCGTCAGTTATAAACCCTGTAACAGAATTTGTTGGCTTTTTCAACAAATTCTGTGCAGGGTAATAATAAGTCAAGTTTTTCTTTGCAAATTTTTGGTTGTATAGAGGCATTTACTTAGCTAACTTTTATGAGCTTAAACAAGAATTATACGTAAAAGGAATGTATGCGAACTGATTGAAGTTAAATTAATTTTTCACAGCCTTTATTTACGTATTATATATATATTTATATATATAATTCTGTCCGCGTGTGTCACTAAACTCCTAAACAATTTTGAGTGTGATTAAGTAGATTCAAGAAAGGTTTACATTCACAATTAGACCCAGGCCAGTTCATGGCTATTCACAAATGGCCAGTAGGTGGCGCTGCGTTTGGGTTACAGGACTTATTATTTTTATTTTCGGACTGGGCAATGAATTGGGGTATGTGTGTGTATTTGAGTCCTTGAGTGGTTCAAATCCACAATTGGACGTGGCGCTACAATCGAAGTTTTTATATCATTTTCGGGCAGGACAACTCGGACTTTCTCGGGTCCACTAATATACGTATATACTTATAACGGTTTTATTATATGTACCCACAAATACAGATGAAATGTTTGTTTGCAATGTCAAAATAACAGCTTCTTACTAAATACACATGAATGTACCCACAGAACTTATACCAAAAAATGTATGTATGTATGTATATCTTCACGCCAAGTCCCTTGCGATAGTCAGAGAGAACCGAGGGCCATAAGACGCCATATACCAAAGATATTTTTTAAAAGCTTTGTCTGGACCACAGGGCCGATTTTGACGGGACTTTCACTGGCTGAAAGCGGATGTAATAAGGAGTAACTTAGGCTACTGTTATTTTAGTTAAAGAATTAAGGTTCCAAAAATAAAACCCATGAAATTGTGAACAAATTCCAACTCCTCGCGGACGAAGTCGCGGTGGGCCGCTAGTCTTTTATATAAAGCCCGTCTTTGTAATATGAGACTCTTATATTAATATATGTGTGTCGTAAACAAAACGAAATATAGAAATAATTTAAAGACAGAGTTCAAAGCGGCTTGATTTTCCTCCGCTAAAGGTAATTTAAAGACGAAAACAGAAAACCGGCATAAGCCGCAGATTTCTGTCCTCGCAATATCATATCTTATCCGGTTTCCACTTTGGACCGTTTTATTACAAACCATAAAAAACAAAGACGATGATACTTGGCTTGTCAAGGGAACAAGTAGCTTAAAATATTGTCTGTAGTGGTCTTTGAAGTTAAATATTTTAAAACAATAATCTCAACGGGGCTTGCAATCGTAACGCGGGGTGAGTCGGAGAGTAATATTGTGTAGTGCCCAGGGGGTGAGTGAGGGTGAAGGGGCGTCAATCGATACGCACCCCTATTCTATACCTAGGCCTAATGCACCCTAAACATGACCGTGGAGTTCGCAAGTGAAACGGAGTGCATTTGGTATACATTTACGAGATTTAATGTGGGCCAGTGTAGGGAACATTTTGTTAGTTTCTGTGGTCGCTTATTCAGCACTGAGTTAGCATCCTCAATTGCGAGTTGAATAGAATGATCTCTAAAGTGTTAGATCTATTTCTATTTATTCTATCAGCGTATTAAGTAGCGAGGAAGTAATTTTATACAAGCTTTGTTGTTTACAAAAGATGTTCTTTACAAAAGATTGCCTACTGTTGACGGTGTGTTGGCTTCGCTCACTTGGAGATGTTGTTATTACGACAATAAGCACCAAATGTCCTTGATGTTCTAGATTAGTTTATCACAGATCTTTGTATCAAATTTAATTGAGACAGAACAACCTAAGAAGTTGTTTTTTGACTGTCGTTTTCTATGATGCATACTTTACAGAAGACAGAAATCAATAATAATGCGTTCGAGGATTGCTGTGTTTACAGCGAGTGAGTGAGGTCACTAGGAAGTTCATGAGGATTGAAGAATTAGCCCCTGCTAACTAACGTAATATCCCGGTACGTTGTAATAGGTATTATATTATGTGCTACCGGTTTACATCGGGCGTGTCGTATGTTTGTTTACCATCAGACGTAGATAAAAATATAATTAAATAGAAGATGATTTCAATAACCTTGTTTTTTTGCTAAATCCAGTAAAATATCTGTTCTATTGCTGACCAAAAACTTAGAGTGCTTAACAGAGCAAAGCTGTACTTCAGTGTGGGGCAAAGAATAATAGAATGATAAGTATATAATGTTATATAAGTCTCAAGTCAGACCGCACTTGGAGTACTGCAGTCACCTTTGGGCGGGGGCACCTGGATACCAGCTTGGACCATGTGATTCGATTCAGAAAGGAGCTGTGGGAATTGTCGACAATCCTAAGCTTACACACGGTATTGAACTCTTAAGTTTCAGGAGAGATTTTGTCTCCCTTTACGTATTCTACCGATTGTACAACGGGTTGTGTTCTGAAGAATTGTTCGAAATGATGTCGACAACTACTTTTATAACCGCACCGCTCGCGTACGGCGGAGAGTTCACCCTCACACGCTGGAACCGCAATGGTCGCGTACTGTGCAGTCCCGAGCTCCCAGCCGAGGTTTTTCCAAGGGATTAAAGCATGGAATTCTCAAGAAACGCGTGAAGAGGTTTTTAGAGGGTCGGCAACGCATGAGTGACATCGCTGGTATTGCAAATGTCCTTAGGCTACGATGAATGTTTACCATCAGGTAGGCCGTATGCTAGAATACCACCATAGTGGTATAAAAAAATAAACTCAGAAGTTTTTTTATTGACACTTGTTATACATTCTGTTATTTTCCGGTAGTAGCAGTAACTTTTCAATGCGCGCCTAATGTTATTTTTGTTGAAACTTGTACATAAATATATTTCTTGCTTTTCAGGTACATTTCTGACTACAATAAAGTAAAAGAGCTTTCTGGTGGTATTTGGACCACACGCATAGATTGTTCCGTGTAGTGGTTATAACTGGTGAGTGTATATTTAAATGATAGCCCAGTGGATAAGGAACCGGCATATTGGCCAACTGGGGCCCGGTTCTAATCCTGGCATTTGCACAGTGGTGACGGAAAACATCGTGAGGAAACCTGCATGTCCATGAAATTATATTCCGAAAGATGTGTGTGCGTGTCGAGGTCTGATGGCAGTAGCTCCATGCAAAAATCAGTATCTTCGCCAAATCCTTACGCTTAAGTAGCGAACCCTGCCAATCCTAGTGGATTCGGATACGGGTTACCGCTAAGAAGAAGACTCTTCGCTTGAACAGAATATGGTTCAAGTTAGCATGGTCGTGATGTTTGAAGTTCAATCATAATTGAAAATTTCAGAATAGCACATATGCTTTTGCACGTTTGTAATTTTTTCAGCTGTTTCTAATTTTATTTTTATTGATAACACTAAAGCTGGCCATATAAAAATTCATAAATATAAAAATACCAAAAATTGGTAGCAAGATTTGGATATGAGATAACCTATCTAGTACACAGGCTGCATAAGTCGGATTTCAACAGTTCGATAGCTCTACAGAAGCTGTTTAACTGCTGTAACCTGAAAGAGCCTACTGCTTTTGATGAGCTCGATGGCACAGTAGTAACGCTACTTTGAGACCAGCGCTTTCGATTCCCATGCAGGACAATCATTTGTGTACACGAAGATGTCTAGGTCTAAGTGTTTTTAAGAGAGATTGGGCGCAATAAATCAGCTTATATGAAGTACCTCCACCTCACTGTAGCCAAATAGGCTCCCTAAGTACATTTTACCGCCTGTACCATGGTGAGTGCTCTGAAGAACTATTTTCCCTTATCCCACCCTCTCCCTTCCGTCATAGAACCACACGTGCAGGCTTGCGATGTCATCATTCCACTGTTGAGGACATTTGTTCTCGTACTAAAAAGTTCGACAACTCCTATCTCTGTCGAACTATTAAAAAGTGGAACGCCTTGCCTGCACATGTGTTTCCTCCTTCCTACAACATGGGATCCTTCAAACGAAGCGTGAAGAAGCACCTTGCGGGCCAGCATGGTAGCTTCAACTGACAGGACACCGTAGTCCTTTGTCAGTTGCCGCTGCAATTTGGGCTCCCCTTTTCGCTTACCAACAGGCGAAGAAGAGCCACTATGCTGATGAGCCAATATAAAAAAAAAAAAAATAACAACTCGCTGGAGGATTGTGTTTCTGCTAGTGAGTGAAGTCACCAGTAAACTCCTAAGGAATTGCTGTGCTAGCAGTAGAGGTGGCATCGTCCGAGTGATACTTAATATTGTAAGCGTTCATAGGCTACGGTAACTCCTTTACATTAAGTGGGCCGTATGCTTGTATGCCTCCTGTTGTCGTATCAAAAAACTTAGGCTCATGGGAAGGTGTTGAATTGTTTTGTCTTTGCCTATATATTGTTTTCGTACTTTAATCAAATCATGAAACTGTCCCTAAAGTTTTCTGTTTATCTTTGTTTCTTGTTTTTGGCAATAGAAAGGAGACGAGCAGAATAATCAATGTTTAGTGATTTTGTTTAATGTTAAAACAATTTGGCTAATTTCTATAATCCACGCCAGGTCCCTTGCGGGGTAGGCAGGGAGGACCGAGCGCCGCCTTGATGCAATTCTTACACACCTCGATCGATTCTTTAACATTCATGGCTCTTTTCATGCACTCTCCTAGGACTCCTGTTATCAACCTTCTGTTGATATCACGACTATACAGTGTGTGAGTATTGACCATCCATTTTTTTAATACAAAAAAAGTGTAGTGTTTTATTAGTGTAAGAAACTTGACAGTTTTGAAAACGTTCCGCGAAACTTGCCTGAGTACCGAATAAGCATTGACGGTGGTGACTGTTTGCTACCTTAGTAGTATAAAAATAGTGGTAGATCTTATAAAGTTGTTGTTGAAGTGAAAACTTCTTTAGCGGCGTTGTGACCTTTTTGGAAGAGTAAAAAATGCTAAACTCGCGTCAGGACAGGACACGTGACCATGACCGTAAGATTTTGGTGAGAATTAGAACTTGACCTCTAATTAAACAATTAAAACATGAAGCGCTAGATCATTCATAGAGCATTATTTTCTCGCGACCAAAACGTTGCAAGCGCCATGAAATTGTTGGCGTTTACGCGTTTCGTTCAACGTAGTTTATCAATATCGCTTTAAGCGGCGCAGGGTGCTTGAGCGAGTGTGCGTGTGTGTTTGAGTTTTAGAGATTGACGATGATGATGTAATGATGATGGTGAAAGAGCCGTTGAAATTATGGATGAAAGTAGATTTTTCTGAGAGATAAACTTTTTAATGTAAAATAAAAAATTCTGAAGTGTTAAATTTTTAATGTAATATAAATTGTCATGTTTGTGTTCGATAGCGTAATAAATGAATATTGTATTTTACCACATACATGATAGTACTTTTATACTGATAAATAAAGCAATTCGTGCGAAATTATTCCCTTACCATTCCTAAATATACAAAAATGCACAACGTTAATGTTCAAGCTTTCAGTTCTGACGGCACTCGCGGAGTGCAACCTGTTTTTTTTAAACCTCGGGAGGCATACGAGCATAAGGTCCACCTGATGTAAAGCTTGCAACAAATTAGGTATCACTAGCACAATGCCACCTCCGCTGTCAAACGTAGCAAATCGCAAATTATTAGGAGCTCACTGGCGACTTCACTCACACGTAGGAATCAACAACTCTACAGAGTGTTGTTATTTGGCTGCGGTTTTCTGTGCGGAGGAGTTACTTCCCCAGACAGGCTGCGTTGATGCGCCTTACTTCTCTTAACAGGTGTATGTAAATAGGCACTTATGGTAGAGATAGGATGTGTCCTATAATTTTAATAATTGCGAAATGGTACACGATAATAGAACAAGATCTATGCGATGGGTCGAAAATGTGCGAGTCGGGCTCGCAAATGATGTGTTCCGTACAATATTTAACACTACTTATTTTTTAATAATTTAATGATGAAACCTTCAAAATTAACTTTGCATAAAACCAGTCCTTTCTTGCGACATAGAAACCTCTAAATATGACTATGGCTGTACAACGGACTTATTAAAAATTCTTTAACTTTTTCCTTTGACGCTCACGAGAAAATTTAAGTTGTTAAGAAAATTTATAAGCATGATAAAAGCTTGCTACTATACAAACTTGCGCAATTCTCTTTCGGCTGGCACACTTCGCTCGCTTCTATGTGGACGTTACATTACTCCCCTATTATATGGTCCAGGGAGACGATTATCGACTTGCCGCTATTGTATTCGATTGAGAACGACCGATGCGATCGCCAATCTGATAACGCTATAAATCGGCTACACAGCTATTTTTTATAGCTGAGTGTAGATATTGCCCAGCTACGTTAGGCGGGAGAGCGGAATTTTAAAAAATATTTTAAATAAAAAGTAATTTTTATAATTGTGGGGTTGGAGAGTATGGAGCTCCACATGACTTGGTCACACGCCTTCTTTAATGTTCATATCTCTTCCCAAGTACGTTTAGTAAGTCTTGACCTTCCTTGGCTCCTACTTCCAGTCTCGCGTTGTTCAGTTTCGTGATACTTCCTCCTGCATTCTTTCTACATGATTTAACCGACAAAACACGCCCCTTTTTATTTTAACACTGATACTTTCTTAAAACAATGGATACCCATTGTTATTCATTGAAAACATATATGTATTTTTTTCATAAGTAAAATCATAATTATTCGTTAAATACAACAAAAACAAAAAAAGAATGAAACAGGACAATATTTATATCCATCTATTGAAAATAGATGTGTGACTAATTTATAGAATACCTACTTCTTTCCAAATTAAGGGATTTTCCATTTATGGGAAAGTTATTGTAATTACCACAAAGGCTATAATCCGATTTTTATACTATTTTGAGAGTATAGATGTATGTAAATAATAGTTAGCGCTTAATTTTTATCCGATTTGTACTGTTTTTATAGTGCTGGTGTTTTTATAGTACTCGTACATAACTCGATTGACATAATATAAGCCCTAGCTAGATTTTCTAAAGTAACTTAACCGAAAGAGCCCCGGGCATACTTAGTGCTTAACAGGAGACTTCAAAACTAGGATTAATACTAAATTGAAATAGAAAATAAATATTTTTATATTTATCTTTTTTATTATTGGACCTATAGTTGTTAGAAGTTTAAAATTAGAAGTTTTTGTTATTTATCAATAGACTAAATGTCACTTCGTCAATTTTATAGTGTGTTTTTTCAAAAAGCAGCAACATTGTAATCGTAAAAAAGAATATTTTCTGCAATGCATTTACAAATTTATAATTTTCGGATTTTGCCTTTAATTATGCTAGATTGCCAAGTAGAAGTAGGTTTTTATTCCCTTGCTTTGCGAGAGCAAAACATGCGCCGTATATGGTCGTATCGTTTGATTGCGTTGACTTAGAAGTTTGATTATTTTTCACATTTGCAGTCTTGGGTCTTTTTCTTCCTAGTACTACAAGTATCACGTTTCCTAATCCGTTAGGACGGAGTTCATTATCCAAGCCTGAGGATTTGGCGAAGATACTGATTTTTACATGGAGTGACTGCCGTCAGACATCTACAACCCAGTGGGAAAACCAGACCTTTCTTAGATTAGGTCACACGACTGTCAATATATTTTTTTGGACGTGCAGGATTCCTCACGGTGTATTTCTTCCGTCACCGCCGAGCAGGTGATAATTGCAAATATTTACGTAAATCAGAAAACACGAATTTAGTAGTACCTGCCCACGTCAGTATTCGAATCGACGCCATTTTATTCAACACATGTTTTAACTACTGGGCCATCACTGCATTTAGAATACTGTACTGCAGGCTTGAGTATTTAATATTAACTTAAGATTGAGGAAAAGAATATTGACAGACGAAAAACGAAATGAGCCTACAAGGATTCATTTTTCTTTTAGAGATACTGAACCCTAAAAATAATACTTAGACCAAACATCCAATTGAAAACTAAAGGTCAATTGTGACAATTAATGTGTACTTACATCATAACATAACTCCCTTCATCCACCGCAATTTCCGACAAGGTGAGCTCTTCAAATGGAACATTTAAAACAGAGTGCCAAACAGGGAAACTCCGTGATAATACGATTAATCATCGTCGGCGGAATGTCGGCAAACAGTCGTAAAAGTTAGTTTCCTATTATTATGACAAGGGTCCGTACACCTGGCATTCGCAGAGACCAAAGCTCTAGTATACGTTTTATTATTGTTACGTCTACCAACGACTTTTTTATTCGTATTGTGAGGTATAATTTGATTTGGTTGCTATAGCGCGATATTCTTTGTTTATAGGTTAGTAGAAATGATATCTGTTAATGAGTGAACGGTAAAGGAAGAAAACCAGGTTCTTTCGGCGGAAAATGGGTAATTTAATATATAAGCAACAAACAAAAAGTGAAGATCAAACGAGAATAACAAACTTCAAAAAGACACCAAAATTTAGAAAAAATATACAATATAGTTTTACGGCCAGTCCGTAACAATGTCTATCTAACTTGATAACACTTTTGATAACACGACCAATTTGATCCTAGTAGGTAAGTCTTGATCTTCCTCCTACATCCTTCCACTTTTGCATTGTATATCTGCTTGTCATTCTTTCATCCTGCATTCTTTCTACATGTTCGCACCAACGGAGCATGCCTCTTCTTATTTTAACACCGACCTTTCAGACCAACTCTGCTTCTAACCTCATCATTGCGAATACGGTCTATAACAGTAAATATCTATACATCTATACAGATAAATAAAATTGGAGTGTCTGTTTGTAATATTAAAATAAACGCTTTTTACTAAATGCATATGGATATATACACGGTACATATACCAAAATGAATATTTTTACAATTTTTGTCTGTCTGTCTGTTTGTTCCGGCTAATCTCTGAAACGGCTGGACCGATTTTGACTGTACTTTCACTGGTAGTTAGACGACTGTTCAAAGCACAATATAGGGTACTGTTTATCCCGTAAATATTTAGGGTTCCTGCGTAAAATATGGAAAACTGTTAAAATTAGGGGGAAATGTCTTCCCCTTCGGGGGACTTTGCACTTTTATTTTTATTATTTTCACAGAATACATATTTTTTGTGACATAAAATAATTACGCATTTTTTTTATATATATAATAACATAATATGTAATAATATAATAATAATCTTCTATGTACATACAGATAAATAAAATTGGAGTGTCTGTTTGTAATATTAAAATAACCGCTTTTTACTAAATGCATATGGATGTATACACAATACCTACATATACCAAAATGAATATTTTTACAATTTTTGTCTGTCTGTCCGTCTGTCTGTTTGTTCCGGCGAATATTTGAAACGGCTGGACCGATTTTGACGGGACTTTCACTGGCAGATAGCTGATGTAATAAGGAGTAACTTAGCCTACTATTTTAGAAATTTTATTTATTTTTATTATTATAAATATATAAATAAATAATAAAAAAAAAACTATTCCGCGCGGACGTAGTCGCGGGCACAGCTAGTTATAAATAATAGGATTCATAGCTGTTTTCGTGCACGCTCCGTTCGTTTCCCAGTTGTTAGGGCTCCAGACGAGTTGTATCATAAGGAGGTTTATGATAAAATACGACCAATTTGATTGTGATAGATGAAGGCCTTCCTCAGACCTACATCCATCCCACTTCCGTGTTGCAGGTATATTTTTTTTACTAAAGTGGAAAACAATCATACGGTCTGCATGATGGTAAGCAGATAACGTAGCCTATGGACATGTTGTATGTAGTGGCGAAACCTCGGCTGGGAGTTCAATTCACACTTGAGAGTTCTCTGTTTCAAATATATCTCTTTCGTCATTTTTAAATATCTATTTTTTTCTACATTTCAACTGAGTGTGCCTCTTCTTCAGATCAATTTCGTTTTCAAATAAATTTTCAAAAAAAGTATAATCGTTTTTTTATATAACGTCGGAAGGTATGCATGCATACGGCCTATAAACGCTTGCGATACATTAATTATTACTCGCGCGATGCCACCTCGGCTGCTAACACACCAACTCCACAGGAGCTTACTTGTGACCTCACTCACGCAGGAACACAACAACCCTCTTGTTTATTTGTCTGTTAATGTAATTTAAAAACGGGTGAGTATTTGCTACAGCTAGAGGCTAGAGTAGACATGTTTGAACGGTACTTCTTGTACTGCAACCATTTATAGACTACGCAGTTTCGGCGAGTTCAGTGGCTCAGTGGTTAATAATGCTACTTTGACACTAACGCTTGTGGGTTCGATTCCTACACAGGACCAATATTTGTTTGCATGGCCAGTACTGTTTGTCTTGTTTAGGTTTTTTATAAAGAGGTAGGGTGTATCAAAGCGGCCCGTCAGCGGAAGTACCTCCACCTTAACAGAAAACAGACAGCCAAGTCCCTGGAGGGTTTTTTTTTATGGGACAGGCCCACCACTGTTTCTCCTGTGTAGCCAGTATTAACAGCGGTGACCACAAAAATGCAACGAACAGTGAAGTCCATTGCTGTCCCGAGGGTTAAACTACAGCTGCATTGGAATTCACAACGAATTTAATGAGAAGAAATTTGTAAGAGTAGGAAGTTTTCGAATTGACTTGGAGGGTTGTTATATTCCTGCATGTGAGTAAGGTCACCAGTAAGCTCGTAAGGAGTTGCTGCGTTACAAACATATAGGCCATATTGGGAATCATCCTCATAACCGACTTCGAAAGTTGATTAAAAGTAATACGACGCCGTAAAGATTCTTTGCATGGAAACGAATACGCGAAAGGTCGGCCATCCCATTCTTTCTTACACGCCGTGTTCATAAATTCTGACATTTTCAACGGTAGTAGTTTCACTTAAGACCGCGTAAGACTCATAGTACTCGTGCCGTCATATCTTTGTATTATTTTCTCGCAACAGAGTTCAAGAATAATGACATTTTTATCATTTCATTCATCATAAGGATGACATACACGTACTATATTCGGAATTCCTCTGGGAAATTCCTAGCATTTATTCTATATAAGCAAGTTTGTACGACACATTGAATATGTGGCATGTTTGTATAATATAAAACACTGTAATGTTGTAAACGAAAAGTGCCTAGGAAATGAGGAATGTTTGTATAATATAAAACACTGTAATGTTGTAAACGAAAAGTGCCTAGGAAATGAGGAATGTTCGTATAATATAAAACACTGTAATGTTGTAAACGAAAAGTGCCTAGAAAATGAGGAATGTTTGTACCTATAATATAAAACACTGTAATGTTGTAAACGAAAAGTGCCTAGAAAATGAGGAACGCGTGTAGACAAGGTAAGCAAGATATACAAAACTCTTTTTCTTCAATTCGTATTCATTTTGTGGGAGTCGGGAATGACGCGACTTTGACACCAACGCTCGTGAGTTCGATTGCCATACAAGGCAAACATTTGTGTGCATGAACATGTCTGTTTGTCTTGGTCTGGATGTTTTACGAGAAGTATGGCGCATCAAAGCAGCCCATCTGGGGAAGTACCTCCACCTCACAGAAAACCGCAGCCAAATAACAACTCCCTAGAGGGTTGTTGTGTTCCTGCGTGTGAGTGAGGTCACCAGTAAACTCCCAAGGAGTTGCTGTGTAAGCAGCAGAGGAGGCATCGCGTGAGTGATACTTAATATATCGCAAGCGTTAATAGGCTACGGTACCCGCTTTACATCAGGTGGGCCGTATGCTTGTATGCCTCCCGACGTACTATAAAAAAAAAAACAAAAAGAAAATCCTTTCCAATTGAAGGAGTTTAGAGCATCCTATGCCACCACAAACCAATAAACTACTTGACTGCGCATGAAGGTACCCTGCGCTCACAAAAACGTGTTTAGTGCCTAAATATCCTCTGATTCGAGCCTACTGACCAATGAAAGAATAATTTAACCAATATGCCGATAGGTGCCGCGATGTTGGTCCGCGAACTAGCCAATAAGCGCTGCACGTTCTACTTTGTCCCATGAACTGTAGTGCTGAATTGAGGTACTACATAATATCAGTCTCTTCGGCTCCATATATGGTATTCCCTTTATGTATGTCACACTACTTTATTGTCGATTGGAGGATATTACTCAGACCCGCTAGAAATGGGACATGGCTAAAATTTAATGTGCCCACAAAAGCATGCATGAGTACGTGATAAATAAACTCATTGACTAACAGGCTATGGACGACTTTGCTTGACCGGTGTACCACAAAAGCGCCATCATGCATCTCATGTACTCCATCATCATATATTCACTTACTTTAGTTTTGATGTTTTATTATGCATTAGTCCTACCATATCTAAACTTCTTTAAAATTACAACAGTATATATTAAACAGTATAACGTGAGGAGATATTTACAGGGTCGGGAAACTGCAAGAGCGCTTAGACTACACGGTAACGGCCTCTCGTCTTATTACTTTGTGCTGTGCTAAATAAATGAAACAAATAAAAGTCGAATAGACCAATTTAAATTAAACTTCAAATCCAAAGATTTATTCTGGTTGAGCAGGAGGGAATTTATATCAGAGCCACAATGTTTTAAAAATCGAAAGGCGACGAATGACATTTTGTTCTATTTAAAAATCGCTCATCCGCCATAGTCTTTACACTTCAAACTAGTCAGACTCATTTAAATTTTAGAAATATAAAAAAAAAATGAGCGGTCGCTCTTGTGCCGGCGTCAAAAGTAATGTCTACGGAAAATTGATTTCCTGCACGTCTAGACACGTTTCCCCCGACCCAAAATTACATTTCGAGTTGGGAAACATTATGGTGGATTATTTTTAATGGACGATGTCAGTTGTATAACGTCAAGTACATATTTTTAACGCTCTTTGAAGATTTCATTTCAGCACTGCATTCTTACATTTCCAGAGCTTTTTCCTTAGAAGAAAAATTTGTTGTAGAATAAAATGTTTCAAGTTTTTAAACACAGACCTGGATTTTCTGTATGATATTTATAGTACTTCTCTACGGAAATATCATCTTTTTCTAGACTTCAAAGTAGGATGAGATTATTTATTCTGTGTTTGAGGTTTCTATTCAGTCGTTATTTCGGTTTGCGAGTTTGTCACATATACATGTATACCTATCGTAAAAGAAAGCTTACGTGGTCAAAACTATCAACTTATATACTACGAGTAGAAAAGCAAAAGCATTACGTAGATTAAGATAAAAATCAAATTAGCGTCAATATACTTTTACTACCTACCACATACACCATCACACTCTCAATAAATTAATATATAGGTATATATATTAATAAATAAACTTAATTAATAAACTACCATCTGATTTAAATAAAAATCTTGTTAGGAATAATATAAAATATTAAAAAAGTACTTTTTGGACAATTTAAGTAGTTAAAACAATTTAATTTCACTTAAATAAACAATGGTCACAACGATGAAAGACGAATGTATGGAGAAAGGCTTACTACTGAATGCGAAGAAAACAAAGATAATGGTATTTGAAAAAGAAGAATCCAGAACTAATGTAAGGATTACGATTGATGATGAAGTGTTGGAACAAGTGGATGAGTTTGTATATCTTGGATGCGCTTTCAGCAGGGATGGAAGGTACACCGCAGATGTGGAAAGACGAGTGAGTGCTGGGAATAGTGTGAATGGAAAACTTCTTGGCAGTAAAATCCTGAGCCAGAAGGCACAACTCGCTATACACAATGCAGTGTTGGTCCCAACGCTAACTTATGGAAGCGAGAGTTGGGTATGGCAGAAAGAGCATGAAAGTAGAATAAACGCGGTTGAAATGCGAGCGCAGCGCAAAATTTGTGGCGTAAGGCTTGTAAACCGTATTCGCAATGATGATGTTAGAAATAGAGTTGGTCTGAAAGAGAGCGTCGGTGTTAAAATAAGAAGAGGCATGCTCCGATGGTTCGGGCATATAGAAAGAATGACGAAGCAGATATACAATGCAAAAGTGGAAGGATGTAGGAGCCGGGGAAGGCCAAGACTTACCTACCATGACCAAATTGCTCATGTTCTATTAGAAGGTAATGTCAGGAGCCCTAGAAACCGGCGTGCGTGCATGAGAAGAGCAATGAATGTTAAAGAAGCGAGTGAGATATGTAAGGATCGAGTCACGTGGCGCTCGGTTCTCTCTGCCTACCCCGCAAGGGATTTGGCGTGAAGTTATAGATAGATAAGAACTTGAAAACAATTTATTTATACTACATGATTATTGTTATTACCTGCAATAAAATAAATCTTAATTAAATTATAATTCATATTTACCTTATACTTAGTTGCTTATTGTATGTGTATGTATTATTTATGTTACTCACATATATCCTAATATACATATGTCTTCGAACGTACTTGCCCGGTCACCAATGAATCTCATTGTTGTAGTTAAGTACGCACTATATCTATACTATTCTTATTTTACATTGTAGGTAATTATTACATGACTGTGTCTTGATGTAGTGATATCATTGCATTTGCGTCAAACCTCAGTGGTTTATAAAATGCATTAATATTGTTTTTATAAAATGTTTATGTGAACTGGTGTAATAAATAAATAAAATATATAGAAAAAAGAGGCGTTTTATACTACGTCGGGAGGCATACAAGCATACGGCTCACCTGATGTAAAGCGGGTACAGTAGCCTATTAACACTTGTAATATATTAATTATCACTCTCGCGCGATGCCTCCTCTGCTGCTTACACAGTAAGTCCTTGGGAGCTTACTTGTCATATCAATAAAGTGTAATTTCGACCTTTCTGCGTATCATACGATGATGGTTTAATTAGGGTGTAAGTTGCTCAGTGTCATCTTACGGCTTCAAGCCAATCTCACCTGCATCCAGCATCCTGTTGATCAGCCAACTCTGGTCAAATATGTATGGCGGAGTTGTTTTTAAAAAAGCAAAGTGCAGCAGCAATATTAACCTCTTAACTGGAAAGTAGTTGTATTATTCCCTAGAGACTTGTGATACTACTTCTGTTGTAAGTGTTTGTATGATATGGTAAGTGATTTACATCAGATGGACCGTACGTTTGTACGCGAAGTAGTAGAAAAAAGAGACCGTGGTGACGATGCTGACACTAATAAATTGACTTTGTTCCCTGCCAGTTTCGTGAATCTTAACACCGAATAGATTATATCTTAATAGTGCAAATGTAGCAATAAAAAAAGGAGTCAAACATATTTTTAATTCGATTATGCTGTTTGAAATTTCTTATGAGATATTACCATCTTGATTTTTAGAAGATATTTTCGGGCAGCAAATAAAGTGGATTTAAAATTAAATTAAAAATGATTTCTTTATGATACAGCCAGTGTTCTTGTCGCCCTGACACAATAATAATAATAATAAACAATGGCAAGCTACTCTTTATTTTTAGGATGTTTTATTTTCTTAAATCATTTTTTTTAGTATTAACCTGTATAGTATATTTAAGTTAAGTAAATTCGATGGCTCAAGTAAAATAAATAAACCAGCTCCACCTCTATAACAAATTTGAATTAACAGACGATGTTCTGACGATTGAGAGTTTGGGAAGAGACTTTACTTAATATGAAACAAAAATAGTTCACGATTACAAAAAAGGCGAGCGGTGTATCGTAATGTTTAATGGCACATTCGAATTTAAGCCCATAAATATTTCTTAAAGTTTTTTTATTAAACACAAAAGCTGCGATGATTTGTTGGTAAGTATTACTTACCGGATTGGTCGCGTGTTTACCACGCGGTTATAAATTCACTTTACTTTGTATTTTGTTACAGATAACTAATGAGAAGTAATATTTTATCTAGTTAAACTGAGAATATTAAGAAATATGTTGTTATATCGTTTTTGGTTATATATGTATAATTGTATTTTTATCACTAGGTCGGCAGTGATGGAAAACATCGTGAGGAAAACTGCACGTCCAAGAACCTAAGAAAAGTCTAATTTTCGCTCTGGGTTTTGGAGGTTTGACGGCAGTCGCTCCATGTCAAAATCAGTATCATCCTTAGGCTTAAGTAGCGCACCCCGCTAATCCTAATGGATTAGGAAACGGGTTAACGCTAAGAATAGGAAGAATACGTTGTTATATTGATGGTTAGTAAGAAAAATCTTTGTTGAGTAATATGGTAAAAATGAATCACAAGTAAATAAATGTCGAAGGACAATCCGCATCGTTTTCACGCGTCAAACTTCTACTGATTTCTTTATTGTACAATGCCTACATATAATTCTGATAGAGAAATAATATTCATATTATGAGCTAATTTTAAGAAAGGTCGTCGTGCTGTGCTCCACTCCCTCAGATTTTTTTCTGTTATGGTGGGACATGGCATGACTTCTTGCTATAAATATCCGTTTGGGGGAAGCACCTCCACCTTACAGAAGACCGCAGCTAAATAACAACCCCGGAAGGATTGTTGTGTTCCTGTGCGTGAGTAAAGCCGCTCTAAATTCTCACTACTTAAATTTTTGTTCTTAGTAATAGGTACTACCACAAATCATGAGGGTTCTCTTCAATCCGAATCTCACGTATACATTAAACAAGTTCGCCAATTTGATATCCATTTAGTCATCAGCATAAGGAATGTGTTCAGCACTGAGCCTGTTCTGTCCAGGAGATCTATCTGTTCGAAAGTTTCCTGATCACGGAGACCACATGATCCATTGTGTTATGTCTGCCTTTAGCGCTGAAGACGGTCGGAGGTTCAAAGTCAACATTCATTGCTAGCTGTGAATATCAAATAAATCGGCTATCCTGAGTATAGTCTACAGAAGTACGGATACAAAAAGTTATTATTAATTAAACGATTAAATCTTTTAATTAAACTATTACAACTTTTAATATCTTTAAGGGTAATCATTTTCTGAGGAACCCGCAAAGCATTAGCAGATCCTTTGATTAGGCGGAAGATACTACATGGGCGACCTGGGGATCACCATCAGGTGGGCTGATTGTTCGGTTCACTGGTATATATATTTAAGAGAGTCTGGGGAAGTACCTTCACCTCACAGAAAACCACAGCCAAATAGCAATTCCCTAGAGTGTTGTTGTGTTCCTGCGTGTGAGATAAGCTCCTAAGGGGTTGCTGCGTTAGCGCGAGAGGTGGCATCGGATACTTAATTCTTTGCAAGCGTTCATAGGATATGGTACATTACATCAGGTGGACCATATGTTTGTATGCCTCCAGATGTTTTATAAAAAAAATCCGTATAAACCACAGTAGCTGCCTACTATCAGGCTGGCTATGCGCTTGTTTGTCACTGTAGTGATAAAATCATCCTAAATGACGATCGTGAAACTAGTGAGTTTCTATAGTGAAGTCTCTTTGGTACTCAACATAACCAAACGTAAATAATTCAAAGCGGGCAAAGGTTGGCGACCTGTCCGCTAACGAATATTTCCCGAACAAACACTAGACTACATTTGACGTCAAAGCTGGGCACGTACAGACCGACTGGACATTCGATTCAGTTTAGATATATATACATGGCTTCATATTGCCCCGAGCTTCCATATTTGTGACTATTTGAGAATGAGAGGGAGAAATTTTGGATCCGAATTGATTCTTGTACGAGATAATTGCTCTGGAAATGTGACAAGTAGACAGACATAGTAATTGTTCCGTTCATATTAGTATATTCTATATTCAGATATTTAGAAGTTCAGGAGGTCCAAAGTTTTAATGAACTAAACGAGTTGGCATTTTGTGTATTGGCTGATTGCAAAGACTTCCCATTATCGTTAGCCCGTTTCCTAAGCCATTAGGATTGGCGGGGGCTGCTACTTAAGTATAAGGATTTGTCGAAAATACTGATTTTGACCTGGAGCGACTGCCGTTAGAACTCCACAACCCAGAGGAAAAATCAGACCTGTATTCGTTTGTCGCACGTTTTTCGAAATATAATTTCTTCGACGTGCTCCTTCACGGTGTTTTCCATTACCGCCGAGTACAAATATGTACATAAATCCAAAACATAAATTTAGTGGTACATGCCAGAATTTGAAGTGGCGCCAGGCGGCTAGTTACGGCGGTTTTTTATCCATTTTATTAGTTTTCCAGTCGAATACTTCCCTATATAACATTTAATTATTAAATATTTTTGTAATTTATAAAAAAAAACGGTCATATGTGAGTTGAATTTACACACAAAGTGTATGTGTCTAAGGTTTCGTAATACGTTTCTTGTATGGTGACCCCTTTTTGACTTTTGTTGTTGTTGTGTTTTTATTATTCGTTATTATAGCGGGCATAGTAACAACCACTCTGCGAAAAATGCAAGTCTCTACGTGATTCAAATAGCGGAGCTTTAGTCATAGAGTTTGGTTAGTAACCTTTGTGTACAGAACCCTAAAACCTACTAAAGTTGAAAATTTAATCAAGATCTCAAGATTTTATCAAGTATTTTGCATTAATACTAAAAATGCATCCACAACATAGATCAACAATTTTTCATTTTCAATTATGTAGCTAAAGTAGCTACATAATTGGCACAAATTAATGTCATTACCCACTTCTCTAGCTATTTCGACAGAATTTCAACAGAAAGTCCTTCACTCGATAGAACTATTTTGTGACGTTCATGTGCAGTAATATGAACATTAAATGGCATTATAAGGTCTACTTGTCACTAAAGCGCAATTGATATACTTATAAGTATATTTATTGATGATAAATAATTGCAACCGCAATGTACTACGAGTACATTCGATAGAAACTGATAATTAAGTGTAAATATTCATATACTTACTTTTTTCCCAAAAAGTAAGATTAACTCCAAATCAAGGGCTTCTTTTTATTAAAAAAACATTTTTTTTCTATATTTATTGGAGTCAATCTTACATTTTTCCCAGTTTTTAAAATACCCACAGCAATATCTATTACGCCCGTATAATATTAGTTTAATCGACAGCAAAAATAAGTTTAAATTTCATAATATTTCTCATGGCTATGAAAAAACAAATTTATTTTGGAAACTTAAAAAGCTGCTCATAATTGACATTCACATAAAATACTTTATATGGTTTGGTGTTAAGATAACTCTGAAGATAGTAACGAGCTACTTTTTTAATTCCCAGTTCAGCTACTTTTGAAACTTAAGTTTACACACTAGGTAGCCTACACAAATTAATGTTCAGTTACTTATGGTATTTAAGACGTTAAGTTATTTTTGGACATTGCCGTGAATACACTAGATAGCTGAAACAAGCATTTAATATTGTTCAGTGACTTTTGTAAAGCTTGATGTTAAGATATTTTTGGAAAATATGATGATCAGGAATATTTGACAATGTTGTGTTTAGTGATCTTTGCCACTAACACACTACATTAGTGTTCAGTTAATTTTGAACTTTAATGATGGTCATTCAATACTGGTACTTGTCTCGTTAAGCGATTATGTATAATGTTTTGTATAGTAATTTTGAAAATCTGAATGTGGTCATCGACTTTTGATGCTGACTGTACTTGCCCAATGTGAAAGCAACACTGATGTCAAACCATTTTATACAAAAAACGTATATGCCTAACAATACCTAACAAATATAAGTATTTTTCAAAAGATATGGGCATAGACATATAGCATATGATCCTTAAGAACAGCGTGAGGAATTTTTTGTAGGGCCAGGTACGTGTGAGTGATGCCTCTGACGTTGCAAGCATCCATAGGGTACGGTGACTTCTTCGAATTAGGCACGTCATACGCTCGGTTGCCATCTTAGTGGTTTAAAAAATATTACTGAGGTATAAACTTGTACTGCACAGGCAATGGCACTGTCAAGAAAGTAGTAACGTTATTTATTATCTCCAAATTCTTTAGCTGTACTGGTTTAAGAAATTTCTTCTTTATCCTAACAAATATACAAAATACTTAATCTCATTGAAGTTCTGGGAGATATAAAGAAGCCGTACATACCCAAGAACATAGCAACGATATTAAAAACACATCTTGTTCGGAGGCGCTATCGAAAAAAATGGCTTCTTTTACTTCAGATAAGTACAAAATTCAGTCTCTGGAGAGCGAATATTTCCATTTGAATAAGTGGCCTTCCACCTTTGATCTTTCTTAAAACATTTCGTGTTGAGGATTGTTATTGATTACGCGAGAATTATACAATTTATATCTCGCTGTGGAACGGATTTATTTACAGTTATTTGAAGCTAATACTATTACTATATCAATCTTTACTCATCTCAATGCTGGGATACGGGTCTCCCTTTAACCGAAGTTTAGAAGGTACTCCACCATGACGCTCTACTGCGAATTGGCGAAGGCCTGTGTTTTCAAGCCGTCCGAATGTTACTGACATAGCTTCACGACTGTAATCTATCGACAACGACGACGACGGCTTCGTACCCTTCTACGCACGGAGAAGCTCGAGATAGATAAACTCGTCCATAGAGAGGCTGCGGTCGACTTTGCTTAGCCGGCGTATTCGGTTAGAATAACACGCGCAACGACGCCAACGAGTTGTCTGTTTGAAGCTAGTCCTACTAATATTATAAATGCGAAAGTTTGTATGTATGGATTGATGTTTGTTGCTCTTTCACGCTTAAACGGCTGAACGGATTTGAATGAAATTTGGCACGTAGATTATGATCTGGATTAACACATAGGCTACGTTATTTGACTCCACGCGGGCGGAGCCGCGGGCAGCAGCTAGTGAGATATAAATTACAGGCAATCCGATCTAAACCGCTGTGTATGATCACTTTCATTAGTTCATACGAATTAGCGCCAACCGACATCCTACCACTACATATCATATCCAGGTTTTGCGTACATTTTCTTTTACACATGGATACGCGTAAATGGATCAGAGCAGTGACAGTTCAGTCTACTAACCAACGTACAACGGTAAAGAACCGGCTCACTAACTAACTGGTCCTCGATTGGATTCCTGGCATGTACCTCTAAATACGTGTTTTGGGATTGGTGTACATATTTGTTATGATCACTAGCTCGGCGGTGAAAAAATGGAAAATCAATAACTCCACTTTGATTACGTCCGACGAAGGAATAACTATGGATGAGATCGAATGGTCAATACGAATCCTGAAAAATGGAAAATCAGCGGGAATTGATCTAATCACAGCGGAGACGATCAAACTAGTTGGCACTTACATCCGAGACACTTTCTGGTACTTATGCAATCTATGCTGGAGAGCTGGAAGGGTCCCAATGGACTGGAGACGCGTAGTCATCGCGTAAATTTCGCCGGAATAAGCGCTGCGTGGTGGGTGGCGGTCCCCACCGCCGCGTGCATCTATATTCGTATCGACGGGGGCGGATCGGTGCATGTCGCCTCCGGGGGACACCCGTAATCCGTACGTCGATGCGCCCTTGGTCCAGAATTGCAAACGAATTGATTGGCAGGGGTCACGAACGAGCACGCTTCTGGCACATGACCGTAACAGTTCATATTCAAAATATAGAATTTGAAATAAACGATTAGCTATATATTTTTTTATATAGGTACATATTTATAAACAAGTTGTTACTACTTCTTCTACTACAATTTCATGCCAAGCTACTTGCGGGGTAGGCAGAGAGTACTGAACGCCACATGACTTGATTCTTATAAACAAGTCAAATGAAATACGATTATAATATTTCAACAACAGTATAGTAATGATAATGTAAGTAAACATATTTGTTGTTCTTGTAGTTAAAATAAGAAAAGGCATACTCCGTTGGTTCGGACATGTAGAAAGATCCAGGAAGAAAGAATTACGAAATAGATATACAACGCGAAAGTAGAAAGATGTGCCGAGGGAGGTCAAGACTTATCTACCATGACCAAAATGATCGTGTTTTATCAGATGGTTATGTCAGGATCCTTAGAAACCGGCGAGCACGAGAAGTTAGCAATTTAGTTAAGCAATTAATGTTCAAGAAGCGAGTGAGATTTGTAAAGGATTTGGTGTGAAGTTATAGATAGATAGATAGAACAAATAGTTTTCGACGAATAGGTATTTGTCGGAATGATTTGACCTACAACGAGCACACAAAGATATCATCCTGCAGAATTATAGAACGCCAACGTTCATTTAAAGCGATCATACGGCTTCAATAGCATGCATATTCCAAGATTAGGTTCAATGTCCACAAGGAGTATGACAATAGCATACAAAGAGTTGAATGCATAAAACCAGTTATACCGCATATACGTCTACGTACGTACGAGTGCGGCTGGACGGCTATTGAGAGACGTTACAAAAGCCATTGTGTCTCAGTCAAGAGTAGTTTATCTCGTATCTGTCCCTACAGAGACGGTTACGCGCTGATGCTGCTCAAAACATCTCCTTTCAACGATTACAAGTGTCGCGTTACTGATAAAACGAGACAAATCTACATTATCTTGACAGTTATCGCATTACATTATCTTTTTGGAGATGAAATTATGCATAGTCGCCAAATTCGAGCAAATAGGAGCAGTGATATTCCAGTGGATAAAGATTAGGAGCTTACTGGTGACCTCACTCACACGCAGGAACACAACAACCCTCGAGGGAGTTGTTATTTGGCTGCGGTTTTCTGTGAGGTGGAGGTACTTCCTCGGACGGGCTGCTTTGATGCGCCCTAACTCTTTTAAAAGCACCCAGCGTAATACAAACAGACACGTATATGCACTCAAATGTTTGCCCTGCGTGGAAATCGAGCCCACTAGCGTTCGTGTCAAGGTCAAAGTAACGTATAGTTCGACTTTTCATTCGATTCACTAAAACGACGTATGCTGTGTTACTATTTTTGAGCGTAGTGACGTGAACAACTTAATGAATGAGTTCATAATTGAATGATATTTAATTGTGTATGGTGAGGTTTATTCGAAATAATTCAACCTATGCAAATAATATTTTCATTCAACTGAATCATTAGAATTCCCGTCACACACTCTTATAATAAAATTGTCCGGAATGTTATCAATCACTTTGTCGAGTTAGCAAATTATATCCTCCTGTTTAATAATACGGGGCTCGCAATAGTATACAATGTACGCTGTATTTAAATAAGCAAAAATAGTCTTGAATGCAACATATATTGTATACTGTTCACCCATGTACATGAGTGAAGAAAGAGAAAGATATATGTAGATCGTAACAACATATCAGCAAGGACCTTGTGTTTCAGTGCAAAGATGAGCTGTGAGCATTGTCAATAATCCTAAGCTCATCCACGGTAGCCTTTCCAGATTAGGGAGCGATTTTGCCTCCCTTAGTGTGTTCTACGAATTGTAAAATGGTTTGTGTTCCGAGGACTTATTCGATATTCTGGCAACACCGTCGTTTTATAATCGCACCGCTCGCCGACGATTGGGAATTCATTTTCACCTCATCGCATATTGCGCGAAGATTTCTACTGAGAACTCTTAAATTGTGTAATGAACATCCTATCGATGCTTTACCTAGGGAGTATTAATGTCAAGAAGGTTTAATGCCAATTTAAATTCTCTATTACTATAAAATGGCAACTTCATTCTTTTACCCCTATTATTATAATAAGGAACAGTGATAGCTCAGTCGATAAAGAACTGCCAATCCTAATGGACTAGGAAAAGAAAGAAAGAAAGAAAATGTTTATTTGGAAGTAACACAAACACTATACGCACAATATACAATAGGTAGTGAAGTAATAGTAGTGCTGTGTGGCGTCACAAATAGGTCTTATCTCAGCCTTTTGCCGTGTCAAGTCATGACAAGGCGCTGATACGACGGAAACGGGATGACTTTAAGAAAAAGAAGAGTAAAAGTGGCTGTGCTATTTCACTGAAACTATATCTATATTTCACACAAAATTTAACAAACATTTTACAGGGAATCATATCTTTGAGCAGATTAAAATATTTCATTTTAAACTTGCTATTATGTCTTATCTTGTTAACATAGTCAATCAAATTCTATGACTTGTGACGCCCCTGCTGTTGCAAGTGTCCATAAGTTACAGTTAGTAGCTGCTTAACTTCAGGCAGGCCGTATACTCGTTTAACACCAAGTGATATAAAAAAGGTCAGTAACTTATAGACTGGAGTATTATTTGGTACACTTTTCTTTAATTTGATCTCAACATGACAATATAATAAAATGTAGTACAAGATACAGTCAATCATTCTAATCTAATCTCAACGCGTAACGCAATGGTGCGTTATTGAGAGTAAAAAATCAGTTGTAACGATAGTCTGGTAAAATAAAAACATGTGAATATGCCACTTAGGAAAATTTCTCGAAATTCTTCTGAATTCATTGACATAATTCATCAAGTGGCTAGCATAGCGAATATAACTGAATTTAAGTATATTGTCGAGTTTGGCAGTGATGAAGACATTGACAATGCCTTAGGTGATGTATACATAGTGACTATTAAAGGACTGAGAGATGGCCAAAAACTTCAACAAAAATTCATTGTAAAATGGATTCCAGAACCAAAAAAACGGATTGCATTTAGAAATTTATATCATCGCGAATATACATTTTACAGCTACGTAGTGCCAAAATTATTACAAATACAGAAGAATTATCAAGTAATCGAAGGATTGAAAATAAAGTTCCAAAACTGTTTCTTTACTAGCATTGAAAAGAACAAGGAAACTGTGGTTTTAGCTCCGTTATTACAAAATGGATATAAATTATATGATAGATTCCGCAGTACGGATATTGAACATAGTAGTCTGGTGATAAAGTATTTAGCAAAACTACACGCTTTATTTTTTGTATTCCAAAATGTTGATCCAAATGAGTGTGAAGTAATAAAATTATTATATCGAGAGGAAGTACAATATGGCAATCCAAAATCTATACCTGAATCAGTGTCAGTATTTTATAACGATTCAGTGAATGTTGTGAGAGATTTGGTCGCAAAAAATAAATTAATGGAACTTGCTTCAGATATTTTTTCAATATTACACAAGTGTACAAGTCCAGATACACAGTACAATACACTTTGTCACGCAGATTGTTGGAATAATAACGTTTATTTTAAATACCAGGTAAGTAAGTAGTTTATTTAAAAAAAACGTATTTTCTTATAAATATTGATTAAGAAATATTTTGAATTCAACAGTAGAGTTAGCTAGTATAATCATTGTGTCTTAAAAGTAACAGTTATACCTGATTGACTTACATAGTAAAACTAGTTTACATACAACATCTGGCAGATATAATAGACTAGGTGCTTTACCTCGAACGCTACTTTGAACGACAGAGATCATGGCGTGTATTATTATATTTTTTAAGGAGAGAGAGCCCTCCGTAAAAATTCAATTTCACAGCACAAAAGGCCCTTTACATGTTGCTTTTTCTAGATGTTTATGAGTTAAACGGGTCAGATATTATTATAATTGGTGTTAAAGGTGTGGTAAAGCTGCGTGTATTTTTGCGATCTGATACTTCGCTAGTTACAACTACGTGGAAGACGATAAATGTGCACCCGGTATCCACAAAGGACAATTTAATGATATTTACCATATCTGGAAGAATACGACTTAACAGACTGCAGCATAATTGTTCAAAGAAAGGAGTTTTTACAGGCTACATAGACTGCGGTGACTGTAGGTAGGACTTAGGTAGGCGATATGCTTGTTTAGCGTCTTACTTTAATCCTAATCTATATGATAATCCAAACTAATATTTTTACAGGGCGAGAGACCAGTGGACGCGATCCTCATTGATTATTTGATTAGTAGGTATGCTTCGCCAGCCACAGATATATCTTACTTCTTGTATATGTCAGGTGATCAAAAATTTCTCGACACCTATTACGAAAGACTGACTTCTCTGTACCACAAAACATTAGCAGCTGTACTAAGACAGTGTAGTTTAGACGTAGAAGAGATATATCCAGAGAAAATTTTCAAACAACACCTTGAAATATATTCTGTATTCGGTCTCATTGAAGCCTTAATATCAATGAAGATAATTACAGCTAGATCTGAAGAGGCTATCGACATGATAGAAATGAGATATGAAATTAAGGACGTAAAATCTTGTGATACCAAATCACGAAATCAATCTCTGTTCGTGGAACGAATTAATGGTGTAGTCAACGACTTTTTCAAACGTGGGTATTCACTAGACGCTGTTCTCAACAAATAAAGTCATTTTTCTTCTTCTTCAAATATTCTATCTGGGATTATCTACGATATATTCTTATCTCCTATTATCTGCCTACAAATCAAATAATATCTTACTTGCATTCGCATCAACTTGTCAAACATAAATGTACTTTTGCTTCCATTGCGATAAACGAATATATAAATGAAAGATGAAATAAATCTTTGGCTTTAATATAAGATAAGAAATACACTGTAAAGAAGCTACCATTTTTTTTTCAAAGTATTAGGCTACAAAATAAAAGAGTTACATTTTAAAAGGAAAAATGTTTTTTCATTACCATAAGTAAACTGATTTAATATTTTAAATGAAAATGCTCCTTCGAGCAGTATTCCGCGCTGAAAGGGAATTAATTCTTCGGCGCTGCAGTTAATTGTGTGTAACAATGGTTTTTCTCTGAATCTGGGATGGGACGGATGAGAATCTCTGTCGACTGAAAATAATGGTGAAGAGAGCAGATGTCAATGTTAAACAGCCTTTATGTCTGTGAACATTAAAAGAAGTTATGTCTACATATATATAGAGATTTGTTCTTTGTTATACATATGGCCATTTTTGTTTTATTTATCATGTCTGTATTCGGATCGGAGATTAAGGGTCTAAATACTATGTAAGTATATATTCTAAACACTCGAGCACGCTTCTTAAAAAATATACAACACAAATGAACTCATTAAATCAAGATTGGCTGTGTAAATACTAAAAATAGTTCTAGATTGCGTGGCTTTTACAGCGAAAACACATTTACAACCAAGATCGTAATCCAAGTTTTGGATATAAAAACGCTATGTAATATTATATTATACCCGGCCAGGCTATTTTTAATGATGGGGCCACAGTAGGCTTAATGCCATTCATTATCGCATTAATGGATATGAAACATGGTAACAGCAGTTGGTCGTGTTTATGGGAGTCCGAGGTCTAAGAACAGACCTAGGCGCGTGAACGCCAGTGATGCTAATCGGGTATGTATGGACCGAGTCACGTGGCGCTCAGCTGTCTACCCTGCTAGGTAATTGGCCTAAATATATAAAGATAGAAACATAGCATCTAATACCATAGCTCATGTTGTGAATGATGCAAATCTACTGAACACCTGTAAAAAGTGTTAAGTAGATTTGCATCGATATATGAAACATTCAATTAATTATCAAAAAAAAATAACACTGCAATTCCTTAGGAGCTTACTGAAGACCTTACCTCACTCACATGCAGGAACACAATACTCTATGGAGTTGTAATCTGGCTGCGAGTCTGAGGTGAAGGTACTTCCGATGGGCTACTTTGATGCGCCCTATCTTCCATAAAAACACCCAGACTAAGATAAACAGATATGTTTATGCAACTAGGAATAGGAATAGAACCCACGAGCATTGGTGTCAAAGAAGCGTAACAGCGCGTTTCACCACTGCGCCACCGAGCTCGTCTAGATTGCTGTTAGTTCTAAGATATTAATCCGTATGTGTTGGATTATATTAGGCCAGCATCTTTGTTACACAACTTGTATTTGTATACAACATATACGGATGTTGTTAAAACTAGGCAAATTGCATATAGCTACGCGTATATATGTTTAGAAGTGTGTCTCATTATCATAATCAGAGTCAAAACCAACCTACATATGGTGTACCCCGATTAATACAAAAGGCTCTGGCGAAAGGGCTGTACGGTGCATTAAACTATTCTACTCGGAAAGTACCTCCACGTAACCGAAAACCGCAGCTAAATAACAACTCCTGGGAAAGTTTTTGTATTCCTGTGAAGGTTTTTGTGTTTTATTTGGCTGGGGAGTTCATTCCACAACTTGAGAATTCGTAGACGGTTAGTAGTTATTGATGAAAATAATAAAACTGAGACAATGTTTATTATCCTAAATCTTTATTTTAATTTAAGTCTCGGCTACGCACGAGTGACTCCTAGCGTTACAAATGCTCAAAGGGTACGGTAACTGCTTACCATCAGGATGGCTGCATGCTTATTTTCTAACTTACTGGTATAAAAAATGTAATTACAAAAACTTCCGCTTAGGTTTCTTAGCTCCAAGCGTTTTAATTTTATTATAAAACTAAGGTGGAAGGCAAAATTAACCAGCTATAACAGACTATGTATCCCTCTTATTCGTGCATTGTAAAACCGTTCACGTTTATTTTTAAGAAAAACCTCGGTAGGGAATTCATTGCTCAATTTAAGGGTTGCCAGGAGAAAAAAAATCTCTAAAACGGTACAGTACACGAGCATTGCTGTTCCATTATGTGACGATTAACTCGTGCTATATATACAGTTGGTGGCAGAAGGAAACAATTGACATCATACCGAACAGCTCGACAACAACCCACCATTAAATCGGTTATAATAATTTAACTTTGTTATTATGTAAAGAGCCATTATTTAGTTTTAGTTGTGAAATAATACAGTTTTACTATTACAAATAAATTTATATGGTGAAATTAGACTATACATTTTATTGTTGTGGTCTAAATTGGACGAGGGAGTGCGAGTAAGTTCGTATCCTGTTTAGTTAGTTTTGTGGGTTGCCATTATGAACAAGAAGTTTAGGATCGAAATGACTGAATTGAAATTATATTGCGAATGTGTATAATTTTAAATTTTCACGTTCGTTTACAATCACAAGAGTAAGTAGAGTAGAGAGAATAATCGTTACGTATGTTTTACAAATAAATTATTCTGATTCTAAGATATAACCTAACACTGTTTTATTTATTTTAACAGACAAATTGAATAAATCTGAAAATAGTTGTGCTTATAATTTATATAATGAAAAACTATAAACATTCACAGTGCATATTTGTTTCACTGCAGCACTGGCAGCGGCATAAGTGCATAGGTACATGTGTTTGTATATTATATTATTCGACTTCCAAAAAGAGGAAGTAATGAGTTCGACCATATTTTATAATATAACGGCTTCTAGCATATTATTAGTGCCATATACGTGTTTCACAACAGTTAGACACAAATTTATTGTAAGAATTAAGTTGCTAAATATACAGACTTCATTATACAATCATACGACAGACGACTTCAGAGATTATTTCAAATGATTTTTCACTACATTTCAACATTAATAAACTTCCTTTACCCAAGAAACTTCGGTAAACGTTGTTGGCCCAAGAATATGGAGCATGCAGTTTTTCAAAAAGAGTGTGAGGACATTTTTAAAGGTTTTTTTTTATACTACGTCGGGAGGTATATTGCATATAGCTATGCGTATATACGTTTAGAAGTGTGTCTTCATTATCATAACCAGAGTCAAAACCAGCTTGATGTTTGGGCTTTGGTGGCGGATCCACACAAAGCAGGTTAGATCAAATTGCACGTACAATTACTAAGGCTTCGCTGTCTTCGTCATCATGCCCGTTCATCTGTCACAGGGCAGTATCTTCTGGACCGTAATATAGATAAACACTTTTACATTTTCACGGAGGGTATGATCGCTATAACAACAAATAATGATAACTGTGAAAGTACCTCCATCTCACAGAAAACTGCAGCCAAATAACAAGTCCTAGGAGGGTTAAGGTATTCCTGTGAGTGAGTGAGATTGCTCCAAGCTCCTGAGGAGTAGCTGTTAGCAGCAGGGGTGCTTTCTGTATTGCGAGCATTCATAGGCAACGGTAACCACTTTACATAAGGTGACAGCTCCCTTTGTTCGACTAATTTGGCTTCAATACAAAAGTTGAGGTTTTTCTAAGGGACTACAAAGTCAAAGTCAAAGTCAAAGTCAAAATCTTTTTATTCCGTAAAAATGGCTACATTTGTTTGGAATCGTCACAATTTTTTTCCCTACCGTGCAGTTCATGACTAGGTGAGCACTGATAAAAATACTGCTAAAAAACTCAGGCATCCCTCTTTTGGTATCCAAACAAATTTACATAATTTATTAATTACATTATAATTGGATCGACTCAATCCCAGGCATTTTTATCATTAATATAGTCAGATACTTTATAATATGCCCTGCTACACAATTTGGCTTTAATAGTAGTTTTAAACTTGTTTATTGACAATTCTCTTATATTGCTGGGAAGTTTGTTATAGAACCGTATACATTGCCCCATAAAAGAATTACTTATTTTGTGGAGACGGCTTGCATGTAACACAAGATTATGCTTATATCTAGTATTTATGTTATGAGTATCACTCTTTTTACAAAATGAGTCTATGTTTTTCGCAAACTTTTTACAAAATGAGTCTATGTTTTTCGTTTCGAATGAGTCTATGTTACAGCATGGGGATTCTTCAAGAAATGCGTGAAAAGGTTTTTAGAGGGACTGCAACCCATGAGTGTCACCCCTGGTGTTGTAAATATCCATAGGCTACGGTGACTGTTTACAATCAGGCAGGCCGTATGCTTGATTGCCACCTTAGTCGTATAAAGAAAAATAAAAAAGCTAATAATATCTCGGTAATAATCTAATTTTTTAACATCGTTAAAAAAGGGTCCCGTAAGAAAGTAGTTATGAAGTCTGATTGCAGACGCTCAAAATCAGTATCTCCCCCAAATCCTAAGCTTAGGTAGCGGACCCCGACAATCCTAATGGATTTAGAAACGGGATAACTCTAAGAATAAGAAGAAGTAGACTAAGTTCAATTTGTAATTTTCCGTTTGTACACTTTCAGGCGTACGTGTTTTTTCGGCGGTGCTTTACACTGTGGTATCGTCACCTTCGTGTACGAGACCGATTCAAGGTTGGGCGGTTTTTTTATGTGTCCCTGTACTACTTTGTTACTCTTCCTTCAACATGTTTGACTGTCTGTCAGCAAGCACGTTATTTCAACAAAACAATAGAAAAACGAGTTGTCGCGGTCACGCGGCGATTCCATACCGAGTCGTCACGGACTCGGCGCGATTCCGTTGCGAGTAGCGACGATACGCTGGCGGAATAATCGTCGTTCATGGAGATTACCCGTCGATAGAAGGGCGGACTCGTCGCGATTCTCTCGCTCGTGGAGGTGGCGCCATGTGAGCTGCGGCCCGTAGGTAACAGAATGATTTACGAGCTGAACAACAGATGGCACCTCGGGCTCATTGTTTCCCGCCGCGTCCTTTCCCAACCGTCCCACACGATTGCCCTGTCGAGTCAAAATTTAACGGTCTATCGACTTTATAGATTCACGGACTGTAATAATAGTATGAGTAATATATTGTAATTCACGGGATTTAATTTTGCAAGATGTTTATCCTTTCGTGCGTAGTACTACGAATTGGTCGCATTTTAACCGTCGATTTTGAAAGTGTTGCCATTTTAAGTACCGTGTTTTATACATATTTTGAACCAACCAGTTGGCAATCTTGGCCTATTTGAAATCGCCAGAATTTTAGATTGCATCTGCTATCTTCATTGGTTAAATTTAATAATAAATAATGATACGCTCTGTTTATACATAGTCCGGCCATTCTATTACAATCTTAATAAAACTTATATGCACATATTTAAAAAAATCTTAGCAAAACAAAAAAATGATTCTATTCGAAATGGCTTCGATACAGACCTTTAATCTGTCTGGCCACGAATCTATGGATTTACTCACTTTTTCCATGGGAAATTTAGCCATTGCTTGCTCCAGAGATTTCTTAACCCTTCGAGACCTAGGTGGTCGAATACGACCGCGAAATGTATGGGAAAACGTATATAACGGGTTCTGACTGCTAAGAGACACAATGTCGGCATGTCGTTTCGCGCAGGCCATGTCCTCTAAAACTGACCATAATTTGTAGTGTAAGGGGTTCAGATCTCGGCTAGACGAGGACTAGTCTTCAGCTCTTATAAAGTCCGGCACGTTGGTTTCGAGGCGGACTTGGGCAGTTCGTTCCTTGTAACCAGGTGCAAGGTCCTGCTGGAAAGTCCAAGGTACATTTTTAAAAAGAGTTTTGCTGAGAAGTTTCACAACACGATCCAAGACAGCCTCTTGATACACTTTTGCTCCAGTCTTCACTCATTTTTCACAAAAATGAAGCTTTATGACTATTTGATAAGACACGCCCCACCAAACAGTTCCACTCCACTCTCTTCAACTGTAGGGATTGCTTTAGGGCATGTCCTATATACCGACGATAAGCGCCGAGCTTCAGGTCTTGTTTTATTATGCGCAATAGAGTCCTAGCGGGAATCTTTTTTTTTTGTGATAAGATTTTTTGGTTTCCTAATGGGGTCTCGGCGAATTCTGGCTTTAACAGTACTAACAGCTTTTGTAGTTCTAACAGCACGCGGTTGCCCCGTTTTTTATGGTCTTCAACACAGGAAGTGTTGGTACTCGTATATCTGTCGACAGTACAATATACTAATATACGGCTGATACCAAACTTTGTGCAAAGCAATCATTACAATCCTATTTTCTTTAACACCCCATTTCCATATTATAATTTGATAAGAAACACGAAAAAATGTGTAAAGCGGCGGGAAATCGAAAGAAGTTAATAAATTTCTATGTAACCAGTGTTTATGGCTAGACTAGTTATAATTAGCAAAAGGGTTTTGAAATCCTTGAAATTTATCAAAACAAATCAATTTGCATAGACCATTGTAGAAGATTGTTGTCGCTCTACAGTATTTATTTTTAATTTTACGCTGCCGAGTGACATTCCATGTTCGAGTGATTTTAAGCCTATCGATTCCTGTGCAGTTCAGGGAATCATATCGCTCTACTCTAGTTTATTTATATCTTAATACTAGACATTTTAGTCTTCCACTAAAGCCAGTAAATATTTGATTCTATGTCTCTAAATGCGAGGAACTTTTTATTTTAGATTCCGACAATACAGTATCGGCGAGTAAAACTCTAAAAAACTCAAAATATTTATAAAAGTAACTCGCTTACTACACCGATATTAGTTCAATCTAGCTGGTAAATCTGTAGGATTACTCTTGAAGACAATTACGATACATCAGTATTAGAATTAAACTTTTGAATTGCGATAGTAGCGCTTGAGAAGTTGATCTTGGTGGCCCATTGTCTATTTTGACACTCAATCCCATGTTGAACAAAATATATGGGATGACATGAAGGTTGCGAAACTATTTTCCGCTTACCACACAGGATTCTGTGTTTGCTTATAGTCGAATTAACGAAATGTTACTCAAAATATTGGAATTGAATTGTAATAAGAATTAGAATCAAGAGTAAGTTTTGTCTGTCTGTGTAAGTTTTGAGTAAAGTGAGGAGCGACATGAACGAGACTGAGACTGGTATGAACATGGAGCTATAAGCAAATGTATCTAATGTCACGCCTCTTATCTATGGACGTTTTCTTAAAATAAACCAACTGAATTAATGATTTCATGCGTAGAAAACGTTAAAGCTTTAAAATAGGGAAAGGTTATATTTTTATTTATATTACCATCTCATAAGTAGGGCGAACAGGCCGTCTGGAACACACTGCCACCTACATCAATGTCAATACGTCATTCAGGCACAAACATCGTCAAAGTGGCTGGAAAGGAACGTATTGAGATTTGAAGCGTTACCTATGTTGTTATACAAGCTGAGCGTATATTGAAGATTGTTCAAAGGACCTTTGACGGTCTATTATTTTGAAGATAACGTAATTACTATCGTGTTACATGTATAGGACAGATTAATTAATATGTTTGTATCGGTTTCATGTTACTGAAACAATTATAATGCGTAAAAATAGCAAGGTTTGGTCAAGAGATCACAGATTCGTACAATACGCACCCCGCGGCTTCGCTCGTGCGTATTCCGGTATCGGTCATGGGAGCCGTTATTCCTATTTTCTGTCTCTTTTCTCGGTTTTCTAAGAGACGTAACGTAATGTTGAATGGCCTATAACCTTCCACATGTATTGAGCTTTCAAATGCAAAAAGATTTTTTCAAATCAACCTATTAGTTCCTGATATTTGCGGGTTTAAACAAACTCATCCGCTTTTTGTATTGGTATGTAGGTGACAAATGTTTTATTTCTTTGTCACTTTGATTTCGAGCCAACCTATGTTCTATGTTAGATGGACGAACAGGTACGACAGTGACGTTGCAAAGATTTTGCTTTTTACAGGCACAGAACCGAAAGACTTCGCCCTCATATTGTTTTTATACCACGAAGGTGACAAACAGGCGTACGGCATGCCTGATGGTAAGCAATTAATATAGCCTATATTTTTTTGCAATATCAGGGGTGTTACTCATGCGTTAGCGATCCTGTAAAAGCCTCTTCACGTCTTTATTGAAGAACCCCATGCCGTAGTCCCTTGGGAAAACCTCAGCTGGGAGTTCAAACCATAACTTGTGTGAGAGTGTAATTCTGAAGTTATATAAAACAACATTACATTTCTTTCCTTTGAAGCATTTTTCATACCACTAAGTGTCAAATATTTATATACATCTGATAAACAACCCGTGTTTATACTGCGAAATCCTCTTTACGCAATTTTTGATATTCCTACCATGCAGTAATCTCCAAGACACTCCTGAAAAATCCACGATAAGGAGCTTAAGCGACAATCTCTCACTCAAATTCTTAGTTTCTAACTTATGAAAGCATTTTCTTTGTATGAAATGTCGTTTGTTGTATTACTGTCGCTCAATGTCCATGGGCGACAGTGATCATTTACCATTAGGATCGTCTGACGGTAAGTTATCCCATGAACCACCACATGCTCGTGTGCTCTAAAAAGGGTTAAGTGACGCGCGTAAAACTCTGCGGGTTCTGTAGCAATATAAGTCGAACGTGACTTGGCTTCTTTTTTAGTGCAAAACAAACTTAACAGTGCAATGGAAAAAATATTTTTGTATGTATATGTATGTATCTTCACGCCAGGTCCCTTGCGGGGTAGGCAGAGCGAACCGAGCATCATAAGGCGCGGCCCTTACACACTTCACTCGCTTCTCTAACATTCATAGCTCTTCATGTACGCTCGCCGGTTCCAGGGGCTCCTGACATCACCTTAAGATAAAACACGACCAATTTGGTCATGATTGACCAGTCTTGATCTACCTCGGCTCCTACATCCTTCCACTTTCGCATTGTACATCTGTTTCGTCGTTCTTTCATCCTGCATTCTTTCTACATGTCCGAATCAACGGCGCATGCCTTTTCTTATCTTAACACCGACACTTTCTTTCAAACTTTTTTATTATTTTATTTCCAATTTTCCGTTACTTGCGCTATAAACATTTTTGCAAAATTATACGATTCTAGGTCAATGGGAAGAAACCATATATAGGCATAAATCGATGTATTTTTCGATTGCGTTGATTTAGAAAGTTGATTTACATATTTATATAGTCAAGGGAACGCAGATAATAGTATTGCTTTGTATTACCAACTTGATATTTCTACGCGTGCCTGAAAAAGAGCTCCTGTCAGACAGACAGACTGGTGTGCAATGAAGTGATCTCATAAGAATTCACTTTTGTCTTTTAGGATTCATAGGCTCCCGTATACCTAGTATAAAAAAAAACGTGTCTGTCTCGGAACGCCCTACAGAAGTGATAACTTAAACTAATCTACATGTAATTAAAGTTACCGTATGCGTGAGAGAAAGGGAGCCAGACAGACTGGCGCCGTAACGCGTTACGTAACGAAGTGGTTACCCTCCCATAAGAAGTTATCACTTCAAAAATCCAGTTATGAACACTCATTAAAAGTTAAAAATTCATTGAATAAAGCTACAATAAATAGTGATAAATTTCTCAATCTTATTCAAGCGAACTGTTTTTTGTATGAGTGAAATAAATATTTTTTTCAATATACTTCGATTGTATATTTATTTATACAGAAATGAAACATGAAGAATATATACACTTTTCAAATATATAAATAAATCACAAGTCATTATGAACCAGAGAGACGCTATATGTCTTCGTAATTGAAATGGAGTATCAGTTATTTTACTACAGTTTTTTTTATACTACTTTGGGAGGCATAAATGCATTGGGTCATCCTGATGTGAAGCGGTTGCCGTAGCCTATAAACGCTTGCAATACATTAAGTATTATTCGCGCGATGACATCTCTGCTGCTAACACAGCAACTCCTCAGTAGCTTACTGGTGGCATCACTCACTGTGTGGAGGTACTTCCCCAGACGGGCTGCTTTAATGCGCCCTATCTCCCATTGAAATATACGTTAATTAAACTTACATACCATAATTATCTGAGCGAATTTTTTCCTATTCACTATGCTCATAACGTTTTGTGGTTAATACAGAATGATTTTCCTCGTCCATACACGCGGGCCAATAGTCAATAAGTGGTATTGGCGGCACGTAAACAGCACATGCAAACTTAACCACAGACAATTTATATGTAGATAATTGAAAACTGCTATGCTAGCAATCGTGATTTTTAGTACACTATTTTTAGATTTTTTATTTTTATTTTTAACACTTTAAAAAATAATAGTATAAGAGCAGTAACAGTCCAGTGGATAACAAGGCCAATTCTGCTAAATAACTGCAACTGCACTGTGTCAAAATGTATACATTTTGACGTTTCGTTATTCAGTTAAGCGATCGGACAGCAGCGGCGTTGCAGCAACGCTGCAGTAAATGACTCGCTGTTCTGTTAAAAACCCTGCACTGCACCTGCACGTTCCATGCAATATAATCGTATTCTGTTAAATTGTTTTGACATTTGCATAGCGGTGACAGAAGTTTTGAAGGAGTTTATCTGCAGTTTTGTAAACGTTAGTCTCAAGCAACTTTTACGAAGAGAAATTAATATTCTGAAGCGGTGATTTACATTGCAAAATATTTGTTTTGTTTTGGGATTTTTTTTTGTAGGAATATATGATTAAGTAAGGCTTCTTTTCAGTTAGAAATACCTCCACGCCGGGAACCAAGGCCAATCGTGTGTGAAACTATAGGAGTCAACATTATTAAAATATGGTAACAAGACAGGAGTTAAGTAGTTCATTTGCAGGATACGCACAGTTGCAGTGTAGTTGCAGTGCCGTTGCAGTGCAGCATACGCACAGTTTCAGCGTAGTTGCAGTGCAGGAAATTTTAATAGAATACACCTATTGGCACTGCACTATTCCTGCACGACTCAAGTGACAGGCGTAAACGTGCAGTTATTTAGCAAAATTGGCCTAAAGGAACCGGCCTGTTGAGCAACAGTCGCCGGTTCGAATTCTGACATGTACCACTAAGTTCGTGTTTTCGGATTTATGTACATACTACTCGTAGCTGTGCCCGCGACTTCGTCCGCGCGGAATAGTTTTTTTAAATTATTTATTTATATTAATAAAAATAAATAAAATTTCTAAAATAAAGGTAGCCTAAGTTACTCCTTATTACATCAGCTATCTGCCAGTGAAAGTCCCGTCAAAATCAGTCCAGCCGTTTCAGAGATTAGCCGGAACAAACAGACAGACGGACAGACAGACAAAAATTGTAAAAATATTCATTTTGATATATGTACCGTGTATATATCCATATATATTTAGTAAAAAGCGGTTATTTTAATATTACAAACAGACACTCCAATTTTATTTATCTGTATAGATTTGTAATTATCACTTGCTCGGCGGTGATGGAAAACATCGTGAGGAAACCCGCATGTCCATGAAATTATATTTCGATAGACGTGTGAGAGCTTGATGGCGTCGTTACGCGTGTCATTCTAACCGACGCCGAAAAATACTGGCCTCCGCCAATGCTCTAAACCCGTTCGGTTGAAGGGAGACCCATATCCCTGCATTGGGATGAGTAGGGGTTGATGTGGAGACGTGTGACCTAACCTAATGAAGATCTGGTTTTCCCTCTGTGTTGTGAAGGTCGGACGACAGTCGCTCCATGTCAAAATCAGTATCTTCGCCAAATCTTCAGGCTTAGGTAGCGGACCCCGCCGATTCTAAGCGAGCAAACAACACAAATACATATGTGTGTGTATGTGTACATGTTATCAAAATAGGTAGATTTGTTACCTTCATTTTAGTTGTTATTAACATGAAGGTAACTACAAAAAATAAACTTCAAACTCTTTTCTTTTTACTTAAATATGTGTATTGGAGTTTTTTTTTTATACTACGTTGGGAGGTATACAAGCATACGACCCACCTGATGTAAAGCAGGTACCGTAGCCTATTTACGCTGGCGATATATTAACTCTCCTGCTTACACAGCAATTCCTTGGGAGCTTACTGGTGACCTCACTCACACGCAGAAACATAACAACCCTCTAGGGAGTTGTTATTTGGCTGCGGTTTTCTGTGAGGTGGAGGTACTTTCCCAGACGGGCTGCTTTGATGCGCCCTACCTCTCTTAAAACATCTAAACCACGACAAACATGTTCATGCATACAAATGTTTGCCTTGTGTGGGAATCGAACCCGCGAGCTTTGGCGTCAAAGTCGCGTCATTCACGACTGAACCACCGAGCTCGTCAAAAGTCAAAGTATTGTTTCTAAGAGTGAATAAGGTTATCAGTAAGCTCCTAAAAAGTTGTTGTTTGCGGCAGAGGCGGTATCGTATCGCGTAAGTATCACTCGCGCGATGTCAACTCCGCTGCTAACAGCATTTAACAAAAAATAATTTTAGAATTTAGACTCCCTCACTTGCAGAAATACAACAAACTTCCAGGGTGCTGTTGTTTGGCTACGGTTTTCTGTGAGGTGGAGGTACTTCCCCACGGGATGCTTTGATGAGCCCTACCTCTATAAAAGTCCAATTTCAAATCTTACTTTGTTATGTACATTTTACACGCGTACATTTGCCCAAGCAAATCAATTGTGTTACATTAAGTTAAAGTTGTTGTAAGCCTCATAAAGATTAGTTACTTAATCGAGTGTCTTGTAGTCGAGGCGGGCTTTGAACCGTGAAATGAAATAAGTGAGGAATCCCTTTAGTGAAATACAAGGTGATAGGCTGTTTAATTCTAAAGCGTAAGCCCTTCGCTGTATGTATTTTCGTAAATTTACACTGGATTAACTTTTATGGGCTCCGAACATTGTGACATCAGTGACTTGTTTACATGTTTTACTTGCGGTTATTTTATGTATTGTAAAGATTGATAGCTCAGTGGGTAAAGAACCTGCATATTACCCGACGGTGCTGGGTTCGAATTCTGGGATGTACCACTAAATTTGTGTTTTCGGATACATATTTGTAATTATCACTTGCTCGGCGGTGATGGAAAATATCTTTAGGCAACTGGCACGTCCAAGAAATTATATTTCGAAAGACGTGTGATCTAACCTAAGAAAGGTCTGGTTTTCCCTCTGGGTTGTGGAGGTTTGACGGCAGTCGCTCCATGTAAAAATCAGTGTCTTCACCAAATCCTTAGTCTTAGGTATATAATATATATATATATATATATATATATATATTTATTATTGGGTAAGTTCCCTTTGATTCGCACAACCTCTCTTCGAAAATGTTCATTACTTCTCATTTCAGTTTAAGTTGGAGTTAATCTCCATTGGAATCAAGTCCACTAAAATTTTAGTCTCTCCTAATTTACAGAACTGATAATAAATACGTATATACTCGTACATGCCCACGTATGAAAATGTTGAAATGCACACGTAACTATTTTAACACCGACACATTCGGGCGTAAGTTCATTGTGTGCAAAACATGAAAAAAAAAAATATTTTCCCCATCTCTCGCATTCACAACTCATAAAATACTCGCTTCGCAATAGAAAAAGTTAAATAAAAACCTGTTTTAAAAGTTTGGTGGCGCTAAATGCTTTAAAAACTAAACTACACGTTCCCGGCTGTAAAACAATGTGCCGCCTCTTGGAAGCGGGGAATATTGTCCGACATGTTCACACGAGACAGTAGTGGAGGTTAAGTACTGGGGTGTTTAAGTTACCCATTTTAGTTAGCGAACAAAGGACAAGGAGTTATGGTCCTAATCCATTGGTGGTGGAGATATTGTACTGATAGAGCGAATGCATATCTATATATAATAGATGAATACAAAATAGTAAAGTACCTTTTTCTTGTCAACCACTGTTGCGCTTGCTTCGCTTTGTATGAAAATATATGCCATCCATTGGAACTTAAGAACACGCTACTTACTATAATGTGGCCATAATAAACCAACTACTTTGACGGGTGATGAAGGCCTGCCTCATTTACCAAAACGTAGTGTTTTAGCGTCGAAATATATCAGTGATTCGAGCCTACTGGCCAATAGCAGGATATTTCAACCAATAAATCGATAAGCGACGCAATGTTGATCCATGAACCAGCCAATAAGAGCTGCGCGTTCTGCCCTACCCGTAGCGATAAGTTTGTTTACTACACAGAATTGTGTGGTCTCCATAGGTTTCCTTCACGCGTATGACCTTATAATAGGATGTAACTTCTGCGTTTACATTTATTGTTATTGTTGTTATCAAGAAAAGTTTTGGAAAAAGTAGAAAATAAAAGAAAATGGAAACCACTACTATCTTTATGTATATGATTTTTTTTAATGTTTATTTCAGTAAACTCCTGGATTGTTGGCAACCGCAGTAAGCTATTAAAGTACATTAAATTAGGGGGCGCTGCTGCCCGTCTCCTTATCTTTCCCTGAGCCTTTTACGACACCTGCGGGTTGAGATGGGGTGGCCTATTCTTACACCGAAGCCACGCGGCAGGTAATACAGTACTCGTTACGTACTTACTTGGAACCTCACTCACTTGCAGAACACAACAACCCTCCACGGAGCTTTTATTTGGCTTCGATCTTCTGTAAGATGGAGATATTTACCTCTCTTTCGCGAGAGTCTCGTTTGTTCATTAACAGGCTACACCATGGACAGGTGCGGTTGATTTTGACTTTTAAGGTGAAATTGAACCACGTTCGCCATATATGAAGTAAAAAATCTCTATAAAAAATGCTATAAAGTTAACCCTGCCATTCTAAAGACTTGTTTTAACTAATTCACGATTCCCAAAAAGAACACAGAGAAACATAAAACTATTACCATAAACGTATATACCATGTTCGATCCATCGTGAGTTAAATGTACAGATTTGAAATGAATTTCTTACTGGAGTTCGTTCCTTATCCCTACTTTTCATTTAGACAAAGAGCCGATCTGTTTAGTTGGACGAACACCTTTCGCAGAGTGGCCCACGCCCGCTTTATTCCACTCCGACTGTCGCTTGTCATTGCGTAAATGTTAATTTGCCTCCAAATTGTTTCTTTTACACCTGCGGATTTTAATTTTGAAGTTCAGCGGCGGCTTTTCGCAAAATAATTGAATTTTCAATGGATTTCACGTGATGGTGATTATGACAAATTGATCAGTGGTTTTTTGAGGTCTCTTTGAATACTCGTCGTATATTTTTTCCGTTGTACTTTTTTATGCAACAGACACATAAGCATACAGCCCACCTGGTGTAAAGCGCCCGTAGTCTATGAATCTCCTTGGGTTTCAATACAAGAAGTATCACTGGCGCGTTGTCAGCTGCTGCTCAAGAACTCCTCCGGAGCACACTGGAAACCTCACTTACTCGCGTGAATACAAAACCCTCGAGCGAATTGTTATTTGGTCTTCTATAACATTAAGTCATTATTAAGGATTGAATTGTTTTGTCTTTATACTCTCCATAATAAATAATATTAATTTAGATTCCGTGAAACCAAGAGTTAAAATTCTGTACACTGTTTAGTAGTTAAACCTAAGTATCTTAATATGTTTTTCTGTATATTTTCTCAGTTGTATCGATGTGTGTAGTTAATATACTGGTAAATAAAGATAGTTCTTAAAAAAATTACCAATGCTCCTTATTACAAGAGATAGGTTCAATGATTAAAATCGATTTTGAACAGACAAAGACACATTTCGTTTTCGGGTCGAATAATGATATGTTCAGGTAGGTGACCAGGAGACTAATGTTATCCACGTAACGACCTAAACCTTTTATCTCTACGGATGAGGGGTATGCTTAACCGTTTTCATTAATCAATTTAATTCGTCCTGTATGTTCATTACAGAGATAATGGAACGTTGTTAAAGGCGGTTGGATTGTACGCACCGTGTCGACATTATCTTATCAAAGTAAATAATGATTTTTCACGTGTATATCTAATGTAACATACATAATGGAGTAATGTATTGAATTAACCCTAGTACATGAAGAATTTTTTTATGAGCAGTAATACCCCAGTGGATAAAGAACTGGTTTATTGACCAACTGATCCATGGTTCGAATCCTGAAGTGTACCAATAAACTCGTGTTTTTTTTAAATTTATTTATACATTTGTAATTATCACTCGGCGGTGATGGAAACATCGTGAGGAAACTCGTACCTTCAAGAACTTATATTTCGAAAGACTTGCCATCTAAAAGATACCTAAAACAAAGGCCTGGTTTTTCCCTCTAGGTTATGGAGGTCTGATAGCAGTCGCTCCGTGTAAAATCAGTATCTTCGCTATTTAAATAACGGGCTTTCTAGGTTCTAGGTTAAATAACGGGCTCCGCCAATCCTAATGGATTAGGCATATGATATAACGCCAAGAAGAAAAAGATTCAAAGTATTTTGTCATTGCAACAAATAAAATGAAATTAATCTACTCGTAATACTTAGATAGCAGTTTCAAGTGTTTGTGGAAATCAAGTTTATAGGCAATTAAGTGGACCGCAGCATCCTTGACGAGCATGGTGGCGCAGTGGTGAAACGCGCTGTTACGCTACTTTGATACCAACGCTCGTGGGTTCGGTTCCCACACAGGACAAACATTTGTGTGCATGAACATGTCTGTTTATCTTGGTCTGGGTATTTTCTATGTATAATAAGTATGTATTTACAAAAAAAATGTATTTACGTATGTTTATCAGTTGTCTAGTATCACATAACACAAGCTTTCGCTTTCTTTGGGGCTAGTGGCGCTGTGTAATTTGTCCAACAATATTTATTATTTATTTATCCTTAGCTTGGCAGCGACGGCATGCATTTACTGACTATAGTTGATAGGTTTGCATGAATTAATTGGTGGTGAAAGAACCCAAAAATAGTTTAGATTACATTGCTTGAAATAAATCTAGACAGTTTATAGTATATAGATCTAAAGAGAATGGTAGTATTTCATACAAACTGAGGACGGGTCATGAATAAAGATTTACGAAATTAGATGGCCATTAAACAAAATGCAATAGGTGATATGGAGGCATTACTGTAAAGTTGTAGAATTTTATTGAGTTATAGTGTCATAATCGTCGTGTCGTACTAACATATTGACCATTATTCAGTGAAATGTGACGTTAATTAAACGATTATGTATCGATAATACCTAAGTATCAAGTTAAATAAGATTCGTGTAAAGGAGACCCAGTGTAAAGTTCATTTTAAATGGAATTTGATGGATTGCCCTAAACTTGCCGCGATTTCGCCTGAATTTTTGTTTTGGATATAGATTTGATTACCAACTTCACTAATTAGTCTTAAATGATTTAATACTTACTAATGGTGACGTTCACGACTTGGCGTGGCGAATAGAAGCTTCAACTTATTCGTCTTACAAACGAAGGTCAATTTCATATTGAAGTAATTAATGTAAAATCATGTGTCTTACACATAGGTATAAGATGCTAGGATACGCTAATTGTATTGTAATAATATATTCGGCAAGAAAATAGAATATATAGGAACAATTGAATAAAGCGCAGGCGTTAAAATTGATGTTCGCGATAAATTCTTGTCACAAATTTAAACACCTACCATTTACGTGTAAGTGAACTTAAATCAGAATCCGCCCTTGCATTTTATCTCAAATTAGGAGTTATACTGGCTTCATTCTTCGCCGCCGAGAGAAAATATAAAATGGATAAACTGGGGAGAAGTGGCTAAAAGGGACATGGATGTGTAGGTAAAACCTCTCCCGCGACGACCGACGGTGTCGGGGTTAAATCTAATTTTTCCCCCGCTAATGCCCTGCCTCCTCGCTCAAGGTTGAGTGAGCGCGAAAATTGTAACTTCACAGAGTACGAAGTGGAATTCTGAAAGTTGGGTTAAAATGTACTCGTATACGTACATATTGCACGAATTTTTGGCAATGATTATGTATTGCATGTCTATACTGTCTACACAGGTATGTATCGAGAAGTTTTCTGTTTTTTTGATCAATTTATTGTACATGATAAGTTTAGACAACAATTACTATGATTTATCGCTTTTTGGAATGATGTCCGCTTTTGAGAACTAACAACACGGAAAAGGGTGTACGTACTTAGATAAGTCTGTATTCAGGGATTGCAATCTGACACCAATTTCAATCCCCTCGGACGGCCTTCAATTGATCAAACCGTATCCGGCAAAGTACTCGTACATAAAAACTATTTTATATTCCATTCTAAGATCAAATGTATAAATTATGATCAAGTTAGCATATTACGAAGTTTATTAAGAAAAACGTATATTTCTTCACTTACAAACTATATGTACGTATATCTTCGAGAGTTCGTTAGCGTCATTACGCGTGTCATTTCAACTGAACACGCAGATTAAGCAACGTCTACCGCAGCCTCTCTATGGATCGGTTTAAGGGCACGTTAAGCCGTCAGTCCCGACTGCCGTCAATAGTCAAAGGCCTTTGTGCGACCTGAAAAACTGTTCACTGGTAATCTGCAGTGGAGCAGCGCGGTAGGGTATGCTGTTGTTCCCCTTCGTTGTTAAATGAGTTAAGATTGGTTTATTAAAGTAATATATATAATAAGATGCCATAAGACGCGGTCTCTATACACTTCGCACGTTTCTATAATATTCATAGCATTTGCTCTTTACAAACTATACACTGTTATAATGTAACTACATGTCTTCTGAAAAAAAAATATCGAAATTTAAATATAATAACGTTGAAATACCAAGTCTTGCCATAAATACTGAATCAATGAAAATAAAAATATTCTATTGCAACTAACATTTATTACTTGTACAGTGTATTAGTTTAATACATAAATATAAAACAATTTAAAATATAAAAAAGCTTATTCGCAGTGGTCTCCATTGGCTGCCATACAGTCCTTTAAACGTTGAGGCCAGTTTTCAATAGAAGCACGCAGTCTTTCCATGGGAAAATTCTTCACTGACAAACGTACGGATTGTTTTAGGGACTCCAAATTATCATGGCGTTTAGAGCAAGCCGTACTCTCTAAAACTGACCATAAATCATAATTCAGCGGATTAAGATCGGGACTAGATGACGGCCAGTCTTCAGCTCTGATGAAGTCCGAAACGTTCCTTTCCAACCAAGACTGCGTAGACCGAGCTTTATGACCCGGCGCCGAGTCTTGCTGGAAGGACCATTCTTGGTTATTGAACATGGCGTTGTTAAGGGGCTTCACTACCTTCTCAAGAATTCACAATCTTGATACACTTGTTTTGATACCTCTTTCACAAAAGTATGGCTCAGTCACTCTTTGATAGCTAATACTCCACCAAACCATCACTGAAGTCGGATAGTGCCCACATTGCACTCTGTCGACTAATTGGGAAGCTTCCTTAGAGCTTTGAGCATAAATACGGTCATTTTGTTTGTTAAAATATTGATCAATTGTAAAAACTTTCTCATCGGTAAACAATTTTTTTCTGTGACCTCCCTTTGCGTACCGCTTCAATAGTTGTTGCGATTTTACCACCCTATTCTTTTTAAATTATCAGTTAAGAAATGACCAGTACGTCTCTTATTGACTGCAAGTCCTAAGTCATCTTTTAAAATACGCGACATAGTTCTAGGTGCTATCCTCATCTCCCGAGATAAAATCTTTAGCTTTCGGACAGGATTTCTTCGAATTCTTTCCCTTACTGCTTTGACCACCTTTTTCGTACGAACACTACGTGGACGGCCAGATCTTTTTCTGTCACAAACAGAGGAAGTCTCATTATACCTATTAATAGCCCGGTACACAAACATTTTACTAATACCAAGCTTATGGAGAGATTTAAAAATTGTATTTTCTCCATACCTACTTTGTGTAATGCAATCACAGCGATTCGGTTCTCTTTATCACCCCACTCCATTTTAATATCGCAAAATATTGTACAATGTATTGGCGCCAAAATGAGAAAACTCAATGAACAATCATATAAAAATGACAGATTCCAAATTCAAATGTAATATTTAGTTTATTTTTAATTGTAACAGTATTTATGGCCAGACTAAGTAGTTTATTCAATTTCTTTATTGTTTACATACTTTGAAAGTAACTTCAATAAATATATATATGTTATTTCTTGAACTAAAAATGGCGATACTACCCTGAGTTGCAGACAAGATATCTATAGATAGGATAGGATGGATAGATTTTTGTTTGCCTGTCTGTTGTTCTAGTTCCAACTAACTGAATGGATTTTGGTGAAATATTTCAGGGTGAAAGTTCATATCGTAGATCAACGTATAAGCTACTTATTGAAAATGTTTACGGTTACTGCGAAAAACTAAAAAAAAACCATACACAATGCGGTAAAAGCTGCGGGCGGCAGTTATGAATGAAAGAAAAGAAATTCGGCTTCGAAAGTGCTTCCACATTACACAAGACCACGGGAAAATAACAAGTACCTGTGGCTTGTTGCAAGCAATACACGAGTGAAACTCCTTGTATTACTAGCGCCCATAGGTTACGGTAACCGATTTCCATCAGATGACCTGAACGCTTTATTGCTACCGGAGATATTAAAAGTCAATGACAATGTCAATCCATTTGCAACGTCAGTGTAGGATACGCTTCGATACCTTGCAACTGTGAAATTTAAAGCTTATAAAAGGTCGTTAATTTCCGATATTCACAAAGCTTCATAAACAAAGAGGTCGTAATAAAAACAAATGAATTTTCAGTAATACAATCGGCGACCGGGCATAAAGCAGTTACGGTAACTTTCGTATACGTATATGCATTTTGGACTATGAATGATTGGATCATTGATTTCAGTCGTGTGGGGGGTGTGAGAGCCCCGTCGTGCCGCAGGCCGACCGGTCAGACATTCAATAAATAATTATTGAGGACTATTGTCTCACTACATAATTTCCAGAACTTTCGTGATAACTACCTTTTAACCTTTAATCACCGTACCAGCAACTTTTTAAGGTGATTTTAAAAGCTACTATCATTAGGGGCCAGTGGATCATATTTCCTGTATTGCAAGCTGCCAAACCCTGCACATCAAGCATGCCATGAACATGTTTCTCCTATACTTAAAAAGAAAAACATATGTAGATAAAAGGTGATTTTATAATGGTATTTCTTGTTTGTTTACGTGAATACTGTCTGTCATGTAAACAACATATAAGTACGAGTACAAAATAAATGCTCAGGAGCACGTCAGGCAATGCTGTGTCTGGCGCATAGTCTACTACATAAAATAATGGTTCTTTTTAATTGACATCCTCGGTGGCCAAGTAGCTAGGCAATCGAATGAATTCCCGCATATCACAAATATTTTTGTGTATTTTACCATTCTTGCTCATACCTATTCATTTGAGAGTCTATTATTTGATTACAATAAAGTGACATAAAATAAAGCTCGTATATTAGCAGTAGCAGTTAATATGGGTGCCTAAAATTCTATGTACGTATTTGGAAGTTAGTGTAACCCGTATGCTTATAGTATACAATACTTGCTTTAGATTAGATTAGTTTAGCTGGTAATAACAAAAAAAAAAAACAAAACTTGTGACCTAATGAGAGATATTAATATAAAATATGATGCGAATGTAACGCATACGGTATTAAATTTTTGAGTTTATAAGAATCAAAATTAAATATAACATAATAATATTAGCATAATCTCCCACCGTATGCGCACATAAGTTCTTGAATGTATGTATATCTTCACGTCAAGTCCCAGATTGTTGTGTAAAGACCGCGTCATGGCACTCTCTGCCCTGCCCTGCAAGGGACCTAGCGTGAAGATATACACAGTTTCTTAATGTTGTTTTTCTTTAGATACCTACAGAATTTCATAGCAGCGAATTTAAAATTTGTATGTTTTATGAAATGACAAGAGATACAGTATAGATACATATAGTAGATGTATCAGAATGTGTACGTGAAGCCGAAAAGTTCTACCAATGAAAAAGGAAATTCTCTTATGAACAACAATTTTAACGGAAAAATACGTAAAAAAATTCTATTGACAACGTAGAAAATGCTCGGATGCTGATCACTTGTTTATAAAGAAATCATATTTTGCAATTGTAACATTGATTAGTACCTACCGATATTGAAATTGCAAACAAATGATTTTTATAATGTAAAATATGTACAACATTTTGTAAAAAATGGTAATACACGTAATAAAGAATAGAAGCAGTTCATATTCATTGCCAATGGTAATTAATAACATAGCTGGATCCCTTTAAAACAATTGTGTATAATTTCTTGCGTACCAGTCACTCTACAAAAATATCTAAACCGGTAAAAGGAAAACGCAAAATAATCTGAGGGTTAATTACGAGTTTCTACTCCCAAATGGAATTCTTTTCAAATAAAAAATACGAATGCAGTCGAGCTTTGCCGCCCAGCGGGCACAGACATTGCACAACCTTGTAATTATGGAGCACGATATTTCTGTGTTATTTAGCTTCCATCGCATTTGCTATCGATATGTTTTGGTATTACATTGAAAACTAACCAATTTGTAGTTTGTTTTCATTCATCATTATTTTTTTGACAATAAACATTTTTTGATGACGAATTTAAAACATTGGCATTTGACTCATGTTATTGTCAGACTCTAGTTTTCAGGTAAAAACTTGTTATTTGTCAATAATAATTCTTGTATATCTAATAGGTACAATCATTACTATTCACAAAATACGTTCCACCATTTCAGTGGAAGGGCGTGGCACACTAGCATAGTGTAATAATTACGAATAGTAGGGGAACTTCTTTGTCGGGGCGCTAACTGCCGACAATCGGCTACTAGGTACTACAACTACGTCAGGTTTGTGAACTTGTGACAGAAGAGGCAAATTTTCGGTCCTCTAGATTGGTACCTACTTAGATATCTAGAATTATAAAACAGTAATGCAGGGCTTGGTACCGGTTTTTACCGGTTTTTAGAAAAGGTTTCGTTCGGAGTGCGTCCTAAATGAGAGCACTACGTAAAATCTTAAAAAACCTTTTGTTTGCTTTAATTCTAATTGGAACAAATTGGTACCTACGTAAACTCATAAAGAAAGGTAGCAACCTTGCAACACGTAGATTGTGTCTTTGTGGTTTCGTAGCTTTTAATTTTTAAGTAAATTTTAAAGGTCGTCAAGGTCTCGGCAAATATGATGTCGAAAAGAGCGAAATGAAAACCTTATAAAACCGGTTAATTGATTCAAAACCTCATTGATTTTGCTCCTTAAGAATACCGGTTACTTTAATGTTCAGGTAGAGCCAAACCTAAACAAAACGCTCCTAATGTACTTGTGCTGATTTAGGTTTGAAAATTAACCGGTTAACAAGCCCTGCGTAATGTATTTTATGTAATGGTCATTTCAAGTAAAATATTGCCTCCGCGATTTAGTGGTAAAGGATAACAGAAGTGATAGTCCAGTGGATATAGAACCGGCCTATTATCCGACGGCCCCTGGTTCGAATCCTGGTCTATATTATCACCACTGAATTCGTCTTTTCGGATTTATGTACATATTTCTAATTATTATTACATATATATAAATAAATAAATATTGTTTGACAAATTACACAGCGCCATCTAGCCCCAAAGTAAGCGAAGCTTGTGTTATGGGTACTAGACAACTGATAAACATACTTAAATACGTTTTTTTGTAAATACATACTTATTATACATAGAATATACCCAGACCAAGACAGACATGTTCATGCACACAAATGTTTGTACTGTGTGGGAATCGAACCCACGAGCGTTGGTGTCAAAGTAGTGCAACAACGCGTTTCACCACTGCGCCACCGAGCTCGTCAAATAACTAAACTAGACTAAACTAGATTAAAAATATTATATATACATATTCATAGTATATTATTTTGCTGCAGTAATATTTTAAAGTAGTGAGAGCCACACTTAGGGAACAGTACCGACGCGCAATAGAGATCGGGCGGACTCTGCCCCGCACCGCACAGTTGTCCTATCTAGACGGCTGAGTTGCCTCACTATTACCAATTAATCCTCGTAATAAATACCATGTTATTAGATACATACATACATACATATATATATATATATATATATATATATATATATATATATATATATATATATATATATATATATATATATATTAATATATATATTCAGTGTGAGATTTGCACATAAGTCGTAACAACGAAAAATGTCATTCTAAATATATATTTATGGAAACCTACCGATCGGAATGTTTTGACCCGCCAATACATATTAATTATACCAATTTTTTGCCTTTGATTGTCTCTCGTGCCTTTGTGTACGCTTGTCTCCATAAATTAGGATTTAAATAATTTTGAATATCGTTTTCAGTTCAATTAGAGTAACATTAAATGTTTATATCACTTAAATCTACATACAAATTAAAACAATATGTCATATGCGAACACGGCGAACGAAGTCAACGGTACAGATAGTTAAAAATAATATAATAAATATAGAAAATTGTAAAAATACTTTTTTATGTAATGTCGGGAGGTATTTAAGCATACGCCCCATCTGATGATAGGTGTTACCATATAATACACATATGAATTTTTGCCACATGTGTAATTCCTCAGGGGTTTACTGGAAATCTCACTCACTCGCAACACATAATTACTCTTCAGGGAGTTGTTATTTGGCGACGGTATTCTGTAAGTACTTCCTCAGTTGGACTGCTTTGATGTGACCTACCTCTATTAGTTTAACTTTACGGCTATCATCTATAGAAATGAGTCGGGACCGACCGCCTAACGTGCCTGGCGAAACACGGAGAAGCTTCGGTCTTTTTTGAGTGATACCGCGTTTTTTCAGGTAAGGCACCTGTATAAAAAGAAAAACCTTATCTAAATATTAAACTAGATTAAAAATGTTAGAGTTTGTACGGAGGAACAGGAAAAACGAAACGAACAATTGTGTTGTGCATATACAAAAAATATTCATTTAAAGTAATAAGATATAACGTGAAGGCAAAATGTGATGAATATGATAAAAATATAAAAGAAAAATGTTACACAAAAACAAGATTAGGTATATTTTCCTCAGCTCTGGCGTCGGATACTGATGTTTTGGGGGATCGAACACTATTACTGACCTCCGTTTAAATAATTACGGTCCGCTCCGACCCGAGAAAAATACTCAAAGTGATTTTTCGGTGACTCCAATATTGGTAATATTCCTCGTAAAAGACTTGTGCCATAAAATTCAATAGGCTTTGCTTTCCAATATTTTCGTTACGGAATATTATGATATATTGAAAAAAAGCTTCTCCATTGTGATTTTTGTTACATTCATCTTAAACAAAGGAGAAATAGCAAAATTGTATAACGCAATCAGAAGAATAGTGTATACAGCCCGATTGATGGGAAACGGTTAAAGTAGAATACAAACGCTTCCAATGCCAGGCTTATCGCTTGAAAACGTCTTTAGTGATTTTAATAGGTGAAATTTATAGCGGTTCGCGTCATGGACTTGATAGTGTTAACAGCATATGTAGTTATGAGTTAGAATTTTAACTTTTCACTTCGGTCAACAATCCGTAACTGAACTTATAACTTCTTATTTTTTTGTTACGCCTTTAGGGATGAAACATTAAGGTGACTGTCTTAAATTGAGTGGACTGTAGATGTTTGGGCTGGTCAAAATGTTGAATGTTTCAACAGTGACTTAGTTGATATTAGTAAGAAAATAGCTTGAACCTCTATGGCAGATATAAGCTATTTTCATTTATTAATTCCATGTGAAAAATGTCGAGGTCTTGCCCTCCAGTAAGTACGTTAAAATAGTCCAGGTCATCACGCGATTAATACCCTAAACTAGCACCACCATCGCACCACTATAAACTGATGTGAGTTAGACTCTCGCGCTGAAGGTATCTCGTGGCATTTTTGTTTGCGATTCTTACATACTCTACAAAGTTTTTCAAAATCAGAAACTTAATTTGTTACGGTGTAAATCTACACTCCCACGTTATTTGCAAATGTCGTCATCTGTTAAGGAGAAGATTAATTCGTCATAGTGGCAATGCGTAGCTGTCAACGGTTTGATTTGGTTTAGCAGATAAATTCCGGCTTGGCGGAAGGCCCCGCGGTTTCTCAGCCCTTTTTTACATTTGTGAAACATGTAAAATTAATTTCTTGGGGTCGTAGAGGACTAGGCCATCCAACATGGCTTTTAAACTAATGAGTTAACACGGGGTTGTACCCTTAAGATTAAATATAGTGGATGGAGCAACAATTGTAATCATAGCGTCATGGCGTCACCTACTAAATTGGCTTTCAGCTTTCAACTCTCTATTCCGAACTAAGGTTCGGTCGTAATTCGCCGTCGCAATTTATTGTCGTAATTCGTCGTTAACAGCCGCGTGCTGATTCGCCGGATGCAATCCTGCATTCGTAGACCGCAGCACGTGGTACGCACTTACTGTACAGTACTGGCCGTCTATATTATATATATTTATATACATGAGAGGTGCAACGGTGGTTTTTTTCTTGTCATAATACCCGAAGCCCCGCTTACAATCACGTGATCGTTCTATTGTTTCGGATTTTTCTATGAAATGTTAACTTTGAAAAACGATACACATTTTGACCCAATAATGAACTCAAAAAGTAATTAGATCTGTATAAATGTATACTTGTCTTATAGAGTATGCGAATTTATGCATAGGCCTAATGCAGTAGGTAAATTTAAATGTATGTGTAAACTAGCTTAAAGCATGATAATCTAAACTAGATAAATATATATAAATATATGTTGTCCATATGAAAGGAAATTTATTTACTCTTTAATTATTTATTTATTTATTTATTTATTCATTGCAATACATGTATACATTGTGACACTGTAACTATATAATACACAGCGCAAAGATATACATGAACCTTTTCAGGCACAGCAAGGTGGAAGAGAGAGAGGCAGACTTTTTATTGTATTCTATCTTCTAAGTATTCCTTTATAGAATAATACGCTTTTGTATGGAGTAATTCTTTTATCAAATTAACAAATTTACCGATTTATTATATTCGAATATGCCATGTGCAATATGGACATATGAAAGTTAAATCTATGTTTCCTGTTAATTGTATCTGAAAGCGATTGTAAAGTATAAATACACAGAAAGAAAAACTTTTATTTGGCAACACATAAAAATTTTACATAAATTTGATGAAACTTAAGGCTAAATTACAGTGTGTGTACCAAGTAGGTCTCCACTCAGCATAATGTCTTGACACGAAGTGCTACGACGCTGGTATTCTGTGGACACCATTAGTAAAAGAGGTGCCTGACATCGAGTAAACAATAATATTACAAGCCTATTCATAATGTGTAACGGTTTAATGTATAATTAATAAATAAATAAGATACATAATTAGTGTTATTATTATTAGTGTAACATTATGTTTATTGATAAATACTATTATGAACAAATATTGAGTATATATAGTCCTTAAGAGATATTGTATGCACATGTTTTATCAGCTTTTTGTGAATTTAAAAGATATTCCTTGTACCTAGTTTTAAAGTATATAACAGATTGTGAATTTCTGATTGGTGAGCGAATGTTATTCCAACACTTGCATGCTGAATATCGAAAGCTACGACAGAATGCAGCTGTATTATGTGTTTGACAGATTAGGTGATCAAGTATTCGGGATTGTCGTTGAGTAAATTGCATTTTAGAAAACAGGACGGACTTTGATTTTTTACCATTCCTTTGGAATTCTAAAAAAATCTATATCCGAAAACTAGCAAAGTGTAACTTACGTCTCATCTCCATATTCATTAGATCATTGTTATTTATGTAAGGTGAAATGTGTGCTCTGCGAGGTATAGGGAAGCAGAATTTTATGCATGAATTCTGGATGCGTTAGAGCACTTTTTTGTTTGAGCTAACAGGCATCCTCCAACCACTGTGTCAGCATAATTCAGCTTAGATAATATAAGCGATTCGCACAAACAGAGTCGCAGCTCTATACTTAGATATTGACGTACTGCTTAATAATGTTCGACACATGTTTCTCGAACTTCATACCGCCATCGATCATCGATTAACATTATTTATTTTGATAATGGGTGTGTATCTATTAATTGTGTCTATATGATTTTTTGATCCCAGTATCATAAATTTAGTTTTGGATGGATTTAAAACCAAACCGTTAGCTTCCGACCATTCATGTATATGTTTAAGGTCCTGATTGATTTGACTCACAGCTGTATTTGTTTTATTTGATTTAAAAGTTTTATACATCTGCAAGTCATCAGCATATAGATGATGTTCACTTTGTTGTCCCAGTATAGAACTTGCCTTGCCTTGCCTTGCCAAAGGAGTTCCTTTGTTCAGGAGAAATTTAGCGGACAATCTTCTTGAACCATTGCTTTGAGTAACTTCCACACGCTGTAGTCGATTGAACAATAACTAGAGAACCATTTCATTGCGTTATCGTCAAAGCCATAGTATATTAGTTTAGCCATAAGCAACTCTATATTGATAGTGTCAAATGCACGGGAATAATCCAACAAAACCAGAAACGCATCTTGTACTACATCTTGACCAGCTAGCACATCATCGATAACGTCTAGTAGTGCAGTCGAAGTACTCCTTTCTTCTCTAAAGCCTGATTGTTTATTTGGTAAATTATTGTTAATAGACAGGTAATCTCTCATTTGCATACATACTATCTTCTCTAATATTTTTGACATGAAACATATACTGATTGGTCTTAGGTCTTTTAGTTGCATAGGATGGTTGATTTTTGGTATAGGTTTAATCAGAGTTTCTTTCCATAACTCTAGAAAAGTTCCAGTTTCGATAGACTTATTAATGATTGCAGTAATAATACCTAAAATTAACAGGAGAGTCAATAGTACCATGTTTAGTATAATACCTGCATTTGTTGTCATTATTTTAATATTTTTCAACACATTGTATTCGTCTACCCTTTTCAGACCAAATACGAAACTAACTAGCTAAATCTGTTTGACTTAAAATATTCTAATCTTAAACTACTAATGTGTCACTACCGTGTACATCGAGAAAATATTTTATATGTTCTGGTAAATCTGTACAGTTCTTGTTCAAATTAACAATGTTGCGTTTTATATTCTTCCACAATGCTCGAGAGTCTTGTAGATTTTTATTAATAAAATACTTATAGTAAGCAGTTTTTTTCATTATGGATTGCCACACTACCTAATTTCCTAAATACTTTGTAGTACTTTCTGTCACATTTAAGTTTCGTTTGATGACTTTTAACATGATCAATATCTCTCAGTCTATCAGTTATCATGTCCTTAATTGTTGGTGTAATCCAAGGATAACTTTATTCTTTAATATATTACTTTTTTATAGGAGCATGATATCAAATATTTTCTTGACTTGAGAGTTAAAAGCGGCAACAGAAACGTTAACATCGTCACATAGCAGATCTTCCCATGTGACACCATTAACATCTGCATTAAAGTCGTCTAAATTAATATCCTTTAAAGGTCTATAGATGATCCAGCGAGGTTCTGGTTTCGGTTTACTTCTGTTGACTTCACAGGTTACGAGTGCATAACCAATGTGAAAGAAATGGAATATACTCAACAATTAATTTTGTTACTTTTAAGTTGCTGCACACCAAGTCCAAAAGTGTCTCCGAATGATCAGTAAAATGAGTAGGCTCAGTTACATGTTGATCAAGACTCATACAATGGAGGGACTCTAACAACTTTTTGACGTTTGGGTCACAATTCTTGAGTAAATCAATATTGAAACCACCCATCAAAATAATATGGTCGAATATCGAGAATGATGTAACCGACTCAGTCAAAGAATTAAGCAATGTGTCTGCATTTAACCAAGGTGGGTGGTATGCCGCCCCCACGGCTACTTAAAGGCCATTCAATTTAATGCCGAGCCAGAATTTGTTCAACAGCAGGCGAGGGTGCGTGTACAAGAAGGCGCGCACGCACGCGGAGGTGGTGTTGGTTATTACCTCTTCTAAGGTACTAACCAACACCACCTCCGCGTGATCGCATACTAGTAGGTAGCGGAATGTACTTCAGCCTGTAGCCCGGTGGAGCGGGTGCTCCTGCATCCTCATCCTCTCTTAGCCACGTTTCATTGATGGCCATCGTTTCATAGCCACTAGGAACTCGTCATGGCGAGTGCCCAGTGATCCCGGATTAAGAAATCCCATTGAGAAATTTCTGTTCTTAATAAATTGCGTGAACATGAACACATTCTCTTTATATAAGTTTACATATTATTTTATCTTACCTTCCTGATAGGTTTAGGTAAAATCAGGTGGTGCTCTTTCTTTCTCTCATCTATTTATTGTCTTTGAAATAGACTAAATTATTGATTTCCTGGTTTTTGGCCTGCAAAACTATTCGAACACACGTCCTCTTGCTCTGCCGACACACGCATAAGTCTTACATTGGCGCCTCAATGGGTAGGCCTTAAAAAACCAGGTTCTCTCTTTCATATCTATAACATTAAAAATTAGATTATGTAATATTTTTTTGAGTGCATTGTAAAAATTTTCTTATAATTTCACTTTTATAATTAGAAACGCTGTCCTTTATTCACTATATCGGTGTAAATGTGTCCGCTAACACATTCTTTGTATGTAAGGATGTCTTGTTAGACATATTTTGTTGACACATTTTCTTTATGTTAACTTTGTGAAGGCACGCCATCACATTTCACTTACTTTAATTTCTGTGGTGTGCGTTTACTCATAAGTATGTTTGTGTATATGTGTATTAAAATACATTTTTGGTAATATTACTAAACTTACTATTTATAATATTACATTTTTAATTCGTTTATTATTTTCTATAGGTTAACAGCTTTTGGTAACCGTTTGTTGTCTTCTTTAAGGACTTTGATTTTTATGAATGCCAATACACTTAATATTATTATTGACATCTTATCATTTTGTAAGTTTGACTGTTAGTACTGTACAACAAACTATAAGATATGCTGTATATAAATCTCTCATATAAGATAATGCTGTTATAATGACATATACTATTATGTCATATATTTAATTTCTTTGTGCTATTGCAATGACATACTACTCTGTGTAAAAAGTATCGGGAATATGTCAATAAAAAGACCCGCGTAAAAGAGGTCGTTCTAATTTTTTTACTGCATGTTGGTAGCACTGTACTGATTTAGCGCGCAAAATTTGAGCGGGATCTGTCATTTAATTTGTTTTAAACTACACTTTTTGTTGGTCATAGTTTTGAGTCCTCGGCGATTTTTACAATGGAAAATATTGTTGAACAAAGAGTGTGCCTTAAATTTTGTGTTTCAAATGATATTTCATGTGGTGAATCACTAAAAATGTTGCGAAATACCTACGGCGAATGGTGTATATCGAAAACAAGGGCTTATGAATGGTATAAGGCTTTTAAAGAAGGCCGAGAAGTAGTAGTAGACTTGCCTCGTTCTGGTAGACCTTCAACCGCTACGACCAGAGAAAACATCGACAGAATCAAGAAGCTAGTGCTCGAAAATCGACGTATGAGTCTGAGAGAGTTGGCTAGTGAGGTGAACATATCTTTTAAGTCCGTCCACAACATTCTCATTGACATTTTAGGCATGAAACGCGTCGCCGCTCGACTAGTTCCAAAAGAGCTCAATTTTGTTCAAAAAGCGCAGCGAAAGCATGTCGCTGAAGACATGGTTTCCCGAGCTTCTACGGATCCGACCTTTATGAAACGTATAATAACTGGCGACGAGACATGGGTTTATGAGTACGACATGCAAACAAGCCAACAGTCTTCAGAATGGCGTCTCGATAACGAGCCGAAACCCAAAAAACCGCGGCAAAGTCGCTCCAAAATCAAGGTGATGCTGACAGTTTTTTTTGACTACCGTGGTGTGGTTCACTCCGAATTCCTTCCAGAGGGAGAAACAGTGAATAAAGAATATTATTTAGGCGTCATGAAGCGTTTGCGTGAGAGTATCCGCCGAAAACGTCCAGATTTGTGGCAACACAACTCATGGATGCTGCACCATGATAATGCACCATCACACACAGCCATTATAGTGAAAGAGTTTTTAGCGAAAAATTCAACAAAAGTTCTCGACCAAGCACCGTATTCACCTGATATGGCTCCGTCTGACTTTTTTTTATTTCCCAAGTTAAAATTACCACTTCGAGGAAAACGTTTTGAGTCGATAGAAGCCATAAAAGAAAATTCGCTGAATGAGCTAAAGGCCATACCGCAAATAGCCTATGAAAAATGTATGGAAGACTGGGTGAAGCGGTGGAGATGTTGTATTGCAAGCGATGGGGCCTACTTTGAAGGCGATAAAATAAATTTAGATGAATAATTTGTATTTTTTGTTTTATTGACAAATTCCCGATACTTAGTACACAGAATGTATACTGTTATCTTTGTCGTCTTTTATCACTGTAGTTAGTCATAGGTACACTGTCCAGATGGTGTGTCTGCTATTAGTACGGCATCGTTTGCATAAAACAGATATTTCACCACTAAGTCTCCCATGCGCTGTCCTACATTCGTAGATTCTCTGTGGGCAATTATCATCGTAAAGAATAAACTGCTGAGCCGAGTATTTAAAAACATTTCCAAATTTAGGGAATATGGCTAGTTAATTTAACATTTCAGTTTACATATAAATTCTAGTAGGTCCACAGTTATATAAAAAATCACAACTGTACCGAATAAATTTGTCTACACAGAGATCCAAACACCATTTGCATTTAGTTTATTTATTTACGTTAGTCTGCCCTTTTCGCCCGGTCTCCCCCACAGATCAATATGCAGAGGGTACCTGGTGCGCCTAATGAACTGTTTGATTCGCCAATATTTGCCTAAATCCACACGTTCGTGTTGCGGGCTCCATCATTGACGCGCCAAAATAATTCCCTTTGTATAAACCTTACAGGGCTCAAGCAGGTTTAATGGGCACTTACAATACATGCAAGGTTAACAACGATACACATGCACGCTGAATAAAATTGCGCGCAGTTAGATGATTTTTTTTTATTGTTTTTTTCACACCAATATCTATTTTAAACCATAGTTTTAATAATAAATATACTACATTAGTTAAAAGTTAAAGTATAATATTAACACTATCAGCTAGCAAAACGAATCCATTTATAAAACAAGACTTCAAAGTATAAAAATTGCCTTTTGCTTCTTTTTTAGATAAATGTATGTTAAGCTTTGTGATAAGAGTCGACCGATTGGGTTGAGGGAGTGTCAGCTTGGATATTGTGTAAGTAAATTGTTTTTTAAATCTTCTTTACTGGCCTATACTATTTTCTTACATATAATATTCGATGTGTGTGTGTTCTAATTATGTTCCTTATGGACTCCAAAACGGCTAAAGCGATTTTTAGCGATTGGAATACCCGTACAAGGCCGAGGTGGGACGCTAGTTCATTGTAAAAGCGCCGACTTGGCGTACTTAAGTTATTTTTGACCAAGTTATGAATTGAATTATTTTCAAAACTAAGCGTTTGATTTCCGACATGTAATGTTCTATCACACTAGTCACTGGTAATACTATTTCTCATCGACTGAGCGACAATAGGTGAAGGCATGTCTATGTTTTTCCTGCGTATGACGAAAGAATCCCACGTAAATGCAGTGCGTCGATTTTCGCTCATATTTTCAAAGAGGTTGACATAAATTATAGGTTAAAGGTTGTTATATATTATACGTACACTTTTTGTTTGTGTAGTCTAAGTTTTTAAGCATTTAGTAGGGAATTATTTATAAGGACTATTAGTTTATTTAAATGGTTTGTACGACTGTTTAAATAAACTAGTGTTTACCCCAATTGCAGAACTACAACAATAATTAGTATGATGAATTTTCGTGATTCCAATTTTTTATACTATTTTCATTTTTTTTTGCTGACAACACTCATCAATTACAATTATAAAAAAAGAAGAAAATTCGTTGATAGACAGAGAAGAAAAAGGCGCTGGATTGTTTTGTATTTGCCTATTTTATACTGACATATTAACAAATATAAGGCGACTGTGTGTTCATGTAATTTGTTTCTTTTTTTCATTATGGTTATTATGCAGAAAGTTAATAATGTTATTATTGGGCAGGGAATGTGTACCTTATGGTTTTTATAATTGGTCCTGTTTTATCAGAAGGTGATGTCAAGAACCGGCGAGCGTGCATGAAAAGAGCTATGAATGTTAAAGAAGCGAATGAAGTGTGTAAGAACCGCGTCTTATGGCGCTCGGTTTTCTCTGCCTACCTCGCAAGGGACCTGACGTGAAGATATACATACATACATAGATGGTTTTTAATTTTACAATTTATCTGCTCAATTAACCCATAGACGAAATACGTACTTTATCTTTGTCTAAGAAAATAGTGCAATAATTAGAAAACAGAGATATTATTATTATCACTTCTTGTGAAGTGGAATTTGTACAAGTGCTTCTTGCACTTGTACAAATTCAAAAAAATTAACATTAACGAGATGTCTTCAAAATTCCACCAAGCACCTACAATAAACAGTATCATAAATTATCACTTCACTATTGTCTTTATAGATTTTCTAATAACAAATGTCTTATTGGGTTTTAAATCTAGCCAACTATGAAAAAGTTTTAGTTGTGTACATATATTCGAATAGTGCCATATGTATATGGTGGAATACGCATTAAGTAATTTAATTCCCATCTCTATAGAAATTCTCGGCTGTTAGTTCCTCAAAAGAAAATGAAATAATAGATTAGCGACAAACGCGTTTGTGGTGAGGGTTAGGTCATTCATATTATTCGTTCCCTTCCAAGTCCGAAGATAGTGTAGATTCGATCATTATTTCCTATCACGTACGTGATCACCGTACGAAGGATATTGATTCTGGGTCAACTACAATTATCTGCTTTTGTGTTGGGGTATTTTATTGTTACTGATAGAAATATTTTTGGTACTTTCTTTGTATGCTTCTATTTACGTTTATGTTTGTTGATATGTATCTCGGGTTATTGATACATGTATTATGTAATTACATTGTAAATAGCTTGGTGTCTATGTTTTTATACACGAAAGTTCGTAATCCGGTATATGCTAACGTGACATTCAAGCTACCTATATATAAAACATCAATTTGGTTCATAGCTTTAGCTTTTAGCTACGGGAGAATATCAGACAGACAGAGTCTTCATAAGTAGTACCTATATAAATAATAATAATATAGGCGAGCCCCGCAGGGCAACTTGTGGCTGAGCCCCCGCAGGGCAGCTTGTGGCGAGCCCCCGCAGGGCAGCTTGTGGCGGTGCGTAACGACACCACGGGTACCCGAGTGCTCCAGAGAGTCGATCAGGGCCTTCGCCTCCGGCGTGTCTTCATCGGTCGGAGTGAAAAAAAGAAGGCCCGCAGGACTCTCAGCTCTGGCTTGCCTTCATTGGCCGTCCAGAGAGGAGTCGATAGAGTATATTGCTCTAGCAGGTGATATGCTCCAGGGGTGGAAGTATTAAAGGGCATAACGCCGCGAGTAACTTCGGAGAAAGCGCAGCACACCTCTCGACACCCCTGAGTCACTCACATCGGTGTTGCCCCCGGCCGACTTTCTCTGGCATTTCGGGGGTCCATCTAGTGAGTGGCAAGCCACCGCCTGCCGAAGTAACATCAGATAGGATAGTTATGGCAGGTGTCCGTCTCTCTTCTGTAATAGCCCAGTACTAATAATCCCTCCAGATCTCATTTCAATAGCTCAATTATTTCCGACACATTTGCAATAGTCCCAATACCTGCTGTAACCTGTTCGTTGCTATATCCTCCCATTGATATCCCTCAGAGCGGTCACAGCTGGTATAATACATTACATGATTCTTTTAGAAGGGGCCTCTACGCGTTGGATTTATATCTCCGCGCACGCCTATCAAATGACCGGGATTAAAACCCGTGAAATAAGACAAATAATAATAATAAACTATTTAATATCTATCTATAACTTTATGCCAAATTCCTTGCGGGGTAGGCATAGAGAACCGAGCGCCATAAGGCGCGATCCTTACACACTTCATTCGCTTCTTTAACACTCATAACTCTTTTCATGCACGCCCGCCAGTTTCTCGGTGTACCTTCCATCGCTGCTAAAAGCGCTTCCAAGATATACAATCTCATCCACTTGCTCCAACACTACATCATCAACCGTAATCCTAGTGGTCGTTCTGGTTGTCTCTCTTTCAAACAAGCATTCAATTGTAAGCCTTTCTTCATACAATCATCTTTTATTACTGTAACTAGTGTTTGCAGTTCAGATGATGATTCTGCTATTAATACCGTTTCGTCTGCATAAAGCAGACATTTGACCACTGAGTCACCCATTCGCATTCCCACATTCATATTTCTTATTCTCTGACGACAACTGTCCAGATATAGGATGTATAGCCGAGGCGACAGCACGCATCCCTGTCTGACACCAATGTTGGTATCAAACCAGGGCGACAAGCTGCCGTCCACCCGCACACATGCTGTACAATCTTCATACATGGATTGCAGGGCACGGAGCAGGTCACCGTCAACCCCATATCTGGGCAAAATGTTCCAGAGATTCTTTCGCACGACCCTATCAAATGCTTTCTCAAGGTCCACAAAACAGCAGAAAACCCTCTGGTGCATAGCCACATGTTTCTCCACTATGTTGCAGAGTGAAAAAACTTGATCCGTACTCAAAGCATTACATCGGATTTCACCCTCATCTCTCCTGTCCTTTCAACGATTTTTAAATTCACTTTAGCTGCTAAGCTAATCAAACTGATGGCCCTGTAGTTGGCAGAGTCCATACGTGAACCCAGATTTAACATCATGTTTTTAAATATATTTCTATAACACAATATAGACACCAAGACAACTTTTCTTACATGTCGAAATTGTTATTGTTAATGTACGTACCCTTGCTTTATGATAAATATTATAATTATTACCAACTGCCCCTTTTGAAATCGGTTTCGCTCGTCGTTTCGAAGTCACGCATTAGAATCAATTGGTCGCGTTCTTTGAGATATTTAGTTTTTAGAAATAGTTAACAGCTATCTAAAAACCGAGTATAATATACAACGCATTTATTATAGGATTATTAAAGGTGCATTGTTTATTTCAGAAATCTAAGCAAACTAAATCATCATATTTGTTCAACTCAATGTACCATAAGTTTGTGTATCAGAAAAATCCTTACACGAGACACAGAAAACGGGCAATTATCGTACATACGAGTATATAAAAAATCTCGAAACCGGCTCAAACGTTTTGTATCAAATTTAGCATTTAGATAAGGGTTTGCTTTTTTTATACAGGTGTCCAACCTAGAAATACGCGTTTTTATTCTTAAAAAACGCCGAGCGCAGTTTGGTCGCTTCGGTATGCCTGTAATATGGGCATAGTGTTGTATAATAAACTACCCAAACCTAAAATGTTTCCAAGGAGCCATTTCAGTTCATTTTAAATGAGGTCCCTTGGATACATTATATATACATTCACGAAATTAATATTGAATAATCGTTTTCGCAAAGTTAATATTAAGATTATAAATTACATAATAAATAAAATAAAATATTGTAATTAAATTAATTTAAGAGAGGTAGGGCGCATCAAATCAGTCACAGAAAACCGCAGCCAAATAACAAATTTCTGGAGGGTAGTTGTGCTCCTGCGAGTAATTGAGGTCACCAGTAAACTCTTAAGGAGTTGCTGAGACCAGGTGACATCGCGTAATACTTAATGTATTGCAAGTGTTCGTAGTTTTTCATCAGGTGCACCGTATGTTTGTTTGACTCCTGACGTACAAAAAAATACTCCGTATTGTCTGAAGGCATAATAAGCAAGTCGAAAGAGCTCAAACGCGCAAATTAGATCGACTTTATGTTAATCCCTCTAAGGGTTCTTATGTACAATATCCACCTTCATTATCAGACCTCAATGGTACAATTATATTGCATAGTCAGAAGTACACTCAATTGCAATTGTACTCGTACAACAATTGAAAGTGATTGAAATTAAAAAAGTAGGCTTAGATTGAATTATAGTTACATCGTCATCGTCTTACCTTCCCTGGATACGGTTCATCTGGGATCAATAGAGATTTATTTCTTCCATTCATTACAGTCATTAACGAGTTAACCACTTTTCTTTCGTTCATATTATCCGATACACAATTTATCTTTCTTGTCCTTTTCCTCTCCACCCACAGACATTCAAACTTATTATTCTTTTTGTCACATGGTTTTCATGTCTTTTCATCACATGTTCATGCCAAAGACCATCGGTTTTCTTATCTCATTCACAAATGTCAGCTTCATACATCCTCCTATATATTCATTCGGTATATTGTCCATTCGCTATCCTCCACACGTCAGCCTCATCAATCTCGCCTCTACGCCTTTTCTATATATTTTTTCATGCATCTTCTTAACAGCCTAGCTTTCAAAACCATACAGTACGATAAGTCTTATTACAGTTTTGTAAATTTTTCCTTTCAGTGTTAAAGGTTCATGTATCTCATGTTGTTGCACGGTGACCTGCGCCGTGTGGTGATCATTCTCAATATATGAATACAAGTACCTACAATAAAAAAATATATTTTTATACAACGTCGGGATGCATATTAGCATACTGCCCAACTGTCGTGGCTACGTGAAGTGGCTACCGTAGCCTATGAACAATGTAGAAAGTATTACTGTTGCATCGCTCTACCACTGCTACTAACACAATAACTTCTTATGAGCATACTGGTAGTCCCACTGGCTCGCAGGTTTGCCATGAGGTAGAAGAACTTCCTTAGGGCTGCTTTGACGCTTAAAAAATCTAGACCAAGACAAACAGACATGTTTAGGCACACAAAGATATTCTTTTGCAGCCTAAATGACTTGACCAATTTTACAGTAAAAGTTGTCACTAGACTCTTCTTCACTTCCGAAATAAAGTATTTTTTTTTCGGGACAGGCCCGCAACTCATTTCTACCACTGTGTCTCCTGTGTAGCCAGAATTAACAGCGGCGACCACCAAAAAGGTAATGAACAGTCAAGTTCATTGCTGTCCCGGGGGTTAAACTACAGCTGCCTTGGAATTCACAACGAATTTAATCAGAAGAAATTTATAAGAGTAGGAAGTTTAGGAATTGACATCCCCTCTTGGCAAAGTGAGAGACAGCAATAAGACAAATAAGGCATTAAAAACCTCAAAGAGATGGCTAGTCAAGTGAAGCTCAACTGCTGTGCACCACGGTTTATCAGATATCTAACACTATTGGGACTTAAATTATGAGTTGTTACCTAACCCATCGATTCCACTAATATAGATTGCAGAACCGCCCGGTTTCCCTTTCCCTTGTTGACACCAAATCAGAATAGTATACTACCCCGGATGTGATATGCAATGAATTTAACATATCGTCCCACTCCCGACGCCAGAGATCGCACTCCCAGAGAGCATGATGTGCTGTTTGCTCGAATTCATGATTTGTCGTAGAACACTCACATAAAGGTGATAAATGACACAAGTCTTAACGAAACAAGCTTAGCTCTAAAGTTTTCACGTCCAGTTAAAAAATGCGTAATAGGATGATCGACTTCTAACCACTCTTTACTTAATCTGTCTCACACTAATTGAAAGAACAGATACAAGTGGCGTCCTTTAGTAGAAGTTACCCATCTTTCTTGCCATTCCATTCAGACAGCAAAGTTTCAAATACCTCGTCAATTGGTTTGAACAATCTAAGTATTTTGTCAAGATCGCGGTGTTTTAGAAAGTCAGGGTGTATGTTTTAGAGGTGTAGTACATTCAAGCGCGGCGTTGAATTCAAATGGTAACACGCCTGACAACACTGGTAGTGTCTCGGTGCTCACAGTTCTATACAAGAAGTAAAGTATATCATAGGAAGTGTGATATATACACAAAAGCAGATGTAAGTCGGAGATAAACTGTAGAAAGTATCGAGTTTTAATATTTGAATTATCCACTGGATAAAAATAGATATAACCTTCACCAGGAAAGGATTTGAGTGATTTTAATGATCAGAGTTAATTTGTAGAGTGATTTTCTCCTATATTTAAGAGTACATTAGCATTTTAGAAAGTTTTGCGCTCCTCGCTAGCCAAAAAACACATTATACATTTTTATTTGTTAAATTACCATAAACGTAATAATGTTATTTATACAACATAAACCTAAACATACAAAACTTACATGGATATATAAAAGTTAGAAAACTCTGTTTTCGTTGTATTGCTCACAAACTGACGTCAGAATAAAATGTAGCTCATGTTGACTGGTGCACAAAGATCTTGCTATGGTATAGACACGCCAAACTTGTTTGCGACATCGTCATACTATGACTTCATACAAAATGAACGTGAATTTATTCTTTTGAACCAGAGAGAAAACAGCCGTCTTATGAATGGGTGTTTTTCGTACACCCGTTGACGAGAACAGTTCAATAAAACTAAGGCAGGCGAGAAACGTAAATAAAAAAAAAATATTGCGTATTTTTCTCCTGCACGGGTCTCGTTAGCACAATCCAATTTGAAGGTCAACGAAGACTAGTACACTACCATATGCTAGCCAGTGTGCAAAGAAATTAATCAAGAAGTTGCATGCTCTTGCGCCATTACAATGCTTCTTCGCACATGGCAAATGTAAAGATATTTTTAGCCTGCAAAAAGTAAATTTCGTGACTCGGATAATATGAATTCTTTATATTCTCGCAAGTCAAAGATTTGTGATATTACTATGTAATGTAGTGTATATGTTTACGTTTGATTTTTATGTATGGTTTTTACGTGGTCAGGATAGCAAACACGTGGAAAAAATGTCGTCCGATCAGAGTTCTTGGTTTTTTGAAAAATAAATTGATGAATAAAAAATGTTATAATATAAAGGTATAGTAAAGAACAATAAATACATTATTTTGCCATTATCTTGTTTTATTTATGAGCTATACAAGTTTCAGCGCCCCCTACGTAATAATAGGTTAACGTGAATATTCTCACCAATACTGTTATAAAAGCTGGGAAATAAGTAGTAAAAATTAACTGGCTTTACGAGTCATCGGGTCGGGTAATTAACCTAAATTGCGTTTCTTTCCATCATGCCCTCTGAAATACGCTACGTATTAGCCCCAAGAGATCAATAGAAATTTATGTTAGTTACATTTTGTAAAATAATGTTGCCCTATTTTGTCGATATGAACAGGTAATATGAGGTATTTGCCACTATTTATCTCAAGAAAATATATTTTAAAGGCGATACGAAAAGGTCCATAGCCGTAACCCATTGTTAATATTTTTATGTCTTTACTATATCTATACATCAATATATACAATATAATAAAATCGCATCAGTATAGAATTTGTACATGAAATATTTTTAAATAGTAGCTAATATAAATTTTGATGTTAAAATAGTCGTTTTTGAAACTCTTGTGTAGGTATCTGTCCGTTGATCATACATTACACAAAGACAACAGTTGTTTTTAATAAAATTGTACACAAATAAACTTCATATATCGAGTCAATATTTAGGCGACTTTTTTTTTGCAAAACCGCACTTAAGTTGGCAGCTAGTTATAAAGTGACCTGTATATTCCATAGAAGTCAGAATTAGGAACGAAGTTACTAAGGGAATATACATTTATACATGGGATTCCTCAAGAACGATGTAAACCACATTCCGCAAAAAATACTTTCAATATTGTTAGCGCCTTGTTAGCTTCCATAAGACTCTGGTGATTGCATTCAATTACATAAAGATTTTGCAAACTTAGTGATAAAAATAGAATGAAACTATATCATGTAGAGGTCTATGTAAAAATCGTATCTACTATGTATCTAATTGGGGTAGGGTTGGCATCTTAATACATTACTTAAGCGAGCGATACTTAATACATTGGTTAGGCCGTATGCTTTTTTTGTTGTTCAATGAGTTGTGATTTCCGGAGTTGAGCTACTACCAATTAAGCATAAACCTACCTCTCACAAACCTTGGTGATAGTAACCGTCTCAATTCTAATTAAATTAATCCATGGTAATACAATTTGCTTCAGCAAAAGCACTACTCAGAATTTTATTTTGTAATTCCAACATTCGTAAGTCGTGTCGCGCTATACTGACAACCTCATTACAGTGGCGCAGTGCACTTGTCCTAATGATCTGAATATGTGTGTCGATCTCTCCTACTTTCTGCTTTACATTTTATTTAATTGTAAAATATAGGAGATTGCATTAGCACTATATTTTATAGGTTTCTTTTTATTCGGTTTTTTGTATGTCAAATCAGTTTACCGGGCAGTATGTTGATTTGTTATACAAAAAACCGAATAACGTTACGTGAAGCGCTTACTTTTAGTTTATGTCGCTTACAATACGAGGAGTATCGTCTGCCCGTTGACACACTACTTCCGCAACTGCCAAGAAGTTTACTGCTAACTTCACTCAAGTACCTACAGAAACACAACAACCCTCTCTAGCGTTGCTTTATTTATTTAGCTACAGTCTTATTTATATAAGACTCATGTAGATGTAAGCTGGAGGTACTTTCGTTTGCCAGGATGAATTCGGTACAGTTATGAATGTTAAAAAAACGAGTGACGTGCGTAAGGAGCGCATCTTATGGCACTCTTTTCACCCTGCCTACCCCGCAAGGGATCTGGCGTGAAGATATACATGCATACAAGTCGGTACAGTCGAAATTGACCTTCGCTCAATAAGGATGGTGAGTGAGATAACTTCAATGCTGAATCACCAAGTTTTGATACAAGTACTAAGAATTGTTTGGATTCATGGGACTGACATTTGACATTTCACTATGTGGCCGTGGATGGATTAATTGATTAAACTCGACGATTAGACCTTTTAGGCAAACGAACGTACTGTCAATCTGATGGCAAATAGCAGACATCAGGCAGACAGCATGTATGTTTATAGTACGGACATTTGCATTATTGAACAGATGCATAGGTACAATTTGGTCGGTGCTACTTGTAAAATATAATTATGTAAAATTTCCCCGCCAAATTACACGATGCAATCTAGTCCCAAAGTCCTATGGACTTTGTTTCGTTACAAACCTATATATTATAGTAATTATATTATTCCATACTAAAGTAAAAAAAAGTGTGTGTGTGGATGCTCTGACGCACGACTAGAGTTGCGAATGATAATTATCATACATATCGAATAGAAAAAGAAGGTAATTGAATGCATTTTCTGAAATAATAAGAATAAAATTTATAATATTCATAAATGTGAACTATAGTTCATATTCTACAGGCTTACGAATTAACTGCATTTACGTGTTTTTCGGATTTTTCTTCATTACGACTCGAATCAATTTCTTTCATATTTTTCAATGTTTTTTTAACTTTAATAACTTGATGATTTGTTGTTTATTAGTATATAAAAATATACGTAAAATGTTCAGGCTTCGTAATACTCAGGCGCGCATCAACACGTACTAATACATGTACAACACCCGGTCGGCATCTTTGTCTTGGCGTTCGCTATCACGTTCGCGTTCGTGTTTGCATTCGCGTTCGCTTTCGCCATCGGCTTGGGTTTCGCCTCCGTCTTTCTTCACCTTCATCTTTGATTTTTCTTCACTGTGACACTTAATATATACAAGCGTTCATAAGCTACTTTTAATATAAATAAGCGAAACTGTTGTATTTGGAAATGTAAGAAATATCCTACCTACCTATCTGCACTAATTGTTTTGCTTCCTAGTTTCTAATTTGAACGGCCAAGTAGTGGAACTCCCATATTTTTCAATTCATAGTTTTTCATAGTTCATTTGAGTTTAATCTTTCATTTTAGTTCCGTCGTTTTACAGTAGATGGCGCTGTTCACAAATTACATCGCGCTGTGGTTTCGTTTTCATCAAACTTAGCAAAGCGAGTAAATACTGTGTGTTGCCCCTTCCGGTGACGTAGTCACGACCCACAGGGGACAATTAGATATTCAAGTCAAAAAAAAAAAAAAGTGTGCGTGTCCCGAAATGCACTTGGCCGGCTTTTGTTAACGCGTTCACTTGATTTTACTCATAAAATTCTCGTACCGGGCCTTATAAGTCAAAATCGTTTCTTAAGTTCTTTTCATATTTTTTTTACACAACATTAGGATGCATTCATACATACGGTCTGTGCGATTCTTGTATAGTGGCTACCGTAGCCTATTAACGTTTCTAATACAAGAAATAACGTTATGTATTTATTATACTATCCCTTTGCTAGTACAGGAACTCCTTAGGAGCTTACTGGTAACTACATTCACTCGCAACACAACAACCCTCCAGGGAGTTGTTACTTGGCTGTGGTTTTCTATGAGGCGGAGGTACTTCCCCTGACAAGCTGCTTTGTGAAATAGAAATATATTTGTGCGCGCTATCTCTTTAAGAACACCCAGACCAAGACAAACAGATATATTCATGCACACAAATGTTTGTCCTGTGTGGGAATCTAATCCTTGGTGTCAAAGTAGCGTAACTGACCCCTATGCCACCGAGCTCGTTGTCAAAATTGTTGTTACACCTGACCTAGTATAAAAAATCGGCCAAGTGCGTGTCAGACTCGCGCACGAAGGGTTCCGTACCACTATCTATAAAAACGGCAAAAAAATCACGATTGTTGTATGGGAGCCCCCCTTAAATATTTGTTTTTTTTAATTTAATTATTTATTCTTAAAGTGAATATATAACTAAATATTCTGTGAATATTTCAAGCGTCTACCTGTTGCCGTTATCAATATCGAGTAAAAAAAAATCGGCCAAGTGCGAGTCGGACTCGCGCACGAAGGATTCCGTACCATTATCAATAAAAACGGCAAAAAAAAAGTTTGTTGTATGGGAGCCCCCTTAAATATTTATTTTATTCTATTTTTTAGTATTTGTTGTTATAGCGGCAACAGAAATACATCATCTGTGAAAATTTCAACTGTCTAACTGTCACGGTTCATGAGATACAGCCTGGTGACAGACGGACGGACGGACGGACGGACGGACGGACGGACGGACGGACGGACGGACGGACAGCGGAGCCTCAGTAATAGGGTTCCGTTTTACCCTTTGGGTACGGAACCCTAAAAATCACGTTTATTGTATGGGAGCCCCCTTAAATATTTATGTTATTCTATTTTTTAGTATTTGTTGTTATAGCGGCAACAGAAATACATCATCTGTGAAAATTTCAACTGTCTAACTATCACGGTTCGTGAGATACAGCCTGGTGACAGACGGACGGACGGACGGACGGACGGACAGCGAAGTCTCAGTAATAGGGTTCCGTTTTACCCTTTGGGTACGGAACCCTAAAAAAATCGGCCAAGTGCGAGTCGGACTCGCGCAAAGGGTTCCGTACCACTATCTATAAAAACGGCAAAAAAATCACGATTGTTGTATGGGAGCCCCCCTTAAATATTTGTTTTTTTTAATTTAATTATTTATTCTTAAAGTGAATATATAACTAAATATTCTGTGAATATTTCAAGCGTCTACCTGTTGCCGTTATCAATATCGAGCAAACAAATCACGTTTATTGTATGGGAGCCCCCTTAAATATTTATGTTATTCTATTTTTCAGTATTTGTTGTTATAGCGGCAACAGAAATACATCATCTGTGAAAATTTCAACTGTCTAACTATCACGGTTCGTGAGATACAGCTTGGTGACAGACGGACGGACGGACGGACAGCGAAGTCTCAGTAATAGGGTTCCGTTTTACCCTTTGGGTACAGAACCCTAAAAACGACTGTCAGACGCAGGACTGTACGTCAAAATGAAAACACTAAGTGACAATAGTAAGCATTATTTTTGGGTTGCTAAGAAAGAGCGTGACGGTGACGCGAGTTCAGTGCTTTCCTCCACCCTAAATGAGCCCAACGTGCCTAAAGAAGTTTTCACTTCAAAAATATAACGTTAAATTTAAATTTCGCAACAAATATGATTAAAAACATCTCTTCTTTTCATTTGCATGTGTACATACGTTTATGCGAGTACACTTCGGTTTGATGACGCAGACTTATATTTAAGTATACATAAAATGAACAAAAAAGGTGGGCTCATTCAAAACTCGAGCCCATTCAGATCCAAACTGAAGAGTGCCTAAACCGCCATTTTCCTTTCTGAAATGCAGTCGAAACGAGTTTTACAGGCTAACGAGATTCACTCTAAGAGTATGTACATTTACAGAATTTTTATTAGCGTAAACCAACCAAACCTACGCGTGTCTTTTGAAGCATTTTGTAATATACTTGTGCAATTACCGTAGTTCTTCAGTCCTGCATTAAAAAAAATCTGTTCGAATTACAATTATTCGATGATACTCGTATATGACGAAATTTTGAATACCAGATTGATTTCTTTTACATCACTTGTGAGTCTATAAATTTATTTGTGTTGATGTTTTTAAGTCATAATGCTCCGTGGCGCAGTGGTGAAATGCGATGTTACGTCTGACACCAACGCTCGTGGGTTCGATTTCCATACAAGACAAACATTTGTGTGCACGAACATGTCTGTTTGTCTTGGTCTGGGTGTTTTAAAGAGAGGAAGGGCGCATCAAAGCGGCCCGTGTACCTAGAGGGTTTTTGTATTCTGCATGTGAGTGAGGTCACCAGTTGCTGTGTTAGCAGCAGAGGTGGCATCGCGCAAGTGACACTTAATGCATTGCAGTGTTTATAGGCTACTGTAACCGCTTTACATCAGGTGGGTCGTATGCTTGTATACCTCCCGATGTTGTATAAAAAAATAACGCTAAGGAACCTCTCCAAGAGTCGACAGCGGGAGTTCGAAAAGGGCATGAAAAGGTTTTTACAGGGTTTGCGTTGGTAAACCGCGAATGATACTTTTGTTGTTGCAAGTCTCCATAAACTATAGTAATTATTAACCATAGAGTAGAGCGTAATTTACCACCTAACCCTGCAGCTCGATACAAAGATTTCTGGAGGATTATTGACAATCCTAAACATATTCACTATATTGAACCATCAAGTTTGAGGAGATACTTTGCCTGCCTTTAAGTGTTACCTATCGTACCTTCTACAGTTTGTGTTAGTCTAATGTGAACTTCAGTACTCGTCATCAGTAAAAAACCCCGTCATCCTCACTGGAACTGAAACAGCCCCGTATTTCTTGCTTTCAAGTCTAATCAAAGTTTTCCAAGGAGACTAAGGATGTCTGAAGGTTTAAGAGTGTCGACAACATGCGAAAGAAACTCCCGGTATTGCAAACGTGCATTGGCTGAGGTAAATACTTAAGAATAGGCGCGTCTCTAGCTTATATGCTACCTTAATGGTAAGTATCATACTTACCATTAAGGTAACATATAAGCTAGTGACGCTTGTAAAAAGCGAAGAAGTTTGTAAAATTTGACATAAATGTCATTAACATTACTTACCTACCTTGCTATATCGTAAGACATAATGAAAAACACTTCGAACTTCAATTTGCCTAGTTTTCTAATCAGTGTCGCCTATTGGTAGGTACGGTTATATGTGCTATTGTCTAAAAATATGATGCCTAGAAAGAAAAATAATTATAATTAGAAAAATAAATCTGTTCAGCAAAAAGAAAGAACATCACCAAAGGAACTCTTTGATGTATTTAGCAATTAAACCGGCACGACCCAATGCAAATAACTCTTAAAACCAAACTACCACATCAAAGGAAAAAAGACCGGATGAAACATAATTTTCCTTAAAAATAAGTTTGCACAATATCTTTGTTATATAAACAATGTTTAAATTGAACATCTTTTTATTTTACGCAAGCACTCGATCAAAATAAAATCGCTGAAAAAGACATTATAATAATTGATTAGGAATTTGACCGTCTTGGAAAGCTTTTGTCGCAAGAAGCGTGGGCTTTATTCTCTTACTTTTCAAACGATTCGTATATCCCGGTTTCACTCGAGAGGGACCTACTAATGCTATTTATAGATGAATGGAGATTTATGTTGCGAAGTAGATTGCGAGGTTGCACGCATATGTATAATATTCTTGCAACATTGTACATGTTTAAGGTTTCGTACTAAGGGTTTACAGTTCCGTAAAATAATGTTTGTAACTCGATTTCATTGAACATTATAGTTCTTAGAACGTACATTTTTATAAGAATCGACTTACATGTTCTTAATATAATGCATGTAACTTTTGATCACGTCGATTCTTTACAAAAAAAAGGTCGCAGGGTCGTGTGTCACCAACAGCAGTCCTAACTATGGTATCAGAGTACATGTTAGATACGTACTTCGGCATCCTTTTGCACCTCAGTGCTCATCGGATTATCGCGTGAGGAAATTAATGGAATATGGCTGCCTGTGTTGAACCATTTTCAGATATGTTTGTCAGTCCGATATTTTCACCAGAGTATCTAATATAAAAATTAAATAAAAAATAGCTTATTTATACATATAGTAACAAAAGAGGCCAAAACGGAGATTTGTTTAACAAATAAAAAACTCTTTATGTCTGTAACGGTGATACTTTTAATAAAATCATTTTTTGTGTTGTATGGTACCGCCCATTGCAAATTCTCCAATAACATCTCGTAGGCAAGTGTTCATATTCTATACCTTCCACCTAATCGAAAATGTCCTTTTATAATTATAATACTGCTGCGTGCATTTAAAACTGTGAAAAATATTATACCTAAAGGTTAAGTAAAAGAAATCGCCGGCTGAAACTTCGTGGGTGTCTGACGTCGTCTATTTTAATTAGATAATCCTGCTCCTCCTTTTTATACACCAACGCCTCAGAGTTATTTAATTTAGACTAATAAGTATTTTCGAAAAAAAAAAACAAGAACTAATTCCGTCAGAATTTATTATATATATTCGTACAATATGTATATTGATAATAAAGATAAGAAGAGATTTTTATAGGATGGACAATGCACGTGTTATGAGCCTAGTATTTCGGGTTTATAGGATACGTCAACCTATCTTCAGGCCGGTCATTTGCCTATATTATAGGAGCCTTAAAGATTAGAAAAGAGGCCTTAACATCTATATTTTGTAATATATATTTTATTGTACCTTTAAGTCCGTAAGATAGCAGGCAAACTCCTAGAGAATCGCCTACGCTGGTACGGTCACGTCTTACGAAAACCGGCAAGGTACGCGGGGAACAAATGTCCATGCTACCTTCGCCGGTCCCAGTAGAAGGTGCAGACGCAATAAGTGCTGGCTTGACGTCGTGAGGGATAACATGCGTGCAAATAATCTCACTATGAGGGATGCCGAAACCGCGCGAAATGGGGAGTTAAAGCCGCAAAGCGGACTCTGGACTCCGAAGAGAAAGTGTAGGATGCGACAGGGATAGCGTTGGATGATGATGATCGTTTTTAATTATTTATTTAATGTGTATAATGTTGATTTACTATAATAAACTCTAAATAAATTTGAAAATGTAAATAAATTATATTTCAAAAACGGGTGATCTAACCTAAAAAGTCTGGATGGTCATATGGGTTGTGGAGGTCTGACGACAGTCGCTCCTTGTCAAAATCAGTACCTTTTCCAAATCCTTAGGTTTAGAGAGCGAACTCTGACAATACGAATGGATTAGAAAACGGGAAAACGCTAGGAAGAAGAAGATAGCGGCTCGATTCGGGCAGATGAAATTATAGAAACCTGGACCCAAATGACTACCGTTTGGAGGGTTGTTGTGTGAAGTGTATGAAGTCACCAGGAAACTGATGAATAATTGCCATGTTAACGATATTGCAGGCATTCATTTAGACTTCATTAACAGAGGGGCTCTATATCTCTAGCAATCTAGTTTGATTACCACTCGATTTAGTATGTAAAAATACATTTAAACCGTGCATACTGTACATATTATTGAATAGTATATATTATTTTATGAGTGACTTTCTGTTAACTAAATGACACAACGGGACGCCCGCCCTTCCCAGTGTTCCGCCTTGTTACTTCGGTTTTCGGGCCCGTGTTTATAATATAATTACTGTCGAGTGCTTCCGTAAATAAATAAAGTCTTTTGTTATGCGAAATAAAGCTTAACGTCGACCAGATTTGTTCATTTACATCGTTCTTTCACTTGTTTATTTTGTTCAACAAGTATATTTCGCAGTTCGCTTGACCGCTAAGTGGATTCAATCAGCTCCATTTTATACAACGTCAGATAGCAATCAAATATATTATTGTGAACAGATACCGTAGCTTATGATCGATTCAAGTACTAGGAATATCCAATATATCTGAATTAACAAGATTTCATTATTTTACTTGTAACCCCATTTATATCGAGGAACAAGACAAACCTAAATTGAGGTGTTTTCTTCTGCAAGAGGCAGCTACTTCTCTACAAGTGTAGCAGCCCGATAATATGTGTATTAAATAGATAGAGTTATGAATGTTAAAGAAGCGAGTGAAGTGTGAAGGGGGCGCGTCTTATGACGCTCAGTTCTCTCTGGCCACCCCGCAAGAGATTTGGCGTGAAGTTATAGATAGGTAAATAAATAGATTTGTGAAATTTGTGTTTTTACTTTTTTAGGCATTGTTTAATAATAACATCAGGCTATCATTTAAATGGTTTGTAAATATTACTGTTTTGGTCAACAGAAAAATATATTTGTTACGTAAATATTCCCATTATTCCCATGTCGAATGTTCCTATTTCTGACTGGGGATCGTCAGACAATCCTAACCTCTTGTTTAATTCTTTTATGAGCACACAATCCTGTCGACTTCGGAGTATTTCGTTAAGGGAGTTGGGGCGCACCAAAGCAGCTCGCCTGGGGAAGTACCACCACCTCACAGAAAACTGCAGCCAAGTAACAACTCCCTAGAGGATTGTTATGTTCCTGCGTGTGAGTGAGGTCACCAGTAGGATCCTAAGGAGTTGCTGTGTAAGCATCAGATTAGGCATCCCGTGAATGATACTTAATATATTAGAAGCGTTAATAGGCTACGGTAGCCACTTTACATAAGGTGAGCCGTATGCTTGTATGCCTCCCGACATAGTATAAAAATAAAATATTTACTGACCATAAAATTTATTCCCTTAACATAATATTATACTTATAGTATAGTTTACAGTTGGAGAGTATTTTTTACGAATTTATACAATCTTGTCAAATACTTTTTGAACATTAAGGAGAACCTATGTAGAACCGAACTGACTGATTTTACATAGTAACACCATTCACCTAGGTTTTTGTGAGCGCGGAGTGCCTTCACGCACAGTCAAGTGATTTATTAATTTGTGGTTTTAATAAACCCGAATAGTTTGGTGTGGTGTGTGTGTTTGTGCAGGTATGTATGGGTGCCTGGATATTTGTGAATATGAGGCAGATGTTTAGATATATCCTCGCTTAGATTTGAATTTTACTATGTACATACATCCACCTTAGAGACGGCTCGTTTTCGAGACGCCATTCTGAAGACTGTTGGCTTGTTTGCATGTCGTACTCATAAACCCATGTCTCGTCGCCAGTTATTATACGTTTCATAAAGGTCGGATCCGTAGAAGCTCGGGAAACCATGTCTTCAGCGACATGATTTCGCTGCGCTTTTTGAACAAAATTGAGCTCTTTTGGAACTAGTCGAGCGGCGACGCGTTTCATGCCTAAAATGTCAATGAGAATGTTGTGGACGGACTTAAAAGATATGTTCACCTCACTAGCCAACTCTCTCAGACTCATACGTCGATTTTCGAGCACTAGCTTCTTGATTCTGTCGATGTTTTCTCTGGTCGTAGCGGTTGAAGGTCTACCAGAACGAGGCAAGTCTACTACTACTTCTCGGCCTTCTTTAAAAGCCTTATACCATTCATAAGCCCTTGTTTTCGATATACACGATTCGCTGTAGGTATTTCGCAACATTTTTAGTGATTCACCACATGAAATATCATTTGAAACACAAAATTTAAGGCACACTCTTTGTTCAACAATATTTTCCATTGTAAAAATCGCCGAGGACTCAAAACTATGACCAACAAAAAGTGTAGTTTAAAACAAATTAAATGACAGATCCCGCTCAAATTTTGCGCGCTAAATCAGTACAGTGCTACCAACATGCAGTAAAAAAATTAGAACGACCTCTTTTACGCGGGTCTTTTTATTGACATATTCCCGATACTTTTTACACAGAGTAGTATGAAAGGACAAGATCAGTTCTTTCAAAAAATAGGTTTTACTATAGGATACATTCAGTATTAACATTTTAATTTATGCCATAGATTTACAAAGTTCAAGTCATTTTCATGAAGTCACTAGCATTTCTTTAAATTTTAGATACATAGTACTATAGAGAATTGAGTGTTCGCTCAACCTACTGAGTGTTACTATATAGTATAATTGGCATTTTTGTTCAGCAGGTTACATACAGCGTATACACTTATGTTGTAAGTAGATAAAAATTATAAAATTTCAGGTAAGACATTGTCAAATTTTGTACTGCTACAGCACAGTACGTTTTTTAGTTTATAAATAAAAAATATGTAACTCACATATTACCGAGGTTATGTACTCGTATATACAAAAATTAAAATTATTTTTTTAAAGTTTTAACAAATCGAACGAGAAATGTTTAGAAATTTTCGTATTTTGAACATTTAATTATCTATTTAGTGAACGGGCCTACGGGGAACGGGAAACTAGGAAAAATAACGGGGAATGGGAATCTAGGAAAAATATCCAATTTCAGTTAACAAATATTTTAATTATCTACTCAAAAACTCTTTTTGAGTGACTGTCTTTTCAATGAAGCGAAAACAGTTTTAAGAACAGTATTAGCGTTGAAATTTTGTCATAATCATCATATTTATTTAACTATAAATTTATCTCTATTTCCATAACAGGTCAGTTGCTGCGTGGGCAGAAAGAACCGATTATCGCAAAACGTAGTGCATATTACCATATTCTACATTTTTCTATAAAAATGTAATCAATCACAAACTGAATGTCTAATGTCACAATTAGAAAAATCGATATGGTAGGGAAAGCGATTTTCTACTTGTTATTTGAAAAATGAAAAGTTTACCTTACTTACTAGCGAACACGAAAGATATAAGTAAATAATTTTTGTCTATCATTGTTAACTAGCGATCAGCCGCAATCATTCACATGAGTTTTTAGCTGTCCCGCAGTAGTTTATGGAAATCACACTCCAGCGAATGCTTCTGCCGAAAAATATCAATGATAATTAATTTATTTTGATGCGTAGGTTGTGTTTACTGTCAGCTGACCTCACGCTGCTTTTGCTTTCATAACTTATTAATGCAGAATTTCTAAATGCTGTTAGGTTTTCCTCCCAAAAAAGTTTAAATAAAAACTCTTGTCTATTCCGTCACAACATCCTCCTTATCGTCGATACAATTATGTAAATAATTTAGAATTAATACATTGATGTTCTAATTATGAACGCTTTTTAGAAATCATCTAAAACTCTCCACAAATAAAGCATCATTAGGTCTCGCTTGTAGGTTGCTATGGGTCCGGTATGCAATGTTTGACGTCCCGTTTAGAAAATTAGAATGATGTTCCTAACCAGCACCGTTTTTAGATATCTTTAAAGAAATTCCTTTGAAAAACACTTATTTATGCATCTAAGGAACGTAGATGAAGTCCAATTTGCACCTGATCCCGAAATTTAGGTAAGGTCAGCTAGTTTTGCGTCCAGTTTGTGTCAGGTTTAGAAAGAAACGTAAATAAAAGGATGTTATTTCTAACTAGCATAGTTTTTAGAAATCATCTTAAATTCCTCCACGCGCAAACTTAATTATGCACTTGGAACGTACAGAACTGTTGGAGAGTCCAACTTGTTTGTTTTACCTTTAATAAGTGGGAATTTACAAACCGCAAGGCATTTTACAAACCACCGAAGGGTTTTGCTCAATTTATATATTCTACGTGTATAAACCATTAACTTTCAATTACAAACTTGAAATTTTAGACATTAACAATTGTAAACTCTTCACAGTTATTCACCTAATGTTTCCACATAATGAGGAAAATTCTATTTCCAAACTGAGTTTTGAAATTAAATTTCAATCCGTGCCGTTCCCTCCGGTTATAATTTAATGTGCGGACAAGAGGAAAATCCATAAAATCTAATGGGAAAATTCCACAGAGCAGAGACGCTTTCAAGATTTATATTAGTATTTTAAACGACATTGGTAGTGCCTATTTAAGCTTTATTACCTTCAGTGAAATTAAAATACCACGAATGAATACTGTTGTCGATACGATTTAGACGTTACCTACAGGGGATCGAAATTTCAGCATGCGAATTTGAAGCATGAAAGGTTCATGGGGCCACGTATCGCCAGGGTGATTAAGATATCTTATTTGTCTTCGATTTTCTTTTAATGTATTTGAAATTATTATTATGAATATATCACGTATTCCTAAAAATGATCCCATGTTATCTACAGGCGCAGTATAAATAATAATTTTAAAGAGACAGATCACATCTACATTGATACAATATTAGATTATGACTGAGAGCTGTTTTACAAAAATCGCTGCAATGACTGTTATGGGTTGTTATTCCTTCAAGAAAGGAAGGTTCTCACGATTTGCCGTGTTAACAGAGGGAATAGCAATACGATGGATATTTCTAAAATTGCAATCGTCCGTAGGCTACGGTAATCATTTCTTTACCCTGTGCTCGTATTTATTTTTTAAAACTTTATGGGACACATAACGCAATTAACTTCAGCTCCACAATAATCATATATTTTCCTTTCCATGTAATAATGGCAGCTTTAAAGTGTGATTAGATTTATCAGTATAATGTACCAGGATCAGTACATAACAAAATGGTCTCGAACTTTTTTAAACCCCTAATAATGATACTCCACAAAATGACTTTCTCCCAATGTTTGGCACGTTATACTCGATATCCTTTGTAAAACTTCAGTTTTTGGTTCACTGCACGTTGCCGTTTCATGGCCTCATAAAACTGAACACAGTTTTACTGGCCTCGACTTCATTTATTAAACAAGCGACACCATTAATCGATAATCCTAGAACGATAGTTTGCAAAGTCTAGTCTTGAAGGTTAATGTAGTCGTATAAATGTATAGTTCTAAAATGTCATAATTCATATTTACAGCAGCGGAAATTAGCCTTTATCATAGTGGTCGATAGCTTCGATTCCCAAAATCTGATTAAATATAATGTTAATGGGTAATGGCATAGTTCAGGCATCGCCGTACACCGATTTTACATTGTGTGATAACTGAAAATAATTTAAATTCTAACATCCCGTATGTATCACTTTTAAAGTTTTATTATTTGTTAGTTGAGATACAGAATGTAATCTATCTATATATGACGCCTATTTCCCAAGAATACGATTCACTGAACACGTATTAAAATAATAATAAAAGCAAACAATTACTATAGTAGTCATTGTTTTTCCTATAAAAGATACGAGTATTTTTGCACCATATAGGGCAGATCATTCATATATACTAGGGGTGCAATGCACAGGTATATTCTTATATTCGCTATTTTATTTTATTTAAACAAGGATGTGTGTAAAAGATGCGGCCTGAGTGTGACTTTTACAAAGGTGTACCTTACTACTGCATTTACGTCGACAATTCGTAGGGAATTTTTTACTTGGCCTCTAGCGTTTTGTTTAGTTTCGCAAACTCAGATTTCCATACATATTATATTATTACTATAAACGCGAGCGTGGTAATATAGTAAATATTTGTAAATTCGTAACCAGGCACTGATACTGAGTATAGTCTGTTAACCGCGCAACTGAAATCGCTCATATGTATTACGAACAAGTGTATCACGTGACTCGACATGCGTGGAGCGCTCACGCGCTGCTTTCTCTTGGTTTGAAGCAATGTATGCAGCATTTAGCCCTACTTACTACATGCAAATCGATATCGATCAATGAGCGATGTTGTGAAATTGTATGATGTTGTCAGTATTTGCAATTGTCCATATATTATTTTCTATAGGCCGCATGCTGATACCATATCTGACCGATATCGACAATCGATACTCTTCTGACCCACCATGAGTAAACAGCCTTAGCAAAGTTGATTCGATTAATTCCTTTACAGCCAAAAATATGCTCATGTATTTCGCTTGATAGAAGAAACAACTTTTAAACTATATCTGCTTCTGTTAATGTGTGAATAACATGAGAAAACGTTTTCTTTGTGCTATTACTTCACTGCACAACGTTATTTTCCAAGACCAATGAATTTAACGAAGGTAGCTTAACTGCTCCCAATGCCATTAATTACAAAAACAGTTGCATTATTCGATAAGCTAGTAACAATGGACACGCCTTTAAAAGGTGTGAGCCGTCTCCGATGTTATTCGCTCTTAAATAATTCCATTATACGATGTCCATTAATATTGAGGTGGGTGGAAAGTAGGTTAGGGAGCTCTACCTTTGTACAACGATACAACATAGTTCATGATGCGTGGACTACTTTGCAATCTTTTGTAGCATTTCCATTCATTTATAGCATTTCTATTCTTGTCTTTGATTTTTGAGACGTGTGATAGTTTCGTTTTTACTAAGTATTAGCTGAACTCTGCGACTTCATACGCACGTATCCCGATATCCCGTAGATGTCGCTTTTCCCACTTTTTTTCTCGGCTTCTATGAGTCGTTTCGTGATGTTGAATAACCTATAACCTTTCTCAATTTTTTTTTATACCACGTCGGGAGGCATACAAGCATACGGCCCACCTGATGAAGTACGGGTACCGTAGCCAATAAACGCTTGCGATATATTAAGTATCACTCGCGCGATGCCTCTGTTGCTTACAGAGCAACTCCTTAGGAGCTAACTGTGACCTCACTCACACGCAAGAACACAACAATCCTCTAGGGAGTTGTTATTTGGCTGTGTTTTCGGTGAGGTGGAGGTTACTTCTCCAGGCGGGCTGCTTTGATGCCCCTACCTCTCTTAAAACATCCAGACAAAGACAAACAGACATGTTCATGCACACAAATGTTTGCCTTGTATGGGAATCGAGCCCACGAGCGTTGGTGTCAAAGTCGCGTCATTCACGACTGAGCCACCAAGCTCGTCATTACTCGTCTTTTTTTGAAAATTTTCAAATCCGATTAGTAGTTCCACAGATTAGCGCGTTAAAACAAACAATATTAGCCTTATATATTAGTATAGAACCACCTAATATTCATGTTTAAGATTTTTCAAGTAAGATGCCAATGTAGAAATAGCATATTACAAGTATTACTTTTACTTTTTATTTATGGGATGTAGGCTTATTTTCAACGAGACAGACCTCGAACTTCCAATTTGATACAAGTACTCTTAACTTGTGTTTGGGATTATAGTCTCGCTGGGTATAATTTTAGGCCGGGACTCCACCAAAGCGGAGATGTGTGCGGTGTGCTGTGTGCTGTGTGAGAAGAGATGTTTTTCAGCTCGGGTGAATCCACCGAAGCTGTGCGGAAATGCGTACTGTGTAGCAGAGATGTGTGCTGGCTAGCCTTGCGAGTGTGCGAGGCGTTGAGCTTAGTACGCGTTCTGACTCGAAAGGTAGACGATGTCGCTATTATTACAAAAAAAGAATCTTCTTTTACTTGAAGAAGAAGAACTACAGTCTGAAGAAGCAGAATTGATAGCTTTATACTACCTAATCAAAAGAAAACATCGGTTTTGGTTTCTGGCAGACGGGTGGGGGGAGGGTGACATCGCTCACTGCACGCCGCTCGCATCTCTCGTCACCGCTGCGCGTCGCCCGCGCACAGCTTTCATCTCCGCTTCCATCGCGCTATACAATAATTACACATCTCCGCACAGCGATCTCCACTGAAGCTGAGCGGAGAGGAGATGTGTCAATAACGCAATTCTATTGGTTGTTTAAAAAACATCTCTCCGCTCGACTCGTCTCCGCTTTGGTGGAGTCCCGGCCTTACAGTCTGCTATAATGTTATGTGTACTAAGAAAGCAGCAATCAATTTTGGTTATGTACTTTCCACTATTATAAAATGCTGATATCTTATATTAATGTGTTCACTATTACAATGTAATAGGCGGTCACAGATTGTAATAAATGTTTTTGTACACAGGGGTAGACACGTGGATAAAGAACCGGTCTATTAAGAGGCTGGTTCTCCGTTCGAATCCTAGTGTGTGCGTGTGTCGGCAAATTCGTGTTGACGGATTTATGTACATATGTGTAATTATCACTTGATCGGCGGTGATTGAAAACATCGTGAGGAAACCCGCACGCCCAAAATATTACATTACGAAATGCGTGTGACCTGATAAAGGTCTGACTTTCCCTCTGAGTCGTGAAGATCTGACGGCAGTAGCTCTATGTAAATATTTCCCATGTAAAAAGCAAAAAAAAAGTATTAGAGCTATCAGTGGACTCGACTTAATAGATAGCTGTGTGTTAGCATTTAAAAAACACAAAATTCTACCATTACAATGTCTTTATATTTTCGAGACATGTGTGTTTGTACAAAAGCACTCCAATTTATTTATTAGACATGGAGACATAATCGGTTCTAGAACTCGACATAAGAATAAACTGTACGTACCACAACTAAAATTGGCTCTTTTTCAAAAAAATGTGTACTGCATATAATTTATTACCAAACCGTTTTAAAGACATGACTTTGAATACATTTAAAAAACATCTATTTAATTATCTTTTAGACAAATGTTATTACTCTTATAATGATTATGTTAATAATAAAAATAGAATCAATGACTGACATTACCTATTGTTAACATTTTATTTCATTTTTTTTTTCTGCACTTATTAATTTATTAAGAAATTGAATAACATATTTGACTATTGAATAACATATTTTTATTAAGATGTTATTAAATTGAAAGATTTATTTAAAACATAATATTAATTAATTTTTGCACGCTGTATTGAAACAGTAGAATGTGTTGGATCGAAAATCTTGTGAATAACTGTATGTTACCCATATTCTCAGCAAATGAAATGTTTGATTTGATTTGATTTTGATTTGATTTGTGTCTTTACCAAATCATTAGGCTTAGATAATGGACACCGCCAATTCTAATTAGGAAACGGAATAACGCTAGGAAGAAGAACAAGGCAGTCGCAGTTAGTAATGCGTTTTCACCGTGCATTGTTTCTTTTATTCCTTTGTTACATCTACCCTGCAGTATCTACAGCCATAATATACTTAGCCACTATCAGGTTTTGAATCTAAAAATATTTCTCTACTATCAATTTATTAATAACTCTCTTAATACCCTTCCAGTATTTTTTCATTTAATTTTCAATACAGTACACTACAACTCCGTCGCCATATTTTTTGCCGTTACGTTTAGAATATAAAATCTTCTTCTTCTTTGCGTTATCCCATTTTCCTAATCCTAAGGATTTGACCAATACACTGATTGTTTACTTTCAAAATATAAAATCTTGGCCTTTTATCAAACCCCCGCGCATGAGGCGCAAATTATTCCATTTGCCTTAAGTCCGCTGGTTTAACAATAGACCTAAAGGACTGCGATAATCTTGCTTACAATCCACTAGACGTTCAATATAATGTCCTTTAGTCGCCTATTACGACATCAACGGATATGCAGTGAAACAATTTTTGCCCGCTCTCCCTATATCTTAAATCTTTCCTATATCTTAAATACGTTTCAGTCTTACATCTGCTGCTTCGCCCCGCGCCGGCTGGAACCCCGTGCCATAAGGTTCATGAATAATAGCAATAGTTATAACGGAATTCATTGGGATAAGTCTATTATCTGAAATCATCGTTTTTCGGTACATTAATCTAAGTGTTCACTATGCCCGCCTATGGCAAAGGATCTATGGGCAATTGCTACGGACATTCGGAGGTAGGTATACTACAGTGTTTAGTATAAAAAGGATTAATCTTCTTCTTAGCGTTATCCCGTTTCCTAATCTATCAGGATTAGAGGGGTCCGCTACCTAAGTTTAAGTATTTAGCGATGATACTGAATTTTACATGAAGCGACTGACGTCAGACCTGCACGATCCAGAGAGAAAACTAGATCGTTCTTAGGTAAGATTCACACGTCTTTCGAAATATGCGTGGGTTTCTTCTCAATATTTTCCTTTTTCGACAAGCAAGTGATAATTAGAAATAAGAAAACCGAAAACACGAATTTAGGGGTGCATGCAAATATTCAAACCGCGGACCACTTGTCCATATTCTCTTTAGCCACTGGGGATTGTTTCTAATAAAATTGTTAAAATTGCAGACATTAATTTTATAAATTCAGCCCCATTCCTGTTTGTCTGTTTATATTGATACAGTTTGAAACTACACCGATACGTGTCAGCATGTTCATAACAGTAACTTCGCGTGTTGCCAAGTTTCTCGTTAAAAACAACGCACATGCAAAAATTAAGTACGTGACTCGTAGCGCAGGACGAAGGAAAGTTCGCGTTATTTAGGGAAAACGCAAAAGTGTGATAACATCAGGGCAAAATGATATAGAAATACTTTTAGTATTTTACTCTAAGGACAATACAGGCTAAGCAATAACGTCCATACTTACTCGTCGATTATACCTTTATTACTTAATAGATTCAGGCATTACATACATACATATCATCACGCCTGTCTCCCATTGGGGTAGTCAGAGACTATTGAACGCCAGGTGCACCAATCCAAACGCGGTATGTATATCGGTTCTCGCTTCTTCTACACTCATCAACCTCTTCACGCATGCTCTTCGGTTTTGGGTACTTTTGATTTGGCCCTTTTTCAACACATCACCAATTTGATCTATATATGTGCGTCTAGGGCGGCCCCTCCGACATCACCATTCACTCTTGCTTGATACACGTCTTTCGTAACTCTTTTGTCATTCATTCTTTCTAAATGATCAAACCATCTCAGCATACCCTTTTCAATTTTTGTCACTACATCAACTTTCATTCCACAAAGTTCTCGTATCGTGCTATTTTTTATTCTATCAACCATTCTCACTCCACACATACTTCTCAGCGCTCTCATTTCTACGGCGTTCACCCTGCTTTCATGCTTCTTCTGCCATACCCATGTTTCACTATCGTACATCAATGTGGGTGTTAATACACCTCGAATAATAGGCGAGGCAAGGCGAGCTTTGCTCGATATGTTATATTTAGGCGTTATTTTGCGAAAATGAAATTAACAGTCAACTTGATCTAAACCACTTTGTGTGCTTCCGCCTTCAATCTGTTCTGGCGCTGCAGCAACAGAAACGACTAAATAATTTGACAACAGTAAATAATTTGGGTATATAAATTACTTACCTATAATATATGAACATTACTACATACAAGGGCACCGGAACCTCATAATATATTAATTATAATGGTTCTAGAGGGGAGGCCTATGTTCAGCAGTGGACGAATACAGGCTTACATGATGATACTGGTTTTCTACAACGCTGTATGTTAAAATAACACAAATACCTGCTCTACACTAATAAAATTTACCCTGAAATGTAATAAAGGATGTATAATTGAATGAGGAATGAAATTATATGAGAAAGGAAAAAGAAATATGAACGAAAATGACATTTATTTAGAAACATATGTTCTCGACTACTATTGGTACTTTCTCCAGTATCGTTATTTTGTAGTAATTTTTTTGTTGATTAAGAGTTTGTATAGTATTTCCAGACTCGACAAAGAAATACTAAGTAAGTGAACCTTGGCAAAAGTGCCCGCTCCCACACTAGTAATGGACTGCGATACCCTAGAGATCTACAATCTAATTGTTAAAATTGACAAAGCCTTCCAGCTTAATTATACACATTAGCTAATCGTCATGAAGTCGATTGCTCTCTCTCGTCTCGATTTGTCTTTTTATGGCAATTCGTTGAGAGGCATATAGTGATTCTTTGTCATATTGTCATAACAATAGCCAGGAAATATGATATTTAATAAAGTACCCCGACTAAGGAAAAATGCCTCCACCTTACATAAATCGACGATAAATAATAGAACACAACAAAAATGGATTGTTGTATTTTAGCGTATACCTAAGTGAGACTATAAATAAACTGCTGAGAAGTTGCTATATTAGCAGCTGTAATTAAAACGTATTAAATATGTATAAGCTACACGATAGGAGTTGACTGTGTCGAAACTGGCGAGCGCGTCAGTTTGAGCTTAACTTTAGGTTGCGACGACCTACTTAAGGATAACTTTCAGTATTTTATAAAGTAGTAGGTACATAATTCAGTACTTATAGGTTCTTGTGAAGGCCTTCGTCAGCTGCCGTCACCGTTCATTACCATATTTCTCATTATTATTGCGACGCGAGCCTGTTTGATAAGTTTAATGGACTCCCTGTGCCCATCAACTTCCGAGTTTTAAAGCCACATAAAATATTACGATATTTCATAATTCGTTCGGCGTTTGATATTTACATAATCAGGGTTACCAGCATGGGAAATTTTATGATTAGTTATTATAGAACGTTTATACTCTACGAATAATAAATAGATATTATCTTTTTAAACATAAAAGTTAAAAATCCTCAGTAATCTAATTTTCAAAATTAAAAATAAGAAAAAATTGATGTAATATTTTTGTAACTAGTATATAAAATCCTTGAAATTTACTGTAAATCGAAATATATAGTTTTCAGATTTATTGACATTGTGATAAAAAAGCATTCTAAGGAAACCCGCACGGTTAAGAAATTATATTTCAAGAAATTATCTGTGTCGTTTATACGTAATCTAACTGCACCTTGCTTGTTATTACTTTCTTTCATTTTACTCAGCTTCTAAGGATCGTGTTATAATGTTATCTCTTCAAAACTAAATATATTTTTCTTCAATTTCAGGTACAGTGAACTTACTATATAGAATAATCAAAAGAAGTAAAGAAGCAAGCTATATAGCCAAGAAGGTAAGTATGTAAACCAAGCAACGCCAAGCAAGGATTTATTTCTATCGATTTATCCCTCAGACGAAATGTGCAATTTCCTAGCTTTATCCCTGTAATAGCCTAATGTTAGAGAACGAAAATAAGTATTTTCAGTAATAGTGTTTGTTATGTGTATACCTCAGAAATGTAGCAATACGATCATGTAATTTCTGCGATTTTTTTTATACCACTAAGTTGATACTCGAGCTTACGGTCTGCCTGGTTGTAAACAATCAACGTAGCCTATGGATGTTTGCAATACCATGCGTTGCCGACCCTCTAAATACCTCTTCACGCATTTCTTGAAGAACCACATGCCTTGCAAGGGACTACGCCTTGGAAAATCCTCAGCTGGGAGCTCATTCCACAACTTGAGAGTTCTCGGAAGAAAACTTCCCCGGAACCGTACATTACATGGCGATTGCGGTTTCAGCGTGTGAGGGTGAATTCCCCGCCGTCGGCGAGCGGTGCGGTTATAAAAAGTAGCTGTCAGAATCATATCGAAAAATTCTTCAGAACACAACCCGTTGTACAATCGGTAGAACACACAAAGGGAGGCAAAATCTCTCTTTAAACTTAACGGTTCGATACCGTGTGTAAGCTTAGGACCGTGGACAATTCTTGCAGCTCGTCTCTGAATTGAATCACATGATCCAAGCTGATATCCAGGTGCTCCCGCCCAAAGGTGACTGACTGTAATTACATATGTAATTATATCCCATCAGTTCTCTGGTAAGAAATGTATGTATGTGGACACATACATTACTTGTAGTAGTATTGGGCCTGCGTGGAGTATTGCTCGCATCTCTGGGACGGCTCCGCACAGTATCTTCTTGAGGCTCTCGATAGGTTACAGCGACGGGCTATCCGCATAATTGACGACGAAGAGGTCACCAAAAGCCTAGAACCTCTTCAACTCCGTAGGGACATAGGCTCTCTAAGCGTATTTTACCGCCTTTACCATGGCGAGTGCTCTGAAGAACTGTTTTCCCTTATCCCACCCTCACCCTTCCGTCATAGAACCACACGTGCGGGCTTGCGATGTCATAGTTCCACGGTTGAGAATATCTCTTCGCGTACCAAAAAGTTCGGCAACTCCTATCTTTGTCGTACCATCAAAAAGTGGAACGCCTTGCCTGCACATGTGTTCCCTCCTTCCTACAATATGGGATCCTTCAAACGAAGCGTGAAGAAGCATTTTGCGGGTCAGCATGGCAGCGTCAACTGACAGGATGCGGGATGTAGTATGCTGTCAGTTGCAGTTGCGATTTGGGCTCCTCTTTCGCTTACCATCAGGCAAAGAGGGGCCACTATGCTGAACTAATAAAAAAAAAAAAAAAAAACTTACGAGAGAAGAGAGATACATATAGATATTCTCTAAAATCCTGAGATTAAAGGGAGGACTCAATCACGGGAGATTAGAGCTTCCTCCCGTGGTTAGACAAAGTAACATTCTGGCGAAGTTGAATATCGCTTCACTGTGGCAGCGGTAACGCGAGTAGGATCATTATTTTATCGACAATGTGAACTGAATATGCATATTTTTAACTTTTAATCACACAATAATTTGATTTTGATTTTAGAATGAATATTAACCTCGCATATACTAATTAAAATCTTAGAATGGTAATCCATTTAACGGTGTTACTGTGTCGTTGAATGATAAATGAGGTTTAGCAGCCGGTACTTGAAGAATAGTAACTATTGACAACTCTACAGGTAATTAGGCATTATTAAAATTTTGATTTTCATCAATTTTTCAAACCGAGACACAATAATAGCATAGGAGGTAAAGCAAATGTTACGTGAATAAATAAATTTACAAATTTGAAATCTTCTAAATAGAAATACTCATTTTATAAAATTCGTTTAAAATAATTGTTTGTATGCACTGGAGTTCAGTGGACTCGACGTTATGTTCAAGTATATATAAATTATTTTTCTAGACGAGACATAAAGGTGCTTTTTATTATTTAAAAAAATTGGTTTCATAACTCGGTTTTGTACTTTATTTTCGGCCTCACGGCTATATTACTAAAATACGTGTACATCAATTGTATCATAGTCGGCTATTGCTTGTCCACTGTATATTTTAGCTTAGTAAGTCAAATCAATGAACATCTGCATATATTAGACATAACCCTATCAGATATAGTTTAATATTACTTATGAAATAGAACAAAAATATGAAATGAAATAATTAAGTTTGCTGAACTCTTAATTCATACCCGGCACTGTCATCCGCTACTACCGCTGACGTCATCATGTACCATGTTAATTATTCTATAGTGCAGAAAATCGCGGAGATAATTAACAAAGCCCGAATAAGAATATCATTGAATGCTTAGTCATCATACATTTTGATTATTATTAGTTAGATAGCTGTTCCATTTTGAAGCATAACATCTGGATACATCTTTAATATTATGTATTATAATATGTATTAGACTGAGATACCTATCTATGACTACCCCTTAAAAGACATACATATGTATGAAAGATACACTTATAGATACCGTACCCTAATAGCAACTCCCTGGTATATATTGCACGCTAATACGGTAATCGCTTCACATTCGGCGAGCAGTATGTTTGTTGGCCACCTAATATAGCATAAAAGTATAACCAATTGGTATTGGATGTGTGCACAGAGTGTTTCGTATATTCATTGAATTGCATGACTGAATTTGTTTGTGAAGGAAAATAAAGAAAAAAAGCTTTAAAAGTTCAACAAATAAATTAGCTTTAATGAAGTGTGTGAAACGGAGAATCCAAACAATGCTGTTCAACAAACTTCACGAACTAAATTCTAAATTCACGTTAAATTCTAAGCCACACAAAAATATTCAAATACAATTTGATTGAAAATGTAGCAAATGAAAACGATGGTCTCTGTGAAAGTATAGGAGACAAATAAATAAATTGAACGTCAAAAACTGTGCTAACCGACTCAAAACTTATTGGAATTAACACAAAACGAGTATTATATTAAGACTTCCACAAATAAATGGGTAGCAACGTGGAAAATAACAATCAATCTAGGGCAAGTGGTCCAAAATAGAATATAATTAAATTACAACGGAATTACCGGGTGATACAGGATCGAAAAGGGATAGCCGGTAAATTAAATATGCATTAAATTGAAAAATAATATAAATAATACATTTAACATACTTTTAATACGACTACTAACTTGCGAAACATCGTAAGATCCGCCTCATGGTCAGCAGCTATATAGAAACCTATCGACACTTGTAACACCACAGACATAACTTGTGTATTGCGAAACATGTAAGGACTTCTTTACACCCCTTTTAAAGAATCTCATGATTTAGTATTTTAGGATAACCTCTAACGATTTTTCTGAAGAATTACACATACACACAGTCATAGTGATTTCAGTGAGTGATGATGAATTTACTGTTGATTGAGAGGTTCAGTTGCAAAAGAAGGAAGTAGTGGGCCCACATTTAAACCTTTCAAATAACAGCTCAGAACATAATCCATTCTAATTACCTAGTCTGGCCATAAACACTGTCACTTAGAAAGTTTTATATTTTACGTCTCTTTAATTATTTTGAATTTGGAATGCGTTTATTATGTTAAAAACTTCTTTCGATTTCCCGTCGTTTTGCATATTTTTTGTTCTTGTTTATTATCACATTACAATATGGAATGGGGTGTTAAAACAAATAGGATTGCTGCGATTGCCTTACACAAAGCGGGTATGGAGCCGTCGGTCACATTCAAGACACTTTATAAGCTTGGTATCAGCCATATGTCAGTATATCGTACTGTCGACAGATATATCAACACTTCCTCTGTTGAAGACCATAATAAATCGGGGCGACCGCGTGCTGTTAGAACTACAAAAGCTGTTAATGCCAGAATTCGCCAAAACCCCATTAGGAATCAAAAAATCTTATCGCGACAAATGAAGATTCCCGCTAGGACTCTGTCGCGTATAATAAAACAAGACCTGAAAGTCGTCGATCGTCGATATACAGGACAAGCCCTAAATCAGTTAAAGAGAGTAGATCCATTAAAAATGCCTTCTGTCCCGATACGCAGGTGAATGGTACATAAATATCCTCTTTACTGATGAAAAAAATTCACGATTAAAGAGCAGTACAACAAGCATAATGACAAAGTGTGCGCAGTTCTAAAGAAGCCGCCGAAGTGGTCAGAAAAGTACAACGTAGTCATCATCCTGCGTCTGTAATGGTCTTGTTGGGGGGTCTCTTATCAACGAGTCACAAAGCTTATTTTTTGTAAAAAAAAGTGAAGACTTCTGCCAAAGTGTTGCAAAAGCCTGTCTTGGATCGTGTTGTGAAACCTTTGTTTGTTTGTTGTGGACTTTGTTTTTTGGCTGTGGTTTTCTTGCGAGGTAAGTACTTCCCCAGGCGGACTGCTTTGATATGACCTACATCTCTTAAAAACACCCAGACCAAGACAAAAAGACATGTTCATGCACACAAATGTTTGTCGTGTGTGGGAATCGAACCCTCGAGCGTTGGTGTCCAAGTGGCGTTATTAAGCGCGGCGCCACCGTGCTCGTCAAACTCGTCAATTACCTTGAACTATGTCCGTGGAGGTAAGCGGCCTTATAGTCTTAGCAGCCTTGAGTATTTCAATGCGCTTTGCGCAGCGAGCAAGTCTTAGCATTATTGATCTCTGATTTTCTGGCGCCGCGAACCTGCACATCGTCCACATCCGTCTCCGATAAGTTGATTGCAAGTTTTCTTGCCGTGATTATGGCTATACATTTCATGCGTTGGAGACGTTTCAAAGTTTCAAGCTCATGTGTGGATTTCGTTCTTTTAGTTCGAGTACCTCTTGGCTGAATAGGCGACAGACTGTAAAATTGACTCTCCGCACCACTTTTTTCGTCGGTGTGCTACATAGTTTCGAGGTGGAAAGTAGCATGTTCAGTATGCGGGTATTGTCGCCCTTTGGCCTGGCAAACCGGACAAACCCATTTATTTTTAAATTTGGTTGAATATTGTTTTTAATTTGATTCAGCAACATTGATTCACGAAAGATCAGATTCCCAGCAGCAGGTGAATCGCCGGTTGGGGTAGGTCAGGAGAAATCAAACGTTATTATTTTTTAGGATTCCGTACCCATAGGGTAAAACGGACCCTATTACTGAGACTCCTCTGTCCGTCCGTCCGTCTGTCTGTCACCAGGCTGTATCTCATGACGGTTCATAGTTAGACAGTTAAAATTTTCACAGATGATATATTTCTGTTGCCGCTATAACAATAAATACTAAAAAACAGAATAAAATAAATATTTAAGGGGGTTCCCAACAAAACCAAAACAAATGTGATTTTTTTGATTAATATTGAATATTTAAGTTCCGTACCCAAAGGGTGAAACGGACCCTATTACTGAGACTCCGCTGTCCGCCCGTCCATCCGTCTGTCACCAGGCTGTATCTCATGAACCGTGATAGTTAGACAGTTGAAATTTTCACAGATGATGTATTTCTGTTGCCGCTATAACAACAAATACTAAAAAGTGGAATAAAATAAACATTTAAGGGGGCTCCCATACAACAACGGCAACAGGTAGACGCTTGAAATATTCACAGAATATTTAGTTATATATATATTAACTTTAAAAATGAATAATGAAATTAAAACAAAACAAATATTTAAGCGGGGCCCCCATACAACAAATCTGATTTTTTTGTCGTTTTTATAGATAATGGTACGGAATGTACGCGAGTCCGACTCGCACTTGGCCAGTTTTTTTCACCAATGTCTACACACTGAAAAATTTAATACGGGGCGACAACTTTAACTGTGTTTTAGGAATCAATTGTAAAAACTATGTTTAACAGGTCTACCTATAATAGCCGTTGGTGAGAAACTCAAATTAAATACGCATATGACAATAAAAGGGACTTTACAATTACGCCAATTCTTATTGTTCTTTTACAATTAACTTCGCCGACTATAGTCATATTCACATTCTTATAAAAATTATGTACATAAGTGCGTAAGTGTGAGAGTTTGTTTAGTCTTGACACTGACCCTAAAATAAGGCAGTTACAAATGATGCAAGTGGGACATCGAGAAACGTTACGCTGGCCCCAAAAATAAGGCTGATAAAAATGATACATTTAAATACATAGTACATTGATAATTGAATCAATTTTAGCCGCTTCACACGCGGTCGGAGCGTGAAGCGACTAGCATTGGCCCTTGTCATCCCACAATACCTTCGTGTCCACGGTATTCATACAGTTCAATGAACTTAGTTTTGTCGCAGCCATTTGGAAAATCGATCATTTCGGTAAAACCTGGCTTACGCCTTTTAAATGGCTAGCAATATATTTCTTTACACAAATGCATCTTTTAGTCTGAAACAAGTAATTATTTATACGTGATTATGACTATACAATAAATAGTTTCTGCTTGTTCAGCGGTGCCGCTTTGATTAATTAGATACTCCATATTATGCACCTAAGTAATTAAAGAAAGCTTAATTTTGAAAATTCATTTTACGGTGCAATATTTTCTCCGCCAAAGGTAGCAAGTATATTGGTTTTGAATATTGCTTAAATACCTCAGTGCACTTGTAATATGATAACATTGTAGTATAGGGATTTTAGAATTATATCCTGATTCCCATACGATATATACAAAGCGTCCCGTAAAGATACAATGGGTATTAAAATAGATTTAGTGAGGTTAGCAAAGATGATTTTCATGTTTTATCAAAAATCGTCAGCCGTGTAGGAAAATAGTAATTTAAAAAAAAGCAAGGGATATGTACCGAGTTCTGTAGTTGCTGAGTTTTCTCTACCTCCCCCGTAAGGAATTTGGCATGAAGATATAGTTAGGTAAAAACTCCAATACTTTTGAAAATGGTAAAGGGATGTTCTGGAACTATCAGTTAACGGGCACACAAACCCTCAAAAGTACTTTCGTTTGTTAATTCATTGCAATGGGGCCCAAGGGTATACGTTTACCTTAGTACTTGTCTGTAGGTACTATAATTATATCGCGGTATTTTTGTTTATTTATGTGCAACTATTCTTTCACATCTAATGTTGTCAGATTTCAATAGAACTGAATTTGCCCGAAAACTAAATATTCAGTTAAATAATTTTCAATATAAGGAAAATCAAAATCCCATTCAATAGGACAGTCTCTGGTCGACGATATCTGCACGGAAGCGAACGTGTTCCGCATGGTAAACATGGCAACCTTTTTCAAACGCATGTCTAGTGAATACTAACCCACCAACCAAATTTATTGTGACGAACTCTATTTCAAAATTCCATGTTTTTAAATGATACACTATAAACAATATAGGATCACAGAAGTGGCTATTTTCGAAACAGTCAGTATGAATTTACCACAATATTAAATTGCCTTTGGATTAATTTGGATGTATAGTTATATTGTCTCAAATCAATACATTAAAAGATATTTTTTTATACAGTGCCGGGAGGCATACAAGCGTAAGGCCGACCTGATGTTAAGTAGTTACCGTAGCTTATGAACGCTTGCAATACAATAAGTATCGCTCGTGCGATGCCACCTCTACTGCTAACACAGCAACTCATTAGGAGTTTTGCTGGTAACCTCATTCAAAGGGAGTTGTTCCTGTGAGGTGGAGGTACTTTCGCCGAAGGGCTGCTTTGATGCGCCCTACTTCTTTTAAAACCACCCAGACCAATACAAATAGGTATACGAGCATGTCCGTTTGTCTTGGTCTGTAATGTCCTGTACACAAATTTATCCTGGGTGGGAATCGAACCTACGAACTGGTGTCAAAGCAGAGCTATTAACCACCGAGCTTGACAGAAAAACACACGATTCCAACAGTAATAGTATCTAGGATATTATACATAGCTCGTTGCCACCGTCAATGCCAGCGTAATAATTGTCGTTACTTTCCAGGTGATCCTATTTACTTGAGAAATTGTATTTGCCTACTGTATTCTTTCAGGTGGGGGTACTTCCCCAGTACTTGACAAATACAAACATGAAAATAAACATAAATAAATAAATAAATAATAAATAAATAAATATTGTCGGACAAATTACACAGCGCCATCTAGCCCCAAAGTAAGCGAAGCTTGTGTTATGGGTACTAGACAACTGATAAACATACGTAAATATTTTTTTTTTTTTGTAAATACATACATATTATACATAGAAAATACCCAGACCAATACAAACAGACATGTTCATGCACACAAATGTTTGTACTGTGTGGGAATCGAACCCACGAGCGTTGGTGTCAAAGTAGCGTTACAACGCGTTTCACCACTGCGCCACCGAGCTCGTCAATATACAAGATGTTGCAAGTTAATGACAGAGGCAATAGAGGCGTGTAGTATGAAATCGACCCAAAATTTCACGCCCATCGTATTTCATGTAAACATAAGTAACCCTTGCGGGGTAGGCAGAGAGAACCGAGCGCCATAAGACGCGGTCCTTGCATACTACACTCGCTTCTGTGACATTCATAGCTCTTTTCATGCACGCTCGCCGGTTCCAGGGGCTTCTGACATGACTTAGCGTGAAGATATACATACATACATAAGTAACCCTCGTGTGACTCGAAGCCGCTTACTATATATTCAGTAATAGTATCTAGGATATTATACATAGCTCGTTGCCACCGTCACTGCCAGCGTAATAATTGTCGTTACTTTCCAGGTGATCCTATTTACTTGAGAAATTGTATTTGGCTACTGTATTCTTTCAGGTGGGGGGTACTTCCCCAGTACTTGACAAATTCAAACATGAAAATGAACATAAATATACAAGATATCGCAAGTTAATGACAGAGGCAATAGAGGCGTGTAGTATGAAATCGACCCAAAATTTCACGCCCATCGTATTTCATGTAAACATAAATAACCCTCGTGTGACTCGAAGCCGCTTACTATGTATTTATAGCTTTCATATGAACTAGTAGGTACGTGTACATAGGCGCATTATATTTGATGTTCGGATCAGTGAATAGAGAAAATATATCATTTACGCAACTTAGAATTTTGTGCATGATCAATAATTGCTACGAAAATTCGGTTTACTTTTTTTATATGCAACGTCAGGAAACTTTCAAGAATACAGCCCACATAATGTAAAGTGATTATCGTAGTCACTTGCAATACGGTCAGTATGAATTTATTACCTCATTATTGGGATACCTTTGGATGCATGGTTATAATGTCTCAAATCTTTATAATGTCTTTTTTTATACTGTGTCGGAAGTCATACAGGCATATGGCCCACCTGATGTAAAGCGGGTACCGTAGCCTTTTAACGCTTGCGATATATTAAGTATCACACACGCGATGCCTCCTCTGCTGCAGCTGCTTACACAGCAACTTCTTAAGAGCTTACTGGTGACCTCACTCATACGCAGAAACACAACAACCCTCTAGAGAATTGTTATTTGGCTGCGGTTTTCTGTGAGGTGGAGGTACTTCCCCAGACGGGCTGCTTTGATGCGCCCTACCTCTCTTAAAACATCCAGACCAAGACAAACAGACATGTTCATGCACACAAATGTGTGCCTTGTGTGGAAATCGAACCCACGAACGTTGGTGTCAAAAGTCGCGTCATTCACGACTGAGCCACCGAGCTCGACAACATATTTTAGGACATACATCGTCGGAAGACATACGCATACGGTCCGCCTGATGTTAGGTGGTTACCTTAGCTTATGAATGCTTGCTACACATTAAGTATCACTTGCAGGATGCCACGTCTGCTGCTAACACAGCAAATCCTTAGGAGCTTGCTGTTATCTACTACACTTATTATTTATTTAGCCTTTGTTAAATAAAAATAATTTCTATAATATATTATTAAGGCACGTCATTTATTCATATAAACATCAATGTTCTAAGATTGCTTATTTACTTAGGTTTAAAAGGGCCTAGTGGTATAATGGGAGCGCTCTCGAAATATTCGGTTGAGAAGGGTTAAGTCAAGCGAGATGTAGAGGTGAACCAGGAAATGTCGCGAGGTACCTTTACGACATCCGACGTTGACGTGGCATATTTAGTAGTATAGATTAGGTATTTATGTTGTTAAGGAATGGGAGGGTGGGAATATAAAAGTTTTCTTTTAAACAGCTTTATTACTGTGAGTTCTGAAAAGTAAGCTAAGTGATATATAAAAAACTGTTACATCTTAAACTTTAGAATAACATCTTAACAGAGTCGGTTTTTTATGTGCGATTTTTTTCTAACGTAGTGTAAAACAGTCATAATACAAAATGTCTTCCTATGCGTCTTTCGGATCACGCAAAAACTACTGAACGAAATTTAATGAATATTTTCGAGATGATAGCTTACACCGTGGCCAATAATTATACAACTTTAAATATTATCCGGCATTAAAAATTGTCTAATTACTGTCTAGTTATGTCAAGTTTTACGCAAGAATTGAGTTATTACGTAAAACTTGACGATACGGGCGAAGACGATGATATTATATAGTAATAAATACATTTTATTTACCGTCTTATATTTATATAATACTTTAGCTTACTGGCAGTATTGTATATAGTACAAAAGCTTACAAACGCTATATAGGTATGAATTTTCATAACCGTATAGGTTTATCAAATTATATTGCAATATTCAGTCAGTGGATGATACACCCACTGACTGACTATTACAATATTAATAACACAAAATACGTCGTCGCCGGCGCTTATCTGAAAGTGTTAGCACTCGTTTTATGGAAACCCTGCCACAGAATACATAATAGAACCTACTGCGCCTCTGTTGAAAGTTATTGCCACGTACCTACTAGCCGTCTACGTATGAATTGAACTCATTGAATATGGCTAACAAACTTTTAAGTGCTTGTTGAATTCTGAATAGGCTGTGGATATGTACAAACTCGGGACGGTAAATTGTGTAATGTATTGACTGTGTAATGTATTGGTTTACTTTAGAAAAATAACTTTGTATCGAATACTGCGAGTGTCCAGAATTGCGAAGCTCATTTATAGAGTTTTAAACTACCACGAAGCAATTGATTCGTATTCGAAGTCAAGAACGAGGAACAAAGAAGGAAAGGTAGCAATTAAAAACTTTTCTATTAAAGCAAAAACAAACAGGGAAACAAAACAAAAGTTCGAGAGGTCTTTGATTAAAGACGACAGTAAAATTGTATTGTAGGAGCCATCTTGGTCTTTATTTAGCGGGTTGAAAGGGTGAAGAAAGGAAAACATCTCCTTTGTTTTGGGTTTTTTGAATTAAATCTGTTGTGAACAAGCCGTTCCAGTATCTGCTAAAGTTGGTCTTTCCAACTTGCTGATGTTAAACATCTCGACATGGACAAATAGCAAATATTTAACTACATTACTTCTGTGTTATACTAAATTTCGAAATAAACTCGGTATTTGTCAAATTTCATTGTTAAGTATGAGTTTTCAAGGTTTTAGTTACATGGAAATGGCTTTACCAAAACAATTAATTCAACTTTGTAAACCATAATCCCTTTCTGGGAGCTCAATAAAATTGTTTGCCTTTGTCGCTTCCATTATAAAGTGTGACGTTAAACAAACCAAGTGACGGCTTACATAGCCCCGCGTTATCATATTAATTAGAAATTCAGAATGAAGAGTGTTTTTTGCGAGTTTGATGTGCTCTCAACTTTCACAGCCTAAACACATTGGCCTAATTTAAAATTTACGGGAGTAGCGTAACTTTGCTAACTGATGCCGCGATCCGAATTTGTGAAGTGTGGAGTTCCCGGTTTGTTGCGAAGTAGGAAGAGAACGGTTTCATTTTACAAAGCTCTCATTCTTAAATGTTGGCGTTTTCAAAATAAGTATTATGTTTTTATATTTTGAACAGGTTTACTTTTCAAAACATGAAATGTGAATTTAAATTATTTGTACTTTATTTTTTATTTGTAACTAAAATCATATATATATATGTATAAGTTTTTAAAAATACCAGTCGAATTCGAGTCGAACTGGCGTTCCGAGACACGTTAGTTTATTATTTACGTTCTTTAATTAGTATACTATTTATTGCTACTTTTGTGAGTGCGCAAGGAAAAACTAATAAGAAGAAATTGGCAAATCATGTACTTTTGATTTTTCTCGAGATTTATTAAAATACAGCTGTTATTCCTCTTATGAAGAATGAACTTAAAAATACTATTTCGAAATATTTCCTATGTTTTGGATTGTAAACCTCGGAGATAGACAAGATAGAACAGCCAAATTTTTAACATTATTGACCGTAAACTTAGAAACTATACATCTGATTTTCAACTACCACACCACGTGCTTGTTTTATTTTTCAAACTTTTGTTTTCGATGCGTCTCTAATTTGTTTTAATTAATTATTGAGATTTTTAATTGAAATTGATGGAGCTCAGCTTCTTACATAATTATGCTACGTTTGTATGTCAAATACTTTCTTACTTACTTTATCCCTGTAAGTACTTCAGATATTGGAAGGTTCTAGAATAGGATGACTCTTCTACAAAACGTTCATTCCCCATGACACCACCAATAGAGAGAGAACGGTTCCTGAATCGAATCCTGGTGTGGGGATGTAACACTAAATCCATGTTTTCCGATTTATGTTCATATTGGTAATTGTTACTTGCTCGGTGGTGAAGGAAAACATCGTGAGGAAACCCGTACGTCCAAACAATATATTAAATGCCGTGTAACCTAAGCTAAGAAAGGCCTGGTTTACCCTCTGGGTCGTTTTATTAAACTGCACGGTAGGGAAAAAAATTGTGACGATTCCAAACAAATGTAGCCATTTTTACGGAATAAAAAGATTTTGACTTTGACTTTGACTTTGACTTCTGTGATATATGTTCTGACCGACTGATAGGCAGACAGATAGGAGACAAGCGAGTCAATTTGTTCTACAGCCTAACGGTTCGAGTATAAAACCCCTCTGTAAGTAGTAATCTCAGGATATGAGGATAAATTTTCTGGTGATGCAATACTCTGAACTTAAAGGGCTATGCGAGAAGTGTAATTAAATTCTTTGCAGTAAATGCGTACGCACAAGTTAGCCGCAAAGAAAATTATGGGGTTCAATTAAATCAATTTTAATTTCTCCCAATTGTATACTTCATTCAGTGTACCCTCAATTATAAACAATAGTTTTAGTTGCGGCGACTTTCCTCCACAGTGGAAAATAGTACTTGTACAATAAGCGAATGCTGCTGTCGCCCGCATAACAATATAATATGCCATCTACCGTCAATTGACAGTGTCTTTGATAGGCGGCAGAAATTCAGCCAAGGCTCGGTATATATATATCCACTAAACAAAAAGCTGGCAAACCATCTGCTCAAAACCTCAGCCAGCACATACGTTGGCTACTTGGATAGAAGACTCTGATAGCAGACCCGATCAAACACCTTCGCCCCATCTAGGCTCACTTGACTCTTTAATATCAAGACCAACGGAGTGTGAAATACGCTAGAGCCTTATAAAGGTTCCATTTTTACTTTTGGGAACTTGCATAGTATATGCAATGAACCAATTAAGTAGCGAATGTCGACTTTGCTCTTTACATAACCCGATATCGAGTTCACCTAAATGGATCTGACCCGGTATCCACACCATTTCCACTTTAGTGTTATGGCCCATTGGTGCTCCACTGTTATTTAATCTATTCCACTATTATAAAAGAATATCACTATAATGGATAACAATAACGTTTCGACAATCCATGGAATATTACCTTCAATATCGGATATAGAGGGGGGTTTTCTGCGATATAAAGGTAGACTGATCACTTCAGTCAATTGGATTCTGTCCCTGTCAATGAAACTAGTAAATATAATATATAAATATAAAGCAACTATATAAATAGGCGTTGAGTTCAATGACGGCAGTTCCACTTTATTACTTAAAATTTTTTTAGTATAAAGTCTCTATAGTATAATGTCTTTATCATATTTAGATCACAGTGTAAACAGTAGTTTTACATTAAAAAGCCATGTCTCCTTAATTACCAAAGAGGTATATGTGAAAAAAATAAAAATATTAAACACGAAAATAATGATGATAAAAAATGCATACCTACAGATGAACATAGAATGTCCTCTTTTTTTGGAGTCATTTAAATACATGGAATTTTATAAGGGCTTTTAGCATGCATGAGTGGTACAAGTTGGAAAGACCTTTAAGTATCCGAAAACTAAGTTCCAAAGCACAGTTCGTTGTACATAACATGGTGATGGTTTCAACGCTACGATGTCTTTGGATCTCTAGTAACCAAAGAACATGCACGTTCTTTGGTACTAGGGTTACTAGCCAGAAAAAATCCAGAGTGTCGTGTGTAAGGACTGCATTTTGACATATTCTGTTCACTCTGCTTACACCGCAAGCGACCCAACCCGAAGGTATAGATGGATATAATATTTCAGATTTGCTGTGGCTCTTCTATTACAGAACATGCTCCTTATCTTCCGTGTAATGAACTCCTCAACCATCTTGGACATTCGAGATCTGTTTTAGTTGGCATCGACGAAATCGGTATCTAAAATAGAGGGCAGGTCTATTGTCAGCTGGAAGAGAAAACTGCTGTCTCATATATGCTCGAAGGCGCAGTGATTTGTAACGCTACTCGACACCAATGCTCGTGGGTTCGTTCCCACACAGGAGAAACATTTGTATCATGAACATGTCTGTTTGTCTTAGTCTCGAAATAAGAGAAGTAGGGAGCATCAAAGCAGTCCATCTGAGGGAAATATCTTTACCTCACAGAAAACCACAGCCAAATAAAAACTCCCTCGAGGTTGTTATGTTCCTGCGAGTGAGTGAGGTCATCAGTAAGCTCCTAAGGAATTCTCTTGGCAGTAGAAGTGGCATCGCGCGAGCGATACTTAATGTGTTGCAAGCGTCCACAGGCTACGGTAACCGCTTTCCATAAGGTAGGCTGCAGGCTTTCACGCTTCCCGACATTGTTTAAAAATAAATTTAGTAAAACCTGTAGTCGATGATCTCACGCCTACATACGGTTTTATACCATTAAGTCTAAGGATTACGTTCAAAAGAGTTGAATCATGTGATGGCCTCGTTCTATAATCGCATCGCTTGCTATCAACAGAGGAATTTATATTCCTTTTTGCAACCAAAACCGTAACGGGCGGTTTGAGAATACTTTTCTCCTTTTAGTGCCGTCAAGTTCTAGAGATATCCTATCCTGCATTTCTCAAGACATTAGAGCTTTTCTTCAAAAAGAGGAAGAGGTGGAAGTAATCAATATCAGTACTTTTGTTCTATACGACTAAATCAAGTTCATAAATTTCTGAATGCTTTTTTCATGATATAGTTCGAGAAATATTTTGATACAAGTTTAAAAAATATTGATATAAATATTGATGAAGCTATGAAAATATTTAAACACTTTAACATAGTAATAAAAGTTTTTTATCTATCTATATCTTTACACCGACCGTTTTTTGCGGGGTAGGCAGAGAAAACCGGGTGCTCCACGTCTCGACTCCAAGTAAACCTTACTCGCTTTTTTAACATGTTTTTTTATGTAAGCACGCCGATTCAAGAGAAGTAGGTAGCCGAAGCAAGAGAGGTAAGGCGCAACAAAGCAGCCCGTCTGTGGAAATACCTCCACCTCATAGAAAACCGCCAAATAACAACTCCCTGGAGGGTTGTTGTGTTCTTGCGTGTGAGTGAGATCGCCAAAGGAGTTGCTGTGTTGACAGCAGAGAAGGCATCACGCGAGTGGTACTTATATATTACAAGTGTTAACCTGTCAGACCCCGTTATATACGTATTCCCATACATTTCTTGGCGGAAAAGCGGTCCGCGGGTAATGAGAGATAGGCTACGGCCACTGCTTTACATCAGGTGGGCCGTATGCTTATATGCCTTCAGACGTTGTATAAAAAGAAAGATTCCTAGGGCGTCATAGGTAACACTAGCCTTTCCTCGGCTCCTACATCATGCATACATACATGTACGAACCAACGGAACTTTGATATTATAACATGTCAATCTAACCTAAGATACCTGAACCACGGTATTAAAATTACATTGCCAGAGTGGGACATACTTAACCAAAACTTTTGTTCGCGTTCTATCACCATCTGCCGCCAATTGGGAACGGTGCCAAACAAACTAACAGAATAAACTTCGAGAAAATCCGATACCAACTTTGTTAGGTAACTACTGGGATGTCGGTAAATGTTTAAGTGCTCCAATTAAAAAAATATTTAGATTAGACATCCTTATGGTCACTTTGTAATGACAGCTGACAACTTTTTATATCGATGGTACACAAAATCATTGGTAAAATAAAAAATGCATATCTCGCAAAATTTATCGGTGTGGTGTACCTACCACTGAGGCTCGAATACATTTTGTATAGAATTTTCTAAATAATATCCACCCACAATCATAAGACATAATATAGGCGAATTAATTCAGATAATTGTTTTTAACAATTATTTGAATTTATTGTAACAATCCTTAGGGTTCTATTATGATAGTTTTCCAATTGACTATAAGGTTATTTTAAATGTTAGTAAACAATTATTGAGACTTGCAACTTGCAACCGTTTATACATACAACCGATCCCAAGAGTAAACTCGTAGGGCTAGTACAACCATACAACATATATACATATCACACTACTCACACTACACAATCCCTCACACAACACTCACACAACCTACACTATACATACACATCACACAATGAATGCCAGCGTGTGTATCTCTCATACAACACCCACACATCATTATGTTCTATTTGACGTTATAAACAGTTAATTATTGACTGTTTCTTTTGTAATCTTTTGCTATTTACAATTATACAGTAATGTATGCGGCTGATTATTTGAACAAGATTGTAAGATGGAAGACACTTTGGCCTGTAACACAGTTGTATAACTACCACAGGCCTCAGGGTCACATGGAAACCTGTAATTCATATGTCATGGTAGCAAAAATAAAGCATTTATTATTATTATTATTATACATACTGATGGACGGATATTTTGTTTTTTAGAAGCAAATTTAGGCGACAACGATAATTATATTAGTTGATGGATAAAACAAGAGCTCTTTTTTTCTTAATCTATATACCATGACTTATTTCTAAAACTGTGTAAGTGATATTTTTTTTTATACAACGTTGGGATCATACAAGCATACGGCTCACCTGATGTAAAGCAGTTACCGTAGCCTATTACCGGTTCTTATATATTAAGTATCAATCGTGCGATGCCTCCTCTGCTGCTTACACAGCAACTCCTTAGGAGCTTATTGGTGACCTCACTTACACGCAGGAACACAACAACCTATCTAGGGAGTTCTTATTTGGCTACGGTTTTCTGTGAGGTAGAGGTACTTCCCCAGACGGGCTGCTTTGATGCGCCTTGCCTCTCTTGCTTCGGCTACCTAAGTCTCTTGAATCGGAGCGCTTACATAAAAAGAACATGTTGAAAAAGCGAGTAAGGTTTACTTGGAGTCGAGTCATGGAGCACCCGGTTCTCTCTGCCTACCCCGCAAAAAATGGTCGGTGTAAAGATATAGATAGATAAAAAAGCTTTTATTACTATGTTAAAGTGTTTAAATATTTTCGTAGCTTCTTCAATACTTATATCTGTCGTAACGTGGATGTAATTGTCGTCAGGTGGCTCGTTGTTCATGGTGAATAACGCGAAATACCAGCGTAGTTAATCTTCTCAATATTTAATCAGCCAGTTACAAAAATAATTGTAACAAAAGGTATGCTCAGATCGCAGATTACAACGGATTCAAAATGCGGTGGACGCGACACGTGCGATTGGCTCCATTGCTCGATTCGTAATGCGCTTGCAATGACGGTATCTCATCTTGACGTTTTTGACAACTGACAACAATCGACATTTCGAGCAAACCATAACAAACACAACCGGTGTTGCCAATCCAACGATGTCGATTCCACCCAAGCGCCGACTTGACATTTTGATCCGTTATTATTAAAACTAGCATCACGGGGATTGATTTCTTCCGGGCTTCTCAATATGGTGTTGCTACCTCTGCGACATATCAATATTTTTTAAAGCTTGTAATAAAATATTTCTCGATCTTTAAAAAATCATACAGAAGTTTATGAACCTGATTAAGTTGTATATAACAAAAGTACCTACTGATACTGATTACTTCCACTATTCATTGTTCATATTATATTTATAACTTTGGACTCTCTTCTCCTTTTGAAGAAAAGCTCTAATCTCTTGAGAAATGCTGAATAGAAAAATATCATAAATAATATGACCATCGTGAATAAACATAAAAAAATCGCTTACGAAGTCGTCGTTGTCGAAGTCACATATTTTTATGTTTTTCTTAGATTTTTAAGGAAAGATTTTTTAACAAAAAATTTAAGCATGACTCCTATATGCTTAAATTTTTTGTTTCCTCAGACAGCTGGTAGTGGGTGGATGATAAGTGTGGATGTCGACCGATGCTAGTTTGCATGATCTAACTGGGGGTATAAATACACATAGTAGTATAAATCAAATTGTCTGTAAAATTTTAGTTCATTAGAAATTTGATTTAATATTTTTTTTGTAATTTAATACTATTGGTTAAAAATTTCATACTTGTTATATATGCTAACATTTTAAGGAGGTAAAGTTTGTATGTTAGTTAGGAAGTAGTGGCAAATGTTTAAAAGTACAGATCAGATGTTTTCACTAATTACATTATTACTGCGTGATACAGTCCATTAGGGTGTCGCACCCAAATGGTAGAAAATGAACCTAATTATTACGCAATTATGTCCGTCTATCTATCGCAGTAGCATGTTTCAGCGCCTACTTATGCTTTTGATTACAAATTTGGAATACTTTTAAAAATTGTTTAATCAACCTTGTTACGTATGATTTATTTTTTTACCATATACCACATCAACCCTTACTCATCCCACTGCAGGAATACGGGTCTCCCTTGAACCGAAGGGGTTTACAGCATACCCCACCACGCTGCTCAAATGCGGATTGGCGGAGGACAGTGTTTTCAAGCCGCTCGAGGGCCACTGACTTAGCTTAACGACTGTCATCTATCGACAACATTGCTGTTCTGGCGAACCCACGGCTTAACGTGCCATTCGAAGCTCGGAGAAACTCGAGATAAATAAACGCATCCAAAGACAGGCTGCGGTCGACGTTGCTTAACCGCGTGTTTGGTTAGAATGATACGTGCGACGACGCCATCGAGCTCTCTTATTTTTTTAATCTTTTGTTTTCTGTTTTTAGTATAATAAGGTGATAGGAGACGAAATTTAAAGTTACCACACTTTAAATTTCGTCTCCTATCACCTTATTATAATTAATTTGCGAAATCATATGAGTAGTCTCCACGTGAAAATAAATTGAGTTTTCCATTTTTATGCCGTTAAATTTTCGACTTAGTATGAAAAATATTGGAGAAAATATATTTCCCCTCATCTCCAAAGTTTTTAGAGCTAAAAATCACATGTAAGAAACTTTCATAATTAGCGTTTCAGTGTAAAATTTATAAAGCCGAACTCGATGTGTCTGCAGCAAGTTTTTAATAAACAATCAAGAACAAGCTAACGAAACGAAACTATTAGTGGTTGAATTTCAAATTTCATCAGACGCGCAATAAGTTAGGACTTAGTCGTGAAATTCAAGGAAATACAAGTTGTCCTCGTGAATCAGCGCCGACGTTCGAGGAAACCCGAAAGTTATATTACACCCATATCATGTGTCCGAAGACAAAGACACGTTAGGGAAACTTGTGTCAATAACATTGAGTGATACGACTCTTCGTGAACATTCAGATTGACAATCCCTTTATATGTATATTCGAATATTGAATTTCCGTACATCAACCGGTGATCCTTCCAAGCCTAAGTATACAATTGAAAGGTTCATTGATTAGCATTTCCGTTATTGACACTTTGAATGTAGATTTTTATTCTATGTCGGAAGGCATATAGATATATGCATTATATAGGTAATGAAACATAAAGAGTATCGTCCACAGGATCAATTCGTAATGCCATTTACCCACAGAAATAGAAAACTCTCCACGGTGATATTTCTTGACTCTATGCTTCAATTAAGTGGAGGTACTATTCCAGTCATATATGATATTAAATATAGACGAGGCTTTAGCGAAACAAAGGTAAAGTATACATCTCTTTCGCTAAATGTTCGTTTGTTAAAAGACAGAATGTATGGCGTACAGGCGAAGTTGGCTTTGCCTTTGAAGTCAAGTGGTTGCACTGTAATTATGCTTGGAAAATAATAAATAATGGAGGCTTAATTAAAACTAACGTATGTAATAAAAATAAAAATAATAAAAAAAGTATGTAAAAACTCATGAGTATTGAGAGTCCAAAAATGAAAATTTCAGATACGAGACCTAAAACGTTTACGATTGTAATATTGGTAAAAATAGTTTCCAAATATGAAAACCGATTTTTACAAAATTGTAACATCATCAAATTTATATGGAGCTAAACTGATGTAAAAACATTGCGAAAATGCGAAAAAAGGGATTTTCAGAACTCGGTACACAATCAGCGAAAATATCGACTATAACACACACACACACAAAAGAAAACATACAAATGAATTGAGAACGTCGTTTTAAAAGTCTGTTAATAAATTACAGTTCGAAGTAGAGATACAATGTTAACCTGCAGGTATTCGTACTAAATGAAAAAAATATTGGTTTAGAAATAGGGCCATGTTTTGTTTCACAAGTTTGAGTAAGAACATTACATGTACTTGTAAATTTGTAAAACTTGTAAAATTTCCCCAACAGATAAATGCCCATTAGACAGATACTTTCATGAGTTTTTAGGGTTCCGTACCCAAAGGGTAAAACGGAACCCTATTACTGAGACTCCGCTGTCCGTCCGTCTGTCACCAGGCTGTATCTCATGAACCGTGATAGTTAGACAGTTGAAATTTTCACAGATGATGTATTTCTGTTGCCGCTATAACAACAAATACTAAAAAATAGAATAAAGTAAATATTTAAGGGGGCTCCCATACAATAAACGTGATTTTTTTGCTCGTTTATGCTCGATATTGATAACGGCAACAGGTAGACGCTTGAAATATTCACAGTATATTTAGTTATATATTCACGGGGCCTCCCATACAATAAATGTGATTTTTTTGCCGTTTTTATAGATAATGGTACGGAACCCTTCGTGCGCGAGTTCGACTCGCACTTGGCTGATTTTTTTTTATATCACAACGATAGAAGAAAGAGGACTAGTATGCCCTCGTGCTCCTGCAAGTGGGAGAGCATAGTAAGAGCTAGAGGAAACAGAACTCTAGGTCGTACTAAGCTGTCTTACTTTTAGGATAAGGTTTTTTTTTATATTTACAACATTGGGAGACATATAACTGTATGGCTCACCTCATGTTTGCAATACATTAAGTACGACTATCATTCGTGTAATGCCTTCTCTGTTCTCTTCTTCTTCTTCTAACGCAACAACTGCGTAGGTGCTTTTTTGACTACGGAGAGTACCTCTACCTCACAGATAGAGGTAGAGGTACTTTCTCAGACGGGCTGCTTTAATGTGCCTTACCTCTGTTAACATCCCATATTCATGCACATAAGTGTTTGTTCTGTGTAGGAATACAACCCCCGAGTGTTGGTGTCAAAGTAACGTTACCACTGAACTCGTGCTCGTGAGCTCATGGTAGGGGCACAAGCACATACTATTATATTAAAAGTAAATATAAGGCGCAATTCGTCTCAAGCTGGTATTAAACCGATATCGAGATCCTATTTACTCGCAGCAAGAGATGCGCATAAATAATGGCAGACATTCTACTCATAATTAAAGTGGAATTAGATGTAGCCGCGCCCTCAGCAATCTGAAGAGGATATGGTTCCCGACGTTAATAATCCGTCGACACTGGGAGATTTACATAAGTCCGTGACTGTAACGCTTAAATGAGATACTCAGCACCTGATGAGTAGCTATTTATGTATATTGCAGTATTCATACTTGGGGTGGTAATGCAGGAGCGGTATTCGTTGTGTATCAAATAACGCTAACAGGCTATTGTAATTGTTTAACATCATGCGGGTAGTATGCTTTGCCATACGACACACTCTATAAAAGAGTATTAATGACATTACCCGTTGATTGAAATTATGATTCATGTAAATCAAAATATATAGCTAGCTTAAGCTAGCAAGATAAGTGAGAGTTAGTCTTGTGGGAGTTCGGCTTGCTCGGTTTCATAACAAAAAGGCAAAAAAATATATTAAAATAAAGTTCCGTATATTTCAGCTGTTCCATATATTCCTATCGTATTCATTCGGCCTGACTGATGAAAGCAGTTACCATAGTCTACGCACATTTTCAACATCACTAATACACTAAACTATAGGCTATTGGGAATGTTACATTCCACGTTTTCCAATATCACCCTACTGCTACTGTTTATTTTTTTACCTCAGGAACTGACTGACTGCCAGTGTTTTTAAACAGAGTTTATTAAATAACAAATTAACTAACTTTTTAAACTAGCTTCTCTTTTCGAGATAGACTCTGTAAATAGTCAAAAACAGATTATTTGCCTCAACTTATTGCATCGAGGTCTTCTATTGAAGTTACCATCCCATTGGCAAATCATTTGTACAAACACACGTACGGGCTGTCCGAGTATTTGTACAAATGAGTTGCCAACTTCTTATCCAGCAGTATATAATCCGTAATCGTAAGTATAAAAGCAGTGTTTGACGGTAGTTGCATCGATAGCATGGATATCAATGCTGGCATTCCGCAGGGCTCCGCATTGTCCCCGATGTTGTTTCTGCTGCATATCAATGACATGTTGTCAATTTACAGCATTCATTGTTATGCGGCCGATAGCACTGGAGACACTTATTACACGGGCTGTACTAGCACTCCTCGTTCCCTTGTGGAGGAAAGCCGCCTTAGACTTGTGTCTGAAATAGAATGTACTTTGAATAAAGTATCTGACTGGGGGCGATTAAACTTGGTTCAATACGGGGTATATTGATATACCAAGACACAAGTCTGCGCGTTCACCGCTAAGAAAACCCCGTTTGTGTGGTCCTCCAATTACAAAACTCACCACTCACCATTGCTAAGAGTATTGGGATTCTCGGTGTCGGTATCTCAAGCGATGTTCAGTACTGAAGTCAACTGGAAGAGAAGGTCAAACTGGCGTCAAAGAAACTTGGTATACTCAACAGAGCCAAGCAGTACTGCCTACAGTACAGCCTGGGGCAAATACTTGTGTTATATAAATACCAAGTCAGACCGCATATAGAGCATTGTAGTTATGTATATTAGTACATATACAGTATATTAGTTATGTATTGTAGCACCTGGTTACCAGCTAGGACCTTGTGAGTTGATGCAAAGGTGAGCTGTGATGATCGTGGATGATGCTAAATTCACACAAGGTATTGTGTCCTTGAGGAGAGATTTCGCCTCCGTTTGTGTCTGGCAACGCAAGAGTGACACCCCTAGTATTGCAAATATCCATAGGCTACGATAACTGCTTACCATCAGGCATGCCGTATGCTTGTTTGAAACCTTAGTGGTATAAAAAACCTAAGATGATAATAATAATAATGAAATAAAATAAGTACATGGCAAATAGTGTAATATAAACATTTTTAAACGATGCATTATTTCTGTGAGTTTGATATTAAAATTTTTGTACATGTCATTGTTCTAGTCATGTCAAACCTATAGTCGTATAAAAAATTATTCCGAATCATTATCTTGCATATCGTCAGTTATCAAATTGATTGCAGGTGAATTCACAGGATACCTTACGATATGAATAGTTGAAGGCAAATACTCTTGAAGTATAAAATTTCAATTTCTAAACGTTCTATAAAATTACTTCTGAAATTTATTAGCGATATAAAAGCTCATAACACTATTGTATTTAGTATAGTCATATTAGAAATTGTTACCATTTCTGACTAATTTATATTTATTTAAAAAATACTGTAGAGTTCAAGAGAAACACTTGCTCGTGTCCTCAAGTACAGTGAGAGAATATAAACATGACAACTCAACCACTACAGGCCGATCTAATCGAATAACGCTAAAAGTTAAACTAACTTGGACATAGTCGGCTGTGGTCGCGTTTATCTCCATCGACGGACAGCTTTGACCATTTCCGGATTATCAGTTTGTAGCTTTCAACGCAGATTTTGTAGTGAAACTCAATGGATTCACTGGCAATTTGTGAGAGTGCATTTCCAGACTCAATTTTGACCGTACGTTCTCATCAGATGTAGTCTGCTAATAAACTAACTTGTATGAAATATATATTTGTTAATTTTATATGCAAAATCTGAAAAGTTGCTGTCGTTAATCGAATTTCGATGTATGAATAATTTAATTTAATCCAATTCAACTCATCAGGAACACCGTTGCTATATGAAATCTATATGTTTGTCTGTGTGTGCGTTTTTTTTTTGAAATTTGATTTTAGATTCGTATTCAGCATAAAAAAGTAGAATAGCAATGTTCAGGAACACCGTTCCTATCTCTTAAGGAACATGGTCAAAATGGCCGACAAATAAAAAATTAATAAATGAATTGTTATATAATTGACGAGCTAGGTGTTGCTCTGGCAATGTAAGCTTGCGCATTCTCGACTGGTTTTATTTTATGTATGTGTACTTTACTTTGACAGACATATGATATTATATTTGTAACCTAAACCAATTCCGTGTAGAGTTCGTGACATATAGCTAATATTTTACGACTTTCTTCAGATGAGCTCGGTGGCGCAGCGGTTAATAACTCTCCTCTGACACCAACACTAGTGGATTCGAAATCCACACAGGACAATCATTTATGTGCCTGAACATATTATCTGCTTGTCTTGGTCTGGGTATTTTTAAGAGAGGCATGTCGCATCGAAGTGGAGCACTTTGGCGAAGTAGCTCCACCTCCCAGAAAACCGCGACCAAATTACAACTACATGCAGGGCATTTATGTTCCTGCTTGTGAATGTGGACACCAGTAAGCTCCTAAGTTGCTGTGTTATGATACTTAATGTATTGTAAGCTTTCATAGACTACGGTAAACACTTTACATCAAGTGAGAAATACGTTTCTAGGCGAAGTGGTATAAAAAAATCTCAGTGGTAAAAAAATAATTCTTATTGTGATAACCAGAAAGGTTATCACAATAAGAATTTAATTAGAAATAACCTTTGAATTAAACAATTTTGAACGGAAGTATCGCGTGTTTTATTTATTTTGTTGAACCTGATGTTTCGAACGCTTTGCAGCGTCCGTGGTCGCACAAGTCTTCCTGCGACCAGGGACTGCAAAGCGTTATATATGTAGTGTGTAATGTGTAACAATCGCGAAAACCTAAGATAATAGAAATAACCTTCTAGTTATCACAATAAGAATTTAATTAGAAATAACTGTACTTAAAGCGGTAGAATGCAACGTCTGTGAAAGTAACTCACAATTGTCATTATTATTTTCAGGTATGTCTTATGAGGAAGAGCCTAAGTTTCTCTGAACATTTCGGTGAGCCACTTACTTACTTCAATAATTCAACTCAACAGTTGTCTTTTATTTGTCGCAAATGTATTTTCGAATTTGCATGACAAGCCGCAAGACCCTGTAAGTATTATCTTATTTGTAACAATTCGAATCTACAAGTATAATGTAATGGCTTAAAGTTTTGATTAATATATGAACTACACGTAGAACTAAACTCATTTATTATTCACACGTATCTAAAACTTCAAAGCGAATGAATATTCAGTGTCTATGTAAAGCACGAAATAAGTATTGAATTTTAAGATAGAACTTTAAACATATTAGATTTTGTACGCACAAGTTTCCAATTGAGTTGATTCATGCTCTTTTTCCTTGTATTCTGTGCCTCAGACGAGCTCGGTGGCGTAGTGGTGGAACGCGCTGTTACGCTACTTTGACACCAACGCTCGTGGGTTCGATTCCCACACAGTACAAACATTTGTGTGCATGAACATGTCTGTTTGTCTTGGTCTGGGTATTTTCTATGTAAAATAAGTATGTATTTATAAAAAAATACATATTTACGAATGTTTATCAGTTGTCTAGTACAATATTTATATTTACCTCAAAAGGTGCAAAAATACACTTACAGTATCATATTTTGGTATTTTTGTGTGTAACTCAAGACGTGATTTTTGTTTTTAAGAGAAGTAGAGCGCAACAAAGCGGCTCGTCTGAGGAAATGTCTCCACCTCACTGAAAACCGCCGCCAAATGACAACTCTTTGGAGGGTTGTTGTGTGCCTGTGTGTGAATGAGGTAACCAGGAAGCTCCTAAGGAGTTGCTGTGTTAGCAACGTAGGTGACATTGCGCGAGTGATTCCTAATGCATTACAATCGTTCATAGGCTCTAGTAGCCGCTTTACATCAAGTGGGCCGTATGTTTGAAAGTCACAAATCAAAACGTACGCTACAGTTGAATACTACTAATATAAGAACCGAAGATCATGAAAATTGGCAGCGAACAAGATGTCATAATATGAGTAATTTTTACACCACGAAGGTGGCAAATGCTTGGACGGCCTGCCTGAATAAAACCGTTAGGAGGAAGACTCTCAGTGAGTCTCCCCTCAGATTTAAGATCTCAATACTGAATTACTTGAAATGGTCAATAATTCGTAGAGCTCCGGGCCGAATCATAATGGTAAGGGCACAATATTTCAGGGTTGGGAACGGAAGTGACACTTCTTATGTTATGTCAATATACTACTGTAACTACTTACCATCAGGCAGGCCGTACGCTTGTTTGGCACCTTAGTGTGTAATGAATGTTCTGTAATGAACTCTTTGAAACTACAATGTGGGAATTTTCATAATGGCGTGAAAGGTTTTTACAGGTTTGGAATTACGTGTGTGACATCCACTATGTTACAAACGTCCATAGGCTACGGTAACTGCTAAAGCCGGTCGTATGCGTAGGATTATATAAGTAATAATAATAAAATTTTGGTATATGTTACAAGCCGACCGCATAACTGAGTTTGATTGTGAAAGAATTTTGATGATTTGTAATAAAATGTGCTAGTTAGAAACATCACTCTGTTATATCTCCTTAAATAAGATGTACTTATCGCTTTGTAAACTTACATGTTTAAAGGTATTTATTTGACATTCTTCATCGTCAGTTAAATTTTACACGGCAAAAATATATATTCTTTCATTTGCAATAATAGTTGCTGGAATATGTTGCTGTGACAGATACACAAGTAGACAGATGGGTAAAGTCATATCATACGGGTCACTTTTATATCATTTCAGTACGGTACCATTATTAAGTTAAAATGTAAAAAGGAGGTAACAAGATAGTGACTAATTTAAATTTTTTTATCGCAGAACTGTAGGACATAGGTAACATAACAGTAGGTCTTCATTTTGCTATCGTTCGAAAATTATTTTATAAAAAGTTCAGGCCACCCCGTCTCAAACTAAAATATTCTGTATCGTTTTTGTAGTTTGCAAGTACATTTTACAAACTGAGCACCTCTTACGACCTTACAATTGCAACATTTGAATTAATCACTTTTTGAATTAATTATTTTGTTTTCTACTTTTCCGTAGTCAGGATTTAGTTCTGTAATTAAATTCTTATTTTCCCCTTTTTGGTAAGATTTTTGTAGGTAGGTACCATCCTCTATGAAAGTCTATGGTGTAGACCATGTTAACTAAAAAAAGGCGGCGATGAATTATGATGAGATGATGATAATTTCTTTACAAATGTAATGATTTCAAAAATCACCCATATATATAAAATTATATTTTACAGTGTTTACAAATGAAAGGGTATTGCGAAAATCTAAACTTTACGATCTAGGTATTTGCTTGTAGCATAGTCAAGACGTCTTAAACTTTCTGATAAACTCTCCAATGATCTTACTCTGCTTAACGCACGTAAAGTGGACCTTTTGGTGAAAATACGTTCGCCAATATTCCTGAGAAGAAGATCAACGACGTCTCATGGGGTCTCGTCGTCTCGGTCGGGTCTCCGAAATATTAGATTTTTAATACAATTATTTTTTATACATAATTTGTGGTACCTATAGAGAACCTAAATGGTATGAGTAAATTAATTGATACTTGGAACTGCAACTATGCTATACACAGCGCCATGATATTCAGTACCTATTATTGTAATAAAACATTGTCTTTAATAATTACGGCCAAACTACTAATTTACCTTATAATATTTTTTTAATACTTTATAATAATTAATATATTTAAAAAAATCCAAATAGAACTCACATTGGATTTAAAGTCTTTTATAATTACATATCATGCACACGGCATTGTTACAACGAAATATTATTTTTCTTTGTTCCTTTGTTAACTTCACAGCCATATTATATTTATAAAAATGTAAGTCTTTGTCATCCGGAACATAATAAAGATAAAGATTCTTTATTTGCCATTGTGCACTCGCGGGCACTTAGGCACGTCTTACATTTATTGAAATATAATATTATTTTATTATATTCAATTCTCTTATGTTACATTTTTTAATCTGTTATCATTTCGGAGATTACCATTGGCAAAGAAAAAATGTCAAAAGAAACATGCCCATATAAGTTTCTTACAAATTGTCATTAAGATATTACAATAAATTCATGTATTGTTTAAGAAAAGGTTATCTGTGCTAAATTCATTGACGTGTAAATCATCAAAATTTTGTGAATAGATGCAACGCTGGAACAAAATACACAGACAAACATACGTGGAGTGCTTAAACCCTTTCTTTTGGATTTGCCGTAGTCGGGTAAACTTAATATTTCATTAATTAGTATCCATAATTTTACATGAAACTATGTTGTTCAACTATTAAGCCAACAAATTTAGTGACTTCCGTATTCTTAGTTGTTATCTGTACCTGTATACGTTTTTTCTACTGTTTCCTAATTATTTACTGAGAATACTAAAGCTACTAAACATTCAGTAACAAGAAAATAAAAAGAAAATCGATAGACAAACAGAGGATGAAAAGGTACACAACTGTTTTATCTTTGCCTGTTTATATATAGATTAGTGTCATCTATAGAAATATATAAATCGGTAGAGTTTGTTTCTTTGAACGCGATAATCTCTGGAATTACTCGTCGCATTTGAAAAATTCTTTTTGCATTTTATAGCTTTATTCTTTAAGAAGGTAGACTATTTTATTAAGACTCAATATCCCAATATGACCCTTAGAAGTCGTGGAAAATAAAAGACAGTATAAAAAGCAGTTCCCAGGGGATATCGGGATAAGCGCGGGCGTAATCGCCGGCTGCAGTTAGTTATATTTCGACAGACCCCTACAATTATCCATTTATACGTGTAGGTATGTATATAAAATTTTAAAATGTGAACATGGAACTTATTTCTATCCTTATTTTACTTCAGATTTTAAGGTTATTCGTTTGAACTTTTGTACCAATATATTTGAGATAGGATGTACTTCCACTTGTATTAAGTATTGTATATTTTTATATACGAGTATTGTATAGTATACATAATGTTATAAAGTTGTAAACAAGCATATTTCCGTGTTCTTAGAAGGAATCAAGCACTTCATTCTGTTCCATTTTAGTAAGTATGTTTCGTGGAAATTGTAACAAGAATGTACGTAAATATACGAAATGTCTTGTTTACCATGGTGCCTAATCGAATGGAGGAAATAACAAAATTACATTAACCTAATTCATTTATGTCTAGAAGCGCTCCGTAAAATAAATTACATAAGGATACACGTACATTTGTTATTCTGCATTTGTATATCACAAGTTTTTTATAGAAATCCGAGAGGCATACTGTAGTTTATGAACGCTTGCAGCACGAGAAGCATCACTCATATGTTGCCTCCTCTGATACTAAAGTCAAAGTCAAAATCTTATTATTCCGTAAAAATGGCTACATTTGTTTGGAATCGTCACAATTTTTTCCCTGCCGTGCAGTTTATGACTAGGTGAGCACTGATAAAAATACTGCCAAAAACTCAGGCATCCCTGTTTTGGTATCCAAACAAATTTACATAATTTATTAATTACATTATAATTGGATCGACTCAATCCCAGGCATTTTTATCATTAATAAAGTCAGATATTTTGATACACAATTTGGCTTTAATAGTAGTTTTAAATTTGTTTATTGACAATTCTCTTATATTGCTGGGAAGTTTGTTATAAAACCGTATACATTGCCCCATAAAAGAATTACTTATTTTGTGGAGATGGCTTGCATATAACACAAGATTATGCTTATACCTAGTATTTATGTTATTAGTATCAGTCTTTTTACAAAATGAGTCTATGTTTTTATGGACATACAAAAGATTTTCATAGATATATTGCGATGCGACTGTTAAAATATTTATTTCTTTGAATTTTTCTCTAAGGCTCTCCCGGGGACCAAGTTTGTAGATAGCTCTTGTGGCTCTCTTTTGCAATAAAAAGACGGTGTTAATGTCCGCGGAGTTACCCCAAAGAAGAATTCCGTATGACATAATACTATGAAAGTTGCTGAAATAAACTATTCTAGCCGTATCAACATCAGTGAGCCGTCTAATAGTTATCGCTGCATAGGCTGTAGAACTTAGTTTTCCTGATAATTTTTCAATTTGTGGGTTCCATTGTAGTCTGGAGTCAATTGTTATACCCAAGAACACAGTTGCCTCCACAGGGGTTAAATTAGTTCCATTAACATGTACATTGGTAGTCACATGTCTTACATTAGGAGATGAGAACTTAATTACTTTAGTATTTTTATCATTTAAAAGCAGATTATTAACACTAAACCAATGAATAACTTTAGAGAGAGCATCGTTAACTTCGTCATAATTACTTAACTATCTATTAATTTTGAATGTCAAAGAGGTATCATCCGCAAACAATACAATCTCATGTTTATCCCTTACATAATAAGGTAAGTCATTTATATATACTAAAAATAAGAATGGACCTAGAATTGACCCCTGTGGGACTCCCATAACTACAGGGGACCCCGAACATCTTTTATCATTAACATCGACCTTCTGTATCCTATTGCCCAGATAAGAAGACAGAAGTTCGAGAGCCTTGTTCCTGATACCGTAATGGTGTAATTTTCTGACAAGAGTGTCATGGTGCAGGCAGTCACACGCTTTAGACAGATCACAGAAAATTCCCAAGGCATCTTGCGAACTTTCCCATGCCGCGAATATACTTTTAAGCAAATGAATCCCTGCGTCTATAGTTGAACAACCTCTTGTAAATCCGAACTGTCTTACATAGCAACTCTCCAGGGAGTTGTTATTGGGCAGCGAGTTTCTGTGTGGTTGAAGTACTTCTGTTGGTAGAATCTTTCGATGCGCCCTACGGCTCTTAAAAATACACAGAGCAAAAAAAATTGATAAATGTTTGTTCTATTTAAGAATGGAGGAATCCACGAACCTTGGTGTTTTGGTAGTCATGGAATTTGATCTAACCTGCTTTGTTTGCTTCCGCCACCAATTAGTTCATGCGGCCTAGCACCGGCCGGCACCCACCCATTACTGTTAGTACGTGCTACATGCCGACGCTGCCATGGCTGCTCCGGTAGTCTCTGCCTCGGCTGCTGCGGTCGTCCGCCATCTGGAACAGAATCCGCATGCCCCCACTACCACCGCCGCTGCCACAACTGGCCTGGTCGTCGCTGCGACACGTGTTTCGCCTCTCCACGAGGCATCATCAGGCGTTGTAGACGTTAATCGTAAGAATAACATGCTACAAGTGACAAATCCATCGCAGAGCCGTCCCTTATATTGAATTGAGGGTGGGGGTGGATGGTGTGAGCGAAAAGATATTTAATAGTGGGGAATGGTTTACGTCAGTCTGTTTGTTCATGAGAGTAAATTTAGAATTTTTATGTTTATTAATTTCTAATTGTTCCCTAATATTTAGTTTTAAACCTTTGTCTATGGTGTGTAAAATTTGATATGTATAAGTGGGGGATAAGTTATGTCCTTTGTCTATGAGATGCTAACCTGCTTTGTGTGCTTCCGACACAAAGCAGGTTAGATCAAATTGCATGTAAATTTGACTTTCGCAAAATAACGCCTGAATCTATTAACTACTGTTTTGGTAGTCATCGCTAACTACTTGGCCACCGGGCTCGTCGTTGTAGTTTACTGAAATTTAGAGATATATTAAAAGCAATTATTAAATAACCGTGTTTTTTTTTTTCATTTATTGACAGAACCACAAACAGGTTTACAATACTACAGCTTACATCTTATGCCATAACCTAAATTTCAATAAAAAATATATAAAACGTTTACAAATATTATTTATTCTGTGTTTCTATTTGTGATTATTAATTTGTGTGTTTAGCGAGGTTGTGTTGATTGTGTGTATGTGTGCGTATAAGTGTCAACATGTGTATAATGTGTTTTAGGTGGGTGCATGGACCGAGCCATGGGACGCTCAGTTCTCTCTGCCTACCCCGCAAGGGGCGTGGTGTGAAGGTATAGATAGATAGAAATTTATGAAATTGAAGAAGAGATACCTGTGGGTGTGCATGTGAAGCGGGGATGTGTTTTTGGCTACTAGCTGACACGATCACACGCAGACACGAAGATTCGACCTATGGTCCCCCGTTCAAATCCTAATGACGGCATGTACCACCAAATTCGTGGTTTAGGATTTATGTACATATTTGTAATCCCTCTGCAAGCAATTATATTTATTTTTTATATATTTAATCTATTGTTATTGTTTACTTTAGAGGATATACAAGTATGTCGGTCACCTGATGGTAAGTGCTTACCACTTCCCATACATATCAGCAAGAACAGAATGTCACTGATCAATGAACTGAAATACGAAAATGCTTAGCGTAAGATTACAAATTTAATTATGTAAAGGTTTTAAGCACGTAAATGAAGAAGAATGCACATAATACTCATTTACAGTACAGTCTCTTCTTTCACAAAGTTTTCACTCAGCTCGCAAAGTATATTCTATTTCCCATGGGGAACTCAATGGTGCATGTCAGACTAATCGTCGCCTCTCTATGGATTTATTTATTCATATCGAGTCCTTACGAGATTCGGTGAAAATATTTAGTTTTCACTATTGGTACTGTTGTCAATACGCTAACTATCGATACGCAAACAGTCATTAAGATAAGTCTGTGGCCTACATTTGAATTTGGAATTACTGTCCTCCACTAAACGGGATTTGGTCCCAACCTCCTCTTATATTTATTAAGACTCACCTATCACGACCCAATTGGATGTGGTTTATCAGAGGGTAAGGTCAGAAGCTCTAAAAATCGCGTCATGATAATCATGACTGTTAAATGAGCGAGTGATGTGTGTCGGGATCTCATCTTGTAGCACTCAATTCTGTGTGCCTACCCCGCAGTAAGAAGATATAGATGTGAACGTATAGATGTACCTATATATTTCAATAAAACATTTTTTAATGTATTTCATTAAACTTTACCTTCCCATTTTAGGGAAAGTTATTGTAATTGCCTCGAAAGTCAAAATTCATATTTTATTCTTAAAGTTACAAGACCTCTGTATGTTTATGTGTTACTGTTTCTGTGTCATGAGTGTATTCGTACATTTGTGTGTGTTTATATGTGTATACATTCTGTGTACTAAGTATCGGGAATTTGTCAATAAAACAAAAAATACAAATTATTCATCTAAATTTATTTTATCGCCTTCAAAGTAGGCCCCATCGCTTGCAATACAACATCTCCACCGCTTCACCCAGTCTTCCATACATTTTTCATAGGCTATTTGCGGTATGGCCTTTAGCTCATTCAGCGAATTTTCTTTTATGGCTTCTATCGACTCAAAACGTTTTCCTCGAAGTGGTAATTTTAACTTGGGAAATAAAAAAAAGTCAGACGGAGCCATATCAGGTGAATACGGTGCTTGGTCGAGAATTGTTGAATTTTTCGCTAAAAACTCTTTCACTATAATGGCTGTGTGTGATGGTGCATTATCATGGTGCAGCATCCATGAGTTGTGTTGCCACAAATCTGGACGTTTTCGGCGGATACTCTCACGCAAACGCTTCATGACGCCTAAATAATATTCTTTATTCACTGTTTCTCCCTCTGGAAGGAATTCGGAGTGAACCACACCACGGTAGTCAAAAAAAACTGTCAGCATCACCTTGATTTTGGAGCGACTTTGCCGCGGTTTTTTGGGTTTCGGCTCGTTTTCGAGACGCCATTCTGAAGACTGTTGGCTTGTTTGCATGTCGTACTCATAAACCCATGTCTCGTCGCCAGTTATTATACGTTTCATAAAGGTCGGATCCGTAGAAGCTCGGGAAACCATGTCTTCAGCGACATGCTTTCGCTGCGCTTTTTGAACAAAATTGAGCTCTTTTGGAACTAGTCGAGCGGCGACGCGTTTCATGCCTAAAATGTCAATGAGAATGTTGTGGACGGACTTAAAAGATATGTTCACCTCACTAGCCAACTCTCTCAGACTCATACGTCGATTTTCGAGCACTAGCTTCTTGATTCTGTCGATGTTTTCTCTGGTCGTAGCGGTTGAAGGTCTACCAGAACGAGGCAAGTCTACTACTACTTCTCTTCCTTCTTTAAAAGCCTTATACCATTCATAAGCCCTTGTTTTCGATATACACGATTCGCCGTAGGTATTTCGCAACATTTTTAGTGATTCACCACATGAAATATCATTTGAAACACAAAATTTAAGGCACACTCTTTGTTCAACAATATTTTCCATTGTAAAAATCGCCGAGGACTCAAAACTATGACCAACAAAAAGTGTAGTTTAAAACAAATTAAATGACAGATCCCGCTCAAATTTTGCGCGATAAATCAGTACAGTGCTACCAACATGCAGTAAAAAAATTAGAACGACCTCTTTTACGCGGGTCTTTTTATTGACATATTCCCGATACTTTTTACACAGAGTAGTATATGTCTGTAGGATGCGTACGTAAACAAAATTTTGCTTTTCATTTTCTACTAAACTGCTGGAGCTATTGAGCTAATTTTTTGTATAATAAAACCTACTCGCTTCGCAGTATGAAAACTAAAACTGTTTTTCCCCCTCATTTAAGGTAAGAAATCTAGCAACTTGTCCATAGCCAATTTGTCACCGCATCGTTTATGTGAAGCGTTTACCCTTACCCATACAATGCTCGCTTGCTTGCTAAGAGCAGCGTTTGAAAATTGCCACTTCCACAACAACGTAACACTTTTTAAGGACATCACGTATTGCAGAAACATGAAAATTCTTCAGAAAATTGTTATTGACGTGGTTTTATACCCCTCATTATACATTGCAGTATCCTACTATTCTCCTCGTCAGCTAATAGGTAAGGTACACCTCGTACAAATAACCTTTGTTCTGGCTCTAAATATGAATGAGAGACAATGACCTACAAAGAAATTACTAATCTCAGATACCTACTGAATATCAAAGGAAACTTACGAACGGCTACTTCCAAACAGCTTAAGACAGTCCAAATTAATATCATTCATCATCTTGAACGGACTTGACATAATTTTTCAAGAAATATACGTATCTTTTAGTAGTAAAAACAATAAATCTCACTTAGGCTGTATCTCAGGGGTGCATGCCCACATGACGTTTCCATCTTAATTATATCTTTGCCTCCCCCGCACCTTGTTGCCGTACAGAAGATAGAGTGTTTGGAGCGCGCAGCCAGAGGGCGCTTGTGATCTGGCAAAGAGGGGTGTTACACTTCCACGTAGTCATTACTTAATGGATAGTTGAGTACAAGAAATCGACTTCGTATTAGTAATTAAAGAGCATTTGCACGTATGCCAAGCTTGAGTTTCTTATTAACAAGCATTTTGTCTATAAAAGAAATAGTAGCATGTAAAGGAAAAGCACATACTTTCATTCATAGATTAAAAAAGGCTGTATGAAATTGTAGGTGTATTTAAAAAGTGGGAAAGATGTTATTTTAGTAAAGAATTAATATAATTATGCTAGTGCGTTTATACCGTGCGCGGAAAGTATTGTTCAGGTAACTTTAACTAGCAAATACTGTAAATGACGACATGTAATGGTGCACTGGCTTAATACGAGTATGAAATAGAATTTGGTTTAGTAACCCCATAACACGTGCGAGGACCAATTTCTTTAACGAATATATCACTTTTCTACTTACTTTCAGTCACATCTTTGTCGTTCCTTTTTGTTTGGTACAGAATCCTGACAAAAGCTCATTGTCTTTCTGTTTGTTTTGTTTAGATTATCTTTAATAAACATCTGTATGCCACGTAGCTTTGGTGAAGATTTGATGGTAAACTAACATTGCTAGCACGCAATGTATTTTACATTTTTTTTTATTTTTGAATTATGTTTTGTATCTATATGTATATTGTACGTGTACAATGTATATTTTAGCTTCTATTTATGCATACGTGTTACTTATTATTGTATTGTATATTCTATTGTTTATTTATTTAACATGTAGGTATGTGTAAAATACACTGATTTGTATTTTATTATTTTGATAATCTTCACTTGTTCACTTACCGTATTTTATTTTTTGTGTACATCAAATATGGTAAACAAGAGTACAGCCTGACTTATGGTAAACAGTTACCGTAGCTTATGCAACACCAGGTTAACTCTTTTTCACGCCTTTTTAGTAGAATTTCATTCTGTAGTCTCTCGGGAGTTCATGCCATTACTTAAGAGTTCTTGAAAGAAAATTTATCAGTAGCCGCACAGTACGCATAATACCATCACAGTTCCGGTTATTATGATGGATCACTGGCTGTCATAGAGAAGCAGTTATAGAAGAAGGTAGTTGGCATCATGTCGAACAACTCCTCCGAATACAACACGTTGTATAATCATAAAAACATACAAAGGAGGTCACTCTTTAAACTAAAGAGCTCCATACCGTGAGTAAGCTTATGGTTGCTGATAATTCTCCCAGCTCACAGCAACAAAATCATAAATGTTATTTAGGTGTTCCTGTCCCAATTGAGGAAATATGATGATGAGGAAGAAGCGGGAGAAGTGGAAGGGAACATAAGCAATAGAATAGAATGCGCTCATATATATTTAATTAAAGATTTTCCAGTCAGACTTATGTATACCTTAATATGAATGGGCTACTATTGTCACATGATATACAGACTTGACAAAGAAAAGCCAGAACGGGCTGGGTCGTAGCATATAATATTATACTCTCGAACTTCAGTGCTTAAACTTGTTTACATTTGAGTTAACTAAAAGCGAAGCGAAGTTGTTTCATTAGTTAATTGAATGATAGATAAAAGCGGACTGTTTTACATTATTTAGATACATTATGACAGTAACTGGTATTCTATTGTTGTGTACTGATTCCAAGGAAACACCATGGGGCTACTAAATAAACATAAGCTCGAAACCCCACACACTCCTAAATAAAACCACGTGTACTGTACTCATATGCATGGGCACCAGACTTTTCTACTTGTAGGTTTGTTGCACTTCTTTAATATCACCCGTTTGCGTCACCACTATTAGAGCAAATATCGTTGTTTTTTTTTACAGTAATTATTTTGATCTTTACACACGAAAATTAACATTCGTTTAAAGTATTATTTTCTTTTTTTTTTAATTAATAGATTAATGTTTTTAATTAAGTAATATTTACGTCTGTAGGAATATTAGATTACGACTCACCTAATGGAAAGCGGTTACCGTAGCCTATTAACACTCGCGATACATTAAGTATCACTCGCGCAATGCCACCTCTACATATATTAGGCTGCGGTTTTCAGTTAATTGGCTGTACTTCCCTAGACGGGCTGCTTTGATGCGCCCTATCCCTCTTAAAACTTCATGCGATCTATCTATTTATATCTAAGTTTCTTGAGGATTAAGCAGAGAGAACCGAGCGCCACATGACTCGGTTACTACACCTTTTTTCCTTTTTTAACATTCATAGCTCTTTTCATGTACGCTCGCCGTTTCCTAAACTCCTGATAAAATCTCATCTTCTGATATAAACACTATCGATGTTGCAAAATTTTCATCTATAATTACATTATCTACGTATTTAGCGCTGTATGTATATTAGCACTCATTCAAGTATGACCAACAACATTCAACAACAAAAAATGATTTCTTGCATAAAGCGACGCAGACTCCTGTTTAATACCACTAGGTTGCGAAACAAGTGTGCGACCTGCCTGCTGGTAAGTGATAAAAAGTTGACGAGCTCGGTGGCGCAGTGGTGAAACGCGTTGTTACGCTACTTTGACACCAACGCTCGTGGGTTCGATTCCCACACAGTACAAACATTTGTGTGCATGAACACGTCTGTTTGTCTTGGTCTGGGTATTTTCTATGTATAATAAGTATGTATTTACAAAAAAAAATGTATTTACGTATGTTTATCAGTAGTCCAGTACCCATAACACAAGCTTCGCTTACTTTGGGGCTAGATGGCGCTGTGTAATTTGTCCGACAATATTGTCCGACAATCACAGCAAATGAACACTAAAATTGTATTGATTACCAGCTTGAATATTTTGCAATATTTTATATTTTACGAGGACATATTAACGAACTAATGGCCTTGACGCACACGGGATTCTTCAAGAAAGGCGTGATGAGGTTCCTACAGAGTCGGCAAAGCAAGAGTGACACCCCTGGTCTTGCAAATGCCCATAGGCTGCGGTAACTGCTTACCATCAGGCAGGCCGTATGGTTGTTTGGCACCTTAGTGGTATAAAAATATCGTTTCTACATACATGCGAGAATTTTGATGGACTGGTCCACTTTTATGTTGTGAAGAAAGAAACCAAATGTATATTATAAATCCTAACTAATATCATTCGTATTTTAACATTAAACAGAAACGTAATAATTATACGTCATTTCAGTTCATAATAATTTGCGTGCATCGCATAACATAAAGTAAAGGCAGAGTTGAGCTCGGGGGCATGAAACTTAGTTTAATTACAGTATCAAATACGTGGAAAGGTTTACTTTGCCAGTTAATGATTTGATCAAAAGGCGGGTACTTAAAATAGCAATGAGAATTTTCAATTAATTGATACAAACAGATTTGTAATTCTCCGGCTACAATTATTACCAATGTAAAGTGTTTAGGGGCTTTAATTAAATCCCGGCGCTAGGGGCCGCTGATTAAAAAACAAATTTTGCCGGTGCGTCTGTTGAGGCATTTAACAAATTACGTGACTTTTTTTACTGTCTGTTTATGAACAGCATGGGCGTTAGACTTTTTTTATACAACTTACTAACGAGACATACAAACATACGGCTAACCTAATTTTTTTTTATACTACTTCGGGAGGCATACAACCATACGGTCCACCTGATGTAAAGCGGGTAGGTACCGTAGCCTATTAACGCTTGCGATATATTAAGTATCACTCGAGCGATGCCTCCTCTGCTGCTTACACAGCAACTCCTTGGGAGCTTACTGGTGACCTCACTCACGCGCAGGAACACAACAACCCTCTAGGGAGTTGTTATTTAATTTAATAAAAAACCAATATTGTAGGTAAGGTAACATTAAACCATGTTTAATTTGTATCAAATCAATAAGATAAAAAAATATGCAAATGGGTGCCTCATGATTTGACTGATCTGCAGAAAGAAACGCGTGTTGAAACTTGTGTTGCCTTGTTGAATCGTTAGAGAAATTAATAAATATTGGATCGAATGTGACATGTGACGAAAAGTGGATTCTTTACGATAACTGTAAGCGAAAAATGCAAAGGCTGACCTCAGGTCAAATGCCGCAACAGTTCCCTAAAGCAAAGCTTACCATTAAAAAGGTAATAAGAAAGAAAGAAAATATGTTTATTGGGCACTTTTACAATTATTTAATGATAACTGTTTGGTGATATCTTCATGCAAGAACCGCGTCTTATGGCGCTCGGTTCTCTCTGCCTACCCCGCAAGGGACTTGGCGTGAAGATATACATACATACATACATACATATTTATATTACGTACGCCTTATAGTAGGTACAACCGTACAGTGTGCAACAAGACAATGTTTCCTCTATAAAGAACAATGAATGATACTATAACTACATTAAAGTATATGAAGGATATCAAGTTAGCATTAAGTACGTACTCAGCCCCGTAACACATTGTTTGTTCCTTTGATGGATAATGTAAATAGAAAGGGGTTCCAACGAATGCGAAAACGACGACGTTGGGGTGACTTGCTATTTTGCTATTATCATTAATCGAATGTAAATATTGAGTCAGAAATATTATATATTATGTTAGGTGGTAAACGATCTTACTGTTTCTCTCATGTATAACCGCTACCGTCGTCTACGACATAAGGAATGCCCCTCGGCACCCCCTCTGCTATCACGACACCTCATCATGAACTTTACCAGTCGAGCTTCTCTTTAGCATATACTTCTTACCTAATTCCTGGTTAGTTTGACTCGGGTCCGCTTCCACCATCTCCTTCAATTCAGCGTTGTTCACCTGTCTTCCACGTGGTTTGTTTTTCAAATCGAAGTTTGTATTACGAAAGTGTTTAAACCAAAAACCCATGGTGCGTTCATTAGCAGTCTAATCTCCCAACGCAACATAGACATTGCGAGTCATTTCTACCGCGGCGGAACTAGTATTCAAAAATTACTCGGATTTTCGAAGCATCCATCTTTCCCGTCTAAGCTAAATAAAAAAAAAACAATTGAAATTCGAAAATCAATTCAAATTTAAAAGAAAATCCTCATAGGTATCATGTGAAAAAAGTTTCACTCGAAAATCTCACACCATGAAGGTTTAATGTCAATTCAAAGTATCTATTACTATAAAACGGCAATTTCATAACTGACTTGCTTCTTAACTTAACATTCATAGGTCTTGTTGAAACTAATATATTGATATGTGACATGTATGATATATACATTTGAATAAATAGCGCGACTGAATAAGTAGGTACTATCACCTCAAAGAACCTGCAGTCAAATGACAATTATCTGGAGAGATTTTGTCATGAAAGAAATACCCTAGAGAGAGCCGATGAGACTGCTATTACACAGTAACTCAATTCACAGATACGGGTCGTGGGGTTAAGTGAAACACGTAGCTCTTATTGGCTAGTTCACGGATTGGTCAATAGGCCTGAATCGCTGAGATATTTAGGATCTAAAACACAATGTTTTTGTGAGTGCGTATTTCCTTCATGCGCAGACAAGTGGTTTTTTGGTTTATGGTTCTTGTGCTTCTATGTGTAAGACAAGAACACTCAAAACTTGCGTCGAATGGTAGCGAGGAGGTGCGAGCGTTATTTATACGTTTGTATACCAACTGATGCGGTGACTTTATATCAAAAATATTCAATATATTGAATTCTGGAATATAAACGTACATCTCAAAATATAATTTCATCAGTATGATATTGATTGACGGTGAAGCTGATAGAAGATATAACACAATTTGAGGCCCTTTTATGTCGTCGCATAACACGAGTAAGTATAGAATATCGTGTTATTTTTACTGCTTTCCATACGTTGGAGTCGATGGCTATAATAGAAGCATTTACACTCGCCTTTTTACGGCCAAAGAAAATTCTACGTACAAAGTTTACTGCACAAGTGTTAAAAGCGCTTTTGTGAGGAAGCCCTGTCTCAGGGCGCCCTTTTGAAACGAAACGTAAAAGCGAAATTTACGGCGCGTAAATTTACTGTTTTCTGGATTAGTGTTGGGGCTATTAGAATTATAGAATGCAAGGTTACCTTAAAAATCAGTATATGCTTTCGTTAATGAATAAAATTTTGCAAAGGCAAATCTATCTCTTGTTGTGAGTGGAAGAATAGTTTATGGATGAAGAAAAGCGTCATTTTACTTATGCAACAGTAATCTCCTAAGGAGTGATACTTAATATATTACAAGCGTTAATAGGCTACGGTAAATGCTTTACATCAGTTGGGCCGTATGCTTGTGTCCCGACGTTGTATAAAAAAAAAGATATACGTACGTACTTAATTTGAAGCTGCTGCAATTAGCATAAGCTTTTTGAGCTGTGTTCATAAGAAATTTATTAGGCCAGTTAACCTTTTTGACAGTATAGTTGGAGGTTGTGTGTGTGTACGTATGCAGGACCGTAGGACGTATACATATGTTCGCCTTTTATTTTCTTTAAACCGCTACAGCCGATTAAGCAGATTTTTTTTAAATGATATATTATATTAGAATGGTATATTAGATTTTTAACTTGATTGAAACAAATATACATGAATTTAATTTATTTTGTTAATTTTATGCGAATAAATAAACATATTTTAAGGTATAATATGATTTAAACATAAAATGATAAGTCTTTGAATGTTGACAATAGGCAAAATTCATTTCTCCTAGTTTTTCAGATTTTGATGATAGACCCATTTAAAAATTATTCAATTAATATATAGAATCACTCTCTATTTTAAGATAAAACTTTATTTAGCAAAATGTTATAGTATAGGAATGAACGAGCACATTTTAATATTAATTTGAACCTAATTGAACTAATCCTTTCCGTAGGAACAAAACTATATTCAAAATAATAGTTTAGCTGACGTGGTTCCATTGTTAGTCATTTCCGATTAAAGTTACGAAGTGAGAGCGTAGGGAGCTTGATTGTTTCCACTTCCCCTAACTAAACAACCCGTACACGAACCTCTAAGCGCTCCTCGTGTGAAGGACTTTTCTGCAGGGCGTAGTGTTGTGATGTCCTATTAAGGCACGCTATGAGCGCTGGGCTTTTTAATTAAACTCTGTAATAAACGGGGTAAGAACAGGTAGGCTCTGATGTGGAATTATTCATACGTTTATATTGCATTTGAGGTATGCCTGCTGGTACCTTACTTTAATTATTTAGGGAGATGAGCTACAAATTGAAACCACGTTGGAACATTCCCTGTTTGATGGCTGAACGTATTACAGGGTTATAAAACACAGGTTTTTAAGGAAATATATTGTAATTGAAAGGATCTGCCTCAACGTTGTGTGTTTTCATATTTTTTGTTGTAAGACCTGTTTTATTATGAGAGCTCGATGGCGCCGTTGCGCGTGTACACTGTAACTGAACACGCTGGTTAAGCTTCTTAAGGCGTCGGTTGCGGCAGTTGTCTTTTTTATACTACGTCGGGAGGCATACAAGCATACGGCCCATCTGATGTAAAGCGAGTACCGTAGCCTATTAACGCTTGTGATATATTATCACTTGCGCGATGCCTTCTCTGCTGCTTGCACAGCAACTCCTAGGGAGCTTCCTGGTTACCTCACTCAAACGCAGGAACACAACAACCCTCAAGGGAGTTGGTATTTGGCTTCAGTTTTCTGTGTGGAGGTGCTTTCCTAGACGGGATAACCTGCGTCTCAAAGACGACTGCAGCCAAATAACAATTACTTGAGGGACTCTCCCAGAAACACGACAATCCTTTAGGTAGGTAATTATTATTTGGCAGCGGTTTTTGTGAGCTGGCAATAATTCTTTAGTTAGGCTGTTTGTTGCCCTATCTCTCTTAGCTTAATGTAATCTATCATGCGAGCCGAACCATTTATGTCAAACCTCAGTGATTTATGAAAATCCCTTTTAACTCACCTATGAACGATTTTCTATATTGATAATTAAATAAATAAATATGCTGGCCATGGTCCTACGTTTACACGTTTCAATATTGTTAAAGAATTTTCATATATGTTTAGGTCTCTGATACTTGAGTAAGACAAAATAAGAAATAGTATATATATATATATATATATCTTCACGCCAGGTCCCTTGCGGGGTAGGCAGAGAGAACTGAGCGCCATAAGACGCGGTCCTTACACACTTCACTCGCTTCTTTCACATTCATAGCTCTTTTCATGCACGCTCGCCGAAAGAAATAATAAAGCAGTGCTAACCCTAAAACGGCAAACTCTTACCGATAAAATTATACTTAATTGATTAGTGAATCCATATATCTATCTATAGTTTTGTTCCAAGTCCCTGACCATGTTAGAAGAGTGAGGTGTGTAAGAACCGCCATACACACTTGTCACGTTACAAAATGTGGTGCTCAGCTCATTTTGCCTACGCCACAAGAAGTTTGATTAGACTATATATGATACAAATCGTCTGTTACAAAAAAAAAATAGAAATCGCTGGACGCTCAGGTATTTTTGACAATAAAACTGCCATCATTGAAGTCGGCGCCAGAGAAAGAATAAAACAAATAAAATGGAACTAGTATTAAAAGAATATGATTATTTCATAACATTGTAATTTGTTATCATCGTAAAATCATAATCAAGACTATACGGAACTATTAAAAGAGTATTGTGATAAAAGAATAAAAATCGAATAGATTGTAATAAAACATCTGTGATAGTAAAGTACCAATATTCCCTTCAGATTCCATTTCAATAGCCCATTAATTTTCGACACATTCATAAAATTCTCAATACAAACCGAGATCTGTAGGATATATAATACTTGTCTTGATGCTAATTCCAATCATAATCTAATTTTAAAGTCGAAGTTTTGAGCAATAGTTCGACTATATTTTTTTAACATGGGATTAAATCTCTTTAACCCTGTCAACTAGACTATCGACCACCGGGATCAAACTAATCTGGAGCTACTACTGTGATTTAAGAGTTTAATTTCAATACCGGCGTATTGGTTTCCAGAGTATCTCTACTACTCATGAGTATATTGCTCCGTTTGTATTCCCTGGAGTTTTCAATCTCGAAGGGGTGATCCATATCTCGGCGTACGCCAATCGCCTATGACCGAGATTAAAACCGTGATTTTAGAGAGAATCGAATCATTAATAATGGTATTATGCCGGAACAAAGTTTTTCTGCGATAACTTTTTAATTAGTATACTCTCATAAAAGTAAAGACATCGTAAGAAAAGCTTCTCCATTTCAAAAATAGAGCATTTTCTCTACCGGTAGTATAATGTGTGTGTAGTATAATGAGTTTCTTAATAGTAGATGTCTGCAATAAATCCAGAACTATACGTCCAATACAAACATTACTTAATTGAATTTCGTATACGTACCTACTTACCAAGTCAAGGTGGGTCGCATCCCTGACCCTGGTCCCTTTAGGTATCCTTTGCTTGGGGGCATACGTAACCTCAGAGGAGCCTCAATTTCGATAATATCCAATTAGGATTAACTGTACAATATTGATAAAATATAAGGTAAAATACAGAGAGAATACGTTTAATATTCAATCAACTGTAAGCAATTATGTTAAAAGTCGACTTTGAACAGAATTAAATTTAACGATTCTTAAGGAGTTTTGAATGAACGCTGTTTTCAGCTATGAATGCTTGAAATACAAGGTGTGTTGCTCTCGTGTTCTGCCACTGACTATGTGTGTAAGGATGCTAGCGTGTGTGAGTATGTGTGTGAATCAAAGAGTATGTTTAAACCGCGGATACTTTGGTACTAAAAAGGTGATCAGATTTCTCTGAGGGAATTGAGTTGTTTTTTTTTATTGTGGGTGCATCTCAGATCTGATTAGATTTTTGGCTTAATCGAACCAGTATTCTATAATAATAGTATTCAGTAGTTTTGAAAATTATGATCAGTAGGTTGACAAGAAGTTTTAAATATAAAAAAGAAACATAAATTAAAAAAGAAATAATTTATATAAGTCCCCGCGATTTGTATAAATTATTTCTTATGACTTATGGCAGCGCGCCAGCCATTCTACTTGTATTGCAATTGTTCATATAGGTTAGGTAAGCATTGCACATCAGGCGGGCCCTATGCTTGTCTGATAGAGAGAGTACATTAAAAAAAACGATTTATTATAATATAACGTGTGATGGTAACAAACAAACAAATAATGTAGATTTCAAATTGTGAATAAACCATCTTATTTTCTTATACGTAATTTCGTAATAATTACAAACTATGACATAAATGTGAATCGTAGGTTCAAATGATGCAATTTTTTTAAGATAAATTTAAAAAAAATATACACTGGTGTAGTGTAGGATTAATTATATAGTTGGTCCTAAATAGTAACTAGACATGTATAAAATTATGTTAAACAAATTACTCATTTTCAATCTACTCGTAGTTCAATTGTCTACCTAAATGTATGGAACAGGTGTTTTTCTTTTCTTTATATCTGAATTAGGGGAACCCAGGGGGTTGTTATCATTAAAAATTAATAAGCATTCACCTCAATTCGTGACGATAGTTAATAAAGGACTCCTTACATATGGTGTTTTTATTAACTAACTCGATTACCTTCGATAATGGAGCTATTTAACGCTTAGCTACTTTCACATCACATTTGCTCGTAAATGGGTTAATAACATACATGCAATGCGGGCCGTATGGCGTTCACGGCGCCCACGGGTGTAATGTTCTTTTTAACGTTCCGTACTTAAAGGGCAAACGAAACACGATTGCTATCTCTCTGCTGTCATATCGTCCGTCTGTTAGTAATGTCATACGTTTATAACTCGTAAACTAAATGTGTGTGTGTGTTTACTAGTTGCGTATGTGAGTCCTAGTTAGTTTACACACAGTAGTTTAGGGCAAAATGCTCATATAATTGTATTTCTACATCTACAATATAATCTAAATAGCATTGGTTTATAACAAGGAATAGCAACAACAAAAACATTTTAAATTTTACAAAGCAGTACAACCAAAGAGATTTGACTGCAACATTTTACCTAAAAATAAGAAAAATATTTTTCCCCGGCCTATTAGGTAGAAGAAAGCAAAAGATGTTACAATATCTTACAAAAGACCCCCCCTGCTGATTATATGAGTTACACTTAACTACTTTGCTTTCATCAAGCCAAGAAGGTTTATCATGGATTCTTTCATATATTTTACGGGCACACGACCCACATTCAAGCATATTGTGTAGATAACTTACCCACGTATTCGTCGCACATAATAAACCCTAAATACTTTCGCTTTTCTGATGTCTTACTTTTGTTGGCATGGAAATGCTTCTTCCATTTTCAGCGCGTTTTATTTCACGCTACCAAATTTCAATGGAGACATTAAGATATCTTTCGCTCAGAGAAATAAACTACTGTAGGTCTCATTTCAATTTTGAAATTATATTTTATGAGAATTTCTACGGCTATTATTCCATATTAGCCATATGTATTTCTAAGCCAACCATATTTTACCCTGCATATATGTTTTTCGCAAACTTAAATCCCATATCAATTTTCACACACTATTTGATATTTATATTTCATTAAATATAAATATCAATTTATTATTCCATATAAACTCCATACATCTTTTTAAACCAAATTGTATAGTTGCATAAATGTTTAATTCGTCTATCACGACCAAATTGGTCGTGTTTTTATCCAAAGGTGATATCAGGAGTATTAAGAACCGGGGAGCATGCATGAATTTCGCTTACCTAATAATAATTTATATTTCTCGTTATTTTACTTCATAAAGGTGTAGTTATAGCCCTAAAATAATCAAATATCAAAATATTTTAAAAGTCTTCCGATTGTTAGAAGACCCATATCAAAGTAGTGGCCAACCCAGGGCTGTTTTTTTATTAAGTGCTTATGAGGTCTAACTCCGCATTTAAAAGATGGTGGTGATTTCTAACGACCTCATATGTTATATCTTTATATCGCCAAGAAGAAAAATCAATACAAACTCCTGCTGCTGATTTCTAATAACTAACCGATGCGTAATAATATTTTTTATCAGTACAGGAAAACATTGACAAGCAAGCGTAACCTCTTCGTACATTTTAGGAACCCCATGTTATAGTCACCATGGGAAAACCTTGGCAGGGAAATCTCGAACGAAAACTTATCGGGAACCACATGTGCGAGTACGTAACCAACTCATCGCCAGCAGCGATCGGTGCGATTGTAGAAAAAAGCTATTGGCATGATATTTAAAAACTCCCAGGTACTCTACCCTTAGACTCTCTTTAAACTCAAGGGCTCAGTGCCGTGTGTAAGCTTGGGAACTAGTCGTGGTCATTTTGTAGGGTGTCGTTGTTAATCCTGGTTAATACACACATACCGGTATACACATACCACACCACAGATACAGGTAGTAGCTACACACTCAGTGAGGTACCTGACTTTATTCTTGTACGACTATAACAACCCTTTTTGGTGCCGTTTTCTATTAGGTGATGGCACTTAGTCGGGCTGCTTATTAAATATAATAATAAGGTCGTTTATTTCAGGCAAGTGTCTGTACAACCATAATAATTCGTACTTGGCCATCCGAGATTTTTCATATTTCATATACTTTCTGAAAAATCTCGTTCTTATATATATATATATATATAACAACGAGATACATATATATAATTATCAAAATTTTTTCTACAAACAAAATTACACCAAAACTGTTTAATCGTTTCCGAAATACATATAATTAAATAAATACATATATATTCTTCGCCAAACCCTTAGACTTAATATAGTAAAACAAAATAATTATTTAAAAGTTCTTATTTCTACGCCTATTTATTCATAGGAAAGATCTAATTAAAATGTTAAATAAAATCTAAATAATCTAGTGACTGTTTAACATCAGGCAGGCCGTATGCTTGATTGCCACCTTAGTGGTATAAAAAAAAAAGATCACTTGCAGTTGAGATTAACATACGCTCTTAATGGTAAGGTACATAATATTGTTATTAATTTTAAGCTCTAACATACTTTAGTTTTACCCTTCTGGAAAAGGTGCTAAGGACTCCGCTTTATTGTAAATTGAATAAGGCTGAATGTTATAGAATGTAGTTGTATTAAGTTTAGAATAACTTGTATTTGTCCGTAGTCTCATATTGTTACAGGTCAAGTTATTTTTACGGGCACGAGTTGTCGGGTTTGGCTTTATGTTTCATTGTTTTCCAATGTTTCGATAGCTTTTCGATTGTGCTTGTTATAAGGAGGATCTTTCGACACGTTACTAACGAGCCGTCGGAAACGTTGTTGTTTCAAGACATTTAACGAGCTCCTTGCATGACTTGGCTACACGATACTTATCCAAGGGGAGAATATGTCAGCAGGTGGGCTCCTTATTAATGTTCAGATAAAAATAGACAATTTTATGGCCTTGCCCTTTTATTCCTGGCGGACGGGAATGAATTGGATATTAAATATTCACGGCCAAGAGAATATGGGGTTTAAGGCTACAGACATGAAAAATTAACGTGGGAATATCCTGATATAAGATAGTAATATAATACATTCAATAAAATTGGGACATTAAAAAATACACTAGAAGTAAAATATTAATTTATGGACCGAATTTATTATACGTATTTTAAAAACCTTACTTAATAATAACCAGTTGAGAATGCGCAAGCTTGCATTGCCAGAGGAACACCTGGCTCGTCAATTATATAGCAATTTAATTAATTTTTTCAAAACTTTGTCGGCCATTTTGTCCATGTCCATGAGATAGGAAGTTGGTTATTCAGACATTCCTATTCTACGTTTTTTTGCTGAATCCGAATCTGAAGTCAAAATTCGTATATACGAAAAAAAGCGACAGAGAAACATGTAGATTTCTTATAGGAACGGTGTTCCTGAAAAGTAAAATTAAATAACATTAAAGTCTAAGAATGGACCTTACCGGCTTCAGCAGAAGAGCGGTGTTGCCTCGCCTTATGGCATTGCACATGCGTTGTACGAGAGAGCCGCCAGCCTTCGGTCGAGAAAGCGGCCAGTAGTCTGGACTAGAATTTAGGAACTAAGAAATTTCACTTATAAATAATACTTAACCTTTATTTTTTAATAACTTCTGTTATTAGTTATTGCTTTTCAGTATAAAATTAAAGTATTGTTTTTGACCAAACTTTATCCTGAGCTCAGATCAGCGGAGTCAACTGTCAGACCAATTTCCTGGTGCAATCTTTAAAACATCTATCTATCTATAACTTCACGCCAAATCCCTTACGGGGTAGGCAGAGAGATCCGAGCGTCACGTGACTCGATCCTTACATACCTCACTCGCTTCTTTAACATTCATTGCTCTTTTCATGCACATGACATCACCTTCTGATAGTACACGACCAATTTGAGTAGGCAAGTCTCGGCCTTCCTCGGCTCCTACAGCCTTCCACTTTTGCATTATATATCTGCTTCTTCATTCATTTCTTCATCCTGCATTCTTTCCACATGTTCGAACCAACGGAGCAACATCGCGCCTATAACAAACTCTTATTGATGATAAACATATAGCCATCTGATGTAAAGCGGTTACCGTAGCCTATGAACGCATGTAATATGGGTATTGCTATAAGTATTGCTCGTACGTTGCCTTGCTAACAGCGCAACTCCTTAGGGGCTTACTAGTAACCTCGGTCACGCGCTCACAGTTTTCTGCGAGGTGGAGGTACTTCGCCAGTCGAACAGTTGATTATTAACAAACACATTGACAATATTTTGACCATTATTAATAATTGACAAGGTGTTGTCAATGTGTGTTGTGAATTTATTTGTCGACAACCATTTTCTCATCTTGATTACTGACACCTTAATGTACACGTAGTACATTTTTTTAGGGTTCCGTACCCAAAGGGTAAAACAGAACGTGATTTTTTTGCTCGTTTTTGCTCGATATTGATAGCAGCAACAGATAGATGCTTGAAATATTCACAGAATATTAAGTTATATATTCACTTTAAGAATAAATAATTAAATTAAAATAAAACAAATATTTAAGTGGGGCTCCCATACAACAAACGTGATTTTTTTGCCGTTTTTATAGATAATGGTACGGAAACCCTTCGTGCGCGAGTTCGACTTGCACTTGGCCGATTTTTTGTAATGTAAATTGGAAATGTAATTAAAATATATTAATATTCATAAGTACAGGCAAAGGTGCGTGTACCATAACTGAAGCGTTTATTCCCAAAGGAAATTAATGTTTTCGAGGACAATAAAATCGGATCGTCAGCTTGGCTATAAATTAAAAATATGTTCGGAACGGTTCACGCTAAAGGCATTTCAACATTACCCTTGTATTGTGAGGTTGTGACTGAATGCTATTATCCGGTAACTACGTTAATGCCTCCGGTGTTCTCTGTTAGTATTGTACAGGTCTGTTTTCCCTCAAAATACAAAGTGTGGGGATGATAGTATGACATTAACTTGAAGAAATGAATGTACTTATTAATAATATCAATTTTTATTATGAAACAATTTTAAGAACGCGAAATATTTCACAATATACTCGTACATACAATTTTGTTGAAGTGCATTTTTCCTATTAAAAGTTGTTATTATTGCTGAGTGAGACATTTACATACACAAGTTAATGTCATATTGTAGCCTTCACTAGGTAATATATACTGTGTTGTTATATTCGAATTGATATTCGTATGCATTTTTATACAAAACAAAAAACAATACAATTTTGCGTTTAAGTTTACATTTTAATTATATTTCTATTGAGTTATCAACAATATATTTCCTATGTTTTGCCGACGGTTTGGTCAAGACACAGGACTGACGCAAGTGGGCAAGACGTCCTTTAAGATCATAGCATAATATTTTAGGCAATTTTAGGTAGGAAAAACATTTACGAGTTCACTTCACCTACATGCTAATGTTCACAATAGGTATATATTTAACTTGAGTTTTAAGTTTTCGCTCTATCTCCAGTCCTCATGACTCAGTATCAAGACATGAATCAAGTTGATAATGTAAAGCAAAACAAATAATTTATGATGATAATCAAACCTAATCAATTTAATATTATACTTAACGCAAATGTGTGTTTCTTTCTAAGATTACAAATAAAGATTCCCTTCTGTACAATAGCATACTGGTAATTTAAAAGACGAGAAAAAGAAAAGAAAAGAATTAATATCCGAATAAAATGTTCCATTCGATATTTAACTGCGGTAAGTTTAGTAGTGAATGACAAACATATTATTAACACAAAATCTACTCACAATACACATTCTTCAGAAGACGCTATCTATGTGGCTTATTTACCGAGAGGCAAGTTCACTCTATGTAACTATTACCGTTATCGTTTAGGCGTTTAGGTTTACCTACAATAAGTTGCAGATACAAGAAAGTTTTTTTACGGCAGAATACACTGCATATTGTTTCCTTTTAAGATAAAAACTGGTTCTCTAATATAATTTTCACATATTCTACTATTTTTATTTGTCTAAATAAAGTTATAAATAATCTTTCTACCCATGCGAAGCCGGGTCGGGTCATAGTCACTGTGAGCATTTATACAGTATAGATAAAGTGCAATATTACCATTAACATAATCTAACCATAACTCGATTTAATCCGTAATTAACTAGCCGTTTATATTTATCGATTTAGTCAAATACTGATGCTCATCGTATTTAACTGTGTGTATTGTGGGAATGATGTTCGAATTAACCGGACCCATTAAACCCGGTAAAAATTATCTGGTCTCGTCATACCTACTCTAAAACCAAAACGATATAATAGAATTTTCACATAATAGAGCCTCTACAAACAGGTACTTTTGCCTTTTTACTTTGCAATATTATTGCTTTTAAATGCATACGTTTACATTTGACGAGATCGGTGGCGAAGCGGTTAGTAATGCAACTTTGACATTAACGCTCGTGGTTACGATTACAGGACAAATATTTGCGTGCATGAACACCTCTTTTTGTCTTCATCTGGGTGTTTTTAAAAGAAATAGGGCGCATGTAAGCATCTCATCTAGGGGAAGTACCTCAACCTCAGAGAAAACCGCAGCCAATAACAGCTCCCTGGAGGGCTGTTGTATTCCTGTGAGTGAGATCACCAGCAAGCTCTTGAAGAGTATTTGTGTTAGCAGCAGAGGTGGCATCGCGCGAAGGATACAAAATGTGTTGCAATCGTTCATAGGCTACAGTAACCGATTTACATCATTCATTACAACTACTTTACACATTGTTCGCGAACAGTCATATCGATATCGATAATTTAAGAGCGACTGTTTTTGCATGCCTCGTGTTCCAAAAAAACTCGACGACATTAATAAATCTGCGAAGCGTTGGCGTAGTTTCATGAAAGTTGCAAGCAGTTAGACAACAGCAGCTGCACTTGAAGTGAGATGGTAATTTACAGAACTGCGAATATGTCATGGAACAGGTGTTACAACAAAAAATGTGCCAATATTTAGTATTTATGTATTTAATAAAGCTGATTATAATGAAAGTTAGTATCATGATGTAGTGATAAAGTAAATACGAGTAATTTTATACACACAATTGAATAATATTATAAATGCATTACAATTCACCGCTTTTCGTCGGAAATGGGGGAAACGTGGCTCTAAGGATGAGCAAACTGAAGTGGCAGTGGGCATAGCTCGGAGAACCGATGGCCGTTAGTGCAGTAAGATTCTTGAATGGCGGCCATGAACCGGAAAACGCAGCGTAGGACGGCCCCCACACGATCGATCGACAATCTTGTGAAGATCGCAGCGAGCTGATGGATGCAACCGGCACAGGACTGACAGGTGGAAATATATCAAGGAGGTCTATGTTCTGCAGTGGATGTCCTTAAACTGAAATAATTATGAATTAGTGTCACGTGAAAAGTATAAATTATAGTTAACATGTATACATAGTTACATACATACAAATTATAGTAACAACTTAAGCTTTCAGAATGTGAAGTGTTTGCATACAAAGAGCCGCCTTTTACAGCAGCTATTGTTTTGAATATTTATTTATAATACTAAAGTAACAAACAAGCGTATAGCCTGCCTAATCGTAAGCACTTACCGTAGCCTGTGGATACTTGTAACACAATGGCGTTACTCGTGCGTTGTCGAAATTGTAAAAACCTCCTCACGCATTCTCTGAAGATCGTTATGCTGCAGCCCCTTGGAAAAATCTCAGCAGGAAATTCATTCCACAATTTAAAAGTTAGAGAAGAAGTTTGCGGTTGCAGTGTATGAGGACTAATTCCTGGCGATTTGAGCAGTGCGGTTGTGGAATGAAGCAGTTGCCATTGTATCAAACAACTTTTTATGTGACTGCCTCAAAAAAGGAGTGCAACGTTATCAATTATATTAGGGCATTTAGTATTTATATATCTACTAAATCGTTGAGTGTCGTTAGAATACTTATATTATCCTGTATGTAGCAAATCTTGATGTCGAAATCTACAGCGAAGTTCAGTTCCGAAGTCAACTGGAGGAGAAGATCAAACTAGCGTTCAAGAAACTTGGTGTGTGGACAGTGAATCAATGCTCCAAGCAAAAACGATTGTTGTAGAAGTCAGATCGCACATGGAGTACTGTACTCTTTTTTTATACCCCTAAGGTGGCAAACAAGCAAACAGCGTACCGAATCGTAATAGCCTATGGACACTTGCAACACCGAGGGTAACATTCGTGATAATGCAATATACAAAAATAGCGTGCACGAGCTCTGCCAGCAAGAGAGAAAGAGAGAGCGATGTAAGTCTTCGACGACTCATCTTGATCTCAGTGGAACGTGTTTTTATCCACTCGGAACGAGTTAGATTACAATCCCAAGCACAAAACTTTTTACGACCTCCACTGCGGTTGCGTCCCTAATACAGCCTACACGACCTTTTCATGCAATCATACTTTTGTTTTCATATAAATACTCTAGGGTCAAGCACCTTTAGCTACCCCGCTGGGTCTCGTTTACATACAATTAAGGTTGGATTGGATTCGGTCTCGGTACTTCTAATTTATAGTTTTACTTCTAGACTTTAGTGAAAATGGTTTTATCATTCATTATACGTCTGTATCTATTTTTAAACTTCTAAAACTATGGAATTAAAATAAAATCTTATTTCGAAGTTCTATGCTATCTATGTTCATTTTTATCCCTTGTTTTGACAAGGAATTGTGTTTAGAAAAAAATCGAAACAAAAAATTTGACGGATGTTTGCCTCCCGGAAGGGCAAACGTCCAAGAAAAGCGGACCTGCCAATCCTAATGAATTATAAAACGGATTTCTTTTTTTTAAACTACGTCGGGAGGCATACAAGCATACGGCACACGTGATGTAAAACGGGTACCGTAGCCAATTAACGCTTGCGATATATAATACTCACGCAGAGACACAACAACTCTCTAGGGAGTAGTTATTTGGCTGCGGTTTTCTGTGAGGAGAAGGTACTTCCCCGGACGGGCTGCTTTGATGCGCCCTACCTCTCCTAAAACATCCAGACCAAGACAAACAGCCATGTTCATTCACACAAATATTTGCCTTGTGTGGGAATCCAACCCACGAGCGTTAGTGTCAAAGTCGCGTCTTACACGACAGAGCCACCGAGCTCGTCAAAAATTGGAATAACGCTAAGAAGGTGAATACGGTATTGTCTTAGGTTTTCGCGACACATTGAATTAAACAATTTTTAACGGAAGTATCGGGTGTTTTATTTATTTTGTTGAACCTGACGTTTCGAACGCTTTGCAGCGTCCGTGGTCGCAGGAAGACTTCCTCAGGTTCAACAAAATAAATACATAGAGTTCATTCGAGAAGATTTATGTAATATAATATAATATGTCAAGTAGATAATGCAGCAGTGGGTAGACTCTGTGTACCTAAGATAACGACACCTTTATTACACAGAAGAAAACGTTATGTGACAGTACAGGGAATTCATAGTATGTAGGTACATTGAAATGGGATTACTTTGATACATTTTTAAAACGTTCCTATTTCCACATTGGAATGGTTTAATAATAAAGGAAAAAAAAACCCGAATATCGGATTATTGGATTCAATTTCTACAAAAATATAAATTAAAAAAAAATTAGGTGATTAACTTCATGATGATACTGGGGTCACTTTGATTACCTTATATTATATTATCGGATTTGAAAGTAAACCTTAAGAAATGTAATATTTAAGAGAAAGAAAAAACATTATTATTTCATTTCTTTATTTTTGAAACGTTTTTATTAAATTTATAAAATCAACACTTAGATGGTAGGTATCAAAGAGATCTAAATAATACTCTCGTTACTATAGTCATAAACATTTAAGTCCTTTCCTTTAGTCTTTGAATTTTTTTAATAAAAATTATCACAATCAATATTTATTATACATAATATTATAATGACTCCACACTAATATTCATATCTAAACTTCTGAAACAATGGTATTGAAATTTGGCAATTAATTTGCCTGGGCGACAACGGCTTCGCACGAGCGTAATCCGCGGACAAAAGTAAGTTGGTATTCTATAAAATTAATTAAAGAAATCAACATTCACGAGCTGAACAAATAGGGTTTACTTATTAAGCTCGTGAATATTTATTTCAAAAGGAAATACATATATTTCATCCTTCTTTACGATCGGCTTTGGCAAATAGGCAATGATATCGATCTGCTCTATTTCAGAAATATCGTCAAAAATTAATCTCAACGTCTTTTTGTTATATGATTTTAAGCCACGCACAACTATCGGTGTAATGTTTAAGATGCGACAAACGTAATGATAGATTATTTTTCCACGGTCAGAACAGAACTTTACTAATACATATCGTCCCACAGTCAGTTAATTTTCTTCTTCTTCCGCTTCTTTCGACAGAGGTGAGGTGAGGTGAGAGCCTTTAGTACTATAACAGGATTCCTCCTCATTCATTTCTTCTTCATCTACGTTTTCATTCGCCACTTTTCTTTGTTTAACAGTTTTTTTTTGCATTATCTCGAGATGTGCTAGGTCCAGGTTTTTCTTCATCCATAGCAGAAATACTTTTACCAGGTGCAACATTAAGCCTTTTCCTTTTACTGATGTTATGTGTTATTCCTCCAAACCTTTGCACTTTTAATAATTTTGTAAGAACGCTTGTTTCTACCACATTAGTATCATCGGGTGGCAAGCGTTGATTGGGTTTAAACGGGAATATTCCCGTGGCGGCGAAACTACTCATAAGATTCAATTTTATAACAGACGTTGTATCTAGCGTTGAATCTAGGAATACTGAGACTTCTTCGGTTTAGCTTCATTTAATCGTATGAGTGTATGTTAAGAAGAGCCGGAAAAGCGTCATTTGGAAGAGTTGTTAATTTTAGGTTCTCCATCTTCCATTTAGTTATTACAAAGCGCCAGGCTTCCTTCATTGGCCGAAAAAACGTCTAAAGACTGATGAAGATGGGTAGAGTTTGGTACCAGGCATATGAAGGAAATATTGTTTTCTTGACACAACGTTGAAACATCATCATCTAAATGCGATGATAAATTGTCGCCAATCATCATCTTGCGTCCATTTAGCCTCTTTTTTGTATGCATTTGAATGTGACAAGAAACATGAAATGAACTACCTCCTAAATGTGACAGAATTAATCCAGCCACTGGCAGTTCGATCGTATCTACGAGTAGTATCACGGGAACAACATGGTTCGTTACAACAAGGTGGTCAACAAGGTCCTCCTTCTTTCCATGTATCATAGAGATGAGTGTTTTTATAAATAACATATGGCGGCAAGAGCACGCCATCTACCGATCCGCACTTCATGAAGTGCAGCTTTTAGAGAAATTTGTTACCTTTTTAGGATATTTACCTCTTCGTCGTTAAATGTGTCGTTTTTTACCTGGATCATCACTCAAATTCGATTCATCGTAGTTAAATATACTGGAACTGGGTACTTATATTTGATAGTAGATTCTAAATTTTTGAATTAAGTAAGAAAGGATTGCTTTCTCTTGGGCCTCATAAAAAACTGGTTGAGTCACTGCTTTTTTATAATTATGCTTTCCATGATATCGATTATAAATTGCTCCATATGGAATAGAAAACTGCTCTGCACCACGAATTGTTTTATATATTTCACTAAATTATAGAATTAAAATACTAGTATAATATACATTTTCTATTTATTTTGAGAGTACTACTGCGCAACTGAGATAGCGCCTCACCTTACAGTCGGCCGTTGTCAAATGACAATTCCATTATATTATTATCAGATATTGCAACTCGCAACAGTTTTGAAAGAAAAAAAAGCCTATGTATGTATATTAAATGTTATAATTATATATTTTAGTCTTATAAAAAGAAAATTACTTTATATTATTTGAACATCAATGAGGTCTAAATTTACCTTTGAAAAACGTACGCGGCACTTTCATGGGAGTCTGCCACCTACTAGTGCTTTTATTGCTTCTTGTATTTTTTCTGCATAATTTTTATAATTTCGACTTCCCAACGGTTTTTTATAGTTTCGAAGCATTTTCCTAAAATAAAAAAGAATCAAATATTGTTAAAAAAAAATTAAAATAAAGCACGACAAAAAAGGGGTAACTTTGACCTACGGGGTGGCATTGATCAACTGATCAAAGTAAACCCGTACCCCTGATCAAAGACACCCCTGATAATATTTGAAACTCGAAAAAAGAAACTTGTTTAAACGTGTTCTAAATTCACTAAAGTATATATTTTTAGGTAAAACAAAGAACATCAATCGAAAAATAATAGATTTCAATAAGCATTAAGAGTTTGCTTTACCTAGAAAGTTCTCCCCGCCGCACACTGGAACGAATTTCGGATTTGCGGACGTTGTATTTTTTTGTAACATATCATTATGTTCTTTATGCCAATTGATAGTCCTAATTAAGGCGATCAGATGTTGTTAGGGCAATTTTTTTGTAAATATTATAATTTACGAGAAAAAAATTATAAAAAAAATTGTATGGGACGATATCTAACTCTGAAAGTACCAAGTCTTGACAGATCTCAGCTTGATAGGTTTAATTTACGCGTGTTTATATATAGCGCCACATACATAACATTGTCTCGGACTGCCACGTTTTCCAGATAAACGAAGCTGAACTTAGGTACTTTTTCTAATATTTCTTATGTATTATTTTAAGTACTAAACTCCAAACTGTTATAAAAATACGGAAGAATATGTCTATTATGCATTTTATATTAACTTAATTACTTATCAACAAGACTATTACTTAAGGTGACGTCATAATTATAACAAAATTAAAACGAGCAAAGATTGAATACAATATATAAAAATTGGGTATTTAACTTAATAAATTGAGGTTTTAACTTACAAAATGGATTTGTATTAATTCAGTTATGTTAATACCCTTATGTAATTACCCAATTAGGTTAATAGGAAAAATGAACTGTTACTCACACATATCTCATATTTCATAACATAACAAAATAATATGTTTTAATTCAAAAGAGTTTATAGCTCGGTTACACAGACATCTGTACATGCCGTCGGAGCAATATCTCGTCCGCACATCGCAGCTGCTGCTCGTAGCCGACACGTTTGCATAGGAAATTAACATCTCCCACCAGCCAATAGTCTTCTAACTCTATTATATACGATGGAAATTACGTCCTAGTAATAAACGTGTGAACGGCCTCGTATTAAAGTATAAAAGCTTGTTACCACTTGATTTCTCTCGTAAAATTATGAAGTTTTCATGAGTTGTCTTTGTTATGACTTTGTTATTTGTTGTTTTAGTGCGTACTTGGCGAATTACAAGAGGAATTAAAATACCTACTTATGTATTGTTTCAAGTCAAGGATCTACAATAATTTTTTGGTAGGAGTACTTATACTTAACTAACTATTCAGGATTTCGTGATATTAAACTTTTCGAGTACTTTTTAGTAATTTCATTCCCGCAGAGGAACCCACCAGGGAGTTGTTATTTGGCTTCGGTTTTTCTTTGAGGTGGAGGTACTTCCCCAGACGGGCTGCTTTGATGCGGCCTACCGTTCTTAAAAATGTCCATTTTTCACTGTATATAACTAAAATAACAACTCGCTCGATGGTTATAGTATTCCAGCAAGTGAGTGAGGTTATCAGTAAAATTCTAAGCAGTCGCTGTATTTAGCAGCAGATGTGCCAACGCGGATGCGATACTTCCAATTTCAACAAGCGTTCATAATCTACGGTAAGCACTTTACATCAGATGAGGCCTATGCTAACATGTCTACCGATGTTGTATGAAATAAAGCATGTTTCTACAATTTTATTACAAGTCCCTGAAACCAATTTCTATTTTCGAGAGGTCGGGTTTCGAGTACCATTCAGGCGGGTTATTACTATCTGCCTCGAACTCGACGTCTGTAACAGGGTGGTAAGTAGTGCTTATCTATCGGATAATTAAAATATAGCTTAACTGTCGTAAGTATATTCCAGTGGAAGTTTTAATTAAGAGAAATATTCACCCCGCGCCGAACACATTTAAGTTCGCTGAAAATTATCGGAGAGCTCTCTAGTGTATTTTAGCGTCACTGTTGACGTTTATGGTTAATTTCTTGTTTTACTTCTATCTATTGTGTGTTTGAATTTACAAAAACGTAGGTAAGTACTTACATATGTTTGTCAGTTGTCTAGTACACATAGTACAAGCTTTGATTAGGACTCATAGATTGTTATGTAATAAGATAATTTGTTATGTAATATATATTAATAATAAAGCTGAAGAGTTTGTTTGTCTGTTTGTTTGAACGCGCTAATCTTTGCAACTGCCAGTCAGCTTGAAAAAAAAATTGTATTCGATAGCCCAATTCTTGAGGCCTATAGGCTATTAAAGATCCAGATACGAAGCGGACAAAGCCGCGGGCAATAGCTAACATTAAATATATGACAAGAAAGTGTCTCTGTTAAGGCGGACGGCTGAGATATATTTCCCAAATCGACGTATAATACTTTTAAAACCCCCATAATATTAAGAACCGAGACAGTGAGGACAAATACAGACTTGATAGAGCTTATAGAGCTTGCTTAATAAAATTATTTGATTGATTGATCTCCAAATAGAATTAAAATTTCTAGCAGTTAAAACTCTATTTTTGGCACTCGTACACTCTCGAATCATCCAAGTTGAACTACAGTAGGTACAAAATTTAGTTTTAGATCATAAATATTAAAAGTTCTCGAAAAGTTTAAGATCACGACATCCTGAATAGTCAGCTAGCCCTAACTCTTTTAAAAACACCCCAGTTCAAGACAAACAGACATGTTCATACACTCAAATGTTTGTCCTGTGTGGGAATCGACCCCTCGAGCTTTGTTGCCAAAGTCGCGTCATTCACTACTGCAGTACCGTGCTCGTCAACCTAATTATAAGTACGAGTATATAAGTACTCCTACCATAAATTATTGTAGACCCTTGACTTGAAACAATACATAAGTAGGTATTTTAATTCCTCTTGTAATTTGCTAAGTACGCACTAAAACAACAAATAACAAAGTCATAACAAAGACAACTCATGAAAACTTCATAATTTTACGAGAGAAATCAAGTGGTAACAAGCTTTTATACTTTAATACGAGGCTGTTCACACGTTTATTACTAGGGCGTAATTTCCATCGTATATAATAGAGTTAGAAGACTATTGGCTGGTGGGAGATGTTAATTTCCTATGCAAACGTGTCGGCTACGAGCAGCAGCTGCGATGTGCGGACGAGATATTGCTCCGACGGCATGTACAGATGTCTGTGTAACCGAGCTATAAACTCTTTTGAATTAAAGCGTATTATTTTTTTTATTATGTGAGATATGTATGAGAAAAAGTATGGCTAATTAGTAAGGCGTGAAGAGGTTCTTACAGGGTCGGCAACGCAAGAGTAATACCCCTAGTGTTGCAAGTGTCCATTGCTACGGTAGCTGCTTACCATCAGGCAGGCCGTATGCTTGTTTGTCACCTTTGTGGTATAAAAAAAGTAGGTCAATAGGAAAAATTTACTTTTACTCCCCCCCACATATCCCATATGTCATAACATAACAAAATAATGTGTTTTAATTCAAAAGTGTTATTTTATAGTGTAAGTGGCTATAAACTAAGTAAGCGGCTGCAATAATTTATGTACGTGTATTCATTAATCAGTAGGCGTATACTATACTCGAAACAATAAATACAATATTTGAAACAGATTCGAAATGTACAGACATTTTGAGTAAAAACTTTTCCATTCCGATTCCAATATGGCGTTTTGAGGCAATGTGAACGCCTGTTGGTGTCGTTATACTAAAATGTTATTTACTGCCATTATTTAGAACTGCAGCATGGTAGCGGCGGCGATTCCATATGTTTACTAACAGTAAATGATGTTGACCGGCGTTGGTTAATATGTATTTTTTTTTATATATATACAACTAAGGTGGTAACTTTGAGAGCTCGATGGCGTCATTGCGCGGGTCATTCTAACCGAACACGCAGGTTAAGCAACGTCGACCGCAGCCTGTCTACGGATGGGTTAATCTATCTCGAGTTTCTCCGTGCTCGGAGGGCACGTTAAGCCGTCGGTCCCGGCTGTTGTCGATAGATGACAGTCGTTAAGCTAAGTCAGTGGCCCTCGGGCGGCTTGAAAACACTGGCCTCCGCCAATCCGCAGTTGAGCAGCGTGGTGGAGTATGCTCCAAACCCCTTCAGTTGAGGGGAGACCCGTATCCCTGCTGTGGGAGGAGTAAGGGTTGATGTGGAAGTGGAGTGGGTGGTGTAAGGTGGCAAACAAGTATTCGGCCTGCCTGATGGTAACAGTCACCGTAGCATACAGACATTTGCAACACCATTTACAGTAGTGTCGATTTAATGGTCCTTTTTGTAAGTGTTCATCAGAACACTTATGGTACAATTTTAATCTTTGTTAATTTTGTTGCTCTATTAAATCTAAGAAATATATTTTGAGAGGATTACTTTTAGTCTGAACCATACGGATACTTATTGAGAGTTGGTTTTCAAAATATATTCAGGAACACCGTTCCTATATGAATTCTATATGTTTGTCTGTGCGTTTGTCGCTTTTTTTTCGAATATTCGAATTTTGACTTCAGATTCTGATTCGGCATAAAAAAGTAGAATGGGAATGTTCAGGAACACCGTCTTATCTCTTAAGAAACATGTTCAAAATGGCCGACAAATTTGGAAAAAAAAAATTGTTATATACCTAATTGACGAGCCAAGTGTTCCTCTGGCAATGCAAGCTTGCGCATTCTTAACTGGTTATAGATGCAATGAATTGCACAACGATTCGTCGAATCATCATAATGCGAATCATAATGCATATCATCATCGCATTCAAGACTAACAGCTTGTAACTTCCCCCCTTTCCTTGTTTCTTTTTTCCTTATTATATTATTTTTGTTTTATGTATTTTTTTAGTTATTTATTTATGTATGCGCTACAGAGGGGAGACTCTAATTACTACATATATATATGAATAGCTTGAATATATAACTGACTAGGTACCTGTGTACAACTAAACCCCGCCTTCTGGTTTCATCTACTTAACCCATTTCCTCGTTACCACCTCACCTACTTTATGCCTCTACTTATGTTATGTACAGAGCTACTCTATATAATATTATACTCTACCTTTATATGTCTCCCCCTCCTGTTTTATTGGTTTATTAACTTAGATATATATAATGGTCCTACCTATGTGAACCCCACTCTTATAGAAATATATCTACTGAGAACTGTTCATGTATTGAACATAGTAATTTGTTTATCTACCTCCTTACCCCGCACCTAACTACTCCTGTACCTAATCTTTACCTGAACTACCACTCGTGTATTGACGATATATATATACTAGAATCCCTGATTTTAATTGTAACTATTTCTTGACCTAAAATTCAATCTACTTAACTAAACTTATTAATTAGGTGTCTCGGACTGTGTCACGTCGACCCTCAAGTTAAATTATTGGCAGTGATCGTTTTAGTGGCAACTACATTGTGAGCAGCAACCCAGAGTCCTTTTCGTGGCTGAGATGGCTAAGCAATTCGAGAACCCTACCAGTTAAGCTTCCTAAATAACGTAGCACCGCAGTACTTTAAAGAGTAACTATTCCCTAAGGCTATCTTCCTGTCTCTACTCAATATGTTTATATATGTGAAGATCCAATCGTCCGCTCCGCGTTTAGGTGACTTAGCTTGGGGAAATTATAAAATATCAAAGATTTAATGTGTGCTTTTCTTTACCCCTCTGTCTCAATCGGACTGTTAGAATTGTACCGTACCCTATCGGATTTTGATTGGTTCTTTATTGCTTAGGACCAGCATTCTGACAGATGGACGCGCGTACCAAAGGAGGTTCTGAAGCATCAGATGACCCTTGTAGTTAGACGTTGATTGGATTATAACTAATGTCTATGCATATTCATATAACACTGTAATTGATTTAATGATATCCTATTACTAGGCAGGGACTTTAGAATCTTAAGAGAACCCTCAGAATTAGAACGTAAGTCTCCTAGATTTAGCTATAGTTTAGCTATCGATGTAGTAGGCATTTATACTCCTCATTAACATTCGAATCAGAATTAAGTATAAGATTAGATTGTTTACACCACAGCTCCTATCGGACTCACAATGCCGTGGCGAAATAACCTATGGAGTCACTTTGTAGTGTGAATGAATGTTGTTACTATTTCGATGTTCAGTTCAAGTTAACGGTTCCGTAAAGCGATGACAAGGTAAGCTATAGTTATTTTCGGTAGTGAGATAATATTAGTTCCCACCACCAGGATTCTATTTGGAAATCAATTATAAGATAGAGAATACTCTTGCTTGCGCTAGCCCCTCGGGCAGTGGCATATATTCTATATTAAATGATATGAAAGAGGAAGGCTAGTAAGCAACCTATATTCAATTTAGAGCTCAAATATAAGATAGAGAACGCTCTGGCTCGCGATAGCCTCGCGGGGCAGTGGCATATATTCTATATTAAATGATATGAAAGAGGAAGGTTAGTAAGCAACCTATATTCAATTTAGAGCTCAAATATAAGATAGAGAACGCTCTGGCTCGCGCTAGCCTCGCGGGGCAGTGGCATATATTCTATATTAAATGATATGAAAGAGGAAGGTTAGTAAGCAACCTATATTCAATTTAGAGCTCAAATATAAGATAGAGAACGCTCTGGCTCGCGCTAGCCTCGCGGGGCAGTGGCATATATTCTATATTAAATGATATGAAAGAGGAAGGTTAGTAAGCAACCTATATTCAATTTAGAGCTCAAATATAAGATAGAGAACGCTCTGGCTCGCGCTAGCCTCGCGGGGCAGTGGCATATATTCTATATTAAATGATATGAAAGAGGAAGGTTAGTAAGCAACCTATATTCAATTTAGAGCTCAAATATAAGATAGAGAACGCTCTGGCTCGCGCTAGCCTCGCGGGGCAGTGGCATACGCCCCATCCAAACGCGAAAGCAGTAGCGATCATCCACTTTACATCGCTTCCTCCTCGCGAGACAAGCTACCAAGCCAAAGACGTCTCCTTGCGAGGCTGAATGGCCAATTGAAGATTAGCCACCCTCGTTTAAGTTTACAATATTTTAATGACTGGCGTGATAACGGCTCTTTTGAATGCCTACACACGCTTTACATATTTCAATAAGTTTACTATACTTTATTCATATGTTGCAAGTTATAAACCTCATAGTATGAAATTTTAAATTTACGTTTGATTACAATTTACAAGTATTTCATAATTCATCACTAGCATTAACGGAGCTTTGAAGGAAGCACCCAATTTAGGTTTACTATCAAGTAATCGACTCTTATGTTGGCAAAGTTACCATTTACTTTAGACAATAACCACTAAGTCAAATTTTGGCATTTCGCCTATTTCTAATTTGAATTCTCAATTTCAAGGTAAGTATCAGTTATAAGAGCACAAATCCCATAATTCTCGCCCGATAACCGAACCCAACGATTGTGTAAGGTTATTTGAGCACAATCTAACTGAATTGCAATCGGTCAAATCGCCACTATGCCACCGCTATCAGTTATTATAAATAAGGCAAATCCCTCAGTTGCGCCCGCAGATAACGTATTTGTTTATAATAAAATGTACTGTGAGCGTCATCTATACATTCGTCAGTCTTGTAATGTAACAGCTAGGGCGCTTTTCTCAGTCACCACTGTCACACGGGGTCTATTGCCCAGACTTCTAAATTATATAGACAACAATTAATCAAGTAAAGTTTTCTGCTCTTCCGGCAGTAGTGAAGTCTCCTCACTTGAGAGACGTTAGTAAGTTTGGTAACGGTATTTGCAGTGTACTACTTCGGGATATCGCCCTAAACATTAGGCTAAATTCGACCGAACGCAAAACCGCCAGACTAGTGTAATCTATTATGAGTATTAAGGTTAAGTCTTGAAACAGCTCAATTGTTCTGTCTGACCTTTGGTTGTCTTAATGGACTTCAAAGTGGTCCCTACGAGGCTTATAACGTTTCTGATGTAGAAACTTGGATCGCATGTCAAGGTTCTAGAATGTCAGCCCATTCCTGTTACATTCAGCGCTCTTTAGAAACGCCTAGAAACCCTTCTTATCCGCGCAGTTATTGCAAATTCCAGAGGAACTACATAACACTACACAAAACCGTTAATAGAAGCCGCTGGGTGGTTACCAGTCCTGGAGACTCGGGTTGTGTTAACCCATCGCCGCTCGACAACGACGCATGGGTGAGAGTGTTAAATTCTGGCGAATAAATTACTTCAGATTAACAAACGCGAATAAAACTCGTCGGCTGACCAGAATAAAGCACCCTTTGAGCTCTGAACATGTAACGCACAAAACTATTCGACTATTTTCTTTACGCCAAACGTCCTTCAGTTCGCATGAGCTGCCAAGAAGCAAGTTAATAGTTACATATCTAAATTGTGTTCGATTAGGTAGGCTGGTTGAATTATTGAATTCACTTAAATGTTTGCACTACTTTATTATTGAATGGTAAGCATTAAGCTGGTTTTGTATATTAACAATTAAATACTCTGACCGTGCCCGAACCGTCCAACATTTGGTTGTCTTAAACGACTGCGAGGCTATCCCTACGAGGCTTATAAGGCTTCTAAGATGTGAAAATCCCTTGCCGTACCGCGGGAATCCGAAAGACAGCATTACCTGTTTCAATCGGCGCTCGTCCGAAGACAGAGACCCCCTTTCGGGCGCGGGGATGCAAATTCTCAAGGAACTACATAGATTCACTAGAGAAGCGTTAATGAAAACCGCTGGGAGAGTTTACTAATCCTGGAGACTCGGGTGAGTTAGATTCCGGCAAATGTACTACTTTAATTTAGTAGTCGCGTATAGATTATCGGTTGACCAGAATAAAGCTCCCCTCGAGCTCTGAACATGTAACCCACAAAAAGATTCAACTATTTATCTCTAAGCCAAATGTTTTTCGACTCGTAACCACAGTCAAAAGGTAATTTAATAATTTTAAGTATGCAATGAGCATAGAATCAGGCTACCTGCATATCTAAGTTATAATTAAGTTGCAGGCCCCAAGACTACGCTTTATCTAGACACATGCAGCCTATTATTTATTGCCCACCACCGTGACTCTACAACCACTAAAATATTAGCCTATTCTCGCGACGCGCCTACCCTCGTACTCCTTTATTCTCACCGCGAAGGTACTAATATCACGCCGTAGGATAATATGATCACCCGGACGTTTTACCGAACGAAACCCTTGATTCGACCGCTTAGCGTAACCGCTTGCTACCTATCACGCACGTCGCGATTAGCTTAAGAACTAATCAGTAATTGTACCTACTGTCCCTATAAATGTCGTCTGACGCGCCTACCACGCTGTATGTTAACTAACGCGTATATTCATCGCGACTACCTACCTATCTCCTAACTAGATCTTAATAAAATGTGTACCTACAATATCTAATCTAAGATACTCGTGTAAAATAACTTCTTGAGTTTGTATTACGTTAACCGTGTGATGTGTAAGGTGGCTAAGCCCAAATCAACGATGTACAACGTTGATTTGCTAATTGAAACTAGGGTATGCAAGGTAGTTAGCCTCGACTTTGTCTATTGCCTATAACTGTGTGTACGTCATGGTCCTAACCTAATTGGGACACGAACCATGACTCCTAACAGAGGAAATAAATGTGTGTGTATATATACATATATAAATAAATGAGACCAGTATGGTTGGGTTGCGATCAATCTCCATGGCCCGCATACGCTGGACGGAATTCACTTCGACGAGCTCCTACCACTTTGAAAGCTCGCGAACCCAAGCACCTGGGAGACGTAACTGATCCCTTTAAGGGCAAAATCAGTCGCTGGCCCGTCCCACAGCTTACCAGCTTCCTACGCCTACTCTATACGAGACTTCGTAGGCTCCGTGAGGTATCAATCTCGTATTTTTACGAAGTTACGTCCCTAAGAGAGCTAAATTTCTTCAGTGTGAAATAACACAATCCCTATTTAACCAAATTGTCGATGTTAGAACTCGCCTGACAATGTTGGTTAGTTAACTAGGTACCGCCGCCATACTCAAAGGTCTGTGACCCTTGGAATTCTGGCCACTTCGTACAACACAGTCAAATAACCAACACTAAATCCGATGAAATATTAGAACCCGATTTATGACCTAATTACTTAACCGCGATCACATTGAATCAACATCCCAGCGCAGCGTCACAAAAATCGGCAGATGTACCGCCAATTCCGTGCACAATGCTCAAGATAAAGAATCAACGCTATACTTAAACAAAATTAACACGAGAAGTTAAATTCCATAAAAGAAACCCCCTTCGCGGACAAATAATGCTACGTTTCAATTCCTAGAATTTGCATATCACAAAACCGCGCCATTTTGATTGCTCAACATGCCCCACGCTACCACCATCGGCGCCTGAGCACCGTAGGTTCGGCCACGCTGCACACAATTTGAACAATCAACCTGAATTTTAGCGAAATATTAAACACCGGGTTATTCAATATTAAGTTAACTACAATTACATTGATTCCATGCCCAAGCCTAACGTTACGATCAATTAGACAACTTAATTGTCCCATATCTCGCTACGCAGCTCAAAGGCACAGATTCAATGCCATTCTCAACACAATATTAACACAAAGAAATTAAAATTAATGATAAAAAGAACCGTTCCGCGATTTATCAGCGATACGCCTATCACCCCAGAGATTCACACCGACAAAAAGGCCCTTCACGAACAATTATCGATACGTCTTATTACCTTAAAATTTCACACTAAAAAAGCCATGAACTAACGAACCACCCGTTTTTATATCATTCGCCTACCATCAAGCCTCTTCACCCCTCTCTGCGTATCTCTGTCTCTCTTTCCAAAATATTCTAGAATGTTCTATAGCAACTCGTCATTCAATATTCGAATCTATTTCATTCCATTTAAGTAGTTTATACTGGTTATGAATCACCACACACCTTTTATCTCAGCCTCGTAACCGCTCGCTGATTGGTAGTTCAAGAATATCACGCCACTTCGTCTGGTATATGTCTACCCTCTTACAAGTTAACATTTTTCCTAAGCATACAGCCGTGATACCTTCAATAACATATTATCACGCCCGCTCGCCCGCGAGGCAGGCAGCGAGAATCGAGCACTATGTGAAGCGTCTTTCAAACCAAGTATGAACGACAATGACCTATTAAATAAAGTAGCGAACGATGTACCTACATTCCTAGGCGTTATTTTATACATAATTCGGCTACATATATCCATATGATTGCAAGGTTATTTTTATTTGTGACGGCAACAATGTTATTTCATTGTGGTCCGTTACAATCGACCCCAAAACTTTGTACAGGTGTGTGAAACTAAACCGGAGCAAAGTTTTCCCTTCAATTTCATTTCAGTACAAATAAAAATAACTCCACCTCATTCCACTTAACTCTCAACCTCGATGGTTTAACCTGTCTTTATCCCTCTTCACTGAACACTACCCTTCGACTTTGACTACCAACTTTCTAAGTATCCGAGCTTGATCTTTAGTTTAGAGAATCACCTACCGCTTAATGTCCATCATTATTTTAAAATTCTCCTAAACCCTCTATGATCTAGTCTAATTATCCGCGTAATCATCAAGCACCATTCTCTCGTCTCTAGTAGGTAGTGAGATAATATTAGTTCCCACCACCAGGATTCTATTTGGAAATCAATTATAAGATAGAGAATACTCTTGCTTGCGCTAGCCCCTCGGGCAGTGGCATATATTCTATATTAAATGATATGAAAGAGGAAGGCTAGTAAGCAACCTATATTCAATTTAGAGCTCAAATATAAGATAGAGAACGCTCTGGCTCGCGATAGCCTCGCGGGGCAGTGGCATATATTCTATATTAAATGATATGAAAGAGGAAGGTTAGTAAGCAACCTATATTCAATTTAGAGCTCAAATATAAGATAGAGAACGCTCTGGCTCGCGCTAGCCTCGCGGGGCAGTGGCATATATTCTATATTAAATGATATGAAAGAGGAAGGTTAGTAAGCAACCTATATTCAATTTAGAGCTCAAATATAAGATAGAGAACGCTCTGGCTCGCGCTAGCCTCGCGGGGCAGTGGCATATATTCTATATTAAATGATATGAAAGAGGAAGGTTAGTAAGCAACCTATATTCAATTTAGAGCTCAAATATAAGATAGAGAACGCTCTGGCTCGCGCTAGCCTCGCGGGGCAGTGGCATATATTCTATATTAAATGATATGAAAGAGGAAGGTTAGTAAGCAACCTATATTCAATTTAGAGCTCAAATATAAGATAGAGAACGCTCTGGCTCGCGCTAGCCTCGCGGGGCAGTGGCATACGCCCCATCCAAACGCGAAAGCAGTAGCGATCATCCACTTTACATCGCTTCCTCCTCGCGAGACAAGCTACCAAGCCAAAGACGTCTCCTTGCGAGGCTGAATGGCCAATTGAAGATTAGCCACCCTCGTTTAAGTTTACAATATTTTAATGACTGGCGTGATAACGGCTCTTTTGAATGCCTACACACGCTTTACATATTTCAATAAGTTTACTATACTTTATTCATATGTTGCAAGTTATAAACCTCATAGTATGAAATTTTAAATTTACGTTTGATTACAATTTACAAGTATTTCATAATTCATCACTAGCATTAACGGAGCTTTGAAGGAAGCACCCAATTTAGGTTTACTATCAAGTAATCGACTCTTATGTTGGCAAAGTTACCATTTACTTTAGACAATAACCACTAAGTCAAATTTTGGCATTTCGCCTATTTCTAATTTGAATTCTCAATTTCAAGGTAAGTATCAGTTATAAGAGCACAAATCCCATAATTCTCGCCCGATAACCGAACCCAACGATTGTGTAAGGTTATTTGAGCACAATCTAACTGAATTGCAATCGGTCAAATCGCCACTATGCCACCGCTATCAGTTATTATAAATAAGGCAAATCCCTCAGTTGCGCCCGCAGATAACGTATTTGTTTATAATAAAATGTACTGTGAGCGTCATCTATACATTCGTCAGTCTTGTAATGTAACAGCTAGGGCGCTTTTCTCAGTCACCACTGTCACACGGGGTCTATTGCCCAGACTTCTAAATTATATAGACAACAATTAATCAAGTAAAGTTTTCTGCTCTTCCGGCAGTAGTGAAGTCTCCTCACTTGAGAGACGTTAGTAAGTTTGGTAACGGTATTTGCAGTGTACTACTTCGGGATATCGCCCTAAACATTAGGCTAAATTCGACCGAACGCAAAACCGCCAGACTAGTGTAATCTATTATGAGTATTAAGGTTAAGTCTTGAAACAGCTCAATTGTTCTGTCTGACCTTTGGTTGTCTTAATGGACTTCAAAGTGGTCCCTACGAGGCTTATAACGTTTCTGATGTAGAAACTTGGATCGCATGTCAAGGTTCTAGAATGTCAGCCCATTCCTGTTACATTCAGCGCTCTTTAGAAACGCCTAGAAACCCTTCTTATCCGCGCAGTTATTGCAAATTCCAGAGGAACTACATAACACTACACAAAACCGTTAATAGAAGCCGCTGGGTGGTTACCAGTCCTGGAGACTCGGGTTGTGTTAACCCATCGCCGCTCGACAACGACGCATGGGTGAGAGTGTTAAATTCTGGCGAATAAATTACTTCAGATTAACAAACGCGAATAAAACTCGTCGGCTGACCAGAATAAAGCACCCTTTGAGCTCTGAACATGTAACGCACAAAACTATTCGACTATTTTCTTTACGCCAAACGTCCTTCAGTTCGCATGAGCTGCCAAGAAGCAAGTTAATAGTTACATATCTAAATTGTGTTCGATTAGGTAGGCTGGTTGAATTATTGAATTCACTTAAATGTTTGCACTACTTTATTATTGAATGGTAAGCATTAAGCTGGTTTTGTATATTAACAATTAAATACTCTGACCGTGCCCGAACCGTCCAACATTTGGTTGTCTTAAACGACTGCGAGGCTATCCCTACGAGGCTTATAAGGCTTCTAAGATGTGAAAATCCCTTGCCGTACCGCGGGAATCCGAAAGACAGCATTACCTGTTTCAATCGGCGCTCGTCCGAAGACAGAGACCCCCTTTCGGGCGCGGGGATGCAAATTCTCAAGGAACTACATAGATTCACTAGAGAAGCGTTAATGAAAACCGCTGGGAGAGTTTACTAATCCTGGAGACTCGGGTGAGTTAGATTCCGGCAAATGTACTACTTTAATTTAGTAGTCGCGTATAGATTATCGGTTGACCAGAATAAAGCTCCCCTCGAGCTCTGAACATGTAACCCACAAAAAGATTCAACTATTTATCTCTAAGCCAAATGTTTTTCGACTCGTAACCACAGTCAAAAGGTAATTTAATAATTTTAAGTATGCAATGAGCATAGAATCAGGCTACCTGCATATCTAAGTTATAATTAAGTTGCAGGCCCCAAGACTACGCTTTATCTAGACACATGCAGCCTATTATTTATTGCCCACCACCGTGACTCTACAACCACTAAAATATTAGCCTATTCTCGCGACGCGCCTACCCTCGTACTCCTTTATTCTCACCGCGAAGGTACTAATATCACGCCGTAGGATAATATGATCACCCGGACGTTTTACCGAACGAAACCCTTGATTCGACCGCTTAGCGTAACCGCTTGCTACCTATCACGCACGTCGCGATTAGCTTAAGAACTAATCAGTAATTGTACCTACTGTCCCTATAAATGTCGTCTGACGCGCCTACCACGCTGTATGTTAACTAACGCGTATATTCATCGCGACTACCTACCTATCTCCTAACTAGATCTTAATAAAATGTGTACCTACAATATCTAATCTAAGATACTCGTGTAAAATAACTTCTTGAGTTTGTATTACGTTAACCGTGTGATGTGTAAGGTGGCTAAGCCCAAATCAACGATGTACAACGTTGATTTGCTAATTGAAACTAGGGTATGCAAGGTAGTTAGCCTCGACTTTGTCTATTGCCTATAACTGTGTGTACGTCATGGTCCTAACCTAATTGGGACACGAACCATGACTCCTAACAGAGGAAATAAATGTGTGTGTATATATACATATATAAATAAATGAGACCAGTATGGTTGGGTTGCGATCAATCTCCATGGCCCGCATACGCTGGACGGAATTCACTTCGACGAGCTCCTACCACTTTGAAAGCTCGCGAACCCAAGCACCTGGGAGACGTAACTGATCCCTTTAAGGGCAAAATCAGTCGCTGGCCCGTCCCACAGCTTACCAGCTTCCTACGCCTACTCTATACGAGACTTCGTAGGCTCCGTGAGGTATCAATCTCGTATTTTTACGAAGTTACGTCCCTAAGAGAGCTAAATTTCTTCAGTGTGAAATAACACAATCCCTATTTAACCAAATTGTCGATGTTAGAACTCGCCTGACAATGTTGGTTAGTTAACTAGGTACCGCCGCCATACTCAAAGGTCTGTGACCCTTGGAATTCTGGCCACTTCGTACAACACAGTCAAATAACCAACACTAAATCCGATGAAATATTAGAACCCGATTTATGACCTAATTACTTAACCGCGATCACATTGAATCAACATCCCAGCGCAGCGTCACAAAAATCGGCAGATGTACCGCCAATTCCGTGCACAATGCTCAAGATAAAGAATCAACGCTATACTTAAACAAAATTAACACGAGAAGTTAAATTCCATAAAAGAAACCCCCTTCGCGGACAAATAATGCTACGTTTCAATTCCTAGAATTTGCATATCACAAAACCGCGCCATTTTGATTGCTCAACATGCCCCACGCTACCACCATCGGCGCCTGAGCACCGTAGGTTCGGCCACGCTGCACACAATTTGAACAATCAACCTGAATTTTAGCGAAATATTAAACACCGGGTTATTCAATATTAAGTTAACTACAATTACATTGATTCCATGCCCAAGCCTAACGTTACGATCAATTAGACAACTTAATTGTCCCATATCTCGCTACGCAGCTCAAAGGCACAGATTCAATGCCGTTCTCAACACAATATTAACACAAAGAAATTAAAATTAATGATAAAAAGAACCGTTCCGCGATTTATCAGCGATACGCCTATCACCCCAGAGATTCACACCGACAAAAAGGCCCTTCACGAACAATTATCGATACGTCTTATTACCTTAAAATTTCACACTAAAAAAGCCATGAACTAACGAACCACCCGTTTTTATATCATTCGCCTACCATCAAGCCTCTTCACCCCTCTCTGCGTATCTCTGTCTCTCTTTCCAAAATATTCTAGAATGTTCTATAGCAACTCGTCATTCAATATTCGAATCTATTTCATTCCATTTAAGTAGTTTATACTGGTTATGAATCACCACACACCTTTTATCTCAGCCTCGTAACCGCTCGCTGATTGGTAGTTCAAGAATATCACGCCACTTCGTCTGGTATATGTCTACCCTCTTACAAGTTAACATTTTTCCTAAGCATACAGCCGTGATACCTTCAATAACATATTATCACGCCCGCTCGCCCGCGAGGCAGGCAGCGAGAATCGAGCACTATGTGAAGCGTCTTTCAAACCAAGTATGAACGACAATGACCTATTAAATAAAGTAGCGAACGATGTACCTACATTCCTAGGCGTTATTTTATACATAATTCGGCTACATATATCCATATGATTGCAAGGTTATTTTTATTTGTGACGGCAACAATGTTATTTCATTGTGGTCCGTTACAAGCTGCCCGCGATTCTGCTTGCGTAGAGTTTGATTTCAAGTGTTTAGCATTATATATATTACCTATAAATATTTTCGAGATAAGAATTAGTCTACATGTTGCTTCAGGACATTAGTTATCACGTGTAAAATTTCATCAAAATCCATTTAGCAGTTTTGGTGTGATGCGTGTAAGATAGACGTCTACTTACATCTCCATTGGGACCTCCTGCTGTGCCCAGGTCCATTTACATCTCTACCACTGCAGGATCAATCGATGATTCCATTTATCAACGAAATCATCCATCCGTTCAAAGACCGTCCATCTTCCTGAGTCTTTTTTTTAATAACTGTATTTTAATTTAATAATTTAAATATAGAGAAAAGTTGCAAAAATGACTTTAACATTAAGGATCTTGTGTTCGATTCCCGCACATGACATATCAGCTATCTAATGTCTATAGACCAAACTTCGCTTAATCTAGGGTTTGATGGCCCTGTATAATTTAGCCAGAATTATATATATATATTTATATATATTTTTTATGTAATATGTATTTATATATATATGTCGCATCCGGTCATAAGTATGGATGTTTAAAACGAAACGAAAGCGCGCGAGCGGTGGCGCGCTTTGGGAGAATCAAGAGGTCGAGTGCTGATTAAAAATTATAGTGTGATACGATATGCATTAGATTGCTCATTGCAAAACCACTGTACGTCCGCATAATATCGGATAGACCGAAAAATCCTACGAATACGACATATACAATATTGTATCTATAACTTCACGTCAAATCCCTTGCGGGATAGGCAGAGAATACCGAACGCCATAAAACGCGGCTCTTACAGATCTCACTTGCTTCATTAACATTTCTAACTCTTCTCATGCATGCTCGCCAGTTTCTAGAGCTCCCGATATCGCCTTCTGATAAAACACGATTAATTCGCTCATGGTAGTTCAGGACACATAAAAATTCTGTTCAAACGATAAATTATATGGCGATCATTTGAGTCACATTAAGTACATTAAAGTAAGTAAATAAACGAATACTGGAGTCTAGACATTTTATATGTATCTTTAAATAAACAGTGTAAAAATTATATACTTGATTTATAGTACAGGTATGACAGCAACATTGTTTTGTTCTTTAAATAAACAGTGTAAAAATTCTATACTTGATTTATAGTACAGGTATGACAGCAACATTGTTTTGTTCTTTAAATAAACAGTGTAAAAATTCTATATTTGATTTATAGTACAGGTATAACAGCAACATTGTTTTGTTGTAGTAAGTTCGTAGATTGCGACATGCGAGTGTTAACGGTAATCCATGTGCTACGAGCAGCTACACCAATTTAAGGTGTGGTTTAATTGGCAATATAGCTGCTTTCTCATCCGTCGCAAGTTGAAAATCTACGTCTGCGACTTGATTTGTTAGTTCCTCGGATCATTGTAAACTTGGAACATAGTACAGGCAATTTATTTTTTAATTCTTTCAAAAGCAGGGTCGCCAATATTTGCAATATTACAATTTGCTAAACTAATCAATATCAAGCAAAAATGAGCAAAAAATTCACGTTTGTTGTATGGAAGCCCCCCTTAAATATTTATTTTATTCTATTTTTTAGTATTTGTTGTTATAGCAGCAACAGAAATACATCATATGTGAAAATTTCAACTGTCTAACTATCACAGTTCAAGAGATACAGCCTGGTGAGTCCGGACAGCGGAGCCTCAGTAATAGGGTTCCGTTTTACCCTTTGGGTACGGAACCCTAAAAACTATACCTTTCTTAGGTAAGGTCACACGTATTTCGAATTATAATTCGTTGGACGTGCGGATTTCTTCACAATGTTCAAACGCTGAGCTAGCGATAATTACGAATACGTACATAAATCCAATCACACAAATTTAGTGGCACATGTCAAGATTCGAACCGGGGACTAGTTGGTCAATAAGGCGATTTTTATCCACTGGGCTATCGCAGCTCCTGCAGTGTTACTAAACTGTTATCGTTTATCGATCTTTTAGTAGTTGTGGAAAAAGTTGTAGTCATCAAGTTTAATGACTCAGTTCGTGTCTCATCTTTTAAACAATAAAGGGATGGCTAGTTATGGCGAACACGTACTAAAGGGATTTTTTTTGGTAAAGGGTCAACCGTGGACCTTGTCGTCACCATCCGAAGTACGCGGGAACGTGATATGACTAAACTCATTGCTTTGAGACAGATACGTGCAATGATACTATCTAGGTCCTTAAAACTTCATAATTTAATATTGTTTCAGTTACAATACAACAATATGATACAACATAGCTGGTTTGAGGATAGTCGAACGATTGAAAACTGCACGCTATATTTCATACAAAGCACATCAGCAGAAAACTTTGATGTACTTCATTCGCCGGGCATCGCACGAGAACAAACGCGTCAGCAGTAAAAGTTAGAAGTTTCGTGAGTTAGCAGTGTTGCGAGTTGCTGCGTATCTCAACTAACTAGGTGTCGACACGACGAGTTTAGTTTCCCATTCTGACAAGTTTTACCATATCCATATGTAGTTGTTCCATAGAAATGGTAAAAGTAACTAAAGTTTACTATTGAATTCACTGTATCTTAATAGGTACAATGATTTTACATCATAAGCGATATCCCGTGACTTCTGGGCGCGTGCATTTCTCGTGGATTTAAAATCAATTATGTTTTAAAAATGTAAGACGCGTCTAAGTCCTTGCCAGGGCCCAATGACTAACAAACAATTTTTATATATTTCTTTTTATCATTTACTGCTCGGAGAGAAAATTATCTAGATTCTACTATTAGACTATTAGCGACACTAAATAAGAGGATAGTTCAAACCGACGAGCAGTTTTCCATGATATACCTTTAACCAGACAAATGGATAAGAATTGTAAAAAATCGGCCAAGTGCGAGTCGGACTCGCGCACGAAGGGTTCCGTACCATTATCTATAAAAACGGCAAAAAAATCACGTTTGTTGTATGGGAGCCCCCCTTAAATATTTGTTTTATTTTAGATTAACTATTTATTCCTAAAGTGAATATATAACTAAATATTATGTGAATATTTCAAGCGTCTACCTGTTGCCGTTATCAATATCGAGCAAAAATGAGCAAAAAAATCACGTTTGTTGTATGGGAGCCCCCTTAAATATTTATTTTATTCTATTTTTTAGTATTTGTTGTTATAGCGGCAATAGAAATACATCATCTGTGAAAATTTTAACTGTCTAACTATCACGGTTCATGAGATACAGCCTGGTGACAGACGGACGGACGGACATCGGAGCCTTTGTAATAGGGTTCCGTTTTACCCTTTGGGTACGGAACCCTAAAAAGGTAGTTAGGCTAATAGATTCAGGCGTTATTTTGCGAAAGTCAAATTTACCGCCATTTTGCATCAACTAACAGTAGTGGGTGGGTGCCGGCCGGCGCTAGACCGCATGAACTAATTGGTGGCGGAAGCACACAAAGCAGGTTAGATCAAATTGCAGGTAGTTAGGCTTCTAAACGATGACGGTTATCCTAAGATCATTGAAAAAAATTGACGTAGTAACGATGTTTACCAGGCAATGTTGCTATTACATATTTTTTGGACAAAAAAACATGAGCCCCAAGCGAATATTCCCACAATAGCGAGTTTTTGGGTAAAACTAATAGTCACGTACGAACACAAATGAAATTTTCTCCAATTGTTTGCGACCGCAGTCAATGGTTGTTTGTTTATTTGCTAAGTTATTAGTATTCTAGCGCCGCCCTCCGGGCGGAACACATAGCTGTCTTCTTCGAGAAACAATGGTAAGGGGTCGAGACATAATTCTGAGGCATTATTCCGAGAAAATGGAAATACCCGCGCATATTCATACTATTAAAGACTTTATTTAATATCTACGGGATTATGATATTAAATGATCTGTTTTCATCTCGTTTGCGCTGTTAAATGAGGGCTGGTCGACATAATTCGACTAGAGCCGAATGGAATTTGGGTAGAAATTGCTACGATTTGACTTTAACAATGAAATGTTGAGGCCCAACATTCAATTGTTGGTCTTTGTACGGTGATTGTTAGTTCCCTTCTAGTTGATCCTTTTGTGAATGTTTAATGTTATATTTGTGCTAAATGAAAATGACCCTTATCCCGATAGTACATATATTTAATTATATTTTTTGCTAGCTATTAATAGCTTTTTATGGTTCCATAACAAGAGATCCCTTATAGTTTCGTCATGTCTGTCTGTCTGTCTTTCTATAGGTATGTCACACAGCCATTATACTTGTAGATCTTTTGTGTTTGTACATAACATGTATATTTATATATATATATATATATATATATACCTATATATCATCATCATCATCTCCCTGCGGAGGTTTTCCCAAGGGACTACAGTATGGGCTTCTTCAAGAAAGGCGTGAAGAGGTTCTTACAGGGTCGGCAACGCAAGAGTGACACCGCTGGTGTTGCAAATGCTCATAGGCTACGGTAACTGCTTACCATCAGGCAGACCTAACGCTTGTTTGCCATCTTAGTGGTATAAAAAAAATCATCACATCAACCTTCACTCATCCCACTACAGGGTTGGCTCAGAGCATATATACTCATACTTCACCACATTTTTTTTTATACTACGACGGGAGGCATACAAGCACACGGCCCACCTGATGTAAAGCGGGTACTGTAGCCTATTAACACGCTTGCGATATATTTATTTAACTTGCGCAATGCCTCCTCTTCTGCTTACACAGCTCCTTGGGAGCTTAATGGTGACCTCACGCTGCTCAATTGCGGATATATACCTATATTATAGTGTCAATATAATAATCTCCTTTATTTTCTTCTCACAACAACAAAAACCTTAAGACAAATACAACGCAATACTATTTCTGGAATCGACTTCAATGATGTAGGTTTCACATTGAATATAAAACAAGCAAAATTAAATTAAAAAGCCCTTGACGCAAAAATAACCTATATGATATACACAAAAACACTCTCAATTAAGTCCCCTTTTTAACAAAAAAAAAAAACAAAATCAAAATCGGTTCATCCATTTCGAAGCTACGATGCCACAGACAGATACACAAACACACGTCAAACTTATAACACCCCTCTTTTGCGTCGGGGGTTAATAGTTATAAAAAATGTTTGTAATGAGGTCATTATGAAACACTTTCACAAGATCCGCAATAAGGATATTATTTAACATTACTAGTAGATATATGACGGTAAATTAAAAGTAGGTAGGTATATAACTAGTAACAACTGGGCGATTCTTTAGGTACATTAATAGGGTGGTAAAGTTAGAAAGCACGATGGTTTCAAAGACTCAGATTTGTAATTTTTGTACCTTCCATGTTACATACAATGATTTTCAGCATATTTATGCAAAAATAAATAAATATATAAGGCAAGAAAACTTCATATAAAGTACATTTATATAGTTAAACAGATTTAAATTACTTTACACTTTGTTGGTGCTTAGTGTAATTGATTTCTTGAATCAACAGAATTTATGACGGCACTGAAATTTAATTCAAAGAGAAAAACGATTTTAGAAGCAAATATAAACTTTAATTTGTTTTCCTTATTATTTTAGTTAATAATACAATATAAAGGTAAGTTTATATTATTGTTTCTTAACTGTCAATGTTATTGTACTGGTATTGGAACCTCTAAAATAAAACGGGAATTATCTAAGCAACTAAACATATTTGCCCATTTCACAGGTTTTTACAATGTAATAATTAAGACGGAAAAGGCATTATTGAACCCTAATAAAGCAACATCCAACTCACACTTAACCGATCTTTCAACTGGTTCAGAACTAGTCATATGAGAAGGGGATGCCCACGTGGGCAAGGAGGAATACATGCACATATCCTACGTACGGACAATGACATATCAATAGATCTTATAACGTAGCAGTAAAGGTGATATTTGCATAATTTTGTATAGCTTGATACGTCGTAATGTGTAACATAGTAAAAGCGGTTAATTTATACTGTGGTAATAATAGCTAACTTGGAGATTTAAACTTCAGCTATTTATGAGGCCGTTATAATGGAACAGTTTGGAGTTGGTAACTCGTGTAAGTGCCCTCGTAAATACAGTTCGCCTTGTCCCTCATAATTCTCGTCACCTGTGCCCGGATCATCTGGTTCTGATGGCTAATTGAATAACTTGTGTCTTAATTTAAGCCATATTTTGTCTCTTAAGGCTGCTCCTGCATTGTTATAGTCAAACAACAATGGAAATGGAAACTAACATACCGTATGGTATATTAGTTAAGCTGTAGGGCTATAGAACCATTATGGCTATATGTAGCAATAGCGAGAACTGGCATGATAGAGTAATAGCAGATAAGGTCTCCAAACTCACATTGGAGGAATAGGAATAAAAAAAAATAAAAAAAAACCATTATGGCTTACTGAAGCGAGAATTTTTGTTCGTTTATTTCTTTTTCTTGGTGTCGTCTTAATTTTTTATAGCACATCCAATACGAGAATTTTTCGCTTTGTGTATTATATTGATTGTACGCTGAGCTGTAAGAGCAGTGGATAGCCCAGTGGATAAAGAAGCAGTTACCCAGCAACCTAAATAGAAACAGCTAATCGACTGGTTCGAATTCTGGTGTCATGTATGCCACAAAATTCATGTTTTCAGATTTATATACATATTTGTAATTATCATTTGCTTTTCACTTTTAGCAAACCACACCAATCTTAATGGATTACAAAACGGGATTACGATATTCCAGAAGACAACTGATTGCACGCTGAGCTGTGCCATAGAAGTTGTTTAACATGATAACCATAGAATCTTTTCTTAGCATGCTCTACGATCTGTCAAATTTATTGATTTTGTATTTTAAAATTTTGAAAATGTCCAGAGGTTAGTGAAAAACCGAAAAACACGGCAGTCTGGAGCTAGTTTTGAAGAAGTAAAGATTAAGGGCACCGCGTCTGAGATCACCAGCCTCCTACTGTGGGCTACGTGGTGAACCGTCGGGAATTTACTCACTTTTTCAAACCCGTTAATGCACCTTTTTACAATCGCAACGTACACCATTGATAGGGAATTGATATTTACAAGTTGAAATCAAAATCCTTGCGTACTGTGAGGTTCCAGAGTGATTTTCTTCTGCAAACACTTGGGTAAGTCGTGAAATAAATTTCTTACCGAGGGTTTTTAGGACAGGGGGCTCAAAAAGGCGTTTTCATAGAATCGGTAACGCAGGAGTGATGTTTCTATTGTTGCAAGATTCAGGCAGGCCATATACTCGATTACCAACTTAGTAAAATAAAGAAAAATACTTTTTCTATAGATGTATATACACACATCAAAAGTGTCTAGGGATCAACATATATTTTTGCAATAACTTTTCTCCTGATTGATATTAATTAAAATTTTCTTTAAGGATTCATCAAATAAAGTGTTTTCATTTGTCTACAGTAACGATAAACCAAGTCACCTTTGCATTAATAAAGAAATTTGCCATTTTCATAATAAAGGGATTTTTGACATTTGAACCACTAACATTAAAGTTCGAAAAAAAGACTGAAATAACAGTTTTCTTTAAAATTTTATTGGGTAACTTAAACAATTAATAATCCGTGTTTCTACCGCGAACACTAACAACACAAGAACATCGGTTTGGCATACTCAAAATGAGTTCATCCAAATCACGCTGTGGAATGGCCGCCCATGTTCGTTGCAACAACAAAAAAAGGTCTTCTTGCGACTGGATACCCTCCATATTCGGCAGAGCTCTTCTCTGTAGCATATCCCATGCATGCTCAATCGGGTTCAAGTCTGGCGACTGAGCAGGCCAGGGCATGACATTGATGTTAGCTGCGGCGAGAGTCTGTCTTACAACTCTTGCGGTGTGCGGTCGTGCATTATCATGCATTAACTGAAATAAGGGACCGATTTGCACTTGTAGAGGAACGATGACGTCTGATACAATCATCTCAGCATAAATTTGAGCGTTGAGGTTGCCTCTGATCCAAATCAACTCAGTTCTTCCGCCGATCCAAATACCCGCCCATACCATGATGGTTCCACCACTATAAGGATGGACTTCCTGGCAGGATTTTAATCGCTGTTGGCGTCCAGGGGTTCTCCAGTGTCGTATACGTCTTGTATCCGGTCTCATACCAAAACGAGACTCATCAGAAAAGCACACGAAACGCCATTGTTCTTCTGCCCAATTTCTGTGTTCAAGAGCCCATTGATATCGAATCCTACGATTGTGCATTGCTATAGGTGGTACCCTTAGCGGTCTTCGGGAATGAAGGTTCACTTCATGCAAGCGGTTTCTGACTGTTTGGTCGCTAATTAAGTTCCCTGAAGAGTGATGAAGCGTCACGGCTAACATCATGGCGGTTATTGTTGGAGCTCTTCGAGTTGTGATTTGAATGTATCGGTCTTGTCTCCGTGTGGTGCAGCGATACCGTCCTCCATGGCGCTCAGCCACGGTACCAGTGCTTCGGTAACGTGTCCAAAGTAGACTGATAACTCTCTGACTTGTATTCAGAGCTAAAGCCACAGTACGTTGCCGGGAACCAGCTTCTATCATTCCCACGGCTCTGAGCATTTCTTCCCTGCTTAAATGACGTCGCCGCTCCATAATAACGTTGGTTTTAATCAGTAGTAGGGAAACAGTAGCACTAATAATGTCTTCAATGCGTTGTATGTTTTTATAGGGAAAATATTGACAGCTGATTTTCATCTTTTACTCGACTTTGATTGACAGTTCCTGTTTCAAATTATGAAATGCACCAAAAAGGATCCATATAAATTTATAAAATCATAAATTTATTACAAAGCCACATATCAATCTCAAGAAATCCGCATAAAAATGCTTGATCCCTAGACACTTTTGATGTGTGTATTTACGATCATATGTAAATAGGGTATCTCAAAAACCCTTCAAAAAAGCAACTTAATTATTTTTTCCTTTAGAAATTTATGTAAATATTACACATAAATTTCTATCAATTGATATAAAGGAAGGAAATAAAACAATGGTACTTATAAACATTAATCAATTTCTACTTGCCTGTAGTGTAGAATTTCTTCTTTGTCTTTTCGATATGGAAACATAAGTAATAGGTTATAGTATGAAATTGCCGTTTTATAGTAATAGATATTTTGAATCGACATTAAACCTTCATGGTGTGAGATTTTCGAGTGACACTTTTTTCACATGATACATATGAGGTTTTTCATTTAAAAAATGTGCAACTGTTGATTTTAAAATTTTAATTTATTTTCTTTATTCAGCTTAGACGGGAAAGATTCGGACTTCGAAAATCCGAGAAATTTTTGAATACGAGTTCCGACACGGAACTTGCGGAAACGGCTCGCAATATCAATGCTGCGTTTGGAGAGGAGACTGCCAATGAACGCACCTTGCATTTTTGGTTTCGTATTGGAAACTTGGACTACAGAAATGAAGGAAAATTGGATCGAATTGTGAAAAGTGGATTCATTACGATAACCGTAAGCGAAAAATGCAATGGTTGACCCCAGGTTAAACGCCGCAATAGTACCCTCATGGCGTTATTCACTATAGCTTTCTCAGGTCTGGTCAAGCAATAACAGCAGATGTTTATTGTGCCGAATTTCGATGGTGGCGAAACAGCCCCGACTCGTGAATCGATCTTCACCATTATTGCTCCATGATAACGCTACAGGAGCTGCAGTTAGAGACCATACGCCATCCTTCGTACTCGCCACATCTTGCTACAACTGACTACAATTTTTTTCGTGATTTGGATAATTTTCTACGTGGTAAAAAAAGTTCTCCCCAGGAGGCAGTACAAAATGCTTCCACACAGTTTGTCGAATTTAGATCCCCAGAGTTCTACTGCAAAGGCAAAAATAAAGTTCCGATGAGATAGCAGCAATGTATAGATAATGAGGGTAAATATTTTGGTTAAATAAATATGTTACATCATAGAAAAAGAGTTTTTTTTTCTGTACAAATCGGCTATTATTTGGCAAATATTATTAGGGGTTAAAGTATGATATTCATACTTTAACCGTTAAGAGCGAGCCAGACCTACATCCATGTCATGGCACTCGCATAAATTAACAAAGTTTATCCGTATCAACTAGGTATCAACTCTTTTGATGTCCTCCAGCATCATATTCCATTTAAATCATATTTCCTGTCCTTTGACTATGAAAAGACATCTAATCTATGCGGAGTCGAGATATAAAATGCCCCGCCTACGTTTTAATTAAAACATGAACTATTCAAAGACCGTAATAACGAGTATGCACAACTTACATAATTTATAACCAGTGCAGGCAGAAGTTTTTCCTCAATACTGAATACACACGCTACCACTCTCTGGTAAAAGCTTCTCTCAGTAATTAGATTGGTTCCAAATAGGCACTTGCTTGATATTCCATTTTGTGCAAGTAAATAATTACTCATTTCTATATTGTATTCCATTAATATTTTTTATCAACTTCTGATTCACTCCATTGAGATGTATGAAAATATATCAAGCTTAACGTACTCAGCTTAATACTTGGTAGAATTTTTTGTATATAATTTGTATGTTAGTTAGCGTAAAGAGAGTAATTCTATTAACTAATTTAAATATTTTTAATTCCACGCAACCAAAGAAAACAATTTCTATATCGCCGTATAAATTGACTGCTCACTTTTGTGCGGGAAAGTAATTTTGTGGCAATTACGATTTTGCTTCTACAGTTGCTCGAACAAATATAATATAAATATAAAAAGAACAAATAGCTCTTTGTATATTTGTTCGATTTTAAACATTGTTTATATATTTTTGACTAGAATCATTGGGTTATGTATACCCTTTCTAATACATTACGTATTACTAAAAAACTACAAATTTTAGTAAAACAACTCTTCGTTGCTGACCTATAAAATTTGAACTTTTGAGAAGTGACTGCTAAAAATTGGTTTAATAATGTTTCAGTGGCGGCCTCCCTATAAGGCTCGAGACCTTTTTATGCAAATCTTGAAGGATGTGCCGGGGTTTTTAATGAAACTGCGCAATTACTTTGATGAATACTGCACTCGTGACGTGACGGCCCTCCGAAAGGACGGTAGAACAAAATTAAATGGGCGTTACATTGATTTAAATTGTAACGAAAATAGCATACACAATACGTATTGAGATTTTATTTATTTTTCTCTCTGTTTACTACACAAGGGACTTGGCGTGACGATATAAGGTTGGTGTAAAGGATTTAAGCTTGCTTATCCTGCACGTGGTACATCCTGCAATTAGGACTAGGTACTGGCGAAACAGTATACGATGTGGTGCTGTCAACGCGCTAGCTACTTCCTGTATAGCAAGCGTCCAGAGGCAGTGACCACGTTATATATTATGATGTTCTATAAAATAATATTGATAATGCAGATCTAAATCTTCCTAACAATAATTTACTTTTTTAAGAAGTCCTCATTTCGTTTATACATAGTTGAGAGGAAAACGTGCATCAGCCCAATAAATGTAATGTGGTTACTGTAGCCTATGAACGTGTATTTTTATGTTATCTATTGTTGCACATATTTTCATATATCATTTCAATTAGCGTCTGTGTTCTAAGCTGAGACATGTTTACAAAAAATGCGAAAAATATTACCTAAATAATTTGAATGCTTTCTACACACGAAACTTCATTATAACTTTAATTAGTTAATTTAATTTATTTTCATTAACAATAGGTTGACATACATACATATAAAATGATATAGGACAGACAGAGGGAGTCATATTGTTTTAGTAATAATATAATAATCGATTTGAGTATTATTCACAGTCGATTTATACTAAACTATTTTTATGATCAGAACTGAACATGGTGTATTAGTTAGATCATATCGGCATGTTTATAATCGAGTATTTGACCTTTATAAACTACAGCTATTAAGAGCTACCACTATTCTGAAAACTATAAACCTAAAAAAACAGTATGTCCTAACTCGCTCAAGAGTTATGAGACCTCAATGGTGTTACGAGTATAACTCATCCATAAACAAATAACCACCGTTTATATGATTTTATAGTTTTGGCTTTTTGATTACCTAAGTCGCCATTTTTATATACTAGCAGTGTCTTTCTTATCAAACTAATCAGATGTAATTTTCTTGGATTTTGGAGACTTATGACCGTGATATATGTAATAAAATATGATAATGTTTAAAAAAGATCTGGGGAAATATTTAAGCTACGTATAGATGTGTTTTTATACCATAATTACGTAAAACATATTAAAATTAGTGAAGAAAAAGTCAATTTTTGTATGGAAGAAACACAGACAGTAGTATATCATCTTAACGATTGTGATGTAGTAACAACAGTTCAAATATTATTAATTTAAAAGCTATCCTTATATACATATTTCGTGTGTTTTGGAAACGGTTAGAGCAATTGGCTTAAATTCTTTAGTGAAGAAAGATTTTGCTTTTTAAATAAAATAACGCAATTTTGTACACTAATCACATAAAAAACTGAGCGAAGCTCGGTCGTTCTATTCGTCGTACACAAGTACTGAACTTAATGGGAGTATAGCTGGAGAGCGCTTCACACAAATGTAGTTTGGCCCGATTTCGTATACCATCTAAAGAACTAATTTAACCCTGAAAAGCCGTCCACTCTTAAAAAATATTCATGGATCGTTAATTGATCTTTAACCCTCCTCCTCTCCTAATATTTCAACTTTATTATGATTAGAGGTCGAATGTACTATTTGTATTACACGAATAATTCATTACCTCATCAATAAATGCAAATATGAAGGAAACGTTGAACTACCTATCTACCTGTATATAACAAGCATAGATATTCAATTCATGCATAGATGAATGATTCATGACTTGTAATATTGATCCTCTTAAAAATATTATACTTGGCTTATAAAAGCACGTTATATTTAATTAGGTATCAATAATGTAAGTTGCAATATTAAAAAAACAATGAGATAAAGTAGCGTATTCTGAGAAACATTTTCAACGCAATCTAATAAAAAAGTAGATGACTCCCCCTTACGCAGCTGGAATTTTAATCAATTTTGCGGCCAATAACTGAAGCGGAGGCTCAACGAGCTGCTCTTCGCAAATTACCGCCTTAAAGCGTTTTCTCGGACTATATTCGTCAGGCTATCGCTCTTAAATTACATAGAAAAAGGGAGTTAGTCTGAAAATTTTTCATTATACAAACCATAGACTGTGTGACTATGTTCTATATATATATATGTTTGTACGAGTATATACTATATGTTCTAATGGTTTATGCAGGTTGTAGAACGTGAATAGTCAGCGCGGTTTTTCCGTGTGGACAGCAAAACGTGTCTGTTTCTGAACATCATTTCACTTAATTTTCGCGGACTTACCGCGCGCGTTATATTGATGAGAATGAAATGACGGCGATGCTGTTAAACTACACCATTCCATGTTGCTCTAAAACGGGCCGTATATGTGTATGTGTGTACGGGGTTTGCACATAGATAGATATCATCTTTATTCGTATTCCAAATTGGTGTCGTCTAATGTAACTAAATAATAATCAAAGTACGTGACAAGGATAATCGAATTGCAAAAAGTAGATAATAATTATTGTCTCTTGTATGCAATTTGATCTAACCTGCTTTGTGGGCTTCCGCCACCAATTAGTTCATGCGGCCTAGCGCCGGCCGGCACCCACCCACCACTGTTAGTACGTGCTACATGCAGTAGTGGCTGGGTGCCGGCCGGCGCTAGGCCGCATGAACTAATTAGTGGCGGAAGCACACAAAGCAGGTTAGATCAAATTGCATGTAAATTTGACTTTCGCAAAATAACGCCTGAATCTATTAACTATTTATTGTCTTCTGACAATAATTATTGACAATAGATCGGTTGAATGCTATAGGTATTTCTGTTCTCGAAAATATACGAATTTAAATCAACACAGAAATAAAAAAGTACAAGCATTCTCCTTGGGAGAATGCTTGTACTTTGTTATTGCATGCAGTTGTCACAGTGACTTAACACTGACACCGAACAGATGTTTCCGAGTTCAATAAACAACTCTCCGAAAAAGTATTTTCTCGTCGTAAGAAAAAATACTGGTGCTTTGAGCTGTAAGAAGTATTGGTGGAAGCCGGAATCGGTATTGCGAAGCACTGCGGCACCGGAGACGCCTGCGGCCATCTTAATAATGACTTTCGTAAGAATTTTGACGGAACTTTATTACGGGTGCTACTTAGCAGGCAATTAAGAAGCCTCTAGTATTTTTCTTGGTGGACGTGGTAATTAGTTTCAGCCATAATTTCAAAGAGTTTCTTGTGAAACGTTCCCTTTATATTCATTAAAGCGTCAGCGTTTACTTTTAAAGTTATATTGTGATGATAAGGTTTGCTATTGTATATGAAAAATAGTCATGTGTTAAGAGAAATTTGTGATATAATAAAATAAAAATATTGTGCGTAAATAAAAATTTCTTAATTTACATCGCTACAAGTTTGTCGCTGTTATTCATATTGCAAGTTATAGAGAAGCAATGATGACGTCGGGAGATGTCGTGCTCATAAATAATCACTAATTCTCTATTACCTACAAAACGTTGTAGAATACATAACAAAATAATCAATACAAATTGTTAGACTTAATGAGCCGTCTAAGGGTATTTTCACAATTTGCAAATAATTTGTTTAGTAGTTACCTGTATAGTATTTATCATGATTTTCAAAGTTTGAGCAAGTTAATTACAATTTCATCAACACAATACAAAAATACAAACTCTTTATTACGATACGATGATGTACGAAAAGACCATCAAAATCCTTTGCAAAAATCGAATTGGACACAAAATATTCATTTTAAATTATTATTTAGAAAATTGCAGGCCACATCACTAATCTATTGTGAACGCTTATATTCAGACCTTACATTTAGGTGGTCATTTATCTCATAATTGTTGAGGAATCCTGGGAAAAACTTAAAACCAAGCTACACGTCGATATGCGAGTCACATACCTACGCATTTTCATGATATCCGCGTGGAAAAACTATATTTCTAAGTTCGACCCGAAGCTGGCGGCGACGTAGCATTGGGGCGCGGTGTTTTTGTTTGCCTGCTTTGGGAATAGGCATTTTTATTATCGATAAACGGTAACAGAACTACCTACATAGAAGAAAAGATAAATTACCTAAATCCAGTCAAATAAAAATCTATATATAACCGGCCAAGTGCGTGTCGGGAACCACGCAGTGGAGGGTTCCGTGATAATATGCGGACTTTGAATGGGGCTTTATTAATTATAACGTATTAATTGAGTTCCAGGTTTACGGCTAATGACGACTAATAACGGGCCTAATGAAAAAGTTATAAAATCCAACTTGACAAGAGAAATTAGAAAAAAAAACTGTATTTTATACGTTGGGTGACTATTTCCTCTATTGTTAAGCCTACTTGGCTGTGATAGTTTTACTTTTAACTTAACACACGTACCTTATACATAAATATAATAAAATTCTTCAGTATCTAACCTTGATGCTAAGCTAATTGAATTAAGGTGTTCCACAAGATGTCGGATACACATCAGTACACATCATTCATATCATTTATAAGTAAATAAATATTTCGGACAAATTACACAGCGCTATATAGCCCCAAAGTAAGCGATGTATATGTTAAGGGTACTTGAAAATAGATAAACATACGTAAATACATTTTTTTTTTTGTAAATATATACTTATGATACACAGAAAATACCCAGACCAAGACAAACAGACATGTTCATGCACACAAATGTTTGTCCTGTATGAGAATCGAACCCACGAGCGTTGGTGTCAAAGTGGAGTTACTAACCACTGCGCCACCGAGCTCGTCATCATCATTTCATTATTGCCCATCAGAATTACAAAGAAATTTTCCGAAAATTAACACTGAATTTTTTGCTTGTTCCAGATTAATCTTTGAAGGCCAACGATTCATCATCATCGGGCCATTGGACAAAGGCAACGTTCAATCGTTCAACAAAGTGGAATAGTTTCATTCCCACTCGGAGTTTGTAGGTAGTTACTGTAACGAGCGAGTGGCAGGTGTCACGCGCCGGGAGACTATGCGGGGGGGTGGTGGGGGATAGCATGACAGCGCCTGCTACGGCGGCCTGATGGCGCTAGTGCGCCGCATATTAGGTGACGCCCAGGTGAGCTACCCCTTGCATGCATGATTAGTTCGCACACACACACTTTTAACTTCAACGATGCTTCACCATCACACTTTTGACAGGGACCTGCATGCAAAAGGGACGCGCTTGAAACGCGATCTAATACCTATTAAGTCTGCTTAATAGGTATCTGGATTGCAGGAGCCGTACGTATTATCGTTGATTACAAAGTGACGGGAAATCGGGTGGCGGTTCCTAAACCGTAGCTATTAAAACCGCTACTACATCAAAGTGCGGCAGGTGAATTAACTAAATACGGGGGGTATTGTTTAGATTTATGGGTTGCGATAAGACATTGTCGGATAAATGAAATCGTATTGTGCTGTCAGAAATTATTAACATAAACATTCTCAAATTCTATTTTTTTTTGTACTTTACTTATAGTTAACAATTACAAACAAAATATTCATGGACCAAATAAGATGAACACGAACGATATAAAGTTTTATATTTTCTATGGTGCTAAACTGCAGAAACTCGCTCAATCATAATTTGAAACTTACTTTCCCACAATTAAAGGCATATCGAATATATTACCTGAAATATTTATTATTGACACATAAAAATATTGGGGATAAATATTTCGTGAACGATGTTATCCTTAGGGCAAGAACAAATACGCTTATTTGCCTCATATTTATAAGCTCTTGACACACTTGGCACGGCACTGGCCGTTATCGAAGGAGTAAAGTAGAAGGAGGAGATATGCATTGTATACAGGCGTGATGTAGCAACAGCGCCATCTATTACAGACTATCAACTTCATCAAAAGTATGCGCGGTAAACTGCTGTGGAGAGTTCTATTATTATAGCAGAGAGCTAACAAAAAATAAACTGTTACGGTGTCAATATTTACCGATAACAAATTTTGCCTGCGTATGTACCGTTTTATTTGTCAAATTAATATTTTTTTCTAATTTTAATTACGAATATTTATTGCCTGTGAGAGCAAGAGCTTTAACTTTATTATTGACAAAAAATATTGTTGATACGTATCCTTGCAATTTATAAAAATAAGACTTACAGGAAACCGCAGTTAAGTAACAATTGCCTAGAGGGTTTGTGCACGTCTGGGAGTGAGTAAGGTTCCTAGTGAGCTCCTTTCAGTTAAAAGTTGCTGAATTGGTAGTTAAGGTTGCATATCGCGAATGATACTCTTTGTAAAGCGGTTGCCGTAACTTATAGGCGAGACTCTTGATTTGCTTTATCTACCAACATTATAAAACAAAAAATAATTTAAACAAATGTGTGTACAGGCGAAACTTCGCAAAATGGTTGATGAGCAAGTGTCGGTTGGTGCACGGGTCGAAGCAGATGAACCCGAGCCAGCCGACCCTCTCATTACACCAGCCAGCTCCGCTCTCGAGAGATCTGATCTGGATCCCAGACCAATCCCTCCAGAAAGACGACTACTTATTGGAACCCTAGATAAAAGAAATGGCTCCTTAAATGGTGACAAAGAAGGAACCCTAAACAGAACTACCAGACTTTCGATCAGAAATGGAAAAGAGAACCCTTTCTTAGGTAAGTAATAAGTGTAGTTAATATATAGATTCAGGGTCATTATTTTGCGAATGTCAAATTTACATGCAATTTGATCTTATCTGCTTCTTTGGTTTTTTGATGATTGGTGGCGGAAGCACACAAAACAGATTAGATCAAATTGCATATAATCGTGTAATGTAGTGACAAAAAACAAGCGCCGCATCCTGTCAAGTGACAAAAAACAAAAGTCCATAAAAAATTAAAACACTGATTCTAATCAGTAAATAGCACAAAGCTGCATAAGCTCTGGTAGACGTAAGAAAATAATGTAAGTAAAAAGCAACGCGCTAATAAAACCTCGTAAAAAGAACCTAATTAATCTGTTCGCTATTACTCTTTTAATCCTTGATACGAGTAGGTTAAAGAAATACTGATTACGAAGGTGAAATATTTTGACTAGGCGGCTTAAACACAAGCTCAGTGTGTGTTTAAGCATCGGATTCTCAGAAAAAATCCAGGATATTATATTTTACACAACGACGGTGCGTGGTGATGTCAATATGCCTTCAATGACGCTAGCGAGGGTGAAAACTCTTTGAACAACTTGGTGTTTCTCTCTGTACATAATACAGTACGATGCAACTTGGAAGTTACATAATATTTCCTATTCTAAATAATATCTATAACATATAAATTTATTAGTTACTATTCAACTGCTAATTAATTTTATAATAGTTTTATATTTAATGATGTTCACGTTTCGCGAAGATTATAATATAATATATATAAAGTCGACGTCAAAACCATAACATTCAAAATAATCTAATATACAAACTGTCTAGTTTTATCTCAAAATATAATCTATTAAGAAACTTGTAAGTACCTACGTGTACTGTATTATATACTTTACGCTACAACATGTTGTTCAAAGGGTTTTCACGTTGACTGAATCTTTTTATACATTAACCGTCACGGTACGTAATTAGTTGCTTCATTGCTAAATACTCGTTGCATAACACCACTAATTATTTTTGTAAATACGCAGCTTGAGAGGAAACTTCCTTTCTTGCGCTTTACTGGAGCTACCTAAGACACCAATGCTTTCGTTTTAAATTAAAGCAATTCTAACAAATATCTGCATCTACACACAACAATTTGTAATCCTAGTAATATTATAAATGCGACAGTTTGTATGTATGGATGGATGTTTGTTTCTCTTTCACGCTTAAACGGCTGAACGGATTTGAATGACATTTGGCACGTAGATAGATTGTGATCTGGATTAACACATAGGCTACGTTATTTGAACATGTTGAACTATAAACGTATAAGTTCTGCCACACTGATTATTATGTTACGTGTCTCATTGTTGTATTCTAAAACGTTTTGATTACAAAAGTCTCAATCTCCAGAAATTAAATACTTACTCCACCACCAGCAACATTGCATTAAAGAAAAAAACATTTCATTACTGTACGGTAAATTTAAAATCATGACTGTAGTTCAAATTAAATTCTCCCTAGTTACTTTGTTTATATTTACCATTCAGTCCAATACCCGAGGTAAACGACCACTTGACTGTGCTTTCATTTTGCTAGGCAAAGCACTTGTTGCCTTTTCCATTCCACTTCTATTTCTATGTTATTAATATAGACTGCTTTACATTTCAAATATAATTCTGGGGAAATTATTATCTAACCTAAGTCATGGCACTAAAATTGAAATGGCATAATTCATGTAAACAATATCGTCTGTCGGTGTTTACTTCGATATATTAGAGATTGTCATGAATAAATATGGCAAAGATACATTGTTGGTCTGTTTGGAAAATAAGCCAATTAAGTGGGTATGATAATAATCCCTTGACATTGTAACAAGCTCCATAAATTGGTTCATGATTCTAGATCTTTACTGACCATAATAGGCATGCACTCTATTTCTACCATTACTTATTGATAGGATATTGAGACAGTACCTGTAGTCTTAACATAGACCTGTGTGTAACAGTAAATGTCTAATATTTACCACAAGGTTAATACTGGCAGTACTAACAAATGTATTTACGTATTTTTAGTTGACGACGACAATAAAGAAAATCAAGCTAATGGAAAATTAGAATCACCTATAAGATGGTCGACACAAAATGGAAGTGACAGTGGCACGTATGCTGAAATTGGAACTGGTGGTAATAGCAACACTAGCGAACGAAATGTACTAGATCCAGCGGATAGCTCAGAAGAGGAGGTACCTCTACCAGATGCCACGTCACCAGGCAGGAGTAGTGACGGACCCGAGCCCAGAGCGGACATCACTGCAACTCTTGATGGAGGTACGGATAATAAAAAAAATGCGCGTATAACTAGTATACGCATTCTTCTATTTTAAAGTTGGTTATAAACTGGGAGACAATTCATATCATCAAATTATTGTGATATTTAGAATTTAAAGGCTGGACGACGCAGCTCTCTATTAAATATATGAGGAGCTCGGTGGCGCAGTGGTGAATGACGCGACTTTATTACCGACGCTCGTGGGTTCGATTTCCACACAAGACAAACGTTTATGTGCATGAACATGAATGCTTGTCTCGGTCTGGGTGGTTTTTAAGAGAGGTAGAGCGCATCAAAGCAGCCCGTCCGGGGAAGTGGAGATACTTCCCCAGACAGGTACTTTCACAGAAAACCGCAGCTGTGTAACGAGTTGTTACATAGCTGGAGTGTTGTTGTTTACCTGCGAGTGAGCGAGTTCACCAGTAAGCTCCTAAACGGTAGCTATGTTATCAGCAGAGGTCGCATTGCGCGAGTGATACTTAATGTGTTACAAACATTCATAGGCTACGGTAACCGCTTTACATCATGTGGTTTGTAAACTTGAATGTCTCCTGACTCTTTATATTTAAAAGACATTTTTCTGAAGTGAAAACTTCTTTAGCGTCGTTGTGCACTTTTTGGGATGAGTAAAAAATGCTAAACTCGCGTCAGGCCGTCAGGACACGTGACCCTGACCGTAATATTTTGGTGAGAATTAGAACTTAAGTTCGCTGCAGCGGTAAAACATTAGTTACCTCTAATCAAACAATTAAAACATGAAGCGCTAGATCGTTCATAAAGCATTATTTTCTCGCGACCAAAACGCTGTAAGTGCCATGAAATTGTTGGCGTTTACGCGTTTCGTTCAACGTAGTTTATCAACATCGCTGTTTGGTTTAAGCGGCGCAGTGTGTTTGAGTTTTAGAGATTGGCGATGATGATGCTGGTAATGATGATGGTGAGAGTCGTTGAAATTATGGATGAAAGTTGATTTTTCTGAGATTTTTCTTTTTAATGTAAAATAATTGTAATAGTTCTGAAGTGTTAAATTTTTAATGTAATATAAATTGTCATATTTGTGTACGATAGCGCAATAAATGAATATTGTATTTTATCATGATAGTACTTTTGTACTGACAAATAAACCAATTCGTGCGAAATTATTCCCTAACCATTCCAAAATATTCAAAAATGCACAACGTTAATGTTCAAGTTTTCACTTCTGCCGGCACTCCCGGAGTGCAACCCGTTTTTTTTTACTTAGCCCTTCCATCCCCTCCTCTAACTCAATATAAGGGACGGCATATCGATGGATTCATCAATTGTGGCATGTTATTCTAACGACGAACAACTACATCGTCTGAGGATGCCTCTTGTAGAGGCGAAACACGTGTCGCAGAGATGAACACTAGTAGCGAGGGCATGTGGTTCTTGTTCTAAATGGCAGAACGACTGCATCAGCCGAGGTAGAGACGACCAGAGCAGTCATAGCAGCAACGACATGCGTTTACTAATGGTAATGGGTGGGTGCCGGCTAGCGCTAGGTTTGAGCTGATTGGTGGTGAAAACACACTAAGTAGTTTAGATTAAATGGCCTGTAATTTTTCCAATGTAAAAATATTTAAAATAATAACTATAAACCTAGCCAGGACTACTACAACATTCATCAGAAAATTCTTTGCACAAAATTTAATATCTCAGATAAATATAGAAACCAAGTTCACAAGAAATAATAGTATAGGAACTATCAAGAAATAAACAAAAAGTTGAAGCGAAGTGCGGAAAGGTAAACTTCGTGTTTGCGTTTATCTTCGAGTCTGTAATCCTGGAGATAATAGTTCCTAACTAGTCGAGACGCCATGTTTGTTTTGCTGATGAAGTTCATACATAGTTTGAAATTCTTTAGCGTTGCTACTGAAGGCGAAGATGTACGCGTTATATATTTATTATTATGACGTAATATGAGTCCAATTTAGAATGGCAACTTTTATCTCTCGTTCTTATTGAATAGATAACATACGAGTACTCTCAAAACAACATGTTCGCAAAATATGATATTCTTAATTACTTCATTCATGCATTTTTTTCTACTGTAAATTTAATTAAAAGGAGTTCTTATCAAAGAATAGAACAGCAACTGAAAAATGAAATATTTAACTGCGGCCAATGATTATCCAGAAAATAGATTTCAATTGTCATGAAAATGTCTTCTTCTCTTCAGATTGTCTGTTAAACTCATGGATAAATAAATAAGTTCTACATAACACTTTGTTCACGTTTACACTTTAATCATTTCAAATATACAAAACAGAAATAAAACGAAGAAAGAACTTTGTTTTTTAATTATTTAAGAATAGTTCATAATATTGCGAAGTAGTCGTAAGTCTGAAGGGATTTGTGTGAAGTGTGGTTAATCTAGAACACAAATACACTTTTCTAGATTAATACATAGTCTACTTTTTATCCTAACACTATTTTGGGTACCTGTATAAAACTTGAAAAGGCGAACTTCACGCCAGCGGAGTTGAGAGTAGTAGCTACGAGTATTACACAGTTATAGCAATGATTTACTTAGATTGCGATGAAAACTATTCCTTGAATGTATTATCTTTGAAATGTTAAGAATTTAATGGTTTGTCAATGTGATGATTTGGGAAAATGATACATTTGCGACCGTCTTTGTTCATTAACATCAAAAAGTCATACACTTAGGTTTGGGACTCACGCAAATTAATAACCGAGGCTCAGGGATAAGAGAAGGATGCACTAACCCGTCTGGGGAAGTACCTCCACCTAAAAGAAGACAAACAGCCATCACAGGATTTCAAAAATCATCCCTGGTGGGTTGCTGCATACCTGCGGGTAATGGTGTTAATTAATAAGCTTCCGAGGATTTACTATGTTAGTAGCAATGGTTAATCATTACCTTTTGTAATGCAAGCATACATAGATTATAACCACTTTACGTTAGATGGGTCATGTTCTTGTTTGTCTCCCGACAAATAAAACTATATATATGTTTTATGTACTCAGTCACTCTCTATCGATACCTCTATCGATATCTTCACGCTAAATCCCTTTCGAGGTAGACAGAACCGAGCGTCATGTGACACGGTTCTTACAGACCTCCCTTGCGTCTTTAAAATTTACACTCGTCACTTTTCCCCGTCTCTAGGCAATTCCTAAGATTCCTTCGTCACCTCACGTTGAATTTTGAAATAATTATTGCTCATAAATTCTTCCTACTATACTAATGCAGTTAATGAACAAGTCCTAATAATGCTGTTAATCTAAAAGAGCAACCATGTAAAACCCACGGTTCTATAGAATGACGTGCTCTGTGCCTTGTGAAAGCTTCCATACATTGTTCCTGCCGTCCCCTTTGCGGAATCCTCGGCGCTAATGAGCCAGCAGCCTTAGGGAATAAGCTCATTTGCCGACTAACTGCACAACCAAGTTTCCAAGAAAGAAACTTTGCAGCAGCTGTTGTAATTTGTCAATTAATTATTCGCATAGCCTTTTAATTAACACGTGGGAATTTCAAATTTATTTCCAAAGTTTCTGACTTCTGCGTCGCGTAGTTTTCTCCTAAAATTGCGTTGAGGTATTGACTTTCCTCATGTCCCAGGTTTATTGTAACACGTGTGATCCTAACTGTAATAATTTTCCCTCTCCTAATTCAGCCCTGTTTCGTCATATTAACCTAGCGGAGTGGGCGGATTAATAGCATCATGGCAATATTGCCAGGTGTTCGTGTAGTTTATCTACTTCCCAAAGGAGTTGATTCTGCTCGCAATAATGCTTGCGCCACAGTTTTACACTTAATTTCTTGGTTATTGGCTAATTTATTACAACCATCATTTCTTTTCTTTGGTGAAGCTTCTTTCGTGGTCTATTTTTATTTAAAATAACGTTGGGAGGCATCCACGGCCCTACTTATAAAGTGGTACTGGTAAAGTGGTTAACCCAAGGAGCCCACTGCTCGCCCGGCAGCTCATCTGGAGCTTACTTGTAACCTCACTCGCTCACAGGAACACAACTCACCAGGGAGTTGCTATTTGGTTGCGATTGTCTGTGAGATGGAGGTCCTTCCGGTCAGTCAGGTCAGTCGGCTATGTACTACCTCTGTTTATTTGAGTTAACGAATATCATGTGTCGAAAATAGCCGGGACCGACGACGGCTTGACTTCCTCCGAAGCATGGCCGAAATTGAGATGGTTAAACCAATTTAAAGACAAGCTGCCGTCATCGTTGCTTAGCTTGTGTGTTCGATTAGATTAACACGCGCAACGATGCCATCGAGCCCATCACTGAAACTAGGTGATTTTATAGGCCACCATTGAGGCTTTGGTGATTTGTTAGATGAAATTAATCGCTGGTAAAGAATAACATCATCCTGGTTATTTGGTCAATTGATATGTTGGGCGATGTGTAATAAAGTTACCGTCATATACACCTGGTGCTAGGCGAACATCGAACTCGTTTTACACACGCGCAATCGATTTGTCTGGACCGTTTCGTGACTGGAAGAACTTTGACGTTATTACGATGTTTACGTCGCCATAACCAATGCCATTTACGTAACTACAGAGTCACTTTGCTAAAGTTTTCATATTATAGGAGGCTTATAATGAGTATAACGTGAGCTTCTAAATGTTAATAGGAACGACGAAACTGGAAGTAAAGCTATTAGCAGGGCAGTCGGAAAGTATAACAAATCTGGATTAAGCCACCCAGTTGAGTTAATTTATGGCAGTATCTGTGTAATTTTCTTTACAATTGCCTCCTTGCCTTTTTATATGGGTTTATTTTTAAACTAGTTCTTTTGCTACTATTTATATATATCTAAGGTGCTAATAAATACAATATTCCCTATAGAGAAGATACTTACAAACTTCGTTAGTATTTTGAACTTGAGTACTTTAAATGGATCATTTTTATACCAAGAAATTTGTAAACAAATATATGGGTTCCTCATATATACAACGTTAATAATTTCTACATATTGTATAAAGAAATTTAAAATTCTAAATGTTTAGTTGAATTTGAGATTAGATATTATTAATTGTTACTAGCTGTTGCCTGTAGCTCCGCGTGTGTAATGTTTGGCTTCTTAAATGTTACACAGGAACCCTATATAAAAAGGGTCAGAGATAATGTTCCGTCCCCTTAGTGAAATATTTTTTAGCATTGGGCCAGTATTTTCAGAGGCTGTCTCGTTGCAAACAATCGTACAACAATCTTTACTACTTTATATTATGAGCGTAGGAAACAGCGTATAATTTTGTATTAAAATTTAAATATTAAAACATTAACTATGCAATTTCGCATTGATTTTGAAGAAGAAAATAGTGAATAACTTAGTTTTACTTCGCAAAATGAAATGTCAGATTGGCAGATAGTAACAGCTATTGTGTAGAGAACCTTAATCTCAACCTCACCTACATGAATTATACGCTGTCTAACTAACACGTAAGACTCTGACGATAGTCGCTAATGTAAGACGATCCTAGGTTAGAGTGTGCTGACTAATGAGCAAAAACTCTAATAAAACGTCACAAACTATAACAGGTAGCATGATTACAGGCCAGGGTAACGGTTTCGGTGATCTTGGGCAATCTTGGTTGTAATTAAATTATATAATTAAATTAAATGTAATATGATATACTAGCTTCTACATCATCCTACGACGACTTGAAGACCATGAAATACTATACCTACGCCAGTATTACTTTGTATCTGGTTATTACAACCATATAAAAATGGGTTTGATTGAGTTTGCATGGTGTAGAGATTTACACCCTTAGAGGTTGATTTTCGAAAAATACGTTTTTTATTTCATGTTTTTAAAAGTATTTATGTCAAGTTTCAAGCCGGGACAATTTTTCATTCAAACTTGTACACCCCATTTCACTCATTTCGGTGTCGATTTTTGAAAAATCCTAAAATTTCATTATCTCATTTGAAGAATATTTATACCAAGTTTCAAGTTGATTTTTCATTCAAACATTTACACCCGTTTTCTAAAAAACAAAAAAAAACCCTTAGTAGATACCTACAGTTCACAAAGAACACACCCTCCATATTTCATGTATCTAGGACCAGCGGCATAAGCTGTGCGTTGATATATCAGTCAGTCTTTGAATTTTATACGTCTTGTCACCGATGAAACATATACCTGAACTTCCTATAGTGTATATCTCTCTGTCAGTTAGTAAATACAAGATTTCTCTCAGTGTAAATATAAGAGCCACAGACATGCTACCCTCAATGTGACATTGGCAATTACAGATCGATCTAATTTTTGAGTGACATTTACAAGCTTTTTTCAGGGTTACATGATTCCCGGATCAGCCTTTGAGCAAGGGTTTGCCACCGGAACAAACTGGGTCTCGCAAAAGCGTATTATGAACAGTCTACATATACGATATATGATGTGAGAAACATTGAGTATCATTTGCCACTTAATATGGCTCTTGTAGACCATAATGAACCAACCAACACAGCAAACATTCGTCTCTATTGAAACCTGATCTTCTGAAATTATTTATTGTGATATTAAATACGTATTTATCGAGGTATTGAGATGTCTGTATATTGCTGCGATGGTGACTATCTGTGTCCAGGATTAGCAGTCTAAGCTCATCTAGCTACAACGAGCAGTGCGGCATGAGGCACTTTGGTGAAACGGCTTGCTGCTGCACTGTAGAACGTATTCAAGACGCTGAACTGAAAAATACAGGGCTTGATTGAGTACATCGCAAAACATCGGTTTACTGATATCATTCTGATAGTAGATGATTAACTAGTATGTCCTCCCCTTTTGATCTACGGTGTAGAGATACAGATCCTAATCATTTGACTATTTCTAAGGTTAAAAGTCATACAACGACCATACAGAGAGCAATGCTTGGGGTTTCTTGAAGATTATTTGCGATAGAATTCGTCATTGAACCTAAGTTCTCGACATAAAGTCAGTAAAATGAAGTGGCAGTGAACTGGCTGCCGAGTCCATGATAGAGCAGATTGAGGAAGGAGGTATAGGGGTCCTGTAAAAGACGATGGGGTGTTATGGAGTGTCCTCCTCCAAGTTGGAACGGCCACATTCGACTAGCCGCTCCTCCTAGCTTCTCGCCGAAAAAAAGCCGAGCGAGGAAAGTATAAGGAAGATACAAGTCAATGATAACGATGATGACTGAGAACTCCTCATCTGCATTGTATATTAGATGAGTTACGCACTTAGAGTGTTACACTTTAATGGAATTAATTAATGAATAAAATAACCAATGCAATTTTATACGCACGATATGAGTAGTAAAGCAAAACGTCCTTTTATTGCACTATTTTATAGAAATTTATATGTATTCGTAACTGTTTTTGTATAAACAGAGGCGGCCTCCCCCGGTGGTCGGTCGGACCGGTCACGGCAGGAGGAGGTGCTGGCGTCCCCAGGGATGCTAACTGCGGCACAGCTAGCCAGAAGACTAAGACTCGAAAATGAACGATTGCAGGTAATACTACTGCTTATATTTTTTAATTTTAATTAAAAGCCCGCCTGGGGAGGACCCTTTATGTTGCGTAAAATAGCAGCCAATAAAAATTGTTGTATACCAACGAATAGGTAAGTTTATCAGGATACTGGGAGGAGAAGATGCCGGGGGTAGCTAAGAGTGATACTCGTCGTGCTGCAAGGTAAATGCTAAATGAAAAATGCTTACTTATGTGTCTTACATCTTGGGTTTTGTACTTAGGTACTTAGATGCGTTCGGTGACTTGAATATACTTAAGGTAGACGGAAGTCACGTGGTGTAACAGCTTTCTAGTCTGCAATAATATTAAAAGCTTCACTTCAGGCTCTGTGATTGTTATCTCCCAACCTTTTGTATAAATAAACACGCGAGTAATCCTGTTATGTGTTCATGCGTCCAAAAGCTACATTAACCAATTGACAGCAGGCGAGCCGTATGTTTGTATGTCTCCCGATGTATTATTAAAAAAAATATCTGGGTAACCGATCACGGCAAGTTACATAATATTCAGCAGGCATTTGATGTAACCACGTGCCTATATAAACACACGACGGGTCGTGTACATACGGAGTATAAACATATTTTGCTAGGGGAATCTTTTATAGGCTTGTTTATGTAAGAAAATATTCATACTGTATTATACTAAAGAATAAATAAATAACAGAAGAAATATGTTAAATCACATAATTGAATCCTTTTTCTTTTCCTTCAAGGGGGGTACAGGAATATGAAGCAAATAAAGGAAAAAATATCGTAAAGAGAGGAGAGGATAGCCTTAAATTTTATGATACTGAAGATGATTCTATTTAAGACGATTTACTTGTATAATAAGAATAACTTTTATTGTGTGTGAACTTTTATAAATTACTTGTATAATGTAGAAAAAAACTCCATTTTTGAAGATAAAATATGAAAAACACAAGTGGCCCATGGTACCTTGGCGTTTTTTTTTTCAAGAAATACGCCTATATCCACATACATAAAATACGAAACCTTATCTAAATACAAATTTTGATCCATATCGTTAGAGCCATTTCCGAAATACATGAAATACAAATACAATAATATACAAAGCTCTCAGTCACATACGAGCTTGACTAAATTAATAGAATCGAATTGTGTATAGTTTATAAAGCTTGTTAACTATTATTTTAATACGAATAGGTAAAATACTCAGTCATACAAATATACACGCAAAGCTATATTCGCAATTATTATCATAACATAAATAAAATTTATAGAGAAAATAGAGCACAGCCCACCGGTGGAATTACCTCTGCCTCACAGCAAACCCCGGCAAAAATAACACATAAAATTAAACATAAAAAACACTGATAGTCCAGGTACAGTCGCAAATCGTCATGGCTGCTTTGATGCGGCCTACATCTCTTAAAAATATGCAAATACACAAATGTTTGCCCTGTGTGGGAACAAACCCTTGGTGTTAAAGTAGCTTCCTCACGATTCCACTACTGGGCTTGTCAAACTATTAACTTCTGCGCTAAGCATGCTCGCGCAGGCATAAGTCTCTTGCAACAATAAGTAGGTAGCTCATGTTCTACTTCTCTAGGTTCCATAGTATTTCTGAACCATTTTTCATTACGATCGGTCCAGGGTTAGTTATAAAAATGTATTAAATAGTCAAGTTAAGAGAGGTAGGGTACATTATAGCGTCCTGTCTGGGGAAGTTCCACCACCTCACAGAAAACCGCAGTCAAATAATCACTTCCTGTTGGGTTGTTGCGTTCCTACGTGTCAGTGAGGTCACCAGCAAGCTGAGAAGTTGCTGTGTTAGCAGCAGAGTTTGCATGGTGTGAGTGATACTTAATGCATTGCGAGCGCTCATCGGCTACCGTAACCGATTTTCATCAGGTGGGCTGTATGCTTGTATGTCACGTGACGTTGTATAAAAAAATAGACAGAGGTATTTCCGAGTATATAATGAGAGGATGAATTAATTTAGATATCATATTATGGTAATTAATATAATTACATTTTTGTTATATTTTATCATGCAGGCTGAATTAACTAGAGTAAGGCGTCTGCTGGTAGCGGCAGCAGAGCGCGGTGAAGCTGGCACGGCTCTTGTAGAACGAGCTAAGGGAGAAGCTGGGCATGACGCATCGCCAATCGACCCTCAACAGCTTGAGAAAGAACTACTACTAGCCAGGGAAGCTGTAAATTGTGAGTACTAAACTTATCACTGATTGCAAGAGTGGTCTATTAGATAACATTATAGTTTCAAGACAGATTGTCATTTTTTTAAACGGAAAATTACATGACGGTTAAAAACTAATAATCTCGATGTTTCTCGGAGTAAAATCTGTTTTTGGCATACCCCGTGGATTAGCGAATAGTGCGAATACTATACTAAAAACACGAATATCCATGCCTAGCATATTCAGGCTATCTCGCATATTGAGGGTAGCGCCCTGAAGACTGGGAGTGGGGTGAAATGAGGACATTTTTGTTGTGAACGCGCACACCTGAGTTTTCTTGGCATTAAACTCAACCAGGTTATTGGAACTCCATTTACTAATGAGGTCCAATACCCGATTAAGTTCAACGACAAAACTCTCACGCCTCTCACTGATTTCTGCCCGACCAAAATCAAAAAGTATATACTGAAGGAGCATCATATAGAAACGATAAATTATTATTCTATCATTTCGTTTACGATAAAAGAAACTTAGAATATATAATGGCAAGTGCATACTAATAAAACATTACATTTTCATTCACTTTAAAAATAATATAATTTAATTTCGGTCTTACAGTACGTGAAGGGTTTTGGAGATTTCTAAAAGAAACGGTAACTAACGTTAGGCACATTTTTACTTTTCCTCTACCTTCTACAAGTATCTATTCATATGGAGCAGTGATAGTCTAGTGAACGAAAAAGTCTACTAACCGACTAGTCTCTGGTTCGTTATGGGATATACAAACCTAAAAACACCTACATTAAGTTGGTGTTTTCAGATTTATGTACATATTTATAATGATCACTTGCTCGGCAGTAAAGGAAAACGTCTTGAGGAACAGCTAAGAATTTGCGTATCAAAAGACGTATGACCTAAGAATAGTCTGATTTTCCTTCCGGGCTGTAAAAGTCTGAGGACAGTCGCTTCATGTCAAAATGAGTATCTTCACCAAATCGTCGGGCTTAGATAGCTGACCCAGCCAATGTCAATGGATTAAAAAACGTAATAATATATAATAACATAGTCCTTTTCGGTGAAGAGCCTACTACCCCGTTACCCCGTCTTTACATACCTCACTCGCTTTTTTAACATTAAAGGGCTTTTCATTTATGATAATTTTCTTCGACTCTTGACATCATCTTGTGATAAAATACGGCTAATTTGGTCAGAGTAGTTGAGTATTGCAATTTCTTGACTTCTGCACTCTTTAACTTTCGAATTGTATATCTTTTCTGTTAACACTTGGATTACATCAAGCGTTTACTAAAAATAATAGAAGAACACAGGCAACGTTACATCAGGAGTGTTGTATCATTGTTTGCCAGACGTTGTACAAAAAACCTTTTTCACCAGTTTTGGTACGGAACACCAAACAACCAAATTCGAATATAATCCGTGCGGATCCCATACGAGTAGCCAATTTGTTGAGTGCCTCCTGATATGAGAACGAAGTAGTCAGCCGGCGTTTTGATAAACTATATCTAGTCATAATAATGTAAGTACCCGCCCGTGAGGACACATCCGTAGGCGAGACACGTACTCCAAGGGCGGCCTCTCTAACTTCTACGGGCATTTTCACTAACGTCGTTACCCTGACGAAAACCGAAGCCGAAGTCCTGTTAACACATGGACCAAAAATTTGTTTATTATCATCGCTATGTTTTTTTTTGTTACACTAAAGTGAAAAACAAGCGTGTTTCTTATGGAAGCTTGAAATGTACGAATTATCGAGCCGACCCTAAAAACATTGTCGTTTTTGTAAAATCAAAACTTTTAATAAAGCGAAAGCTGACGGCAGTAAATAACAATCCGCTTAAAATCATCTTTATAGTCCTACGAATAAAACACATGAAATCACCTGCATCAATTTCTCATTATATGAGGCAATTACTCATGAAACATTAATCGAAAATCCTGAACACGAATTTACTCACTGTGCACTACATGAGACAATTGCCACGGGAATGCGAAATGAATGAATTAATGTTAATTTTTTCTGACTATTTTAATATGTTTTGTTCAAGAAATCATTAATTAATATCATTTGTTACTTCATATTTAGTGAAAATAATTCACCGAGGGAAACACAATGAGAACTAAAACTTTTTACCCCTTTTATATATTTATATATATATTGAGCATAGCGCTAAGTTCCTCCAGCGATTTCGCCATGAGAACTATATCGTCGACAAATAGCTCCAGAATAAAAAAGTGAGTGATGTATTCGCCATGGATTTATACCGTATCCTTTCCAGTCTAAGAGCTTGAAGACATCTTCCAATGCTACGGTGAAGAGTTTCGGAGATATACCATCGCCCTGTCTTACACCTTTTTGCACTTGGATCGGTTTGGTACTCTGGTAAAAACTCCGCAAAGTTTTACCGTATAGGACCACGTATGCTACATCAAGTCTCATTGGGAATTTGTTATGATCGACGGTGTCAAATGCCATCTAGAAGAATCAAGAGGAGGAGAGGAAATCTAGAACATTTTTTTTATACAACGTCGGGAGGCATACAAGTATACGGTCACCTGATGTAAAGCAGTTACCGTAGCCTATTAATGCTTGTAAAACATATATCACTCGCGCGATGCCCCCTCTGCTACTTACACAGCAACTCCTTAGGAGCTTACTGGTGACCTCACTCATACGCAGGAAAACAACAACCCTCTAGGGAATTGTTATTTGGCTGTGGTTTTCTGTGAGGTGGAGGTACTTCCCCAGACGGGCTGCATTGATGCGCCCTACCTCTCTTAAAACTTCCAGACCAAGATAAACAGACATGTTCATGCACACAAATGTTTGTCTTGCGTGGGAATCGAACTCACGAGCGTTGGTCTCAAAGTCGCGTCTTTCAAAATTTCAAATCTTTCTTTTTCTGATTCAGTTTATCATTAACTTGATCGGTGGATTTCGACAAAAAATCAATAGTGCCTTTTCCTTGTCGAAATATATTGATCGTGGTATATGACTTCGTTGTTCTGTAGTATTTAATAATTTCATGTATAGGTATACACTTTACGGCTACCTTATCAACAACTGACAGATGGGTGATTGTTAGGTGTAGTAAAGAGACAACAACAATCCAAGGAGTTCTTGTTAGGTTACGGTTTTCTATAAGGTACTTCGCAGGTTGAGCTACTTTGGTGCATCCAGGTAGGATGCACCAAAGTAGCTCAACCTGCGAAGTACCTTAAAGATTATATTATGTTGCGAAGTACCTTAAAGAAGATATTAAGATTGTTGTTGTATTCCTGCAAGTAAGTGGGGTTACCAATACGCTCCTAAAGAGTTGCTGTGTTAACAGCAGGAGTGGCAACGGCAGAGCAATACTTCCTCCATTGCGAGCGTTCGTTGGCCAAGGTACCGGCTTTTTTTTTATATAATGAGATTGGCAAACAAGCATGCGGTCCGCATTAGATGGTAAGCGGTCACCGCAGCCTATTGACACTCGCAACACCACGGGGATGTTACTCGCGCGCTACTAATCTTGCGACGACGAGAAGACAGTTTCGTCACAGTACCCAGTAATTTCTCAGCCATATCTCACCCTTCAAACCGGAACACAGCTATATAAATATAGCTGCTTGGCGGTAGAAATAGGTAAGATAGAGTTACCCACGCAGAAGACTTTTGTACAAAGTCTCCCTCTGGTGACTTTACATCGGGTAGGTCGTATGCTTATGTGTCTCCTGATGTAGAGCAAAAAAAAAACAGTCGTGTCAACTACCCTTTTTGAAAACGGTGATTACACTGCCTTTTTTAAAAGCGTTAGACCAACTCTTCACTATACACAACAATTTAAAACATTCATAATTGCCAATGAAATGTCATGTGTAATCACTAAGTTTCCAACAGAGCTATCAAATTCTTCTGCAAAATTATTAACAATAACTTTATTTGTGACTCGAATCGGTCGGACTTTACTTATAACTTGATCAATAGATAACGTGAGATGACCTATTGTTTAATTAACTATCTGGTAAACTTATTAAGTAACTAAAATATGAGAGTACATGTTCACACTACAAGGATTCGTATCCTTCCGGGAATATTTCCGTCAGATTTAAATGTAAATAGTCATAGCACAAGCTTCGCTTAATTCATTAACACGACCATTTAATATTAGATACATCTCGCAAAAATTGTATATTTTTACTATACATATTCACAATTCTGTTTAAATTTGTACCTAATGTATACTACATTATTTTAAATAATGGTCATGTGACAATGTTTTATTATATTTGTGACAAAACGCAACTACATATGCTTATAATATATAGATTATATCTTCGTTCAGAAATGATCATATTAATCAATAATGGTATAATACGACTATATTCACCTTAATAGTGTTTGCATTATTTTGCAATTGACACAATGAAGTTCGTTATTCCGATGATTATTCGTTTCCAAAAATTTCGTACACCAAATTCAATCATATATAAGAGGTCAATATATATACATGACTATTTAAACGTTAATGGTTTAATGGAAGAATATATGATAACTGATTGTTAGGTAGCTGGAGCATGCTGTCGATAGAGCGCGCTATCTGATGCACACCACGAAACATCGATCAAAGGCCGCTCACCTAAGCAACCGACCCCACTAATCGCTCAAGTAAATTGCAATAATGGCAGGTTAAGCTCCACATTATGGTTCAGACTGTATAGACACGTATGTCGGATAATAGTTACAATGTTGTTGTGTACCTATGTATAATTAATATGGAATGAATCAAAATTAAGGGCGATATCTATGTAAAAAGTGAAATCAAAACGAAAAGGGCTAAAACCAATGACGCTCAATAGTATGTACTAAGTAGTCCAATGAGGTCCAACACGCAAAACATAGCATATGTATAAAAAAATATACCAATGTCTGCCTGTATGTATATGTATATATTTGTTATATATATACCTACAAACATCAAAATATGACGCGAAGGTTGAATGTCCGTGGCAAAAAAGTGAAAATCTTGGTAGGATTATGTTGTATCTTTGATTCTTAAGAAAGTATAATATAAGATAGTATAAGAGAGAAGAAGAAGGAAATTTACCATCAATGCAAGAATGGACCCAAAGGTTAATGAAAGTGAAGCGTGAAACAATAATTTTGTGTGAGGAAGAGATGTTGACAAAAAGTAGCGAAGAGGAGAATATTATTTTGAAAAGACGTAAAAACGAGGATTTTAGTCAGCACCCTGAGTGAATAACATAAAGTCTAAAACGGGTATCATTCTTTCTAAGACTTATGAGGTGTTAGAACGGTGGAATTAATCTTTTGGGGAAATGTATGACATCGTCTAGGATGCTGCGAGTGATCTTATGACAGACTCTGTGGAGTCTGCGTCCGACAAGTACATTACTATTATGAAATATGAGATAAAATGGACCATATGTAGCCTGAAAAATGGAAAGTCAACAGGAATAGATATGGTTGCAGTTGAGATGATCTAACTAGGTAGCACTTGCGTCTTGTGCCATTTATGCTGGAGAACTGGAAAGGTCCCTACGGATTGGAGCGGAGCAGTTATTTCTTTCTTCGTTCCCTTTCACTAGCTATATGGTCGTCGGTTTGATCAGCTTAGCGTCAAAAGTGTGTGCAAAAATAATTGAGAGGAGAATGAGGGTGAAATCTTACGTAATTAATTATTGTATACAGAAAATAAAATTGTCTTAGGTTTTCGCGATTGTTACACATTGAAATTAAACTATTTTTAACGGAAGTATCGCGTGTTTTATTTATTTTGTTGAAACCTGACGTTTCGAACGCTTTGCAGCGTCCGTGGTCGCAGGAAAGACTAAGGTGGTATTTGTCTTACATTAGTTATTCAATTATTACATCTACCGACATGGATGGATTAATTATATATGTTCCGATTCACACAAAAATCGCTCACAGTGTCTACTAAAAAATGTTCGGACACTGTGAGCGATTTTTGTGTGAATCGGAACATATATAATTAATCCATCCATGTCGGTAGATGTAATAATTGAATAACTAATGTAAGACAAATACCACCTTAGTCTTTCCTGCGACCACGGACGCTGCAAAGCGTTCGAAACGTCAGGTTTCAACAAAATAAATAAAACACGCGATACTTCCGTTAAAAATAGTTTAATTTCAAAGAAAATAAAATCTACGAGTGCAGGATTGCACACGAGTGACCTAGTAGTGAATTGTCTACATGATGCAGTGTTAGTAGCAGACACACTATCTGGGTTGCAAACACTAGTTACAATATTGAAAGATGATTGTTTGGAGAAAGACTTATAACTGAATATGATGAAAACAAAGATAATGGTATGTGAAATAGAGGAAACCAGAACTAACGCAACAATGTAGTATTAGAACATAGGAATGAGATTGTATATCTCGGTTCATTTTTAGCAGGCATGTCAAATACACCGCTGATGTGGAGACGCGAATGAGGACAGGGATTAATTTGAATGGCATTGGGAAGGCATTTCATTATCAGGAGCCCTAGGAACCGGTGACAGTGCATGAAAAGAGCTGTGAATTTTAAAGAAGCGAGTGAGATGATTTGAAGATTGGTGCTAAAGATTTCAAGAGAGGTAGGGCGCATCAAATCAGCCCAACAACAACAACAACTCCCTAGGGGGTTGTTGTGTTCCTGCGAGTGAGCGTGGTCACCAGTAAGCTCCCAAGGAGTTGCTGTGTAAGCAGCAGAGGAGGCATCGCGCGAGTGATACTTAATATATCGCAAGCGTTAATAGGCTACGGTGTCCGTATGCTTGTATGCCTCCCGACGTAGTATAAAAAAAAGAGGTGTATATGGACCGACTCATGTATGACTCAGGATTTTCTGACTACGTGGTGTGAAGATACAGATAGATAGAGGTACAAAATAAACCAATAATTTTAACATCGGAACCAATAATTTTTATATTGTATATATAAAATAAATGTACATAAATACAATAATGTTTGTACTTATCATAAGTTTATGGAAATAATTAAAAACCTTCACAAACAAACTTGATTGTGCAGTTCATGAAATGTCCGTACGGTATACGAGTCCAACTAGCATATGTCCGTTGTTTATTACCTCGGTGCTATATAGTACAAGGAGAGTCTCTAGTATCGTGAGAGAAGTATTGCAAATTTTTATTCTACTAATTTCATAGAGATTATTTAGAGTTATGGCGAATAGTACTTGTACATTTAAACTAGCAATTCTCGTACATGTAAAATATATTTCAACTATCTCAGAAATGGTTTTAACAATTTGGATTAAATTTAGTATTTAGATGAGGTTTTACTTTAAAGTTTATGTACATGTGTTTTTCCTGAAAAAAAAACAAACTCAATTTTGCACAAAAAGACTATACACTGAAATACACCGAGCGAAGCTCATTCCCCCAGGTCCTAAGTACGATTGATCTAATATCTATTTTAAGAACCAATTATGAAATTATTTACAACTAATTGTCTTTATTAATTTTAGGTTCTGGAACTGAAGAACGTAACGTAATTAATTAGACTTAAGCCTGACCAACATTCTGGCTAAAACTCAATTGCCTGGAGTGAAGTAATTGAATCATTACATTACTTTAAACAATAAATTTTCACTAATATAGTGGTTTTGAAGATTAAACAATTTTTCAACTCGATTAATCTATTTAAGGTTTACGGAGATTTACCAAACGCGGTTAATAACAAAGAAGTCATTATATTTTATAGGAAAATATTTCCCTGCCTAGGTAAGCAAGGGAGATTTACTATTTTTTCATAGTTTATTATCGCATTCCATATATAAATATGAATAAATAAATGTTGCAAACAACAAATACACCGTTCAGCATTTTACAATGAAATGCAGCATTTGTAACATGGAATATGAAATATAAAGCAATGTATTGACAATGGACTTTGAACTACACGTTCAAAACTATCAAAAGCGGACGTGTTCTATTTTCATAAAACATTCTGAATGTATATTTGCTAGTTCTGTGAATCTGCATACAGGACTGAGCGACAAAGGGCACAGAGAGCATAGCTCGCTTCAGTTTAAACCGCACGGGATTGAAGATACACTTTGTATGGTAACCCTTTTCGGTACATACATCCTTCTGATTCGTTGGCATGCCTCAGTGTATTGGTTCGTAGAAGCAAACACTATTATCGTCAGATAATAGATTCTACCAGCAACATGTCTTTTCACAATGCATTTTGTACGCCATCCTTTATTTGTGTTTCTCAAAAAGATAGATAAAATGTGGTTTAAGTTATGAAACATGTGCTGATAGTTAACTATTTGCTGTTTAAGTTACTTTTAGAGCTATGTATCTAAAATGAAATGTCATAATTTAGTCGTCACCGTCTGTGTATCATCATCATTTTCAACATGAGTCGAGTTTTTATATATTACATTAAGTTTACAGAGTATACTAACTCTAACGCACCAGCAAGTCGTACTAGTACAAGAGATGCAGATTAAATTAAGTTGATTACAACCGACCACATATTAGAACGAAACAATTATGATAGATTATTATGTTACGATAGTGTCACAGATTACAATAGAATAAAAATATTAGGTCACCAATTCAAATATCAACATCCTAAATCAGCTTCATATCATTTATGTCAATAAATAAAATAAAATTAACAAATAAAATTCAATACAACAATCACAGTCAACGAGGGTATTGGTTAAAACTTTCCTTCGTATTTTTTAACCAATATGTCATTCCCATAGATAACAGAAATTCTGTTATCTATGGTCATTCCCTTCTTGCCGTTTCTAAAGCGTCAAACAAACACACGATCTGCTTGATGTTATTAGCTCTTGACAAAAATAACAGAAAGTTTATTTCACTAGCTTCCAGGAACCTCATAGTATATGGCTATATTATTCTTAATGTATGAGATAGATATAAAATGTAATTCGTGCACTGAAAATATAGGAAAAACCTACCCTACATTTTGTGTTAAAATTGCAATTTATTGTGGTAAATAAAGTATTTGAAATGTGTATTTATATAAGATAAGACTTCCCCTCGCTTGTTCTTTCTGTTTAAACCAGAATATGTTTCAAGATTTAAGGCCAGCAATAGAAGATATTTTAAGCTTCTTTTAAACACAATAAATTGTAATTAAGTAATTATCTGTTATTATTTTGTAAATATCTAAATATACTCGTGTACGTGTATCTGCTACTATATCTGTATAAAGCGATTTGTCCCAGTAAAAAATAAATTATATGATCAGTAAAACAGTCAAAGGGGGGAATGTCTCTTGATAGATTTAGGGGTTTGCTACTCTGTGTGGACTACATAATAAAAGTTCGCACATCTCACCTTTAAATTAAAATTGGCATCCAGTTGCTTCGATACACTCCATGTGACGTATTGAAAGTCTATATCTAATTAAGTGTTGCTTCTATTTGTAAATCAACTAATTTTGTTATATAACGAAGCTCAATTTTTGAGCGTAAGGAGGTGCCTCACGGAGTGGTGGTATCATTTGATAATTTCTATTTTGTTGGAAAAGCGAAGTCGACAACAAACGTATTTTTTTTTCATTTATTGATTAAACTGGTACGAGCCCCAACGGGCGCCAGTTCGACCCACACTTGGCACAATGAAAAACTGAAGACATACTTTTTGTTCGTAAAAAGACTTCTGTTTTATAATATTTAAATACTATTGTAAAAGTGAGGGTCGCGTTGACCATTGCAAGCAAGAGTAGCTCTTAAGGGGTTCAAATGTGAACTTGTGAAATCTACCTTAGCCAACCACTGTAATGTTTAAAAATTCCTTCTTGTTTAATAAAATCAAAGCCATGTGTAAAATGTAGTCCATTTTAAAGAATTATGGTACCACAATAGATATAAACGGTAATTCATGCACTGAAAATATTCCCATAGGAAAAACTTACCCTACATTTTGTGTTAAAATTGAAATTTATTGTGGTAAATAAAGTATTTGAAATGTTTATTTATATTAGATAAGACTTCCACTCGCTTGTTCTTTCTGTTTAAACCACACTAGTCGACTAAACAACCGAATATACATCTACAAGTACTACCTCCAACATTATTAAGAGAAATCGAATACTTAACCCCGTCTTTTGTTTCAGCTCTCAAAGCCGATAAGAAGAGACTAAAAGCTGAGAAATTCGACTTGCTCAATCAAATGAAACAACTGTACGCCACCCTCGAGGACAAAGAGAAAGAATTGCGAGATTTCATCCGAAACTATGAGCAGGTTCATTTATTTTACTGGCTATGCTTATAACAACATTGCAAGAATGATATTTCTTTTCTTTAATATTGTTATAGTTCGCTCTGGTACATTCATAAATGGACGAATTCGGTGGCGCAGCGGTTAATAACGCGACTTTGACACCGACGCTCGTGGGTTCGATTCCCACGTAGGACAGATATTTTTGTGCGTGAACATGTTTGTTTGTATTGGTTTGGGTGTTTTTTAAAAGAGGTAGGATGCATCAAAGCAGCCTGTCTGATGAAGTACTTCCACCTCACAGAAAACCGGAGCCAAATAACAACTCTCTGGAGCGTTGTTATGTTCTTGCGTGTGTGTGTGTGAGTGAGATCACCAGTAATTTCATCAACACCGCGCGAGTGATACTTGTTGTATTACAAGCGTTCATAGGTTATAGTAACCGCTTTACATCAGGTGGACCGTACGCTTGTAAGCCTTCCGACATTGTTAATAAAAAAAAAGTTGTAGGTAGGAAGAGAATTGTAATTTGTACGTACACCAGCGTCGTATCAACAGGTAGACACGTTGTACACCGATATTATTGTATTTTAAAATGGCGCAACTAGTACTATATCTACGTAGTTATTTATTATGACACTTTGCTCTAATAAAGAGACAAATGATAGGGCATACCTGTCGTTAGAAAGAGATGAACATACATCTTAAAAGAGTTACGCTTTGTGGCGCAGCACGTATAGCCGCGACGCGAGAGTGTGGCCAACTAAAAGCGAGTTGGGCAATTACCTTACTTTCGTATTGTTATTCTAGAGCCTGTACGACGATAACTATAAAAACATTACATAAATTAATTGTAGTAGGTAGATACTTAGCTACGGATTCGATCACCCTCTTTTTACTTATTTACATCAAACGCAGTCTTTAATTTTAATACTTTTTTTATTTAGTAGTTCGCCACGCGGATATGATTTCTACGAGTATTAACTTTTGATGGGAAAGTCTTAGACTTCGACGAGAAAAGTAATAATATAAATTTCTTGGTAAAGCAGCTTCTGTTATAATAGTTTAATGCCATTTTTCCAATTATTAAAATAATCTGTTTTGATCTACATTTGCCTGTGAAAAATCGAGTGTACTATTCCACATTACAAATGAAACAATAAATGATAAAATATGCTTTTATTAAATACACTTTTAATTTGTAGTTACAGAATTTCTTTTAAAAATCAAATTTTCAGGTATAAATATAAATGGATATAAAGTTTTAATTGTTAGGAAAATATCAAAAAAGTTACTTGTTATCAATTTTATAAAAAAAAAAATGAAATCTCTATCAATATATCATTTGACATTCAATTTTAGGCGGGCCTTTCTTAATGTATGAAATAATATAATTACGGTCAGTTAAATATCGCATACACGCTAGTAGGATAATAAACTAAGGAAAGGAATAAAATTAAACAGTCTTCTATCATCCTAGGAATCCCAAGTTGTCTTGCTATTTACATAGAATAATTTAAGTAGATTAATCAAGAATAGAACTTTGAATTAAAAATAAACAGTCTTTTATAAGTGGTTCTTTTTTCTTGTAACAATTATATAACATAATAAGTACCTAAATTTTTCTCAACAACCAACTTTAGAATAAATAAAATGAACACCTTTTTCTTTGTACTTATCGTGTTTTTCATTCATAATTATTTAATTCTTCTTTTATTAAACCAATGCAATCTTCATGGCAGCATTTTTTACATTTTATGCTTCTCACATGGCCGCAATTCTTTCTCAATTGCAGCCAGAACAATACCACGCATCATTATCTTTCCGTGCCAATATCGATTTTTTTGTTCTTCTTCTTCTAAGTTGTATTTCTAGTTTTCTTCTGATCATTTGTTTTAGCTTTTTTTTATTCTTTAACTATCCTTTGTCTATTTTTTTGTTTGTTTTTATTTTGATCAATGCTATTGTCCTTAAATTAAATCTTTAGTAACTTCTATGCCTTTGTAATTTATAGCCTCGCGTCTTGACTTAATTTTTACATTTGCATAATTTGGGGCAGGCAGTAGATTTTGAAATGGTGACATTTGTGTGCCAAGCTTCTTCGTTTTTTTAGTATGACAGATAGTTTCATCTTCAGACTCCTCTGAGGTATATATTGTCAAAGGCTTCCTGCTTCTAGTACTAAATGTATACGGTATGATTATTTGTTTGGATGGAGTTGAAATTTCTCAGATAGTGGATTTATATTCGGTTCGCTTTCTGAAGACAATGAACCATATACATTATTATAGTGCCTTATAGTAGTATATAGTCCATGATTACACACACAAAGTAGCTACTTTTCCAATTACCGTTCTTGAGCTCCCAGTTGTAATGTGGTTTCTTAAAGTACGCCGAGGCATGTTGTATGTATCGGAAGCTTTGTGCTGTGAAAGCCGATTGTTTCTCAAAGTGTCCATAGCAGCCTTGAGATCTTCTTCAAATCATGTACAACCACGTTTTGTTTTTGCCAGGGGCTCTATCGCATACCTGTAAAGGAGTCGCGAAATTGGACAATAAAGCGCATGCAAACGCAATAACTAACAATATTATTCAATAAATCGACTTCAACAAAGTGGGTATTATTGTCTTTTTTTTCACACATTTTAATGTGCCATAAGTTAATTTTCAAGTCTTAAGATAATATAATAAATATAAATAAATATTGTCGAACAAATTACACAGCGCCATATAGTCCCAAAGCAAGCGAAGCTTGTGTTATGGGTACTAGACAACTGATAAACGTACGTAAATACATTTTTTTTTATAAATATATACTTATTAAACATAGAAAATACCCAGACCAAGACAAACAGACATGTTCATGCACACAAATGCTTGTACTGTGTGGGAATCGAATCCACAAGCGTTGGTGTCAAAGTAGCGTAATAGCGCGTTTTACCACTGCGCCACCGAGCTCGTCAATCATTTATTACTAAACACTCACACATATAAATACAAATAACTACTCCCTAGAATTGTTGTGTTCCTGCGTGTGAGTGAGGTCACCAAGAAACTCCTATGGAGTTACTGTGTTATCAGCAGAGTTGGCATCGCGCGAGTGATACTTAATGTATTACGATAAACTCATTACATCTGGTGGGCCGTATGCATGGATGCCTCCCGACGTTGTATAAAAAAAAGTTAAACGATTGTTTTCTTATTTAGTTTGTTTTTAATTGCATAAAATGTTAATTATAAGTGCAAAATAAGCTAGCCATACTCAAATTTGCGAATTGTATCGCCGTTGGCTGAGATTTAAGATGATGTCACATACCACGCTATGGGGATTTATCGGGGTCGATATTCATATTGTGATAGTAATGTTAGAGGGAAAAATAGTTTTTATTTACATTCCTGTGGTGTTTTTATTTAACTAGCGCAATTTTAGCATTAGTGATCATCTGGAACGATGACTGAAAGTGATTTTGTGTAAGCAAAATCGGACAACCAACTAAAAATAGATGCATTCATGATGACAGCATATTTTGCATCAAATCGTGATTTTACCTTCGCTGTCAAAAGAGTGAAAGCTGCAAAGTGATTGTTATAATACATGTTACACCATAATTTATTACACAGGTTTTTATGCATGCTTGCATGGTAATCTTTGGCTCTTAAAATATATTTCGTTTTGCCAATGGAGTATATGAGGCACAACTCCTTCCTATCTCCGTAATGTAATTTAAAGACATTAATAGACCTTTGTTAACTAGTTTAGGTGAACTCAAATATAACATAGTCACATTAAAGTGATCGTCACAAAATAATATTGGAGATACTCTATCTCTTCTCATCGTGTATTAGCATTTCTTAGAACTGGAAAAAACACTCTGTCGGTTATACTCGTATAGCTACTAGTGTTATTGCACTTATTTTTTTTTACACAACATTTTACACTAAACTATATGTCAAAATGGCTTTTTTAACTTTTTCCATTGTCTGAATAGCTATTACGACTGAAAATCTGTTTAAATAAATGTTCCTAATACTTAAAGTAAAGAAATCTGTTCTTGGTTTGTGACGCCATCTAAGGCCTGCGGAAAATGGCAGCGTTCATATTTAATCAATGGGCCAAATTTAATCAATGTTTTAATTTTATTAAATATTATTTTAAAAATCAATTTGAACTATTTCAACAGTACTTATATTTTTTTGACTGACGATGTAAACAGTGAATTGAAAATATAAAAGGATACATACATATTCCCTATTGCCTCCGTTTCTGGCCTCCATGATAATGTGCTATTTGTGCTCTATGAAGAGCTGTTCATTTGTATTTATCATCTTTTAACAACTGCCATGATTATGTTTTCGATGGTTCTCGTTTTTCTTATCTCTTATTGAACACCTCGTTTTATCCTATTTAATTAATAGATTTTTGGAAGATTTCATGGTTTCTATATATGTAATTTCTTTGATACAATATTAATGAGAGATTTGATTCTGACGATTATTTTTGCATTCAAGTATAGACTGTATTCTTGAATATAGATATTTCCATGCATGCTCATAAAAATAAATTAACTAATAATTCATTTTCTAATTACCACTAACACTAAGTAAACTAGATTATTTCTGTACTTCTTAGCATTGGAGAATAGTCTTTTGTCTATTAGATTCTATTACCGGTATTTAATTTGAGATTACCGGTATTTAATTTGAGACACAATATTTTACAGACATTTTACAGAGATTTGATCGTTCTGTTTATCCTATCGATTGCATTTTATAGGTATAGTTAAAGATGTTAAGGCACCTTTATATATTTCTAAAAACGTAGAAATATTTATTTCGGGTAAAATTTTCTGTCTTCTATACTGAGGATAAGTACCTCCCAGATACGGTTCACTTATTCCAGTCTGTCTCGTTAAAAAATTGTAGAAATATTCCTTTAATTTTCAAAATAATAACACTGCATTCAAAGTATTCGAAGTTGAACTCTTGCAAAAATAAACACCTGTATTTTTTATTACTCTTATAGTATTAATTAAAAGTATCCATTTATATATACAAAATACACAAAATTAGAGAATTACTATATATTTACATATAATAAGTCGTACATTTTTTCGAAATATTTTTTTATGTTGCTGTCTGTCTGCACACATCGCACATGATCTGTTAAACGACTTTTGATGAAATTTTGCAAAGCGATAGCTTATCCTGATAAATAGATAACACTTAGGTATATTGAAAGTAAAATACAGCAAATAAATATTTCTGGACAAATTATACAGCGCTAGTCACAAACTAAGAGCAATTTGCACTATAGGAAATCGATAACTGATAAACATGAAACAAATAAAAAAAAAAATAGAAAGTAATAGGGTACAAAGAACGAATAATGCAGTAAATAAATATTTATGAACATGCTACCTTTAGGTAATTTAAGATAATTAGGTGTCAATCGTCGCGTAACATGAAGGAAAATCATTTGTTATTAACAAACGCTTTGTAATTAAAAGGGTCCTTCATAAAAGTCGTATAAGAGACAGGAAATTATTACACTGAAGTGTTAGTTCGACCCTCAAATAACTTCACACTGTATAAGCGTCTTCGTTGCAGATGAGATCAAGAGGAGGTTCATCGTCAGCCCTAGGTGCAGAGAGAGCCGAGAGAGAAAGGGAACGGGCAGCGCTGTTGCGTCACGCCCGTGACGAAGCTGAACGTTCTCTGCAGCTTGCTGCGGCCCTTAGTGCACGAGATACACAGCTGAGACATGCTAGGGAACAATTATTTGAGGTGAGTGTTAGTAGTAGATCAAATCAATATCTGTTGGTTGCCTTCAGGTACACCGGAAGTGACGAGCTTTCAGGGAATGTCGCTCACACAGCAGACGCAGCAAATCAGGTCTTTTCTAGTAACCTCACTCACTGGCAGTATCACAATAGTCCTGCAGAGAGTTGTTATTCAGCTGCGGCAACTACAAAATAGAGGTACTTTCCCAATCAGGCTTATTGAATATCGATGTGCCCTACCTCCCTTTCGCAGAGTTTAAATTGTGTCTAAATTCTAATCAACAAGGTGTACCAAGCAGCTGAAGTTATAACTTTCGTTCAAAAATAGTGGATTTACACTCTACTAAGTAAATAAAAAATCGTGATTTATACTTAATATCACATAAATTATTTTCACCAATATCAACTATTTTACAGACAATGGCGATACGCACTATATTTTTGCAGATTAAAATATTATACCCTACATCACTACCCCTTAGTGAACTGAGTATAGTGCTACCTAACGTGATTTTACTTGTTCATATACTGCAAAGTAATCGTTTACCTATCTTTTCAAAGAGTATACAGAAAAATACCAGTCATGTTCAAAGTGTAGCGCCTTCTCAAAGAATATTCATCCATAAATAAGTAGTTTCTGTAAAGTTGTCTATAGTGTTTTCGCGAACAAGCAACATCAAAAGAAAATAATTTTCTTCCTTGTGGACTTAACTTTGAAGTTATAATAAAACTGTCAGAACGTAATATAACGAGGGAAATAGGTGTAGGTAAGTAAGTTAAAATGATAAATTTATTATACGTAGTTGTACGTATATAGAGTACGATACGTTTCTATTTTATACAACGTCTGGAGATATACAATCATACACCTGATGTACAGCGGTTACCGTAGCCGATGAACGCTTGCAACACATTTAGTATCACTCTTACCTCTCGTTACTTGTGATCTCACTCACTCACGGAAACACAACCACCCTCCGGGGAGTTCTCATTGGGCTGCGGGTTTTGTCAGGTGGAGATACTACCCCAAACGGTCTGCTTTGATTCGCCCTATCTCTCTTATCTTACGTAGAGCGTTTGTCTCTACTGTTGGTTAATAACTGCATATTGTAGTGTGCGTATACTTAAAACAAAACTAACAAACATAACGTAACATATTACGTTATGTTTGTTAGTTTAGTTAACTTAAAAAAGATACATAAGTCTAATATATAAAAAATGAAATAGCAGTAGGAGCAGTGATAACTAGGCTACCCATTGCTCCTATTTTCTTAGATAAAGATATCTAAACCAATAAAGAAGTAATGTATAATTTATTGATCCCTTTTTCCCTTTTTTCGGCCCAAATCCAGGTTTGCATGTAACACTAAATTAGAGTTTTCGGATTATATATATTACCTATTTTTATTTGTACTTATCGCTTGTTCGGGGCTGAAGGAAAAAAACATGAGGAAACCGTCCAGGAAATTATGCTTCAATAAAGACTTATTGGACTGCCTGCCTGCCTGCCAGGATTGTGACTTATTGCATCGCCAAATCTTTAAAGTTAGGCTGCCGACCCCGCCACACTTAATGGTTTATGAAATGGGATAACCACTAGGGAGAAGATATAGGAAATAAAATCGTAGAGTGGTTGTGAAATATAAAGTAAATACGTAACATCAATACCAAAATTTTATGTTAAAATCAAGCGAAATGAATTTGAAAAAAAATCGGCCAAGTGCGAGTCGAACTCGCGCACGAAGGGTTCCGTACCATTATCTATAAAAACGGCAAAAAAATCACATTTGTTGTATGGGAGCCACCCTTAAAAATTGGTTTTATTTTAATTTAATTATTTATTCTTAAAGTGAATATATAACTAAATATTTTGTGAATATTTCAAGCGTCTACCTGTTGCCGTTATCAATATCGAGCAAAAACGAGCAAAAAAATCACGTTTGTTGTATGGAAGCCCCCTTAAATATTTACTTTATTCTAGTTTTTAGTATTTGTTGTTATAGCGGCAACAGAAATACACCATCTGTAAAAATTTCAACTCTCTAACTATCACGGTTCATGAGATACAGCCTGGTGACAGACGGACGGACGGACGGACGGACGGACGGACAGCGGAGCCTCAGCAATAGGGTTCCGTTTTACCTTTTGGGTACGGAACCCTAAAAAAGCAAAATTAAATGAATAATATAAACAGGATTAAATCATATGAGCGATGATGCATTTCTCGGAGTACCGGATGTCCGATGATGTTGCATTTGGGGTAAAATTAAAATGTTGTTCAAGTGGCTGCCATGGTGTTCATTGAAATGTTACATACAAGTCAAGTAGAAATACTAAACATTTTCAGCCATAGTGCCATCTACCGGCAATTTGTTAAGACAGAGAGCGCAGGAATTTTGTCCATCACAAATATCTATTGTTGTCTATATTGGCAACTTGTTATTGGTGATGGGCAAAATGGCTCGCATCAACGAACTCTATAGTTTTATGTTTTCTACATTAAATACTTTTTTTGTCCAACGCCGGGAGGCATACAACTAATGTTAAGTGGTGACCGCCTACGCCTACGAACGCTTTCAATACATTAAGTATCGCTCGCATGATGCCATGTAGCTAAGAGCTTTTCAAAGCGCAATTACTAGATAAGAAATAATTACACTTATGTTATCGCATTATAGCTGGTGTTAGATTAAGCTGACGTAAGAAAGAGAGTTGGTCTAAAAGAGAGTGTCGGTGTTAAGATAAGAAAAGGCATGCTCCGTTGGTTCGGACATGTAGAAAGAATGAATGGATGACAAAACAGATATACAATGCAAAAGTGGAAGGATATATGAGGCGAGGAAGACCAAGACGGGTAGTCTACCAGGACTAATTGGTTATCGGATTTTTTTCCTTTACTTACGTTTCACGACATTGCTTCTTACCAAATTTCATGATCCTAGATCAACGAGAAGTACCCTATAGATTTCGATTTCCTTGCGAGTACCGTATCTTTTGATTGCGTTGACTTAGAAGTTTGATTTTTTCACTGCTCGAAGGGATAGCAGATATAAATTTCAGCTTAATATATGGTATAAATTCCAGCTTAATAGCTCCTCTCGTCCCTGAGAAAAAGGGTGTTGACAGATGGACAGACAGATAGACGGACTACACAGTGATCCTATAAGGGTTCAGTTTTTCGCTTTGAGGTACGGAACCCTAAAAATCTTTCTGCATCTTCAATTAAATAATTCTAGCAATCGATTTTTACTGCAAATACTTTTTTCTCCTAATTTGTATATTATTATATATTATATATAAATTCTGAGCATTCAATTTAGACATTCGATATCTTCAATAAAATGTATTACTTAAATCAATAATAATGTTATAATCACATCAGTAACACAGGTCAATAGCTTATTTTAATACTAATATAAAATAATTGCTACTAATACTAGGCGACTCTATTATTAAATAAAAATTCGAATATTTTTTTTGTATTGTAAACATTTATTTGTATTATAAAAAGGATATTCGTGCGTTTATATACATTACATAAGAAAATGTTAAACATTTTCTTTTACTGAAGTATTATGTATGTTAAATACCTACCTAATTTTCATCCCTAAAAAATCTATAGCTATAAAAATCTCGTGTCATGGTGTTTGTGATAGAACGACTGAACCGATTTTTATGAAATATTTGATAGGTATGAGAATATATTAGAAAAAAATTAATAAGGAATAATTTATATGGCACAACAACGTTTGCCGGGTCAGCTATTATATTATATAAATACCTTTGCATAGTACATGAAACCCTTTCATCTGAATTATGGTAATGTTGAGATCTACATCAAAATCTGTCGTGTAGACAAACAAAAAACAGTAACTTTAGTTCATAATATGTAATGATAATGATTATAAATCGTCTGTACAATTTTACCAGTCTGATCCAATGGAACCAGTCACAAAGTATGTAAACAAACACGAACCGACAGACTATTATGATGAATAGGCTCCACGGTGCGGGGAGCCCATCCATCACTGACATGCGGTGTTAATTACCATTTCAAATTGCTCCTTCGGATCCAAATTGCGAGGAAAATTAAATGCAACCTCTCTCACGATTCATCGCAATTTTGCTGAAATGAACTTTGATTTTGGCGTGCTATTTTGGAGATTACCATAATTTTGTCAATTTCCCTACCAGATCATCTTATCATGTCTATGTAGAATGTGCGAGTATTGTTTTATCTTAAGTTCACTGATGTTCGTGAGGGGATCCCTTAATCGCATTAATATAGCCTGTGTCCTTCGCCAGGTACCCGACTGCGTCTATATCATGTTTCGTTATGATTTGGGGATTAGTAATCGTTTTGTACCTGTTAGATCAACAGATTTCATATTCATAATATCGTAAGGTTTATGATAAATTACGAAGGTGTGAAGACCGACTCATGTGGTGTTCGGTTCTCCCTACCTACCCTTTTTCCTTTTAATGTTACGTATTACTCATCTAATGACCTGTGAAGTTAATTTTACGAAATTTCCTTGCGAAAGAAATATTTTTAATATCGCTCAATTTATATATTTATAGAAAAATAAAATGAAAACTATAAAAATATAATGTAATTTTGTTGAAATAATACCATTTATGTAAGCTAGAAAAATTTGAAGTAGACAATAAATATGAAGTATCTATACCATAGTCTCATATTTCTTTCTTTTTCATACTATGTCGGGAAATAAACAAAGATAAGGGTTACTAAATATAGAACGACTATCACCTGTCGATACTAGAAAGAGTATCATTAACACGATGTTAACCGTGTTGCCAGCAACTTCCAAATAAAATAACTATTATCTGGATGCATCAGGTGCACGGTTGGTTTAGGTTTTAAAGATGTTTTAAAGATGAAAGAAGTTAGTTACACACACGCACAACATTAATAATAAAATTTCAAGTAATTAATATGTTCTTTGCATTGAAAATATTTATTTCTATTGTAGAAAAGATAATCTCTCCTTTTATCTATAACGTCACGAAAAGACCTTTGCGGGGTAGGCAGAGAGGGCTGAGTACCACATGACTAGATCCTTACACACTTCACTCGTTTCCTTAACATTCATTGGTCTTCACATGCACACTCGCCGGTTTCTAAGGCTCCTGACATCAACTTCTGATAAAACACGATCAATTTGGTCATGGTAAAGCTAAGTTATGGCCTTCCTCAACTCCTATGTCCTTCAAAATATATTCATTACTTTAAAATTTTGCTGTAGTGAAATATTACGTATTTATTAATTTTATGTAGTCTTCCTCACATCATCAGTAAAAAATATAATTTCAATTATGATTTGACATCCTCCTTGATATTCATCACATAAATTATTTTAGATGGTTGTAGATATTAACAAAATAATGCTGTGAACCAAATTTCAAATCCCAGATTTCAGAAGATTGCACTATTTCACCGAGGAACTTTGAATATCTTCGCCATAGTATTGAAAGATTCTAGTTCCCGTGAAACCGCGTTGTTAATGACAATCTCAAAACCCTATAATATAAAGGAGGTTCATAAACAGAAATACATAGAACCCATATTCTCTCACTAAAGTTGTATCATATTAGAGGAGTGCAAATGATAATATTGGTCACTATCAATTGTCTGTCCATAGACATCAGCCCCACCACAGGGCTGCTGGTCCGTTGCCAGCTTTTTGAACTAATATACTTTTCTTAGAGAGGGGTTGATCATGATATGATTGGGTAACTTTTGATTTAATAATGAAGATGGTGATAATTATAAATATTTATCCAGACTTTCGGGATATATAAACGCGGCATGTGGCTCTTGCTATTTTGCTTTACAGTGGAAATACATGTCCCTGGTTCGAATTTTGATGTAGGCACGTACCACTAAGTTTGTATTTTCGGATTTATGTACATATTTATGATTATTATTTGCCTAACAGTGAGGAAACCCGCACGTCCATAAAATTATATTTCGAAAGACGTGGACCCTACGAATCGAGTAATGGATAAGGAAACGGGATAAAGCTAAGAAAAAGAAGACAGATAGACAATATATTGTTTATTTAAATATTGACACTAGGAGAGGTGGAGTACCGCTATTATAAAATAGAGCCTATTTGTTCTAATATATACGAGTACTTATACTATACCTCTTATATTCATTTTAATGTCAAAACCGTTCATCAGCATCGATATTAGAGACTTGTTAAATCAGCCTTACCCAATCGGAAGCCAAATACTGATAAATTATATAAGCCCCAATCAAAATTTATTGGGGCATGACGCGCTCCTGAAAATTACTAAAATTAATATATCCACACAATACCCTAATCACGCGCAATTGTATAACGACATAATTCCATCCATAAACCAAATATTGAAATTGATATCTATCAGTCTGTATTTTCACGCCATGTTCTTTGTGTACATGACCCGTGGCTTATATAACTATTCTGCCCATAAGTACTCATACATAAAAAGTTTTCTTTTTTTGAATTTGGAGCACGTTTATTATGTTCTAGTATATCGTACTATCGACAGATATGCCAACACTTCCTCTGTTGAAGACCATAGATAATCAGGGCGATCGCGTGTTGTTAGAACTACAAACGCTGTTAATGCTGTTAAGGCCAGAATTCGCCGAAACCCCATTAGGAAACAAAAAATCTTATCGTGAGAAATGAAGATTCCCGCTTGGACTCTGCCGCATATAATAAAACAAGACCTGAAGCTCGGTGCCTAACGTCGATATACAGGGCATGCATTAATTTAATCCATACAGTTGAAGAAAGTGGATTGATCAAAACGCCTTCTGTCCCGGTACGCAGGTGAAAGGCATAGAAATATCCTCTTTACTGATGAAAAAATTTTCGCGATTGAAGAGCACTGCAACAAGCAAAATGACAAAGTGTTCGCACACAGTTCTAAAAAAGCCGCCCAAGTGGTGGAAAGGTACAACGTGGTCATCATCCTGTGTCTGTAATGGTTTGGTGGGGAGTGTCTTATCAGGGAATCACAAAGCTTAATTTTTGTGAAAAAAAGACTTCAGCTAAAGTGTATCAAGAGTGTATCTTGGATTGGACTGTTGTGAAACCTGTCAGTAATACATTAAAAAAAAATGTACCGTGGACTTTCCAGCAGGACTCTGCACCTGGTCACAAGGCACGAACTACCCAAACCTGGCTCGAAATCAACGTTCCAGACTTTATAAAAGCTGAAGACTGGCCCTCGTCTAGCCCAGATCTGAGCCCCTTAGACTAAGTTATGGTCAGTTTTAGACGACATGGCCTGCTCGAAACGACACGCCGACATTGTGTCTCTTAAGAAATCTCTGGAGCAAGCAGTGGCTAAATTTCCCAATGGACACAGTGCGTAAATCCATAGATTCGTGGTCAGACAGATTAAAGTCCTGTATCAAAGATGGCCATTTCGAATACAATGATTTTTTATTTTTTGCTGAAACTTCCATAAATATGTACATATAAGTTTTATGAGGATTACATTACTTCATAAAAAAAGAAATGCATGTTCATTTGTAACAAAACTTATGGCTGGATTAGGTATATAGCTCGCTTCTTTATTATTCACAACCAAATTCATGGTATGAATGCTAGCTAGCTTTTAGAGCTCCTGTTATTCACGCTCTGATGAACTTGATAGTGATAGAAGGGCATTGGCGTTCCTGAATAACTATAGCCTTTAATTTTTGTGTTGTAGATTTGTTTCGTCATTCTTTCACGCTGCATTTTTATTGCGTGCAGCGGAATCGAACCAATAGAGCAAGTATTTTGTATTTTGACACAAACACACTCTCCCAGACTGATATCATCTTTGCAATCGCAGTGTGTTACACCATAGACTTATCACAACTGGACAAATTTTAATTTATTTTCCTATCATCGTATTCTGTAACTAATCTACTCTTGTAATTTAATTGTTTTTATTTATTCATTTTAAATTGGTAGTTACATAATTTGTAAAGTAAACTATGAAAGGTATTACGTAATGAATAGATCAGTTTTCGTCTTCTATTTATAGCATGGTCCCATTTCCTAATCCATTATGGAGCGGGTTCCACTAAATAAGCCTAAGTATTCAGCGAAGATGCTGATTTGTTCATGGGGAAAGGTGTTTTCCTATTTTAAATACAAATTCAAGATATTTTTTATCACAGTTTATTTACATTTGTTAATAATATATATGTACAATTTTGTTCAATATTTTGTTGCTATTTTGTAGGTAGTGATATAATTGCATTACAAAATGTGGGACTTCTGATCAAAAAACTATGATACGTAGTTTTGACAGTTCTCTCTTGATGTTAACCTAACACTACACTACCTAACGCTATACATATGGTGGCTGCAATAATAATTTCCAACTAAGCTCTCTCAATATTTGCAGAATTGCTAAAGATGTGTATGGTCTAGCGTTATCATACTTACAAACCACACCCTTTTTGTTGATCAATTCCGGCTGTTTTTTCGCTATTTCATGCTTGAGCCTTATCAGCTGCTGGTAGTTGAGATCCGAGTCGGTGGTTTTGCCCAGTGAGATTGGCGATGATGATGCTGGTAATGATGATGGTGAAGTCGTTGAAATTATGAATGAAAGTTGATTTTTCTGAGAGATAAACTTTTTAATGTAATATAAATTGTCATGTTTGTGTACGATAGCGCAATAAATGAATATTGTATTTTACCACATACATGATAGTACTTTTATACTGATAAATAAAGCAATTCGTGCGAAATTATTCTAACCATTCCAAAATATTCAAAAATGCACAACGTTAATGTTCAAGTTTTCACTTCTGCCGGCACTCCCGGAGTGCAACACTTTTTTTTTCATAGCTTGTGTCGTATTTTTCCCTTTTTTGTAATAAAACTTCAAATGTATATGTTAATATAAGAAGAGGCATGCCCCGTTGGTTGGGACATGTGGAAAAATTACAAGAAAGAATTACGAAACAGATTTACAACGCAAAAGTAAAAGAATGTCGGAGCAGAAGAAGGCCAAGACTTACCTACCATCACGAAATTGATCGTGTTCTATAAGAAGGGAATGTTAGGAGGTTTAGAAACCAGTAAGTTTACATGACAAGAGCAATGAATGTTAAAAAAACGAGTGAGGTATGTAAGGGTAACTGAGCGCCAGATGCGTGTCATCTACGTGTCGGCTATCTCTGCCTACCCCGCAAGGGATTGGGCGTGAAATTTACATACATTCACTTCAAATGTATCGAATTTCTTCATTATTTTCACTCATATTGGTGAACATAAAAACACTCGAAAAATAGTGGGAAATCATTTTTACTTTTTAATTTTCTGTTTCTAAAATGTCTTCTATTTAATGGTATCAGGAGTTTCTTCCCGCACTTTTGATGAGTGACAACATAGTTAATTTTTTATAATTCAGTATAAAATTAGTTTTATGTGACAATTTCGATAGTATTTTGTACCATAACTGCTAGTAATGAAAACACTCAAATATAACACGTTCATGCACTTTTTGGAAGACGTGAATAAGTTCATCAAGGAAACCTTGTGAAATCACTATCGTTTTACGGGTGGTAGGTATTTAAACTGGGTTGATTGGGTCTAGGTACCCTTCCCAAGTATTTTTTCAGCACAGTTCCTGAAGCTGGAACATAGAATTAAGATTTTGAAATGGTTCTAAACTGAAGACTTGGCTGGGCTAGATCCCTTTGCGTTTCCCGTCGGGGATAAAAAGAACCAAAAAAAATAATGGTATCAAAACCTGTCAGAAACACGAACAGTACAACCAAAGAGATTTTAGCTTTTAGCAGCTTTTGGATTATAAAATACGAGAATACTTATTTCATTGACTTATTATTTTGCTTTTATTATTTACTTCAGATCAGAGAGATTTACCAGAGCGTAAATAAGACTTTCCTTAGGTCAGATCACACGTCTTTGGAAATGTTATTTCTGGGACGTGCGGTTTCTTCACGATGATTTCCTTCCCCACCGGACAAGATAATCACAAATCTTCTTCTTCGCGTTATCCCGTTTCCTAATCCATTAGTATTGGCGGGGTCCGTTACCTAGGCTTAAGGATTTGGCGAGGACACTGATTTTTACAAGGAGCGACTGCCGTCAGACCTCCGCAACCCAGAGGGAAAACCAGATGTTTCTTAGGTTGGGCTACACGTCTTTCGAAATATAATTACTTGGACGTGTGGGTTACCTCACGATATTTTCCGTCACCGCTGAGCAAATCATAAATGTTTACATAAATCCGAAACCACGAATTTAGTGGTACATATCCACACCAAGATTCGAACCAGGGAACAGTGAATCAATATCGTACTGAGTATCGTACAGTAGGATCCTATTGTACTGGGTTAGCATAGCAATGAAATTGTCAGTTTTATTAGGGACTAAATGAAATATAATAAAATGAAATCAAATAAATATAAAACGGCATTGTAAGCAATAAGGAAATATTTCTACAGGAAGCTTGTGCTGCTGTTATGATACTAAAGTCAAGAGATACTGATACAGACACACTAATGATATATTCTTCGAGTTTCACAGTTTTCAGAGGACATGTTAAGCAGTGGGTCCTAACCGTTTTTTTACAGATGACCGACGTTAATGTATGCGAAAACCCAAAACCCGCAGAGGCGGTCGCTTTTTGTGACAGGTTGCATACATACATGAATGTTACATTAAATCCCGCCCCGAATCAGTGTCGCTTTTCCGTTTTTCCCGCCCCTGTGGGTTTTGGCTTTAAGTAAAAGAGGTAAGGTGCATTAAAACAGCTCGATTAGGAATTACCTCCACCTCCCAGAACACCGTAGCTAAATAATAACTCCCTGGAGGGTTCTTTTGTTCCTGCGAGTGTGTGGGGTTACCAGTAACCTACTAAGGAGTGCGCGTGACCATTACTTTCTGTATTGCAAGCGTACATAGGCTACAGTAATCACTTTACATCAAGCGAGTCATATGTTTTTTGAAGTTGTATAAAAAAATATTTTTTTCCCCCTAGCCTCGTTTGTTATCTGGCAAATAAGACAACACAGCAAGCTGTTAAGTTTCGGTTACACTCTGAAGATAAGTCCCTTGCACGCAGAGATTTTAATAAAATAGGATTATATTCTATATTACGAATAATAAGATAAAACAAATTCAAGATTTTCTCCTTCTTTTAAAAGGAAAAAATATATTACATTATCCACGACCACAGACTAATTAACCTCCGCGACGCTGTGTACTCGTATGTACTATTACTTACTGTGCCCGCGTTAGTCTTCAACAACAAACGTTCTTAATAATAAACGTTTCTGTAATTCTATGTAATGATATTTTATGAATTTGAAATCGTGTTCTAGCAAATAATAGCATATTATAATTATTATATTGGTTTTAAGAGAACCTTAATTTGCTTTTGAAAAGCGATACCTCCGTCTGTTGCGTTGTTGCACGTACGTATGGTTGCACAATTCGGGTAACCTTTTACTTTACCAATTTTGCTAATCATCTTGGAATCCATCGTCATTTGTGGAAAATTTAAAGCGGTCAATGGTATTTTAATGGACCTCGAGAAAATCGAAAAAACTTTGTATCCTATTTTCCTTGTGCGTGATAAAAATACATAAATTAAAGAACGTAAGTATAAGAGAACGTACGGAACCCTCAAAGCGAGTCTGACCTGCATTTGTCTGTTTTTTTTTATTAAATTATATCTCCCGATTTAGTGAGATTATCTATCGAATGGTTAATATTTTGTTAATATGATCGTTTTTACTACGAATATATTATAAATTTGCCGGTGGGTTCACTTGCGCTACTAGTAGTTCATATTCATTCATTAAAAAATATGCAATGTATGTACAAAGTAAATAATACATATTTTATTTCAATAATATTATATATAGATTCTTTAGCGGTAATTTATACTATAAAGTGGTTATACAGCGGATTTCAATTTTGTGTCTATACCTACTAATAAGTGCAACTGTTTGACCACAGACTAACATGTACGAGTATTTACCGTTGACAGATTTGAAGTATTCGCACTATTTCATTATGAAAAGTTTTGTTTTGTTTACTTTAAATATATATGTAGTACATATTAGACATAAATATTATCTTTCTGCACTTCTTGTCTTCGTGAACTTTAATTATAGCAAGTCACATACTCCTCGGTGCGCGCAATGTGCTTAAAATCGGTACTTACGAAGTTTTTTCTTCACGTACTAATATATAGATTAGGTACTCAACTTCATAAACTATGAAAGTACCAAACATTACTTTAACGACATAATAAGTCTGATTAAAGAACAAACTTAATTTTATAGTTGAAAAAAATATTTGTCCATCCATCGATTAATGTCATGATTAATTCTTCACCTGAAGGTGTAAGTCGGTAATCGCACCAAAAAAAATTATGTGATAATACAATATGTAAGTATGTGATAATACAATATAACTACAAATTCGAACTTTTCCTATTCATGTGTTGTGAGATCGCGGTGCGAGTTAATAGGTTGAAGAACCGTATACGATTTCATTTATATTGCAAGCATCAAAATATGAGGCATAAATCGGGTTTTCTTTCTTGTGTTGATTTGGTTAGAGACTTTATTATGTGCAGCTCCAAGGGACCGCAAATACAAGTATTTATTATTAATTTCAACTTCATAACTTTACGCGTTTATGAGAAAAATGGTCATGATCAATGGTGGACAAAGAGTGATTGATTACGATACGGAACCATAAAACAAAAATGATAAGGAAATTGTATAATTCAAAATAAGTAAGATGTAAAATGCGTATGAAATCTATTGGAAAAAATTAACTTGATTTTTATTATTTTTTAATTAAGATTAACTAGGGACCTAAATTTTTCTCTTTTTCCAATTTTTTTAAATATTTTGTGACTTTTTGCTATTAATGTTAAAATGTTAATTCATTTACAATAATAGGCTCGAAGACAACTGCAGGCAGCCGGGTGCCTGTCAGAGGGGGAGAGCGTCGCGTCTCTTGGCATAGGACCTCCCATGATGCTCGGTGGACCTTCAGGACTCATTGGCGACCGAGGCAGCTGCAGCGCCGACTCAGGTGTTAGAGGTAGAAATCGCAACTACCTCCAATACTATTAATGTAACTTTAAGGCGCCGTTGACGACTACACTAGACACGTGGGGAGAGATGTACTGAAAAAAGTTTGCATTCGTATGCACTTCTTGAACAAAACTACTCAGCTATTTATAACCAAAACTTATTTAATGCTTGTATTAATTTTAAGTCAGTCTTACATACTTCCAACGTCATATTTGAAAGTAAAACAAACAGTTACTGGGAATTCGACGTATATCCGGCAACTGGTGAGTGAGGAGAGCCAATGGCCGAAATTCAGTAGTTTTCGAGATAATTGAAGTTTAAGGTTTTCTTGGGACTTTTTAGGAAGTGGAGGCACTGGCGAGTGCGTATCCCTTTCGGAGATCATGAAAGGATAATGAGCGAAAAATTGCAAGATGAAAGTGTAAGGAGAATGTATGTGCATCTGGTAAGTGAGAGACTTGCAAATGCAAGCCTCTCCGACTCAGATGTGGATGATTGTTGGAAAGTTTTGAAAGAAAGTATGGTGGATAGTGCAAAAGAAGCTTGTGGATGCGCAAAGAGACGTAAAACAGCGAAAGGAGATGCCTGGTGGGATGCGGAGGTTGAATCCTCCGTAGCAAGAAAGAGGAAAGCGTGGCTGGATTACGTATCATCTTTGCCTTTAAATGAAAATATGAGAGAAAAGAAGAAAGAAATGTACCGTCTATGCAGGAATGAAACCAAGGCTTTAGTGAAAGAGAAGCGTGAAAGACAAATTATGAATGAGGAAGAGAGGCTGACGAAAAACTTCGAGGCAAATACCAAACTCTTTTGGAGAGAGGTAAAGAAGTCTCGGAGTGGTTCGTCGGCATCCAGAATGGATAAGATAAAGTCTAAAGCTGGTGTCATTCTTGCCAACACTCAGGAAGTGTTAGAACGGTGGAGTGAATATTTTGAGGAAATGTATGAGTATGCCTCGGACGCTGGCAATGAGAGTGAGTCGGATGCTTACTCCACGTTGACGGCGTCCGACGAAGGCATAACTATGGATGAGATCGAATGGTCGATACGAAGCTTGAAAAATGGAAAATCAGCGGGAATTGATCTGATCACAGCTGAGATGATCAAATTAGGTGGCACTTACGTCCGGGACGCCTTCTGGTACCTATGCAACCTATGCTGGAGAACTGGAAGGGTCCCAATGGACTGGAGACGCGCAGTCATCGTGCCCTTGTATAAAGGCAAGGGATCACGCATGGACTGCGCCAACTATAGGGCCATCAGTTTGATCAGCTTAGCAGCAAAAGTATATGGAAAGGTGATTGAAAGGAGAATGAGGGTGAAATCCGATGAAATGCTGTGGGACGCACAAGGAGGTTTCCGAAATGGAAGGGGATGTACGGATCAAGTTTTCTCGCTCCGCAATATCGTAGAGAAGCATCTGGCCATAGACCGGAAGGTTTTCTGCGGTTTTGTGGATCTTGAGAAAGCCTTTGATAGGGTTGTGCGAAAGGAACTGTGGGACATATTGCCGAGATATGGGATTGACGGTTCACTGCTCCGTGCTGTGCAGTCCACTTACAAGGATTGCTCAGCATGTGTGCGGATAGACGGTGGCATGTCACCCTGGTTTGATGTCAAAATTGGTGTCAAACAGGGTTGCATGCTATCTGCTAGGCTGTTTATCCTGTATCTCGATAGTTGTCTGCAGAGAATAAGGTCAACGAATGTGGGATTGCGCATGGGTGACCAAGTGGTGAACTGTCTGCTGTATGCAGACGATGCCGTGCTATTTGCAGATACACCATCTAAACTGCAAACACTGGTCACAGTGATGAAAGACGACTGTATGGAGAAAGGCTTACTACTGAATGCGAAGAAAACAAAGATAATGGTATTTGAAAGAGAAGAATCCAGAACTAATGTAAGGATTACGATTGATGATGAAGTGTTGGAACAAGTGGATGAGTTTGTATATCTTGGATGCGCTTTCAGCAGGGATGGAAGGTACACCGCAGATGTGGAAAGACGAGTGAGTGCTGGGAATAGTGTGAATGGAGCGTTGGGAAAACTTCTTGGCAGTAAAATCCTGAGCCAGAAGGCACAACTCGCTATACACAATGCAGTGTTGGTCCCAACGCTAACTTATGGAAGCGAGAGTTGGGTATGGCAGAAAGAGCATGAAAGTAGAATAAACGCGGTTGAAATGCGAGCGCTGCGCAAAATTTGTGGCGTAAGGCTCGTAGACCGTATTCGCAATGATGATGTTAGAAATAGAGTTGAAAAGAGAGCGTCGGTGTTAAAATAAGAAGAGGCATGCTCCGATGGTTCGGGCATGTAGAAAGAATGCAAGATGAAAGAATGACGAAGCAGATATACAATGCAAAAGTGGAAGGATGTAGGAGCCGGGGAAGGCCAAGACTTACCTACCATGACCAAATTGGTCATGTTCTATCAGAAGGTGATGTCAGGAGCCCTAGAAACCGGCGTGCGTGCATGAGAAGAGCAATGAATGTTAAAGAAGCGAGTGAGATATGTAAGGATCGAGTCACGTGGCGCTCGGTTCTCTCTGCCTACCCCGCAAGGGATTTGGCGTGAAGTTATAGATAGATAGATAGATAAGGTTTTCTTGATATATTTCCCAAAATTGGCACTTGATTCCAAATTAAAAAAAAACTGCATGTTGAATGGGCTATATTCAATTTTAATTATGTACCTGATCCTTTATTTAATCTAGTACAATAATTTAAAGCACAAAATTATCCCAAAAATTAAAATTATGAGCCATAATAGTAGTAGTAGGTAGCAAGTAACAACACACGTACTTGCGCGGCGTAGTGTCGAGACTAACCGACATAACAACACTAACATAATGAACATTCAAGTCTCCCCCCGCCTAAGAGCACAAATCTTTTATCTTCGGGTCAATCTTAAACAATAAATCAAAACGTTTTCTCTACCTACACCGAGTTAAAACATTTTATGCTCCGAATTACGTATCTTTACATCGACTTCTGTACCTTTTTGGATATACTAGGATATGAGCAAAATTTTTATAACTATTTGTATGATTAATGCCGTATCGTTTTCTTTAGCGAGACACCATTTTTTTTGTAGTCGAAACTGAAAATTTTGACAATAATTATTTTTGTAATGGCTCTTAATTAAAATTTTTATGATTATTTTGTACTTTATACTTTACTAAATTAGTTAAACTATCAAGGACACAATTAAAGTTATAAGCATATAGGCAAGTAAAACTGAAATCAAAGTTTTAGTTAAGGCATTTATGAAACTGCAAAACCGGGTCTAATAAAGGAATCATGAAATATCATTTTGACAACTAAGAGCAGATTATGCTTAACACTTTTGTTTAACACGCTTAACACAAGTTTGATTGTAACTATTATTAAGAACGGTACAAATGTCAAACAGAAAAGCTTAATGTGCACTTACTTGTACGTCTTGTTTTTCTGATTCTGGATATTGTATTAACTCAATTTCGGTACAAACTTTAGTTGATATGTCTATCATAAGCGCGGCAACATACATCTCAGATGTAGCTATACCATGTTGTGTGCATACGAGTACATTCACCTACATGCCTTATATGTTAAATTAGGAAACTTGACGATCTTTAAAACCAGAAAGTATTTTTCGACCGTATAAAAGTAATTGATTGAACCTTTCTCTAGAAAGATAATAATTAATTGAATTGAACTTGACTTGTCGTGTCAGTAACAGGAAGTAGCGACGGTGGCGCCACATCAGTGTGCGGTGGAAACCTGTCGGACTCGACAGCGGAAGGAGCTCCGCCTACCCTCGACGCATACGATACTGATGCTGTTTCGCTAGTCTCATCTGCACATCATATTTATCAATGTAAGTTTAGAGCTTTATATTAAAGAAGCGCAGTGCGAATTGATTAATTTTAAAGTTACTCAATTTAAAGGATTTGCTTTAAGTTCCCTGGCACTTTAAACAGGCATTATTTGGCCTGCGCGTAAGTATGTAATAAAATTAATGTAATTTTCATAATTCATTCATACACATGAGTTGATACATTGGTGTTAAATAGGTTATTAATAAGTGCAGCTATGATTCGCCTTACTGACATATGAAATTAGTTATTAATAATAAATAGGAATTACAATACGTTTAAATTAAAAGTCTTAGAAATATAAAAATACAAAATAAGTAGTATACAATTAACTTTGACGATACTTACAATTAATTAATTAATTATCAAGGCATCTTCATTTACAAATGTTATAATAAGCTTTTTCATTTAGGAAGTCATGAAGTGCATTATAAAATCGTTTGTTATCGTTTATTGACCTAATATGCAATAGATTTTAATTGCTTGTAATAGTTTTCTATTGTAATTCCGATTACAATATAATAATTTTCTTCTTAGCGTAAATTCATTAGGATTGCCGGGGTCTGCTACTTAAGCCTAAGGGGTTGGCGAAGATGCTAATTTTTATTTAGAGCGATTAACATCAAACCACCACAACCCGTTACACGTCTTTCGAAATATAAATTCTTAGACTTGCGGGTTTCCTCACAATGTTTTCCTTCACCGCCGCTAGTGATAATTACAAATATGTACACAAATAAAAAAAATGTCATACATACCAGAATTCGAAGGGGAGACGACTTGATCAATAGGCCGGGTTTTTTTCTACCTTATGATATTTGGCAGAGCTGCGATAGCCAGCGGAGCCACATTACCCTCAAAATTGCCGTTTGGGGTAGACTGATGTCATCCAGCTAGCGTTTAGACGGTAATAGTGAGAAACTCCAAAATCGACACACTAATAGCTAACATATTGTAGTTTTGTATCCTTTAATTTGAAATTTAAATGTTCGTTGGTGAGGAAGAACGGTCCAAAATCGTTCCAATTAGAAAAAAAAACATATGGGAAAACGTATGGCCGGCCACACTGCACTCCCATCAACAGAAAAAGTAACAGCACTCGTCGCTAGATGTCGTACAGGGCTCCATATATTTTTAAAAATTTAAAAATTAAAAATAAAATATTTAAATATTTTTTAAATTTAAAAAATATCAGCTCTGCCTACACAGCTTGCTGTTATTTACTAGTACTAAGATGATCTGATGACGGAGAGATGGAGTAGGCCGTAAAGTCTTACACATTTACTATTATTTATACTGACCAAAATGGAAAACGTTTTACGTCAAAGCTTCCTTCCACCTGATATGAAATAATTACCGTAACCAATGTAAAGTAGTTGCAATATGATCTTCTTATAGTGCTGCAGCCCTCCATTGGCTTCAGTCTATAGTACGCATGCGTATTGTCACTAACGCAGCAATTACATACTGTCCCTTACAATCAGCAGGGTGCACGTGATGTTGTCTTAGTCTTTAACTATAAAAATGATGGTGAGCTACTTGCTGCGGTTAGCTCTTCACTGCGGGCCGTATGGGGAGAACCTCAGGGTGGCTCAGCATGCTATGGGAAGAGCTATGCTGGGAATTTCTCTCCATGATGGAATCAGAAATGAGGATATCTACTCTAGAACTAAGGTACCCGACATGGCCCAAAGGATAAGCAAGCCGAAGTGGCAATTGACCGGCCAAATTTTTTTTTTATTCCACTAAAGTGAAAAACTAGCGTTCGGCCTGTTTGATGGAAAGCGGTTACCGTAGCCTATGGTCATTTGCAATACCAGGGATGTCACTCTTGCGTCGTCGACTCCGTAAGAACCTCTTCACGCCCTTTGAAGACCCCCATGCTGTAGTCTCTTGGGAAAACCTCGGCAGGGAGGTTTTTCCACAACTTGATAGTTCTTGGTAGAAAACTTATCTGGAACCGCACAGTACGCGACTATTGCGGTTCCAGTGTATGAGGATGTACTCCCAGCCGTCGATGAGCTGTGCGATGTGCGTGCTCAATACCACGCACCATATACCATACCACCAGTGTGAGTTTAGGATCATCGACGATCCTCAATTGGTAATAATCCTCAATAAGGTATGTGGTACATCTTCTGGGTAAGAAGTTGGCAAAACATTTGCACAAACGCTCGGGCAGCCCGTACGATGGCAACTTCAATAAAGGACTCCGATGCCAGACCAGTGTAAGACCAGTGTAAGATACACTAGAAGATCACCAGACGAACGACCATAGCGAAAGCCGTATTAACGCTCGCTGATCAAATCATGATCCTCTAGCTATGCCAGGAGTCCTGTGTTTATCACACGCTCCATCACCTTGGAGAAAAGGGAGGTTATGGCAATAGGTCTGTAATTCGATGGATCTGATCTGTCGGTCTTTTGTCAACTGGTAGTTCGTAGAGCCGAATACCGGCGGTGAACAAAGGTTCTCGAATGGCGTCCTCGTACTGGTGGTACTCGCAATATGGGACGACCCCCCCCCCCCCCCCAATTAAATTGAGCGCCGACTTCAAGAAGTTATTAGGGAGTCGATGGATGCAGGTGGCACGGGATCGAAGCGAATGGCTGTCTAGAGGGGAGGCCTATGTTCATCACTAGACGAATACGGGCTATAATGATGATGCCAAACTTTTTTTTTATACAATATCGGGAGGCATACAAGCCGTATGCTTGTGTAAAGCGATTACCGTAACCTATAAACGCTTGCAATATATTAAGTATCACTCGCGCGATGCCACCTCTGCTGCTAACACAGCAACTACCTACTACCAGTAACGTTAGGAGCTTACTGGTAACCTCACTCACACGCAGGAACACAACAACCCTCTAGGGAGATGTTATTTGGCTGCGGTTTTCTGAGAGGTGGAGGCACTTCCCCAGATTAGCTGCATTGATGCGCCCTACCTCTCTTAAAAAGACCCTGACCAAGACAGGCAAGTTCATGCCACAAATATTTGTCCCGTGAGGGAATCGAACACACTAGCGTTGGTGTCAAAGTAACGTAACAGCGGGCTTCACCACTGCGCTACCGAGCTACTTGCCTCCCAAATCTCCACAGCCATTGAAAAAATCTGTAAAATACCATTTGACCAATAAAATAATATTATTTGCCGGATTTACATCAAACACGTATAAATATCGAGTATACGCGACTGAGCATTAAAACTGGGCACGTCGATTTATCGCATACGATACGATACATTGTTTGCACAACCCCAAATGAAACGTTCCCGTCGAAACATATTCAAAACTGGTACAAAAACATCAATATTTTCCGAGTTTGTCAAACAAATCCATTTTATGTACTTTTGTGTAAACACGGAAATGAAATGAAATATCGTTTATTTGCTAAGGTATGTGGTACAAATTTAGATGTTTTTACCGTAAGAAAGGCAACTTACAATATGTTTTAACATATATTATCCGATGGCAAAGTGTTTAGCAATGCTCTTTTAACCCAAAGGCTTGATTTTCACACAGGACAAAAGTTTGTGTGCATATGTCTGTTTGTCTTGTTCGGGGTATGTTTAGGAGAGGTACAGCACATCACATCAGTTAGCTTGACTAGGGAAGTACCTCCACCTCACAGAATACCGCAGCTAAATAACAACTCCGTGGAGGGTTGTTGTGTTCCTACGAGTAAGTAAGTTCCTAAGGAGTTGCTATGCCAGCAGCAGTGGCATAGCAACTCCTCCTTAATGTATTGAAAGCGTTTATAGGCTACGGTACGGCTCCGCTTAACATCAGGTGGACTGGACGCTTGTATGCCCCCCGACGTTGTATAAAACACCTTACAGGAAATTGTAGACAAATAACAACTCCCTGGAGGGTTATTGAATATAAATGTTGTACAAAAAGCGGCCTTAATTGGCTTCTCTACCAGATAACCCAATAGAGCGGCGTAAAACACGATTGTGGTATTTATTAATAGTTAATTGATATCGTTTAGGCTACGAATAAATAATAATAATTATTCGTTGCGTATATGATATAAACTTAATAATATGTACATATTTACATGTACACGATATATATATATATATACATATTAAAAAAATACCTATGTATATATATATATATAGCTACATGTACATAACTATATATATATATATATATATATATATATATATATATATATATATATATACAAAGAAAGGTTCATTCTAAAACTTGCGACAAAATATTCACATTCTATTAAAAAAAAGATCACCCATTTATAAAATTGGCGGGTTGGATATAAACTCTTCGAAATTTAAACTAGATGACAAAAAATATTTGCACAATATTTTGCTGGAGCGTTTCTTTTTACGAGTATTTGTTCAAATATGAATAAAAATTCAAAAAGTATTTTTATTTATGTTTTTTATTAGTGGTTATTTATGTTTGAGACTTGCTTTTGAAGCTTGTCTTATTCGAAAGACCGTAGGACGACCTAAGACTACGACCACTAAGTGATTTTAAAAGGATACCTTGTTGTTTTTTGGGACAAAGAACTCTAAATGCAGTTTAATGTATTTTAGTGGCATGTTTTTTAATGTCTTCCTATGTAGTTAATATATTAGACAATCATAGTTTTGCTTTTATGAAACATATTTGAGGTTTTTGATGAGTGATATTGTTGCTCTAATGTAGCACACATGTTAAACACACAAGCAACTCTTAAATTTTTAAATTTATTTAAATCATTAAATGTACGGAATGTTTTCCTGGAGCATACACGTATAACAGCAAAATCTGCGGCTTGTCTACATAATATCTTTTCTAATTGTGAGCATATCAATAAATCATTCCGCAGCCTTCAGATCATTGCGGTTAGTTGGTATACCAATGTTCAAATAGTGTATATTTAAAAGTGATCTATTGTATATAACACTGACCACTAATAAACTTATCAATTACAACAATGTATTGGGGGAAATGTTGCCATTATTGGATTACTCTGTGGACAATCCTGATTTGCTCTGTACAAATTTGTTTTGTGTTATTTCCAGTGAGTACCAAAAATATAATGATTAACCCTTCGAAACCCGGGTGGTCGTATATGACCGCGAAATGTATGGGAAAACGTATATAACGGGTTCTGACTGGTCACTACCACAAATAAATTAAAGTGCGATGATTGGGCAACTACAGGTATATTGATAAGTAGAAACAAATTATGTAATATAAACATAAGAAAAGCACTATCAAGAAGCTATCATAACAAACGACATCATCTGTGATGAAAATATGATACTGGGACAGTGGCCTTACTCTCTACTAAATAACCCTAGAGAACATCAATAACGCTCAGAGCCTCTAGTGTGGTTTAAAAACTGATTTACGTTACTTCTGGGTTCGCCTTTAGCCCGCGTTAGTAGGAAAGTTTGTTGTTATGAACCTTACGCCAGTGACAGTGGCATTGCTAATATCTCCATACAAATTATAGATGTAAACGCAACCGTAGTAGTTACGTAAATCTGATATGCGCTAGAAGCACAGGTAGGACATCAGCCGAGATCTGCTAGTAATAATATAAAATGTAATTTCATTTTCGTAGTGAGTACACCGCGAGACTGCAGCCCCACATTGTCCCCACACAATAGCGCTTCGCCATTCACGCGCTCCATCGACGCTGGATCACTTTCAAGGTTTGATTACATTTTAAATAAATTTGAGGGTATAGCTCAATCGACAATACTATTGAAAATCTGAGATGTTGTAAATCAAATAACATTGCTGAAGTGCCAATTTGTGTTTGAAAATTTTCTAACTTGTCACGTCATACTTGAGCCTTCGATCATTGTCATATCTAACAATAAATAGTGCAAAAAGCTTAACATTTTCATTGTAAAATTAAAAACGTATTTTTTCATTTTTCATTATGATAAAATATAGTTAATGAATTCTGCTTGAAGCTGCATTAAAATTAAATTCTAGACGAAAATGAAAAAATAAAAGCAACTGAAAATAAATATGAACGCTCTTGTCTGTTCTAAAATAAAATCAACAACTGTACGTCTAAAAATATTTTAATTGCAGTATCAATGTAGGTAATGATAAATACTTACTTCTTCATTAAATATTCTCAAATGAGTAATAAGACTAATAAGTTCGTTTCATTAAACTTTCAAAATTAGTACACTTGCTTGACAGTATCCAATTGATTTTTAATTTTATTCAAACATGTATCTTAACATAGAGAATATTTAAATTACATGTTTTTTAAACAAATGACTATCGTAATCAGGTCAGTGGAACAGTTATCGAGTCCAGGGGAGTGCGAGGCAGCATTAGTAGGGCTCCGACCAAGAGGCGCTGGAAAAGGAGGTCGAGGACGCGGTTCCGCCTGGGGGTCAATATCTCGCGTGTTCGCACGAAGCAGACACCGTACCAAGTCTGGCAGCGCTGCCGTCAGTGGACATGAGAGCGGTATGGGTGATCAAGTCTTAACAGCCAATAAAAGCGTCAATACTGACGCCTTTATACTGATAGTAACAAACTCAGCCGAGTTAAAAAAAAAATTTGCAAATTATCTAATTCTATTTCCGCATCTTCGTACTGTTTCCATTGGAATAAATATTTTGTGACTTCCAAGGTACTAGTAACGTTACCGCTGAGTTTTCTACGATCTTCACTTCAGTGTCACTTTGGTAGTTATACCTAGTGGGCAACCTACGTTATACGGAAGACACAGTCGAACTGTGTCGTGGGCTTTATATACTATATAAAAATAAAATAATAATATATACCTATATAATAAACAATGGAATACAATTTCAGCAGCATCTTAAGAAATGAACTATTAAAATAATTTGACTAGATTAAATGCAAATTTAACTTACTTATCTGGATATTTCACCAGAACCAGTGTACGCGGGCACGGGCAGCACAACACGTGCTTGGTCACCTCTTGGCAGCGAAGCAGCATTGCGTGAAGCAGCTTCTTTGCCGCTAGCAAGGTGGCGTGCTCCGGCCATTATAGCCTGGCTTGAACTTGCACTTGGCATGCCCCAGTACGCCGCTGCTGTAGCAGACAATGTGAAGAGTGGAAAGGTTCGTAGGCGTTTCTATTATTTATTTATAGTCTAATCATTGTCGTTCTGTCTGTCCGTCTGACAAGTTACGTCTGCAAAACACAATGGTGAGCTATAATTATGTTAACGCAGTTACTCAGAATCTCGAGGTAAGCCGTATGTGGTTGCAATATCTAATATCTTACGGTGTGGAATGATTGGTGGGTAATGTTATTGTGGAAAGATAGTCGCTTTGATTTCATCTCAGATAGTGTTCAAACATTGATCCCAGCTCATATCTGGCAAACAATGAGTACGTATATAATGATAGTATGTTTTGCACTTAAATTTGACGTACATTTGACAGCGAATGACTGTACCTGTCGGTGATAGATAGGTCAAGATTTATTTTTCAATATTACCTTCGTTGATGACAAGAATCTTAGGTTTGTATTTAAACGACGAGAGATTATTATCAAAAAAGTATAACATTACATTCGTAGCAACAGAAATTTGTAACACCCTAAATGTCAAGCAGAAAGATTTAACCAAAAATAACTAATGTTCTAAAATGATACGAAACAAACAAAAATTATATTTACTGGCCAAACCATTGATAGCTTCATTGCTCACGAACAATACCGGTATGTTTTTAAAACAAAAGACACCGACATATTTATTTCTGGCTTTACGAGCCATTCATATCTAAAACAATACACCTTGTCTTTTTGAATACAACAAAAATCCATTTTCATTATTCCATATCCATTCATTGCACGAAATACTCATTTTATTACATTTGTATGGAAATTAAGCCCTAATACAAACCCCCTTCATTAATTCATCGCTGTATTTGTTTATTCGAAACACGTGGATCTGCGATTTAACCAATAGCTAGGTACCTGCTCCCGTGCTATTATTAATAACCGGTATGTACGCTTCATACGCTAAATAGCGCCATTAGTGAAATTTCAATTAGTTTTCGATTTGATTTCGATAATTTAATGCTTTCACAATACTTTAATAACGCAGTGTACCGAATATAAAAGCACTGGTGTGGTAATTCGCTAATTATTTTCTGCCGTTATTGACTTAACATACTATTCAGTAAACAACATTAATATATTTTATTTCCATATTTTAAATTAATATGCATATACTGATTTTGATCTTTATCAAATATCAATCCGTGTACATTACGTCTTAATATTCATTATAATGCAAGAATTTGTGAATGCTCAATATAATTGAACCATATCAATATGACTTATGACTTAGTAGTAAAGCAGTTGACGCGATAGTAGCGTCAAATATTGTGTTCTCGTTGGTTCTAGATCCGTGCTTTGAATGGGCAGGTTCTGCTCGAGCTGTCGGACGCAGACTTGGAAGTGGGCCTGGGAATCACACAGCCAATGCACCGCAAGAAGCTCAGGCTAGCAATAGAAGAGAGAAGACGACCGGATTTGGTGAGGAACCCGACCATAGGACAACTCACGCATGCTTGGGTCGCCGCTGAGTGGTTGCCAGACTTAGGATTGTCGCAGGTAAGGAATGACTAACAAACAAAAAGATCCTGATAAAGTTTAGTGAAGAAATGTGATAGAGTAGTTTTTAAAAAAATAAGAAATAATTTATCACTATTATTAGATGTATAGCTGGAGGTGATGAGATATTCATTGGTTAAGATTCAATGAAACTTACATTCAATTAATTTTTGATGAGTGAGAAAAATAAATATGAATCTTGTAAAAAAGTATCATAATATCTTATTTCTAATATGATTCAGTGACTCTCAGTAGAATTACTCAAAAGATGAAATTAAAAATGAGATGATTCCTCACTTTATGATTATACTCAGGGATATAATTAATATACTTCCATGAACTACATTTCTCTATTCTGTAAATATAATTTCGAAAAAAAATATAGAACTTTTTTAACGAGGGTTTACTTACTAAATAATACATGCACGTGAGATTATATTAATATGTTCAATTCAACTAGTTTTACCATTCATATAAGTAAATAGTATCTCGTTTAAGCCTCGTTCCTTTTATTATCTTAATTTGGAGAATTAGAATGCAGAGATATTTTACTATGTTTTTGTCAACAAAAATATTTAGAAATTGTTACTAAATTCGTGTGATATTTTATGAAAATTACTAGCAATTTGATATATACTACTTTGTGTTCTACCGCCATCCGTTATTTGTTGTTGTAGTTGATATTGAATTTTCTTTATTATCCAAAGATAAATCCATTCAATAATAATACAAAAATGTCAGATACAAAGGCGGACTTATCCCTAATAGGGATATCTTTCAGCCAACCATTAAGTATTTTGTAGACAGTATTTTGATTATAAGAGCGGCATAGAGAGAATTACAAATGAGAAGCTAATTATTAGTGAGGCCGAAGGTTTTGTTAACTCAAGTTTTCATCACATAGAAATAAATAAAAATGTAAGGCAAAAAGTTTTACATAAAATACATTTAAGTTGTAGAATGGTTGCTTGTCGTTAGACTTCGCTGATAATAAGTTTAAATTTAGTTCATGTGATCGTCGATATATAAGACTTTATTCTTGTACTCCCACATAAATCTCTACGTAAATTCACCAAAGTTCAATCAAATAAATGGCAGTTACAAAAACAAATTCTACAGTAATAAGTTAAGTTTACGTTCGTATTCATTGAATAATGTAAATTTATAATTTCATTTCTAGAAAGTCGTAGACCAAGAGAAAATAATACAACGTAGGTACTATGAAAACTAGCAGAAAGTATTAGGTTTATATTTCAGTATGAAAATATTTGCCCAGCATTTGACATATTTTTCTTAGTTTACGCTGATGAGCAAAAATATGTCATAGTGTGATGAAAAATGTAACAAAATATAATTTTCTATATACGAGTATATCTAAATAATGATGCATACCAAACTATAGCACGTAGGGTTTGATTGTATTAGTATTACCTTAAGGTAATATCAATTCATTCGTACCCTACGTACTACGTACGTTTAAAAAATCCTTATACTAATACATACTGAAGTACAATATGTAATTCGTATCATAATTTATACACATTGATACGACTAATTAATTCATACAAAATGCTGGTGGCGAAAGCACGCAAGTAGAGTAAATCAAAATGTGTAGTTATTTAAAATTCGGTTTTGGTATTTTTAAATCAATTTTGTCCAACAGTACGCCGAGTCATTCCTTGCAAATTTAGTGGATGCGCGGATGTTAGATACGATTAGCAAGAAAGAGTTGGAGAAATACCTTGGAGTCACGAGAAAGTTCCATCAGGCATCAATCGTCCACGGCATCCACTTGCTTAGAATAATGAAATATGATAGACAAGTAAGTACATTAATGCAAGTCAATCAATTTCTTCATCCATTTTGGGACAAGTTGGATACTCTAGGATTACTTGGCGAATTTAAATGTTTCTAATATATTGACTACATTTACAGTAACGAATATATCATATTAATGGTAAACATTTCATTATTATTTTTAAAACTAAACACAACCTCATAGGCAGATCTTCCATAATGATTGACAGCTGAGGCTGTGGCGAAGGAAATTATGGCACCGCACAGTGAGAAACAGACTGACTATGCCACAACACTTCAGCCACCTTATCTTGCCTTAATAACTTACAGCCAAATAACAACTGCCTGGATTATTGTTATGTCCATGCGAGTAAAGGATGACGTCATCAAGAAACTCCAGAGATGTTAATTAGTACTCGTAATCAATACGCAAGAAACAGGCTCTGGTAACCATTTCATAGCTGGAAGGCTATTGTGGTTGTTTTTATTTATCACGATAGATATCGTAAATATTCATAAACGCTAACATCTTCAGAAGATAAATTCCGATTAGCATCGGTTAGTACAAACTTGGTTCATTTACTATGGCCTCTCACTGAATATACTTACCGTATCCTAACGAGAACCAATAAAATAACCTACCTCACCTAAAAATACCTAGGATTAATTTACATCCACACATCCAGTGAAAACATGTAGACTCAAATACCATACCAACGTATGAGGTTCATACCTCATTTCACGTAATTTCGAAGATTTAATACTGTGAAAAAGATGCCACTGCAATGATTTGCTTGCGGAAGTTTCTGTTTGAATAATCTGCATAAAGTTTTCAAAACTACCTAGAAATCACAAATTCGCTGCTACTCGTAGTTTTCTGAATTGTGGTCCAATACTTTCATATATTAAACCGACAACTTTGCTTTTAATGTTGTTCTCCGTTGTTTTTAATTTATAACTAGATTTTGAACCTCAAAAAAATGAAGATACTAAAAAAATATTTGCGGATGTTGAATAAATGTCCGTAAATATCAATAAATGTAGCAGTTATTGCTTTTGAACCAAAGAGGATAAGAAAGGATTTTCTACTGTAATTCAATCCACCTAATTTTACTGCTCGGTTCATCATCAGATATGTCGATTTAATATTAAACATTCTTAAGATCGTGTACTTTAAGAATAAATGGAGGAGATATGAGAGCAATTTTTTCATAAATTGTTCTCAGTTGACTAAAATAAAAGAAAACGCTCCCCGCCCTAGCAACGGCAATGGCGACTCGATAAAGAGCTTTAATGTTTAAAGTAAATACGTCCCCTAGATAAAAAAATAATCCTTATGGACAAAAAACATTTTCTCTTCCATTACGATAAGGAACCGGAGATAAGGCAGAAGCAAATAAACGATTATCCACTGAGCCGCTACAAAATGTTGCGTCTCGTATTGCTGTGACCCTTGCAATGTACACCCATTAATCATCCTGGTACACCCGTTCAAATTCTTCGCGGTTGGAGCCGAATTTGACCTAGAATATCTCGCTTATTACTTCCATATTTTCAACGTAATAAATTATGTCTGACAAGATCAGCCTTTCTAACGTCCAGAATTTCGTTTGTAGGCTCTAGCAGTGAGACGACATCAGTGTGAGAACGTCGATGCGGATCCCTTAGTTTGGACCAATCAAAGGTTTATGCGATGGGCTCACAATATTGACTTAGGTGAATTTGCTGACAATCTTAAAGGTGAGACTTTTTATTTAATATAGAATTCATGACAAAATAATTATCTGTAATATATGTTATAGATTAGTGAACAAAAAGCTATAATGGTATAAGTGGACACCTAATGTATACTTGTCACGGTTATTTTAACAGACAGCGGAGTACATGGTGGTCTAGTAGTATTGGAACCATCATTTACTGGAGAAACAATGGCAACAGCTCTTGGAATACCGCCATCTAAAAGCATCATAAGAAGACATTTGGTAGCCGAATTTGATGCTCTTGTCATCCCCGCGAGGTAAGTTTTTACATTGTTTATTTACCCTACACCCCAGGAAAATATAATATTTGCTTTAGTGTCGACGCAGAAGTAAATATTACACAGAGTTTACTCGTCTCGTAGTCAAATATTACGTTTTCCTTATATTAACTAACAGAAATAAATTAATCAATCGTTCTTTTAACAATGGTATTTATATCTTGCTGACAAAAGTAATGTTCAACGTGATACTATATTAACAGCCCTTAGTTCATTCTAAACAAAGTAACAGTAAAAATAAAGAACTTTGAAAGGGACATTTGCACATTGCATGAATAGTTTGATCGCAAAAACCACAGCCCCGGTAGGTGAGCAACCTGTAGTTGATTATAATGTGAGGTGCAATCCTGCAGGTATACGATATTTTGCCAGGTGGAAGAACTGCAAGTGGAGGCTGCCCGAGCATCCATGTTGTCCACAAAAAGATAAACCGACAAAAATTAAAAAACTTTCATTCAAAAAGTAAAATAGCTTCGACACACTTCTCGTCAACCTGTATCTATGTAAAATTTCTGAAAATGTTTGTAAAATTGCTATTTTTACACAAAATATTTTCTTTGCTAGAAGACTTTTTAGAGTTCTTCCGTCAAAACTCGCTCGTTTGTGAAACTACTTTGATCGAAAACTTGACGAGCGGTGAAGACTGATAAGTTATTGTAGGAACCATGGTTTGTAAGTAAAAGAAACTCGAAAAGTTGTAGCGATCGGAAACATTCTCAATATTACTTTGTTATTTCGCCTTCGTCAATGTTAGATTCAATGTTCTACATTGTAACCCCCTAGAGTTCCAACTTGCAGTAGTTTAGATTCGTCACGTCAATGTTATTCGAGATTGATCAATTTGATAAATTTAGTAAATGTATACAACTTAGTTGGTATCGACGTAAAGCATTAAATGCTTCATATTAATTATAGGGGGTGAATCATATCTTATTTATCAATACTTGAGTATTTGATAATTATCAAAAAGGATTAGTTTGACAATTTTAAAACTATTATAATAATTGAGAATTTTAAATCATTACACAAAGTAATTATTCTTAGATATAAAAACAGAACCATTCTCAATAGCTTTAGGGGTTATAACAATAATAGCATTTACCGATACTGTAAGATAAATATGTTTTTGACTTGTATACATTCATATTGTAAAATTGACTACATTGTACATTAGGATCATCTGTAACAATATCGATTGACATATAAATGTGAATAAATCTTGATAAAAAGACAATGCCCAAAGGACATCGAGTCAGTTTCTTTTATTATCCATCATCCCTAAACTTGGCGATCCTTGCATCGAGACAGAACGGTAACGATCATTTTATCGATAAGTCATGAATGCCTCTGTCATCATCATTAGAAATCGCACTTTAATCAGACTCTGACCACCGTTTCTCCTTCCATTTAAATTTTATTTTGTCGAGATAACTTTAACCACACTGACATTTCGTGCTTGTCTGATTTAATTTAAACATTTGATTGTCAATGTTCCTTTTTTATCCGTATTTACAGGGAAGAGTACTAGAATAATAGTGTTTATGTTTAATCTTGACATCAATTAATGCTAAACTGTCATAAACATATATCCAGTACTGTTCATTGTAATTGATTTCATAAATGTTTATCCACGTTATTTTTTTTCTAGTCATTACCTTCGTTCATACACAGTCAGCATGATTCGTATTTTTCCGGCAAAATGCATCATGCTTTTGATGTCTATGCAAAATGTTGTTAATTTCATACGTATCTATCATAGCTTACACATACTTACAATGTACAAAAATGTGGATCTGAATATGGCGAAATTATATAATTTAAATATTTGTGTCAGGAATTTGAAGCTCCAAATGAAGCAATCTAAAATATTGCAGACTTTGCATGAGAGCTTTTTGTGTTAGCCATAATATGTAAAGTTAGCGCGAGAGACTTGATTATTACCAAAGTAAAAGCAAACAGCGCTCTGCCTGGCTTACGTTCAATACAAACTCGTCCCACATATTTTATAATAATAAATTGCAAATTTCAGAAATATGTTTGGCCACCAAATTAGGATGTTGGGTAGACCGTTTTCGAGGTCAGTCGCGACTGGATTGCCCGGAATTGATCTAAGTGACTCTCGAAGGCATAGCTTAAGGGTAAGTATGCAATTTAATCAGCTTCCCATATACAATTCCACTTTACGAATCATAAAAGTTGGTCCCACTATTTTTACAGAATATAGTTTCAATTATATTGTAATAAATGTTATTCAACTGATCGATACTGAAACGTTTCTCAAAGATTTGAACAAAAAAAAAGTTTAATTAAGCCTTAAGCCTGTAAAGTTGATTAAGGTAGCTATTGGTGAGTAGCGATATCGGCTATAGAATGCTCTTGTCAATCAGAGCTTTCGTTTTCGACGTGTCTTTGTTGGTCTGGAAACCTAAAAACGCTAGCGGGATACTCAGCTCTCTGATGAAAAGCATGGAAAAGCCGTTGGAGCTATATGTTCTAAGGGTGGAAGTGTTATAAGGCACCACTGCCTACCGGTAGTAGCGGTCATAAAATGATACTTAAGACAGGCGTCCGTTTAGATGGCGTTTATCGCTTTACATCTCAAACCAATAGCTATCCAATCTCCGACACATTTCGTAATCATTTATTACTGCCCTCCAAGTATTGCTCATGTGTATATTGATCCAATTACTATCCCCCAACGGGAGTGAAACGTTACATTAATCCTCTTAAAGGGGACTCTACGTATTGGATCCACATTCCTGCGTCAAATAATAACTTTGGACAGATGTATTAACTAATTACTAGGTATAATAAATATAAACTGGTGTAGAGTTTTTACGAGAACGGTTATTCCTTGTGTTGCAAGCGCCCATGTGCTACTGTAAATGTTTCACACCAAACCGTATGCTGCCAATACCCAACGTAATATAAGTAAAACCCTATTAAGTAAACCTATATTTAAAAATAAATTAATAACATTCTTCAAAATCTTACTGTGTATACCTACCGTTTTATTACCCTAAACCTTTTGTTTCAGGGATCAATAACTCGAGCTCTAGGGGTCCTCAAGCCAAAACATGACAGAACTTCGCCATCCAGTTCAAGTGAGAGTTCAAGTGTATTAAGTCTCACTGCTCAATCTTACCAGATGTCGTATTCACCGCCAATCGCTGTGAGGACCCTGTCGCAACTGAGCATGACGTATGCGCCACCTCCAACACTACAGGAGTACGAACCTATATACACTCCGCTGAGTCTATACTCTCAGTCCAGTGTATCGACGAGGGACAGTCTACAGAAATTAAACGAAATTAAAGAAACTGCTGGGATCATGCATAGGTAAGACTAGCGATTAGCAGCATCATCGCACATACACAGTCGTAGCGACTTTTCTAAATTCTTATTTGAAAAAGAGACAATGCGAAAGTATTGTCTCCTATATGTAAATTATACTCCTATAATTATACTTAAATACTAAAGAAAATAAGTAAGTTAGTTGGTTACAAAGTACCTCCGTTTTATGATGAGACCTTCCGTCTTGCTAAATTTCGTCATAATCTTCACTTACGAAAGAATTTGAGATTTACTTTGCTTTTACTATAAGATCTTCATGCCATATTTCGTGGCTCTGGGTCAACTATATATGCAGTTAATCTACATGCTTTAACTTATAATTTCTTGAAAGGAAAACATTGCCCGTAGTAGCTTTATCCAGTCACATTGTCGAATTTTAAATGGTTATTTTTTACTATACACATAGTCTAAAAAAAAAATGTTTGTAGTACTTAAATGGACAAAACGTAAAGAAAAAATGTTTCCAGGCACGGACAAAAAGCTGACCACGCGCACCGTGTTAGCTCCCCTCTGCCAGCGAAGTCGGTAGATGACACCGCAGTCAAGCAGAAAAGACACAGGAGAGTCAAGAGTATAGGAGATATCAATGCCTGCACCAAAGCTTCAGTCTAGACAAAAATGTCAATTATAACCGCGTATCATTTTAACAAAACTATAACTATACCACACATGTACAATATTGCATATCAATTTCAATGAAATTTTGTCAATCAAATTGTGTACGGCAAAGTATCACTTTATAGATTCCCAACCGATTGTGTATCACGCGATTAGGATACTAGTAGGTTCAAACGAGCATCAAAAAGCATTTTCGGTAAGAAAATTTTTGTGTCAGACATTCATGTCTTTTGTGGACCCAATAGCAAACAGATATATTGCTCCATATTTACTTGTGCTTACAAACTTGTTAGCAAGACATTTAAGCAATTTATTTATTGAAATTTTTGGGAAAAATTATGAAAATACTATGACATATAAGAATTTTTACAACATAAGTTTCCCGACAACAGTGTAAAAGTTACATAATATTCGTTCCTCGCAACCCTAAAAAAATAAAATGCTGGTATTGCGTATCGTAGGTAATTATTAATAGGATTAATAGACTGAAATTGAACACGTTTTATATAAAATTCTTAATTGTCTAATGATATTCAGTGTTCCATTTATAATAGTGTTTTACTAAGTATAACTTTTTATATATTTTGGTAGATATAATTTAAATCATGCTGTACCTATTTAAATGCCCAACACTGTGATATAATCTATTCTCACACATTAAATACGAACAGGAGCTTCTGATTTTAACTAACATAATATAATTCAACTTATAATCTACAGTAATTGATAATATGAAATCAATACATTCCAAACGAGCTTCTTAAATGTATGAATTCATAATTTTTTACATTTTCTACCAAATACTAATTTAGATATTTATTTTAATTCATGTTTTATTTGGAGATTTTACCTAATTTTTATGTGATATCTTTTGAGTTACCGATTATGTGATTTTTAAATAAACCTTTTAAATAAAATAAGTTGAAATGAAATATTGAGTTTTATTTCCAATACTTTCAGTACCTCACGCTGCCATACTTACGGCAATGGAAGAGGAAAACGGCCAATGTGGATATCTCACGTAGCTCAAGAAATAAGATTTTTTCAATTCTAAATGCCTATAACATAAAGGGTTGTGCTCTTTTGTCAAAAGACCACGAACTATTTATTTAATAGCTCTTCCGAAGGACCTACAAAAGGGCCCGATAAAAGAAAGTGCCTCAAGTTTTTGGTAATATCAATGGAGGAAACACATAGGATTTCCTTTGATACCGTTTAAACATAAATATTTTAGTTGGCGGAACGCCTGGGGGATGCGCCCTTTCTTTAGCAAGCTAACATTACCAAAGGAGAAATGGAATTGCTTTAAATTCCTTAGTATCTCTCCGGGTCGTAATATAAGTTTATTAGTATTTAGTATTGAAAGCCCCGTAGTCGAGGGTATAACAATGGTTGCTTTAGCGCCAAGGGTAGTGGGTTTAATTCTCGCACAAGACAAACATTTGTGCGCATGGACACATCTGCTTGTTTTGGTTTATTTGCATGTGGTTCCGTTGTGTTTGAAAAATGGACAAGTGCTATTCGAACTCGTTCAAAAAACAGTTCCAAAATCGTATGTGTTGTTTTAATATGAAGATATTTCTGTTGTTACAGTTGAGTTTAATTTCTATAAAATCTTGTTCGGAGAGGATTAAAAACAAGTAACATTGTATGTATGTATGTATATCTTCACGCCAAGTCCCTTGCGGGATAGGCAGAGATAGGCGAGCGCCATAAGACGCAGTCCTTACATACTTCGCTCACTTCTGTGACATTCATAGCTCTTTTCACGCACGGTCTTCGGTTCCTGGGGCTCCTGACAACACCTTCTCATAAAACACGACCAATTTGGTCATAATAGTTTCGTTTCGGTCTTCCTCGGCTCCTACATCCTTTCGTCATTCTTTCGTTCAGCGTTCTTTCTACATGTCCGAACCAACGGAGCATGCCCTTTCTTATCTTCACCGAAATATGAAAGTTGTCTAACACCCATTCAGGGGAAATTACGGGACTAAAAACGTGATTCTCAAAATTACCTTTTTTTTACAAAAAGCCTACTAACTCAGACTCAGAGAGTCTGCATGTGAAAGGAATATGACATGCAGGCAGATATGAGGAAACTCTAGCAAGGTATTTATGTTCTTTTATATTTTATATGGAACCGATAGTATAAACTTTACCAGTTCATAATTCTGTAAATAAGTGCTAATATTTTACAGAGGATATTTTAAATACCCAGTTAGATTTCATATTTTAAATATGTTTTGGCAACATTAAACACACAGATGGTTTGAGATGGATATATATTTTCGTCGTTTTAATTACTGATATATAGTAGTTCCTACCCATATGTTGCCAAATGGCAAAGGTCGGGACTAACACATTATCGTACCTACTACCGCTGATACATGACCTGTATAATGCTTGTCGTAATTTTCATTGCAACTTGTCTCCTAAGAAAGTTACATTAATTTGTATGAAAATATTTTTTAATGAAGCTATTTGATCGAAATTGAAATGAAAAAGCTACATGAAAACCACAAATCACTCGACTGCATATACTGCACCCGCACTTACAAAATCGTTGTGTTTCAGCACTTATATATCTCAGCAAGTCGAACCTACTGACCAATGGGTGAATATTTTAACCAATAAGCCGATAGACACCAACGCTCGTGGGTTCGATTCCCACACAGTACAAACATTTGTGTGCATGAACATATGTGATTGTCTTGGTCTGGGTATTTTCTATGTATAATAAGTATGTATTTACAAAATAAATGTATTTACGTATGTTTATCAGTTGTCCAATACCCATAACACAAGCTGCGCTTACTTTGGCGCTAGATGGCGCTGTGTAATTTGTCCGACAATATTTATATTTATAAGTGTCGCGATATTGATCCGTGAACTAACCAATAAGAACTGCGCGTTCTACTTTACCTCCCGACCCTTAACAGTGAATCGAGTTACTTTGTAATATCGTTCCCATTGGTTCTCCATAGTACCAACTGTTGTTGTTTGACGACGGATTTGTATACAGTTGTGGATTCTGATCCGTAATATATACAACGAAAGTTTATATTTACCTCTGGGATCTATTTTATGAAGACGCTTAAAATATGTATTTTAATATTCCAAGCCCAGCTACTATGTGGTATAGCTGGACCTCTAAAATATTCTTGGTAAAGGTTTAAAAAATAATAAATTTGCCATGATCTCTCTTGGCGATCTCCATAAAGAACTGCTGTCCACTACTATTACAAAACTAAAAGTCATCTATGGAAATGTAGGAAAGAAAATTGAAACAAAAAATCAAATATTTCTGTCCAGAAATAACGGCCGTAGAGAGTATTCAAAATGGCATCGGTAGTATTTTCTACTCGAAGAGTGTGTGTGTTATTAGGCTTTTATTAGATACACTAACTTCATCAATGCACACAAGTGTAAGAGTGTAAAGAAAATAGTTATATATAAAATTCTAGCTACAGCAGTCACTACGCTACGTTGCTATTTAATCTTTCTAAACAATGATCACTACAAGCACGTGGTTTATAGGTACTGCAAGGACATGACGTTTGTATCCAAAACTAGTTTTATTATTTGCCAGCTTTGGATAAACGTCTGCATTAGAAATCGTAAAGTCAATAAATGACGCTCAATGGGCCACAAAATGTAGGTGGTCATTTAGTGGTAATGGCAAAGGTTCAATTCTGTAATGAAATGCAGAGCGTTTCAGTAATTACTGAAAATCTGCTGAGCATTTGATGGAGTCGGTTCATCCCGACCAACAGCGGTGACGTTTACATCTATTCCAATTATAACTTTCTGACTAATAACAGCATGGAAAACGCGATGCAATTGACGATTATAATACCGAGTTGTAGTCATGTCCGTCTTATGTGTTAAAGTTAGAGTACGCCGTGATAAATACCTCGTAATATTATAACGACAGAATTGGAACTTTGGATTAGATAAGTTCTTAAATTATGAGTTCGACCTTGTTAATTCAAGATCACCAATAAGCCCTCATCTAATTATATAAGCCCTTATATAAGCAAGCTTGTTAAATCACCAAGCAAGGTTTGTTAAACCACCAGCGTGTATCAACGAGCTTTACCGTCACAGCCTCGAAGAATCTATTACCTCACTGTGCACACGAAATTTTGTGTAATAGGGATTATGCATGTATTTTTATTCTATTTTTATTTCACATTTTACATCGTTCTAACATAATAAAATATATAATAACTGTTGGAAAAGTTGAAGTTATTTTTTAAAATAATATTTAAAACAGATTAATTTTGACCGGTTTGAACGCTGCCATTTTTCGCGGGCTTTGGTTGACATCACAAGCCACAATCGATATTTGTTTACTTTAAGTGTTACAATCATTTTTTACAAATTTTAGTTTAATTTTAATTTAATAGCTATTCGGACCTTGGAAAATAATACAAATCCATTTTATAGGTATTGTCTTATATCATAGTATAAAAACACTATTAGAAGTACACCCGATAAAGTGTTTTTCAGGTCCAAGAGATGCTCCAATATTTATGTTTTTTTCCAAAACTCATGAATAATTAATTGAAACATAATAAACACAGTGAATGTAGATATGAGGACGACAGCCGGAGGACTCAAAAAAAACGAAAAATTTATTAAGTACTTTATTAATGAAAGTTACAATAGAATTTAATTATTACTATTTAACCTAGTTGCCCGGTTCGAAGTGTGAATCCAAGTGGCCGCGGGCAGGCGGTCACGTAGGCCAGTGCGGGCGCCTCGTGGAGCTGGCTCAGCATTACGCCATCGTGTCATTTTATGTGCATGCGTTTATGTCGTGGTGTAGAGTCAGCAGGTTCGATAGAATAGCGGAATATAACATCTCCCCCCTTTGTTGAGCAACTATTTTTGGATTCCATGCAAAAATGTTGCGGGATGAATCTTCTTGTCTTGGGATGATGCTGGCATTGCATAAATTGGTTGCTGCGTCTGCTGGTTATCTTGAAGATGTGTTCTTCTTGATAAGGTCATCCGTTTTCGTATTAAGATAACGATTGCCAAAATTATCGAGATGAGCACTAGACCATATAGTGGGATAGTCGTGTGGAATAGCATCGATGATCCTTCTAAGTATACCGGTTCCTCTTTATCTATTTTTTCTTGGATGTCGTGCAGCTTCCTAAGATCGACAGCGTTAATCTTGACAGGTGTAGAAGTGGGATTTTCATAAGATATATTAGGAATTCCTGCGATCTTTATATACTGTCCTTTTATCTTGTCGTGGACGTTGATTATGGTAAAGTCATCTGTGAATAGTTTGCAATTGTGCGGGATAGTTGCTACGAAGCTTCCGTTCAATGTGTTGTATTCGTCGCGTTCGCAAGTTAGTTTGACATGGGTTGGTTGTGGGAAGACTACGGCATAGTGGCGATCGTCAAGTTTCTCCATAGCTGGCTTTGTCAAGATGACATCAGTTGTCTCGCAAGATTTGGAAGATGTGCGCCCTTCAATGATGTTGCAGATACAATCCGGTTGATTCTTCAGCTGATGATTTAGTTTCTCCTCGCATAGATACAATGAATTAAGCTTCGGGCATTCAGCCTCTATGTACACGTGAATGTTACCAGTGATTGCTAGGAGAGGAGCAGGTGGGATGATAATATGCCTATTTCGATTGGGTAGAATGACTAGTTTGTACAAAGTATACGTAAGTGGGGATACTATTGGGAATTTAAACGCAAAAACTATCTGACCTTTGTTGAAGTATGAGGCTGGCCTTATTATATTGTAATATTCTCTTACTTCTAAATCTAGTATATTCCCTTCATTATATATAGTTTTCAAATTACTTATCATGTTGCTTAACACATCTATGCTTATTAAAGAATGATGAGTGCGCAATGCACTACAAAATGCTATTGCATTTTCTAACCTACTTAACTCGCTTAGTAAACGATCTACATTATCACTAACAATTGCTAACAATTGAGCTAATTTTCCGAATTTTAACAAGGTGTAGTGAGAGTGTGCATCTGCATCAAGCAAGATATGCACAGATTCATTAATATGATGCTGATTTTCTACGACCTTTGATATGACGTCTGTATGTTCCTTCATCCATTCTTTGCTAAGGCTTATGTAGTTATTACTTTCAGTTACTAATTTGTCTTGATTTCTTTTAAGAACATCGAGAGCAAGATTATACCTTTCGGCATCCGTGGAGTCTAGATTTCCTGTAATGCTCTTAATAACAGATCCAAGGCCGTTAACGAGACCTCTCTTAAAACGATTTGGTTCTAGAGTTTTTAATTGAAGCAATGCTGAGTTTAATTTATTGTTCAAATGGTCTATCTGAAGTTCATATAACGAGTAAGTATAGTTGTCTAGTTTGGATTTTAAGTCAGTTAGTTGCAGTTGTACCAAATCAATATTGTCGTTAATGTCTTTTAATTCAATATATTGTAGGAATGTATGGTAATGTGTGGTTAGTCTTGTAGCTCCTAACTTGAAGGGCAGAAGCCCCGGTCCGTCCTCAAGCCTTTCAAGTCGTATCTCGTGGGCTTTTGTCATGCTGAGGGTCAGTGTCATCAGTATCCTGCAACAATTTTGATGTTTTAGGGACCCTCTTAAGTCTAGATTTTGCAATGGGGCCTTTTTTCTTAGATGTATATATATGCACGGGAAGGTCTGCTAATACTTTATCTTGTGTGTACCTAGGTGCAAGTTTAGACCTGCTAGCACTGGGATTGCTGATAAAAATTTGTTGATTCGGACGGTACTCTACTTCTGGTTCCCTATTTTTGTTGTGACTATCTATAATGCCAGTTCGCCTCTCTAAAGACGTCTCATTAATAAGTTCATAGATCTTTTTCATTTGTTCTCTATGTGTTTGAGTATACTGTTGTAATAAGTGTTCTGTTACATTTATGTCAGTTGGGTCCCGTGGATCAGTATGTCCTAAGATTAAATCGTACGGTCTGCATTTTGTAAAGCTATGTATTGAACTATTATAACCAATCAGTGCGTATGGCATTAGGTTGGTGATAGGTTCATTTCGTTTTTCTAATTTTAGTATACGGAGGTGTTCGAGAAGTGTGGAATGAAATCTTTCTATGTTCCCGTTAGCGTTTGGTGTATGTGCTAAAGTTTGATGATGAATAATTTTATGAATTTTGCAAAACTCTGAAAACATTTGGTTAGTAAATTCCGTACCTTGATCCGTGACGATGGTGAGTGGTAAGCCATGGTGCGTGCTGAAAGTTAATAAAGCTTGTATGATACTTAAAGCAGTACCGTCTCTCAACAGGTACGCTTGCCCGTATTTGGAGAAGACGTCTATGAGTGTTACATATTTTTCGTTCTGGGCGGTAAAACTGTCCATATGAACGATCTCGAAGGGTTTCGTTGCCGGTGGCACTATATTGAATTTTTGCCTAATAGGATTCCTATCGTATTTGGCTTGTCCGCATACGGTGCAATCATTTATGAATTTTGTTATATGTTCGCGCATTTTAGGCCAATAGTATTTGGCAGATAAAGCTAGGCAGCATTCGTTGATACCACGATGGTTCGTTATTCCTTGGTGGTGATGCTGAATGATCTCCTGCTGCCTGAGATATTCCTTAACATTTTCGATCTCTCGTTTAGCAATAACTAAATTCATAGATGAATTTTTGAATTTATCCTGTATTATGGGTACAATTTTATACATGCCAAGAGGGGGATTTATTAAAATACCTGTCTTTATTTTTGGGTTGACGTATTCCTTAATTGCATTTACTAAGTCCTCTTCTAAGTTTGATTCTGTTAGGTACACGGATGTTCGGGTATGTGTGTCGAAGGGTTTAGTTACCGTTGTTCGTTTTTTTATGTCACCTACGATTGTAAGGCATAATTGTCTGTGAAATTTATTCAGTGGGTCGTCTGTTATAGGTATTTCTAATATGGGTTCTTCAGTTGAGGTGTGAGCGGTTAGAGTGTTAGAATCGTTACCAATAGAGGGTTGCTGGTTTGTCGGGTTCGCTATCATTGAACTAGTCTCCTCATTATAAATCTCAATTCTAGAGAGGGCATCGGCATTAGTGTTGGATTTGCCCTTTTTATAGACTACTTCAAAGTCATATTCGCTTAGTTTAAGTCGCCATCGCGTTAGCCGGGAGTTAGGCTCCTTGATGTTCATGATCCACTGTAGTGGTCTGTGATCTGTCAAGATCTTAAACTTACGGCCAAAAAGGTATGGGCGAAAATATTTGGTTGCCCATACGATAGCTAGTAATTCCTTTTCTATCGTACTGTAGTTGATTTCGCTTTCATTGAGTGTACGCGAGGCATAAGCTATGGGTTTATCTGATCCCACAGGTCCTTGAGACAGGACTCCCCCCAGGGCGTAATTAGAAGCATCAGTGGTCAAAATGAACTCCTTGTCGAAGTCGGGATATTTTAGTATAGGATCGTTAGTGAGCAATGTCTTACATTTTTCAAAACTTTGCATGTAGTCGGTGTCGAAAGTCATTTTCTTGCCTTTCTTTAGGCATAGTGTCAAAGGTTTTGTTATTCGGGCGAAATCTGGGATAAATTTTCGGTAGTAACCGAGAAGCCCTAGAAATTGTTTAATTTCTTTAGGTGTTTTAGGCAGAGGATATTTCTCAATAGCGCTGATCTTATCTGGGTTTGGTCTTACACCCTCACTGCTTATGACGTGCCCTAAGTACGCTGTCTCTAGTTTGAGGAACTCAGACTTATCTAACTGGATTTTAAAGTTAGACTCGCGTAACCTTTGAAAGACCTTTTCAAGGTTTATGATATGCTCTTGTAACGAGGTACTGAAGACAATGATATCGTCTAGGTACACTAAACAGATTACATTCTGAAGGCCTCTTAGGATATTGTCCATGACACGTTGAAAAGTCGAAGGCGAATTTTTTAGACCCATGGGCATTCTCAAAAATTCAAAGTGCCCATGTTCTACATTAAATGCTGTCTTGGGAATGTCACAGGGGTTCATTTCCACCTGATAAAAGCCAGAGGCTAAGTCAAGGGTACTGAAATATTGACACTTGCCTAACTTGTCAAGAACGTCATTTATATTAGGTATGGGGTACTTGTCGTCAATAGTCTTTTCGTTGAGTTTCCGAAAATCTACGACCAAGCGCCACTTCTTTTTGCCTGATGCATCCACCTTTTTTGGAACTATCCAAATTGGTGAACTCCAAGCAGATTCCGATGGCCTGATTATTCCCTGACTTAACATCTTCTTTATTTGACTGCTAACTTCCTCTCGATGAATGAAAGGGTAGCGATAACTCTTTGTATAGACGGGAATTTCGTTTACAGTCCTGATATTGTGTTTAATTTTATTGGTGAAGGTTAGGGGCTCGCCTTCTATATAAAACACGTCGGCGTATTTAGAACAAAGAGCTGTTAAGTTGGCCTTTTCTTCCTCATTTAGGTGATCTGTACGCAGACGGGGAATGACGTTGTTTGCTCGTTGTGTTAATCGATCTGTACTAGTATGCTCAATATTAAATACTGAAGCTTGCGTAGCTTGATCTAATGAGAATATTATGTCGTTACGAGTTGGATTAATAACCTCTACTATACCGCGACTGTCTTTAACTGTGGTTATGCAATTAACTATCACACAGTTGCATACTGTTTGTTCATCTACTGCCACTTCACCGTCTGGGGCGTTAATCGGAATACGTACTAATTTCGAGCTGTTGGCAGGTATAATGTCTTCATAGATATTTAAATTACGGGAGTTATAAATATGAATAGGGTTAACAGCAGCATTGGTTATCAGTAACATGTCTTTCAGGTCCAATTTTGCTTCCCAGTTAGTCAGTAGGTCCATGCCTATTAAACCGTCGAAGTGATGATGAAATTTATAGACGTATAGTTTTATGTCACCCGTGTCTTTAAATTCTGGAAAGCTAGGTACGTTAATCGAATAATTGTTTCTACTGGTAGCGTGCACGTTGGTTACTTCAAATGGATCGTAGTTTAGTGGTATGTGAGAAAAGTAATTTTGCACTGCCTCGGGGCTAATAAATGACTGGTTAGCGCCAGTATCTACCAAAAACGTTAATGGAGGGTTTGATATACGAACGTAAGGTAGTTGCCGTTGGGTTTGAATGTTAAGCTCTATTTTAATTTTTTTGATGTTGAAGCCATCTGAAAATCCTCACTATTGGTGGCCGAAGACGACTGTTGCTGGTCTTCGATTGACTGAACCTCACAGTCGGTCGAGTCAGTATAGGGAACTGAGTCGTAGTCATAAAAGCATTCGATTGGATAGGATTTGGGGCATTGGTCACCATTGTTATAGTGATAGTTAAAGTCATGGTAGTCGCAGTTTTCATAATAGTCATATCCGTTAAAGTCATAACCCGAACAATCATGCATATTAACATCCCGAGTTTTAAAATAATTACTCGGAGGTGGGTTGCCTTGCTTAGCCCAATTCCAGCCACTTGGTGGTAATGGTTTAGATGAAAAGTGCGAGACACCACTCATTGGCTTAGGACCTTGGTGGGCTAGTGGAGGCTGAGGCCTCGGTGGTAGTTTAAAGGCGGCATTGCGCGAATTATAATTCGGCGGTTGCGCACCGAATATTTGCTGAGTGCGCGTTGGCATGTGTGGTGGTACGTGCCAAGGCGTATGTGGCTGGTTAAATATCATCTTAAATTGACCTTGCGACATTGGTTGTCTCATCATGGGCTGGTATCTAGAAGGTCCAGGCATATTAAAATTATAAGACGCGTTAGGCCCATGCGGGGGCGCTTGCATGCTAAGAGGTTGAATAGGCATTTTAAAAGTGAGTTCGTTTGATGGTTTTTTACTCGGTAACTGCTCATTACGGTGTTGCATATATATAGTGTTCGATTCTTCATGAACAAATTCTAATGCCTTTTCAATCGTCTCAGGGCGCATGCAACGAATACGTGAACCCAAAGGGTCTTTCAGGCCTCGTAAAAATGCCTGTAGGGTTAATTTTTTATATAAATCCCGCTTCGCTTCTATGGTGCTTTGCAAGGTATCGTGCAAGGACACATAGGTCATTACGGTGCTGTACAGGTTCTGGCATCGCTCGTAAAACTCCTGAGGTGCGCTAGAGCCTTGTGTGAGAAGAGCCAAATCGTTATAGAGGGCCGTTTCGTCCCTCTGGTCAGCAAAATTATTTATAAGAGCATTACGAATTCCTGTCCAGTCGTTTGGTATACCGTTCGTATTAATTAAGCGAGCAGCAGGCCCTATGACTTTATTAAGGATACCATTCAATAGAGCCAAGTTACACAAATCATTATCTGGTTGAGCATATTGCACCACTAGTTGGTCGCATAGTCGTATGAACCTTGTTAAAACATTTGGATTCCCGTCAAAGTCGGGTACCAGTCGCAAAGCCTTGAATATGGTGTCTAAATTGGCCATGTTACTAATATTTAAATTTCTGTTACTATCTACGACTTCCGATCTACGTTTACTAAGACTACAAGAACGAGATTTTCTAGGGTGAAAAATTTTGAAAAATAAAATTTTACTTACCTATAAGATATACTCGTAATATAATATATTAAATAAAAAGGAGCAAGCAATCACTAGAAAGTTCAGTGTACTCACATATACCGCATTTCGTCTTCTTGAGTTGTATCTATGTTCGGATCTCCGGCGTAGTCGCTCAGGTTCGAGTACTTGATGAAGGCTGGATAGCTGCCTCAGTGGTGATGCGATCGGAAGCAACGATTCTGGATGCAGAATACCGACCGCGAAGCGCACTGACTCAAGTAATCCTTTAAGACTGCGCCAGATATGAGGACGACAGCCGGAGGACTCAAAAAAAACGAAAAATTTATTAAGTACTTTATTAATGAAAGTTACAATAGAATTTAATTATTACTATTTAACCTAGTTGCCCGGTTCGAAGTGTGAATCCAAGTGGCCGCGGGCAGGCGGTCACGTAGGCCAGTGCGGGCGCCTCGTGGAGCTGGCTCAGCATTACGCCATCGTGTCATTTTATGTGCATGCGTTTATGTCGTGGTGTAGAGTCAGCAGGTTCGATAGAATAGCGGAATATAACAATGTTAATAACTTATAAATTATTATAAATAATAAGACGATGTCAGGAGTCTTAGAAACCGGCATGAGAAAAGCAATTAATGCTAAAGACGCGAGTGAGGTGTGTAAGGATCGAGTTACGTGGCGCTCGGTTCTTTATGTCTATCCCACAAGGGATTTGACGTGAAGTTATAGATAGATAGATAAATAATACACACAGTACATCAGCAGCTTTAATGTCCCGAGATTATTTTTATACGTTATGTTTGGGTAGGTTATATTTGTGCCAAAGAAGACCAAGAACCATCTACCACGACCAAATTGGTCGTGTTTTATCAGAAGATGATGTCAAGAATTCTAGGAACTGGGGAGTGTGTATGAAAAGAGCTATGAATGACAAGAAAGCGAGTGAGGTGTGTAAGTATCGGTTCTTGTAGCGCTCGTTTCTCTCTGCCTACCCCACGAGGGACCTGGCGTAAAATTATACATACTTAGTACTGTTGACTGCACGTATGCATAAAAACCCACGTAATAGATTACAATATATAGCAGTGATAGCCCAGTGGATAATTATTGACCAACCGATCCTCAGTTCGAATCCTGGCGAGGGCATAAATAAATAAATAAATATTGCCGGACAAATTACACAGCGCCACCTAGCCCCGAAGTAAGCGAAGCTTGTGTTATGGGTACTAGACAACTGATAAACATACGTAAATACATTTTTTTTTTGTAAATACATACTTATTATACATAGAAAATACCGAGACCAATACAAACAGACATATTCATGCACACAAATGTTTGTACTGTGTGGGAATCGAACCCACGAGCGTTGATGTCAAAGTAGCGTAACAGCGCGTTTCACCACTGCGCCACCGAGCCCGTCAATGTACTAATAATTTCTTGTTTTCTACATATTTATCACTTGCTCGGCGGTGATGGTAAACATCGTGAGGAAACCCATACGTTTCGAAAGTAACCTAACTTAACCTAAGGAAGATCTAGTTTTGGAGTATGGCGGCAGTCGCTCCAAGTAAAAATAAGTATCTTCGCTAATCAACATAGTCTTGTAGCGGACCCTACCAATCCGTCAATGGCAGGGTCTATATATCTATCTATCTATAACTTCACGCCGAATCCCTTACGGGGTAGGCAGAGAGAACGTGATTCGATCCCTACATACCTCACTCGCTTCTTTAACATTAATTGCTCTTTTCATGCACGCTAGCCGGTTTCTAGGGCATTGACATTACCTTCAGATAGAACACGACGAATTTAATCATGGTAGGCTTACCTACCAAGACTTATCTTGGCCTTCCTCGGCTCCTACATCCTTCCACTTTTGCATTGTATATCTGCTTCGTCTTTCTACATGTCCGAACCAACGGAGCATGCCTCTTCTTATTTTAACACCGACGCTCTCTTTCAGACCAACTCTGCTTCTGACCTCATCATTGCGAATACGGTCTACAAGCGTTACGCCACAAATTTTGCGCAACGCTCGCATTTCAACCGCGTTTATCCTACTTTCATGCTCTCTCTCTGCCATATCCAGCTCTCGCTTCCGTAAGTAAGCGTTGGGACCAGCATTGTGTATAGCCAACTGTGCCTTCTGGCTCAGGTTTTCACCTCCAAGAATTTTTCCCAACGCTCCATTCACTCTATTCCCAGCACTCACTCGCCTTTCCACATCTGCGGTGTACCTTCCATCCCTGCTGAAAGCGCATCCAAGATATACAATCTCATCCACTTGTTCCAACACTTCATCATCTACCGTAATCCTTACATTGGATCTGGTTTCTTCTCTTTCAAATACCATTAACTTTGTTTTCTTCGCATTCGATTTCGACGAGCTCGGTGGCGCAGTGGTGAAACGCGCTGTTACGCTACTTCGACACCAATGCTCGTGGGTTCGATTCCCACATAGTACAAACATTTGTGTGCATGAACATGTCTGTTTGTATTAGTCTGGGTATTTTCTATGTATAATAAGTATGTATTTACAAAAAAAAATGCATTTACGTATGTTTATCAGTTGTCTAGTACCCATAACACAAGCTTCGCTTACTTTGGGGCTAGATCTTATTCTCTGTAGACAACTATCGAGATATAGAATAAACAGCCTAGCAAACAACCTGCAACCCTGTTTGACACCAATTTAAACATCAAACCAGGGTGACATGTTGCCTTCTATTCGCACAAATGCTGAGCAATCCTTGTAGGTGGACTGCACAACACGGAACAGTGAACCGTCAATCCCATATCTCGGCAATATGCGCCACAGTTCCTTTTGCGCAACCCTATCAAATGCCTTCTCAAGATCAACAAAACCGCAGAAAACTTTCCGGTCTGTAGCCAGATGCTTCTCTACGATATTGCGGAGCGAGAAAACTTGATCCGTACGTCCTCTTCCATTTCGGAATCCTCCCTGTGCCTCCCACAGCATTTCATCAGATTTCACCGTCATTCTCCTTTCAATTACCTTTCCATACACTATTGCTGCTAAGCTGAACAAACTGATGGCCCTATAGCTGGCGCAGTCCATGCGTGATCCCTTGCCTTTATACTAGGGTACGATGACTGCGCGTCCCCAGTCCATTGCGACCCTTCCAGTTCTCCAGCATAGATTGCATAAGTACCAGAAGGCGTCCCGGACGTAAATGCCACCAAGTTTGATCATCTCAGCTGTGATCGTATCAATTCCCACAGACTTTCCATTTTTCAAACTTCGTATCGACCATTCAATTTCATCCACAGTTATACCTTCATCGGACGCCGTCAACGTGGAGTGAGCATCAGACTCACTTTCATTGTCAGCGTCCGAGGCATATTCTTACATTTCTTCAAGATATTCACTCCACCGTTCTAACACTTCCTGAGTGTTTACAAGAATGAAACCAGCTTTAGACTTAATCTTGTTCATACTGGATGCCGACGAACTACCCCGAGACTTCTTTACCTCTCTCCAAAAGAGTTTGGTATTCTCTCTCCTCGTTCATAAATTGTCTTTCACGCTCCTCTTTCACTAAAACCTTGGTTTCATTCTTGCATAGACGGTACATTTCTTTCTTCTTCTCTCCCATACTTTCATTTAAGAGCAAAGATGATACATAATCCAGCCACGCTTTCCTATTTCTTGCTACGAAGGATTCAACCTCCGCATCCCACCAGGCATCTCCTTTCAATGTTTTATGTCTCTTTGCGCTTCTTTTGCACTATCCACCATACTTTCTTTCAGAACTTTCCAGCAATCATCCACATCGATGTCGGAAAGACTTGCATTCGCAAGTCTTTCGCTTGCCAGATGCACATACATTCTCCTTACACTTTCATCTTGTAATTTTTCACTCCTTATCCTTTCATGATCTCCGAAAGGGATACGCACTCGCCAATGCCTCCACTTTGAAATTAAACTATTTTTAACGGAAGTATCGCGTGTTTTATTTATTTTGTTGAAACCTGACGTTTCGAACGCTTTGCAGCGTCCGTGGTCGCAGGAAAGACTAAGGTGGTATTTGTGCGCGAGGCTATTGAAATAAGAAAACACCCCAATTTCAATAGAGAAGATGGTTGGCAAGTACCACCTGCTTGGGATCCAGTCCTAAAAATAATCAAGTCACAAATCCAAAGATCTACTAAAAAATGTTCGGGCACTGTGAGCGATTTTTGTGTGAATCGGAACATATATAATTAATCCATCCATGTCGGTAGATGTAATAATTGAATAACTAATGTAAGACAAATACCACCTTAGTCTTTCCTGCGACCACGGACGCTGCAAAGCGTTCGAAACGTCAGGTTTCAACAAAATAAATAAAACACGCGATACTTCCGTTAAAAATAGTTTAATTTCAATGTGTAACAATCGCGAAAACCTAAGACAATACAATGCCTCCACTTTTTGAAAAGTCCCACAAATCGGCTTACCACCGTGTGTCCGTTTCAAGAGTTGGACCTCTAAAGTCTCTTGTATCCATTATAGTATTTCGGAGACGTCTATCAATTATAATCAAATCAATCACACTTTTTTGATCATTCCCTCTCCATGTATACGTGTGAATATCCTTGTGACGAAATAAAATGTTCGACACGAGGAGGTTTCGTTCTATACATAAATCTAAAACCGACATACCTGCTTCGTTCACTCTCTTATCACCATAGGGACCAAGATCAGCTTCATAGACGTCTCGTTTGGTCCCAACCCATCCATTTGATTCTGTTCAGCTAAATCCAGAACATACCTCACAGACTCCCAAAACTTCTCTACTTCTTGGGCCCACGCTGAGCTTACGGGAGCGTATGCTGCAACCAGAAATACTCGCGTGATGCCCAGTTTTATACGAACCCAGAGAAGTCTAGGCCCTACCAAACAGTAATCTTTCACACCAGAGGCTAAGCGAGAGGAGAGTATGATACCTACACCAGCACTGGCATGATCGTCCCGGTTACACCAGACCATAGGGCCATCATCCCACCGAGCAGATCATCAGTGTCGCTCCCCTTGCGCTTAGTCTCTGTCACACACAAAGCATCTAAGCGTCTCTTATTCATTACGTCCATCAACTCGTTCACCTTATCACTCATTCCACCTCTCATATTCCACGTGCCTATGCAGCAATCGGCTCTCCTCGACCCGCCGGAATTAGTGCTGCGTAATGGGTGGCCGGCCCTACCGCCGCATTCACCTATTTTCGCACTGACGGGGGCGGATCGGTGCGCGTCGCCTCCGGGGGACGCCCTAACCCGCACATCGGTACGTTTTCGGGCCAGAATTGCAACCTAATTGTATGGCAGGGGTCGCGAACGAGATAGCTTCTGGCACATGAACCCCTAACCTAATGGATTAGGAAACGGGATAATGCGAAGAAGGAAGAGAATAGATTACAATATACCAAACTAGCTGCTGCCCGCGGCTCCGCTCGCGTGGAGTCAAATAACGTAGCCTATGTGTTAATCCAGATCATAATCTATCTACGTGCCAAATTTGATTCAAATCCGTTCAGCCGTTTAAGCGTGAAAGAGCAACAAACATCCATCCATACATACAAACTTTCGCATTTATAATATTAGTAGGATATTGTAAGAATTACCTTGCAGTTTTCACTCATTTGACCTCAGTGGATGTAAACTCTTGATTTGATGTAAAATATATTGTCGTCGTGAATGTATCTGTTCTTGGTAGATTGTCCGATTGTGCTTTCACGTAACCACTTTCAGTCATCGTCTTGGATGATTACTAATGCTAAAATTGCGCTAGTTAAATATAAGTTAAATACTCTACACGAATACAAATAAAACCTATAATAAAACATGCAATTTGATCTAACGTGCTAAAATAGAACCCTAGGCTATTAACGTTACTGCCTTTACATTTAATCTAATTTATATGAACCTGCTGCATACTGTTAATTAAATAAGATGTTATTAAGTTCTGTGCTTCACCACCAACTCCATAATGGGGGGGGGGGGAGTTCATTCTCAAGTTGTGGAATGAACTCCCAGCCGAGGTTTCTCCGAGGGACTACCGCATGGGGTATTTCAAGAAAGGCGTAGGGTCTTCAACGCCTGAGTGCCACCTCTGCTCTTGCAAATGTGGGTAGGCTTCGGTGACTGTTTACCATCGGGTCGTATGCTTGTTTGCCTTAATGAAATAACAAACTTTCACATGTAAATTGATTAAATACCTGTTCATGTTACGGAAAATCTGTTACTATTTTATAAGAGCTCCGAAATGAAAATTAAGCAAGTTTACCACTAGAGAAACGACCGCGCTTTGATCTTCCTTTGCATACTAGTTCCGAGTAAATCCGCGCTCGGATAACTCCCTAACTGACGTTGCTTAGTTAGCGAACTATTCTTTTCAATTCCACAAAACGACTGCCAGCGAGGATTGCTAAATACTCGAGTAAAATTAAGAATGCAGTACCTGGCTTATAATTATGTCTTTATTTAACTTTCCGTAAAATTTAGGCAAAATTTTATACTTGAGACTAAAATATATAATTATCTGTATTTAGGCTTTCGTGTTAAGAAGATGAAAATGGAACACTTGTGGTTTGACTCTACTCGTTCGTCTATTTTTTTATATACAGTGTCGGGAGGCATACCAGAATACGACTCACCTGATGTAAAGCGGTTACCGTACCCTATGGCCCTTGTAATACATTAAATAACACTAACGTGATGCCATCTGTCCTGCTAACGCAACAACCCTCCAGAATGTTAATTGGCTGCGTTTTTCCGTGAGGTGGAGATACTTCCCCAGACGGGCTACGTCGATGCACTCTACCCCTCTTAAAACACCCAGACCAATACTATTAGACATGTTCATGCACACAAATGTTTGTCATTTGTGTGGGAATCGGACCCACAAGCGTTCTTGTCAAATTCTCGATATTAAATTAACCGCTGTGGCGCAGAGCTCGTCAAATACACCATTTGCCTGTCACTAACACGGCACTCTCCCAATCTATAACTTCAGGCCAAGTACCTTGCGGGGTAGGTAGATAGAATCAAGCGCCACACGACCCCATCTTTACATACCTTTACACAATCGCTTCTACAAATTCATTGCTCTTCTCATGTACGCTCACCGATTTCTAAGGCTCCAGACATCGCCTTCTTATAAAACACGATCAATTTGTTCATGGTAGCTAAACCTTGGCCTCGGCTTCTACGTCCTTCTATATTAACGTTGTATATTTGCCTCTTCTTATTTTCATACTCATACTCTCTTTCAGACCAACTCTGTTTCTAACATCATCATTGCGAATACAGTCTACAAGTGATACGCCACAAATTTTGCGCAACATTCGTTTCGACCGCGTTTATCCTACTTTTTTTTTTTTTTTTTTTTTATACTACTAAGGTGGCAATCAAGCATACGGCCTGCCTGATGTTAAACAGTCACCGTAGCCTATGGACATTTGCAACACCAGGGGCGTCACTCATGCGTTGCCGACCCTCTAAAAACCTCTTCACGCATTTCTTGAAGAACTCCATGCTGTAGTTCCTTGGAAAAACCTCGGCTGGGAGCTCATTCCACAGCTTGAGTGTTCTCGGAAGAAAACTTCTCTGGAACCGCACCGTACGCGACCATAGCGGTTCAAGCGTGTGAGGGTGAACTCCCCGCCGTCGGCGAGCGGTGCGGTTATAAAAAGTAGCCGTCGGCATCATTTCGAACAACTCTTCAGAACACAACCCGTTGTACAATCGGTAGAACACACAAAGGGAGGCAAAGTCTCTCCTTAAACTTAAGGGTTCAATACCGTGTGTAAGCTTAGGATTGTCGACAATTCTCACAGCTCGTCTCTGAATCGAATCACACGGTCCAAGCTGGTATTCAGGTGCTCCCGCCCAAAGGTGATTTTTGGTTAAATATTTTTAACTTTCATGCTCTCTCTGCCATGCTCAGCTCTCGCTTCCATAAGTAAGCTTTGCGACTAGCACTGAATTGTGTACAGGGAGCTGTGCCTTCTCGTTTAAGCTTTTATTGCCAAGTAGTTTTGCCAATGCTCCATTGAACAACAAACCAAGCTTGAGTCAGAAAGCATAGCTCACTATTCACAATGCAGTGCTAGTCCCGATCCTTACTTAAAAGCGAGAGCTGGTCTCACTTCCATAAGTAAGCGCTGCGAGAGAGAGAGCATGAAAAGAGTTTTATGGCAGAGAGAGCATGAAAGTAGAATAAACGTGATTGGAATGCGAGCTTTGCGTAAAATTTTTGGCGTAACGCATGGAGACCGTATTCGCAATGATGATGTTAGAAACAGAGCTGGTCTGAAAGAGAGTGTCGATGTTAAAAGAAGAAGAGGCATACTCCGTTGGTTCTGACATATGTTTAATCAGAAGGTGATGTCAGGAGCTTTGGCAACCGGTGACCGTGCATAAGAAGAGCAATGAATGTTAAAGAAGCGAGTGAGGTTTGTAAGGATCGAGTCATGTGGCACTCGGTTCTCTCTGCCTATGCCGCAAGGGATTTAACGTGAAGTTATGGTTAGATATATAGTAATTAGAGGCAGCCTACATTAATAGCGTAGAAAACAAGTGCTCTGATCCAAATAAAGTATACATCATGTTTATGTTAAACAGATTATTTACGATAGATCCAAGAATCGGATCTTCACCCTTATATAACGCATCTACCTATCATCTCCTGAACCACATGAATTTTTGGACTTTCTCTACAATACGACGTAGAGACGCGCGTCGTTGAATTTAAAACATTGCTCACGACGCGACGCCTGCATGGACCTTACTATACTAGGCGAGACATAAAGTCACACATTTTATACTGTCAGCGAAAATTCAATCGAGCAAATCGACGAGACCGTGAAAAGCGGAAATATGCAAAAATATTCCTAAGCAAGGGGAAATGAAGTTGGAACATGTAAGCTCCCAATTTTTGAAGTGAAAATAAGTTGCGAGCCAAATTGTACTTCGACTGGAAATCGAGAAGATGTAAAAATTACTGCCATAAAATTTCGAACACACAATAAAGATCAATTTTAACAATATAAAAGGAATTTACGCAGCAGTGCATAAAAATAGCTTTTCAAACCAATGATTACATAATAAGATTGCTTCTGCTCCGAATGAATTGGAAACACTTTCTTCTTGTTTATTTCATAATTTTATTGTGTAAAAAATGTCAAACCTTTTGATATTTTGTGAATTTAATATTTTACACATTTCGTCCATTATTAACCTTTGCATTGATTTTTCTTCATTTATTTTTGCCTTTAAACATGTTTGTAATTAAGGTTGCAGTAAAATAACCACTAAAGCGGTTACGTTACGTTAACTTGTATTCGTGGCAACGTCCAATATAGAATATTATATGAATTACTATCAAGCTACATTGTACATCCAAAACATAGGTTTGCATCCTGAATTTCGCCGTGGGATCGATGCAGCTCCGACGGCCGACCCTGTTTTAGATTCTGAAGTTCAAAATTATTGTTTTAATACTGAACTTTGCGTTGTTCCCTGCTATTTTAAATTAAATTACTCTTTTGCACTGAGAGTAAGTTGTTCTGAATAACTGCCTAACTTTGTAACCTCAATTTTAGTTATTTGCTCATATAAACTAACATTAAGTTATATATTTTATTGAATACAATATTTGATATATGATTGGAATCGACCACCTACACAATTCCGACATTTTTTTTTAACGGGATAGGCCCACCTCTCATGACCACCACTGTGTCTCCTGTGTAGCCAGAATTAACAGCGGCGACCAACAAAAAGGCAATGAACAGTGAAGTTCACTGCCGTCCCGGGGGTAAAACTACAGCTGCCTTGGAACTCACAACGAATTCAATCAGAAGAAATTTGTAGGAGTAGGAAGTTTTGGAATTGACTATTCCGACATATGGAATCTCGACGAACGTAAGACCGACAGTTAGTTACTTCGACTTGTAGTAGATCGATAGAAGATTAAACCGACACAGTTTATCGCGACTGAACGCTATTGTGATTTTCAACAAGGCCAGTGAAATACTAGATCGACACACTGTTTAACGATTCATGTAATCCCAATGCAGTGGACCGACTGGGGAAATACTCCACCTATTGGAAAACAGCAGTCAAAAAACACAACAACATCCTGGAAAGTTGATGTGAACCTGCAGGCGAGTGAGCTTATCAATAATTGTGAGTCCTGGTGGTGGCAACGTGCGAGCAATACTCTGTATTCCAAGCGTTCATCGGCTTCGGTAATCACTTTATATCCGAAAATAAAAAATAAAATGTATCGAATAGTTTCAAGATATGTTATACATGTGCTAAATTTCTAATTCAAGGTTTTACATCAAGCTTTAACTGTGATTCTAAGACATAGTCTCAGACGAATATAGATGATTAAAAGTTGATGTTCATTCAATTTTCCGCAAATTTTGATTCAAAATATAAAAAATCATATGTAGGCTTATTCGAGATTTCATTCATAATATACAGTAATCGCACATTTTCCGGCAATATCAACATCAACCTATCTACAAGATTTTCCATAAACCGACTTTATACTCGTATGTTTCGGGTGAGTACCGGCTTGCGTCCCCTGTTTTTACCCTGGGAACATCTCTGTTCTCCCCAAACCTGTTTCACATTCATGCGCTTCAGCCCCAGTGAGTACTAAAATTTGTGGCGTGTTAGTTCGTGTTGCACTGCACCGTATATATGCACGAATTCCGTTTTAGTATGCTGTATATACAATTATACGTTTTACGAAATACGTGGAGTGTCTTTTTAAATAGGCGAGTTGTTTGCTTTCAAGTAGGCAACAAACTAAAAATAAAAAATATTTAAATTAGGTAAATTTAAATTTTACATATGTATGTGTGGATTCATTTTACGATCCTGTGTTTCAGACAAGCCCGGTGGCGCAGTGGTGAAACGCGCTGTTACGCTACTTTGACACCAACACTCGTCGGTTCGATTCCCACCCAGGACAAACATTTGTGTGCATGAACATATCTGTTTGTCTTGGTCTGTGTCTTTTTAAGAGAGGAAGGGGCGTATCAATGCAGCCCGTTTGGGGAAGTACCTCTAACTTACTGAAAACCGCAGCCAAATAGCAACTCCCTAGAGGGTTGTGGTGTTCCTGATTGTGAGTGAGGTCTCCTGTAAGCTACTAAAGAGTTACTGTGTCAGCAGCAGAGGTGCAAAGCGCGAGTAATACTTAAGGTATTGCAAGCGTTTATAGGCTACGGTGACCGCTTTACATCAGGTGGACCGTATGCTTGTATTCCTCTCGACGTTGTGTAAAAACTGTTTTTAATATTAGCTAATAATTAAATTTTTATTACAATATTTGGGATGCAATGTTTACAGTCAATTATGGGGCAGTGGCCAACTTTACCTCGCCAACTTGAATCCGAGACTTCACGAAAACAGAGTTAGGGGATGATCATAATTAATTAGAAGTACCGGAGTACGTAGTATACCTTCACCTTGCAGTAGTCCGCAGTCCCTTCAACTTTTTTATTTATGATCATTTTCAAAAAGTGTTCTAGTTAGTAACGTCATTCTATCTTTCCTTCTTCTTTACCCAAATCCGATCTAAACCTAACCCAAGTCTGACAGAATCTCAAACTGGATTGACCCAAATCTGACACAAACCTAATCTACATTTCAAGTTCTACTAAGAGCCGGGCTAATATCGTAATGGAAGTTCTAAGTATCTTCCCGTTTGAACTTGAATAACTGGGTTTTTTTGTATGAATACTATATAAATCTGCGATTTTTTATGTGTTATTTTACTTAAAGTTATCGATTTTTATCATATTTACTGATTAATAATTTAAAACAAAATTACTAGGTAAAACATGCCAGCCGATGCGAAATGGTTCACACCAACACATATTTGCATTCGAATTTATACAAAATTGAGAGTAAACGTGTGAAATTTGTATGACACGAGTAGCAAAATGTATTTACTTACATTTTAATCCACAAACCACGTTTTTCGGTAACACTCACAAAATACTTTTCACAAAGCCCGACATACTCCATTACAAACAAAAGTTTTTTTTTTCTATTCAGCCAGTAACAAATATTTTTGTATAGAAGGGTTAGGAAAGTTACATTCCAATTAGTAGTTTATACGCCAGGGCCACCAGGAACAAAAAAAGACAAGGATGGGAGACAACAACAAGTCAGAAATACATATTTGGCGACACTACCGCGGTTCCAAATTTAGACTACACAAAACCCACTAACAAGATCGCTCCACATTGTGGAGCCAAGACGCTTCTCGGGACTAAGTATGTTTTCGGAAGTGATTTTTGAATTCTAAAAAACTTAGTACAAGTAGTAGTAGTTGTTCGTAACAACATTATATTGTTTCTGTAACATTTACATAAACCTTTTTCAAGTGTAATTATTTCAGATTTCTGTTTTACAAACATTGTTGAAAAGAAATAACGTATATAGTATAATAAACTTGTACTATAATAGTGCCTTTATATATTTTTCGTATGAAACTGTAAAATGTATTTCTAATGTGAAAGAAATTATGAAATTATTAGAAATCGGTGAAAATGATTTACAGTATGTACGAGTACATATGCAAAATTTATGAAATACATCACCTACATGAATCAAAGAGGATAGGTTTTGATACCCAGAGTATTTATGAACACTGGTGATCAGATTTATTGAACACTTCATTGTTAAATTAGTACCTACAAATTTAAGTCCCCACGGCAATATATATTTCGACAAACCCAGTGACGCAGTGGTTAACAACACTATTTTAACCTCAATTTAATTCTCACACAGAGCAAACATTTGTGTGCATGAACATGTCTGTTTGTCTTAGTTTGAGTGTTTTTAACAACGGTAGGATGCAACAAAGTAAGCACAGCGGGGATGTACCTCCGCTCAGAAAATCAAGTCAAATAACAACTCTCTGGAGGATATATAGGCATAAGGAGTTGCTGTTTTAGCAGTAGGGGTGGCAATGTGCGAGCGATGTGATATTGCAAGTGTTTATAAGCTACGATAAACATTTTGCTCATGGCGGGCTGTGTGTTTGTATGCCACACAATGGTATATAAAACAAAACCACACTGTTTTATCAACGAGTGCATTAAAGCAGCCCGTCTGGAAAAGTACCTCTACCTCACAGAAAACCGCAGTAAAATAAAAACTCGCTGGAGGGTTGTGTTCCTGCGAGTGAGAGGTATTACCGGTAAGCTCCTAAGGAGTTGGCTAGCGGTATTTCATGTATAGCAAACGTTGATAGGCTCCGCTAAGCACTTCACATTAATTGCTTGTTTCTTCCTGACGCTGAAAAGATTAATTATTGTTATAGCGACATTCCTACGCTCTACTACGAAGTTAGTGTCATGTAGTTAATTTACATATGTTGTGTGCGAATTGTGGTAAACTATGATGATTTATTAATTAAGCCAGAAGTAACAGGCCCCCTGCGACGAGCTTTCATGGCGGGTGCTGCTTAAAGTGATGAAGTTTTATGAAAACATGTATGCAAAACAATCCATAGTTAAATCTGAAGTTCAATGGCGTCAAATCATAGTATTAAAAAAACAAGAGCGGTCAAACACCAGTCGAACTCTCACACCGAGGGTTGGACCGCATATTTGTTTGCGACGTATTTATGAAGATTTCAATAAAATGGGCTACGTAGAAATATTTTGTTTCGTCATTTCTAAGACTTATACAGACGAGGTTTTTAGAGGGCCAACAACGCATGAGTGACACCCTTGCAAATATCCATAGGCTGCGGTGACTGTTTAGCATCAGGCAAGCTTGTTAGCTATCTTAGTGGTATAAAAAAGTGTGTGTGTGTCAGCTCCGACGCACGACTGAAGTTTACTATAATTGTGATATATATCGAATAGAAAAAGACGGTAAATGAACGCATCTTCTAAAATATTAAGAATAAAATTTATATTATTCATAAATGTGAGCCTATAGGCTTACGAATTAACTGCATTCACGTATTTTTTGGGTTTCTTCTTCAGTACCACTCGAATCAATTTCTTCCATATTTTCCAATGTTATTTTAAGTGTAATTACTTGATAATTTATTTAATAGTACATAAAAATATACGTAATATATACCAAGCTTCGTAATACACTGGCGCGCACACACACGTACAACGTTCGGGCCCTGTAATGAACACTGTATAATGCTTTCAATTCTATCTCATTCTCATTTTAACGAGCTCGGTGGGGTCGTCATGAATGACGCGACTTTCAAACCAATGCTCGTGGGTTCGATTACCACACAACCATTTGTGTGCATGAATCTATTTGTATTGGTCTGGATATTTTAAGAGAGATAGGGTCTATGAAATCAGCCCGTCTGGGGAAGTAACTCCACCTCACAGAAAACCGCAGCCTCTCTAGAGGGTTGTTGTGTTCCTGCGTGTGAGTAAGGTCACCAGTAAGCTCCTAAGTAGTTGCTGTGTGTGCAGCAGAGAAGTCGTCATGAATGACGCGACTTTCAAACCAATGCTCGTGGGTTCGATTCCCACACAAGCATTTGTGTGCATGAATCTATTTGTATTGGTCTAGATATTTTAAGAGAGATAGGGTCTATGAAAGCAGCCCGTCTGGGGAAATAACTCCACCTCACAGAAAACCGCAGCCTCTCTAGAGGGTTGTTGTGTTCCTGCGTGTGAGTAAGGTCACCAGTAAGCTCCTAAATAGTTGCTGTGTGTGCAGCAGAGAAGGCATCGCGCGAGAGATACTTAATGTATTACAAGCGTTCATAGGCTACGGTAACCGCTTTGCATCAGGTGGGCCGTATTCCTTCCGACGTTGTAGGTATATACAAAAATCTCAGTTAAATCCTATAGATACTTCTATCTCATTCTCTCGCACGTTAAATTCTACAGATGTATATGTTCATCTCTTTTTAAGCGGACGAGCGTAACTTTTTTTGTTAACGCGTTCACTTGATTTTACTCCTCATAAAATTTCCGTACCGGGCCCTATAACTCAATATCGTTTCTTAAGGAGTAAACTCCAAAAATGTCAATTAGATATTACAATAAATACATCAGCATATTGGTACTGTTTGAAGCTATGCACTACACATGCACCAATGAGCTCGGCACTTTAATATCATGTATTTCGTATAAATTGAATACACTTTGATTGATCGAGTAGTACGCGAATACCGCCAACCAATGTACACCATACCTTACTAATCAAACGCGTATTCAAATAACCAGTATTTACCATTAATCGTATAAACATTTTAGCTCTTTTGTAATGTGTGACTTTTGTATTTCGTAGAACTTAATAATAAACAATTTTACATAAAAATCTATCAACGAAATAATATTGTTTGCTCCAACCATCAACAGTACGTAACTTAGCGGCTAAATCTGCCGAACCATCAGGCAGAATCCACTACAGGTACAATAATGATATCAAATGGTAAAATTAAAGATTATTAAGCAACGGTCCTCTGCGCTGAATTATTTTCATACATCCTTGTCAGTTACACATTCACCAATTCTATAATAAGTCCTTTACAGAGAATATTCTCAATGAGCTTTTTGAATACATTGTCAGAAAAGGACAGAACTGTTTCAGAGAACTTATCATAAAATCGAATACAATTTACAAGAAAAGATCTACCAGTCCTAGCAAGCCGATGCACCGGCCGACATACACAACTTATTCCTACTACTAGGTTTTTCGCTGAAGTTTGAAAACGACATTAACTGTTTACGGACATACATTATGTTTTCATAAATATATTGAGAAGTAACAGTGAGGATATTTATTTTTTTGAACAAGTCCCTGAGTAATTCTCTGGAGCACATATTATAAATAGAGCGAATGGTTTTTTTTTTTTGTAAGGTAAATATTATCTCAACGTCAGCCGCCGTTCCCCATGACAGTATAACATAAGACATAATACTGTGAAAGTAGCTGAAATAAACTAAGCGTGCAGTAGCCACATCCGTCAATTGTCTGATTCTCCTAATGTGCAGCGGAGCTCAGTTTACCTTTGTAATTTCAAGAAACACAGTATTATTAACAAATTCTAATTTATTTTTTCCAACGAGAACATTTGCATATTCGGCAGACTAATTTTGATGCATTTGGTTTTAGTTAAGTTTGGGAATATATTATTAAATGTAAACCAGTTTAGAATAGTAGACACAACACCATTTATCTTGTCAATATTCTCACACCGGTGGGCCACATTAAAAATTAAAGAGGTATGATCAGCAAATAATACTATATCCGCAATTTTCTGCATCTTGTAGAGCAGATCATTTGCATATACTAAAAATAAAAGGACCCAAAATAGAACCCTGCAAATGTTCTGATCTGTCGCCCTTTTTGGCACTGGGTAAACATTCGTTGTCTTCCACGAAGACGAACGTCAGTTCAGAACAGGCAGAACGGATCAGTCCAAAGTACGCGGGAATCTCCCAAAATAAGCCACTATTGGGAATTATACGTATGACAGACTGACATATCGATATGAATGGACAGAGGCGAATTATAAGGGTTCTTTTAACTTTGTAGTACGATATTTTTTTTATAGTTAGAAAACAATTCTGATAGCACAGTTTTGTTCTTTGTAAACTGACATCAGTACTTTGGCGATCAAGGTTTTACAATAAGACTTTATCTATATTTCTGTACAATTTAAAATAAATAAATTCTTATCTATTGTATCTTATTCTTAGTCAATTAGACGTGTCTAAATGTCGCAAGGGCCCAATATCAAATAATTAAATGTTATCTTTACATTATACCTAAATAAAACAAAAAAAAAATAGAAACAAGTCGAACCCCAGTGCCCCCCTGTTTCCTCGATAGTTTTTCCTGATGAAGTCCCATAGTGCGAGGGCTGTTTTGTTTTGCAGTTTTCAGACAATGCGGCCGCTTACATTGTACTGTCGTCATGTTAGGCCGACTCCGACCGTGACACTTTGATGAAAGATGCCTGCTATTATGTTATGAGCCTATTGTTCTTCACTAATGTACTCATAACTAATAAGTGCCGTAAATAATATTTTTTGTGACGTTTCAATTTCATTATAACCGCAACACATACTAAAAAAAGAAGTATTCATGCAAAAGGCGCATTTGAAAAAAGAAATTATTATATCAACGATGCGCCGAGTGCTCGGTTATTACTCAGTACTCGGCGTACTCGGCAGGTTTTGTAGTACTCGTACTCGGACCAGTAACTCGTTTTAAATACCCAGCACTCGGTTAGTGTAATTTCAGCTTTAAATATTGATTTCTCATCAGGAATAAAAAAATAAGCATATTTAATTTAGCTTGTGGCGTGTGGCCTCGGCTTAAGAATAGTAGGTGTTGCAAAAGGAAACTAAGGGAATTTATCCAGGAGATTGATTTCCCTTATACACTTAAATATTTTACTGTGGTTGTTAATAATGCAACTATTGCAAAAACGCCCTCAGATTGAGTACGACAAAGAGACGGCCATGGGACGAGCTCCTCTATTACTTACGGATTGTTATGATGATAAGTGTTTTGAAATATTTTTTATATTATGTTGACTTGTTAGAACCAAATTACCAGTTACATTCATCTATATTAATAAAAAATATTCCTGACTAATTCACTGACTCATGCCTAGGCCACACCCTTGAACCTACGCGAGGGAGGCTGCGGGTAAAACCTAGTTATAAAAAAATAATTATAAACTATTTATGGAGTTAGAAAATAATCCGTTTACTATCTACCTATGTCACATACAATTCAAAACATTTTTTTAACAGGTATATCAGAAAGTAATACTGGTTTTTTGTTTAAGTTTTCTAAACGCAATAACGAATTAATACCTAGTATTAATTCGTTATTGCCTTTAGAAAACTTTTTACGTAGTTAAACGTACGTACCCACTTTCTCCTAACAACCTGAATACGAATGATTACGTGGTTAAAAATAAATTATATTTAGTATGTCAATTGGATAGTAATGGACGTACTTACCTATTCTTACATATGAAATTAATAAAAAAATAGATAAAACGCATTAAAGTTTGATCACGTAAAAAAGAAACAAATATACGAGTATATTTATAAGACTAACACAAATATATTTTGGTCATCATCCTTATTCGCCGACACGGCATTGTGATGATGGAATCACGTGTGCTTGAAGCTGGTGGTGACGGTAGTTAGGTGAAAGATAAATTGGCATTTGTTTTAATTGTAGTGTTGATAGGTACCAGTTCAAGCGAAACCATTCACGCAAAATGTTCCCGTGCGGGATTCAAACCCGCAACAGTCGGCGTCTGGTGAGGTAACCATCTAAACCACCACGCCAACAGCCCAATCGATATGTCGCAGTCGGATCTTATAATACGCCGTATTACATTACGGCTAGCTGTTTCAAAAAACAGAGCCGTTTCATATTACGGCGAGTCAACGATTAGCCGCACCGTCATTGCCATAGGTTCTACAATACTATAATATCACGTTTAGCTGCATTGTACTAAGTACTGAGAGCGAAGGTTAGGTTGTTAGGTTTTTTTTATGACCACCAAGACAACTAGCCCTTGAAAAAAAAATGCGTTGTTGTTGTGGTTAATCGTTGGCCCGCCGTAATACTAACCGGGTCTATTTTTATTAGCTTCACTTGTAACGGAATCTTCCAACGTAATTTTCACTGACTTTAAGACATGTAGTTTATCTGAAAATATTGTACACTTATTTAGTGCCGATGACAATACAATAAATAAATCCGAAATGACCTGAATGTAGACCGGTGAAAATGTCGATGAACCGTTCTCCGAAAGTATGACAGTTACGCGGATCGTGATTGCTGCAAGTCGTAGACGATCCCAAATCATTTCACAAGCCACTGAAAAATATCCTGAATGTGGACCAGTGAAAATGTCGATGAACGGTTCTCCGAGAGTATGATAGGCAGGCGGATGGCAGGTAGAGGATCCCGCGATCGAATCCGCGAGGATTTCACGAGCAGCTGAAAAAAATCCAAAATGACGGATCCAATGTGGTACTTCATGGAATCAAGTTAATGATGAATAAACGTGCAAATGAAATGTAATAATTATATTATACACTATTTATGAACTAACTTAATATAAACTTACATACTAGATAAATAAGGAAGAGTAACTTTAAGTACTTACACTAATTATTATAAGAATTAAACTATGCACTATTCATATTATAACTGTTTATACAAATAGTGGTAAAACACTTAATAAAAAAAGATAAAAATTAAAATATAATATATCTGGGTGTGATGATGTAATCAATGAGGAACTAATGGAACTTCTTAAATATTCTAAATTATTATATACGTGTAGCGATTTTGTCATCCTTAACGTCAGGTATAAGCATTCAGAAAGTACGATCGGTAAAGTGGAATCGATGATGAGGACCCCAGATGGTCATCAAAAACCCTCAATAATAGACAAGCAGACATTTCACGGGTGGCGATGAGATATCTCGACTCAGGTAACTAAGTGATTATGATGAAGCAAATTTAAATAAATAATTCTAATCAAAATAGTGCCATCAGACTGACCTGATAACCCTGGATGAACACCATCTTTGTGGCAAGATGACATCGTGAAAACTTTATTGATGCCAAACACAGTAGGGTTGTGATGAGCAGTTAAGGAGGTCGGTTGTTGTCACCGATTGGCTCCATCATCAGACTTCGATGAACACCGTCTTTGTAGTAAGTTGTCACTAAGGTAATATCAATAAGCCCCAGATCGATAGTGTTATGTTTCGTAGTTAATGAGTTCCGTCGGTCACAGTCACATCACTCTTCCGTGTAGACACGGAGCGGGAACATCGCTATGTTCGGCGGTCTAATGAGAGGATTTGCTGCCTTCTGATTGGATCAACAACTATCGGAGTGGCTTTGTAAATTGTATCAACATTTTCGTTGCGTGTCTTAAGCTTTGACGGAGTAAATCGTAGATGGGATCGGAGCCACATTAGTTAAAAAAAGTTATATTGGATCAGCAATGTGCTCACGTGACAGCACGCGTGATCAACAATTCACGGATTGGATATATATGAATATATATATATATATATATATTTATGTGTATGTACTGACGAGCTCGATGGCGCAGTGGTGAAACGCGCTGTTACGCTACTTTGACACCAACGCTCGTGGGTTCGATTCCCACACAGTACAAACATTTGTGTGTATGAACATGTCTGTTTGTATTGGTCTGGGTATTTTCTATGTATAATAAGTATGTATTTACAAAAAAAAATGTTTTTACGTATGTTTATCAGTTGTCTAGTACCCATAACACAAGCTTCGCTTACTTTGGGGCTAGGTGGCGCTGTGTAATTTGTCAGGCAATATTTAAAAAAATATATTATAAAATATATATACATGTGTGTATTAAATTAGCACTGATTTGTTTTTTGTACGTCCGTCTGACCTTTAATCTGCCATTGAGTGAGTGAGACTGCCAGAGCACCTGAGGAGTTGCTGTGTTAACAGCAGGGTTGACGCGCTTCGATACTTCTTGTATCGCGAGCATTCACATTACGATGACGTTTAGATTCATACTGACGACGAGCTCGATGGCGCAGTGGTTAATAACGCTACTTTGACATCAATCGCAGCCAAATAAAAATTCCCTGGAGGATCTTGTGTTCGTGGGAGAGAGTGAGATCGCTAGTAAGCTCCTAAGGGGTAGCTGTATTAGCCGCAGATTTGGCATTGCGCGAGTGATACCTAACGCGTTATGATCATAGGCTAGGTAACGGCTTTACATGAAGTGCCCCTTTTACTTTATGTAACTTTGGCCTTTACATCGGTAACCACTAATATCGTTGTATAAAAATTAAATCTCGTTTAAACAATAAAAGAGGTAGGGCGCAACAAAGCAGTCCGTCTGGGGAAGTACCTCCACCTCACAGAAAATCGCAGCCAAATAACAACTCCCTAGAGAGTTGTTAGGTTCCTGCGTGTGAGTGTGGTCACCAGTAAGCTCCCAAGGAGTTGCTGTGTAAGCAGCAGAGGAGAGGCATCGCGCAAGTGATAATTAATATATCGCAAGCGTTAATAGGCTACGGTACCCGCTTTACGTCAGGTGGGCCGAATGCTTGTATGCCTCCCGACGTAGTATAAAAAAAAACTTCAACTTCAAAATTAATTCTGCAGAATATTCGAAAGCAAAACTTTGACATACCACGGAAGTTTACAAGTTATTCATACAAAACATTATCAGCCAACAGTTTAATACAGGCCGTAGCGTATACTCCTCGCATATTGATTATTCAAAGCGTGGAGAGCATCTTCGTTAATTTACCACGGAGGTACGTCGGAGATTGGAGTACCACCCTATTCTGAAACTATGTTCTAAGAACGAACTGCATCAACTTCATCGTAAACCATTAATTTAACAGCAAGCAAGCTCCGAGCGCCCAAGAGTTGTTAAACTAGATTTGGACGAGTTTGGAAGATAACAATGTGAAAACACGTCGCAATTTATATCAAAGCAATAACCCATTATATTTATACGTACTAATATATAAAAGTTGATTTGTACGCGCCACATCTTTCTTCATCTTTGAACCAGACGAATTTGAAAATATTTTTGGATGTCATGGCCGAATTTTATGACGAGCTCGGTGGCTCAGTCATGAATGACGTGACTTTGACACCAACGCTCGTGGGTTCGATTCCCACACAGCCAAACATTTGTGTGCATTTGTCTTGGTCTGGATGTTTTAAGAGAGGTAGGGCGCATCAAAGTAGCCCATCTAGGGAAGTACCTCCACCTCACAGAAAACCGCAGCTAAATAACAACTTCCTAGAGGGTTGTTGTGTTTCTACTAGTGAGCGAGGTCACCAGTATGCCCCAGAGGAGTTGCTGTATAAGCAGCAGAGGAGGAATCGCGCGAGTGATACTTAATATATCTCAAGCGTTAATAGGCTACAGTACAGGTGAGCCGTATGCTTATATGCCTCCCGACGCAGTATAAGAAAAAAACTTGAGGTAGGTTATTAGCTATTTAACATACGACCCTTAGAAAAAATGACAAGTAGAAAAAATGGCCCCCACGGGATACCGGGATGGGCGCGGACAAAGTCGCGGGACACAGCTAAAATACTTATATAGTTACTTTGTTGTATTCAAACAATAACGAACCTTCAATTTGAGGATGACCTGGAGGCCAGAAATACAGATCTAACCTAGTTTAGGTTCCAGTTATAACCCAGTGTATATCCTAACCTAATAATCCTACTAATATTATAAATGTGAATGTCCGTTTGTTTGTTACGCTTTAACGCGAAAACTACTGAACCGATCATCATGAAACTTTGCATATATATTCTTGGAGGTATCAGAAGTAACATAGGATACTTTTTATTAAAAAAAAAAGCGAGTGAAGCCGCGGGTAAAAGCTAGTATATCATAACCCAGTAATGTAGTGTACGAAATAAAATGTTTTTCATTTTCAGTTTAGGTACATGTAAGCTATTAGTACATTGACGAGCTTAGTGACGCTATATTGACACCAACGCTCGTGGGTTTGATTCCCACGCAGAACAAACATTTGTATGCATGATGATGTCTGTTTATCTTGGTCTGGGTGTTTTACAGAAAACCGCATCCAAATAACAACTCAGTTGGGGTAGTTGTGTTCCTGCGAGTCAGTGAGGTCTCCAGCAAGTAGCTCCTAAGGAGTTGCAGTGTAAGCAGCAGCGGTGGCATCGCACGGGTGAACTTAACCTATTACACTCGTTCATATGCTATAGTAATCGATTTACATCAGGTAGACAGTATACTTGTATGCTTCCTACGTTGTAAAAATCTAAAGAAACCCTATTGTACTGGGAGTTCAGGCTGACGATGACGTCATGTATCGACATGACGTCATCGTCATTTATTTATTCATCTAATCAAAGTTTATCAATGACGTTTCTCTGTTGCATTAATCGAAATCAAATAATTAACTACTAGGTGTGCTCCGCGAATTCACCCGACGTTTGCTCATTGCGCGATTCCTAGTAATCGATAGAATTTTTTTATACTACGTCGGGGACATACAAGCATACAGCCCACCTGATGTAAAGTACCGGGTACCGTAGCCTATTAATGCTTGCGATATATTAAGTATCACTTGCGCGATGCCTCCTCTGCTGCTTAACTAGCCACTCCTTAGGAGCTTACTGGTGACCTCACTCACACGCAGGAATACAACAATCCTCTAGGGAGTTGTTATTTGGCTGCGGTTTTCTGTGAGATGGAGGTACTTCCCCAGACGGACTGCTTTGATGCGCCCTAACTCTCTTAAGATCGTAGTAATCTTCCTTAAGGATTGAGCTACCAAAGGCAAATATTTCTTTTTATCAAATCCGGTGGATAGTTCCAAAAATTGGCACGTTCAAACAAACATACTTTTATTAAATTAATATAGATGAATAAGAATAAACGGCTAAGTGATCACTGATGATTCGGTACGTTCTTTAGATAGCAAAAATAAGGTTTCCTGTCTCCTGTAAAATAAAAAAACTCCTTTAAAAAAGTAAATTTTATCATCCAAAATAAAATTTTGTGATTTCTTGACATACTTACAGATGGCCATAATAAGTCCATGGCCATAATATGGTTCCTATTCACATTCTGAGTTATGGAACTCTAAAAATTGTGCCAAAAAACGATCATTCTACTTTTCTTACATAAATTAAGATAATTGAGATTTTATTCATTTCATTTCAGAAAAAAGGTTAGTTATTTTAAGATATCTTTGGTGATTTCTTTAAAACTATGCTACTCGTATTTACAAACTATCAACCTATTTTTATATTTATATAACCTATGTCAACTTAGTTTATTTCAATTTATTTCCTTCAGAAACAGCACATTAATTCTGAACTGCTATTTAATAACTACAGTTTTTTTATTTCATCGTCCGATCCGATCAAAACTTATTCTTTCAACCTTCAACATTGAGTCGATCCCAAATAATACAAGAACTATTATAAAATAGCCCTATGTAGACACGGCGGCAGCGAACATTTGCATGGCAATTAGAACAGAAACAGGGTCGCATTACCATTTCAATTGTCGGGAATGAGAGCGTTGCATTCACTGAGCAACACCTCTCCGCTTGCCTGAATGAAATCTTCGTCGGGTAACCTTTTTCTACTTATTTTCGACGATGAAAGGGAAGTTTGCAAGCTACCGCAAATTAGCTAGATCGTACGACGACGATGTCCTTACTTTTGAAAAGGTATTTTATAGTTCAAAATATTGTAATGTTACAACCTTATTTAATTATTTATATAGACTCTTTTCTTTGCATGCTCTGTTTAGTTTATGACAATTTGTCAAAAATATTATTTGTAATTCAAAATTTTAAAATATTACATTTTAGTGTCGGAAAACAGAAAACAAGTCAGTCTGGAGGAAGCTTTCGAGAAGTAGAGATTCAGTGCACCACGTCTGAGACCACCAGCCTCCTGCTGAGGGCTACGTGGTGAAACCTCGGGATATTACTACCTTTTCCAAACTCGATAATTCCGGACATCTAACTAATCTAAAAATTATAATACCTGCAGCCCCTGTTGTGGACTACGGCGGCTGACAAAGATACCGCTGCGGTGTTGGTCCGTAAGGCGGTCCCCACCATTACCAACAACTTCTACGTCTGGATCTGCGTGCTGGCTAGCACGCTAACCTGCCGTCTACAGTCGTCGACCACTATAGCCGGCGGCCACTAAGTACACCCACCAGTGATTCTATCAGTGATATACCGGTTAGACAAATTAAAGCGCGAGTTCTTAAAGACCTTATTTAGCCGAACTTAAAGTGAACCCTTTTTTATATTTATTATATTTTGTAAAATAGACCTATTAAATTAGTATCGCTTTTAATACTCCCTTCTCTTCATCTAGTAACATAACAATATATTACCTACTACTGAATAGTAAGCGAGATTCTGACATAAGACATATGACAACTTATTAAGTAATTGTTGTGTCCGAATTAGAAAATACCACTAAATTATCGCATACCATAATACCGCAACAAAATTAAAATTTCGTAACGGGGTTGGTTTGTTCTTGCTAATGAGTAAGTTTAAGAGCAAAATCTACTACTCATCGTATTTTAAAAGATCATACGTTTAGGTAAACCCTTCCCAAACGAGGGTCATATGTTTATGTACCTACCACCTGACACTAGATGCAATACATTTTTACATGTATCTACTCAAAAAGTGCAAAATGCTGTTTGCACTATTGGTTTATTTTTTTCACTTATGCATTTTTTACTTTCGCAGCCAGTTTTAGATGCTGTTTGATTGCTACTGTTGACCATATTACGAAATTAATGTATATATATCATTGAGTAACTACTTCAGCAATTATAAGTATATTTTTTTAATGGTTACATTCTTATATGCCATGTGACCTCGGCGTAAGAATAGGCTACCCCGTCACAACCCGTGGGTATCATATAAGGCGACTAAGGGAAAGCTACAGTAGACGGGCCGCAGCGTCCCCTGTACATGGACCTATTACTGCGGTTGCCAGCCCGCCAGCCCTCCAAAGAGTGCACGAACGAGACGGCCTCCAGTCGCCGACAGTCACGCTGATCCTGGCTCCGGTAGCGGTCAGAGTATCGGCGGAGCAGGGGTTGCCAAAAATCGCCGGCTCTGACGCTGCGGTTACCACTATGTCTTGACCCAGGCGACATACAACACGCGTACTATGAGGACCGACGAGAAGATCGTAGAGCTGGAAGAAGAGCTAAACAAATTCCATTAGGACATCATAGGACTGTTCGAAGTTCAAAAACAGGGGACGGACACGGCAATTCTTAAATCCGACAACCGGCTTTACTACCGGAAGGGCGATCATCTCTCCTAAGTTGGTGTCGGGTTTATAGTCCGTAAGCTCCTTGTCAGCAACGTATTAAAGATCGTAACGCTATCAGTGAGGGTTGGGGTTGAGTCCTTATACTCAGAATTATCAAACGGCATTCGTACGGCCGTTTCAACGGCGACGTTATATCCCCGAAACGTTCACCATAACATTGGAAAATGTTTTCAAGCTCTTGGATAGGAAAGGATACCGTATAAACATCAATGGCCAAGATATCATTCATCTTCGATTTGCCTACTATACCTATATAGTTCTCATGGCGAGGCTCATTGCTGGAGGCTCTCAGTGTTATGCTCAATGACCTCAATAGTGTTTCCACCTAGGTAGGTCTCAAGATGAACACGAACAAGACTAAGATCATGTCAAATATCTATGTCAGACCTATTCCGATCACGGTTGGGAATACTAAGCTCGAAGTTCTTGACGAATACGTTTAGGGAAAGTGGGGTAATTGGGAACACCTAACTTTCAACCCTGTAAAATAATAAAAAAAAGTCATAAGTGTAATCAACTTTTATTGCAACATGAACGTTACTAATCTAGCTACAAACAAATTAACTCAAAACTCTTGGAATTAAACTTTATAATAAAGAATATAGAGAAAATCAAAAACATTGCCGTTCGCATTTACCCAATATCGTGTGGGGTAATTGAGATCAGTCCGCGGGGGAAATGCGAACGACATACTTAAGTCTTAATAAAGTACTATAAATATTTAGTTTGGCATAAATCACAGACGTAACCCCTACTGCATTGGCCGCTGGTACATTGATCATGTGCCCAGTTGTTGCAAATGACGCACATGATCCAATCTTCTGTGGGTGGAGATTCATATCTTTCATTGCAAATTATGCAGAAATATTCCTTTTCATTTTCATTTCCTTCAAACACCTTCTTTAAATTTCTGACCTCTTTCCGCTTTAGTTGTGGCTTCTTTTTTGCAGTTTTAGTATTCTTTTTCATTACAAACTTCTCTTTTTTAATTTTCCTTTCAACTTGTCTTTTCTCTTTTTCCTCTAATTGTAATTTTATAGGTGTGCTGGACAAAATTTGCGAATGTTTTTTATTTCGTCTCTTGGAATGAATGGTTGTTGTCGAAATGACAGGTACATTTGTTATTTCAGAAAGTAGCACAGGAACTGATGGAGTAGTATCAAGGGTCATATCCATAACAGTTTGATTTATAATATCAGAAGCAGCTGCATTTTGACTCTGATTGTCAATAGGTTCACTCGAGCTTTGCTCAGCTGGAGTTTCACGCATGAAAGTACTTGAGTCTAAAGTTTGACTGACGTTATGTTCGTCTGATAACATATTTTCAAAACATTCTTTAAACTTGTCGGTGTCCATAGGACAGATTCCAGACACCTTAAATCCACTTACAGCTTTGCTAATGTTGGCTGTTTTATTATATGAATTTGTGAAAAGCTCTCCCACTTCATATTGGGTGATTCGTTTGCCAGGATGATTTGCCATGTAAAGTTCACACTCTCGATTATAGGCCATCTTTAGTGAACTAAAGAAAGTCAAGTCCAAAGGCTGCATTTTGTGAGATACGTGAGGTGGCAAAGAAAGAACGTGCAAGTTATTTTCTCGATAAAGTTTGTATGCTCCCAAGCTAATGTGACTCTCATGATTATCTAGTATTACCAAGACTGGTGCTTCTTTGGTAGGTTTTACATAAGAAATAAAATGTTGCAGATAATCAACAAATATGGACTCGTTTATCCAACCTGAATCAGAAACGGTAGCAATCATATCGCTATTACAGCCTTTCAGCAACAGTTCACTCATTCTTTTTCTTTTAAAGATGAACATTGGAGGTATATATTTTCCATTAGCACTGACAGCACAAACAACAGTTGTGGTGACACCTCGTTCTCCACTTGTCGCTTTTGCTACTTGTTTTAAGCCTCTTGGAGCTAAAATTTTGGAATTCTTCTGAACAGTACTTATACCTGTTTCATCAATATTAAAGATGCGATTACTGGAAAAATTATGTTTTGTTTGGAGGCTTTCTAGTTGATCAAAAAACATTTTGACTTCGGTGGAGTTAAAAGCTGTAATTCGGTTAATTGATGTAGCTTCTGGAGTGCGTAAACTGATGGAGGGATGTCTAGACATGAAAGAATAGTACCAGTCTTTGCCTGCTAACTGCAAGTCTTTGTTGAAAGTATGTTTCAATTTGTTAGCTTCAGCAAACGTAAAAGCAATTTTTCGCAGTGACTTTGGTGTTATGCCATAAAAAGATTCACAGCAATCGAGAATATATTTTTTTAACTGGTCTTCCTGATTTTTATTAAAAACAGCGTAACGACCTTTTTTTGGCTTCTTAAAAACTTCTTGCTTAACTTGTTTAAATAATGTTGTTTTTGGTACTGAATATTTGATCGCTGCTTTGCCCAAAGTAAGCTGTTTACTTCTAACATCTTGTATTGCACGGTGAAGATTTTCAATTTCGTATCTAGGTGTGGTTTTTCTTTCGTAATGTCTAGGCATCTAAAACAATTTCAAATATTAGAACACTTTACATCATCAATTAACTATTGGGGGTAATTAGGAACGTTCACATTTACCCTCATGATGCCGTTCTTAATTACCCGAACTGGGAAAGTCGAAACAAAATGACCGTTATTCGCGATATTATCGACGGTGAACTTAAAACTACTTGGAATTTATAAACAGATAGTACATGTAAGATGACAACAAAATATGTTGTCATTAACCTCAAAAATATACTTCTTACGCTGATTTTAACATACGACAAAAATTGTAACAAAATCACGTGAAAGATTGTTTGACTCACCGTGACGAAATGCGTGCGTCCTCTCACTCACGCTTTTGCGGGCATACTAAGGGACGGCAAGCGCATCGGATTAGACGTGTGCAAGCGGTGTAGTGCGGGGGGTGTATTTGATATTCAACTGTTCTCAATTACCCGCCGTTCTCAATTACCCCACCTTCCCCTACCTTGGACAAGTTATTCAGTTAGGTAAATTCAACTTCGACCGAGACGTCAACGGACGAATCCAACTCTGCTGGGCAGCACTTGGGGAACTTAGAGACATCTTCTCGTGCAAAATACCTCAACACCAGAATACTAAAGACTAAGGGCTGAAATGATGATGATCCTTACGTCACTAATCTCATTTGCAAAGATAATTAGTATTCATGTAAACACGGTAAAAACGTGGAAGCTGGTATATTGCGATTACAAAGTCAAGTTTCACGATAAAAGTCGCACGCTCTGTGTGACTCCCCTAGAAATTAAATTGCGAGCATATTAAATTATCAGCTCCACGTTCAAAGTCTGTATACGGTTCGTATACGACACATGGGTAAGTGAGACGGGCGATGCATAGCTCCATTAAATCCCCAAGCGCCAGAATATACAAATAATAGCAATACATTTCAATATTGTATACCACCGAGCGATTACATTATTTTAACCGAGTTCCTTCCTTGGACTTGTTTAGTACTTGTTTTTATAATATTCACATGCATAATCTATTTACATAGAAGATTCATGTGATAATATGAATTCTTATATATAATACTTATTTGTTCATAGCTTGTATTTTTTATTACCACTAATGTGGAAAACAAACATTCGATCTGCCTGATTGTAAGCCGTCATCGTGACCTGTGAACACTTGCAACGCCAAAGGCCCTCTTGTCGCCCCTGTAAAAATCTCTTCATGCCTTTCCTGACACAGACTTCTTCCCAAGGATAAAATATTCCTTTTTAGGGAGTAAATTTTATTTAATGTCATTAGTAATTACCTACCCCACAAAGGATTTGACGTGAAGTTATAAACCTGTTAATTTACATGCAGATGGCTTGAGCGTATGACAGACCAAGGGGCTGTATGGAAGTTCCCACCGGGCACTTCATAAGTCAAATGTTAACTTTTTAACACTGCGACCTTGCTACGTTTTTGTGGTCAGATTCAGGCTATCTGTACGCATTTCATGACGGGGTTACCACTAACTGCGCACAGATGGAATCTTGAGTAATAACTACCGGAAATATCTTGCATGCCTTTTTTGGTTAAACATCGTCGCCCCTTTTAATCAGAAACTCGTGAAAACAGAAAATTATTATTCTCTATTTTCACGAGTTTAAATATTATTGACAAACTGTTGTTTGTCAAAATATTTAAGCTTAGCTCACGGGATTGCCGCGATGTGGGACATAGATACATCAATAATTGTACTGATAGTTGTATCAGTGAATACTCTAACAGCAAAGAGTTGCCATCACACGTTTAAACTTTCTGGAGGTATTTTTGGTAATATGTCGGTTTTGTATAGCCATAGTCGTGTCATTATCTAATTAAGACAGGTATAGATCATGAAACGACATGTGACTACGGCTGTACAAATCCGACATTGATGTTAATTATATCCTATAAATATATATACTAACATTACTTTTTAGGGTTCCGTACCCAAAGGGTAAAACGGAACCCTATTACTGAGGCTCCGCTGTCCATCCGTCCGTCCGTCCGTCCGTCTGTCACCAGGCTGTATCTCATGAACCGTGATAGTTAGACAGTTGAAATTTTCACAGATGATGTATTTCTATTGCCAGTATAACAACAAATACTAAAAAATATAATAAAATAAATATTTAAGGGGGCTCCCATACAACAAACGTGATTTTTTTTGCCGTTTTTATAGATAATGGTACGGAACCCTTGGTGCGCGAGTCCGACTCGCACTTGGCCGATTTTTCCTATTATTTATAAGCATTGTTGCTGGGGGCACGGCAGTGCTCCCGCCAAGTAGAAAAAAACGAAGTATTATCCTTTTTTCGAAGACATTCAGGGCATTTCCTTTATTCTAAACTTTCAGTGCCCAAGAAGGCATACTAAAAGTAGCTATAGAAATATCAAGAGAGATATTACCCACTATTTATATCTCTCTTGATATTTCAGTTCCATTTTCTAAATGACTTTGTTGTTAGTATTGGTAAATACTTGTGAGTTATATAGGTACTAGATTTGTAAAACGACGTTTACAGATTTTCTATATACCTCTTTATGAGGTATATAGAAAATCTGTAATATAATTTGTACAAAAATACGATTCCTACGGAAACCAAATCGTCGGTAATTTTAGTTAATATTTGTAAAAACACCTATTCAACAACTTTATTAAAATTTGTTTCTCAATAAGTTAACTGCCAACTAGTGATCGTATTGATAGTGAACCAGCCTATTCACCAATGGTCACTAGTTAGAATCCTGGCAGAGGAAGGTACTAGTAAATTCGTTTTCGGATTTATGTATATATTTATAATTTTCAATTGCTCGGCGGTGAAGAAAAATATCGTGAGGAAACCCGCACGTTCCAAATTATATATTTCAAAAGACGTGTAACCTAAAAAAAGGAAACAAAAACAAAGTTCCAGTTTTCCCTGTGAATTGCGGAGGTCTGGCGGCAAAATCGGTATATTCGCCAAACTTAGGCTAGGCTTAGGCTCCTGCCAGTCCTAACGGATTAGGAAATGGTTTGACGTTAGGAAGAAGATTTATAGTGACCGTATCAATATTACAATCATCTTATTTAACTTACAACTACAACAATGACGTGGCAATAGCATTGCAATATTAAATGAGCACTCAATATTGGCGATCTGAACGTTTTATTTGTACACGGTTACTATTATTCATCATCACTATTATTATTATGTTGAATAAATTAGGCCTGCTAGTACTATATTCTTAGGAGTAATTTAAATAGTAGATTATTCTCATGTTACTGTTTTTTTAGATAGTTAGGAGTGGAGAAAATCCTGATTCACCAAAACAATTCGCCATCTCATACCTCAGCGGTTGCCATAGCGAAAATCCACGAATTGCGGTTTGAACTGCTTGACCATTCGCTTTACTCACCAGATCTAGCCCCAATCGACTTTTTTTGTTCCTAAATTGCGCTCGGAGGACAGAGATTTTCGTCAAATGAGGAGGCAATCACCTTTGTGAACAATTATTTTGCAGAGAAAAACACCGAGTACTATTTGGATGGGTTAAAGAGATGGGAGCATCGCTTGGAGAAGTGTGTAGAGTTATAAGTTGATGTAGAAAAAAATATAAAAAAAAATGTCTTGTATTTTTGTTAGGTCGGAAACAGACCACCCACGTATTAACAGCAGAGGTGGCATCGCGCGAGTGATATTTAATGTATTGCAAATATTCTTAGGCTACGGTAACCGCTTTACATCAAGAGGGCTATGTGCTCGTATGCCTCCCGACGTTGTATATAAAAAATACAGTTGAGTAAATATTTTGAGCTGAACTTGAAATGTAAGGAATTTTCAATTTAATGCGTTATTTCGTGAGTTTATGTTACATGATATATTCAATCCAAACGTGAACCGATGTTAAAAACTTTTTTTAATTGGAAAGATCCTCGCATTCAATTGGTCATTAATTAAGTCAGTAATTTGAAGCCATGACTTCCGTTTCCGTGAAGTCCGTTTCTACTTTTTTTAACTTGCTAGCGTAATTATCGCCGTTTTGATTTGATATTCGGTTTTACAATAATTTCAGAGAACACTAACTATATGTAAAACAGTGTCACGACTTACTTATTTCTTTTACCATTCAGTGGAAAACAAGTATACGGTTACGTGGCATGATGTGAAACGATTACTAATGCTTATGAAACGATTACCATAGCAAAGCTGAGAGGCAGATACGCACGAGTGACGGCTCGCGCGTATCTGCCTCTCTGCTCACATAACTCCTCACGGTCCGAAGTTTACAGGAACACAACAATTTCTCAGCTCAACATTAATAAGTCAAATATTATTGCACACTGGTTGAAACGTTGGCTTTTGTGAGAAGAAATACTAGTAGTAGGGATATAAATAGATGTGGATAACCGCACTGTTGATCAATTGGATTTCTATTCGAATCCTGGCAGTAGTTTGGAGTCGAAGGAAAACATCGCGAGAAAACTCACGCGTTTAGGAAATTATACTTCGAAAGACGTGTGACCACGTCTTCTCACGTTCACGTTCTTACCTAAGAAAGGTCTTGTTTTTCCTTTAGGAGCTTACTGGGGACCTCACTAAATACAAATATGTCAAAGTTGCGTCATTCACAACTGAACCTCCGAACTGTGGAGGTCTGACCGCAGTCGCTCCATATAAAAATTAGTATCTTCGCCAAATCCTTAGTCTTAGGTAGCGAACCCCGCCGATCCTAATGTATTAGAAAATGGGATAACGCAAAGAAGATCTTAGTAGGGATGCACTCAGTGTATCAGGTAAATCAGGTACACTCCTATTATAATCTAGTCTAGATAAATTAAATATGCTATATATTTAATTTATCCTAAACTGATGTAATTTCCTCTTGTTGTGATGTTTATTGTATTCACTCGAAGCGTGCCTTTAAATAAATGCCACTTCTACAGCGATGATACTAGAACTCTGATTATTAACGGACGGACCGTATTATTTCTTATTTTACTACACTGCTAGTATTGTACTAAACGATCTTTATTCTAGGTCATCCATCAGGCGAGCCTCATCATTTCCCAGTCAAAAATCTGAGACCGCTTGCTCGTTACAGCACACGGGAAGTCAAGTTAATCTTTATCAAATTCAGTCTAATACTTTATTTACGTTTCTTTACTGATATTATGTTAGATATATCTTTACATAACATTTTAAATTGGTGTCGCTAACATTTTAGTACATGAGACTTAGTGCAGACGTTTCCTAAAATAACATTTCGTCTGTAGATAAAATTAAAATGATATGTAAAGAAATATTATGTCAGACCAATATCATATAAAGTGAAGCCGACTGCAAGTACGCATAATGCACGATCACGCCTTTTATAATATAATATAATATGTCTTCGAACGTACTTGCCCGGTCACCAATGAATCTCATTGTTGTATTTAAGTACTCACTATTCTATAGTATTCTTATTTTACATTGTATCATTGCATTTGCGTCAAACCTCAGTGGTTTATAAAATGCATTAATATTGTTTTTATAAAATGTTTATGTAAACTGGTATAATAAATAAATAAATAAATAAAATAATAAACACAAAAAAAAAAATGTTGAAATCTCTTTATTGCACAAATATTCATAACAAATACACTAACAAACTTTTAATATGTACAAAGGCGGGCTTATCTCTTTAAGTTCTTCCAGTCAACATTTATAGGTTTGGTAGGAATATGTAATACCTATATGGGCAGAGAAACTATCTGTACCTTATTTAATGTTTGTTCTTTTAAAGTACCAATTAAGATTGAATAATATTACACAGCTACACACAGTCAGGACTTACTTATTTCCTACAAAACAGACTCATTTAGTTCCAAGATATTTGCCGATTGTATAGTGACAAATAGTCTTGGTTATTTAAATCTATTTGGTATCATCATGGACCATATTTTAATAAAGTACTAGAATAGTGAAGCCACTGAAAATGGTATGTATGTACCGTACATACACAGGGTACATACGTACGTGTATGTACTAAATTCGTGTTTTCGTGTTTATGTACATATTTGTAATTGTCACTTGCTCGACGGTAAAGAAATTATATTTTAGAAGACGTGTCGCCTAACCTAAGAAACGTGCGGTTTTCCCTCTGGGCTGCGGAGGTTTGACGGCAGTCACTCTATATAAAAATTATTGTAATCACCAAATCCTTTAGCATAGGTAGCTATCCCAATGGAAGCAGGAAAACGCTAGGAAGATAGAAAAAAAATCTGTTACAGAAGAAATCCCTCACTACTCCATTCACCGTCTGGTTCCACAGTCCAAAACCTCAATATTCAGCCCTATGAATTGCAAACGAAACTAGGTTTCACTTAGATTTAAAATAGACGACGAAACACAAACATAAGCAGTTCAATCATACGACACAATCTGACCTAAATCTGAACCGACCGCAGTATATTGGACATTGTTTGCCGCCGAAGAATTTCGCCGGAATCGAAATGTAACCGTTTTATGTGCGCGCCCCGTATCTGCTCGTGTGCAAACTGTGGATGCACTGTAATCAGATTATCTGCCCGATTCGCATATCAACTCACCCGCTTTATATGCACGCTATTTTGAAATTAGGTTTTCGATTTAGGCGAACACAGGTAGTGTTTCCGGCAACATAGTAATAAAAACAGAATATTTACACATTTCATTGTTTATTATACTTCGCTAGCTGCAGTGGCAAGACATATTGCATCAATCTGATCTTCTTAGCCATCTTTATTTAGGATGAGAATAATGAAAATAAATAAATCAAAAGTAAATCTTTCCTCTTCTTAGCGTTATCCCGTTTCCTAATCTATTAGAATTGAGAGAGTCTGCTTCCTAATCCTAAAGATTTAGCGGAGATACTAATTTTAACATGGAATGACTGTCAGATCTCCATAGCATAGAGGGTAAACTAGGCTTTTCATAGGTTAGATAGATCACAGTTCTTTAAAAATTTCTACATCTGATATTAGCATTATAAATATGTACATGAGTCCGAAGACGAATTTAGTGGTAGAACATTCAAATTTAGAGGATTGTTGTGTTCCTACGAGTGATTGACGTTACCAGTAAGGTCCTAAGGAGTGTGTTTGCAACAGAGGTGACAACGCACGAGCAATACTTCGTGTAACGAAAGCATTCATTGGCTACGGTAGCTGTATATTTGTATGCCTCCCCGACACAGTATTAAAAAAAACTATTCTAATTTAGTGATGTGTCCTATTTGCTATTAGCTAACCAACCAAATATAAACAGAATCTGATCAGTGTTAATTAGAAACAAATAAATATATACGAGTAACATAATAATAAAGTATCTATAAGTATATTATGAGAAGAAATTGACTGACTGACTGATGATAATCAACGACTTGAGTTAATGATAGTCACTTGGCATGTCATCACGAGGCTATCATCATCTTAAAACGTTGAGTCTAAGGTAGTTCCTAGGCGACCCATCCATAAACTCGTTTGTATGTGTGAAAAACTGTACATCTAATGTCTTATACATGTAAAAAAACTTGCAAAAGTTTTTTTTTATACAACGTCGGGAGGCATAGATGATTTTCGTGGCGCTGCGGTTAATGACACGATTTTGACACCAACGCTCGTGGGTTCGATTCCCACAAAATAATAATAATAATAAAAAAAATGTTTATTTGCAGTATCAGAAGTTTTGTCATGTAGAAATGGCTGTTTGGAGTTTCCTTTTAGGCAAACAAATTGCTTGTAGTCTCCGCTCTTCGTTTACAAACATAATCTTCTTATGTACTAGACAATATTATATATCTTAGGTGATATTTACAACATTTTTATGTTTACCATATATATTTACACAAATATACTTAAATACATACACATACCCATCCATCCATAGATATGTTTGCTTAAGGCTACGGCATTTACTTATTACTTATCTATTTAATTAATTTATTATCACATGAACTTATATATCTCCTTTTCCTCTACATATATTATATATAGACATGTATATATATATACACATGATACGCTTTCATATTTACACATTCTATATATCATACATCAATATTATATAAATTTATCGAAATCGGCATTAGCTAACTCTCACACTTCAAAAGGTTTTCCGTTGCGTCATAATCAAGGGTTTTTATCCATTTTGTTAAGATGATCTTACATTCATGATATGTTTTTGAATAAATTTCTACTTTACTGTTTACTCTATTATAGACATATGCAGAAGCAAGACTATATTGTGAGCGAGCGATTCCCACACAGGACAAACATATGTGTGCATGAACATGTTTGTTTATCTTGCTCCGGGTGCTTTTTAATTACACGTAACATACATTGAACATTCATAATTTTACATAAATGTCCATTATAATGATGACTATGTTATAATATTCATATACAAGAGACCAGCCCTGGCTTCGTGCGGGTATAGTACAGTATAGCGGTGTAGTAGCATATTATGTTTATTATGCCTACTAACGTATTTAAGTTGATAAGGACTAATACTGTATATCCGTATAATATCCGATGAAAGCTCCCAGGCGGCTTGACTTTTTCCGACATTTTCAACAATAATCGTCATATTTCAAACATTTACAGAAAACCTTACCAAATTATACACTTGAACCTTCGTCAAGAATCACTCTCTCTACCGCATGAGAATCCGATGAAAACCGCATGTAAATCCGTTTAGTTTAGACTTTATTTTAGAATATGTAGTGATTTTTTTTTAAATGAAAGTAATAACTTCACCTGTATAAGGTGTACTACCGCTCTAATTAACAGATGCTGTTCTGGTAAAAAGGCAGTGATAGTACTTTATCCACTGGGCAATGGATAAAGATTCAGCTATTAACCAATTGGTCCTGGCTAAAATCTTGGTATACACATCAACTAAATTCCTGTTTATTAGTAATTGTCAGTTGCTCGACTGTGAAGGAAAACATCGGATAAGAAGATAAGACTCTGGTAAAACAATGAGTAGGACACATAATAGCAGCTCCGACTTTTAGGGTCGGCAACGCAAGAGTTGACACCCCTGGTGTTGCAAATGTCCATAGGCTACGGTAACTGCTTACCATCAGGCAGGCCCCATGCTTGTTTGCCACATTAGTGGTATAAAAAAACTTTTGATGTACCTCTACTCGTCCCAGTTATGTGTTCTGTTTTGATGGAGTCCATGCACATATCAGTCTAATCGACATTTCTTTCGACAAGCTCGGTGACGCAGTGGTTAGTAACGCTACTTTGACACCAACGCTCGTGTCAAAGTAGCGTTACTAACCACTGCGTCGACCAATTCCCACACAGGATAAACATTTGCGTATATGAACATATATCTGTTTGTCTTGTTCTGGGTGTTTTTTAAGAGACACAGTGCATAAAAGCAGCCTCTCTGGGGAAGTGCCTCCACCTCACAGAAAACCGCCGTCAAATATCAACTCTCTGGAGGCTGTTATGTTTCTGCGAGTCAGTGAGTTCAGCAGTTAGAGTAACTGTGTTAGCAGTTGAGTTGGCTTTACATCAGGTGGTCCGTGTACTTGTATGCTTCCCGACTTTGAATGAAAAAAAAATCGAACACGCAAATTAAGTAGCGTCTACCGCAGCCTGTCTATGGATAGAGGAAACAATAGGCCGTCGGATAGATAACAGCTGTTAAGTTAATCTAAGAGACATAGAGTATCAAAGCAGCCCAACTGGGGAATAACGCCACCTCACTAAAATCCGCAGCCAAATGACAAACCAACAACAGGGTTTTGTAATCCTGCAAGTGAGTGAGGATACCAGTAAGCGCTGTTGGCTTATTAGAGCAAGAGATACTGATTATACAAGCGTACAAAGGCTACAATAACCATTTGACAGCAGGGATGGGATTTTCGTTATCTTCCGACATTGTATAAAACTATTCATAATATAGGTAGCAGTGATTATATGCATGAGATGTGTGCGACATGTAAATGAAATAACATTATTTATGTATTTAAACATTAAAACGGGTCCCTACAACAACCTACAATTACAATATGGAAACATGTGTGATAATTTGCGACCCCAACTTAATTCCAATACTAATGAACAACCCCAGATTCGCCTGGGCAGAATTCATTTTCGCATACATTTTTACTTGATAAGAACAAACGATCAAACAAACGAACAAACATTTTTTATTATGTATTGTTGTTAAATTATAGAAACAAAAGTACACAGTAACAGCTTAAATGTCTTGAATTATGTATATATTGTAATTATTCATAGCAAAATTTATTGATTTCATTTTTTAAATTATTTATATACATTTTAAATAAATAAAACTTATTTTATTTTATCGCTATTATAAAATAAAAATAAAATGTTACTAATGCGTAATGCATAGTGTAATAGTTTTAAATTTATTATTACGCCAGACAGGAATTATTTTTTTGCTCGGTGTCGAGCACCTCTGTCTTATGTAAATGGTGCCCACAGAATACCACTTCACTTCGTGCGTCGGCACGCGCTGAGTGGAGACCAAGAAACCTTTTGACTGTGCATGAATGTTAATGTTGTGTAGCACCTAAATACCTCAGCATTCGAGCCTACTAACCAATGAGAGTGCTACGATGCTGTTCCGCGAACTAGCCAATAAGAACTGCACGCGAATGGTCTCAGCTGAAACGAAATGCCATCTTACGAACGGCGTCTCAGCTGAAAACCAGCGCTGTGGCTTTTTGTTGCCGCATATGCTGAGCAGAGGCCTAGTTCGGCAACCCACTACACCTTCGAAATTGTCTTCTTGTATTTTGTATAGAATAGTTGGTATAACCTTGCAATAAATGAGACAACATAAGTTTAATTTAAATTAGATGCTTAGCTTGACTTAGTGTGAATATTGTAAGTCTACTGAATAAATAATTTATTTGTTTTCATTTCATATCCCTTTGCAATTAAATATTATTGAATTGAAATGAATGCCAATCCACGAAATATATATATTTATATTCTAATTTTGATCCCCAGTGTAACCTTTACTTAGCATTCCAATTATTTTGTCTGTCCATCATTTGACAGTCACGCCTAATTTTCTTTATTTATATATACCTACTCGAAGATAATATATTCAAAGGACAGATTTCTCTTCTCAAAATTATGTACATATTATTTGGCGTAGTAACGGTGGTAACTTGATAAAAATACTAATTTTTTTTATTGAATAGTTGTTGCTGTAAGAACTAAGATAGAAAAAAGCGTCACGAAAGACGATAAGCAGCCTGACTAGAGAACTATGGTCATCTTATAGGGAAATAAGTTCGATCTAAATTATCCATACCGTCGTCTTATGTCCAGATTTCCCGCTTGGAAAGGAAATGGACATCTCGGAATTAATCATGTAATCATTACTGTGATTCATAAACGGTCTTGTCTGCTATTCATAAGCAGGTAGATTACTGTATAATCTTATTATTATTTGATATACGAATATATTAATTTTCAAAGACGGTAAGAGAAAGATTCACATTTGAAATAATTATTATACGTTAGAAAACATTCCAGTAAAATTAAACTTACTATGTATGAACAAAAAAGAATAATCTTTATTTTAAATTAGGTAAGTGGCCATTAGAACAGCTACTTACGTAATTAAAAATATAGGTTGTCAGGACTTCCTTAAATGTTAAATAATCAACTCCATAATAATGATTGCCACTACAAAATATAGCTTGGTTCTGTTTTTTAATTACATTATGTTAATTACCTTCAGATTATAGACATTTTTAAGAGAGTATGACACAACAGGAAGTCATACTGTGCTGCGCTCCCTCTAATTTTTCTATAATGGTGGAGCATAGCAGGACTTCGTGCTTTTGACCGAGCTGACTAACAACTCCGGGAGGATTGTTATGTTCCTGTGCGTGTATTAAACCGACAATATCAGTGTGGGCGTGGCCTGCTTGCGTGGCGGTCAGAGAGACCCGGTAAAGAGCTTGACTGCTGGCCGTCTGCAGGTTAGTAGGGTTCCCTAACCCTTACATATTTAATGCGCTAATTAACTATATACATATAAGTTAATTGCGCTATTCCTATTATTATAGCTGTTGTAACATTCAGCACTTCCATTATTACAGTGTGTCCTGTTGTAAACACTCTCTATAGGACCAGAACGCAGAAGTGAAACAATGATAAAGTCTTTGATGTGAATAAGCCCCATTTAATAACACAACATAGATGCAAGTACTATTTATTTATTAACTGCATGTAAGTATGTATGTATATCTTCAGGCAGAAAGAACCGAGCGCTATAAGACGCGGTCCTTACACACTTCACTCGCTTCTTTCACATTCATAGCTCTTTTCATGCACGCTCGCCGGTTCCTAAGGCTCCTGACATCACCTTCTGATAAAACACGACCAATTTGGTCATGATAGGTTAGTCTTGGTCTTCCTCGGCTCCTACATCCTTCCACTTTCGCATTGTATATCTATTTCGACATTCTTTCATCTTGCATTCTTTTTACATGTACGAACCAACGGAGCATGCCCTTTCTTATCTTATCACCGACACTCTCTCTCAGACCAACTCTCTTTCGTAAGTCATCATTTCAAACGCGGTCACCAAGCATTATGCCACAAATTTTTCGCAGTGCTCACGTTCGCGACCGCATTTATTCTACTTTCATTCTCTTTCTGCCATACCCAGATCTCACTTCCATAAGTTAGTGTTGGGTTGTGTTCCATAATTAGCACCGCGTTGTGTACAGCTGTGCCTTCTGGCTTAGATTTCGGCTGCCTAGCAGTTTACCCAACGCTCCATTCACGCTATTCCCTGCACTCACTCGTATCTCCACATCAGCGGTGTACCTTCCATCGCTGCTAAAAGCGCTTCCAAGATATATAAGCTCATCCACTTGCTCCAACACTACATCATCAACCTTAATCCTAGTATTCGTTCTGGTTGTCACTCTTTCAAATACCATTATCTTGGTTTTCTTCGCATTCAAATGTTCAGTTCAATTCATTCAATTATTAACTGCCACTGATTTATAAATTAAATCAAACAAACATAAAATGAATGTTTTGACCACAACACAGTATGGAGATTACTGGCGGCCAGTAATCCCATTCCAGATAAAGTGCAATGTCAACATGTAATAATGTACAGTATCAATACTAGATTACTTCCGCTGTTGACCTTCACGTGCCCTGTCATAGATATGATTACGTCCATGTCTAAACTCAATAAACATACACAGAGCTACGAGATGGAACTTTATCACCTAATGTTAATTGACGTCTCTGGCAACTCTCAAGCTGACTTAAGTTACAACAAAAAACGTAAAAAAACGTAGCGCGAAAATTTTCTCTAGTTGAATTCGTTGCAATTCCGACACACAATTTTTAAAACGACAACTATATTCTATCTTGCAACATTCTCGCAACTTAAAAAGTAACATATTCTCAGAGAGTTACATTTTAGAAATTTCGTAATTGGTTTTCAATTTCTCTTATTATAAGTGGCCAGTTCCAGAAACTTTCAGTTCGACCCATGTATCAAGGCTATATAGTATTTACTTCATTTGGATGTTTGTGACAGGTTCTAGTTAATAAACTGCGATTGAAAGATAATCCAATACAACATTATTTACTAGTACATGCAAGCTGATCTAATAACGGTTTCTTCTTCAAAGTATATTTCTTTCATAGCATATCATTTATTGCAACTATAATGTGTACATTACATATATATATTATATAGTTACAGAAGCATTATAGACCCTATCGGGCGCTACGATCTTAGAGATGGGGACACACACTTGTTCTTGTTTATAAAACAGTAATAAAGTCACATCAATCTATAATTAATTTAATATATATATTTAGGTATATATTTAATAAAAGCATATTTTATTTATGGTATTCACGTATGTCAATGTAATGTAATTTAATTAAATTTCTTATATGTATACACGTGTCTATAAAATTAGTTTTATGCTATATTTATTTCTATGTATTTTATGTCATTACTTATTATATTAAATATAAATTGTTATGGGCTATGTTACATTGATATAATTTTATTGGATAAGAAATAATGATATTACATTATTATAGTTAAATAGTCATTAAATTAATTTATTTTGTTGCTACCATTCCAAAATAAAATACTGTTCTATTAAATTGATATTCATTTGGATTAGGATTTATATATTTTATTATCATCTAAACATTCATTAACCGAATAATGACATTTACGAATTAATGTTTATTTTAGTGCTTTTATAAAGTTTTTTCATCCAATTCTTTTAAGAAAATCTTTAATGTTAATGTCATAAAAAGGCTCACTATTTACATATTATTACGTATGTACGTGCGTGTTCGAGCGTGCTGGCGTACGGCGTCCTTCGTGCGAACGCGTATTCGTGGGTGCGTTTGTTTGTTTGTGTGTGAGTATGTGTAGGTAGTGTAGGTATCTTGATGTAAGATAGCATAGATTATATCTTCAGCTTAATCGGACTTGTATGTTATTAGTTGTATAAAAGAATATAAAATGTTTTATACCCCTTAGAATCAGAAGGCAGCAATTAGGCTATGATATGTCATTAGCCTAAACGCTACCGCGCCTAGTTAGTTTTTATATTTATTCTACTTATTTACACTTGCTTTCATAACAAACAATAATACATAAGCTCATCTAATTAATGCCATGCATCGCTTTAAATATCACACACTAAAGTATGTCTAATATCTAGTCCGTACTAAGGAGCCAAGAGAGGTATATCTAATAATATAAGATTAAAGCCGCGCCGCCCGCTGAGTTAGACTGTCTAGCTCAAACACACGTGTAAGTCATAAAGCCTCTTGGAAGTTAGTTTGCTGAAATAGCTCCCTAAAGCATCCTATTGCTCGGCAGGTTCGTGCAAGCTTTAGTGCACGCGACGTTTAGTAAGTACTACACGGTTCTTCGCTTCGGCACCCATTTTACTTCCGATTTCTTATTGAGTTCGTGAACGTACACTTGGTACATTTTCAGACTTACTTTAAAGCGAATTGTATACAACATAACATAAGTACTTTTGGTCAGATATATTCGAAAAATTATAAGGTTTCCCCTTAACGAAGAATAACTACATTTTTTTTCAGTAATGCTTTTTTACAGTAATGCTTTTTTACAGTAAAAGAGAATATCATACCTATTTAATTATCACTACTTCTTCTTCTTCCTAGAGTCATCCCATTCTATGATTCATTAGGATTGGCGGGGTCGATAAACCAAGTCTAAGGATTTAGCGAAAGGGTATGACTGCCACTATACACCTCCACAACCCAGAGAAAAAATCAGACCTTTCTTAGGCAAGGTCACACGTCTTTCGAAGTGTTTGTTTTTGGATGAGCAAGTGGTAATTACAAATATGTACATAAATCTGAAAATACGAATTTGAACCGGGAAGCAGTTGGTTAATAGGCCGGTTCTTTATCCACTAGACAATCACTGCTCAATGACTATTACTATCCCCATGTAAAAGTCTCATGGGGAAAAGACGTGCTTCGGTCGCAGTTATTGGAGAAACAATCATCTATTTTGAATAGATGGGATAAAAAGGAGAGCATAATACTTCAACCCTGAACAACGTATAATTCAAAATTCAATATTTTTTTTCTAATAGGCAGAAGCACTTTTAAATCGTCACTTATACACGTATATAGAATATTACAATACAATACAAATGTCATTATCAATTTCATATTAATTCCAGGCATTCTTATCATTTAAATTATCATTAATTGTATAATAACCCTTTTGCTGTGAATGTCCTTATGACACTATTTTTAAATTAGAATGTTGAAAGATTTAGAACTATAAACGAATCTGCGCTTTACGTAATCGTAGTGTTGGAGTCCCAATTTTATTTTATTCTTAATATTTCTGTCATGGAAATCGTATATTTCAGCTCTTATCGCACACTTTTGTAAAATAAAAATTGTTCTTATATTTGTGGCGAAATGCCACAAATATAAGAACAATTTTTAAAGTAAAATGTCATATTATGCAATTACACTATGGAAGTAACTAAAATATACTAATCTAACTGTTTTGACTTCTGTAAGTTGTCTGATTTTTCTAACAGCATACACTGCAGAGCTAAGCCTCCCTGCGAGAGCCGTTATATGAGAGGTCCACTGTAGTTTAGAATCCCTTGTTATTCCCAAAAATGTAGTTGAGTCGACAATGTCTACAGATTCATTATTAATTACAATGTCTGCCGGCATGATTAACACTTGGCAAAACAAATTGAACACATTTTGTCTTTTCTGCGTTGAGAACAAGATTGTTGCTGTAAACCAATGTAATACCAACCAATGTACTATTTACGTCGTCTTAACTACATTTAATTCTATTGACATGAAATATTAGTGAATAACGTCAGCAAATAGTATAATTTCACAAGTATTTTTTGCTAGACTTCAGTAACGCGTTCAACACGGTCGATTTCGATATACTCTTAAAGCGACTACGTTCTCTTAACATATCTCCTACAGCAATTGACTGGTTTCAATCTTACCTGTATGGGCGTCAGCAGCGTGTTCGCCTCGACGATCAGCTTTCCTCTTGGTGTCTTACAACTGCTGGCGTACCTCAGGGCGGCGTGTTATCACCTCTATTATTTTCACTTTTTATAAATTCCATTACGTCAAATCTTCGCTCCTTTTGCCATCTTTATGCAGATGACTTGCAGATTTATTCACATACTTTAATGGACAATCTGCCTAATGCGATCACTGAAGTAAATGAAGACCTTGCGCGTATAATCGAATGGAGTAAGTCTAATGGCCTTAAGGTTAACCCTGATAAGTCCCAGGCCATTATTATAGGCAGCACCCGTTTCATTTCCAAAATCGATTGGGTGACTGTCCCTCGATTAATTTTTAATAATGTTCATGTACCTTATAGTGAAATTGTCAAAAATCTTGGTATCTATTTTGATAAAGCCTTTTCTTGGTCGGTGCAAAAAGCCCACGTTAGCAGGAAGCTGTTTGTAGCTACTGGCTCCCTTCGACGGTTGCGTAATTTTCTCCCCATCGATACCAAAATTTCACTTGCACAGTCCCTGCTCCTTCCAATTCTGGACTATGCTGATTCTTGTTACCTTAGCCTCACTGAAGACCAATTAAATAAACTTGAGCGCCTTCAAAATCTATGCATTCAATTTATATTTGGGCTTCGCAAATATGACCATGTTTCCGAACTTCGCACTCAGCTCAAGTGGCTCCCGATCAGGTTACGTCGTAACTGGCACATTGTCTCTCTTCTTTATTCTATTCTCTTCAATCCTACTTCTCCCAGCTACTTGAAGGAACGTTTTGTTTTTCTCAGTGAGGTACGGGATCATTGTGATCGCAGTACACGCAGTATTCTTTCCCTTCGTCTAATAACGCCATCTCACTCTTCACAACACTACTCTAAATCCTTCTCGGTACGCGCTGTGCAACTTTGGAATGCCTTGCCAATTTATATACGCAGTGCACAATCCTTAGCCTCCTTTAAAGATATGGTAAAATCTTACTATCTCTCTATGTAACTATAGTACTACATAATTATATATATATATATATATATATATATTTGTCATTACTGCTATCTAAATTTATTATTGTATGTTCTGATCCTCTGTCATGTTTTTTTTTATTCGTAAGAATGTGTAATTTGTTGTAAATAAGCATCTAATATATAAAAATGAAAATTGTACTGTCATAAATGCGCCACCTACCTACTTTTTACATTATGATTGTTTCTTTTCGTGTCGTATGGTTGTCTGGAAGAGATCGCTTTAGCGATAAGACCGCCTTTTGTACATTTATTTTCTTTTTACGTGTGTTCTGTATGCATCTGTTATTGGTGCAATAAAGAGTAATCTAAAAAAATATTCTATTCTATTCTATTTTTAACAAAAAATGAGAAATCGTTTACATATATCAAAAATAATAAAGGTCCTAAAATTTTACCCTGAGGAACTTCCATATCAGTATATATATATATATATATATATATAAATGCATATATATATATATATATGTATATATATATATGTATATATATATATATATATATATATATATATATATATATATATATATATATATATATATATATATATATGGTATGTGCATAGGATTCTCCACTATATGTTTTTGCTCCATTCTGGATTCTAAATAGTAAATATGCATTACATTCACATAATAGCTTACAAACATCACACAAAACAATTCAACGTACAAATTCGGGTCGATTTTGTACATTGAATATGTTTGGAAAAAGTTGTTCGGGAATGGTTCGCGCATTGAATATGATTCGCGAGAGGTGAATTTGTATATTTTCAATACTCAAAGATGTCGTTATAATATAAACTCCTACTTAGTTGCAATTGCATGAAGATGTAGTTCATATTATATTGGACTTGCTATTTTAATGGACACTTGTACCTATATCTTTTTTTGGATTATTACACTGTTCAAGAAACATAAAAGTTTAATTCACATTGTCAACGTAAATTACATAGCAGTTTGTGCGATTAAACTAATGCTCGTCCGATGAAGAATGCATTTTTACCTCAAAGGCAAACGGCACACTATTGCTGTCACTCTGTTGTTCGTCCATCCATCTATCAGTATGTCACAAGTAAACAAAACGACTTATAGATCAAAAATTTGCATACATAATATAGAATGTTGTTCTTAAACCGAATATTTATTAAATAAAACCAATTTTACTAACTTTAACGTAGGATGAAAGAATGACGAAGCAGATATACAATGCAAAAGTAGAAGGATGTAGGCGCCGAGGAAGGCCAAGACTTACCACTTCAATCTAATAAAAAAGGGATTAACCGATTTCTATACAGTTTATTTGATTTAAAATGATTATTCAGTTGAAGCAATAAGAATTTATGAAGGTAAATGTGTACTGTACTGGATCAGCTTAGCAAACAAAGTCTGAAGAACTACATAAGTAGACTGAGAAAGCAGAAGACGAGATAGTCGAAGCAGCTTATCCGAGTAGATACGACTACTGTAACACGCAATTACGCCGGCCAACCTACCTCATACCGCTCCGCCAGTGATTTCACTATATGTTGCATACGTTTACAGGTTTATATCATGTCGATGGATGCAAGTTGACTATCCAAATTTAAAAACACCCAGACCAAGACAAACAGACATGTTCGTGAATATAAATGTATGCCCTGTATGGCTTGGGAAAATCTAGACAGGGAGTATATTCCATAATCTAAGAGTTTACGAAAGGAAGCTAAAACAGGTCAAGTGCGTACTTACTGTTCACGCATAAGGAAAGGGTTCCGTAGTCATCCAACAGCGGTGCCACTGCGAGGAGTTAGCAGCAAAACACATTTATAGTTGTTCTGTTTATTTTACTTTTTTACCGACAGTAATAAACAATTTCAGTTATCAATTGCATAAGTATACATGCACGTTTTTCTCGTGCATACACACTTTCATATTTATTATAGTGGCGAGATGTAACAACTTATATACTTACCTAGGATTTTTTGGTAAGACTTTATTTTCAATGTTTTCTTTTTTATATATCAGCTCAGCATAGTGGTTCCTCTTTCCCTGATGGTAAGCGAAAGAGGAGCCCAAATCACAACTGCAACTGACAAAAGACTACACAGTGTCCTCTCAGTTGACACTGCCATTCTGGCCCGCAAGGTGCTTCTTTACGCTTCGTTTGAAGGATAACACATGTGCAAGCAAGGCGTACCACTTTCTAATGGTACAACAGAGATAGGAGTTGCCGAACTTTTTGGTATACAAAGAAATGTTCTCAACAGTGAAACAATGACATCTCAAGCCCGCACGTGTGGTTCTATAATGGAAGGGAGAGGATGGGATTAGGGAAAACAGTTCTTCACAGCACTCGCCATGGTACAAAGACAATGTCCCTGCGGAGTTGAAGAGGTCTTAGGTTTTTGGTGACCTCTTCGTCGTGGATTATGCGGATAGCCCGTCGCTGTAACCTATCGAAAGCCACGAGAAGATATTGTGCAGAGCCATCCAAAAGATGCAAGCACGCAGCAGCAGAAACGCAAAATACTCCACGCAGGCCCGAACTTGAAAAATAAAGTAGACAAGTCTTATAAAGTAGACAAAGCTGGTCCGGCGTGAAAAACCGACACACCCTGTTCAGTACTCCGAGTTTTTTTGAGGCTCTTGATATGAGGCTCACGATGTAGTTTCGTTGGTTCAGATTACAGCTAATATCCATGCCTAACATATTCAGGCCATCTCGCATACTGAGGGAAACGTCCTGCAGACTGGGAATGGGAAGGAATGGGGGCACGCAGCAGCCGAGGCAGAGACTACCGGAGCAGCCATGGCAGCGTCGGCATGTAGCACGTACTAACAGTAGTGGGTGGGTGCCGGCCGGCGCTAGGCCGCATGAACTAATTGGTGGCGGAAGCACACAAAGCAGGTTAGATCAAATTGCATGTAAATTTTATATTAAGGTTTGCACTATATGGATACCGATTTCATATGGATTCATGGATATAACTACATATTTTAATCTGAAATATAAAAAACAAGGTACCTTTATCAACTTACTTATTTATTCTTATGATAAAATAATAACATATTTTCTCCGAAAATCTGAACCAGTTACATAGAAGAATTTGAAGAAATAACTAATATCCACGTGTTCACAATATAGTCTTTTAAAATACAAAAATATACAACGTAGGCTTAGTAATTCTCTTGAGTCTCATTTAGAGTCTTTGCGTATATAGTTCTTATTAGACATTCGAAAGCTTAACAAATATTACAGGCTCTAAAATTAGTTTCCACTTACGACACAATACGTAATACAATGCATGTGCCATGTACGAATGAACCCACAGCTATTGTCTCTGGTTATGCAGCGAGTGCAACGCGCTGCACAAACCATAATGACCATATATTTTATCGGACTACAAGCTAAATATTCATATGTGTTAGCACGGCGTACTAAGAGATATATTTTGTTGTATACAATGCGTTGTGGTGACATAATGTTTTAAGACCTGTCAAGTATGTGCTGGACTCGGGCACAGAAACATTGCTTGTTATTATTTTCATAAGTGATGATTTATAGATGAAAAGTATACATACATACCATCACACCTCTCTCCCATATAGGCAGAGACTATATTAAAATGCCAGGTGCATCAAAACATGCCCCTTTCGCTTCTTCAACATACAATGGATTGCCCCTTCATACATGATTGTTGCGTTCGAATGCATTCTGATTGATGAAATATAAATAATTATACATTAAGTAGATATTTTTGTTTAAAATTATTATATTTTTAATTATTTGAAGGTATAAATTTAAAATAATAATTTCTTATTTCGCTGTAATGTGTATTTTGTGTTATATCAAAATTTACTCTAGGTTTTTCCGCTTTACAAATTTCGGAATGAAGAGGGTGGATTATTACATATGACAATCGGACACTCAAAGAAATAGACAGAGTTGCAATATAAGGCTTCCTTTCTTGATATTAATCTACTCGTAGAAATGAAAACTAGGGATTCTATTTGATAACAACAAACTTATTGATACATAATAACAAAGTGACGTAATAATGTAACGAGGTTCAGTCTGTCGATTATATATTATTAGAAGAAAATGATTAGACTTCAATATAGAGGCCAAATCATCAAATTATTTGAAGGTATAAATTTAAAATAATAATTTGTTCTTTCGCTGTAACGTGTATTTTGCGTTAAAAAGGCAAACTTTAAAGTAATATACTTATACAAATTCTTCTTTTTCACTATTATTTTTTGAATATTAAGTATCCAACAAGCGAACGTCTGATTCTTACCATATATCTTTTACTAGTCCTCTGTGTGTAACCTGAAGTCAGTCCTGAGTTGAGTTTCGTTCAGGTTAATCTCAGAAACAATTATAGTGATATTCATACGGGTTTCACTAACAGAAAGAGCGAGTATTTAAGATGTTATAGGCTATAACTTTTGAACATTTTGCGATATTAATCTACCGTTATAAATTGATAATATTTGACATTTAAGAAAAACGCATCCATTCTGGGAGCTGTCGTGACATGCGCTGTGAAAATAGTTGAAGTTACATGAAAATAAAGGATAGGGAATAGTTTCTTTTAAAATATTGTGAAAAATTCTCTATAGTATACGTACTCGTATACGACCACCCGGGTTTCGAAGGGTTAATAGCCATTTTAAGATTTTAAGATCAAATTCAATGTTCTTCAATTATAAGACTTATGTCTACTGTTAAAAACATTTTCGCATAAAAGGTTTTTGCCGACTTAGTTATAATTCTTACCTATCTAAATCTAGCAATATACTCGTACGTTAGTAATCTTAAGTATTTCATTTAGATTAAAATTTACATTAAAACTATATAGTAAAGATGAAAGATTAGATGGAAGATAATAATATATATACGAAGACGACGGTGGTGGCAGTATTGGGCAGCTAATGAGTGAGTTTAGACTTTTCTTCTGTCAATACTCATGATTGATAGTTGTTGAGATTAGAACTAACAAAGGTAAAATATCTATTTAATTTGTTTTTACGCCCGACGTAAACGAAGACCCATAAACGAAGGACTAACATACTAAAATCGTGAGTTAGTCATCCTTCTGACCCTTTGGGACCCGTTGGGAATAAGGTGGTGAACTTTCATGAGTTCCTGACCTGCCTGACCTGTTCTCATGAGTTTACGACCGGCGGAACGAGCTATGTCTTAACATCACCTAGGGACAGCCTTTAGCCGGGAAGGTTTTAAAGGCTTCATCGGAAGCGATCGCCCCAGGGAAAGCAGGGCGACGCAACCCCAGGAAAAGCAGGACGACTCTACACCATTAAATAAGAGTGCTCTAAAAATAAACATGGAAAGGTGAAGTTTCTACATTGACCTCCTTCGTCCACCACCAGACCTCATCATTCGATCTTTTATGATTTCCTATTACTACTACTTATTTGAAAAAAGTAGGTGAAGTTTCTACAATGACCTCCTTCGTCCACCACCAGACCTCATCATTCGGTCTTTTATGATTTCCTATTACTACTACTTATTTGAGAAAAGTACCATGGATGTCTCAGCCGGGAATATGATTCGATACAGGATACTCGTATTACGAGTATATAGCTGCGCTCTCCACTGCTAACATATATACTCGTCCATTTTAATCATTAACTTTGTGGACTATGTAGGAATGTATTAATGTACACGAAAGTTTTTACAGTGCGAACAAGAGGGTGATGCAACGTGTATAGATACGAGTACATTGAATTTTCTTGTATATTATGCTGACATAAAAATAAGCATACTATACTTTTGTCCTTGAATACAATATAATTGTACTTGTAAACTAAATCCAAAAAGTATTCTATTACAAAAAAACGAACTGATCAACAGCAGTTATATGAGATCAGATCCCCTCCACCTCCACAACAATCTTGCCCACGCGACCAATATACTTATAGTAGATTATTTTTCCGTGTTTAGACTATATTCGTTATACTATTTTATGCAACGGGGTGTAAACAAGCATACGGCCAACCTGATGGGAAACGCTAAAATAAGTAAAAAAATCATACATGTGTATAGTAATGTAATCATTCTTAAAGTAAAACCTTCTTTACATTGGGCACTTTAGCGATGGAAAAAAAGCACTGAACTCGCGTAACCGTCACTCTAAGATACATATATATTGATGTGTGTGAATAATTGCCTTGTTGTTATTATAAATTTGTGTGTATCTTATATTTAAATGTACGTATATATAAATTTGTTTATATCATGCAAATAACAGTCATTCTTTTTCATGTAAAACAGCACAATAAATGAAGATTTTATTACTACATTATTACGTTGATAAAAATATTATTTAATAAAAAATACTTCCTAACAATATTTCTTATCTAACTATACCATCATGCCAAATCCTTTGCGGGGTAGGCAGAGACAACCGAACACCACGTGACTCGATACTTACAAACCTCACTCGCTTCTTTAACATTCATTGCTTTTCTCATCTACGCTCGCCGGCTTCTAAGACTCCTGACATCACCTATATCAAATATATCTTAACAACTCAAAAATAATGTTTACAAGTTTTTAAAACTAAGAAGTTTTTACTTCTGACATACATTCCAACGATTCATTTTTATTGCGAGCCTTTTTTACAACATCCAAATATGCAACATTAATAATGAAAGCATCCTGAATGCCACATATAACGTGTCCTCAGGTGCAAGCAGTTTCTGCAATAAATATACGGTATTAATACTCCACCCCACCATTACACAACAATATATTTCAGAGTTGTGGTAGCCGCGCTGCTAATACTTTTACCGCCAGTTTTTGTCGTTGCTAGGACATATATTTCACAGTGTACAATATATCAGGCATTCTATGCTCTACTGTAATTTATTAAACTTGTGCCATTACCGTTAATTATCTTTCGTTACTTACAAAATGTAGACAAGGAATATTCCCAAGTCGGAGAAGCATACATAAAACCATATTTGTATGTGCAAGCAAGCACATAGATATATGGTTATATTCGGATGATACGTATTTTCAATTGTAGCGATTAAAAAAATATATAAACGATGAAGTGCAAGTAGCATACGCAACACCAAGTCATCATTACTAATTATGCTATATAGCACTACCACACTACCACATCAACCCTTACTCATCCCACTGAAGGGATACGAGTCTCCCTTCCACCGAAGGGGTTTAGAGCATACTACACCACGCTGCTCAACTGCGGATTGGCGGAGGCCAGTGTTTTCAAGCCTCCGGAGGGCCACTGACTTAGCTTAACAACTGTCATCTATCGACAACAGCCGGGACCGACTGCTTAACGTGCCCTTCGAAGCACGGAGAAACTCGAGATAGATAAACCCATCCATAGACAGGCTGCGGTCGACGTTGCTTAACCTGCCTGTTCGGTTAGAATGACACGCGCAACGACGCCATCGAACTCTCTAGCACTATACGACCACATAATACATAACATCTTAAAAGGTATTTGGTATAAAAAAAACAGTGAAATGGAACAGTGATAGCCCAGTGGATAAAGAACCTCAATTGGCCAACTGGTCCCCGTTTCAAATCCTGGCATGTACCACTAAATTGATGTTTTCGGATTTGTGTACATATTTGTACATTATCACTTCATGTGATGAGGAAACCCGCATGTCCAAGAAATTATATTTCGAAAGACGTGTGGACCTTACCGAAGAAAGGTCTGGTTTTTCCTCTGGTGGAGTTCCGAGGGCAGCCGCTTGGTGTAAAAATCTGTATCTTTGCCAATTTCTTAGGCACAGTTAGCAGACTCCGCCAATCCTAATAGATTAGAAAACGAGATAATGATATGAAGTAGAAGATATAAGAAATAAAAAGGTATATGTTAACGAGTGTAAGTTTAATATTTTGACTATTGTACCGTTCTTATATACTCGTAAGTAAGAAGTGTGATCTGCTCTTTACTTAGCGTAGCTAGTGTGGATCTAAGTACCAGTTGCTTTTCACACAGAAAACTCTATATAGCATTCTGCTGCTGTTCTCGCGTAAGCAACTTCAGTGACATATTTGTTTTTAACAGACTTCAAAGAAGGAGGAGGTGCTCAATTCGACTGTATTTTTTTTTGTATGTTAGTTACGCGAGCCGCCGCATAATATCAATTGATAATAGTAATACTGGCATTGACTTCAAAAATCGTAAATAATTGTGACCAATTATTTTTCTCTTTTTAGTTCCTGGGTGTTTTTTAAGGCCGTTTTTTTTATTTAAAATAATTTATTTTTTGGTATAATTATACCGTAGATCACGCGGATGAAGTCCGCTATATTTCATGAATTACCTAAACGGCTCTAACGATTTGAAGTTTTAAGAATGAAGATAAAACTTTAGAAACGGTATTGTTTTTTTTTATACAACGTCAGGAGGTATACAAACATACGCTCCACTCGATGTAAGGCGGTTACCGTAGCCATAGTACCTATATTCAAACAAGTAGGCCGACTCGACCCCTGAGTGAAGGATAATAGCCTAAACACGTAGGGCTGTCGCTTATAGTTTATACAATCATCAAAAATGCATAGTCTATATACAAAACAATTTTCTCCTGTAGCTGAATCATCAGGGATCTATAACACAAAGTTTTTCTTCATTATTTTTTATACATAGACCAGGAGCTGACTATTGTATTGAAGTTATATATGTACTCCTTTAGGCGCGTTATGAAAAAATGATGAGTGAAATTTTAAGATACTGTAACACAAAAGTAACAGGTTGAAACTGCCGTCTAAACCGCTCATTAAGTCACGAAAAATATGCACAAAACTACAGCCAAATAACAATTCTCTGGAGGGTTATTGTGTTCATGCGAATGACGTTATTACGTCACGGAAAACTGCAACCATATAACGTCATGTAATGTCACTCACTCGCCTGAACACAACAACCGTCCAGGGAATTGTTACTTGGCTGCAGTTTTCAGTGAGGTAGTAACGTCACTCGCATGAACACAAAACCGTCCAGGGAATTGTTATTTGGCTGCAGTTTTCCGTGAGGTAGTAACGTCACTCACTCGCCTGAACACAACTACCGTCCAGGGAATTGTTATTTGGCTGCAGTTGCCTCTGAGGTGGTAACGTGACTCACTCGCATGAAAACAACATCCCTCCAGGGATTTGTTATTTAATGATGCCAGAGAAGTATAACTTCTCACGCGCGTACATAAGTACATGCACCCATTTTTTTTTTACACTAAACTATTTTTTACTTTTTTATTTACTACACATCAAAATTATAATCTTTATGTTCGGAAATTTAATATTTTTACAGTAGCCTAAAATGATAGGCATTAAAAGTACTTTTTTCTGTAGGAAATTTGTGTTATTATAACAAAATTACACATTTCATACAAACAAAAAAAAACTTTTTACTTTTTAGCCATCTTTACGAATTTGTAGTTAAAGTAGGTAGGTACACGTACAAATTATTACGAGTGGGAGCGCGCCGCGGTGCGTGCGTGGGAGCGTGCGGTATTTATTAAGCACGGCGTTGCCACGACTGGCACACCTTGAGCAACGATAAATTTTGTCAATGTGTGCGTGCGACGACGCATACGTACGGGATGGTACGGACGCACACACATACAAACCGAACGCGGTGCGTATCTATGAAGATAACCTACTTATTTGATTTTACTATGCCGTAACCTACGAACGCTTGTAATACATTAAGTATTACTCGCGCGATGCCTCCTCTGATGCTAACACAGCAACTCCTTAGGAGCTTAGTGGTGACCTCACTCACACGCAGGAACACAGCAACCCTTTAGGGAGTTGTTATTTAGCTGCGGTTTTTTGTGCGGTAGAGGTACTTCCCGACGGGCTGCTTTGATGCGCCCAACCTCAGACAGACATATTCATGCACACAAATGACCTGTGTGAGAATCGAACCCACGAGCGTTGGTGTCAAAGTCGCATCATTCGCGATTGCGCCACGCCACCGAGCTCGTCAAAATCGTTTTTTAAGTTTACCAACACAGGTCACATTCCTGTTAAAAAAACGCAATTTTACACAAAGAAAAATTCTAAAAAGCCGAGCGAAATTAGGTGGCTAAGGTACTAACATAATAAAATATACTAAAGTTTGCGTTAGTACTCCTTACGTACAATTTTATTTTATTTTAGTAATACTACAGGATCTCAAGGCGAACGAGAGAAAACCCTGGGGGCATAACTCAAAGTAATTACGCCCGAACTACTCAATTTTGGTTCGTAGTGAAGTTACCCCGCCCGTGTAACACTATTATACAGGTTTTATTCTTATTTCAGGAAACCGGGAACTAATCCTCGGTTTAATAGCCCGTAAAGCCCAAGGGTTGTTGGGGAGTTAAGACGTGGGTTCATTTGGTAACCACGTTCGCCATGGAAAGTGTTAACATCCTATAAAACACTGTTTCAAAGTACCTCGTAGCTGCGATTTTAATCGAATGCATTTTAATAGGTACATTAATTGAGTTTTTAGTTAGCATTATACGATGGCAAACCTTCAGACATCAATTGGAAGGCATACTAAAGTATTTTAGTTTAGGACTGGGAGTTTGAGATAAGAATATAATGTAATAAAGGATTACTTCCAGACCGAAGACAGCCATCCAAAGTAAAATCATTCACGGTGGTAATAGTTATTAGCTAGAGAGTTAAAGAAACAAAGAAAGCATATGAAGATTTCTCTTCGTTTCTTTGCACCCTTACATAAAGCAGGTTGGGATGCTCTAATTTACGCAAAAAACAACAAAATTATGCAAATTTTGAATGCATGCTTAAAAATTTATCAAAAGTTCCTCTCTCGGTCCAAAATATCCGAAGAGTGGACAGAGGCAAAAAAATGCAACACATGATTTCGGATATTAAAAAGAAACTAGCCAGCTATATGGCCATCAGTTTGATCAGCTTAGCAGCAAAAGTATATGGAAAGGTAATGGATAAGGAGAATGAGGGTGAAATCTGATGAAATGCTGTGGGAGGCATAGGGAGGATTCCGAAATGGAGGGAATGTACGGATCAAGTTTTGTCGCTCTGCAATATCGTGGAGGAGCATCTGGCCACAGACCAGAAGGTTTTCAGCGGTTTTGTAAAAAATGGTGTCAAATAGGATTGCGTGTTGTCTGCTAGGCTTTTTATTATGTATCTCGATAGTTGTCTACAGAGAATAAGATCGGCGAATGTAGGATTACGCATGGGTGACCTAGTGGTGAACTGTATGCAGACGATGCCGTCCTATTAGCAGAAACACCATCTGAACTGCAAACACTAGTCACAATGATGAAAGAATGTATGAAAGAAGGCTTACTAAACAGAACCAATATAAGGATTACGGTAGATGATGAAATGTTGGAACAAGTGGATGAGGTTGTATCTTCGATGCGCTTTCAGCCTGCTGAAATGGAATGGAAGGTACACCGTAGACGTGGAAAGGCGAGTGAGTACTGGGAATAGTGTGAATGGAGCGTTGGGAAAACTTCTTGGCAGTAAAAACTGAACCAGAAGGCACAGCTGGCTATACAAACTGCAGTGCTGGTCCCAACGCTTACTTATGGAAGTGAGAGCTGGGTATGGCAGAGAGAGCATGAAAGTAGGATGCGAAATGCGAGCGTTGCGCAAAATTTGTGGCGCTTATAGACCGTATTCGCAATGATGAGGTTAGAAGCAGAGTTGGTCTGAAAGAGAGAGTCGGTGTTAAAATAAGACGAGGCATGTTCCGTTGGTTCGGACATGTGGAAAGAATGCAGGATGAAAGAATAATGAAGCAGATATACAATGCAAAAGTGGAAGGATGTAGGTGTCCAGGAAGGCCAAGACTTACCTACCATGATCAAAATGTTCTATCAGAAGGTGATGTCAGGAGCCATAGAAACCGGCAAGTGTGCATGGAAAGAGCAATGAATGTTAAAGAAGCGAGTGAGGTATGTAAGGATCGAGTCACGTGGCGCTCGGTTCTCTCTGCCTACCCCGTAAGGGATTTGGCGTGTGAAGTTATAGATAAATCGATAGAACTAGCCAAATAAATAAATAACTTAAAAATGTGCAGTTTAAGCTATTTCGTATGGTAACACCGCATGACCTAAGTACTTCTAAAAATTGTTTCAGCACGCTTAAGTTTTGAATCCACTTCCAAGTTGTGTAGTATTTATTATTGTTACCCCAATATTAAATTCTATGTTGGGGTAGTACGTGGGGTAAATTTTAAGTATATATATATATATATATATATATATATAAATATATATACATATATATAACAACTACAAAATTATACAAATGTACCTGTTAACCGTATTATATATGTATTTCTAGTTTACCATGTGAGATTTAGTCATAAAACGCAAATGTCGCAAATAGCTTCCAATCTTTCGAACCGAAAATCAAATATGGATAAACGTGCTTATCCGTACTTCACGTACTGTAAACGAAAGCCGTCAAAATTGTGAAATCCCATTTCATAGTGTGAAAGGGCAGCGTGCTCGATAAGCTTCCAATCAATTTCGGCTTGTTTACAAAGCTGTACAGTTAAGAGCAAACCACACTTAACACTCGAAGTTCGATTGTAACTGTTATTACTTACGCTTAAGAACGATGCAAATGTCGAAGTATTAAGCTTGACGTACACTGCTGTGTAAGCATTAGCGTCTAATATATTCTGTATCAACTTTAGAGTCATATCCAATATAGCACGTAGCCCACTCTGCTGAATAACAAACGAAGCTCTGACAAAAGAGCGATACTCCTTGTATAGCCAGTGTTCATAGGGTAACCTCTTCACAATAGGTGGACCGTACGAATGTTTGCCTGACGACATTGTATAAAAAAATTTTAACCTTTATGATGTTATTCTGTCGTCTGCTTTTGACAGGTACCATTCCACCTAGATTATCTATGAGTTTGTAAAGCGAAATGCCTAAAAGAACATTTTTCAAGAGTTATAGAAATATATATTTCAATAAAAATAGAACACAATGTAGTACAAGTCGCACAAACATACATACCACCTGATGCAAAGTGTAAAAGGAAAACATCGTTAGGAAACCCGCTCATTAAGGAAATTATATTTCAGACGTGTAACATAATGCAAAAGTGGAAGGATGTAGGAGCCGAGGAAGGCCAAAACTCACCTACTATTACCAATTTGGTCGTCTATCAGAAGGGGATGTCAGGAGCCTTAGAAACCGGCGAGCGTGCATGAGAAGAGCAATGAATGTTAAAGAAGCGAGTGAGATATGTAAGGATCGAGTCACGTGGCGCTCGGTTCTCTCTGCCTACCCCGCAAGGGATTTGGCGTGAAGTGATAGATAGATAGTTAGATAGGGTAACATAACCTAAGAAAAACTTTGGTTATCCCTCGGGGATAAATTAAGGTGATCTGACGGTAGTCGCTCCACGCCAAACTCAGTATCTTCGCCTTCTCCTTGGGCTTAGGTTATATAAAACAAAAAAATGTGTGTACGTTATAGACTTTGAAACCATTCATCCGATAGTGATGAAACTTCTGGGTTATATTCAACACATTACCGATCAGGTTTTTGAGATAAAAATATAAACCATTTGAGAATGCGCAAGCTTACATTGCCAGAGGATCACCTGGCTCGTCAATTATATAACAATTTAATTATTTTTTTAAAAAAATTGTCGGCCATTTTGACCATGTTCCTTAAGAAATATGATATTGATTTTTAAGACATTCCTATTCTACTTTTTAATTTACTTTTCGAATCTGAAATAAAAATTCAATTTTTTTTTGTAATTTGTCGGCCACTTTGACCAAGTTCCTTAAGAGATAGGAAGGTTGGTTTCTTAGACATTCCTATTCTACTTTTTTATGCGGAATCCGAATCTGAAGTCAAAATTTGAATCCTCGAAAAAAAGCGACAGAGAGAGAGAGAGACACACACACAGACAAACATATAGATTTCATATAGGAACGGTGATCCTTAAAAAAGTAAAAGAAACCCGCTGCAGAAGCGGTGCCGGGCACAGCTAGTAGATATTAAACGCGATAACGCTAGGAAGAAGAAGACATTATAAAAGTGTTAGTGTACAAGAATAGCCTACTCAAATTTTAATTACGAGTAAACAAGCATGTTCTTATTAACCAAGTCAAAAATTTCGAATTCGTTAAAAAAGACAAGGTGTTTTTGAGATTGACAAAATCTCCTCTTGAATACGTCTGTTATTTCTACCTTTCACACAGCTAGTCTTATCTTCAAACACTGACACAGTGTCAATTTGGTGTCAATCAATATCATTACTATAGATTATATCACCTGAGCGGGTTGATCCCCTTTTCACCCGCAGACGAAGTAGGTATTATCGAGTATAAGCGGATATTTCACGGGGGCCCATGTAAACAACTCGAAATTGATTTCGAAGCTTATCTAGCTCAAAGCTGTATTTTGAAGGGAGGTTTAGCTAGTCTGACAGCCTCTCGCCTTAGTCACTGTTTTATAAAGTTTGTATGAGTATTCGAAATGATTGGAATAATAATTTCGCCAAACACGATTAGGTACAATATAGTATTTGCAAAATGTATAAAACTCTGTATTTTGAACTCTCACCGCGATTTTCATTTTATACTCGATACATGAATACATCTATACAGATAAATAAAATTGGAGTGTCTGTATGTAATATTAAAATAACCGCTTTTTACTAAATGCATATGGATATATACACGGCACATATACCAATATACCAAAATGAATATTTTTACAATAATTGCCTGAAACGGCTGGAATGATTTTGACGGGACTTTCACTGGCAGATAGCTGATGTAATAAGGAGTAACTTAGGCTACCTTTATGTTAGAAATTTTATTTATTTTTATTAATATAAATAAATAATAAAAACAACTATTCCGCGCGGACGAAGTCGAGGGCACAGCTATGAACAATAAAATAAAAATAAATTAACTGTTCCTTCGAACAATGATCGAATTAACCCACACAAGACAATTCAATTTTCGCATTTTACAAATTGAATGAAGAAATATGAAAATTTTAATTGAAAAGAATATTGTTTTTTCTATTTTGATTTGGTGTGATATTGACTCACTCATTATTATGAGTTGTCGACAGAGAAGCAAATTTAGATGTTGTAGGGAAGTGTCGCCAAAAGAAAGAAGCGAAGCTTGAGAATTCAAATAATGTACTATTTACCTCTGTCCATGCCTGATACTCGAACGAGCTGATGCACGAACTACAAGTCTTCCTTTTCACAAACTGTTGTGTTAAAGTTTATCTTAAAACAATAAAAGTTTTTCATTAAACTTAAATCACACTTTGTGAAATTTATCTGTGAATAAATATAAGTTAATTAAACAATATTAATTAATATGTAGATGTGTTGTAATTTGTAATGTATGTTCCGATAATCTAAATAAATCGTTCAATAATTTACCGACTCATCACATTCCTGTTTTTAGTGAAAGTTTGAGCTTTTAATAGAATGAAGAAGAAAATCAAAAATGTTCTACAGTGTGCTTCATTTATTCCAGCATGCCTGGCTCGTAACTAAACCCATGTCACATATGAATTGCCAAAATTATGGCTCTATCACAAGATGAAATTGGTCTTGACCTTTGAACTCTCAATACCGGGTAATATTAATTTATTATTAATAGTAATAGTTTACATTTCGTGAAAGGGAGAATATTTCATTTCCCGGTAACTTGTTGTCGAGAATCTAATAGTTATTTCTTGTTCGTTACAGACGTAATGAGTTCGGTCCCAAGTACCGGCTAAATTTGAGGTTATAATGTCGGCGTGCTGCAATGTGAATGTCGTAGCCTCGCAGTTGATGGTCGTGCCTGTATGTACAGTATATGACGTGCAACGCTGATTTCCTCTTGTCACAACACTCGACGCCGTTTGCAATCAGGTCAGATTGTTCCAATGCTTCAAATCTTCAATAGTGTTAACTTCTTTCTTTTTTTTAAGATAAACGTTTAGACCCACTCTTGCACTCAAAAGGTAGCTGGATCTGTACAAATGTACACCTGTTTTTTTTGGATACCTGATTTCATGCATAGGCCTGTAATGTAGTAGGTAGATTTAAGTGCACATGTATTCTAGCCTACGGCATAATAATCTAAACTAGATACATTTACATAAAAATATGCTGTCCATATGAAAGAAAACTTGTTTACTCTTTAATTATATTGGAATGTGCCATGTAGGATATGGACATCTGTAATTTAACTAGGTTTACTATTGATTGTGTCTAGAAGCAATTGTAAAGATTAAATATATGATTGCATTCTCTATATATCAGTTTGTATATTATTTCTGTTATACCTTCCTGATAGGTTTTCAGTTTTAATCAGGTGGCGCCATTTCTTTTGTTTCTCTTATCTATAGTCTTTGATACAGACTAGATTATTAACATACTGGTTCTGGCCCGCGAAATAGCCCCGAACCCACGCGCCCTCTCTGTCTCTTGCTCTGCCTTTATATAAGCTAGCACGCAAAAATTGTAACAGAATCACTAATCGAGGCATTTAATTTTGTACTTTTATCATTAACAAAATATATTGTTATTGCCTCAATAAAGGAACTTTTTACCTCAAAATACGAACCATATAAATCGAGCATAACGAAAATATTTCTAGTTAAATGCATACTAATTACAACAGTTATTCCAAGTAATAATGAACTTTGGCTACAAGTACTTTTTAAACAAGATTATCTTTCTCTCACTTGTCTTTACATACAGTACGATTTAGACTTACGACACTGATTACAAACAATTTCATGTCCAAAAATTCTATCTGTGTCTGGTTCCTAAACTTACATCTAACCTTGTCAGTATATAAAAAATACTGCGTCGGTCTAGCCACGGCTGTCATAGATCGGAACAAGCAGAGCAGCTCCACCTAGGACTAATGTTGTATACCTCGGCTATACTCCGTATAGCCGATGGGATCGCGGTGGCTAGGTGGAGCTGTGAAGCTCGCTGGCGCCCGTGGCTGGACTGATGCAGTATGGGGAGGGAAGTTGGAAACATATTAAGATATTTCACCGGCGTTCTAAAACGGGCAAATCAAAAAATTATTTTGTAAATTAAACTGAAAGATGATGAATGTAAGAATGATTGTGGAATATGAAAGCGAGTGTGATGTATGAATGTGTTTATTTATATTGTACAGTGATTTTTATTTTAAAATGTGAACAAAACTTTTTATATTGTGCAAAAAGTGCCTTGCCCACGGCAGGGGTGTAAGATTATAAAATAAACTTTAAAAAAAAAAAAAAAAAAAAAAAAAAAAAAAAAAAAAAAAAACCTTGTCAGTATTGTTAACATCGTCAACTATAGTTTTTTATCATAAAAAAATGTTTTATCGTAAAAAGTAAATTGTATGGCCCAAATAAATTGGCTCCTTTAGTAGGCTCCTAAAGTAAAGAATTTCCTGAGGAAATAAATATTTACATTCTTACGTAAATTTACAATTCAATTATTAAATGCACTTAGAACTCCTGGCTCTGACATGAATATCATACTTATTGAGTTACCATGTTCACCATAATGTAATGTAATGTAAATATATCCCCAATTCACTCAATACTGTAGTCAACATGTAGTCAATAGGAATGTGACTAGTAGTTTCTTTTTAAATTGTCGCTTACAGCTAAAATCTCATAATACTCCAAAATACAAAAACAAAAAAAAAATATGGACAGAGCAGAGAACAATAAATTCAATTCCAAAGTATAGTTGCCTTAAAATGCATTTTCAGGGCAAATGCGCTTCTCATGACACGAGAATTTGAAATACTAAACTAAATATGTTTCTAAACTTATTCACTGGTGAAATATATTATTCTTGGGCAAAGTAGAAAACTTTAAATCTGAATGAAGTACGTCGTGGTCGCCCGTGGTCTGTTCAGCATATTTCATGTTTCCGAATTATGTTACTAGTGTTATTTTGCAGATACGTGGGACACTCAGAAAGTTTTGCGAAAATAAAAAAAGTGTTCTATTCGTAAGTATTTTCTAATTAAATCTTTTCAAAGTACTCTCCACCATCCTCTATATAAAGTTTCATGCGTCTGAACCAGTTTTCGAAACAATTTTTCCAGTCCGCCGCAGACACCTCATTTACAGCCTACTCGAACGCTGACAGCGCATCTTCTGGCGACGAAAATTGTATCCCTTTGCGCAATTTTTGTATTTTCGGGAATAAAAAAGAAGTCGCACGGTGGTAGGTCAGGGCTGTAAGGATTTATGACCCAGGAATTTAACCGGCGTGCTGTCCAGGAAGTCCCTCGTTCTGAGCGCTGTTAGCGCGGGCGCGTTGCCATGGTGAAGCAGTAGCCCGCGGAGCCGTGTTTGGTCGCTTGTTGCTCACAACAGAGAAAAATTCTGCCAAGTATTTGGTTGTATTTGATTTTTGATTCATTGTTGATGATTTGATTTTTTTGATTTGATTTGATTTAATTTAATTTGATTCATTCATCATTAATTCATTCCGCGTTGATGCTTCTTTGGTTCTGTAAAGGAATTGACACCAGGTAGCTAGTCAAATTGAAAAAGCTCACAGTCAAAATCTTCCCCCCGCGTTTAGATCGCTTCACTTTGGTAGGCGTTGATTCGTTATGAAACATCCAAACCGTCGACTGGCGCTTCGTTTCTGGATCCTATCGATAAATCCAGGACTCAACCTGTAGAGATGTCTTAAATACTTAAATAAATATTTTGACGAGCTCGGTGGCACAGTGCTGAAACGCGCTGTTACGCTACTTTGACACCAACGCTCGTGGGTTCGATTCCCACACAGTATAAACATTTGTGTGCATAGCTTGTCTGTTTGTATTGGTCTGGGTATTTTCTATGTATAAGAAGTATAAGTATAGAGTATTTAAAAAAAAATGTATTTACGTATGTTTATCAGTTGTCTAGTACCCATAACACAAACTTCGCTTACTTTGGGGCTAATTTGTCCGACAATATGCGAAAATGTTCCCGGCGCAAATTCATTATTAAATGAGACACGATAATTTACATTAGGTCGCAAAAAAATTGGAGAGAAATTTTGAAATTAGAACGTTAGGTACGTTTCAATTTCAAAATATCCCTCCACATTTTTTGCTTATAAATAATCGTATGTTAAAAACAGATTATAACTGGCAAGTATCTCATACATAAAAAGTTTTCTTCGCAATACTTTCTGAATGGCCTGGTATATGTATACGAATTCTGAACATTTTTATTATACGGTAAATTCCATCCGTGGGATTCCCTTTTTGTATTCTTTAATTAGAGAGCTTTGGATGACTTTGCTTTTAAATTGTGGGTAAATTCGTCGTCGGGCGTACATTTATTTGAATAACGGTCCTTTTAAAGGAAATTATGAATTACGAGTATGATTTTAATGCACGTTTTTTTTCATTCTACAACGTGGGGAGGTATACAAATATACGGCCCTTCTGATGTAAAGTGGATAGCGTAGCGTATGAACGTAACGTACGTAAAATAGGTAAATTGATTAATAATTGCGCAAGCGAAACCACGGGCACTAGCCTAGCTACTAAAAATGCTTACGCTTGACCACTCCGATGCAACTTATTGCTTCGTAGGTAAAAATGGTTTCGCAACCCGCGTACGAGCATCATACTAGCCGCGACACCGAACGAGACGACCTATTGTATCCGAATGCATATGCACGCTAGTTCGTCTCCGCAATCAAACACTTGCTTGACTTTGTTTACGTTTTCATCTTCATAATTTTAAACACTGTGCTATTAACGTTCTGTCTTCTACTCTACTGAACCTATACTATCTTGTTTCTTGCCAAAATTTTACGTATGGTGTTCTTACTGTATATTTTTGGAAAATCATATAGATTTTTTTATGTGTAACGGTATTTGAAATAAACTACCCGGTAGGAAACCACCACACACTCAAATGTTTGACTTGTGTGGGAATCGAATCCACGAAGTATTGCTAACCACCGGACGCAAAATTTGACTTCAATTACAACAATACGCAACGCGTATTTTTTTTAATATTTAATCACGATTAGCACTAGATAAAAACGCACAAGTAATTATTTTTGTCTAGCAAAATAATTTGAGTCAAATAGAAACCTCAACGCAAAAATTTGATTGAATTTATACCTTTTCTTAGCGGTGAACTTCTCCCGCCTTCACCCTCGTCAGGGATTATTTTTCTATTACTTGTATTATAATGTTAAAAGTCAAGATAAAGTGGCGGCCTTGTACTTTTGCATAAGTCCCAGATGTACATCTTATAGCAATTACTTTGCTACGAATTGAATATCTCTAGTACATCACGGCATATCTAGCATTACATACTACCGAGAAGGATCATTCACAGTCTACAAATGCATGTTAGTGTTGTTGACTCAAGAAGGATTAGAGTATGTAAGAGTGAATTTTACGTGCAATGACATTTTGCCTAAGTCATGTGATCATTTTTATTTCTGGATTTAGAATATTTTAGTAGTTCGTAAATTAAATACCAACGGGACTTCAAGAAACACCAAAGTTACTTAAGTTAACTAAAAAACAAACATTAAAGTTTTATACCCGGACTGCCCCGATCTCCAGATAAATGAAGCTGAACTTAGGTAGGTACTTTTAGCAATATATACTGCTACAACATTAGAGTTCAATTTACGTTATAATAAATAATAAATGAAGCAAATGCATTATTACTAAATACATTTCATTTTTATGATTATTTTTACCAAATTCGTGCCGATTGAGCAACTAGTTTTAAACAAAGGTAATTATTAATTATCTGTGATTTCGTTCATACTGTTTGTGTGAAGTAGATAAAGAGTTTTCTAGATGTACGTGCCCTAGAGCCCGGCAAATTCTGTCCGTACGTTTCTAGAAGAGATTAGACATTACTATTGTCTGACTATAATGATATGTATTCAATCTGATTTATACAGATTGTAACCAACCTGCAAGCTTACAATATATTTTGTAGTATTTACCTTAAATAGTTGATCTTGTTAAGTACATTATTGAAGCCTAGATGTTTCCAGTTATGACATATGTAAATAATTTCGAGTGTATAATAATAATAAATATATGCGATTGATACAAATCATTTTGTGAATAATATCGACATATTTATGCTTTTAAAAGAGAAACTTAAATCCTTTTCGGATAGTGCAAACTTCTAACCATCTAAAACAGGACCTTGGCTTGCAAAGTAATGTTGATGACATCAATTGAAAGAAACACTGTGATTTTCTCAAAATTTTGCCAGAAGTATACTTCTAATACGAAACGTAGGTGGATTGATGCTAATCATACTTTCGCTATTTATAAAAAAAAATTAACGAAAGATGGTTTTCTTTATGCCACTAAGGTGGAAATCAAGCATACGTTCTGCCTGATAGTAAACAGTCACCGTAGCCTATGGATATTTGCAACACCAGGGGTGTCACCCATGCATTGTCGACCCTTAATTAGGTTATCGAGTTTCATAGTATGGCTCAGCTTTTTCGCTACTAAAGGAGATCAAGTCAATGACATATTGACATTGAGCCATCTGACAATATAGAAATTCTACCTCCTAGTATACAAGAAGCTTCCACTTCCTTTACTCCGAAGAAACTATTCGAAGAACTAAGCTCAATACAAAAAAGAAGACGATTATTATTAACTAAGTGATTCATTGTCACCAGAAGAACTAACAAGGTCTACAGTAAGAACTTTGAAGTACAAAACAAATGAATATGTGATGAAAATTTTGGACCATCTAATTTAATAATCCTGTAGATATTTATAAGGTTCAAAAAGCTTAAGGCGGAAAAGGCCATATGCAACTGAAAAAGCTCTGGGTCTATTACTGTCAAACAAACTTTCAAAGTAGCAATACATGAGTCTGAGAGAGTCAGCCAATGAATTGCATTCTGGACTGTTTCCTTCATATTTCAAAGTCCGACAAGCAAAACTGGATTGTTATCCCTCAAAAGAACATATAATGGTAACTGAAGAAAGAGCGCAGATAAAATTGCAAGCCTTGCTTGATTTAACTGTGTCCAGACTCATAAGTGCCAATAATTCAGAACTTAATACAAAGGTTAATGTAAAACTTATAAGCAAATGAGGCTTCAGGACAAAGCAATTATAACCAGAAAGATTTTGATGACTAAAGTGTCTTTATGATTAGTTTGGTTCCAATAAAGCTTCTTTCGGATGATGTTATTATGTGGGAAAACGATCGACTGTCATCTACATTTTACTGACGGCATATTATGTTCAGATTTATGAAAGAAACTAAAGAGACTTCCGAAATAGAGAGTTTATTCAGAAGTGGTAGAAGACCAAATTGAAGTTCTACAGCCTACACAAGTAGAGAATTGTCACGAGTTGCTCTTGATAATGACGGATCGCAAAATTTCTTGATATATTTCTGACACTTCACCAAATGAACAATCTAAACGGGATTTACAGACGACCAGTAGATAAAGAAAACAAGCATGGATTTCCATCTCTACATACCTGGATCAGATGTATGGAATGTTTACTTCATATAGATATATCTTAATATATTACACTTATATTTTTTAATTAAAAGTCACGATTACGACATCAAATATTAATAAAAAATATTTTCAACTTACCGGCTAGACTTCTAACAACGTACTGTCGTAAGAAGCTAATTCAAGAATCGTTCCGAAATGAATGCAATTTGCAGATTGACATCATTAAACAGAGCGCTGGAACCACAAATGATGGCAACATGACCACAAATTTTTTGGTGATAGTAAAACAACTGCACAAGCATTAATTTAAAATTTTAAAACATGTCAAAAGAAAATATGAAAGAGACCTATTAACAAACTCTATCAAAAACAACAAACGGCTCTGGGAAAATATAAAAACATTAACACACACAAGTAAATCAAATAGAATTAATAATGAATTAACTAAAATAAAATCAACTCCTTCAGATTCTGCAAATTTCATTAACAATTACTTTGCTAATGTAGGAAAAAATCTAGCTAACGAAATGCAATCAGATATAAGAATAGACGATCAAACTAATTATCTTAAGGAATTACATAGTCAGCCGCAATCATTTATCCTGCTCGACACTGATCCAATAGAAGTTAAGGGGATTATAATGAATCTTAAATTAGACAGTAGCCCGGGTTGGGACAATCTTACCTCTAGATTCCTGAAATACATAAGTAATGAAATCACACCTATCATTACGCATCTTGTAAACCTATGTTTTAGGACTGGCACCTTTCCAGATTTATTAAAACATTCCATCATTACACCTGTGTATAAAGGGGGGGCCAGGGATGACATTGCCAATTATAGACCCATTTCGATACTACCAGTCATATCAAAAATATTAGAAAAATTAATAAATATTAGACTTTTGAAATACCTAACTACTTTTAAAATATTATCGAATTCTCAATTCGGATTCAGGCAGGGAATTTCGACAGAAGACGCGGTAATATCATTAAGCTCACTAATTACTGAACATCTCGACAAGGGGAAAAAATGCTTATCTGTCTTTATGGAGCTGAAAAAGGCCTTTGATGTTGTTTCTGTCCCCATTCTTTTAAGGAAGCTCGAAAAAATAGGAGTCAGAGGTACACAACTTGCAATATTTGAGGATTATTTGACTAATAGAAAGCAGAAAGTCAAGATTGGATGTCTCAGTGAAGACACTGGCGTATCTTATGGTGTCCCGCAGGGTAGCGTTTTGGGGCCTACCCTATTTCTAGTATACATTAACGACCTATGTAACATGACTATCAAAAATGGAAGTATATTTTCATACGCTGATGATACTGCCATTGTTTTTACTGGTACAACATGGGACAATGTTAAAGCAAACGCGGAAAAAGGAATGACACAAATCGCCACATGGCTAAAATATAACCTCCTAGCACTAAATGTCTCTAAAACAAATTACATCTGTTTTGGTATTTATAACAGCTCCCAACCTAAACAAGACTTGAATTTAAAAATACACACATGTAACGATGTCATTAGAAATACGAGTATATGTAATTGCCCTATATTAAAGAAGGTAAACTACACCAAATACCTGGGAATCATAGTTGACCAGAGAATGTCCTGGTATCCACATATTGAGCAGGTTGCTTCCAGAGTTAGGAAATTCATCTGGATGTTTAAAAAACTTAGATATATAGCTCCTAGAAATGTGTATACAGGCTCTGATTCTGGAAGAAATCTGCTAAATGAAATATATAAGTCACTTGTTCAGTCAATAATAACATATTGCATCCCCGTCTGGGGTGGAGCTTTTAAAACTCGTTTCCTAGAAATAGAAAGAGCACAAAGAGCACTAATAAAGGTAATGTATTAAAAGTAAACACAATGTTACAACTAGTACTACAATTAATACTTCCATGGCAAGTACACAATACAATCACAGATCAGCATTTCTATATAACAAAATTAACAAACTCACAGAAATTTACGCAAAATCTTACCATGACTGCAAAATAGCTATTACTAAATTTTTAACAGATCTAGACTATGACGCCACTGAATTACTGCTGCAATCTTTAATATATTAAAACTAAAAGCAAAAGACCTGCTGCAAAAAGTACCCGTTCACCAATGCGAGAAAATAGCATGTTAATAATGATAAAGAATGATACACCTAACACTTTACATACTTATAATTATATTTATGTATCTACTTATATGGTTAAATACATATTTATGTCATAGAATGTAGTTATTTACTCTTTAAATAGTATACATTTAAATTGTCAACATATACGAGATATTTTTAGAATTGTCAACATATACGAGATATTTTTAGATGATCGCCTCCTGGCACAAGCATCTTCTTGCTTAAAAGGAGGCTTCGGAAATAAGGTTAAAAAAATATTGTAAGAAAAGTAATAAAGATTATTATTATTATTAGATTATTATTATTATTATTAATGAATATTTTATTAAAAGGTTCCCTGTTATACTGCAAACAATAGCATGTGGAGAACCTGTAAATGTTTTAAAATTTTATCAGTTTTGCCAAGAAACAGCAGTTTTGTTTGTAAAACTATACCCGTGATATAATATGCCTGCTAGCGTCCATAAGATACTTATACATGGAGCAGACATAATTTATAATTTCGGGTTGTTGCCTATCAGAAAACTTTCTGGAGAAGCTTCAGAAGTGAGAAACAAGAAGTTTAGAAAATATAGGACATATTGCATAATCTTATGTCGTCCGACCTTAAGCTTACAATATTACGACCAAGAAATGACCAAACTCAAGAGCATGACTCTCTCTCCTGAATCTCGGAATCTTCTGCCTAGTACTTAAGATATTTTTGAACCTAAATTTATAGATACAAGCAATATAAGTGATATTAGCGACATAGAATAATTAAATTGTTTATAGTTTAAACGAAACAATACAAATCAATTTTGTAAATTAAAACCATAATTTTATAATAATCAACTTTTATGTATTATATTAAATTTTTGTTTCTTTTAATTTTCTTATAATTATGACGTCACCTTTAGTAATTGTTGATAAGTAACGAAGTTAATATAATCTATCTATCTATAACTTCACGCCAAATCCCTTGCGGGGTAGGCAGAGAGAACCGAGGGCCACGTGACTCGATCCTTACATACATCTCTCGCTTCTTTAACATTCATTGCCAATATATAAATTTACCTGATTCCATAAAATAAAATTATCAATGAATATAATATATGTCTACCAAAATGCTTAAAATATACTATTTGGAATAATTACCTCAGTTTTCAAATATCAAAATCGACTCCAGACGCGCCGCCAAACTTAGAAATATCAAGTTAAATTAGTTTTACCAGTACTACTTATCTAACATGTTTTTCTGAATAATATTATTATCTTTACAAGTATCGCGATGTCGAAGAAGAAAAGTATAATAATTAAAGATAACAAGTCATTTTCCCATTAAGTGGAAAATTATATTTGATTCAAATAGCATAGTCCACTTCTGTAGCTAATTTACAGGGTTCTAATATAAAAAATAAATATTCTGACGAGCTCGGTGGCTCAGTCGTGAATGACGCGACTTCACACCAACGCTCGTGGGTTCGATTCCCACACGAGGCAAACATTTATGTGCATGAACATGTCTGTTTGTCTTGGTCATGATGTTTTAAGAGAGGTAGGGCGCATTAGAGCAGCCCGTCGGGGGAAGTACCTCCACCTCACCGAAAACAAATGACAACTTCCTGATTGAGGTCACCAGTAAGCTCCCAAGGAGTTGCTGTGTAAGCAGCAGAGGAGGCATCGCGCGAGTGATACTTAATATATCGCAAGCGTTAATAGGCTACGGTACCCGCTTTACATCAGGTGAGTCGTATACATGTATGCCTCTCGACGTTATATAAAAAAAAAGTATGTGCAGGTCGAAAGCCTTTAATAAAAGATTTAATTTCAATCCAGATGAACGTCACTTGTTTCTCTATCAAACAATGATAAAGAAATGAGTGAAGTGTGTAAGAACAGAATCATGCAACGTTCCGATCTCTCTGCCTACCCCACAAGGAACTTGGCGTAAATATATAAATAAAAATAAACTGATTTAAAAGGATTTTTTGCTATTTTTAGGATGTCATACCTCATAAGGAAAATGGAACCCTTATAGGATTAATCCATTGTCCGTCTGTTAAGATCCATTTATCAGGCAAGCGTGGAAGGAACACGTTTAATGTACACCAAACACTCAGGTCTATTATCCCTTCGAGTAGTGAAAAAGTCAAACTTCTAAGTCAACTCAACTTCTAAGTCAAGTCGTCAAAAGATGACCGTGACCATTTTTGCCGTATATTTTGATACTCGCAAGAGAATCGAAACCTAAAGGTACCTCCTATTGACCTAGAATCATAAAATTTAAGAAGCAATAGCATGTAGCTCAAGTAAAGGGTTTACAAACTTATTCGCAGTTGATAAACTAACCGCGACCTATGTCGATGTATAGAGACAACAGTTTTCCAACGTAAAAGTTAAGTATCTCTCTCAATCCAGTTTATAATTGCGTTAGAAAAAGACATTAATATTATAATTATACGTTCTTAGGACTGATTTTGGGGGAAAACTTATGACGTAATCGGAAAAAAACGCCCACTATAAATTTGTACGGAACCCTCGGTGCGCGAGTCTCATTCACACTTGGGCGGTTTTTTTTTAAATTGAGGTACGGAAAACAAAGGTCACGGTACGTGAAATATTGATCATTATTTCTTTCTACTCACATATCGTTACAATAAAATCTATTCCCAAGATATTGCCTATATGTTTGAATCTAACCGGAGCAGAATTATTGCCTAGTTGTGGTTGTTGAAATTCCATTATCAGATAGCTAGAGACGTCAATTTACGTTCGCCTGCAGGTATATATTGTTAACACCATTACTAGTATGTCTCTAGTGTACAGAGCATGGCATAATGTATGCGCATAAGACGAGAGATCAGGTCATTTCGGCCGATATAGCACGTCCTGGGACCGCTCAGGTCGAGTCAGCTTAACTCCATCGAAGTTTAAGCAACATCATATTATTATGGATTGTCCCAATTGCTTTAGTATACTTAACCCTAAAGATTATGTTTTGATAGTACAATTTTTTACAATAATTTGATCAATTAGATTACTAGGTACTACTATGCGGGGTAGTCAGAGGGAACATTTAGACAACTGTAGATTTTAGAACAAATTGACCAAAATTTATAGTAAAAATGAGTATTGTATTTCGGAACTAATAAATAAATTAAAAATAAATAATAATTATTTATAATTATTAAGATAAATTATAATAATTGTTTTACAAAATACTCTTTTGCATTTTAAATATTTTTTCATGCGGTCGAACCATTTTTTTAACACGAGCAACCCTGATAGGACACATAGTTTCTACATGTTCAAATAACTCCAGCGTAGCAATCAAAGTTGAGGTTACAATGAAATAACAGTTTGACAATGGTAACATTAATATATATATATATATATATATATATATATATATATATATATATATATATATATATATATATATATATATATATATATATATATATATATATATATATATATATATATATATATATATATATATATATTTATACTACGTCGGGAGGCATACAAGCATACGGCCCACCTGACGTAAAGCGGGTACCGTAGCCTATTAACGCTTGCAATATATTAAGTACCACTCGCGCGATGCCTCCTCTGCTGCTTACACAGCAACTCCTTGGGAGCTTACTGGTGACCTCACTCACACGCAGGAACACAGCAACCCTAGATGGAATTGTTATTTGGCTGCGGTTTTCTGTGAAGCGGAGCTATTGACCCAGACAGGCTGTTTTGATGCGCCCTATCTCTCGAAAAATATCCAGACTAAGACAAACAGTTCATGCACACAAATGTTTGGCTTGTATGGGAATCGAACCCACGAGCGTTGGTGTCAAAGTCACGTCATTCACGACTGAGTCACCGAGCTCGTCAGAAATATATGTATGGAGTATAGAGAAAAAACATTAATTTTATTGACGGTTTGTTAATAAGACCTCAATTACTTTACGATGTTTATTAAAAATCTACGTGAGAGATACTTTTCAGGTATGATTTAACCATTATAACATGCAAATATGTATATATTTTTAATTATAGACATAATTATTTAATTATTTTAGACAAAATAACAGCCGTAAAGTGGGTCATAGGTATAGAATTTAAAAAATGTTGCGTTTTAATATATTAAAACCTGATTACAAAATGGCTAAATAATTACATTTCATGATTTTTTTCTATATGAATTTGACGATATTTATAAATAATATTAATATAACAATAATTCTTGTTTCATGTAGAAACAAGAATTATTGTTCAACACATCGTATTTTATCCCTATTATTTTGATTTAACTATTTTAGACAATTTTTTTTAATTTAGTACGCGACGGATCCTCCAAGCGACAGGACGTAGCTCGTGCTCTCATCGCTCAGTAGGGACCGACATTAGGGGCTCGCGCCCGCCGCGCCGCACACTGGGACAAATTTCAGATTTGCCGACATTACATTTTTTTGTAACATATCATTTTCTCTTTATAAAAATCGGTAGTCCTAATTAAAGCGATCAGATGTTGTTAGGGCCATTTTATGAAATATTACAATTTACAATAATATAATTTATTTACGATATTGTACCATACATATTTTTTTAATTCACGTTTTCTCGTAAATTATAATACATATTTACAAAAATATTGCCCTAACAACATCTGATCGCCTTAATTGGGACTATCGATTGGCATAAAGAAAATGATTATTTGTTACAAATAAACCAACGTGCGTCGGCGATTAAATAATTATATAGCACGATCGTAACTATTTGATACTTACCTCAGAATATTCATGAAGGGAACATTTATGATTCTTTCATTATCGGTTGAGTATCATTAGATCAGACTCAATAGAATCAATAATGTCTAATGATGAGTTCAATAAGGAATCAGTGGAACTCCCCAAATATTGTAATCAAGCATGTAGCTACTTCTAAGAGAATTCATGTATTTGCACTCGAACAGTAGGTATCATTTAGTCAGGCGGGAGTTAGGATGGAGTCCACTGCTGCTGGCACATGTTGGGAGCTCTGATGATTATTAAATTGTTATATGTATGTATGTATATCTTCACGCCAAGTCCCTTGCGGGGTAGGCAGAGAGAACCGAGCGCCATAAGACGCGGTCCTTGCATACTTCACTCGCTTCTGTGACATTCATAGCTCTTTTCATGCACGCTCGCCGGTTCCTGGGGCTTTATTGTTATATTTGTGCAGTTTTATACTTATTTATTAATTTACTTTATTTTTCAGAATTGCGGCGCGTCGTCTACATACGCAATATGGATACTAAACAGGCCATAAGTAAAAAAGATACTTTTTTGGAAAACGTATGAATTAATTAATACTAACCACGACTGGTACTATCAAATACAAGGTCAAGGCACACCGAATAACTCATAGCTAACGAGTTGTTGTCGCTCATTCAACGCGCCATCCACCTTGGACGAATGCGGAACTGCAAGTGCACCTTCAGTGAAAATAAGACTTGAAGTAATAAGTAGTATTATGTTAAATATGGCTAACTAGCTGTTACCTGGGACTTCACCGCTACGATTAATCCGTAGGTCCGTTCTGACGTGAAAGAACGACAAACAAACAGACTTTAAAAATTTATAATATGAGCATGGATGTTTTAATACCACATTGGATTGTAAAAATGCATACATCCTGACTGTTCTGGAACAGTTACCATAGACTATGAATGATTACGGCACAAGGAGTTTCGCGCCTTGCCATCCCCTCTGTTAACGTAGCAACTTCGAGCTTCCTGTTCACTCGTCAGAACGCAACAATAGTAATTGTAACTTGGCTGTGGTCTATGAGGTGTAGGTAATTCTATCGGAGGACTATCGCTGTGCCCTACCTCAGCAGGGCGCATCAGCGCCCTATCTCTCTTAATACTATTGAAATTGGAATACAATTCTAATGCTGTTTGATAATAACATAGAAATATAGAAATACACGCTCTCACAAACGCGGATAGTGAACTAACAGTGGGATCGTTGGCACAGAAATACGTTACAATCACTAGAAAACGTATATTTTGAAAATAAAATATCACCTAAAAAAAAGTTTATTCACGTAACAAAACACAAGTATCAAAATGGGTCCTACAAAATAGTAAAGCGCTCAAGTTTCACACACAGAGTGTGCGTTGTAGTGTGCGAGTCTCGGCGTATTTACGAACGCTGAAGTTCCGAGTTGCGTTAAATTACATGCACGCTCTTAAGTAATTTCATGCATATTGAGTGCCACTGATCCTATTTTATTTGACATATTTAACTTTTCTAACCGGTGTACTACACAATATATATTTCGGATACACTATATCTTATCACTATCGTGTTCTATATAAAGTTTTCTTAGATCACATCCACAAATTAGATTAAACGGGAATTTTCCCGTTCGGCTCTATTTACGCTAGGAAATTGCTTGTCTGGTGGTTCCGATCAGCTGTTGCCAGACTATCAACAAGATGAACTCTCCAAGGATTGACAACACGACAGCTCTCAATAAGATCATACTCAGAGTTTTAACAGAAGCAATTTGCTAAGTATGATGTTATATCCTGGGGACAAGGGCCCTTTAAAGTGATAAAAAAATTTAGCAGTTTCAACTCTCAAACGTTTTGATTGCATGCTAAGAATTTTTCAGATATTATTATTAGATATTATAATTTTTTTAGATGGTGTGGAAATTATTTATTAGAAATAATGATTGAACCCATAAAAGGTCTAGTTTTCCTACTGGATTGTGAAGGTCGGAAGGCAGCCACGCATGTTAAAATCAGTATCTTCGCGAAATCCTTGGGTTTAGGTAGCGGACCCCACCAATCCTAATGGATTAGGAAACTAAACGCTAAGAAAAGAATAAAAATACCATTTTGTTGATACAGAGTATATATATATTGCTGGTATATTGGTCGAAATCTTGCCTTAAGTATAATCACTAACTCAAGCAAACCTAACACATAAATAGTTCCCATAATAAATGAATATCATCTTTTGTACTAGAATGTACCGATGACATGGAAGTGGAAAGAATAATAATTGGTTTTTAAAATGTGTGTACTGTAGGTTGGGGTTAAGATGGATACAGGAAAAAAAGGTAGTTTATTCCTAGATCTTGCCAAAACTTTAGACACTGTCTCGATATCACGTCTCCTGATGAAACTAGAAATGCTGGGTATTAAAGATACTCAATTAAAACTGATGAAAGACAACCTAACAGACAGAACTCAAAGTATTAAAATAGATAACCACATTCTATAAGTCACTAACAAGCTATTGCTAATGAGCAATAGGTTGTTAGTGACTTATGGAGTACCACAAAGTAGCATTTAGAGTCCAACTTTATTCCTATTATATTTGAACGACTGTGTCAGATAATTCTTAAATACAGTAAAATAATGTCTTAGGCTGGTGCTGAGAGGAAGCATATAATGCTGCTCAGTTTTTTTTTTAATTTTTTATATTGGCTCAGCATAGCGGCTCCCTCGCTTGTTGGTAAGCGAAAAGAGAAGCCCAAATTGCAGCGGCAACTAACAAAGGACTGCAGTGTCCTGTCAGTTGACGCTACCATGCTGGCCCGCAAGGTGCTTTTTCACCCTTCGTTTGAAGGATCCCATGTTGTAGGAAGGAGGAAACACATGTGCTGGCAAGGTACTCCATTTTTTAATAGTTCGACAGAACTTTTTAGTACGAGAAAAGAATATCCTCAACAGTGGAAGGATGCCACGTGAGGTTCTATGACGGAAGGGAAAGGGTGGGATAAGGGAAAATAGTTCTTTAGAGCACTCACCATTGTACAGGTAAAGATATTATCACTAGGTAAAATTGACTGATTCGATTTCACCAGATAAGACATTGGTTAAATGCAATTGCTCTCTCATTAAATACAGACAAAACCCAATATTTGACTTTGTCAATGATAAACTGTGACTCTCTCATAGCAAGATTAAACACTAGGGTGCGTAATTACCCCGATCGTTTTCTGTGCCCTTGTACTGTGTTAAATGGAGCTATAAAAGTAAAATATCTTAGCCTCGTCTTCAATCATCACCCTCTTTCAAAGATTTTTCTTTTAGACTCCGAAAATTAACATATGTTTTTAAAAATCTAAGAAAGACATGTAACCGACCCAAAATTAATGAAACAGGTATATTTTACACTTTCTCAATCGTTAATACAATATAATTACCATCTGTGGTGATACTTCCAAAATTATTTTGAAGCTCTTAGACATTTCTCAAAGAGCTGTACTAAAGATAAGTACTTTTAGACCAATTTGGCACCCAATAAATCTATTATATAAGTACTGCGATGTACTTATGATACGAAAACCTTTTGATCTAAAGTCGCTACTATTACAACATTCTTTACACTGTATCATAATACACTCATAAGCTCCAAACGCTGCAAGGATTCTGTCTTCTAAGATCAACCACATTTTAAACACTTATTTGTGAATAAATTTCATATTTTGCTAGGACCCTGTCTATATCAAAAATTAAATTTTACTGTTTGAACTGTATACAATGGTTGTTTGGATATCTTTTAATAGGAAACGACAATACGGCTAGTAATAAACAAAGCTAGATTGTACTAAAGTCTCGATAAACATAAGGCAAACAAAAAAACATAAACAAACTGAGTAATTTCATCAGGAGAGGTCAAAAGTAAATAAAATTCGCAGCACCTTGGATTGGACTCCAATACTTCTTTCATTACATTATTTTTCACACCCTTCGGTAATTATTCGCTATATTTGCAGCGCTACATAGGAACAACAGGAAATGAAATGTAAATCAGCAGAAAACATAACTTCGTTATAGCTTACCCCCAGCTCCTCACACGTAGATTATGTGAAAATAAGAAAGTTTCCAGCTATCAAGTTATCTTCGTATCAATTTTTTTTTTAATTGTAGTTTAATTTGACACAATGAGGGTTCGATTATTGCATGCATATATGAACAGTAAAGTTACTGAACAGTAAAGTTACCAGCAATGCAATGACTAAGAATATCGTTTTCTTTGTCTTTCTCTCTCTGTCTCTCTCTTTGTATACAAGTATGGATCTAAACACTAATTTTCACACACCCTCTCATACAGTCACTCACTGTTTACCAAACGTCTTTTATGGTGAAGAGAGTGTTGTTATGTTGTGTTGTTGACCGATATATAGGCTAATTCTTAACCTAGTTCGGTAACAGGAGTCTTAAACTACTAGTTAGTGCCTGTTTTAGTGTAATCAGAAGATGGGATAAACTTAGTTAAAAATAGGTTTCTCTTTGATACATACATTACATATCATCACGTCTGTCTCTCATTGAGGTAAGCAGAAACTATAGAACGCTAGGTGCACCGATCCAAACATACCCCTCTCGCTTCTTCCACACTCATCAATTTCTACATGCATGTTCTTCGATTTTGGGTACTTTTGATTTGGCCCTTTTCAACACATCACCAATTTGATAAAGCTTACGTTAGACGCACACATATATGTGTGCGTCTAACGTAACCTTTAAAAACTTTTTTTATAGATAGTAAATAGATTCAGATGCTACTCGTATTTTGGGAAAGCCAAATTGCATGTTATTTTTTATTACTCCAACAAATAAATATTACACGTAAAATACGTTTTATCACGACAAACCTTTGTCCCAAACCTATAAAGCTTAGAACTTTTTAACGCTTTATTTAGACTATATGATGACTCAGCCATGCTTATATGAGGCAAAAAAATGTGAAAGCCATCTGCATCGACTCGTAACAGGATAAGTCGATAGATAACGGTTATGAGGTTATTGGCTATGCCGGAAAATACTCATAACTCACTTCACGTTCCGCAATAAAAGATGGCAAATTTTATTTTCGCGACAATTTTTTCGTATATATTTATATTTTTATATTGAAACATGTGCTACGTTGAATTTGTGTGTAATTTGCTTTGAACTGTGAATTCACCGTGATAATCACACCGCATAAACACTAGCATTTAGTGTACTTTAGTTTGAATTTAAGCTGCATGTTCATATCAAATCGTACAAGAAGGCAATTCAAATCTCCATCAATTTACGTCTATACTAAAATTTTCTTTCAAGATTAAAAAAAAAAGAATTCCGACTTTTGACTTAATTACAACAAATCTTAATAGGAAGGGCAAACAGTCCTTTTTTTTCGTGTCGTACGTGGTTTTTGTTATTTACCCGTGGTTTTCGATGAGGTGGAGGTGCTTCTGACGCTTTTCGTCCTCATTTGTTAATTAGCAGGGTGCACCATGTGCAAATGATTTTGTCTTGGACTATAAACATACTAGTGACTTACTTATATTCCAAAATATTCTCACAGTTGTAACTTCGCATTATATTTATTGCATTTTCAAGTGTAAACTACACAAATAAGGAGAATTGTTTTTAATTATTAAACAAAACCCTTCAATTATATAATCTTGTATCTACCAATATAATTCCCTAAATAAATCAACAGAGTACTAAATTGGACGAGTGTAGAATATCAAAACAGCTAATCAACCCTTCAAAAAGCAAACAAGTGCTAATACGTATACATTTATGAAATATACGCCGCTGTCGCCGCCTCTGATTGGATCTCTGATGATTTGTTCGTCAGAGCAGAATTCATTTCATACAGTGAATAAAAAAAATCTTGTACGTGACTGACATGAAAATCCGTTGAAATTTTGTTTTCTTTTCCTCTAAAACCGCTTTCCGTTGCTTTTCCTTTGACATTCCATTTTCGCGAATTTGGAATGCTTTGAGATGTCTTTGTTCAATTTTGCTGTTGATCCGTCGATATTATTAAATTTAGGGAGTAAAATGATACCGGGTGGAAATTTACTTTTTTCGACATGGTTACAAAAAGTAAAGGTCAAATATACATAGGTACATGTGTGTACTTCGGTAGAAAGCTTATGGTGAAAAACATTAGGCTGTTATAAACACTTTAAATTAATCTATGAAAAAACAAAATCTTAATTCTTAATATCTTTACATTTTGAGATTGTGTGAATATAACTAACAAATAACTGACACGTATAAATTTTTAATAGTATTTATCCCGAGTGTACATAATTAACGAAATGCATATTAATATTAATGTTGTTAAGATAACTTTGGATTTTTAGGCAACAATCAGTAGTTTCAGCCATTTCGCAATAATTTTAATGCTGCCTATTTTTTTATATGGGTATTTCTGAAAATCAGATTGCAGAGTCCATATAGTGCAGAGTGTTAATAAACATACAATCAGAACAACAACTTACAGGATGTACGTACATGTATCTCTCGCCGTAGCCACATTAATATAGTATTACACAGTAAGTAGTACAATATCAGAAACGTAAATAAGCTATAACGTAAACATTGTGACTGTCGACTACTTGTTGCCATGCTCTTAACATAAAACTACCGCGCACACCTCCTGGCCAGCAGCCTAGGGAGATGTCAGCCCGCAGACGGCGTCAAAACTAATAAATGTCCCGCTTTACGACACCTCAGCGCGACGTCATTTTCCACAGAGGAAAATATTTCATTCCTACCTACGAGACGTTTCGGTAATAAAGTTAGCGCAAAGCCAGGTGTTAGCCTCTTAATTTGTACGGTACAAGGGTAGACGCCACGCTGCTGTGCTGGTGTAATTTTAAAAGGATCTTTACTTATTTAGGACTTTACGAATAATCTGCAGACGGCTTTCTGCTTCGTGTTCAAATTAACGAAATTTTCCTTAGAGGTTTCTTTTCATCGGAATATCTTTGTTCTGGTTATAACCTCATAATGTTCTGTGTAGTTAGCAAGCTAAGATGTTGAAAGAAGTCATAGTTCGAGCTTTTGGTACATTGGCGGCAGCACGAATATGTGCATAAAATAAATACATCGCTGTCTTCAGAACCCACATAAATAATATTTCTTCAAAGAAAGAGCAAATTATTTTACTTGAAAACTTACTGAAATTATACCGCCATAATCGGTGAATTGGCGCAAAGAGCGATCAGCACAGATAGTTCGAAAGCAGCATTGTTACTTCTTTCCGTTATGTTAAGGTCGACTCATTCATTGATCATCGTTGACGCCCCTGCTGGTATTCACAGGCTATGTTAACTTCTTACCATCAGACGGGTCATACGCTTGTCTGCCACCTTAGTGGTATAATAAAAATTGTTGATTTACTACAATTAAATAATATTTTCAATACTTTTCAGTTCTAAATTCAAATGGTGATATGCCACCACTACCATAAACAAATACTTTCTTTATGTGTATCATAGGATTCATAAGTGAGTCTATGTGAAATAATTCAATTATTTTGAAAAATCTAACATAACACGTTTTTGCACTTTTTGGAAGACGTGATTAAGTTCATGGAGAACACCTTGTAATGTTTATTCACTATTGTTTTACAAACGATGTTTAAACTGCATGATCGGGTCTGGGTACCCTTTCTAAGTAAGTTTTAGCACAGTTGCTGAAGCTGGAACATCTAGAATTAAGATTTTGAAGTGGTTCTGAATTGAAGACTTGGCTGGATGGTCTAGATCCCTTTGCCTTTCCCCTTGGGGATAAAAAGAACCAAAAAAATGGAATTATTTTTCTTTTTACACGATTGGATATTTTAGATAACAGATATAAAGATATGTGGAGTATTACGAGTATTATGCATTTGTTTTAAAAGCGTGATATTGGAATTAGTAAAAAAAAACAGTAATCGGATTTAATAAATGTAAGCTCTCCATTAAAAAATATAAGTAAATATTATTTTAACCCTTCGAGACCCGGGTGGTCGAATACGACCGCGAAATGTATGGGAAAACGCATATAACGGGTTCTGACTGAAAGAGCTTGGTGGTTACGTGGTTAGTAACACTATTTTGACACATTGTGGCAGCGACGTATCAAAAGGTAGACACGTTATACACCAAAATAATTGTATTTTAAAATGGCGCAATTAGTAGTATATCTATGTACAGTTATTTATTATGACACTGCTCTAACAAAGAGACCAATGATAGGCCATACCTTTCATTAGAAACCTTTCATTAGAAATATATATATCAGGGCGTTTATGCTTTATGGCGAAGTACGTAGATATAGCCGCGACCCGAGAGCGTGGCCAACTGAATGCGAGTTGGGCAATTACCTTACTTTCGTGTTACCATTCTAGAGCATGTACGACGTATCTATAACTATAAAAATATCTTAGCATTGTGGGCCAATTCCCCCACTGGACAAACATTTATGTATGTTTGTCTTGGTCTGGGTGTTTTTAAGAGACGTAAGGCGCAACAAAGCAGCCCGTCTGGGGAAATTTCTTTAACTTACAGAATACCACAGCCAAATAATAACTCCTTGGAGAATCGTTGTGTTCCTGCGAGTGAGTGCAGTCACGTAAGCTACTAAGCAGTTGGTGTGTTAACAGTAGAGGTGGCATCGCGTGAGTGGTACTTAATGTGTTGCAAGCATTCATAGGCTACGGTGACCGCTTTATACCTGTTGGGCTGTATGCTTGTAAGCCTCCCAATGTACGACGATAAACTTGATACCTACTAACGAGCCAAAAAAATGTAATATGTCCTTTGATCGCATTACTCTATACACTGTCCATCTTATAAACTTTTGACAGGTAATCATATTAACGAGTCAGAAAGAGCCAGGTAACTTTCAAGTGTTGCGTATCTCCCAAATCCGAAAGAGATAGAATGATCTGTCAAAAATAGCTAAATAAAATGGACGCAGTACAGTAAACATTAAGGGGCAAATACAAATAGTTTATTTGCAGGCAAACACGATATTTAGGTTCACAATATAACAGCTTGTCGGTACATGTGTGTCACGCCAGTAACTGGCATGACATTCAATTTAAAATCTAATTTACACTTAATGTCATCTGACTAATTTAAAAGAACACATAATGAAATTTTACAATGACATTAGATAATAGTAACCGATAACATTGTTTTATTACAACATCGTTTTATGTCAGAGTGTATGCAAATTGTCAGTGTGATACATCCACTAATATCACTCAAGTAAAAATAATGATTCACTAAATACACAATTGATTAATAAAATAAATTACATGATTGTTCAGTAACGAAATTTTTATATAAATTTTAAACTTATTGAACTGTACTAAATTGTAGTTTTTTAAACGGGAAGTTCCAAAATCGGCCGTAGCTGGTACTTTTCGTTTCAACATCTTTCGTTATCTTTATTATTTATATAACAGTATATGGTTTATTAAATAATCGTGTAATTATTTTTTCGGTTAATTATGTAATTAGCATTTTTTTTTCCTTGAGTGGGGCTAGTGAACCTGTATGTAACGCTTTAATTTAGGTAATAATGCTGCAGATTTTGTTTTCATAGTGAAATAAATATTTGTTTGTATAATCTGTTGGGGTATTCATTGCCTGGAAAATTGATTTGACGAGTTTGGTGGCGCAGTGGTGAAACGTTTTTTTTTTTTGACACGAACGCAACGGCTTCAATTCCCACACAGTACAAACATCTGTGTGTATAAACATGTATGTTTGTCTTGAACTGGGGGTTTTAAGAGAGGCAGGGCGTATCAAAAGTGGCATCGCGCGATTGATACTTAATGTATTGCTAACGTTTATAGGCTACGCTAACTGCTTTACATCAGATGGGCCGTATGCTTGTGTGCCTCCCGATGTTGTGCAAAAAAACCTCATATTCGAAACGAAAAGTAAAATAACTAAAAACTGATAGGCGGTTCATTTCATAACCTAAATATTCGGGGAAGATCAGCCCTTTGTAACTGTACGCGACTAATAACTTTGGTTGTAATATCGTAGGGTAAATTCCCTGTGTATGGCGAGCGGTGTGGTTGTAATATCGGAGGGTAAATTCCCTGTGTATGGCGAGCGGTTTAATTGTAATATCGGAGGGTAAATTCCCTGTGTATGGCAAGCGGTGTGGTTGTAATATCGGAGGGTAAATTCCCTGTGTATGGCGAGCGGTGTGGTTGTAATATCGGAGGGTAAATTCCCTGTGTATGGCGAGCGGTTTAATTATAATATCGGAGGGTAAATTCCCTGTGTATGGCCAGCGGTGTGGTTATAATATCGGAGAGTAAATTGCCTGTGTATGGCGAGCGGTGTGGTTGTTCATTTAAGGGTTTTGATGGTTCGTTCTCTAATTGCTTCATAATATTCAGTTTTCACACAACTCGCTATACACAATGCAGTGTTGGTCCCAACGCTAACTTATGGAAGCGAGAGCTGAGTATGGCAGAAAGAGCATAGCTGCGCAAAATTTGTGGCGTAAGGCTTGTAGATCATATTCGCAATGATGATGTTAGAAACAGAGTTAGTCTGAAAGAGAGCGTCGGTGTTAAAATAAGAAGAGGCATGCTCCGTTGGTTCGGACATGTAGAAAGACTGTAAGATGAAAGAATGACGAAGCAGATATACAACGCAAAAGTGGAAGGATGTAGGAGCCGGGGAAGGCCAAGACTTACCTACCATGACCAAATTGGTCGTGTTTTATCAGAAGGTGATGTCAGGAGCCCTAGAAACCGGCGAGCGTACATGAGAAGAGCAATGAATGTTAAAGAAGCGAGTGAGATATGTAAGGATCGAGTCACGTGGCGCTCGGTTCTCACTGCCTTCCCCGCAAGGGATTTGGCGTGAAGTTATAGAGAGATATTCAGTTTTCATTTAAACAGCGACAACCACACTGCTACGATAATGATGATGACAGCATGTATCTGCAAAGTGTGGGTCCCTGACAGTGCTAATGCGTGCAAACTAAATGGCGCTGGAAGCACACTAGTAATGTATCGATAAATTTGGCTGGAATATAAATTCTGTCCTAGAAAGCATTCAAGCAACCTTGTTGAATGTCAAGTAACCCGTAGTAATTTATTACAATTATCATTCAAGATACAAACTCAGTCGAGGGTTTTTGTTTCATTAGCTCTCCACTATTCATTCTTTATTCTCCTTTCGAACATTTTCCTACTGACTTTTATATCAACATAATTATTTTCGAAATAAATTAACCTTAACCTAACATTTAATGAAAAACATAAGGATTCATTAATGGTTAATAAAATTAGTTACACGGTCGTTTAGTATTTTTTTCCCTTTTATGATCTAGAAAAACGGTGTTATATATAGATTACAGGTATAAATGTATATATAGCTTGATAAAGTATATCTATTTGTAACCTCACATCAAGCTTCTTTAAATAGATAAAGATGGATAAAGTGTTCAAAATACCTTGATGGCACAAGACCTAAGTCTTTGACTGGTGCGTGGTTCCGGTATCGACTTACGGCAGAGACTTGGTCTCTAACTATGTGCTTCATGTAAAAACTCATGCACAGCGCGTGAGGAAAATTATACCATATTCCGAGTTTCTCTTCGTGATGTGGCTCTAAGGATCAGCACGCTGAAGTGTCAGTGGACAGGCCACATAGCTCAAAGTTGCTATGATCGCTAGGGTCGAAAGGTTCTCGAATGACGAATACGAGCCGAAAAACGCAAAGTAGAACGGCCCCCCATATGATGGACCGACGTGAAGATCGTGAAGAATGTAGGGGTCCGATGGATACAAGTTTTACAAGACCAATCGTCATGAAAACCTAAGAGAAAACTTTATGTTCAATTGTGGACGTCCCACGGCTGAAATGATGATTGGTGAAGTGCAGTCATAGAAAACAGAATTTTATAATCGTATGGTACATAACAATTTCTAGCTCAGAACAGTACAGGACGATCTGAAAGTATAATGAATATGGTCATAAGAGCCACGAGCTAGAAACTTCATTAAAACGACAAATCAAAAACAGTCAAGGCGCATAATACCTATAATTATTTATCTTCTTTAGGTATCAAAAAAACTGACTTTATGATAATATTATTATTAGAATTAGTATTAAAAAGCTATCCTGTGTTGAAACATGTCGCTGGGGCCTGCCAAATAGACGCATACCTTTTGTAAGTATAACCAAATTTTTAAAAAGGCAATCTCGTCCCTAATTTTCATTCTACATCTAAAGGGAGCAAAGAATTCTTAAAATGGGCGAGGGTACGAGAAGCGAACCGCTTCTTTTATTCATTTACGAGCAATGTCACTTCGTAGTAGGCACGTAAAGAGGCTAGAAATCCGTAGTATTACTTGCACAGAGGTGACGGATTAAATAAATATGCTTATAAATTAAGGTTCATATTAAATTTTATGATAACAAACAAATTTATTGTACAAGTACAATAAACGAGTACAACGATTTTCAGACGACTTGAAGACATTGGCCTTCGCGAATTTGCCTTAACGTAGCGTAATGGAATATATTTTACTTATACGATTAACAAATTAAGCACTGGCGAAAGAGAGATAAAGTACAGCAAAGCAACCCAGCTGGAGATATGATTCCACTTAAGATAAGACCACCAAATAACAAGTCTCTGGAGGTACAATACAAAAGAAGTCAGGTTTTGACTATGTAAGATTTTTCATAAGTCTCGTTTAATTACATTTCCGTAATTATGTTTTTTTTATCTATTCACATTTTATTGTTTTATCTTCTCTAGCGTCAACTAAGTAAAGTGCTAAACACTTTTTTATTTAAATTATTTAATTCAATTTTTTTAATTAATCTTTAAATTTATATGAAGCCAAATATAATAATAATGAAGGCATACATATAAAAGATACATAAGCGTCGAACAAAGAACCTATTTTTTGGAAACAGGTTCAAACCGAGATTCTACATTAACTAACTAGTCTGGTCATATATAACTATTACATAGAAACTTTTCTTTTCTTTTCAACTCTTTAACTATTTTGAATTTGGACCGCGTTAATTTTTTAACAACTTCTTTCGATTTGTCGCCGTTTCACATATTTTTTCCGTATTTATGACCAAATTACAATGGAATGGAAAGTTAAAGACAATAGGATTGCAGTGATTGCCTTGCACAAAGTGGGTATGGAGACCATCAAAGATCGGGGCGACCGCGTGCTGATAGAACTACAAAGGCTATTAATGCTGTTAAAGCCAGAATTCGAAACCCCATTAGGAAACAAAAAAATCTCATAGCGAGAAATGAAGATTCCTGCTAGAACTCTGTGACGTATAATAGAACAAGACCTGAAGCTCGGCGTTTATCGTCCATATACAGAACATACCGTAAATCAATTCTTGCAGCTGAAGAGAGTGGATCGATCAAAACGCCTTCTGTCCCGATTTGCAGGTGAGACGTACAGAAATATCCCCTGTACTGATGAAATCATTTTCACGATTGAAGAGCACTACAACAAGAAAAATGATAGTTCTATAGAAGCCGCACCCAAGTGGTCGGAAAGGTACAACGTGGTCATCATCCTGCATCTGTAATGGTTTAGTGGGGGTGTCATTTCAAGGAGTGACAAAGTTTCATTTATGTGAAAAAGGAGTGAAGATTTCAACCAAAGTGTATCAAGAGTATAATATTGGACGTGTAGTAAATCGTCTCAGCAATACACTTTTTAAAAAGGTATCGTGGATTTTCCAGCAGAACTCTGCACTTAGTCACAATCGTGCCTTGTGACTAAGTGCAGAGTACCAAAGCCGGGCTCGAAACCAACGTTCCGGGCTTTATAAGAGCTGAAGACTTGCCCTCGACTAGTCCAGATCTGAACCCCTGAGGCTACAAATTATGGACAGTTTTAGACGACATGGCGTGCTCGAAATGACATGCCCACATTGTGTCTCAAGAAATCTCTGGAGCAAGCAGTGGCTAAATTTCCCATGGAAACAGTGCGTAAATCCATTGATTCGTGGCCAAACAGATTAAAGGCCTGTATCAAATTCATTTCGAATAGAATTATTTTTTTTTGCTGGGACTTCCATAAATATGTACATATATGTTTTATTAATATTACATTACTTCATAATAAAATATTTGCATATTCATTTGTAACAGAACTTATGCCAGGAGTTAGGTATATCATGTACCTTAGTATTTTTTGAATACTAAGTGGTAATGATCAACGTTATCAAACAATGGTATTTGAAGTCACGAGGCACGAACTGTAAAAAAAGTTTGATAGCTACAAGAACAATCCTGTTGACACCGAACTACAATCTACTACGCGATACATTAAGAATTATTACAAGATCATATTTTTTTTTCTACGTTCTTCTAATAGGGTCACTTATCTATTGGAATGGAACCGAATTTCAACTTCCTACTTCAAAATTATTGTGTCACACTTATTTGTCTTACGATGTTTCATAAAGCACATCAGGAGATGAACAATCATACGGTCTTTACTGGTTACCGTAAGCACTTATAGCAGTTGTGTTGTGTATAGGAGTTACTTCATACTATGCTCGATTGAGCATAGCATAAAGCGACTTCTTATTACGTCCTACTCAGAAACCCTTTAGGATTTGTTATTTACCCGTTGTTGTCTTCTGAAAGGTTGCACTACTTATAATGTATGCTCAACAGTGAGAGGCAAGTCGACAAATCTGACAGGGTCAGAATGTTACAGGGAGGTGAATAATAATCGTCGCCTGGCTACAATAATAATTCAGGTCATTTTTGACCTAAGAGGGAGGGTCTATCTTAAAAAGAAGAAAAATTTAGAACTAGCAGTAAAGATAATGTTCTATAAAAATATATTGGCCCGTATTATCTGAAATATAAGGGTGCAAAGAATTCCGGCAGAGATCCGGCTACCTAAATCGACGACGACTGGACATAGTAACATACTACAACTGAAAATTACAGACCTGAAAGAAGAAATGAGCTAGTTGTACTGGGATATCGGTTGATTGAGTTAAGCACTAATTCTTATAAAGTTAATTTGTGGAGAAGGGTCAAAGGCCAAGCTCTTAAATGTGCGTCAATTTTCGATACGATATCTTCACACGTTTCCCTACGGATCTCCGTTAATTCTTATATTAGCCATCCAGAGAAGGGATTTATGAATTTTGTTATGTAGGTGTTTAAAAGCTTTGCTATTGCTGTGTTAAGATTATGGTTTATTACGTAGCCTGTAGGTATTAAGTGGCATAACACAGCCCGAATGATGTCGGCAAATTTCATTGGATCTGTACTTTGGTAAATCCGTTGCGGTGTTTATAATGTTGTTTTAAAAAGTAATGTAGGTGGATACATAATTAGAGTATTTATTACTAAAGTGTGTTGGAATTATTAACTTAATAATTATACACAAACGACAAAATACTGTTAGCGATGTTATGTGCGATAAATACTGTAGCACTGAAGGCTCACCATTGGCAAGGAGTCCATCCCGAATTTCATTCTTAGGATTGGAAAGAGCACCACAATCTGCTGTGTACACCACAGTCTGCACAGTTTCGGTTCACTCTTATTCTATTTTTAAACATCACATTGTAATTTGTTGTCTATGTATGATACTGTTTGGATTCTTTATAGTCGTTGAAATATAACAAATTCGTATAAGCAGATCAACCTTTTTTTTAGGGTTAATTTGATACACAATACTTGAGACATATCTGTACTTTTTATCGCATTCAAAACGCTACTTACCAAAAATTCTTACATTAAACGAACTGGAAGCAGTTGTAGTACAAATTCGGCGTTTGACTTTAAAATTCAGGCAAAGACCTGTAATAGCAACTTCCGAAAAATAACGCTGTTTAAAATTTTTATCACTTACATTAACAATTATAGTAAAATATTTTCGATATTTGAGATCCGAATTAACGTTTAATTTCAAAGAGCATCTCACAACATGACGTCAACTCAGACTTTTTACTTGTAATCTATCTTCCGGCACCCGTAGGGTAACTTTTCGGAAGGCGCGACGCGGCGGCTGTCTAATTAACAAAACACAATAAATAGTACAATCTACACCGAGATACGACAAATAAATCACTTTGGACAGCCTCCCAACACTTCCAGGTAAATTTATCTGCGTTACCCAAGTTTACGGTCAATTAAACGAAAGAAACTTATCCTAACTTTGATGTACCGTCGACCTGGAACTAATTAGAATTAGGCGAGAATGGCCTGTTCCCCGCTAAGCCTTGGCTCTTAAAGTGCGATCCCCACTTATTGAGAAAGTTAGAGACTGACGACGAATAAACACTCCCAATAAGACAATAAATCATTTTGAATTGTTTCCAAGTGGTTTTTTCGAAAAGATATCACTTGTAGTTAGGTTTTATATGAAGCTACTCTTAAGATTTACGTTTAATACGAGCATAATTCTGTAGGTACTTAAGCGCAGTAGATTTATATCATTCTTGCAATTTGATTCAGCACAAAAACTAACTAAAATGTAAAATTTTCACGATTGAAGAGCACTACAACAAGCCAAATGACAAAGTGTACGCACACAGTTCTAAAGAAGACGCCCAAGTGGTCGGAAAGGTACAATGTGGTCTGTAATGGTTTGGTGGGGGATTTTTGTAAAAAAGGAGAGAAGACTTCAGGCAAAGTGTATCAAGACACTGTCTTGGATCGTGTTGTGAACCCACTCAGACGCAACAATACACTTTTTTTAAATGTACCGACTGATGTTAGGACATTCCAGGAGGACTCTGCACCTGGTCACAACACACGACACGCCGAAATTGTGTCTCTTAAGAAATCTCTGGAGCATGCAGTGAGTGAATTTCCTTTGGAAACTGTGCGTAAATCCATAGATTCCTAGCCAGACAGATTAAAGGCCTGTCTTAGCAACAGAGGTGGCATCGCGCGAATGATACTTAATGTATTACCAGCATTCAAAGGCTACGGTAACCACTTTATATCAGGCGAACCGTATGTTTGTATGCCTCCCGAAGTTGTACAAGAAAAACCTCGCTTAGTTGAACATGGTACGGTACGATGTAACGTGTCTTCGCTTACCATAGGTCTAAGCAATCCAAGTTTAGACTCGCACACTCTATCCAGGTCAGGGTTAAGTCGGGGCAGGCCCCCAAGTGTATTCCGATACGTCCACGTCGTCTGCCCTGGACCCATCCCACCTGGTGCGCGGTAACGCAGTGGCCGGTGGGTGGTGACTGAATTCGGAATACGATACTTGTGGGCGAGGTGGTTGAGCGGAGTAGGAGTGTTTGGCGTTTTGGTTCATTGTTTTGGTGGTGTGGAGCGTGTCCGTGTGTTTGGTGGTGTCGTGTTTTTGTTGCGTCGATTGTTGTTTTTGTGTTTGTCGCTGGGTTCGGTGACGAACATAGGCGGTTTTTGTTGGTGTTTGTTTTGTTACTTGTTGGGTTTTTGTGTTTGTTGTTCGTGTTTTTCGTGTTGTGTGGGCTGTCTAGGGTTCGGTCACGGACCTGGACAGCCAAGTCCCGGTGATGCCGGGTGGAAGTAGAATTGTGGAGCCTAGGGGTCCCGGTGGGAGTGGGCCCGCGGAGGGGCCACCAGTTTTTGTGGTGGACAGTGAGTCGGGTGGGGGTGAGGAGACCGACAGTATGTCGGTCCCCACCCTCTCAGAGTCGGACCTGAGCCGGAAGCGATTGTTTTCCGGCTCAGAGACGGAAGCGCCCACGGAGAGGGCGAAGCTACCCACGGCCAGGCGTGGAAAGCGGGGCGGCGCCGCCCTCAGTCTAGCCAGAGCCCGCCGAGAGCTCAGGGAGCGCAAGGAGGAGGAAAGGGAGCAAGCCATCCAGGCGCTCCTTGAGAGGCGGGCCTTTGGAGGCCAGAAAACCAGGGCGGCGGCCGCTGAAAGCGCCGAGGGGGACAGCCCCGAGGCGGGAAAGAGCCCCGAAGGGAGAGGCCCTGAGGGGAAGGCGGCGGGCCTAACGGCGAGGGGAGCCGACGAGCTCATGGGGGTTGCCGAGGAGAACCTGGGGCTTATCCTGGACCTCACGGGCAAGTCGGCGAGCCTAAAAGGCGGCTACGCCGCCAAGATCGCGAAGGCTGCGGGCGGGATCCGCGAGATCCTCGAGGCCCTGGTGGTGCGCACGGAGGCGGAGGAGACCCACCGCCTCCGAGCCGACAACGGTCGGTTACAGAGGGAGGTCGCCTCCCTCAGGGAGGAAGTGCATGCGCACCGCCGCGAGTTCGAGGAGCTCCGGAAGGAGCGGAGGACGCAGGGGCCGATGAGCCCGGTTGATATCCAGTCGCTGGAATCAAATATCGCCCGGCTTGTCGGCAACTAGGTGGACGGGCGGCTCGCCGAGATCGAGTCGCGCCTGCCTCCTCCGAGTGTCGCCCGTCCGCCATTGGCGGGCGACAGCTCCTCGGTCGCCAGGGCCGCGAGGGCGGCCATTGAGGGCGCGCGACGGCCGGCGCCTAAGCCGCAGAAGGCGAGCGCGCCGGCAGAGCTCGAGGTGCGCCCTCAGGCGCGATCGGCCGCAAAAGTGGGTCCCGCTCGCCGTACCGGTGCCAGCGAGGAGGCGTGGACGAGCTTCGGCCCGTCCACATCTAGGGCGAAGCCGGCCGCGGTGACACCGTCGGCAGCGGCAGGGACCGCCGAGGTCCCGGAGGTGGCGTCGTGGACCGACGTGGTCCGCCGCAAGCCGCGGAAAACCGCGGCCCCCGCGTCTCCTGCGGCACCCACGCCTCCCAAGGCGTCAGCGAAAGCTCCCGCAGGTAAGGAGGAGGGCCGAAAGGCCAAAGTGGTGCTCCCCGGCTCCACGGCCGTAATTCTCAAGTTACGGCCGGAGGCAGCCCAAGGGGGGGCAACGTATGCCTCGGCCCTCTTAAAGGCCGAGCGGGGGGTGCACCTGGGCGAGCTGGGAATCGGCTCGCTCCGGATTCGCAAGTCTGCGACCGGAGCGAGGCTTATCGAAGTCCCCGGCTCGTCCAGTCACGAGAAGGCTGACGCCTTGGCAGCCAGGTTATCGGCTGCCCTGTCCGGCGTTGCTGAGGTGTCCAGGCCCGTGAAGTGTGCGGAGTTCCGCCTCACGGGTCTGGACGACGCCACTACGGCGGAGCGGGTCAAGGCTGCGGTCGCGTGCGAGGGGGGCTGCACACCCGAGCAGGTCCGGGTGGGCGAAATCCGCCCGGACTGGCGGAGCTCCAGCTCCGCCCTGATGCGCTGCCCGGTGACGGCAGCGAAGAAGCTGCTCGAGCTGGGCAGTGTCGGGGTGGGCTGGAGCCGGGTGCAGCTTCACCTGCTGGAGGCGCGCCCCATTCATTGTTTTAAATGCATGGGGAAGGGGCACACAGCCGAGCTGTGGATCCCCTCCAAGGAGGACCGCAGCCGGCTTTGTTACCGTTGCGGGCAGCCGGGGCACATCGCCTCGGCCTGCTCGGCCCAGGCCCGCTGTGCCGTATGCGCCGACGCCGGGCGGAAGGCGACGCACGTGATGGGGGGCCGCCTCTGCAACCCCCCATCCGTCCGCGGGAGAACGTCCCCCATCTCCCGCGGGAGTGGGCGGCAGGTGGCGCCTGAGGCTGGGATGTCCGAGTAATGGCCGGACATCCCCGCTTCCTGCAGGCCAACGTCAACCACTCCGCCGGGGCTCAGGACCTTTTCCTGCAGACCATGGCGGAGTGGGACGTGGACGTGGCGGTGGTTGCGGAACCATATTCCGTGCCCTCCCGGCCTAACTGGGCCGGGGATCTGGACGGTTCCGTGGCCATCGTCACGAGGCCTGGCGCCAGCCCCCCACTCGTGGTGTGGGGGAGGGGAGGCGGTTACGTGGCGGTGGCTCGGGGAGAGTACGCAATCATCGGTGTGTACTTCTCCCCGAACCGCGACCTGCCGGCCCTGGAGCAGCTGCTCGATGCTCTGGGGTCGGCAGTGAAGCGGCTGGCGCCCGCCCAGGTTTTCGTGGCCGGGGACTTCAACGCCAAGTCCACGGCGTGGGGCAACCCGGCCACGGAAGCCAAAGGGCGGAAGGTGGAGGAGTGGGCGCTGGCCGCGGGACTGTCCCTCTTGAATAGGGGGACAGTCCACACGTGCGTGCGGTGGAACGGAGGGTCGGTGGTGGATCTGTCCTTCGCCACCGCGTCCGCCGCACGCCGAGTGGAAGGATGGAGGGTGGAGACGGGGGTGGAGACACTCTCGGACCATCGTTATATCAGGTTCGAGGTGTCTCCAGCCCCCGGGAGTCCGACGATTTCGTCCCGGTGGCGGAGCCGGTTCCCGCGTTGGGCGCTCACCAGGCTCGACCGGGAACTGGCAGAGGAGGCGGCCATTGTCGGCCGCTGGGGCCTCCCGCCAGTGGAGGATTTGGGGGTGGAGCAAGGGGCTGGCCGTCTCTGCGACGCCTTCACGGCGGTGTGCAGGGCGGCCATGCCCAGTGTTGGGCGTCCGCCCCCAAGGCGGGCGGTCTACTGGTGGTCGGCGGAGATAGCCGACCTCCGGGACGTCTGCAACGGGGCGCGTAGAGCGTACACCCGGAGCAGGCGTCGCCGCCCCCGGGACGAAGAAAGGGATGGCTGTCTGCACGGCGTCTACGTGGAGAGTAGGAGAGCCCTGCAGATGGCCATCAGTAGGGCCAAGGAGGGAGCGTGGCAGGAGCTGCTGGAGGGTCTGGATAGGGACCCGTGGGGCCGACCTTACAGAGGAGCGCGGAACAAGATCCGCGCTCAGTCGGCCCCACTGACGGAGACCCTCCAGCCAGCCGTGTTGGAGAGGGTTGTCGGGGAACTCTTCCCCGACACCCCACGGGGCTGCGCTCCCCCGAGGATGGTCCTACGTCGGACGTCGGACTCCAGAGGAGAGGAGGAGGGCGCTCCGCCGCCCGTCACCGACCAGGAGATGGAGGCGGTCGTTGACCGCCTCCGAGGCAAAAAGAGGGCGCCGGGTCCGGACGGGGTGCACGGGAAGGTGCTAGCGTTGGCTCTCGTGCACCTCGGAGACAGGTTCCGGGAGCTCCTCGACTGCTGCTTGCGGTCGGGGTGCTGCCCGGGACCCTTCAGGGTGGGCCGGCTCTGCCTTCTGTTGAAGGGAGACCGGCCCCCGGACTCGGGGTCGGCGGTTCGACCGGTCGTTCTGCTGAACGAGGCGGGCAAGGCCCTGGAGAGGGTTGTCGCCTCCCGCCTCGCTCAGCATTTGGAGGATGGCCCGGGACCGGGCCTTTCGGATGCCCAGTTCGGGTTCCGGGCCAGTCGGTCGACCGTCGACGCCATAAGGCGCCTAAGGTCGGTGACGGAGGATGCGGAGCGCGAGGGAGAGGTGGTGATGGCGGTGTCGCTCGACATCGCCAATGCCTTCAACAGCCTCCCCCACAGTACCATCCTGGAGGCCCTCAAGTATTTTGAGGTGCCTCCGTACTTGGGGAGGCTCTTGAAGGCATACCTGGAGGACAGGGAGGTGTGCTACGAGGACGCGAGGGGCCATATGGTCAGAAGGGTTGTCGGGTGCGGGGTTCCACAGGGGTCCGTTCTGGGCCCCATCCTGTGGGACCTCGCATACGACTGGGTCCTGCGGGGCCGTCTCCTCCCCGGGATGGGCGTCATCTGTTACGCAGATGACACCCTCGTCACGTCCCGGGGTAAGACCTTTGTGGAGGCGGCGCGGCTGGCCGAAGTCGGTGTAGGACTAGTGGTCAGCCGTATAGAGAGGCTTGGGCTTCGGGTCCGTTTGGAGAAGACCGAAGCCCTCCTCTTCCGCGGGACCGGCAGGCGGGGCCCCCCCTCGGGAGCACACCTCCAAATAGGAGGAAGGAGAATAAGGGTGAGTGCCCAGATGAGGTACCTGGGCCTCACCCTTGACGGGAGATGGACCTTCGGCCCCCACTTCGAGCGGTTGGGGCCGAGGGTCATCAGAGCTGCGGCGGCGCTGGGTCGCCTCCTGCCCAATGTGGGCGGGCCCAGCGCCGCGTGCAGGCGGCTGTACTCCGGCGTCTGCCGGAGTATGGCCACGTACGGTGCCCCAATATGGGCGGACGCCCTCTGCAGCCGCAACAGGGCCCAGCTGCGCAGAGCGCAGCGGGTCATAGCGCAGAGGGCGATAAGGGTACCGTACGGTGGCTTGGACGGCCGCGACCGCCCTAGCTGGCGACCCGCCCTGGGAGTTGGAGGCGGAGGTGCTCGCCGAGGTATACGGGTTTGTCTCGGAAAGGAGGAGCCTCGGCGAGCGCCCCACATCGGTGGAGGTGGGGCGGTATCGCCAGCGAGGGCATGTGGAGATGATGCGGAGGTGGGGGGAGGACCTGGCGCAGCCGCGGTACGGAGTCCGCGTTGCGGATGCGCTGCGCCCGGTCCTGGAGGCGTGGATGCGCCGCCGGCGCAAACCCCTCACTTTCCGCATGGTGCAGGTGCTCACTGGACATGGGTGCTTCGGTGAGTACCTGCACCGGGTCGCGAGGCGGGAGATGACGCCGGGCTGCCACGATTGTGGCGCGGCCGAGGACACCGCTCAGCACACTCTGGAGCGGTGTCCCAGGTGGTCTCGGCAGCGCCACGATCTGGTGTCCGCGCTAGGAAGCGCGGACCTCTCGCTCCCGAGCGTGGTCCGCTACATGCTCGGGAGCGACAGTGCCTGGCAGGCGATGGCCTCCTTCTGTGAGACGGTCATGTCCCAGAAGGAGGCCGCGGAGCGGGACAGGGAGGATGATCCGTTGGCTGTCCCGCTCCGGAGACGGCGGACGGGAGTGCGGCGTAGGCGCTACGCGCACCTACTGCCGCCTCCCTAACCTGTGGGTCTAGGGGTCAGGATGGGAACCTGGCCCCATAATGGTCCCACCGCCGGAGGGGCTGTCCCAATTTGCCGGGACGGCCCCTAGAGAGAAGAAGTCCGGCCCCTCCTGAGGGGCTGGCCAGTCGCAGTGGTGGCCTGTTGCTGACAGATCCGGGGCACCACACCAACGCGGCCGATGGCATTTCGCGGGGTTGTTTAGTGGGTATACCGTCGGACAGCCGACGGGGAGTCCCACACTACCACCGGAGGCCACCCAGGCACCGGTGGTGTACGTAACGCATTTTTCCCCGCGTCACAAAAAAAAAAAAAAAAAAGGTCAGGGTTAAGTCCCCACGCGTGGAGTAGGGAGATGAGGATCTGTGCGATCTCCATGGTGTGTGTCCGTTCAGCCAGGGTGTCATCCTTGAGGCGGTGACGCTTGCTTTGATTCTCATCGGTAACAAACATAAGTTATATTTAATAACATATTTATAAATAAATCTTCCAACCGATGTTATCCCATTTTCTAATGATTGGCGCAGTCCGCTAGCTAAGCCTAAGGATTTGGTGAAAATGAAAAAAACCAAAGGTGGCTATTTCGAATAGAATCATTTTTTTTATTTATTGCTGAAACTTCCTTAAATATGTACATATAAGTTTTTTTTACTTATTAAGATTACATTACTTCATAAAAAAATAAATGCATATTCATTTCTAACAGAACTTATGGTATGACAACTAACGAATTAAGTATATATCTCCAAATAATAAATAAGGTTTCATTAGAATTCGTTCAACCGCTTTGACCTAATAAAGATAATAAAGCTCTATCTCCCCATATACTTACTAACTTTCATCTTTTGGGATTAGAGGATCAAAACTTTATGTTCAGTATCATTCGAAGTAATCAGTTTGTAATCTCTGTTAAATAAGCTGGCCAGAATATTACAATAAGAGGATATAGAGAGAATAATGTATCTCATCAAATTTCCAGTAAGAACATTCTCAGATCAATACATATCACGGCAGTACTGTAAATCGGTTGAAGTCTAGACACACAACTGACATGTCCAATGTGGAACAGCGCAACTCGTACATTGATATATTTCAGGACTTATCGTTTGCGCATAGCCACCCCTGCAGCTCATACACAGCAACTCCTTAGGAGCTTACTGGCAACTCATTCACAGGAATACAACAACCTCTTCAGGAGTTGTTATTTGACTACGGTTTTCTGTGAAGTGTAAAGTATTTCCCCAGTCGGATTGTTTTGATGCGGCCTACCTCTCTTAATAATAATCAGTAATATTTTACATCAGGTGGGCCGTATGCTTGTATGCCTACCACGTTGTATGAAAAAAAATATAATAACCTAAAAAAATAGAAATTTTAAATTTTTTTTTACAATATAAACAGTCGCATATTCGCACGCACAACATTTATCTATACCGTATTCACTTGGGCTAACGGCAAAATGTAAACAACCTTAACCTTATAAAAGGTTATTATAATGTCGCTTTTATCACAAAATATACTTTCATCAAACACGATACATTTAGTAAAATGTTTAATGATGTTTGCATATAAATAAATATCACAAAGTATGTACTAGAATTGTGATAACAATTTTTAGGGTTTTTACACTAATGCACATATAAATACATATCGTTAACTTGAATACTCTATAAGTACGTACCTAGGTATATTTTTTTCTATGGAGATTTCATAACTGTGAGCATTATAAAAGACCTGTTATCGTAGGGATTTTTAAAGGTTGATTGCTTTAGGTATTATAGTTCCTAATAAAGTGAACTGTTAATACATACTAGAAGTATGAAAAATTTACAATCTTTGCATTTATCCGGTTTACATTTTACCATTTTTTACTTTTAACATAGAGGTCGACGCGGGCGTTTCGGCCGTCGCGTCGCTTACTGTCACTATTTCTTAATTATTTTTGTTAAACCTGTTGTTTTTATTAAATTTTATAGCAGTATTATGTTTTTATTGAGGTTATAAGAACGTTATTCTGGGTGAAATGGAATGAACCTGGAGCGAGAATTTTTTGCGCTTCACTTTTGCGAAGAAAAAACATTTCAAAACTATTCCAATGCATTTCATGAACAAGGGAACTATTACTAGCATATTAAAACATGTAGAAAAGACTTGTCCTCTGTGTACCGATTCGTAAGTTTGAAAACTTATATTTTCTTTGTTTACACTTTGTCTCAAGCCCAAGTGAATCCTGTATATTAGTTTAAACGTCAGTAGGTCATGCGCCAGAAGGCTCCGGTACCTGTCAATCCAATCCAGCGGATTGCAATTCTTACCCAAAACTGCACAATCGCGCGGACTAGTGCGACCCCATAGTCGACGCGTATTAGTCTTAAAGTTTCACTTACTAAACGTAATAATTAATGAGAGATATTTTGTATATATCAAAGATTAAGCTGAAGGAGATCGACATTGATTGTCTTCCCGGTGGTATGATGTCCCCATAGTCTAGTGTGGACGAACTAGGCAGGACGATCATCCCAGTATGGACGTGGGTTTCGAACTCGCTTCTCATTTTGCGTTTGGTGTGAGAGACTACAGATCGGTATGTACTTTGGGTTCGTGAAAAACCCGTAGGCTAGTACTAAAAACACGCAAGTATTTCTGGTCGCAGCGTATGCTCGCGTACGCTTGTAATTTTAAATTGACGTGGTGTCAACACTAAAATAATATAATGTAAAACACAAAGCGCCGTGGAAGGGCATAAATATGATCGACAACTCAGTGCAGGTGAGAGGTGTGTGACAGACATACGTTATTTCTCCGAAACTCTTCACTTCTGCGTTGAAGGATTTTTTCAAGCTACTGAATTTTATTATCTGCATAGTATTTTCTGTTCATCTACGCCTAATTCTTATTATCTACGAGAATCTTATAAAAAGAGGTGAATTTATATGTAAATAGGCATATTTACTTATAATTTTACCTTTTTATTTCTTAGTTGTAGTTGCTCGAAATGATGTGAATGTAAGCACTGTCGTTGCGTCTTCTTCTTCTTTTCTGAACGTGGTCACACGGCCGATCTACGTACTTATTCCAAACGAATCATGCGAACGAAGCTACGCGAATCGTAAGTAAACAACGTAATGATTAAATTTAAATCGTTTGTTGTATACCAATACTTGAATAAAACGGTAAAGCGGATTTAGGGAAATTGGATCGTCTTATGTTCTTGCCGTCTACAAATGTCTCAGATAACACTCACCAAAATGAGTTACACATGAGCAAACAAATTGAGCGTCGAATCACGACCGTCAACACACCATGAAAATTTGATATCGCCTCGCGTCGCGTTCAATTCTGCGAATGTTACATTTGATGCTAAATATGTTATGGAGAGCTCGATGGTGTCGTTGCGCGTATCATTCTAACCAAACACGATGGTTAAGCAACATCGACCGCAGCCTGTCTATGGATGAGTTTACTATCTTGAGTTTCTCCGTGCTCGGAGGGCACGTTAAGCCGTCGGTCCCGGCAGTTGTCGATAGATGACAGTCGTGAAGCTAAATCAGTATCAGTGGCCCTCGGGCGGCTAGAAAACGCTGGCCTTCGCCAATTCGCATTTGGTTGTGGTGGAGTATGCTCTAAACCCCTTCCGTTGAAGAGAGGCCTGTATTCCTGCAGTGGGATGAGTAAGGGTTGGTGGTGGTGGATATTATGGCCAAAACATATGAATTTCGTGAATTAATTTATTAATATCTTTTAAAGGGGCCCGGGTACAGTGAAATTTAGATCGGCTGCTACTTTCAGAATTTGGTAACCTTGTTACAATTCTCTGGAGAAGTGTTATGTTACTGCAATTGAGGGTCACCAGGAAGCGTCAAAAGAGTTGCTGTACTAGCAGCGGATAGACTCACGAGGATACGCAGCAAATAACTATACTGGTCTGATAGATATAGGTACTCTATGATGCTTGTAAAGAGTTGGTATCACTAGCGATTTGACATCCCCATTGCAAACACTATGACTCTTCTAAAGCATACTTCAAACACTCGCGAGATGCAATAGCCTTGCTAAATTACGGTCAAAGCACTTCTGTCTGTTTGTCTTTGTCTGGATGTTTTCTGTGTATCATATGATTTTTTTATACCACTAAGGTGACAAACAAGCATACCGCCTGTCTAATGGTCAACCATCACCGTAGCCTATGGACATTTGGAACACCAGGGGTGTAACTCATGCGTTGCCGACCCTTTAAAAACCTCTTCGTGCCTTTCTTGAAGAACCTCAAGCTGTAGTCCCTTGAAAAAACCTCAGCTAGAAACTGATTCCACAGCTTGAGAGTGAGTTCTCGGAAAAAAACTTCACTGGAACCGCACTATACCCGACCATTGAGGTTCCAGGGTATGAGGGTGAACTCCCCGCCGTCGGCGAGGAGTGCAGTTATAAAACCTAGTTGTCAGTACCATATCGAACAATTCTTCAGAAGACAACCCGTTGTACAATCGGTAGAACACACAAAGGGAGGCAAAATCTCTCCTTAAACTTTCAATACCGTGTGTAAGCTTAGGATCGTTGACATTTCTCACAGCTCGTCTCTGTATCGAATCACATAGTCCAAGCTGGTATCTAAATGCTTTTGCTCAATGGACTACAGTACTCCAAGTGTGGTCTGACTTGAGACTTATATCACTTTGCTCTGTTGAGCACACCAAGTTTTTTGAACGTCATCCTAACCTTGTACTTCAGGTGACTTCGATATTGCTCTTCGCCGGAGATCTCGGCGCCAAGCATCCCAATACATTTGGTGACGGTAAAAGGTGTGTTCTGGAATTTGGAAACCACAACAAATGGAGAGAATCGACCAAGATAAGCCGCCCCCAGTCAGATACTTTAGCTAAAGTACCATCCATTTCAGACACAAATGTATCGCGGCTTTCCTCCACAAGGGAACGAGGGATGTATGCAATAAGTATATATTTACAAAAAAAATGTATTTACGTATGTTTATCAGTTGTCTGGTACCCATAACACAAGCTTCGTTTACTTTGAGGCTAGATGGCGCTGTGTAATTTGTCCGACAATATTAACAAAAAATATATATATGTCAAGTATTTTGAAAACGGCTCTGATATTTAGATAAGCAACATATAGATGTTTCTTCCTAAAAAAAATTAATTTAAAAAATATTAAAAATAAAAACGCTAAGCGAGGCTCGGTCCATCAGGTACTTATTATATATATTTTTTGTTGGCGCGGTCCGCTATCTAAGCCTAAGGATTTAGCGAAGATACTGATTTTTACTACTTTAGTGATTGCCGTTAGACCTCCGCAACCCAGAGCGAAAATCAGATCTTGCTTAGGTTAGGTCGACTTTCGAAAATATATTTTTTTGGACATGCGGATTCCCTCACGATGTTTTCCTTCACCGACGAGTTAGTGATAATTACAAATATGTATATAAATCCCAAAACACGAATTTAGTGGTACATGTAAGTTTTTACCGGCGAGCGTGCAAAGAGCAATGAATGTTAAAGAAGCAAGTGAGATATGTAAGGATCGAATCACGTGGTGGTTGGTTCTCTCTGCCTACCCCGTAAGAGATTTGGCGTAAAGTTATAGATAGATGTAAGTTTTTAAATTTTCGCGTTGCATAATTACATAAATTTATATAATGCAGAACTTAAGGCATAATTTGGGGAAACATATTACCTTTGATTTCCCGACATTTCGGCTGAGTTGCATCAGCCGTGGCAACGGGCGGATTGTCCGCGGTCTGCGGGAAATACAAAGGTAACATTTTTACCCAAATTACGCGTTAAGTCCTGTATTGTATAAATTTAGTGGTACATGCTAGGATTCGAACCGGGGACCCGTAGATCACTAGGCGGTTCTTTATCCACTGGGCTGTCACTGCTCTCAAATATCTTGCTATCCATATAACATTATCTTCGCAGCATACGAGATAGAACTGATAAGAAAGATTAGAAGTGTAATAACAACTCGCTATACACAATGCAGTGTTGGTCCCAACGCTAACTTATGGAAGCGAGAGCTGGGTATGGCAGAAAGAGCATGAAAGTAGAATAAACGCGGTTGAAATGCAAGCGCTGCACAAAATTTGTGGCGTAAGACTTGTAGACCGTATTCGCAATGATGATGTTAGAAATAGAGTTGGTCTGAAAGAGAGCGTCGGTGTTAAAATAAGAAGAGGCATGCTCCGATGGTTCGGACATGTAGAAAGAATGCAAGATGAAAGAATGACGAAGCAGATATACAATGCAAAAGTGGAAGGATGTAGGAGCCGGGGAAGGCCAAGACTTACCTACCATGACCAAATTGGTCGTGTTCTATCAGAAGGTGATGTCAGGAGCCCTAGAAACCGGCAAGCGTGCATGAGAAGAGCAATGAATGTTAAAGAAGCGAGTGAGATATGTAAGGATCGAGTCACGTGGCGCTCGGTTCTCTCTGCCTACCCCGCAAGGGATTTGGCGTGAAGTTATAGATAGATAGAAGTGTAATAATTATTTGCTATTTCATCTCACATTAATTTGTCATAATAACAAACTGGTTTAATAATATATCTCTCATTAACTACAACGGATGTAATCTGTATTAATGAAATGAAGGTTTCGTGTGGATGGCGACAAATAGAATGGTTTATTTATATCACATCCGTTCGGGTACTGAAAATTTATTTTTTCATACAATGTCGGATACGTAAAGTGATTACCGTAGCGTATGAACTTTTATAGCTTTTTTAACACTACCTCGGGAGGTATACAAGCAATCGGGCCACCTGATGTAAAGCGGGTACCGTAGCCTATTAGCGCGTGCGATATATTAAGTATCACTCGCACGATGCCTCCTCTACTGCTTACACAGCAACTCCTTGGGAGCTTACTGCTGACCTCACTCACACGCAGGAACACAACAACACTCTAGGGAGTTGTTATTTGGCTGCGGTTTTCTGTGAGGTGGTGGTACTTCCCCAGGCGGGCTGCTTTGATGCGCCCTACCTCTCTTAAAACATCCGGACCAAGACAAACAGACATGTTCATGCACACAAATGTTTGCCTTATGTGGGAATCGAACCCATGAGCACTGGTGTCAAAGTCGCGTCGTTCACGACTGAACCACCGAGCTCGTCAAAACTTGGCTGTACATCGTTGCAGTGTTCTGTGAGGTGGAAGTCCTTAACCCAGGCACCCTGGGTGCATCATTGGTAATGTACGTATGTACGATGAATAAAAATGATTGGTGTACAGTGAAGTGTTAGATACACATGCCAATAACTACTTCTTCTTGTTAGCGTTACCCCGTTTCCTAATCCATTAGGCGGGGTCCATTACCTAAGCCTAAGGATTTACTGATATTTACAAGCAGCGACTGCCGTTAGACCTCCACAACCTAGAGGGAAAACCAGAATTTTCTTAGAATAAATAAATAAATAAATATTGTCGGACAAATTACACAGCGCCATGTAGCCCCAAAGTAAGTGAAGCTTGTGTTATGGGTACTAGACAACTGATAAACATACGTAAATACATTTTTTTTAAATACATACTTATTATGCATAGAAAATACCCAGACCAAGACAAACAGACATGTTCATGCACGCAAATGTTTGTACTATGTGGGAATCGAACCCACGAGCGTTGGTGTCAAAGTAGCGTAACAGCGCGTTCCACCACTGCGCCTCCGAGCTCGTCGGCAAAAAAGCCACACATCTTTCGAAATATAGTTTCTTGAACGTACGGGTTTCCACGGACGGCCAAGCAAGTGATAACTATAAATATGTACATAAATTCGAAAACACTAATTTAGTGGTACATGTCAACATCGGGATTCGAACTTGGGACCCGTATTAGGTCGGTTCTTTATCGACTATCACGGCTTGAAACACCGACCTGTACGAGTATATCTCGAGCTCTTTTACAGCCGACTGAAGTAGGCACGGTCACATTGACCGTAACTTAAATTGAAAACAAAGAGGTATAATTGAATCCATGAGGATAGTTTGTGGAATACACTTTTTTTATACAACATCGGGAGGCATGCAAGCATACGGTCCACCTGATGTAAAGCAGATACCGTAGCCCATTAGCCTTGTAACATATATGACTCGCGGGATGCCTCCTCTGCTGCTTACACAGCAACTCCTTAGGAGATTACAGGTGACCTGACTCACACGCAGGAACACAACAACCTTCTAGGGAGTTGTTCTATGGCTGCGATTTTCTGTGAGGTGGAGGTACTTCCCCAGACGGGCTGCTTTTGATGCGCCCTATCTGTCTAGCTTGTGGAAAGATGTGTTACCTAAGAACAGTTTGGTTTTCCCTCTGGTTTGTGGAGATCTGACGGGAGTCGCTCAATCTCTTCTTCTTCGTATTATCCCGTTTCCCTAATCCATTATGATTGGCGGGATCCTCCACATAAGCCTAAAGATTTGGCGAAGACACTGATTTTTACATGGAGACACTGATTTTTTACTGCCGTCAGACCTCCATAACCCAGAGGGAAAATCAGATCTTTCTTAAGTTAAGTCACACGTCTTTCGAAATATAATTTATTGGACGTGTGGGTTTACACACGATGTTTTCCTTCACCGCCAAGCAAGTGATAAACTTGTACATAAATCCGAAAATACGAATTTTAGTGGAACATGCCCCCAATAGGATTCGAACCGGGGACCGAATGGTCAATAGGCCTGTCACTTATCCACGGAGCTATCACGGCAGTCGGTCAATGTACAAATCTATCTTTATGTATCAAATGTATATATCTTCGCCAAATCCCTAGGCTAGATAGCCGATTCTGCTAATCCTAGTGGATTAGGAAACGGCATAACGCTTAGAAAAAGGACGCGTACTGTGTGTTGTGCTTTCAGATGGGCTTTTTCTGCAAAAATTTAGGTTATAAAATCAACTCTATGCTGAGCTTCTCCCTAGATAGGACTTTCCAAACGAGGCGTGAAGAGATTGTTCATCAGCAGAGTGTGTTGAGGGTGGCTAACTTACATGATCTGGATTGTCAATCGAAACGAAGCGATTTGGTTTATAAAATATATTTTATACCACAAAATTAAAAAAGAAACGTACGACCTGCCTGAAGGTAAACAGTTACCGTAGCTTATGTCTACTTGTGACACCAGGACCGTCATTCGTGCGCTACTAGTGTTATTATTACATACAGTAATAATAGAGCATTAAAAATATGTCTATGTGATTTTAAAAATTACGTAAAACTCAGTACAGCTTTTTTTATACTAATTCGAGTGACAAATAAGCTTAAACGGTGTAGAAGAATGCTTCAATTAGCACACGATTCAAGGAAATCAAAGGTGGAATATCATTCTAAAATATCGTCTTGTGTACCAAAGAGCAACTGCAAAGTTTGTAAGTCAGCCGTCTTAAATACTCAAAGTAAAATAAAATAAAATCTTATTGCCGTGATTGTAGTAAACTAATGTGCCTTAAATGTTTCTATGACAGTCATATGTAATTTGAGTACCTACTTAGAACTTAAAATAAAAAAGTTTTTGTTTGATCGATAATTTTACCTTTTTATATCGATGCAACACTAGTTACCTACAACTGTACCTCAGTGCTGGTGAAGGTCTAAATATGCCTCTAAAAAATATGCGATATTTTGACAACAGAACCTCAGGCGAAGAGAAAATAAGACAGAGTTTTTTTTTACAATATTATGAACCAAGTTTCATTTATAAATTTGTGAATTTCAATTGCAATTGAAGTAGCTGGTTCCATGATAGGTCGATAGGCCCCTAACCGTGTCGGTAAAATGTTACATCGAAGGCTTGAAGGCCTCCTTTCGCACTACTGAAAGTAAGCAGAATTTAGCGCTGCAGTGAACGTGTTAAGGCCAGCCTGATATAATGCAAACTGTAGACACGTTGAAAGGACAAAATTGTTCTTACGCTACAACCCCAGTTCTAACTTATTTTAATCCACCAACTCATAACTTACTTATTGAGGTAATGCCTTGATTATTATAATTGTTTGGGGGATTTTGAGCCTTAGTAATTTATATTAATTAAAAGAACTCCAATTTACAAACGTTATATAGGTACACAAAAATTTAAGGAAAGAATTTGCCTTCTTTTGATTTTTATTAATTCCAGTTTAGCGAAAATACCCATTGACGCAAAAGAAACGCCAAACGAAACTTATTTTCAGACAAATTTATTCCAAGAACGTTTATTAGATTTTTAAATTGCCAAATAGACAATTATACATTTCAAAAATATTTAATAAAATATTAGTTAAAATGTCTTACTATTATGTTGTGACAATGAAACATGATTATCAGATGGCAACTAACTTTTATTAATGTGTATGAAGGGTTCACGAATATTTTATATAACAAATACCACAACAATATAATATAAATGAATACATAAATGATAAAGATTTGAATTACAAAGATTAAGTATATAATAAAATTAACAAAAGTATATTTAGTCAAAATGAAATCAACATCAAATATGCCACCTTTCCTTTTTCTATTGCTGTGCTCGACAAGGATCTCTAATGTGATACTTTAGTGTATTTAATTGAACCTTTTGTACCATTATGGATTGCGAAAATTATGGAATTAAATTGAGATTTTTAAGCAATACGGATTACTGGGCAGATTTACAGGGTTAAGCAAAAGGACAAATCTGTAAATCTTATATAGTACAAAATAACATTTATTTATTCTATATTAAAGGGGTTTGGCTAGGTGTGACTGATATGCTACATGGCAGCTACGAAGCATAGATACTGATAACATTTGTATAACGCTACGGTTAAACTCTTAAACATTGTATACTGGTTTACTGTTGTATTAGTAATAACGAATGCGACCTTTAACTTGTTTACTTGAGACAAGGCTTCACTTGACGAATTAAAATATTAAATAGGCAGTATGTACGTTGTATTTGGTATTCGTAGCATGTTATTCTAATAACTAACATCTACAGCGGTTGAGGACTCCCACGGGGGGGAGACAAACAATGTAATTCAAATCAAATTGCCTGTACACAAGTCTCTTGTTTTAAAATATATACTTTAAATCAAAATTTGGTGCTGGCATTATTACGAGTTTGATCAAGTAACCAATATTCGTTACTTGATCAAGTTCATCATAATTTCATCTCGGCTGCTATTCTACTTTCATGCTCTTTCTGCCATACCCAACTGTCACTAACATACGGTAACGTTGGGATTAGCACTGCGTTGTGTACAGCGAGCTGTGCCTTCTGGCTTAGATTTTAGCTGCCTAGAAGTTTACCCAGCGATTCATTCGCGCTATTCCCTTGTACTCATTCGTCTCTCCACATTAGCGGTATACCTTCCATCGCTTTTAAACGTGCTTCCAAGATATACAATCTCGTCCACTTGCTCCAATACTACATCATTAACCGTAATCCTAGTGTTCGTTCTGGTTGTCTCTTTTTCAAATACCATTATCTTGGTTTTTCTCACATTCCTTTGCAAGCCTTTCTTCATACAATCATCTTTCATTGTTATAACGAGTGTTGTAGTTCGGATGGTGATTCTGCTATTATTATATTAGGTAGTTGATCACTGAGTAACCCATTCGCATTCTCATATTCATATTTCTTATTATCTGAAAACAATTGTCCAGATACAGGATGAATAGCCGAGCCGACAGCGCGCATCCCTGTCTGGACCAGGGCGACAAGCTGCCGTCCACCCGCACACATGCCGTACAATCCTCATAAGTGGATTGCGCAGCATCGACCAGGTCACCGTCAATCCCATATCTGGGCAAAATGTTCCAGAGATTCTTTCGCACGATCCTATGAAATGCTTTCTCAAGGTCGACTAAACCACAGAAAATCTTCTAGTCCATAGCCAGATGCTTCTCTACGACGTTGCGGCGTGAAAAACTTGGTCCATACATCCTCTGCCGCTTCGCAATCCCCTTGTGCTTCCCCAAGCATTTCATCGGATTTCACCGTCGTCATTCACCTTTCAATGATTTTTCCATGCACTTTAGCTGCTAAGCTCATCAAATTAACGCCCCTATAGTTGGCGCAGTCCATACGTGAACCCTTGCCTTTATGATGACTGATGATGATGACTGCGCGTCTCCAATCGGTAGGGTAGTAGAATAATTTGCTCAAAAACCAGAAGGCGTCCCTAACAGAGATGATCATATATATATATATATATCACATCCTCCCACCCTGTTTGATCATCTCAGCTGTAACTATATCGATTCCCGCTGACTTTCCATTTTTCAAACTTCGTATCGTACATTCAATCTCATCCATATGATGGCACGGTAGCACTACCGAGTCAGTCACAAACTCATTCACATTGCTAGCGTCCTGGACATAAATTACTCTAAAATATTCACTTCACCGTTCTAATACTTCCTGAATATTAGCAAGAATGCCACCAGTTTTACATTTTATCTTATCCCTATATAGGTACAACGGCTATTGACTCTTGCTTCAGAATGCTAAAAAATTCCAGAATAGACTGGAATAATTAAAAGGAATTCTAAAAATCTACAAGAAAAATTGCTATTATGTTTAGGTATTTTAATGAGGTTGTTTTCTTTACTTTGTACACTACTTCTTTGATTATTATCTACTACTTTACTTACCTTATTTTTTTTTAATATAACGCCCAGAGACATACGTACATACGGCTCACCTGATGTAAAGCGGGTAGCGTAGCCTATAGCCGTAGTATTACTTGCGAGATGCCACCTCTGCCAATAACACTGCTGCTCCTTAGGAGTTTATTGGGGACCTCACTCACTCGCTAAAACACAACAACCCTCCAGGGAGTTGTTATTTGACTGCGGTTTTCTGTGAGCTGGGGATGCTTGCTCAGACTGGATTGCTTTGATGCGGCCTACCTCTCTTCAAAACACCCATACCAAGACAAACAGACATGTTCATAGACACAAATGTTTGCCCTGTGTAAGGATCGAACTCACGAGCGTCTGTGTCAAAGTAGCGTTACTAACCACTGCGCCACCGAGCTTGTCAATAATTGCTGTACTTATGCACAACTGCAAGCAGTGATAGCCCAGTGGATAAGGAACCGGCCTACTAGCAAACTGGTCCCCGGTTCAAATCCTGTCATCAATCTATCTATCTATAACTTCACGCCAAATCCCTTGAGGGGTAGGCAGAGAGAACCGAGCGCCACGTGACTCGATCCTTACATAACTCACTCGCTTCTTTAACATTCATTGCTCTTCTCATGCACGCTCACCGGTTTCTAGGGCTCCTGACATCACCTTCTGATAGAACGCGACCAATTTAGTCATGGTGGGTAAGTCTTGCCCTTCCTCGGCTCCTACATCCTTCCACTTTTGCATTGTATATCTGCTTCTTCCTCCCTGCATTCTTTCTACATGTCCGAATCAACGGAGCATGCCTTTTCTTATTTTAACAACATCCTGTCATTTGCTACTAAATTCATGTTTTCGGACTTATGTACATATTTTGTAATTATCACTAGCTCGGCGGTGATGAGAAGACCGTGAGGAAATTCGCACGTCCAAGTAATTATATTTTTAGAAATTGTAGGTTTTCCTCTGAGTTGCGGAGGTCCGACCGCAGATGCTCCATGTCAAAATCAGTATCTTCGCCAAATACTTGGGTCTAGGTAGTGGACCCCAGCAATCCTAATGGATAAGGAGAAAAACACGATCACACAAGTGCATTCCGTTGGTATATTATCCTCCATTAAATTGGTATTCAGTGTCATTAACATGTACGTAGGTATGCCACCAAAGAATACTCTATTAAATTCATCGCAATCTAGTTCATTGAACACGGTAATGGGAATCTAGATGGCCTCAATCTGCACAGCAAGATGCCTAACGTCCCACAGATTGTGGGCTATGCCTTAAGCTGAATCGATGAAACATTTCTGCAATATCTAGCGAGCACATTCTGTACATTATACAGGGTTACGAGCCAATAATGGTTAAATTCGTGCTACTGAACAAAGCCACAGCATAATTATGTTACGTAATGTACATAATTACATTATGTTAAGTTGCGCATTTAAGATGATATACTTGATATCATGATAACTTTAGAGATGAATAAGTATTGTGTCATTATTGAGTGATATTGCAACTCTTACAAATTCGTCTTTTTATTTATATAAGGTCGGCAGACATACAAGCATACAGCCCACTTGATATAAAGATGTTGTTACCGTAGCCTATGAGCGCTTGTACGTATTAAGTATTACTCGTACGATGCCACCTCTGCTGTTAACACAGCTACTCCTGCTAACTAACTGAGCATGCCTCTTCTTATTTTAACACTAACGCTATTATTCAGTCTAATTCTGTTTCTAACACCATCATTGCAAATACGGTCTACAAATGTTACGCCACAAATTTTAAACCTAACGCTCCACCTTACGCTCGCATTTTGACCGCGTTTATCCTACTTTCATGCTCTCGTTTCCATAAGTAAGCGCTGGAACCAGGACTGCATTATGTATTTTTTTCGGTTACCATAGCTCATGAACGCTTATTAACTCGCGCGATGCCTTCTCTGCTGCTAACACAGCAACTCCTTAGGCCTTAGCTTATTGGTAACCTCACTCCCACATAGGACACAAGGTGTGGTACTCCCCAGACTGTGATGCGAACTAACTCTCTTAAAATATCCAGACCAAGACAAACAGACAGTGTTCAGGTACACAAATATTTGCCCTGTGTGGGAATCGAACCCACGTTGGTGTTAAAGTCGTTCCAACACTTCATCATCATTCATTCTAGTGTCTTCTTTTTCAAATACAATATGGCCGCGAAAAAAAGGAAACAAAATACAAAAGAATTTCTGATACTGGTGTCTAAAGTATCACTTCTCGCAAGTATGACTCTATTTATACACACACATTAAAGTGAAACTGTATAGAAAATTACGACTGTTTTTTTTATATTCGTGCGTCCTTCGTAACATGAGTTTATGTATGTGCGTGTGTGTGTACATATATAATACCTAAATGTGATTCAATTTGGTGAATGTGCTGTGAGTGCGTGTGTGTGTATGTGATTGGAAGTTGGATACCTGTGTCTGCACTTTGGTGGTATTTCTCATCTGACAGGAATGAAAAGATTCTCAGTATCTGTATAGTTTAGGGATTGTAGTTATGTGGTTACATTCCTTTTATAAAAGAATTTGTCCATTGCTACTATGTTGAGTTTACGCTGAAGTCGATTATAAAGAAAAGTGTTCAAAAAATAAAAGAAACAATGCCAGAATGATAAATAAATAATAAATAAACAAATATTGTCGGACTAATTACACAATGCCACCGAGCCTCAAAGTAAGCGAAGCTTGTATTATGGGTACTAGACAACTGATAAACATACGTAAATACATTTCTTTTTGTAAATACATACTTACTAAACATAAAAAATACCCAGATCAAGACAAACAGACATGTTGTTTAGAATGACGATAGTTGTGCACACAAATGATGTTTTGAATGACGATGGTTGTGCCACTAATTGGTTGCGCCGTGTGTGAAATACTCGTATGCTAGGGTTGACTGTTATTTTGTGTTTTTTTTTTTGTTTTATTTTGCGAACAGAGGTCGTTAATATATGTTAGAAAGAGAGAAGGGGATAATATGCTACCTTGGGGGATACCGAATTCGGTAGAAAGAAACGAGCTAATGTTGCCTTCAATGATCACAGTTTGACTGCGATCTGTGAGGTAACTGTGGATAAGCGAGAGTTGTGTGCCTCTGATACCCATTTTATTCAGTTTATCAATCAGCATGGGTCTATAGCCACGTTTGACCACCACGTTTGACACGGTCTCTATAGACCGTGTCAAACGCCTTAGCTAGGTCTAGAAATATGGCTATACATTTTTTATTTATGTTCAAGTTCCTAACGATATAGTCCGTAAGTTCGTGTACAGCGTCTGCCGTCAATCTACCTTGCCTGCAGCCATTCTCCTGGTGATAATTAGACTTCTTTACTTTCGAGAAAGCTGATCAGCCGATTATTAATTAGACGCTCTAAAATCTTTAGGAGATGAACAATGAAATGCAGTAAACAGGGAGTTTATTAGGTGTAGACACTAATATGCCCTTGTGATCAAATAAACCGTATTCTTTTACCTGAATTTAATTTAGTCTTATGAAAGTTTGTGAACATCAAAACAATGTTTTAGTACATTGAAAGTGAGAATTTACAGTAATATTAAATTACAGTCATTTTAACAAACTATAAAATTGTTGATAGTTTCTGTTTCTGTCTTCTTCTTCTTCATAGCGTTATCACGTTTCCTAATTCATTAGGATTGGCGGGGTCCACTACCTAAGCCTAAAGCTTTGGCGAAGATACTGATTTTTACATGAAGCGACTGCCGTCAGACCTCCATAACCCAGAGGGAAAACCAAACCTTTCTTAGGTTAGATTATACGTCTATCGAAATATAATTTCTTGAACTTTTTAGATTTCCTCACGATGTTTTCTATCACCGCCGAGCAAGTTATAATTACAAACATGTACATAAATCCGAAAGTTTCAGATTTCCTTATGCCAATATAAATCATTTAATATGCAGTTAAACTTCGATTTATCGATGGCACTGATCTGGAATATCCAAAGAGGCCCAAGTACACAACGTATAGTCACGTTTTCATCTAACTTTTCGGTTGGCGTTCAACGCCTGCGGTACTGATATCACGTACAAAATTAATGATGCCAATTACAATTTCTGAAGAACTTAGTCACAAACTAATTACTATGTGTAGGAACAGAACTGTTCTTAGAAGCTTCAAGCTCAGCGGTGAACTTCTCATCTAATTCCGTGGCCGTCCAACTTGGGTTTGAGTCCCAGTTGGTCTCCATAGCGAATAACTTTGCAGTAAACAGCTTATTTATTCATTAACTTTCCAGTTCAGTTTGAGATTAGGCTATCATCTTTAGAACCAAAGCAAACCTCATCTGTACCATGCTAATTATTGCCAATTATTAGTAGTACGTGAGTGACTGAGCTTCGATCGGTGGTTTTTATGTTTATTTGTGTAAAAATGAGTTTTCTCAGGAAAGACATCTATGTAGATAAACTTATAAATGAAAAGATTATAAAAAAAATTCGTCCAAGTCACTTGAGCCGGTTCCGAGATACACGAAATATCTATATTTATATACAAGATTCACTTGTTTAAAGTATTAGGATTGTCAAGTAGTTATTATACTAAATTATAAATAAAGCAAACGAAATATAAGTAGAATAAACGCGGTCGAAATGCGAGCGTTGCGCAAAATTTGTGGCGTAACGCTTATAGACCGCAATGATGATGTTAGAAACAGGGTTGGTATGAAAAAGAGCGTCGATGCTAAAATAAGAAGAGGCATGCTCCATTGATTCGGACATGTAGAAAGAATGCAGGATGGACTTCTTCCCGCGCTTTTGACGAGTGACATTATTGTTATACTTGAAATTTTTACAATTCAGTATTAAATTAGTTTTATGTGACAATTTCGTTAGTAATTTGTAATATAAGTGTTAGTGAAATTATACAGTAATGAAAAAACTCTAATATAACACGTTAATGCACTTTTTGGAAGACGTGAATAAGTTCATCAAGAAATCACTATCGTTTTAGGGGTGTATTAATGTTTCCCTAATTTTGACACTGGCATAGAGTAGCAACACTATTGCCATATATCCTTCTAATATTATAAATGCGAAAGTTTGTATGTATGGATGTTTGTTCCTCTTTCACGCTTAAACGGCTGAACGGATTTGAATGAAATTTGGCACGTAGATAGATTATGATCTGGGTTAACACATAGGCTACGTAATTTGACTCCACGCGGGCGGAGCCGCGGGCAGCAGCTAGTATATATATATAAAAGAATGCAGGATGAAAGAAATGACGAAGCAGATATACAACGCAAAAGTGGAAGGATATAGGAAGGCCAAGACTTACCTACCATGGCCAAATTGGTTATGTTCTAATAGAAGGTGATGTCAGGAGCCTTAGAAACCGATGAACGTGCAAGAGAAGAGTAATAATGTTAAAGAAGCGAGTGAGGTGTGTAAGGATCGCGTCTGACGGCGCTCGGTTCTTTATGCCTACCCCGCAAGGGATTTGGCGTGAAGTTATTGATAGATAGATAGATAAATAAAGCAGTGTACCTACTAGTGGTTCGACTCGACGGTACTCGCACTAAAGATCTTATAACGAAACTTAGTTACTTTAATGGCAGATAGATGTCTCTAAGCATTCTAAATCAATTGTTCATGACGAATCCTTAGTGGTCGATGGCGTCATTTCAATGTGTCATTCTAACCCAACATGCAAGTTAAGCAAGGTCGCCCGCTACCTGTCTATGGATGCATTTATCTATCTCGAGCTTCTCCATTCTTTAGAGAGCATGTTACCGACGATAGATAACAATCGATATCCTGAGTCAGTGGGCGTCGGGTAGCTTGAAAACACTGGACTCCGCCAATCCGCAGTTGAACTGCGTGGATCGAGTATGCTCTCAACTCCCTCGATTGAAGGGAGACCCTTATCCCTGCGATGGGATGAGTAAGGGTTGGTGTAGTAGATTAATCGTTAGTACATTCGATGTAATACATTCGTTCATGTAGCTAGCATATTTTTAATGAAAACGGCTAGATGGCGTTACCCTAAATAAAAAAAATAAAGATGAGTTTGCTAAGAAACCTTGCTCACAGACTGAAATCAGAAAATCATGTAAGAAGATTTAAAAACCAGAGAACAAATATGAATAAAATTATGAATGTTAAATTGAGACATATGGCAGAAAGTACCATCTGTCTACCCCAAAAGAGACAGGGATAGATAGATCAATGTTGGAACTAATCAAACCTAGCAGTTTTCAACAGATAACGTGGTCGATATTCCTTATAGTAAAAACTGCAGCTTGCTGAATGACGATACAAGTTTTTTTGTAAAAAGTCGGGACGATCCGGCTTCGTCCACTTTGGTAACTAAACTTACGTAACCAGTTACAAGAGAAGATTTTTCTTTCGCTGTTTGGTAACTAGTTGTGAGAGAAGAATTATTTTTCCACTTTTGTAACTTTTTGATAGTTATGAACGTGGATGTTCAGAACGTGAACAGACAATGTTCGATTCTGTTGTTGATGTTGTAGGGTCGCAGTTCTACCTAACACTCCTCCTCGCTTCGCTCGTCGTCGTACCTATTATTAAATGGCATGAGAAATATTTTCGGACTTCCGATAATAGTACCTACTTAAAAGTTATGTAAAATATACTTTATTATTTCGATGTTATTTTCTTTTTATAAAAAAATATCTCGGCTTACAAAAATGGAAAAAATTTGATCTACGAAAGTGGAAAAATAATTCTTCTCTCACAACTAGTTACCAAACAGCGAAAGAAAAATATTCTCTTGTAACTGGTTACGAAAATTTAGTTACCAAAGTGGACGAAACGGACGATCCACCGCTTGCAGTACATTAAGTATCACTGAGCTGCTAACACTGCAACTCCTTAGGAGCTTACAGGAGCTCACTCTATCGCAGGAACCCAACAACCCTCCAGGCAGTTTTTATACGTGTTTTTTTTTATGTATTTATATCGTACGGTGAAAATCTGGCTTTACTGACATAGCGTGAAGAGAAATTGTTAGGTATGAGTACGAGGATATATGAGTGTAAAGTGATACCGGGGAAACACACACATCATCAATCACCACAATGCATTTGTCTTCGTTTAAGTTTGTGATTTCTCGTGTCATTCTTGTGATATATTTCTGTTTTAACAGTTTACTTCGCCTGTCTAACAACTTGACTTATAATAATAGTGTCTATTGCAAGCGATAATATGTTACGGTAATCGCTTCTCATCAGTTGACAAAATTATGTCGTTAGTAAGTTTTTCTTGTTAACCTTATTATGGCGTACACATTGATGTACGTTTCTTTGCTATCCTACGTAAAGGAGATGTAGCGTGGCGTAGCAAACAAGCGTATTGTTCACCTATTGTGAAACAGTTACGATAATCACTTGCAATGTAAGGAGTACCTCTCGCGTATTACTAAATAATGCGGGCTCCACCGATCCTAATGAAACAGAAAATGGGATAACGCTAAGAACAGAGAAGAAGATAAAAGTAGTTAGGGTAATTCGTATGTGAAAAATGCTTTAGTCATAATTATATATATGTAAGCATATTACATAGAGAGCTCGATGGCGTCGATGCGCGTGTCATTCTAACCAAATACGCAGGTTAAGCAACATCGACCGCAGCCTGTCCGTGGATGGGTTTATCTATCTCGAGTTTCTCCGTGCTCGGAGGGCACGTTAAGCCGTCTGTCCCGGCTGTTGTCGATAGATGACAATCGTTAAGCTAAGTCAGTGGCCCTCGGGCGGCTTGAAAACTCTGACCTCCGCCAATCCGCATTTGAGCAGCGTGGTGGAGTATGCTCTAAACCCCTTCGGTTAAAGGGAGACTCGTATCCCTGCAGTGGGATGAGTAAAGGTTGATGTGATGTGATTACATTCACATAGTTCACTGCGTTATATTACATGATTTTTAAAACATTGAGGTAACAAAAACGCTAAATGCCTTAAAGAAAGCAGAAACTGTAACACTTGCCACAATCAACACCAGGGTTTTAACAGGCGCGTTGCCGAAGCTATTAAAACTTTTTTCAAGAAGTCCGTGCTATATCTTGGCAATAAGAATTATCGGAACTAAGACCATACAATACACGACCACTTTGGTTCTAATACGAACAGAGCGAATAGCGGCATTCTAGAACGATGCTGTAAACATCTTTGTAAATTAGCAATTTATTTTTACTAACTTACCAGAATTTTTGTAAACATTTAAATTTTTGATAAATATTACATGAGGTGAAAACAAGTACACCTGTCATTTACAATGATATACTCCTACTAAATGACAGACGAAGCTTTGGCAAGAGACGTCGACTGCATCAAAGCAACCCGACTGGAGAAGTGTCTCCATAGCATTGAAAACCGCCACGATATAACAACTCCCTGGAATGTTGTTGTATTTCAAGGAATGAGTGAAGTTGCCAATAAACGCCTGAATAGTTGAAAGCAGTAGTAGTAGCAAGGCACGATTGATACTCGTATTACAAGCGATCACAGGCTACGACAACAATTTACATCATTGTGGGCTGTATGTGTGTTAGTCTCTTGCCGTTCAATAAAAAAAAGTGTCATTTACTGCAGGAGTCCCGGTAACATCACTTACTCAGAACAGAATTGTTCTACGTACAGTTGTTACTTGAAAATAATAAAAAAAATAACGTATTGTGGATTCAACTCTCACTACGGAAAAGACGTGATGTTTTCATTTAAATTCGGTTCTATCGTAGTATAACGAACTTTAGCTTGTTGCTTCGTCTATCCATAGAGCGGTAAAGTAGTCAGTATATATCCTTCTCTAAAAATATTATTGCGTACTTATTTTGCACTTAAGATTCATACTCTCATACCCCGTACGATGTTTATGTCAAAACTGCAGTAAAACCTGTTAAATATGTAGAGGTACGATCGCATTTATAATATTACTATTGTAATAGATACTTATGATATCTTATTGTCTGAAAGTAAACATTTAAATATTTTGTTTGAGATATCCGTTTGTTATATCCAAAACACTGTATTGTTCAATAGTCAATCGTCTCACTGACATATCATTTACTTAAAAAAGTCTTTCATATTTAAAGAAATGTAATGATTATAATAATATGTACCTAATTTAATTAAGTATACCTACTGTAACTGTGTAAGTCACACATACCAAAATAAAAATCACAAAAATATCGCTTCCTAATTTCTAATAGCTTACATGTATGTAAAATATAAGTAGCAAATTAAATTATTGTTAAAAAAGTTGCCTGTGAAAAAATATTTCATTTTCGAATAATAACCCTTTGCACGCTACGACTTTCGATGCGGTCTTGTCAATGTTATGATAGAATTCGATTTGCATTTCATGACGTTGCCCCATCTCGTGGCACTGTTTATTACTGTTGAAATTCAAATGTGTTCGGAAAATGCTCACTGATGATTTGCGAGAAAGGTGTAGCGTAAAGCGACGACCACTGTAGATAAAGAGTATTGCACTATTGATAAAAGAGTGGCATATCAACAGATTGCGGAAAGGTTGGGCATTAATATGAGCCAAATATAACAAGTCTTACATGAACAATTAGGCGTTTGAAAGTTTTATACTAGATACCTTACAATTTGACGACAAGTTAGATTGATGCCGCGGAATCCTTGACAAATATATGGGAGGGGACACACTGTGTATGACATAATCACGGGTGATGAACGCTGGATTTATTGTTACAAACCCGAAACTAAAAAAACTATCTGCGCAATGGATGTTCCATTCAAAAATTTGCCAACAAAAATTGAAGAATGCCAGAAGGGATGCAAATGTAGGCCTCGTTCTTTAATTGTGGTAAAATATAAATGGATCATTACTTCAGATTGGTATATTTGTCATTGTTTACCTTGTCTTGGAAAAAGTTCGACAGTAACGCTTAAGAAGCAGGATCCTTCTCCATCATGACAACGCCAAAAAATATATATTTACTTTAGAAATTCGTTACTCTATAAAATAAGTATATCACAGTTACTCTACTCCACTACTGTTATCACATAATATATGGGAATCTTTTGAAGTAATGTTCAGAAAATCTGTCAGCATCTGTTTCCTATATAAAATACCTACATTTTCAAAGCTGGTATACTACGTACATATAAAACAAAAATTAAAATCGATAATGACCCAAATTTTGTTTACATCACCACGTGCGCAATTAAAGTAAGGTTATTGGGTCCAACTTCCACAGCAGATACTACTTTCTTACATGAATAGTATGTTTTTTATTTTCGCCTTGTTTAGTAACATCTACTTTTCTTCTCCTTTCTTGGAACAACATATTGTATCTATCTATTTTAATAAAACAATAGCCACAAACAATCGATTAATTCCACAAATATTTTTTACAAAAATTACGTAAAGGTAAATGCTTTTATTTCTGCCAAAAATAATCTATGTTATTGACATGGGTTTCTTTTTGAAGAAATCGTTGGTGACAAGGGTTGTTTTGTAAGAAACTACATATATAAAAAAGGAAGCTTTTGAATTGGCTCCTACAAAACTTGACAAAGGTGGTTTTTGAAATAGTTCTTTATTATTATCAATAATCAGAATAGGATTGATTCAGTGCAGGTGCTATATATACACCATACTATCCATCGACAAGTTGTAGAATTAAAATAGGTTTGATTGAAAACATTCTTTACTTGACATTGCTTTGTCATATTATTGTTTAAATTTTTCTTTATACTTGAGGTACAAGATCATCCTGTTTTCATTTGTGATTTATTGGGTCACAGATAAACTAGCAGATATATAACTACAAAGTAGCATTTTCCCGTAGTTTATTAGGCAAAAATTGCCCTTTTGTAGTTACAAGAGAGGTTTTAAAGTTTTCACTTAGGTACACTTTATGAGTTACTAATTTTAAGAGACGAGCTCGGTGCCTCTGTCTTGAAAGACGCGACTTTGACACCAACGTTCGTGGGTCCGATTCCCACACAAGATAAACATTTGTGTGCATGAACATGTCTGTTTGTCTTGGTCTGGATGTTTTAAGAGAGAGTAGGGCTTATCAAAGCAGACCGATTGGGGAAGTACCTCCACCTTACAGAAAACCTCAGCCAAATAACAACTCCCTAGAGGGTTGTTGTGTTCCTGCGTGTGAGTGAGGTCACCAGTAAGATCCCAAGGAGTTGCTGTGTAAGCAGCAGAGGAGGCATCGCGCGAGTGATACTTAATATATCGCAAGCGTTAATAGGCTACGGTATCCGCTTTACATCAGGTGGGCCGTATGCTTATACGCCTCCCGACGTAGAATAAAAAGAAAGCAAAAATTGTCCTTTTGTAGTTACAAGAGGAGAGGTTTTAAAGTTTTCACTTAGGTACACTGTATGAGTTACTAATTTTAAGAGACAGTACTGGGAAACGAGCCCTGCTCGGTGTTTTTTTTATGTTATTGGCGTAAAATCGCGTTTTTACTATAAAGATGAACTTAAAAAGCAAAATTTAAACTTAACTATTTAAACACAGAACTTGATCCACATTGCTAGAGAGGTTTCCGGGATACACTAAATATGTATAAGAATTGCTCGTTTAAAGTAATAGGATTAATGCTCACCATGAGGAGTGGCTTAGTTCCCGGACCAATGACTATGTGTTGAGATCTTGTATGATTTTTTTTTCTTTTGTACAACATCGGGAGGCATACAAGCACAGGGTTCACCTGATGTAAATAGGTAACTGTAGTCTATGAATTCTTACATACATTAAGGGTCGCATGCGTGCCCTGGTGGTAATACAGCAACTCCTTAGGAGTTTGTAATCTCACTAACTTGCGGGAATACAACAACCCTATAGTGAGTTGTTATTTGGCTGTGGTTTTCTGTGAGGTGTAATTACTTCCCCAGTCTCAGTCAGTTGCTTTGATGCGTCTTATCTCACTTTAAAACACCCAGACGAAGACAAACAAAAATGTTCGTTCAGGCAAATATATGTGTATGGGAATCGAACCCACAGGCCTTGGTGCATTACTAACTACTCCGGCACCGGGCTCGTCAAAACTTGATTTGACCTATGACATCTCTCAGCTAGGTCATTATTCAAGAACAATGACAGAACTACATGTTATGAATATGACATCTCACTGCGCTGAACGCGACCTACCTCAGCCTACCGAATGGTATGCATATGATACTTTAAGTACACTGGGATCAACTGCATCAATCCTATGCATCTCACCAGTAGCGGCAGTTTTTCTTCATGTCACGAGACACTGAGACCTGTGCATTCGCAAATGACTGGGTCGATTTATGATTCAAGTACTCTGCGCTAGACGAGACCTACCACAGCATACCGAATGATATGCATTGCGTAGGGTACTATAAGTGAATAGGCTAGCATAAATTGCAATGCTATGCATCTTACCCGTAGCGGCAGTTTGCTTCATGTCACGAGACATCGAGAACTGTGCATTATTTAGAAGCCATGAAATATTACAAATTCAATGACTCAGTAAGCTGTGGGAGGCAAAATCGATCTCAGTTTTATCGGCCTTGTAGAGAAGCTAATCTTCTCAAGCAAGCTGCTTACGAGGCTTGGATCACGGCGCATGCCAATCTCGTACTACAGGGATCGTAATATTTCATTTGAAACGCAAACTGAATGCTGAAGTTTAGTAAGAGGGTGATTGCGAGAGCGAAATTTGATTTCGTCGGCAGAGTTGGTGAGCGCATCATCCCTCTGGGAGCCGTGCTTTCTGTTCGCTCACTGAACCTCGATGAGGACGAAGATGATTCTGCTAATGATCGAAAAGCAAGATAGCGTCGATACGTGTGCCTATTCGAATACGAAAGTTAAGCGGTGTAATCTGCATCCTGTCTATGGAGGGATTTAGTCGTCTTGACTCTGAACATTAAGCCGCCGGACCCGATTATTTCCGATTGGTAACAGTCGTTAAGCAAAGAAAGATATAGCATATGCCAACTAAGAAAGTAACTTCACCTCACAGATCGATCGAAGAGAAAAAAACCTATCGAAAACTGCAGTGAAATAACTATACCCTAGAAGGTTGTTGTATTCCTACTTGTGAGTGAGGTATACGAAAAAGCTCCTGAGGAGTTACTATCAGAAGCGACACCTGCTTCCTCTATTGCAAAAATTCCCAACTTACGGTAACCAGTTTACATCATGGTAGCCTATCCTTATATGCCATTCGAGTATGAAGTAAATAACTAACTGGAAAACCGATATAACGATTTTTCGAGTGAAATCCAACACGGAATTCTAATTTGCTCTCTAGTTGATACATCAACGTACTTCGGCTTATTATATAAAACATCCTCGCACTGGAACGTAAGCTTGAATTTGTGGCAAATTTAAGAGCTAAAACACTAAGTTTTTGTAAGTATAACCCTATTCTAATTAATAATATACGAGTATAATAGTAATATCTAACTTAGGCACCTGTATGCCTCTTTAAGTGGTTTATTGTTAGTTTGCACTCCGAACATTGTGTAACAGTATCTACTGAAAACACATAAGTATGTATGTATATGTATATTCGGTTTTCGCAGCGTTAGTACTTACTAAAACCGAATATCAGTCAGTAGGCCAATTCTACTAATAAACTGCAACTGCCCTGTAGCGCGGTGTATGTCAAAACGCGTACATTTTGACGTTTAGTTATACGTCGCTGCTGACATATCGCCTAACAAAACGTCAAACGCAGATTTTTAGTGGAATCGACCTACAGAACTTGCTAAATTTCATGATCAAAGATCCCACTATAAACATCTGCCCTATAGAATTTTATAAGTGATTTCTAAATAAAGCAAACAATCAACATAATGACCATATACATAATTGAAAAGAGTACATTAATATAATATTATAATTAGAATATTAACATAATCATTAAACTTATTTTATACAAAGTCAACTTACCTGTTGTAAAGTAATTTCCGTAGCCTATTAACGATCCCAATACAAAGAGCTGCCAGCTCTGCTACAAATATGGTAGCGCTACAGGAGCTAACCGGTAACTTAACCACACTCGATGGAGTTGTTACGTGGCAGTGATCTATAGCGTGAGAATGGTAATTCCCTAGATACTTTTTGCGTTCAACCACTCTGTCACTAGAAGCTTTGTTTTTTATTTAGCATGGTAAAAATGATGGTGATAGAGGCACTTACACCCCAAAACTAATAAACTAATCAGTAAACTAAGCAATATTGGAACAGATTTAAGAGAATATTCGCTTTCTCTCAAATCTGTCACAATCTACCAATAGTTTAAAAGCGTTCGTAATAAATTGATAGCCGCGTAGATTGATGTTTCCATGAGGCTAGTTGTTTTTTCTGCTCGCACCCTCGTTGGTTCATTGTTAGAGATTTCCAAATGAATATTCTGGTTACGTTTACGTATTATAACAATTTGAAGTGCTGGGTCGTAGAGTAGTTAACATTTTTTTTTTATACAACGTTGGATCGCATACAAGCATACGGCCGACCTGATATAAACCGGTTACGGAACCCTACGAATGCTTGTAATTTTAAGTATAACTCGCGCGATGCCTTCTCTGCCTTGTCACGTCTTGATCTGTATGTTTTACGAGAGAAAGGGCGCATCAAAGCAGGAAGTTACCTCCACCTCATAGAAAACCGCAGCCAACTAAAAATTTCCTGGAGGCTCATTGTGTTCATGCGTGTGAGTGAGGTCACCAATAGTCGACCTACCTAAGGAGTTGCTGTATTAGCAGCAGTGGTGGCATCGCGCGATACTGAATGTTGTAAGCGCTCATAGGTTACGGTAAACGTTTTACATCAGGAGAGCCATATGCGTGTATGCCTCCCAATATTATATAAAAAAATGGAAATTGTGAAGTTATCCAACTTTCCATATACTTAGAGAAGTTTCGCAACTTATGTCCGTCATAACCCTATATCTTAAGCACTAAGTTTCGGGACCTATGCTGAACACAAGTTGCCCAACTTTTTATTTACAGTTTCCGTATGTAGAGTTACTCTGTGTAGAGAACAAGCATAATAGAATGTTACACAGAGTAACTAAGCTTAATAGAACTAATTAACAAATATAAATTTAATGGGCGCAGACATCATGTTATCACCTTGAGTTCATCAGCAATAGAGCTGTATCAGGTAGCACATTAACATTAGTGATGTACCAACCTTACATAATGAATGCAAACTATTGACAGCGAAAATCCAGTATCTGTTTTTTTTGCAGTAAGAGTAGCACAAATAATATTAGACTCTTTCAGTGCCCTCTCCGTCGCATAGGTTCTTATCACGATATTAACATGTCAAGATAGCAAAGCGGTTGAGATGGCTATAATTAACATACATATGAGCAATAACGTTCATGAGTATGCGACATATACAGCATATACTTGAAGAATATACATCGAAGAGAAAGTTCCTCTTTAATATTCACGTACGAAATTTCAAACATGCGACATGAATAACATGACAAAACCTATATATCCAACGCAGTAACAACTTTATTTTCCCTTTGCAGTTCAATACAATTTATAGCAAGTGTATAGTTCACATTTAATTCTATCTAAACATTTTAAATGCAACTTCGTTTTATGGCTGTTGAAAAAGTAAAGAAGTGAATTTATTAAGTATTAAAAATAAATATGCCAGCCATTATTTGTAATTAAAGCATGCTTAATCTAATATGCCTACTAAATCAACTAATACATTCACACCAAGTACATACCACGCCGTATAGTACGTGGAAAGAACATAAAGAACAAACACGTGAGGATATAAATAGATAGATGTAATACTTATGCCCAAAGGCATACGTAATATTACACATAAATTAAGTAGCATATTGATATTAAACCAATACAGTTTCCTAGTTCGTACACATATAGTTCATTCGTCGTATTAATAGTTAAGCGCTATAAACATTGTGCAGATATTGCACTTATCTACTTTAAGTATCCATAGGTACTCAAAGTTTTGGTTTAGCTTTTGGGACGTTTTGCATGTGTTTGTAAAGTTTTTTGGATAAGATTGGTAATTTTCGAGGACATTTGTCCATTTTACTTATTTAACAACTGATGTCATTCTTATTGAATATTATAGGTCGACAATAAATCCAAACACGTATAATAACAAAGCCAAAGTATATTATGGTATATTAAAAAGGAGGTTGAAAATTATGAGAAATGAATTATCAATAAGATATCATTTTAAGAAATTTAAGAAGTATCTTTATAGACTAATGGCGAATATTTTTTTTTCTATATTTACTTCTCATCCTAACTGTTAGTGGTCCAGAATACTAATCATTGCCGCTTTAGGAACATAGTAGATACGTCGTCGTTATCATATCTGAGATCCAATAAAATCGTGAAGCTCGGTGGCGCAAACGCGCCGTTACACTACTTTGTCACTAGCGCTCGTGAATTCAATTCCCACACAGGTGCATGAACATATGTATTTGTCTTGGTAGGGGTATTTTAAGAGAGGTAGGGTGCATCAAGCAGTCCGTCTGGGAAAGTACCTCCACCTCACAAAAACCGTAACCAAATAACAACGCCATAGAGGGTTGTTGTGTTCCTGCGTGTGAGTGAGGTCACCAGCTTCTAAAGAGTTGCTCTGTTAGCAGCAGAGACATCGCGCGAGTGATACTTAATGTACTGCAGGCGTTTATAGACTACGGTAATCGCTTTAGATCAGAAGGGCCGTACGCTTGTATGCCTCCCGACGTTATATAAAAAATAAAATCCAGTCGAGTAATTGCTAGAGTCATAACTAAATTCATCACCATGCGGTGCACCATGATGATTGATATACAAGGATCTGACAATATAAGGATATGGCACAGCTACATTTAATAACACGAAACCCGAGCGAACCTTTTGTTTACACATATTTTTTGCTCAATGTTCATCCTGCCTTGTGTAATGGTAGTACGAGCATCATGGTAACTATGTTATAATTTATATAAGCTATCTATTGATGTAATTCAAATTATTTTTTTTAATATGTAAACTAAATTCTCCATCTAAGATTGACTACCATATTAGACTCACGTCACCGCTATTAATAATGTCATTTATTCATTTAAAATCAATTACACATGTTCTTATATGAACAGTAAAAAAGTAGAAGAATGTAGTTTGCCGGGTTATTGTGTTATTACGAGAGAGCATAAGCTAGCATTTTACTATTTACTAGAAACCGCTTCAAATCAGGCAGATAGTATGCTAAAAAAACTGTTTTAAGATTCTGTGCATTCTAATGGAAAAACGGGACCTTTATAAGATCACTCTGTCACAGCCAGTTTGCTCTGAATTAGCCGAATCGATTAAGTTGAAATTTGACACACATTTGAACTTCGATGACCCAAATACACGAACGTGTAACGTAAATAAATGAATTTCGAATACGCCTGTCACTTTTGGGAGCAAATTAATAATCAAAATAATCAACAAATTTAAAAAGTATATCGTCTTAACATGGTAAATCTCTCAATATTCTGCGTACAAACTCTATTTGCAATTGGAATGTATGAGATTTTTTTTAACTACAATGGTAAATTTGTTGTTGGGGAAAAATTTTAATGACCATAAATAAATTAGGGTCAGATTTAAAATAAAAGAACATAGTAGATAACATATTCGTAGAAACCCTTTTCACGAGTGTTAAGCTCAAAACTGTCGTGCGTGAAAAAATCTGATTCTCGAACATATCACATCAGAACTGTCAGTTGTAAATCGGTATTGCATGCTGGTACTCTGGTCGCAGTTATTGACACGACAAACGCACAACCAGCGGGCGGACTCGCAATTTCAATCTCGTGTACAATAGGATTACACCATCACAGTGACGTATATCGATGATATCTTCGCCCTTCACGTTATTTCTATCTGATATCGTGATGAGTTTTCCCTTATTCATGCGTCTTTATTAGGTAGAGGGAACCCTATCACTAATAATATTATCATAATGCTAATAATTTGTGAAATTTAAACACTCCCCAAAAAGTAGCATTACACTTACTTTGGTTCTAATTTTTATATATAACATAGTTTGGTAGGTGGCGTATAAATTCGATCTTACAATTTCGATCGAATTCGATCGACAATACGGGAGGAGACGGGAGGGTCACGTACAAAAAAATTTATGCTAAGTTTACAAAATTTGTTTAAGTTGATGTAAACAACTTAAACAAATTTTGTGCACGTTACATGCTTTTTACCATCGCTAAGAGCATTGGGATTCTTGGTGTTGAGATCTCCAGCAAAGTTCAGTTCCGAAGTTACCTGGTAGAAAATGTTAAAAAGGCTTCCAAGAAACTTGGTGTGTGCAACAGAGTAAAACATTACTTTACTAGAGTTGATGTACTGTTTTTCTCTGTTGATCACACCAAGTTGCAAAGACTTATGTCATATGTAAGTGTCAAGTCAGACCACACGTGGAGTACTGTATACCTCTTGGCGAAAGCACCCGGATGCTAGCTACGATCTTGCGATTCATTCAGAAACGTCTTGTGAGAATTGTCGCGGGTACTAAGCTTATACACGGTATTGAGCTCTTGAATTTAAGAACAAAATTTAGCCTCCCAATGTGTGTTCTATCGATTGTACCGAAGAGATTTTAAACCCAAAAAGATACATGTTCTCCTCTTTTACCGCTAATACAACGCAAGTTATTGTAGTCCTTATCTTTAGAGAATGATGAAAAAATAAGATTGTATTTATTCTAATAGATGAACGACTCAGAAATTGTATAATGGATAAAAGACACCTACAGAACTCCCACTCTTGAAATTGACTACTTACTGTCTTACGGTAAACAGGTTTGTTGGCCTTTTCAAGAAGTAGACGCACTGGCGAATATGTTTCGAAAACCTTTAATGAATGTAGAGTCAAATATTAGAAGATGAACGTATAGGACGTAGGTGAAACGCGCTATTACGTTACTTTGACACCAACACTCGGGGGTTCGATTCCCACACATTGTTTGTCTTGGTCTGGGTGTTTTTAAGAGAGGTAGGGCGCATCAAAGCAGCCCGTTTGGGGAAGTACCTTCACCTCACAGAAGACCGCAACCAAATAACAACTCCTTAGAGGGTTGTTGTGTTCTTGCGTGTGAGTGAGGTCACCAGTAAGCTCCCAAGGAATTGCTGTGTTACCAGCAGAGGTAGCATCGCGCGAGTGATATTTTATGTATTGCAAGCGTTCATAGGCTATGCGGTAACTGCTTTATATCAGGTGGTCCGTATGCTTGTATGTCCGCGATGTTGTATAAAAAAAACGTACGTATGTAAGTCTAAACTCGTAAACACAGGTTTTTTCAGTTTAAAGAAAGAAAGAAAGAAAGAGAAGTAAATTATGTAAGAAACTGTAGGTAAATTATGTAAGAAAGTGTAATGAAGACTGTTGGTAAATTATGTAAGAAACTGTAGGTAAATTATGTAAGAAAGTGTAATGAAGACTGTTGGTAAATTATGTAAGAAAGCGTAATGAAGCATGTGGATGCGCAAAAAGGCATAAAATCGGCGAGCGTGCACGAAAAGTTAAAAAAATCGTTAAAAAAGCGAATGAGGTGTGTAAGGACGGCATTTTATTACGCTCATTTCAGACAACCAGACTGTTTGCAGTGCAGTTCTAGGCAAAAACATATTTTATACAAATCTCAATTCAGACCGTACATAGAGTATAGAAGTCAGGCAACCATGTGATTCGCTTCAGATACAGGATATGAGAGTTGTCGACTAACTTAAACTTACAGTATTGAACCCTCAATGAGAGATTTCCTTCCGTTTGAGCTTTTTTATATACCAACAAAGTGGCTAACAAGCGTATGGCTTGCCCTCATGATAAGCAGTTACCATAGCCTATGGATATTTGTATCACCAGTTGTGCCGCTCGTGCGTTACCGACCCTGTTAAAACCTCTTCACGTCTTTCTTGAATAATCTCATGCAGTATAGACCCTTGGGAAAACCTCGGCTGGGAGTTTATTTCACAAGTTGAGAGTTCTCGGAAGAAAACTTCTCGGGAGCCGCACAGTACGCAACCATTGCGGTTCCAGTGTGTAATGGTGAACATCGCGCTATCGGCGAGCGGTGCGATTGTAAAAAGAAGTTGTTGGCGTTATATCGAACTATTCTTCAGAACACAACCCTTTGTGCAAACGATAAAACGTACAAAGTAAGGTAAGGTGGAAAACGTAAATTGTTTTCCACCTTACCGGTATAAAAACAAAACCGAAAAAAGGGAGCCGTTTTTCTTGGAAATCTAAAAGTAAAAATACAATATTATTATATCGCCAAAGTAGAAAAGTTCAATATTAAATCAAACAATACGTTCTTTGTCAAAGAAAATCTCGTCTTTACATAGATTGATTGATTGATTCTGTTTCTCTTCCGAGACCAACCTATAAGCATTCGAGCGAAAGACGAATAGCTGACGTCGACGTATATTACCATAAATACGAGTAGTACAGACTTCACTAGCACACGATATATATATAACATGTATAGCATTCACTTGTGGGAATAATGTGTCCACGTAGATCTTTTTATCAGGACTTTCTAAAAGTTACATATTGAGTCAGGTTTAGAATACTATTAAAGCGTTATACTGTCGCATGTCTATCGCAGTAGTAAGTAGCAAGGACGACGGATAGAAATTCCCTCTAAGACCGTCGTTTGGGTTTTATTTTATTTTTTTTGGAAAATTTTGGTACTTGGCTTTTTTCTCCCTAAATTTATTTTTAAATTTGTTGTATTGTAGTTGTATATCGAATCTATAAAAAATCAAGTAAGGTAGAGAAGAGTGAAATAATTATTATGTATCAAAGTATCGAGATAGGAAAAAAAGGTAATGTTTAAATTTCAGTCACATTTAAAAAATAACTAAGTACGACACAGATCTTCCAATACTCCTGAAATTTCTCTAGTTCATGCCGATTCCAATGGTATGCCACATGCATAGAAACCTCTTGATATACTTGGCAAAATAAGCTGTTGCAATGGAAATGGCCATTTGAGTAACTTTAGCTTAAATAATTGGAATGAGCTAGTTTGTCTAAATAAACGTGTAAATACAGTGTTTGTGTGTTATCTCGTGCATGTCATCGTTTGTTCATGGACTGTAGCCGCGAGATTGAGATTGAGTATTTAGAAAGTATGGTAAATTCTTCGACAAGATCGAAGACATGCTTTTCACTGCACTCCAGTCCAAGGTAATTTCAAAAATATAAAAAATCGGCACTGTATTAGTTTTTTGTTGATGGGAAATTACGTATGCGTGATGACGGGGTTAATTCTGACCACGTTCAGGTAGACATTGTTGCACTATAGCAATATAACAATTGACTATCTGTCCACGGGTATCCTAAAGCAGCAGTGGCGCTAAGTTGGCATTTCGGGACGGTATACTGAATTTGCAATAGGCAATGTCTCATTTTATGGAAATGCTTTTTCTGTTGTTTCATACTGAATAACAACAAAAAAAAGTTACAGGCCTTGAAGATGATGACTACGCCAGACGTATACGCTTTTGCCACTTCATACTGCATACAGATATCGATGACAACATCTTTTTGAAAAGTATTTTGTAGATTGATGAGTCAGTTCACAAGGGAGGGGATTCTCAACCTGCATAACTTGCACAGCTGGGCGGACTGCGTCGATAATTATTTAGACTTTTTAATTAATTACTTGCCCGAGATGCAGGCAAATGGGACGAAAACAAAATAATAATTCAATTTTCCAAAACGATGATTGTCCAGTGCCTTCCGAAACGTATGGTTTGGAAGAGATAGTCCAATTGCATGACCCGCACGGTCCCCAGACCTGACTCCGCTTGATTTCTTTGTCTGGGGACGGGCAAAAGAACTAGTATTTGGATGAAGTTGGCATCAGAATTTAATAAGAACCAGTTGAGAATGCGCAAGCTTGCATTGCCAGAGGAACACCTGGCTCGTCAATTATATAATAATTCATTTTTTTTTTAATTTGTCGACCATTTTAACTAGGTTTCGAGATAGGAACGGTGTTCCTGAACATTCCTATTCTACTTTTTATGCTATCCGAATCTGAAGTCAAAATTCGAATAATCGAAAAAAAAGCTACAGACAAACACACAGAGACAAACATATAGATTTCATATAGGAACGGTGTTCCTGAAAATTAATGCCGCCTTAGAGACAATGCGAGAAGAAATGAGTTTGGCGACTACAACTGTCAAAAGAAAACGATGTCGAGATGTATCAATAATGGGAGGAGACAATTCGAGCAAAATTTGTGGTATAATATTATTATAAAATAATGTTATTTACTCCAAATTCCCCTTTTTTTCATCAAATAATGTATTTGGCTAAATCTTACATTTCAGTTAAATTCCAGCCATAGTAACCATAACACAGTTCAATAATGACGACGATCAACGGTAACAACGTTTAACGGTAACAAAGTTCAAAAAGTTCAAAAAAACAAACATAACAAAAGGATATATTTAGAAGGCTTAAACACATCTCAACGCAGAGACAATCAAATCTCGACTAAATACGATATGGTGCATAATAATATGTTCGTAAATAATCATCAATAGTTACACATTCCAGATAAGGTACCGTTGCCAAATCAAGATTTTTTACCTGGTCGACCCTCATTACCGCGCGAGTACTGTTTATTGCCCGTGTAAGAGACAGGCGAATATCTCGTAATTACAAACGATGACATGCACGAGATAACACACAAACACTGTCTTTACACGTTTATTTAGACAAACTAGCTCAATTCAATTATTTAAGCTAAGGTTATTCAAATTAACATTTCCATTGCAATAGCTTATTTTGCCAAGTATTTCAAAAGGTTTCAATGCATGTGGCATACCGTTGGAATCAGCATGAACTAGAAAAATTTCAGGAGCATTGGAAGATCTGTGTCGCACTTAGTTATTTTTGGACTCAAAGTTGAACATTATGATATTTTTTCCTTTCTCGATACTTTGGTAGATATAATTATATTACTCTTCATTACCTTACTTGTTTTTTAATTTTAGTAGAACAGAGATACATTACGGATACAAACAAGTATACATTTGAATCTTTAGGTACATCTTCATAAAATGAAGTTGTGTTAAAAAACGCTAAGTTTCAGAATTTTTCCAAAAAATAAATAAACCTAGAATAATTTCACTGGGCAAATATATGTTACAAGTGGTCCTACTTATCTATTCTTACCTTTTGGCACACCTTCCGGCTAACACCTTGTATATACTCGTACGAGTACATCTATATTCTCTGTTATACAAAATTTTTCAATTCTGTGATATTCGTATGGTATGTACAGGCCAATTGGATGCGTTTTTCGCATTTGTAATCAAATCTATTTACCGGTACGAATAATTGTAACAAGTTGTATACAGCATGTGTTTACTACAAGAACCATGCTAATCGATCCTGATCTACCTTTGCGAATCTAAGAAAAGAAATATTTATACATGACATTATAGCTTTAGCCCACAACTCTTTCCCATAGCAGAAAGGTTATGACGAAACTTTAGATCTTCTTGTAAGAATAGTTTCAGATTGTGCATAGATTGATGACGATCCGGATTTACCAAAGAAGGCATTAGTTAAAGCGCTTTATCCTTGTAAACTTGGCTGCCCTATGAACAAGGTAAGTGGAAGCGGGCGCGCGACGGAATTTATGCTGATTTTATCACCCGCGCATGTGCGAATGTTTTCTCGAGGGGTTTATATCCACGCACTCGCCTACTCGTAAAAAGGTGTACCTTACCTTTTGCCGGCTAGAGAAATATACTCATTTGAACTCACCTTCAGCAACTTTTATAGGTATTATGTAAAACGGTCCTATTATTTCAAAATTGATATTTCGTAACCTATCGATTAATTATACCATATTTCTATTTGGGATTTTAATGCAAACTTAATTCGTATATTCGTAAAACCCTTAATTCGATAGATCTCTCTAATGACAGCTGCCGGTTTTTCCCTTGTGGTCGAAAAATTCGAAACATATTTTGCTCCACGACAGAGCTTTAAGATTCCACGGAACGAATTGATTACTATGACAGAGCATGGTTACAGCTTAGGGAAGTTTTTGTGAAAAGTAATCAGTGTTGAAAATACTTGTGAGTTCGGAGAACTGAAAAACTTTGACAGCGTGAAAAAAATGAGAGAATAAATTTGGAAGTCAGTATGTCTGCTCCCAGTTTACAAAATAAATGTTAAGTACTTTATATGGCGATAAAAATCAAGAAGATACTGGTATGGTAACACGCGGTGGGTGTAAAAATCAGACAGATTTAATATTTATATTGATCAATCTGATTCGGAGTGCTTATTTTTTCAACCAAAAAGGGAACATATTTAGGAAATATTCGTAATTCGATGGTTATCCCTACAATGACGACTGTCACGTGTTCTCCCGCTTTTTGCAACCTACGTCATTTATAAATGAGGTTATGCATTAAATTATGAAAAGCAATATCCATTGTTTGACTTTATTTTATCTGCAATGCGAAAGTGAAAGGATGTAGTAGCCGAGCAAGGCCAAGACACAGCTACCTACCACGACCAAATTGGTCATGTTTATTATGTGTGAATGTGATGCAGGAGCCATAGGAACGGGCGAGCGTACACCGTACAGGAAATGAATGAATGTTAAAGAAGCAAGCGAGATGTGTAAGGACTGCGTTTTATGGCGCTCGATTCTCTCTGCCTGCATATTCAAGGTTACAAATATAAATTTAAACAGTGAATAGATTCAGGCGTTACTTTGCGAAAATCAAATTTACAGGCAATTTGATCTAAACAAGTTTGTGTATAATATAAATTGTGTATTGTGTAAAATATAAACTTATTTTCAAAATTGTGATAAAAATCTTAGAAGCATATATATATATATATATATATATATATATATATAAGTTGCGTATAGGGTTTGCTAAGCCTCGTAGAACTTTTGTTGTAAATTGTATACGATTCTACAATGAATTTCCATAAACAGTTCTATCCTTTCTTGCCAATATCTTCAAATGCACATTATAATACTTTTTGTAAAGACTTCCTATAGAATTGATAAGGTACAGCTCGCTGTACACAATGCGGTGCTAATCCTAACGCTAACTTATGGAAGTGAAAGTTGGGTATGGCAGAGAGAGAATGAAAATAAAAAGACAGCATAAATGCTGTCAAGATGTGAGCATTGCGTAAAATTTGTGGTATAACACCTGCTGACCGCGTTCGCAATGATGATGTGAGAATGAGAGTTGGTCTGCAAGAGAGTGTCGGTGTTAAGATAAGAAAAGGCATGCTCCGTTGGTTCTGACATGACAGAAAGCATGACGCCATTTGAAAGTAGAAGGATGTAGGAGCGGAGGAAGACCAATACTCACCTATCATGACCAATTAGTCGCATTTTTTAGAACCGCGTACTATGACCTATGAATGTCACTCGGTCCTCTCTGCCTACCCCGCAAGGGGCCTGGCATACATACAATTGATGAATATGTGGATATAATTCAAAACATCTATTAATGTATCTTTAATTTTACCATTAACATATGTATATAATATATTATATACGCATGCATATATATATATATATATATATATATATATATATATATATATATATATTTATATTCTTCTTGTAATACTTTTTAACGATCTGAAAAAAGACTTACAGCCAGGTCCCAATGTAAATGTAAATATTTTTATCGTTACATGAAAAGATACGCGACAAATATAAAACCATTCCCTGTTAAAACCAAAAAAATCTAGAATTTATATTCGCTCTATAAATCATATGTGAAAACTAGTCACATATTTATTCAAATTTTGATCATTCATTGCTGAGTGATATGTAGGTACACAAATCCTGAACTTAAGCTATCCAACATTAATGCCAGTAGATACGTGAATATCGTAGAATGACCAATTCATTACAAAGTAGTTAAGAGGTCTGCGTTTTATTGCGTCCTTACCTGAGGTCTTGTTAACACGCGTTGAACTACTGGCATTAAACTCCTTTATAGTCCCCACGAAAGTACATAACACTGGGCTTGGCTACTTAAACTTAATGAAGGTTCGGAATACTTCTAAATCTATAGCACGCCCACGTTAATGAGTGAAGTGCTAATTGTTATTGTGAACTGACTCGAAAAAGGCAAGTAATGCCACTAAATATAAGGGTACTATTAAATATAAGGGTGGCAAATGCCAGTCCGCGCACATTGAAGCTTTCATATCGTATTTACACGTACGACACATTAATTA